>CAKASE010000064.1:2937524-4406286 GCA_916720795.1 Danaus chrysippus | reverse complement strand
TTTAAATCCAACGAAGACCCTGAATTATTTCTTTCATGTTTTTAATAGATTTAAGAATATTTTTTTATTTTTATTATTGTCTTTCTTGAAACATATTTGTAATACTCCTAAAAAGAGGCACGTTCAAATGTATATGTTATCCTTATAACATAAGCAGTCTAGGTAAACGTGAATTGAATTCAATTACTTTCGTATAAAAGGAAATATTTGTAAAGTGTCAGATTCATAATACTTGTATTACAAAGAGAACATGAGCTTGACCCTTCTCCTAAAACCATAAGGGATTTCGGGCCTAAGGCTTACACGACGAAAATGCTGCTTTACGACCTCCCAGAATTCCACATATAATTCCATCTTTAACGCGTACCAAAAATATTGATGTCTGAAAACATTATCGCAATAATATTACCAAACAAACTAGTGAGTAGAAAAAGTTATACTGCGTTTTTTATTACTTTTACAAGTAAGAAAATTTTATTCGCATTTTTAGTTGTCAGCAATGTTGTTACCAAAATAATATATGTATTAAAATGGTTAATATTTTATTGAAACCTTTTAACTTTCAATTTAATTTATTTTTTTAGAAAAAGAATATCTGTGACAGTCATATATTCTAAATATACATATTGTATAGCAAATTATAAGGCTTGAATACCAAAAAATCTGTACGAAATTTTTTGCAATCACTATCTTCTTTTTATTAAAAAGATTCGTATATATCCAGCCATTTATTTCAGAAGTGTTAACCGTTATCAAGAGCTTTCAGTTTTCCGATAACTTTACTCGTGTGTCCGATATTTATTTTAATAGCTTTAAATCTGCTGTATATTTGAAATTACTGTAAAAAAGCATATATTTGAGATAAATAAATAATTAATCGCGAGAACGCCTTATATAAATAGTAATTAGTATAGTACAAAATATTGCGGCTTGATTTTTTCTGATGAAATTGTAAATAGGCATTTCACTTAAACTACTTATAAAATTAATCTACTAATACATACGTTTTTATATTTATAGTTATTTATATAAGTTATAGTTGCTCCTAAAAACACAACAGATCAATTTTTTTTATAGAATTTATTTGGTTGTGATCAGCATCTTTAAAGAATTAAGAATTTTTAAGTGCATTAATTGATTAAGCCTTATAAAATTCATCATATTAAGTATAATATCGTTAGGTTTGTATATTTGTGTATATAAATACTTAATATATTAAATGAAATAAAACAAGTGACATCACAAACCCTCAATATTGGACCTGCAACTAAAACGAAATGTATCCTAAAATTTCTAAGGCTATGTAGTAATGAGTAGAAACCGTCATCTTTCATAACAGTCAATTTATGGAGTTTACAACTTGGAAGATTTATCCTTCAGCCAAGGATGAAAAGATGCCGCTAATGCTCATAGTTCCCAGAATCGTACTGAAAAGTTTTTATAGCGCCGGTAAACCGCTTTATTATTCTTGTTTGTTCCTTTGGGAACTTTCATTAGTCACATTTAATACTACTTAGTAGATAACATTAACACAATGTTATTAAAGCGTATAATATATAATATTATATTTAAAATTGTCATACAGTCATTTTGCTAATGTACCAGCCAGCTATCAGATACTTCATCTGTAGACGATGATAAAAAGGCATACACTGATAATTATTATAAACTATTAAAATGACTAAGACACTTTTATTCCTGTATAAGAAAAAAAAAGTATATTTTACCCAATCATTAAATACAATGGAGTCTTTTCATTCTTATTAATTAAATTCATGCAATACAGTTTAAGTGATAATTAAAAGTTATTCGCTTCTTCAACAACTAGAGTTTTTAATTAGCAAATATTCACTCATCATTCCAAAGGCTAATGGAACGAGTGCACCATTCATTTAAAGAATTAAACATTAGTAAAAAGACATATATATAAAGTAGTTTTAATTTAAAATGTCTACAGTACTGTTACGCAAAGGTAAATAGTTTTATAGCTGCAATATTCTTACTTACATGTAACACATTGTAAATTATTACGTAATCACATGACGTCATAGCCGTTTACTGCCTCGAACTAGAAACACATCGGCTATACATTATATATTATAAGCTATCTATATAACCGGTTTGGAATAAATCCAAATGAACGGACAAGCAATAAGTTTAACCTAGGTCAGACCCATTGGGAGTATTCCAATCTAGATTACAATTAAACTGACAAAAATTACTTTGATATGTGATTATATGAATATTTAATAGCATTTATTAACAATCTATATTCCTGGGAAACACAATTTACTGTTTTTAATATAGTATTTGTGATATTTTCATTCTTATATATTACTAGCTTTAAACCCACAGTTTCACACGTGGAGTTCGGTTATATCGCGTTTCCAAAAGAACCTTTCAAAATTCTGGGATAAAAACTTAAAAACTATCCTATGTTCTTTCTCAAGGTCAACTCCATCTCTGTACCACATTTCATTAAAATCAGTTGAGTGGTTTAGGCGTGAAAGCGTAACAGACAGACAGACAGAGTTACTTTCGTATTTATAATATTAGTAGAGTGATAACTGTTGTAGTCCATCACTAGTAGAAATATATCTGACATAAAAAAATTAAAAATATATTACTAAATAGAAATGATGCTGATGATGACATTATTAGTTCTCAATTTTATTGATGAAAAAAAATGATATAAATATATATAAATTCTATCTCTCACCAGTCTAACTATCTGTACAACAACTCACTTATAAAAATCCAATTATCTACAAATATACCTAATATTTAGACATGAACATAATATGAAATAATTAACACGTTAAAACTGAGATAAGTATTAATTGAATCTTATTGATCTTGAAGTTAAAAAAGATATAATTTTAGCTCCAGTAACGTTGACCGCACATCATTTATAGATAGCACTCTTAATTAGGACATTCTGCAATTTGGGTAACAACATCACCCTAATGACAAGGAACTTTTGTTACAACATTCATGCATTATCGAACATCGTATGAGTGTAATGAAATAGAATAACATATTTATATTGGAAGATTTAAAAACCTTCCATATAAATACAGTGTGAGTGTATGCCAAGTCCTTATTTTGATTGCCATGACATTAAAAATATATGTTTTTTTAAATCTTTTTTTTTTGTTTCTCATGCATTAATTTTCAATTGATTTTTTCGTATTCGTAAAGGAACGTAAGAGGTTATAAACAACTGACGTTTTAAATCCTTAAATGTTTATAATTTCATTTTGAAGTGAAATAAAACAAACTATGTTAATATCAACTAGACATATTAAAAACTTCTTACTTATTTGATACCATTTTGAATTTTTATATTATCAGGAACTAGGTTAAGAACTTTTTATGAAATAAATAACAAAAAAAAAGAATCTACACTGTATGTTAAAAAAACAAAGTTGTATTCATTCTATTATTGAATTCCAATTCAAACAACTAGAAAATTGCTTAAATTCTAAAAACAAACAATAAAAGTCGTTTAACAAACAATATACATAGAAAATAAAAACTTTTTAGAATTTGAAATTTAAAACCGGTCAAAAAAATATGAAACATCGCAGTCACAAAGTGTCAAATAATGTCACTTTTGTATGTCACGAATATTCAAAGTATAAAAGTTTAACAAAAGCATTTAAAAATATTTTTCCTCTGATAGATTATGTTCATAGTAAAAGGTCAATTTTAACGATAGTTTATAATTCACTCCGCTTGTTACATAGTTTGAAATCGCCCTCTCAACTGCAAAATGCAAATTCAACTAATTAGTCTAACAAGCAATTTCCAATATATTTCAGTTTGACTTCGTTCGTCCGTTCAAGAGTTAAGATCATAATAAAGTTATGAAATAAAATTCAGTACTTAAATTTAATTTCATATAGCTTTTCTTCTTTACTTAATTCAATGATTTTTAAACGTCCTCAGTTTTGTAGACTAGATATATTTTTCATTATGTAAATTACAAAAAAATGATCACAATATACATAGGTACTGATATATTGTTTTTTATGAGAAAAGGGGGCAACCAAGCAGACGGCCTACCTGATGGAGGTAGTAACATCGCTCATGGATATCAGCAACGTAATTTTGCGGATGTGTTGCCGCCCTTGTTTGGGAAAAAGGGGAAGAAAAAAGTGGGAAAGGGAGGGAAAGAGAATGGCGGGGAAAGGTGGGAAAAGGGCAACCGGCACTCTCACTCACAGGACGAAACGCAGCCGTTAAAAACTTCTTCACGCCGATTTTCTGTTAGAGTGTGGTACTTTCCCGGTCGAGCCAACCCATGTTCGACCTGTAGTAACTTGACCATCACTAGGCTTTATCACCTTCCAAAATTTATATATACTATTTAGACGCAACCTTATTTATTCATTTGTATAGAGTGCTATATTTCGCATATATAAGTCACAACAATTTTAAACAAATATAATCTAATTAAAATATTATTTAAATCGTTGTTTATTAACCAATTGATGTATACACTATAATATCAACAATAGTACCTATATATTTTCTTAGCAAATACAATTCCTAATCAGGTAGTTAGGCTCCTACGTGCTTAAGAGCTATGTACCATTGTGTATCTACTTAGACGCAGCTCTAAACCTAGTTCCAATACTGGATATTGTATTGTACGTATTATTCATGACTATATATAACTATTACGATACAAGCATTGATTACAAATAAAGGCTTTATGTTTTACGTATTAAGTGTTATTTTTATTTGTATTACTTATAATAATTTGTTTTGATGAAGTACCAAAATATATATGGAGTGTATTATTTTTTTTTTTCTTAATACAGATCTTAAGGTGTAATGTACATATATACAACTAGATTTACAAAATAATTTTGATTTTAATTTATCGACACTTATTATGGTGAAATCCTTCAATATACTACCGGACCAAATTGATGTTGGTGTATGCTTATTAAATTTGGAATAATTATTTGAAAGCCAGACTACTTTATAAATAAAATAAGAAATTAATCTATTATTTAACAACCATTAACCAGCCAATTTATTGTGAACTGTGAACATATGTTTTTTGTTATAGACATGAGTAAATTGGAATTCATATTTCAGTACTTTGGTCGAGAGCACTTAAAATATGAACTTTAATAAAACAAAAAATCATTACGCATTTAGTGAGAAACATCCGCTAATAGTGGTTCCAGGATAATTGAACTGTAGGAGTGATTTTCTGTTATTTTACATACACTTAGTGCCGCTGTAGAATTTATTAAAAGCAGTCACTTTAATAGGTAGTAAATTTCCTCATCCTATCATTATTTCCATCTTAACCCACATTAAGCAATCAAAGACGCGGACAACAGAGAGTTAAAAAAATAAACAAATGGATATCATTTTAATTTAATTCTAGTCAATTATAACTTATTAACTTATTAAAATTAACAATTTTTTATAATAATCTTATATTAATTTATTTCCAAATAATTTCAAAAGTACTTAATATTTTTGAAAGTACACTTAAAATACTTATTAGTTTTACAAAAGTTTTTTCTATAAAGTACAATTAAATTTTATTTTATATTTAAATCTAAAAGATACATACTATCACTATGGAAGAAGCCCAATCATTATTTATTAGATAACTTTTATGAATTTTACTAGTTAATAAATATTAATGTTTTTAACGAAATGGTTCTTACGATGTCATAACATGGTACTATGTCTAAATCTTCTATAAATGTAACAAGTACGACAACAAGTAAAATTCTATTCGATACTATCCGTCGTAGACACCTGCTACGATCGTAATATTTTCTCTATTCATTCATTCGACACGTAGCAGTGTCTACGATAAAACGTAGCACGGTGCTACGAAATTATTTCAAACAGACTTATTTATTTTATTGTTATTACTATGATTTTTTTCACTTCTGAATATGAACAATGTATTTAGTTTTATATGGTAGAAGTCGTAGTAGCCTACGTAGTGTAGTGTGTAGTGTATAGTAGCCTACACATAGGTTTCATTTAGTAATGGTTGTAGTAAGTTTTAATCATAATAAAGGGTTTTATTTTTTTGGACAATCAAGCGTATGTTGAACCCGATTCTTATCACGGACGCAATAAATCATCACACCACTAAATTACACAACGTCCTTAATATAGAAAAAACGTTGGCGTGTTTAACTATGTTTTTAATAAACGCCATAATAATATATAAATATTAATATTTTAATATGTATATAAAAATATATTATATGCGTTATAAATTTATAAGAATAACTAAGATAAAATTAAATGACTAAGAACATTTGTACATATATATATATATATATATATATATATATATATATATATATATATATATTGATAAGGTGGTTTAAATCTGCACTTGGTTAAATCTACATACATGCTACAACTACTGTCTAGTTTTCAAGTGAATTATCTAATATTTGATTCAATAATTTTTTTCCTATCTTAAAAAAATATTGTCATATATTCATCTAACAACGTTGTGAAACGACTAAGAAAAATATATTTTTAAACGTTCTGTTCAATCATATATGTTTTCTTGCACTTACAATAACTATAAATATCAAATTATGCAGACAAAACCGTATGTATCATAGTTCAATGGTAACATTAAAAGCATTTAAAAGTATAAATCTAATGAAAGAAAACATATCTCTACAAAACAAATAAGTATACAATTTTATTTCCACCACTAACCTTAATTTTTTTATATTTTCTCAGTGTTAATTTAAATCTTAAAATGTTGACCAAATTACCCTCTAGTAAATATATATATTATTGGTCTCAAAGAAAAACAAGTTACATTTATTTCTTCATTCTTAATTATACCCTTACGTTAAATATTTATACACTACAACACTACATTGGTTTACAAAACAACATTTAGAAAGTTGTCTAGAAACTAATATACAAGCTAATAGTACTCAGGCTTTTAATAGACAACTTAAAATATGTGTTCATATTAAAAATAAAATGATTTTAATCTCTTCATATTAAATTTATTTTCAAAACTAGCTATGCCTATGTGACTATGAGCAGCGTTTTTTTGACATAACTTTTTTATTTATGAACCGATTGACATGAAACAAACACTAAAGCATAACTGAAGCATACCACAATATATTCGTGAAAACCGCATCCAACTCAGATCAGCCGTTTCTGAGATTAGCGTGAACAGACAAACAGACAAAAAAAAGTTAATTACATTTTTGGGTTCGACATCGACATAACAATAACTCCTGCTATTTTTTTTATTTTTATTTTCAATGTACAGACAGCACTTTTCTACAATTTTATTATATGTATAGATTTAATTCATTCAATAATAATATTAATCTTAAGTTGGTAGCAATTCAAATGAATACAACAATTAAGAAGTGGTAACCATAAATGGCAACATGTAAGCCCTTTAGTTTCGGACACGGCATGGTGCGTGACTTTTGTTTCACTGAACTTACAAAGAAAAATAAAATAATTCTATATTTATCGCTTTTATTAACAGGCACTTAAGAACGATTATTGGTCGCAATCACTTAACCGCAATGCGGTGCCATTACACCCCTGACAGAAGCTTAATGGGCAAGTCAAAAGCAAGTAAATAATCTTGATTTATAAAAAAAATGTAATTTGTCATGCGTTATTTAGGCTAAGAACTCCAGTCTGGGGACGTGACATGTTATTTGGTTTATTGAAATATCATGAGATCATGATAACACATTCAGTCAGAATATACAGTAAACGTTTGATTTGAACTGATAATAAAATCATGACTTATATCTACGTATGAATTTCTATGTCTAAAATTTTACTAGTATTTTCAAAAGAATCTTCTTAAGAATATTTCTTATGTAAAAATAAATCAAATATAAAAACCTCTAGTACTATCCAACTTTATTTAGTTTTCATATCAAACGATTTGACTCTGTTCTTGAATTAATATTCAAATATGTAGAAAATGTCGAATAAAAATATATATACGACCAGCATTGGCTTTAGGAAAAGCATAAATGTTTTTTTTTATCCTAAAATCATAATAATATACATATATACATACATGCAGTTCCTCCTATATTTATCACTTAGGAAACAGCGTAAAAAATATAACCCTTGCAACAATATTGAGTATGTGAATTATATTTTCAATTATACAAGTATATGAACGTGAAATACTATTTGTATATTTCTAGGCAATAAAGCTATTTGTGAAGGTCACTTAAATCAGATACGTTTTTAATACAAAGTACATTAACTGTTCATATAAATTCTTATGAAATGGCTTTTGCTTCTGCGAAAAACCCGTGGCAAACCAACCTCACGACTAGACTATTAGTTTTCAATCAAAAGTCAATCAAAATACACAATAAAATCGATTTTGGGACGCGTCATACTTTTAACTACTTCTACCGCGATACGTTTTTTTATCTCTCCTCTGACATAAAATGAAAAGATTCATATAAAAGATGATTTAAGGAGTCTATCATAAAATTAATTAAGCCTTTTCTAGGAAATTCTAGAATTAATAATGATCTAAAATCTATAGTGAATAGAATTTTATAAGAGTGCTTGTTTTCATTGAACTTCAAAAATAGATGGCATATTAATTGGACTGTAACATTTTATTTGTATTGTTTTGTCGTTTATAAACCGATTTCTTTCAATCATGATGCAGTCTAAGAGCTATGTTTTTACAATCTAATCAATAAATAAATCATAAAAATAGTAGGCTCTTTTACTACATCGACGACAGACATATGTACATATAAAATATCTTTTTATCGAATATTCCTAGGGTCATATATGTATGTATTTACTACAGCTTCAAGAAATGCGAGTGCGAAACATAAATCTCTATCAAATTTTACATCACAATTCTGAATAATACAACATCTAGATTCTGAATAAATAATGTCAAATTTAAACAGAAGGATTTCCTTGAAGCCGTTTGAGTTCGGACGAAACTGTAACTCAATAGTAAAGCCACTTGGCTCAAACCGTGACCTTATTTTCTTTCTTTGTGAAATGCAGCTATATTAATAAGGGTAATACATTTTCTGTTTTAATATTTGTTAACATTTCTTCTTCGTGTGTATAACGGCTAATAAATTAACATTTTATTAAGAGGTAACCTATTTTGGGATTTCTAACGTAAGTTATTCAGATTTATAAAGAAATAATTTATATTGAAAGTACTCAATAAGGGTTTTTCACCTTACAAAAGTGTTCATATTAATTGGGTTACTACAGTGATAAAAAATTAACACATTAAATTATAAAACCCATTGTAGTTCTTGTAAACTTTAAGCCACATACTGAGATCATTGTAAAATATTGATCATATTTAAGTATGGATTGCAAATAAATTTACAAACCAACTCTATATAAAAAATACATATAAAATACCTTTAAAGCTTAAAGAATTTTTGACACGCAGATTATCATTATTATTCCTCCCACATCTGTCATTACGACTGCATATTAATGATTTTGAAGTAAGTGTTGATATACCTATTTAGTGTGTTGTATTTATTCAGTAAAGATTATAAAATTTTATCAATATGGTACTTATATATAACTTACAATACGTTGCTGTTTCTTGACTTAACATTTTTAATGTATAGTCAAGAAACAGCAATGTATTGTAAGCATTTAATAAAATTTCATCGCTGTATTCCGTTAGACTACAGCGTCCTTAAACGCTTGTAAAACATAAAATCTCAGGTGATAATCCTTGAATATCGAACTTCACGCCATGTAAGTGGTTTTCAAAGAGACAAAGCTCCTTCGCAAAGTTTTCAAGCTAAAGGAATGAAACTAAAACAATTTGAAGTTTACATTTTGATATGTTTACGTGATCGGAAAGTGTCCAAGAATTACAACGAGATGCTTTAGGTTATATGTTCTCGCTTTCAGAAATTATATGCAAATTAGGTTTATAATTGGACACATTGACCTTTTTGGAAAGTATTAAAATTGAAATATTTGTGAATTTTATAAAACACTAATATTTTTTTTAACATCAAGACCGTAGATTTTTTGTATAGAATTTAAATAATTTCTTTTATCTCTTTTATAGTAAAGACACTTTTTAAAGCAAAATTACACATAGTATTGGGCAGTTATAACTCATAAATAAATCTATAATTACATAACTCACCACCACGACCTCATTATTTTAAATAGAATTCAGTTCTGTTACATTTTAATTCAACATAAATCTATACATATAAAATAAAATAAGTTCTAATATAAATGATTTTTATACGTCCACCTTATTAAAAATTATGAAAATATTATACGAGCAGTGATATATTCTTAAAATTATATTCCACAGCCGTAATATAAAGTAGTGCCTCAAATATAAAGTAACTATTTGCTGAATGCGAGTGACATTGGATATGCAAATGCGGTACCCTGACAGACTATTAATGATGTCTGTGACACGGAATTAGAGATCTTCAGTTTTGATATGAAAACGATAGTATCACATTTACGTAACTTAGTTTTGATATCATAATCTCGAAATACAATTAACATTTGAAATCTATCTATACATTGCTTCGAAATACAGTATTAGTATGTTCGAGAATTATCTTCAAAGTTTTTTGCTATAATATAGTTTAATAGCTGAATAATTCCTTTAAAATAACTTGTTTACAGAAAATGGAAGTAAAAGTTTCCACTTTATTATTCGAAGCGGAAAAAACTATCCCTAATATACTTTGTATAATGCAAGCTTCCCCCCTTCAAATCAGGCAAATCTACTGAACCCCGAAGTTCGTTCAAACAACAGAACAATCTGCCCGACCCGAGCAAATGTCGTTCAACTATGTAAATATATGTAAACTGTAGTTACATGGGCGAACTTGACTGAACCGAACCCGGGAATTATGTATACTTGACTAACCACTATTTATGAGCCTTCCTACTATACAAATAAAACATAAATTCGTTTGTCACAATCAAGTTAAGAAGCAACTAACCGCAATTTAACGTGGTATTTTTTGTTTCAAAAATAAACGACTAAAGTGTACATATTTGCTTTTATAAATTATATGTTAAAAAGTAACATTCACTTCTTAGATTTCGTATTTCCAAATTAATTGGTTCGTTCTCAGAGAAATATTCCTTTGCAAAAATTTGCAACATTTTGTCATCGTGCAGATCTTTATTTGACATTGAATAATTAATGAATAAAATAGGCTATTTCAAACTAATTTTTTTTCATTCACTAAAGAGGCAACATCCTTTACATTTGCAAATGAAAGCGAAACCAAATTCAGGTGATAACATTTAGGATAGGATGCAATGCGAAAATTTCGCTCATCACTAATTTAAATTTAATTTTAAATGAGGTTCGTGTCAAAACTTTAATGCTGAATTGGATTCTAACAATAAACGACCTTACTGTTGGTCTCGTTATTTATTTTGTGCTCTTTTTGACCATGTTGTTTAAGAACTAACTGTATGAAGTGAAATTTTAATCTACTTTTTATATAGTTTTTGTTTTGAATTTAGCTCACTTACATTTTTTTGCACTTATGTTGTTCATTAAAACTGTTTGTCATTGTTGTCACTTCACATTTATTTTCACACAGAAATATTTGTGTATGGAAATGCAATTAAATAACATAAAGCATACCACACGAGCAGGAATCGAACCAGTGACCTCCGGAATACATATATATTAACATTGTTTCAATGTAAAAAATATATTTTGAAAATTAAGATACTTCAAAAATAATTCATGCCAATTGAAAGACATGTAAGATTGTTGAAGTAGGTACATCTTAGCAGATGGTTTTGCGTTTACCTAAATGTGTTAGAATTTCCGCTATAGGAACGAATTATAAAAGCTATTTTTTCTGCAATTTTTACTTTTCCGAGTTTTATTAAATAATTTACAGCATTTTGATCCAAAATGATTAAGGTTATTACAATTTTTCAAAAGAATTATAATAAACTAACTACTTCTACATATTTAATGAAAATCAGAACGATGATATTTGGTTGAAGGAAAAAGTAAATCCAGTCCCCCATTACTTGGTTATAAGAGAATAATATTCAAAAATATTTAAAATAATTTAGATCTGCTGAAAGGCATGAAATGTTTTAATATTTGAGTTAGAACAAAAGTAGTTTTTATAATTTAAACTTTACTCAATATTTCTCGTTTCATTAAAACTATAGAAATATATATATTCCCAAAATAATAATGAAATTTTTATTGAGATTGTATGAGACACATTAGTTAATTAATCAGATAAAATGAGATTTAATCCGACTCTGATAGACATCGTTGACCGACGAATGTATGACCAAAATAAACATATGTAATGCATAATAAAAAATAATAAAAGAACGGCTATAGAATTTTCAACTATTCTGTGAAAGATTATCTCTAGAAGTCTTTCTGTATTTTAATCTGTGTTTTAGCATATTTTTATTTATATTAAAAAACAGACTTTGCTAAAAGTAAAGCTAGGAACTTAGTATAAAAGTATCAGGATGTAGCTTGTATATATAAAATGACCTTCGTCATCAGCCTATGAACGCCCACTGCTGAGCAAAGGCCTCTTTCTCACATGGAGAAGTTTTGAAAAATTGCCTTATGACCTAAATTTTTAAAACTTAGATATCGTATCTGATAAACATATATTGTAGAATGGATTACATAATTTATGCTTTTCTACTGATTCTATAATATCATAAATTAAATTTGTGTTAAATATTATATTTTACTTGAATAATTCCAAAACTAAATCCTTATTTATGTTGCCATCAACATCACAATATATAAATATTTTTTCATAAGTTTCTTCTTACAAAAAATTAAGCTTAAAACACCTTCCAAATACTGTTTTAATCCCAGCTTTCTTAAACTTACTCTTTAAGTTTAACTATTACCTTGGTTTTTAAATGAAGCGGTATTTTTAAATACTCCGTATTATGTATATATCCATCACGATGAGTGAACATTGATATAATAAAACCTATTACAGTAACTACATTAGATAGTACGAGAAAAGTGTGACTAAAATAAAAATGTTTAGATAATCTATATTAAATATAAAGACACAATAAGACGGCTTACAAAGTAATGTATAGGCTACATTGAATTTAAAGAAATTGGGAGTAAAAAAACTTTACATTCATCACACGTACACACATGTCCATTTGTTGAAATTTAATTTTCCAGAGCGGCTGGCTTATCTGGCTAGGATCGACTTTGAACTCGTTGAAGTACATTTGGGTAATTACAAATATATACAAAGCTGTTATTACAATATTATCACGTATAGACATACCTATTATTATAGTCAGACGGATTCATATATCATATTGTCATATAAAATACTAAGTTAGTGGTGGCCTAGTGATTAAAAAGGCCGCCTCTCATGTACGAGGGCGCGGGTTCGGTCCTAGCCCGGGCAAGTACCAATGTGATTTTTCCGAGTCATATGTACATTCTAAGAGTATTTAGACATCACTAATTAATGCATTCCTAAAGAGGGTTGATGTCAGGCAGGCGGCCGGTCGTAAAAACAATTAGCCAAAACTATTCACAACATGTAAGGCAGACCTGGGAAATTGCTAGGTAGAGTAAAAGATTGTCATATAAAATACTAGTTGTGTAATATCAAAAACTACTGAACCGATTTGAATCAAATTCTTTTTGGACATAGTCTGAAATGTAGGGAGTTACATAGAATAGATTTTACCCCAAGAATTCAACTGAAACTAAAACTACGTAGGTAAGTCCGTGATAACATTTTCGAACTGGCTACGAATTTTTAGAGCTTCCTATCGATTACTTTAAAATGCGATCAATAGGTGCTACTTTTTCTACCATAAAACTAAGCCTGGCATATATTCTTCCAGCAAAGGAAAAATCATTAAAATAAAATAGGTCAGTACAAAAAATATATAAACAACCTAATTGGAAACCGCATACTTTTTTAAAATTACTCAACAAAATATACAAATTTGGTTAAGATATTGGAGAAAATAATGAGAATGCTTTTCTATTTTGAAATT
The DNA here is from genome assembly GCA_916720795.1 of Danaus chrysippus. Classification (NCBI taxonomy): domain Eukaryota; kingdom Metazoa; phylum Arthropoda; class Insecta; order Lepidoptera; family Nymphalidae; genus Danaus; species Danaus chrysippus. The sequence continues at coordinate 4,392,219 of CAKASE010000064.1, read as the reverse complement.
TATAAAATTTTAAACCCTCAATTACATTAAATAGGTAATTCGACTTAGTGTATTTAATTATTTTACTAAACAATTTAGAAAACATATTCACATATTGCCACCCATTTATGAAGAGTTTTTATGTATTCCTATTTTTACTTGTGGTATTAACCGCTCTATATTTTGTCTACAAATACTATGTCCATAATACTTACGTTAACAAAAGTTACATACATCGCCAACATAAACATTGAATAACAATGTGTACTGTGATACAATTTTGATTCTACATAATATTATTATAATTTATACTACGTTATGTTTGTATCATGGAATTAATTGTATACAGTGGCGACCGGAGGTTCCAGGAAAACTACCGAACTTACTTATATGTATATTATAAAAAAATACAAATTAAAACTTATTACCTATATCTAGTACTACATGATTGCTCCTATGTTAGGATAGCAATACCATTCCATTGCTTGTGTGGTATCAGGAATCTTCTGGTTCACACGGCTTGGTGTTCGTTCCGCGGAGTCAGCAGCGTCACTCGTTATATGATATTTTATCCATACGACGATAGCGCCCCGGCGATGTTCATTTATTTCTTAATATGTTAGAACAAGTAACAAATTGATAATAATCCATTCAATAATGCAAGTATTAATATTAATATAAATTCTTAAGTTAAACTTATGTGTAAACTTTAAATTATTTCTACATTTTCACTCGGAATAAATTTATTATTTACATAGAAAATATCCTGTATCCTTCTCGCTACCTCTGTTTTTAAAATTATTAGCTGTACATTTAAATAAAAAAAATATATCAAACCACTTTAATCATAGCAAAACAAAGCTATTACAATGAAAATCATAAAGCACAAATATATCTATAAAATTTTTGTCAATACATATAAATTTTATTCTAAAATTTTCTAAGACAAAATTTCTCTTCATGTATTCATTTTATGTATGAAAAGAGATAACAAATGTTGAAAAGACATTTTACTCATTAAAAATACACACCGATTCTAATATAATCCGAAATGGAAAGGTAAACAGTGATTTACTCAAAGTGAAATCTTTGAAAGCAATTCAACAACCCTTAATCTCTAACTAATCCTTTCAATATATAAGTATAAAAGTTGCAATGTGTGCACGAAATACAAATCCGTATTTCGAATTCAGCTTTACCACAGAGCTCTGAGAGAAATCTCTATTGAATAACCCCTTCACATAACATAAACATTTGCGGCTTAGAGTTCACACTGTTTAAAAATATATATGGAATCACAAACATAATTTTAGAGACTGCTGAATTGTGTCAGTATATAAATATTTATAACTTAAATCAAGTTAGAGCTCACAAATAGGATAGTATCACAGAAATAGTAAAATTCAACTGTGAGTGACTGGGTTTATGAAGGAACAAAAGTTATTTTAAAATCGCTTAGGTTCTAAATAAGTATAATCTCATTCAAGGAACAGCCTGTGCTTTCAGTTTCTTTTATAGATAGTACTTAAAATGGTTACGTTCCGAAAATATCACTTCTAAGGTTAATGATTGACGGGACTCCAAAGTAGATTAGTACTAAAATACAATCAAAGACTTTCTATTCGTTGAATAGATAAATTTGTCAGAGATGCTGGAAAGTATTTGTTTTCCATGGTATAAAAACTGATACAAAGCCTTGGAATTGTCATCTGTCATTTGCAAAGGTTACAAGAATTTCTTATTATTGAATGATCTTGAGATTAAATCCCATTTGCAATGATTACATATTTGAAAGTAACGTAAATATTTTAAACAATCTAATACTCATATGTCTAGGCAAAAATATTATGGAGGAAAAAATCAACAGACCATAACAAAACAAAAGGTGTATTAAGCTTGTAATATAGTAATAGCGCTTACTTTATTCTGCCAATAGATCTCCAAGGGAAATAAGAATAGTTTGATTAGCAAAATAAAAACCTCCATAGTTACAATACTTCAAGTTAAAGAAAATTTGAAAAAAATGAAGAAAAAACTACATGATAAAAATAATAAGAACAAATTCAAATATTATATGTTGCATTTGTTTTAAGTCGAACTGTCCAGTAGGTCGTGGATACTGCGGTCGGTTGAAAGGGTTGATTATTTAAGTGAATATAATATTAATCAGTAAATAAGATGAGGGAAATCGTGCATATACAAGCAGGCCAGTGTGGAAATCAAATTGGAGCTAAGGTGTGTATATTCTGAATTAAATTTGTATACTTATACATTTTCATAATTAGATAAATATATTTTTTTCAACAATATAAATTTTCCGACATTTTGTTCTAACGATGAATCTTTTCACTGCGATATTTTTAGTATACCGATATATAAAATTATTAAAAGGTTTTTATGAATAAATTATCAGATTTTAAGGTGAAGACGTAGATCTTAAGAAAACGATTAATCGTTTTGAGACTTAATAGAATTACAAACATGAAACCTAATGGGTTTGATAAATGAATAGCAGTATAACTACTTCATACAGTAGTTCAGAGGCATATTGTGTAACTATGCAGTAACATAAATCGTTCATTTCCAGTTCTGGGAAGTTATATCAGACGAACATGGCATCGATCCAACTGGCACATACCACGGTGACTCCGACCTTCAATTGGAGCGTATAAATGTATATTACAACGAAGCAACTGGAGGCAAATATGTTCCTAGAGCCATTTTGGTTGATCTCGAGCCGGGCACTATGGATTCTGTTCGCTCAGGACCTTTTGGCCAAATTTTCCGTCCCGATAATTTTGTCTTTGGACAATCGGGTGCGGGTAATAACTGGGCAAAAGGCCATTACACTGAAGGGGCAGAACTGGTGGACTCTGTTCTCGATGTCGTTAGGAAGGAAGCGGAGGGTTGTGATTGTCTTCAGGGTTTCCAATTGACGCATTCTCTTGGAGGTGGTACAGGTGCTGGGCTGGGAACATTGCTTATATCAAAAATTAGGGAAGAATACCCTGATCGTATCATGAATACCTTCAGCGTTGTTCCTTCTCCCAAGGTGTCTGATACGGTTGTAGAACCATACAATGCCACGTTATCTGTTCACCAGCTTGTTGAAAATACTGATGAATCGTATTGTATCGATAATGAGGCTTTGTACGATATTTGTTTCCGCACGCTTAAGCTGACTACACCGACCTACGGAGATCTAAACCACCTTGTATCAGCAACTATGTCGGGAGTTACTACCTGTCTAAGATTCCCTGGTCAGTTGAATGCTGACTTGAGGAAGTTGGCAGTGAATATGGTACCGTTTCCTCGTCTCCACTTCTTTATTCCTGGATTCGCACCACTAACCTCTCGCGGCAGCCAGCAATACCGAGCCCTGACTGTTCCAGAATTGACCCAACAAATGTTTGATGCGAAAAATATGATGGCTGCTTGCGATCCACGTCACGGTCGCTATTTAACAGTAGCTGCAGTTTTCCGAGGCCGAATGTCTATGAAAGAGGTTGACGAACAAATGATGAACATACAGAACAAGAATTCCTCTTATTTCGTTGAATGGATTCCCAATAATGTTAAGACAGCCGTATGCGACATTCCGCCACGAGGTCTGAAAATGTCTGCCACGTTCATAGGAAATTCTACCGCGATTCAGGAGCTGTTTAAGCGAATTTCTGAACAATTTACAGCCATGTTCAGACGCAAGGCATTCTTGCACTGGTATACTGGCGAGGGTATGGACGAAATGGAGTTTACAGAGGCTGAGAGTAACATGAACGATTTGGTATCGGAATACCAACAGTATCAGGATGCTACCGCTGAAGAGGAGGGAGAATTCGATGAGGAAGAAGAGGGTGGTGATGAAGGAGACTAGACTAATGCATTTTATTAAGTATTGCATTATTATATTATATTTTTAAATTTGTTTTATTACAATATTTTTATAGTTTGGTTTTATTCCAAGTGCATGATGTGAACTTAAATAAAATATATAAAAACCGGTTAAGTGGAGTTTCTATCAGAAAATTAACATGAATTTTCATCAACCTTTAAGTATAGAATTATTAGCTGAAATTCAAAAATATTTAATATGTCGTTAATGAAAATGTAACTTTTGTTCTATTTTTGTGTAAACGGATTACTTTTCCACCGAAATAATTTGAACTAAATTTAGTTTAGTAGCATTTATTTCCTTATAATATTAACAAAAACTTTACAACTGCACTTTTATTGAACAGTTAAAAAAACTAAATAATTAGAACTCGCTAAAAGCAAATTAATGTAGCGCAACTCAGTAGCGGAATAATTGAGACCAGTTCTGAAAATATCTTGTTTTCAGAATAGCCGAGATACGTATCGATCGAACGATGAATGCAAGGTTCGAGAATATTCTACGAGATATTACGATAAGACGAGACTGGACCAGTTTTGGAATGGAAAACGAGCGTATATTTTTAGGCTGTTTTTAAAGTGATTTCAAACAAACTTAAAATTAATTGTACTAAAAGAAAGTACCACGTTTTTAACTCGAAAGTTTCTATATGAGTGTGTTTTTCACTCGCAATATATGTATTTCGTATCGTCCACTATTGTGCCCATCTATGGATAGAAGACAGGTCAATTTGCTGAATATTTTTTACCGTTTATATACACTATTCAACAAATACACAAAATGAGTGTAACATTTTAAACATTTCTCTTTTTTTAAATCTACATTTGATTTGAATAGTCCAGAATAGTATTCATCATCAGCCTATCTACCACTGCTCTATGCTTCTTTCCACTGCTGAGCAAAAGCCTTTTCACACATGTAGAAGATTTGAGCATTATAACGCTTGGTCAAGACGGGTTGGCGATTTCAAACTTTCAATTTGAAATTCTAAGTCCAGATTTCCTCACGATGGTTTTCTTGCAGAATAGTATTATTAAATGAAAATTAATGAAGGGTATTATCCATATTGGTTTGATTGATAATTATCCATAATTATCAATCAAACCAAATTATGAAAATATATCAAGGACTGCTTTTTATTTTTGTTGTTTAAAACTTCAGGTCGTAATTTCATTTCATTAATAAATATGCTATTTTTAAAATGGTCTACTTATTAGATTGGTTAATTTATGAACTTTCAAGTTATTTTAATCTTTAAATTCATTCATTGTTAATGTTAAAATCAACCTCCGAATTAGCTATTGTACAATTGTATATTATTTTCATATAATATTTACTATTATAAGTCAGTGGTGGCCTAGTGGTTAAATCGCCTGCCTCTCATGCATGAAGGCGTGAGTTCGAACCTGGCAAGTACCAATGTGATTTTTCCGAGTCATATGTATTTCTAAGAGTATTTAGACATCACTGATTAATACATTCCCAAAGAGGGTTGATGTCAGGCAGGCGGCCGATCGTAAAAACAATTAGCCAAAACTATTCACAACATGTAAGGCAGACCCTGGCTAAAGCTAGGAAAATGCCAGGTAGAAGAAGAAGATTTACTATTATATTATTTTACTAGCTTTCCGCCCGCAGCTTCGCCGCGTGGAGTTCGGTTATATCGCGTTTCCAAGAGAACCTTTCAAAAGTCTGGGATAAAAACTATCCTATGTTCTTTCTCAAGGTCAACTCTATCTCTGTACCGAATTTCATTAAAATCAGTTCAGTGGTTTAGGCGTGAAAGCGTAGCAGACAGACAGACAGACAGACAGACAGACAGAGTTACTTTCGCATTTATAATATTAGTAGGGATGTCCGTGAGTTCAATTATGTAAAACACATTTAAAATTTTCATAAAACATTACATATACGTTGCACTGTCAAAACTTTATATTATGTATGATTCGATGAAAACAAATATTGACAATAACCTTACAAATAATTCTTTTATCATTGAACTGTAAGGTCATTCGTTTGAAAGTAATTTGTTAGCAATTTTAATGAAAAATATAAAATTATGCTTTTGTTCTATTGAAAGTAAAACATCACATATTCTGCTATTATTTAATAGTCATGAAATAATATCGTTACCTACTTTGTTTAGTGATCATAAATAAATTCCGAAAGAATTGCTACTAGGCATTGAAACTCTTTATTATATGTTTTGAAAACTAATGTCTTTCTTTAAAAAAACTAATCTTTGAAATAAGATTGACACCAAGTTGACCTTTCTAATCTTATTTAATAACCTATATAGGTACATCTATAAGAATTGCTTTTGACAAATAAATACACATTTTCTAATTATTATTTGACATTCGTACGTGATCGTCATCAGAAATTCTGAGCATAAGTATAAAAACTGTTGTTATAGATGCTGTTAAAAATATGACTGGGATCTTCTTTTGATAATGAAATAGTAATATTTAAATAAACGCCTTCATTAAATTCAATAAACTCCTTCATGTTTTCTCCACCCAGTACTGATGATTATAATTCGTACGACAAATAAATACGTTGACCCTGTCAAAATATTCCATAATTCCAGTGCGAATGAAACCACAGCATTAAAAAAGTATATTAATTTTATTTATAAACAAAAATATCAGCCAAAAAAATCAGGAGAGATAAGTGCTGCGCAAATATTAAAAAACCACAGACAACATTTGCGTTAACAGGATTTAGCAAGCATATACATAATATGTATATATATTATATCTTCTTCTTCTTCCTGTCAATTTACCAGCTTTAGCCAAGGTCTGCCTTACGTGTTAACAGTTTTGGCTAATTGCTTTTACGACCGGCCGCCTGCCTGACATCAACCCTCTTTGGAAATGCATTAATCAGTGATGACTAAATACTCTTAGAGAGTACATATGAGTCGGAAAAATCACATTGGTACTTGCCAGGATCGATTCCGCGCCCTCGTGTATGAGAGGCGGGCCTTTTAACCACTAGGCCACCACTGACTTAAAGCATATATGTACATATATACAGGATTCATTTTATTAATCTATTCTTCATATTTAATTGAACGTTAAATACATATACTTCGGAAAACTTTAATACTTACTTATCCATTCACCCTTATTAAGTTAAATATTTGTTAAGTTTAAATGAAAAATATCAAGAACCTTCCATATCTATAATTTTTTTATGTTATAGGCTTTCTAATTAGTGTAACAAATACCAAACCCTGTTTTATTACGATATTCTAAAAGATTTTTTCAATATGTTAAACCAGAGTTTTACAAGTATAGTCATATTTATTTAATTAAAAGGTTATAATAACAAATAATTCCTTTTATGTGTCTAAAAATTTTTGGGAACATTTAGAAAAACATTTCTCTAATTCTATCTCAGACAACAGGTAATTAGATCATTCTTTATACAAACTCATAAGTACATTAAAAAATATTTTTTTATCACTATAAAGATGTAATGGAAAATAATTAGAGGTTAATTTAAAAAAGCTTATCTCTGTCCTCTTTTTTAAATACAAAAAAAAACCGTGGATCCAATTTGTTTAGTCTAATTTGATTCAACGGTGTACAGTTTTTTTATATAAAAAGTATAATAACTGTTCATGATTTTCTGAGAACTAGCTTCTTATATATAAAAAGATTATATTAAACAGATTTTTCTTTTCAGGGCCGGGTATAAAAGGCACTATGGCGATCCTGAATTGCCTTTTAGCGAGACAACTATGCTTTGAAGATGCCTCGTGCTCTGCCATTTTGGAAATCATACCTCGTGTCTGCGGTTCTGAATTAGGTAAGTTATTATAATATTTTTCTCTAATTAGAGACTAGTTGAAGTATATATTAATTTTGATGAAAGCTTCGTATAACCTATAATAAAGTGACCTTCTAAAATTGTAAAATATATACGAAATATCCTAATAGTATATTCAGGCTAATTACAACTTTACGACAACACAGATATACCTACAGTTTTGAATATTGATTTTTAATAATAGCTTCTGTAATATATTCTACTTTCAACTATAAATAGACTAAAAAAGTTAAAGTTTCGTCTTCGTTAACGAACTGAAAATTTATTTAGAAGAAATTATTATTGATGAATATTAAATATTAACAAATGTATGAAAACTTTGGAAATGTCAATCATCAAATATTTATTTGATTAGTGTAATCAATAAATTAATCATATTACGTATACATTTGAATACATTACAATATTAATTGATCAAACTGAACGACTAATTAAGTTTAGATTATTCAAATAATTTAGTTATACTAAATATGGTTTTCATTTTAATCGTTGTATAGTTTAAAAAAACACTATATAATTACTAACGCGATCATTTTTTTATTATTAGAAGAGTGTCAAATTTGGATCTATGTAATGTAATAGTAAAAAATACTAATCAATTTGCTGAATGAGGATTTGATCCTAAGATCGTCGTTATTGGTACTTAAATATTACTCTTAATAAATTTCTTTTTGGAATCTATTAAAAAGAAGAAAATATGTAATTGCAATGCATATTTATAGGTAAATACTTTAAAATCAATATACGATTTCATAACATAATATAGTCCAAATATTATTTTATTTCGATACGAAATTGAATTTAGTGACTTACTAAAATCGAATAACAAAAAGACGCAAAAAAGCCAGAGCTACAAAAAGTTGTTTGAAAACTTGTCGGAATCTACCCTTTCAACCCTATTTGAAATTCCAATTAATTTAGGAAATGTTTAAATTAATACCAAAACTACTTTAAACTTCTTTTAAGTAAAGTTCTGTAGCGACCTATTTTATGAATAGAAAGCAGTAAGCAAGAAAATCTACAAATAAATATTGACTAGGATTTGTAATAATCAGATTACTTAATTTTCTCCCTTAAGAAGTTCTTGGTATAACTAATACGTTATTTTCATTCGTATTAAAAATAATATTATAAAATTAAGTCAAAGAATTATTATTTTTTGCTTCATCTCATTAACTTTATAAAATGGTAATGCCACTTAGAAATTCCTTCACATTTGATAAGTCATTAAAAAAAATAATATCGTTAAATGAAATATTATGTAATGGATAATAAAAATAAAGATATTACTTTCAACCAAAAACAGATCACTAATCTTTCAGACTCCTATTTTCACCTAATAAAGAAAACAATATAACATGACACCTGACAATTTTTATTTTACGGGAATAGAAATTTCTCTAGCGTTTCATAGTTGCTACGACAATATAATTCCATTAGAAACTTGCTATGATACAATATCATTAAAAATATTATGTCCAAGAAGAAATTAAATTTAAATTCGTATTTATTAATTTAATTCATCGATGTTTGGAGCTTAATCAAAACAATACCAAAGTGGATTGCTTGAATATAAATAAACATATGTACATATGTGTTAATTTCCATACTACCTAACAAATTTTAATATTTATAATATTATTGGGATGTATTATCTCTTGTTACTAAATTTAATTTTAAGACAAAGCACGAATCACTTTAATAAACTCACATTAACTATGATTGATGACTCCAAGTAAAGCAAGCTTAAAAAACGAAAACCAACGTGTACATATAACTGGTAAAGATAACAAAAGACCTCTAACAAAAGGTGACCGTCTTTGTGTTGAAAAATATTTTCAACCTTACATCAATTTGGTAGAGTCCAATTTTAAATCAATTTACTGACAAAAGACGAGAAGGAGGTCACATAAACTTTAGCGATCCAAACTATATAAAATATTGATTTTTCAGTTTATTTTCGTTGGAACGATTTTTAAGGTAATTGACGTTTCTCCAATCTTCGATTCATGCCCCTATAATATATGCATAAATAATGATATGATATAGACATAATGACATGATATAACATTCTATATCTCATATATAATCTACACTTCAAAAATTTTAACTGATAATTCAAATTTAATATCTTAAGTTTTTTAATACAGGATGACTGGTGAATTACTATCAATATTTAAGGAGCATACTCGGTACATGATTCTCATTAGAATTATGTAAAAAAAATAGGGACTTAATTTTTGACCAAATTTCCGTATAAATAAATAAAGTGTTGACACGTTCCAAGTGTTCCAAGTGTGAACGCGTGCGGCGGCGTGCTGAGACAAGAAGACGCCGCCGCGCGCGAGTGTGTGTGTGTGTGTATACCTAATCTGTAGGGTGTTCATACGATGCGTAATTAATTACATAACTTTCGGTTAACTTTACTTAGAAGTTTATTAATATTTATGTTATATTAATTTTTATTTTGTCATATATGATCGTCAAATATCACGTCCTCAAATATCGATAGTAATTCACCAGTCACCCTGTATATTCGTTGCCAATAATATAAGTACATCCAATTTATAAAACATGGTCAAATAATAAGTGATCATGTTTCAATCATTATTTTATAATCATTGATATATTATTTCAAACTCTAAACATTCTACTCGAAAGTCTAAAATAAATTGGCACAATTAAATCCAATTTGACCTCATTACAATCCACAATCCAACCATGATCTTTATCTCAGGTTTTTGCGGTGGCTTTAAGAGCACTCTACTATTCTTAAGGATGTGCCATTCACTCCGATTTATTCTTGAAATACGTAAAATTCATATTTATATAATACCTAACATATATTTCTTATTAATTTTTGTAACCTTAAATCTCATCATAACTAAGAACATCATAAAATATTTTATAATTAAAATTGACACTGTCCAATTAAAAATAAAATGATTTAAATCAAATCATTGTAATGGGACAGTAAAACTAATTTAGATGATTATTGGTTATAAATAAATCTTATTTCTGTTCTCCTTGACAGTGACAAGTCGGTTGAAGCGCCACTAATTGAGATGAATGCTTCAGTGTTTCACGGGTACAGGATCTTTTACGTGAACGATTCTGGCGAAATTTTTGAGAGTATTAGTCTTGACAAAATGGCCGTCCCCTGTCAGATTCCCTCGAATTCTCAAACAAGATGCTTGATTGTTTTATCCGCAAAGAATCTCCGATGACATTTTTATATATAGAAATTGTATACTTTCCTTTATATATATTTATATATGTAGTTTTCCTAAAAGTACTTAATTTAATATAACACAGATTATTATTATAATAGCAATGTACATTGTATGATTCTATTCCAAAGCAAGATATCTCCAACTATTCTTAACTATAGCAACAACTCGTGACTTACAAACGAGCGTCCAAACATCCATCTTCAAACTTCACCAACTACATGAGAGCATTCAAATAGATCTGGTTCTACACAAAGCCTTTTGTATTAACGTCCATTGTTAACAAGTTCATGGCCGTACGCGTGTTATAAAAGTGGATAAAAAGACGAGGATAATAACTATCCGGGGGTCTGAATAACCCTGAATACATGCTCTAGACGGCTTCACTTTTGAATCTATTTTCTAAGCTTAATTGCAGCCTTAAGCCCTTCCCATACGATTTTATACAGATGTTCATCGTACCGTTCAGCTTGTATTTTTTCTTTCCCAATCTTGTCAACTCTCCGATATAATAGATAACCGTATTCTTTTATGATTTTCATTAAATATAATCTTTCATTTTTATTCATCCATATCGCAACGCGTCTTACTAAGTAATCTATAATATAGTATTAGCCGTTATCCGATTCATATATTATAATATACTGGTTGTAATTATCCTTTTAGGAACGCTTTAAAATTGCTTATATATAATATATATTTGTATATATATTGAAACATCTCAATTTCTTTGTTGAAAGTCATTGCCTTTTTGAACTCAAAACAAATCTTGTCACTTATAATATGTTTAATACAAAAAGATAATGGGTTAATTCACATTTAATAAAAACTAATTAATTCTATATTTATTACTTCTTTAATATTAGCTCATGATATATTTTTAGATGACGGAAACAGCTTGCCATTTCAACTTTCAATTATTCATTGCAGTCGGAAATAGATGCACTGATTCGAAAACTGAGCTAGGATAAATCTTTTATTTTTGAAATGAAAATACAACTACAAATAGAAGAACGAAATTCTATTTGATCTTTCAATTGCCTCTCATAAAACCTAGAGACAAATACGTTTCGGTTTAAATGAAGCCAACTAAAAAATAAATAAACAGCCTTTATGTACATTTTAATATAAAATTACATGTATATTTAGATCAAAATAAAAAAACTTGTACTTCAACATATTAAGTACAGGTTAAAGTTATTAAATTAATGGCACGGTTAAAGTTATTAAATTAATGGCAAATTTAAAATATTTTAACTCAACCATTTTATCTAATAATGTTTAAATTAAAATAGTGTACCAAATGAGCATAATAGTAATAAATCGTCATTGTGTTACTGTATTTACATAATTTGTAGGTACTTCAAATAACAAATAATTTATTACTGATAATATGTTTAAGAGTTGAAAATTAATTGAAAACAATTAGTCTCTGCATTTACTTATGCTTTCTATTGATATATTTATTTAATAACGTTGTGTAAACTTTAACTTAATAATGTAGAATCAAAAATATGGGATATTAATATGAAATTTGATCAATATTTTTTTTATTATTTTATTCACAACTAGACATAAATGTAAATAATAAAAAAGTGGTGGAAACTTTTTGCCACATTTGATAATTTTATATGAAGTAATCGTGGTTTTGGAATAATATTGATTGTTAAGAATCACTATTACAAAATATATTTTTTTAAGGCAAAGTGTACTGGCATTCGGGACATTAAAACAATTTAAGTACTTGTCAAATTCATAAAACCTCCTTTTCAGTTAGAGAAACAAAATAATCTAGTGATCATTTTCAAATAAAAAGTATTTACATATTCTCGATTAATATCATAGACACTTAAACTCTTTAAACTGGCTCATTAAATCCCATTCCGTGTATTAAAGCTGAAGTTAAAAGAAATTTATAAATATTAATGACAGCTTGTTGGGTAGATATAAAAAAAATATCAAATACTTTTTTAGAATATTTCATGATGTGTCAACTTCTTGGTTTCAAAACACAACTAGAATATAATATATATGTATAAGTTAAGTTTTGAAGAACTCTAGCAAATGATAAATATATATATTTTATGGAACTTGATTATCATATACGATTTGTGTTAACTAAATCCATACCAGAATACTATTGGATCAAAAGAGGTTAGTTGAAATCAAATTTGTATCTATTTAACAGTTTCCCATTTCAATTAGTCTTAACTTAAAAAAATATAACTCATTTTTAACAATAAATTAATGGCAAAGCGTTTAAATTCAAATAATCAATATATAATTAGTGAAAATTAGCGGATTCGAACCTGCTATCTCCAATATAAAGCGTTGCTTTGATTTTCCAACTAAGCTATCTAGCCTTGACCTTTATATGTATATGATTCTATTTGACTGCCATTTCAATCCCCATATTACGATACACAAGCATTTTTGGTTAGAAACATAAGTTAATAACATGAATATGAACATTTTATTCATTTGTAAGTGGGTTCTTTGTTTATTATATTTGTATTACATACAATTACTTTGTGTCTTTCTAGGATACTTATCTTCTTACATAGTATGAAATATTTATTACTTATCATCTAAAAAATATGGAGGTATATTTATAAAATATATCTGTTTTCTTTATCAAGACGTAGCCCACGCAATGATGACAGAAAAAATGTTATTTTTAGAAGTATCTTTTCCATTATTATTAATGTTATAGAAAGGTTATATTTTTCTTTTATTTATCGTGGAATAATATTAAAATAATTTGTAATGAACACAGTATTTTTTTATTTTAATAAAAAGTAATTTATCACTATCACATTGTGCCTGAATTTGGTTTTTTTTTGATAGTATAAATAACAGTATTATCTGTCATTACTTATGTACTCAATAAAATATTTGTAACAAGCAAGTCAATTTGACACACAAGTCAGTGGTGGCCTAGTGTAGTCTAGAAGCCCGCCTCTCGTTGCCGAGGGCGCGGGTTCAAACCTGGCAAGTACCAATGTGATTTTTCGGAGTCATATGTACTTTCTGAGAGTATTTAGACACCACTAATATACGGTGAAGGAAAACATCGTGAGGAAACCTGGACTTATAATAACAAATTATAAGAAGTATCAAATAAATGGAAATAATGCAATGTATTAGTTATTGAATAAATTTCCACTGCTCAGCAAAGGCCTCTTTCTCACTTGGAGAAGGTTTGAGCATTAATCACCACGCTTGCAGTGGAGGGGTCGATGATACTTCTAATAGAAAAATAATATGAACATTATTTCGTTCACAAATAACTGTTCATAACAATTTCGTTGGGTGTTTTATTGCCAGCGTTTGTCATATATTTTTCACGGAATTACAATTTCATATTGCAGTGAGCTTGCGTGAATTAAAACTAAAACGGTTTTAAATTAAAACCTTGTAAACGTCTAATTTATATTTCATAGAAACGTTAAAAGTATGCATGTTAAGGACGCATTCGCTACTTTCATATTTCTTTACTAAAGGTCAATACGATTGTTATTAAGGCTATTTCAGGAGACATGGTTTAAGATTAAAACTAACATATATGTTGCAGTATACAAATGTATATTTCCAACAATATATGCATATAAAGATATAAGACTTTCGAACGTATTAATTTAATTGAAACTCATATTATTCGGATTACTACGCATATTTTATTATTCTAATAAACTACATACTCTCGATTTTTCGGTTAGTTTTCATCAACCGTGATCACGTGAGAAGAGGCCTTTGCTCCGAAGCGCGCTCTGATAGGCAGGTGATTATGGCAATATAAGTGTTTGATTTTTTAAAGTTATTATTAAGTAGCAAGCGATTTATAAAAAAAAACACCCGCTCAATATTTAAAATTATAGCAAGCAAACTATGGTCTTGAATTCTAGATAATACTTACATAATACGTTATCATACTCTTATAGCGATAATTATTTTACACTTCATAATTTATGTTTATATTACGACCAAATGAAATGTCTTGGGATATATAAGGCTTATTTTTTGACATGTTATGAAACGTTTTCGTGATGTCTTTATCACTTTAATATTAATAATGTAAAAGCTGTAAGAGCAATTTAATTATACAGTTAATATTAAACCTTCTGTTGTATTAAATTAAGGTAGAAATTAATTTGATTTATATATTTAGAAAATAAATTAAATTCTTATTACATATGTTTTTCATATATATTTAAATGAATCAGACATTTATGGTACCAGGATAACATGAAATTAAGAAATCTATCAGATGTTCACAAGTTTAAAAGCAATTACGTTAAATGCAAAGTCTTTTGAATGTTTTACTAAGAAATGTTTAGATATCAATTAAATTAATTGCTTTGTTATTATAAAGTCATCTTTTGAATGGTTTATTCGATAACTTTTTTTATTAAAATCGTAAAAAAATATATTATTGAAACGAATGATTTTAAAATATAATTTGCAATAAAATAATTAAGTTTTTCATTGAGACGTATCAAACTATGGATTTATATAAATCTTTTTTGTTATAGAATTAAAATGAAAGATCGTAATATTATTCTTGGTCGATACTAAAGTCAATTACATATATAGAAGAAGTATATCGTTTCAGTACTTAATTTAGGAGGTTCCTTTGTAGGAAAAAGTTATCTGGCTACACCCAGACGGCAAAAACGGTTCTAATTCACCCAATAATTACATGTAATAAGAAAAAATCTTATGGAGGATATTAGTAGTGACAAATTAATTAACTGATGCAATTCAATCTAGTTGAATGTTTTTTTACCATTTCATATAAATGATTTGTTTAATAAAAATATTAAATATGTATATTAATTACCAATAAAATTAAGACGACTTTAATCTCAATGTAATACAATTATGTATATTTGATTGATGACTTAAAAAGTTATGTTTTTATTTTAGACGGTAAATTTTAGATAAAAATATGGTTATCATTAAGGAAACCAAATAATCCTGATTTTACAAAATGTTTTGGATACCACTTAAGTAAATTGTTATATTTTAATTTCTTAGTTAAAGTAATCAGCGTTTTGCTATTATTGAAATTAAATAATTTAACTTAAACTTTAGTTAATTTTTTAGTTATTTCGTACAAGATAAACAATTTTGAAGTGACATTACAAAGGATTAAATTTTTACTTACTCATCTATTAATACATATTTACAAGTATGTAATCCTGCAATAACATACAATTATTCATTAGTAAAATAATAATTAAAAAAACATTATCTATTTAACTAAATAAAAAATGTTAATAATTTCTACATTCATGTTTAGTCTTCATTACTGTGAAAGCCTTTACTTTAACTCGCAGACAACTTAAAAAACAAATATTATTATTGAAAATTTTTAACATTTGATTGAAACAGCTGTTCATTTTGTATATATGATTTAATATATATAATAGCTAAAGTAATGTAGTGGCCTAGAGGTTAAGGGCCCGCCCCTTATGCATAAGGGCGCGCTTTCGAACCTGGCAAGTACCAATACGACTTTTCCGAGTTATATGTAATTACTTAGAGTATTTAGACTCCACTGACAGACGGTGAAGGAAAATATTGTTAGGATACCTGGACTTACAATTTCAAATTATAAGTTTGAAATCGCAATTCTTTAAAATTGAATAAGTTTATTATATAAAGACACATAAAAAGACAAAACCTTTACAATTTGCATTTCTATCTCTTTATTTAAAATAAAACTTAGAGTTACTGATAAGTGACAAGAATAAAATTAAAATAAATACTCAACCGTATTTATTATTTTTAAAGTTTTAGTAATTTAATATTATGGTTTGTTGGAAGAAAATACTATATATACATATATGTCTGTATATAAATTAAAATTTTAATGTTAACTAGCTGACCCGGCAGACTTCGTACTGCCTCAATCAAGAAATAAATTATGTCTTATTTATTTTTTTGGGTTTTTTCCTTTAAGCCATAAATCTCCGTGTTCTGAAGTGCGACAAAATGATTGACATATTAGTTAGTTGTCAAATCTAATATCAAAAAACCGTTTGTATGGGAAATAAAAAAGCGCTGTTTTTAGGATTTTCCCGGAAATTAATAAAAATTTTTCAGCATTTAAACCTTCCCTGAACCTCCACAAACATTTCAAGACTATGATAAGATAAATCCGTTCAGTCGTTCTCGAGTTTTAGTGAGACCAAGGAACAGCAATTCATTTTTATATATATACAAGTAAACCCGGCGAACTCCGTTTCGCCACCAGAAGGCTTCTATATAACATTTCGTTTGGTGTTTAAAAGATGAAGATTTTTTTTTTGTTTTATATTTGAAAAGAAAATTTTTTATTTCATGTCACAACAGTAATGAATTCATTTTGATTACAAAAATGAAGTGTTATTTAGTTGAACTTCTCTAATTTGTAGTACATTTTATGTATGATGGCGCTGTATGTGAAAAAAGATTTTCCCGCTTTTCTGTTGAAATTTTTTGTTATAAACCTCACGGAGCCCGAGACCTTTCCAAGTTACAGCGTCAGGATGGAAAACCGGACTTATTTTTATATAGTAGATCTCTTACAAATATCTTATTGTCATCATTACGTCATTACATATCTGTCATTATACGTCAATTGCATAGCTGTCAATTGTGTTTCGTTATTCCACGTTTTATAGTGACTGACGTTTCATGTCAAGTCCCACGGGAATACTGTCGAACGGGATAAAAAGTATCCTATTGCAATTTTCTGGTTCTAAACTACTTCCCTGCCAATTTTTAGCTAAATCGGTTCAGCCGTTCTTGAGTTATAAGTGGGGTAACTAACACGACTTTCTTTTATATACAATATAGATTTCTTTTAATAATACATTTATTGATTTTTTTGTATATACCATTGGTAATGTTCTATAACTTGAATATAATATCTAACATATTATTTTCATTATAGTTGCCTGCTCCACCGTGACCGTCACCAAGTGTCAAGCTGCTCTTCGTACTCTCCAAGCGTTTCCATTCTTCAAACCGACCTGCCTCTGTCGTGAACCAAACGTCGATCCTGAATGCAACTCCTTCCGTGACTTTCTATTCGATCATCCATGCGTGTTCGTGATGAAAAAAGGTATGAAAATATTCTCCCATACATACATAAAACATCTCCCATTCTCAAATTTTTTAGCTTACCATATCGAAGCAAACATATAAATTTATATTGATGAGTATAACCCGGTCTATTGAACAATATTTTTCCTTAGTTTAAGAATAACCTTTCTAATGATTTGTATAATATCTCTGCTAAATGTTATCAAAATCCGTTTAGCCATTTTAACTTCGTTGTACTAAAAATTTAAACCTTACAAACTTTAATATTATTAATAAGAATATTCATACAATACTTGTATGTAAGAAACTGATTGATGAAAAATGAAAATTTATCATGTGCCGTTAAAATGTTCTTATGGCTAATATTATCATGTTTAAATAGAAATTGATGGTAATGTAGACGATAGAATGGTTGCATAGTTCTGGCTTGAGTCCAAAAATAAAAGTTCAGAATGGCAAATATTTTATATTTGGGAACGCCGTATCGACTAAAGCACAATCGACTTTAGGTATATATACAGAGCATTGCGCTAGTCAATAGCCTGTTTGATTTTATATACATATATATGTGTGTGTATATATGTATGTGTGTCTGTATTTTATTTAACCTAAAAGTAATTCTGTATAACAATGCATGATTGAATTAAAACATTCCTGAAAACTGGCGTGATGAAAACATATTTTAAACCAACATTTTTTGAAGTTTAATACATTTGTCGTTTATTAAAAATTTACATTTCATATTCTCCTATCCTCAAAATAGTTGTAATTGCACAGTTATTATTTCGAATTTAATAATTGCAATTTTGAACTCACGGCATTTATAACAATAACTATTATGTTCACTAGCAAATGATTGTCAGTTGATATTAAACGTATCAACAATACTGATTATAATTTATTATCTACATTCTACGTTCTATATATGATTTAGTACAAAATGTATATCCACTCAATCTAAATATTAATCTATTATAAGTATTAAATAATGAGATCTTAGACTTTCGCGAGTATTCATTTAAATGAAACTAATATTTTCGGATTACTATTTTAACTACATACTCCTGAAGTTTCGGTTACTTTGCAGCAACCGTGATCACGGGCAGACGAGAATTATATTACAATAAAAATGTATCAAATTAAAGTTAATGATGTATTAATTTTTTTATAGAGAAAGATCCATATCCCGTGGAGACTCTGCCAACTTGCACCTATGCTCTGAGTGTTTGTCACAACGAGAAAGCTTGTTCCGTGCTATTCGAGCGATTCAAGAACGCTTGTAAAGCCAGGGATGGGGAGTGTCGTATGGAGGAGAGGTAATAACACTTAATACCCCATTCCGGTATAAATTCTTAACGTTACATATACTGAATCATGTTCTATTATTATACGAATATTACAATAAATAGTTATACTTTACATAAATATAATAGGTATATTAATAAGAATGAGAGATTATTAAATACTAACCAAGAAATTTGGTAAGTAAGTCACATAATATGCACTCCGAAAGTATAAGCTATCAAAAATTCAGCATAAAATTTGGTTTATTTTCCATATTTCACTGTCAAATTAGACAATTTTAAAATATATATTTTTAGTATCTAAACTAAATCTAATTTTAAGTAATAAAGATGAACTTAAAACTTCAAAATGATTATTTTCTAGGCGTCAAACTTCTCGCTACCTAGAGATGAAATTTGAATATTGATAGACGTCAGTAAATTAATTTGAAGCCATAATTCGAGTTCAATCCGATCTAGATAAAGCAGAATTGCTTTTAATGTCGGGTTTATTTTAGAGTTTTGTCAGGTGGGATTTGTTCAGACTGTTATTTAAGAACTCTTTATTATCCTAAGGCACGATTTTGACTCATTTTTAACGTTAATAGCTTCTGTGAAATGAAATTATTTAGGACTTACTTCACTTATAAACTATACTTAAATTTATGAAACAAAAAATTAATAAATAAGAATCAAGTTATAGAACTAATCTTTACACAATTTTTGTGTGAATAAAAAAGAATTTCCTTTAAAGTTTCAAATATATAATAAATTATGCTGCCTTTTAAAGGAAGCCAATATTTTATGTCGTAACTTTCAATGGATGGTAAAATCCCAAGTGTAATTTTCTAATGCTCTTAATACAAACTAAGAGCAATGTATGCACTTTTTATCAGTATATATTAACCTAATACTATCATAGTCTATTCTAACTTAAAGTTTAAGCAAAAATAATTGCCAAAAAACTTTCGTTTATAAACATAAACAGTATCCAACCACGTTTTAACACCTTCGAGGCTAAGAGATTGGGCCCAGAACTTATACAGAGTGTTATTTTTCTTAGTGGAAATTTTGAAATCATAATATTCCTTCAAACTCCAGGGAATCTTGTCGCGAGGCCTGGGCTGGTCTTCGCCTGTCTCCACTCTTCGGCTGCATCTGCCCCAACACTCATATGAAGAAGAGATGTGATAGGATTTTCGCTGTCGTGAACCACAACCCATGCGTCGGTGAGTACATCACGTGCTACATGCTCCAAAGGTTTTGAGTGAGAAATTATATACCAATAAATACTATGCGAAAACTAAGATAATACTCTTTAGGATTTATCTAATAATAATAATAATATATTAATTTAATTTATCCATTTACATGTTTATAATGAACGTTGACGTCCACACTAAACTAGGCATGTGTCGTGAACAACTATATTATCTAATGAATTTTTAAGTTGAACTAGTATATATATATACTAGCTGACCCGGCAAACGTTGTTTTGCCATATAAAAATAGGGGTTGGTGATAAAATGGTAAAAATTTTGGGTTGTACATATTTTTTAATGCTACATTATAAAAAAACTTAAAACAAAAAATATCCTCTAGAAATAAAAATAAAAATTAAGGGTGACCAACCCTTATGATTTACGGGTATGAAAAATATATGTTAGCCGATTCTCAGACCTACTCAATATGCTCAGAAAATTTCATCAAAGTCGGTCCAGTCGTTTCGGAGGATTTCTCTGTTTAAAACCGTGACACGAGAATATTATATATAAGATACATAACTTAAAAACATGTCAAATAATAAAAGTTATATGAAATCATTCAATTAAGACATGAAAAAACATTTATAACAGTATCAATAGCACTTGAAATATTATAAATTTTCTTATTCCTCTCACATATTCAATAAGCGAGTAATACAATGGTCATAACTAGGTAATATCGCGTCCAATAAATTAACTTGATTCAATAAACGTAGCTTTGATTTATTCCGCGTAATCCCAGCAGTTCTTATTATACGCTAGGGTTGTCACTTCAAACTTTTATGAATAATTAATATTTCCATAATAATTAATTGATTCTAAATATTATATATTGTACCATTCCTACTGTAATAAAATTACTAAGTATATTACATTACGTATATGATATTAAACTCTTTTAATTTTAATTTTTTATCGAAGGAAAATATTTGCTTTTCCAAATTTCCATCTCGGTTTCTTTAAAATATTATTAAAATGCATTCATGCTAGTAGCTTTCCTAATTTTAATAGCGTAATTGGAATAATTAATTCGGAATTTTGAAATAATATATATGTTTATATATATATATATTTTCTAGTGCTTCTGTATTTTATGCATATAATTCGTATTTCAAAGAACAATTTTACTATAGCCATAGCCAACATAAAGAAGTATCCAATTAGGTCAAGTTGTTTGAAGTTTAAGCGAGATGGAATTGTAGCAATTGAATTTAATAATATTGATAAATGATGTCTTGTTTAGCGAATTTAAACTTTAATATTTTTGTTTAAAATAATACATTCTCCATATCTCATACTTTTGTATATACATATAATGTATATAATTTGATCAAGTCTGCTTAATCAATATCAATAGGGGACAAGAAAATATTAAAAAACCAGTCCATTTTAACTCTTCTACTAAGAAAGTCTGTTACTCATGATTATAATGCCTATATATACATATATAAATAGGTGGGTTGGTAGAAACTCCTTTTTGGTACCAACATTGCTTTTTATTTGGTACGTAAAGTTTTCAGCGGATATCCGTTTTTGATTTAACTTTTGACCACTTTTTAATATTTCATCGCATGTTTCGGCTCCATAGCAAAATTTATAGAGGCAATTAAAATGTTTGACCTGGCGTGACCTGGCCGTATTTTTCTTATGTAGCATGTAACTTAGCATGTTACTAACTTATGGTGTTAAATACCATAAAGAGGTAAAACTTAGTTTTTTAAATACACATTTAAAATACAAATAGCAATCATTATTTTAACATATTATTTTTATTTCATAATTTCGAATAGTAAGTGTTCCACTAAATCCAATACAAGGATTTTCAAATATTATTACAAATATTTACAATATCTTTTTTTGGGATATAAAATTAATAATATATTTATTTTAATAGTGCCAACCCTGGCGTAAAACAGCTTAATCCCGCGATCAAGATGATATCCCGATAGAAAACTTACCAATAGATCTTGACTTTCTTAATCATATTGTTCATCTGTTTATCCATAAGGCTTAATAGAATTAATGAAACTTTTCATTGATATACTTTCTGGAATTATATTCTATGATAAAAGAATAAAGAACATATTAATTAAATCAACTAATACTAATAAACAACTGTTTTCTTTTTACAAATTGCAAATCCATGCATGCATACATACGTACACCAATGTATGCGATATAAGCATATGCGCAAACTAATTGATTTATATATTGTTATATGTATTTAAAAACATTACTGTACTTTTACAAAATTTTATGATTTACTGACAACTGTCTATCCAATTATATATATGTACACTTATATACCTGTGTATCTATGTATGAATATGCATATATGCACTAATAAATATACGAGAAGCCATTTCGCTTCAATCTATATTATCGAAATATTAATGAAAGTAGACTGAAAGATTTAGTTTTCTCGTTTTAATATCTAAGTTACTTAACACTCAGAGCATGTCATTGTTTTAAATATTATACTGATATAACAATGCTATCCATTAACCTAATTAAACATTCCTTTATAAAGTAACACAGTCGTTCTTAAGTCAATTGTTCAGTTTCTTCGTAGTTAAATCTTGCACCGGCAAAGTTTATCTCAACGGCTCTTAACCTACAAAGACGACTCATGACACTTCGCTACAAGCAAGACGTCTCTGCTACGCCTCAAGCGTTCTTACACGTTTATATATGCGTTATATATTAATTTTAAGAATTTACAAGAACCTTTCTATATATACATATATATTTTAAGCCTACGACGAATTATATAAAGATTATCTGATTTGAACAATAAATTTTTCTGTATTTCGTTCCACAAAAGTAAATTTCAGGTCTATTAAAGTAGGAGATTTCATTATAGAAGAATCAAAATACATAAAATCATGTTTTTAGTACTATACTAGTATACTCAAATCATTTGTTTATAAATTCTCAAGCATGATTATTTCAATAACAAGCAGATTGAAAAATATTTCTTTTCAATAGATTCTTGTTTATATTAATTACGCGATAACGATAAGAAGCGAGCGAATATAGGATTAGCCACAAATACCTATAGTAGGAACGTAAACCAAACATATTGATTTAATATTATAAACCCAAAATGTACCTAAGCTTAAAATCTATTAAGCGGTGTTTACACAAAGCATCCGTACACCTACACTCGCAAACTTTGTAATATATAACTTTATTGTAACAAGTTATAATATACCATTTAAACAAGACATAAATATAAAATTTATAACAAGAGAAATAACAAGAGAAAATGTTTACTCGTCTGAGATACGAGTAATACGTATTGTTTATTTAGGAGCAAGCTTTAGACTGTTGTATGAAAAAAACTGTATTTTAATTCACGATTATCAAATATTTGAAGAGATCGTTAAATAGTGGTGCTTTGGTATATTCAGAGTTTTGATGGCCGTTAGCCAATATGTATGAATTTAATTTGGTGCAAACATCTTTAAATGCAAGATACACTCAAATCATCTTGATTTTCAGTTAATGTTATTTGGTACATATCAATAACATTGTAAGGATTACACTTTTAATCGGTTTATAAATTCAAGATTTTCGTATAAATAAAAGTAATGTTTTCGGATTTATACGCGTTTTTTATTATTTTTAACAACATACTCCCGACGTTTCGGTTACCTTACAGCAACCGTGTTCACGGGCAGACTAGATAAGTATGATCGTAATCACAATTGCTACAAAGTAACCGAAACGTCGAGAATATGAAGTTCAATATGATAGAAAATTCGTAGTAATCCAGATATATTTGTTTTATTTAAATGTACATTTACGGAAGTCTTAGATCTCATTAAAATAAAAAGGATACCAATACAACTAACATGATAACTCGATTAAATTTATACACATAAACCCTAAAGTACTGATATTATTATAAATTATACAGTAAGTTTTTGTTCTATAGAACATAGTTTTCGTCTAAACCTATACGATTCCGTAAGCAATTTAAACTTTACTACCACTAGTTATAACAATATTCAAACAAAAGAAAGCATATTCGTTAGTTCCACTAAGAGCATTCCATTCCAAACAATTTCCATTCCAGTAATCATCACAAGTCAGGTTAAAACCCGCATTAAATTACTTTCCTTTAAACTGTCGTTTCCATGAACGAAGTCAGCCCTACCCTAGGGTTGTCATTAATCCAATTTCCCTGGATAATACCAGGATACGTCCGGATGAAATTTTCTCCTGAGTAACTAAATAGAAATTGAGTTTTTATCCATGGGATGAGAAGTATTCCCGCGTTTAACCAAGTGGTTTATAATTTCGCTTACAAAATATATAAGTTCCGAGCAGAATATTCAGCGTATTATAATATAATATGATTGTGATATGTATATTGTTTTATTTTTGTTTTTTAAAGACTCAACCCTAACGAACTTCCTTGTTCCAATGCAAACTGTTTGTGATGAAATTTCCTTTTGTAATTGTATCATGAGTTTGCATAATATATATAGCATTCATGTTTAATAAATGTTAAGGATCTGTTTCTATGTTCGCTGGTAAGGAGATTAAATATATATTAATGTATATGGCGAGGGTGTAATTGTTTGTCCCCACGAAACTTTCAAGTTTTATCAGAATAGCGTGATAAAATAAGGCATTTATTGTCTTTTTAATTCAACATCAAGGTAATGAAAAACCATTGAGGTCTCAATTCTTTGCTAGTATTGATTTTTTTGCTAGAAACTCTAAACACACGAATGCATCAAATATTCTTATATGTATATGTTTAATTTCAATTCTGTCCACTGTATACAAAGTTTTATCCACTTGAATTTTGTTGATACGTCGCGACGCTGTGCTTAGTAAGTTGATACTAAAATCGAAATATTTTGCAGTCATCACAATATTTGAATCTGCATATTTATAATTTATACTATAAATGAGCACTACGCTTGAGATCTTTAAGTTCTTTTTGTTTTCATTTAATTAAACTCGTTAAACTCCGTGAGATAATGAATTGTTTTTTATAAAACGACGATTGTTATCTATTAATTTATTTATAAAAACGAAAGTTTTGGTGATAAATAGGTAAATTGTTCTGGCCCTTGAAATTAATACAAGTTATTGTCTTTTATTTGTTTACATTATAAAGACACTTAGCCGAATCTCGATTCGAAAAATATATTTGACTATCAGCTATTGAGATTATTTTGTATTCATTTTATATTTTTCTTCAACAGTTAGTATATAACAATTATTACATATTATATTTAATTTCTATAACAGTTAACTAAATAATATCTTATCATAGAAATCAAAACGTAAGCTAAATTAATTAACTGAAATTTACATGTCTAAACAACCAATTAAAGCACTCATCCATTTGTTTGCTCACTACATAATTAGTATGTAATATTCTGTTACTGAAACACTAACACAAGCTAAGCTTTAATGTATTCTTAGATATACTATCTAGTATAGGCTTTGAAATATGTCTTTGATTCCCTACAAAATGATAACTCCAATATACTAACATATGTATTTTCTACTTAATGAGATCTAATATTTTCGGATTTACTACGCATTTTTTTGCTATAAACTACATACTCCCGTCATTTCGGTTACTTTACAGTATGTAGTTTATAGTCAAAAATAAAAATCCGAAAATATTATTTTCTACTTCATTAAAGATATGACTCCACACTCCACTTAACTGTAACAAGTTTATTGTATAACACATTTTGTACTTATTCGTATGAAAGCGTAGTTATAATAGCTCTTGCAACTTTATTTCAGTTGTTTAATATGTGAAGCGTACTTTGTCTTATGCTGAATCTGTTAAAATCTGTCTGGTTGTTTCAGAGTTAAGTCGAAACAAACATAAATAGAGAAACAAAAACTTTTGAAACGATGTCCTATTACGCGGCTTACAGAAATGTAAACCTTTCGTGAAACTAAAAGGTTTATTTACTACAGATACAAATTTATATAATATTAAACCTTATTAAAACTATTTAAAGTTTATAATAAGATAAGCAGGACAAAATAAAAGACAATCGAATAGTGAGGAGGTTCAAATTATTCATCGAAATCACAGAACCTATGCAATACATTTAAGTTGTTAAAATTCGTTAAGTTTTTTAAATCCTTCAAGTTGTTGAACCATACATTAGTACTCTATAAAAGAAACATTTATCATATGTATTTTTCATTTAATAGAAATAAAAATATTAATAAACTTATTCATTACATATGTAATACAAAAAAGTATTATTATTTAAATTTCACCATATACATATCTCAATGGATAACTTTAATCTTATTTTATATAAATCTATAATTATTATCAATAGTTATTAAACATCAGTTCAACCTCCATCATTTAAAAATACTTCTTGCTTAAACCGAAAAGGATTCCGTATAAAATTTACCATTTTGGTTATATACACAACTGGTAATAGCTTACAATGGCATTTTTATGTTTGGACGCTGGCTACGCTTAGAACAAACAATATAAATAAGAGAAAAAATGTAAATGTGCTCTTTTCACAACCACTTCCCAACAGAAAATTCCAGTTAAAATTTACCGCTTAATAAATAATTTTAAAAAAGGATAGACAGAATATATATATGTATATATTGATTTTCACACACACATTCAACATACATAAACATACTTTTATTTATATATACTTACTTTATTATGATTACCTCATAATCACAATTGTATTTATTTATTTATGTTATAAATATAAATGCTTACTTACTAGTTCTATATGATTTTATTAATAGAAAAGATTTACATAATCGAGTTTTATACACAATGATGTGAAGAAATTATTGAAGTAAAAAAAGTCTCCTTTAATACGAAATAGAAATGTTTGTTGAAGGTTTTAAAGCATAAGATTTTCTTTTTATATCATTCGATGTTAGTGTTTTGCCAAACCCACTATCGTTGCGTGTCGCAACACCTATCACCTCTGAAAGCCTTGACCTTTTTCTTTCAAAATGTCTGAAAACCACATTAGTATTCGTTATTAAAACTTTAAAAATATAAACATATTTATATTAAAAAATATCACGTTCTTAGTATCGCGTCATTATACATACATATTTTTTTACTTCAAGGTACTCATAGAATAATTCACGAAGAATTGAAATATTCCGACATAACTCACAGAAATTTCATTCTTATTTGTTTAAAATTTCATGAGAATTATATTTTTTTACACTTTAAGGTCAACACTCTTTTCCAAATACGTCAATCGAATATTAATTTAAGTCGAGAGTCGATACAGTGAAGAAACAAAGGGGAGGAAATCTATTCACTTGCCTTTGTATTCAAGGGTACTTTGCGGTTCTAAGGAAATCTTTTTGAACGTTTCTTTTCGCTTTTGACGCTACTTTTCCGTTTCACCTTTCTATTATGTTAATAGAATTTTGAAACGCAATTCCGTTAACGCACCTGGAATCAGCAAATAGTATTCGTTTGTTGTTAGGACGTTTTGTCAATATTTCTATACGTATAATATGTAGTAATACATTTTCCCTCTTCCCGGTTACAAGAAGTGAATTCTGTGCAAATAAATTGTTATTGAAATTATTGTGACAAATAAAATAACACTCAATAGTCGCGTTACTATATTTTATAAACATATATATACATAATACAAACTCACCTTTGAGTATTATTATTATTATTTAGAATTACTTTCATAACATTCTACTTGAAAGTATTTCAAATTACCAACCTTATTCTAAGTCTAATAAAAATTCAATAACCTAGCAAAATAGTGTACTATATTACTTCTAACAATGCCTGAATGCTATTGTTCTTAGTAAATTAAGTCAGGTTTTCGTTTGCTTTTTAACGTGAGAAAGAACCCAGCTGTTCAAATAGACGGCCCAAGCTAATCGAAAAAAATATACCCTAAAAATACCAATTTAGGCGCTAAGTACAAAAAACACTTATCAGAGCAAACAAAGTATTGAATCTCAATCACTATGAATGAGGGTAATAAATCATAATGATAAAAACAAGATTTCAAAACAAGTCTTCATATTAAAAGATTCATGCAAACCATTTATACTCAAACAAATTTTTTTTATACTTTTATAAATATATTTCTCACTCAAAACTCAATATAACTGTGTTGTTTTAAGCTTTAAGTGTTTTGAACACATAAGAACGTCATGTTTAGAAGGACACAAAATATACAATGACTTCTCCCAACCATGCCTTGACACAGTACAAACACTTAGATTTAGAATGTTACCTTATCTTACCTGTAAATTCTACAACATCTAACTCACAACCAACTCGTTAAATGAAAATAATATAATAACAAAAATAATCAACTCCACAATATAAAACGCTTTAATGAGTACTAGACTCCTTAAAAAAATAGTTGACGTTATTACTTTTGGTTGTTTATATGTTCTTTTTATTTTATTTACGTGCCTATTTTATTTGAACACTGTTAGATGCATAGGCCTTAGGAATAACTTAGATCATTACTTAACCACACCAGGCTGTAAACCTTTATGTTTCACGGACACTGAGCTTCTTTTTAGTGTACTCCTGACCTCACACACCGTACAAATGCCCGCAGTTACCTCAACTCTTGGCTTCACACCTTCGGCCTTCGGTGATGGTCTGCGACTGCTACTTATAGAGTATTTCGGCGGCGTATAATACCTTACTGTCACGTCTACTTCGTCTTCAATGGAATACTCTTAAGGGATTATGGCATTGGTCATAATTTTTTTTTAAATGAAATCCGTTAAGTGTATTCCGATCAGCGGCTTGGCACGGGGGCGGTTAGTGGTTGTTGGTAACGTGGTTGTGGGGCAGCGGCAGCCTGGGGTGAATGTCCGCCGGCAGTCCGGGCGCTGTTCGAGCCGAAGCGGCCGGCTGCCCGGGCTCCACCCCTCACGCGCTATGCTGCTCCCGACGGTACGATCCTGCTGCTCACCGAGAACGGCACCAGGCTGATGACTCGTGCTGCTGCCGCCAGTCTCCTCCGCGCTGCCCTACTCTCCCCGCGCCCCCCTAGACCCCGCCACGGTGAGCCGCTGCCGCACCTCTCTCTCTATGTGTCTATCGGATTCCGTCGCCTATCGCACTGCACGCTTCGCTATGCTTCGTAAGGTAGGAGCGTTAGAGAAGCAAAAGGTTCTTACACATCAAACTTAGACTGTACGACGTCTAGTATACAACTTACCTTAAAAATAAACAACGAAACTTTTTGGCGTCATAGATTTTTTTAGATTACTCTTATTTGTTACCTTAGTATTTAAATTCACAAAAGTTTTCTAATTTAATCTTCATATATCTCCACCACGTCCTCATCATCTAGTTTACATAAACTACATCCATTAGTTAATAACTGACAACATCACTTGTGGCCAACGTCTCTCAAATCCTCTTATAGATATAACGAATCGCTCCTACTTTATGTCTGCATGCTTTTATGTTTTTTCTACTTATTTCCTTTACTACTCTATTTAAACCGTTTCAGACTTACAATAGGGCAATCGGGGAAGACTAGACATTTCGCTAATGAGTCTAGGTGCGTCGCCCGCTCTGAAAGTCTGAAATGGATTTCACCCTTAATTCGAGCATGATCGCATGTTTTCTCTTTGCATCTTCTATTTGTACGATCTCTATGGTTACTGCGCGGCATAGTGGCTTTGACGATGGTTCCGCGAAATCGTCGTCCCGGGAGGCTTTGCTAAATTTATCAAAATGAAAAAAAAAACTTACGCAAATTTTGATTTTGCCCGTTATGTCGTTTATGTCGAACGCTGTTTTTTGTCGTATTTAAATTAGTAGGGTTTTATTATATCGTCCGGTTCTGCGCGATCGCCTCTACTCTAGAGCTTCGCGATTTGGACCGGTAGTCGATTCCTACAGCTAAGTGATACGGATGCCATTCCAGTAAAGCTGATATCCGACGGACGGACGGCAAATCGAAACACCACGGCGGTGACTTCATGGATCGGTGGTATGTCCATAACTCAGGACGGCAACCTTATCACTCCGGACAAATTAATGACACACGTACACCGTTATGCAAGCCCCCACTACAGGCCCCATGGGCATCATTACCATCATTGGAATCATGAGCCAGGAGGGAGCGAAGATCCTCTATACGCTACCAAGACAGTCTACGGACCAGGCTACATCGATGAAAACCGTACGTATGACGTTTAATAATTTAGTGACAATTAGCAAGGATAACGGATGATGTGAAACGAAAAATTTTAGCTGACAAATACCATTTAATAGGTTTATACAAATAGGTACACTCCAGACAGACAACTTAACCATAGAAATCGTAATGGACACTTCAGCTTCAGAACTGTACATTTTAGACGAACCCGCGCGTCATTGTTTACACGGTGGATTCCTTATCATAGCACTTCCTGAGAGTTCATTCATTCATTCCCTGAGGTTGGATCATTTTAATCCCTCAAACACTAGTAGATCCTTCAACACCGGATTTCTTAGACTAGTAGACATAAATACTTTGAAGATTAAGTGAGACATATTAGGAGTAAAGCTTTGCGTAGCACACTTAGAGAGGTTTAATTTAGCGCTTTAGAAATCTTGGAATCTGCTTTCTTCCTGATCCACCGTAAGGTAGAAGTATTAGTTTAAAGGGAGCGATTTACCAAAGGCGCTTAAACACGTAAATCTCCGCGAAGCTTTGCAATTTACGCTAAAAATCCAAAGATTTATCTACCACGATTTGTCAGATACCACCGGTTTGAAAGATTAATATTATAATGGGATCCAAGAACGGTAAGTTCTCTCTAGAGACATCACATTCACAGTCTACCATACTGATAAAGACATTGTTTTATCATATTTGTCTGTCATTTATCCCAAGCATGGTATTTCTTATATTGCTTGTTAAATAACCTGTCCTCATAACTTTGAGTTTTGATATGTACGATTTGAAAACATTTTTTCACACGTATTATATATCTATATATTGTAATTATAATAATACATCATATATTTTATCTACACATATTTAAAGCATGGTTTATAAAGTATTTATATCGACGTACTTTTATGAGAAAAACCTTTTTATTTATTTTTGTTATTAGTGTGATCCACAGACTTATTGATATTTTTGTTTATTTTAATGAAAATAAATATATAATTATAAAATGAATACACAAATAACATACAACACACAATATGTCTTTCTTTTAGTCGTCAGATCTAATAAAATTGGGGTTGCAATACACAGGTGGAGTTAAACATTAGGGACGGTTAAACAAATTCTTATAAATAAAACTTAGGTTATACATATAATAATTATCTTGTGTCCACTAATCCAATTCTTATAAATAGCCTTACTGATATTTCCTATTATAAGCGCGTTATAACTCATAGATAGTCTAAAGATTATTTGCTAAGTATATTAAGTAACTAAACAAAAAAATACATACATACAACACAAACCAACAGAGAGGATTGGCAAAGAAAACGGTAAAGCAGGTTATGAGAAGGTGGCCCTACAATCTACCTGCCACGTTGCATTGGACGCATGCATCAAGGATACGGATTGTGTAACATCACTTACGCCTGTGCTTCAAAAATGTCACTCAACCGACTGCGATAGAGAGGGATGTATGTCAGCGTTACGAGGATTCTATAGGAAGCCTGGTGTACATTGGAACACGGAAATCGCATTCTGTCTCTGCAAGTAGGTTTATTTCGTATATAATTAAAAGTAAAAATGTATTAAATGCTCATATTACTGAGCATACCTATATACTGTTGAATTATCGTGAGTCATACTAAGTAAAAATCTTTTTCGAGTATATTTGTTACATGGTAGCGTAATGTGTTTTGTTATTACCTTTTATAGAAATAACTGGATGGATTTACATTGAAGTAATAGTGATACTTGGAAAAAAATATTTTTCGACTGCAAAATTTACTACACTGCACTATTTTAAGTATAAAGTTCAATATGGTAAAAGTTTAATGAATATCTTCTAGGAAAACGGATAACAAGGAAGATTCATGCATGAATGCCCAGGAGAGATTACATCCATCTTGCGCACAACGACCAGCTATAGGTTCACCACTACCCGCCTGCCATACCCTGGCCCACGCCTGTCGAGAGGATCCCGAATGCAGGTGATTTGCAATACATTCATATATTACATACATACATATAGTTCAATTAATAAATGTAATTGTGTACTTCATTCATTATTACATTCAAATTTTGAAACAGCAACATCTATTTATTCATCATTACATAAAACAGCTTGAAATGGTGACATAATATTATAAAGCTTGCTAATTTTATGTTCAATATTATATATATGAGCAATTTTATTTCGCAAAAATCTTTTTAATTTCATTCGTATTATATAAAACGAATAAATAATAATTTTACGTTCGTTAGCTACAAGTAAAAGCAAATAAAGCACAAAGAAACCCAAAATGCAATCACATTTGCGATGGCTCTCACAGTGTTATTGGAAAGGAACATTCTACGTATAACGTAACTAAGTTAGGCTGTGGACACACTGGAGTGAAATAGATGGACAAATGTATTTTATTATGGCCATAAAATACTCAGGATATACTGTAAATTTTATTTATATCTTTTTATTTGTAGCTTTTTTTAAAGTACATAATTTAAAGACCTTCCTAATAAGATGAAGAAAATTCTGAGAATGATGCATTTTTTTAATTTTAATTTATTAAAGTAAGTCAAGAATAAAATCGAGACAGTATAGGGAATATCTAGTTAATCACTAAAATATCGATATTTTCTACAAATGTGCATACAACTTTATC
The DNA here is from genome assembly GCA_916720795.1 of Danaus chrysippus. Classification (NCBI taxonomy): domain Eukaryota; kingdom Metazoa; phylum Arthropoda; class Insecta; order Lepidoptera; family Nymphalidae; genus Danaus; species Danaus chrysippus. The sequence goes on along the minus strand of CAKASE010000064.1, from coordinate 4,358,821 downwards.
GTATTGAATACTGAGTGCCGGCAGCAAAATTGGGCCTAAATTGAATGAAAACGACTGTAAGCGAGTGACCGTCTGCATTGAAACAGTAAATACCTAGAGATCGTAGAGGCAATAAATCAAACGTATAAATGACCTAGTTTTTTATCTTTTATATACTAAATGTAGATAAAAATGACGATATTTATTTACTGTTTGATTTTTTTATATTTCACGCTTACATAAAACGGTTTTTTTAAACAACCGCTGTTGAAGCGTGAGGAAAATATAAAATATACAGTCGGTCATCTGTTTGCTAAACAAACAATCAATATACTATATATACATATATATTTTACCTTTTATAATACTAAATAAATGAAATACACATACCTAAAATTGTCCTTCTATTTCACTACTATTCTAAATGATCAAACTCTCTTTATTTTTTACCTAAAAATTAATAATAGCTTTCCGCTTTATTAAACTATTTGAAAAATTTTGTCGAATTTAATATAGCATTTAAGCTGTACTTTCTTTTCCAAATACAGTATACGTTTATGTATATTTCTATCAAATTAATTATGTTAATATTAAAAATAGCATCAATTCATTTGAATTTAATGAATTATAATTTAAAGTTACGTAATTCCGATACAATGTGAATAAAACGCTGATGAGCGATAAATGAAACGTTAAAACGTATGTGAAAACAAACATAGCTGATATTCTTGTTTTTCATCAGAGCCTTTACCGAAAAGTTCAATTAGCCGATGGCTATGTACGTTGGTATTGAATAATCAACCCTGTTTACTTACAACACGGCCGCAATTTAAATAAAATGCTAAAGTAACACATGTATGCCGTATTTACAAATAATTAAAGTAAGGGCATACTTCAAATTTGCGAAGCGCTTTCAGCTAATGTAATTACAAGTAGAATGTTCGTATAACGTTTTAAGTTTATGTGATTTGATAATGTTTCGTAGTTTTTGTACGTGTATTTGTATTGACTTTTATAGGATTGTGTAATCTTCGTTCCAAAATAAATGATTGCTTAAAACATGATTGGGAATTTGCCGTATTGTAGTTTGTTAAAATTATCTCGTTAGAAAAAGTATTACTTGTTTTTTGGGCCAGGTGACAGGCTTGGTTTTACTCAAAATATGTAACCAAATCTTCATTATACTCTAATGAATAACGTCAAAATTGATATCACGATTAATAAACTTTGTATTTATTTATAGAACGGCTTATAATTGTTATAAATCTCTCGACGACGTCTATTTTTATATAAGAAATATAAGCCTTTTCGTCCTGGACAGTATATTATTGCTCAGTTTTGAAATCATTTTTAGGTCATCTAAAAAAACGTTTTATTAAACAAAAATACTTGAAAAAAAATGGAACAAGTTGTATAAATAACAGAATATAGCAATGTCTAAAATCAATAGCTCTTGGTTCTAAAACTAAATAATATGACGGACAGTCTAGTATTTTTTTAAATGCAAATACTATTCTTAAATATAAGTAAGAATATAAAAAATAAGTCAGTGGTGGCTCAGTGGTTAAAGGGCCCGCCTCTCTGCTTCTCGTCGCCGAGGGCGCGGGTTCGATCCTGGCCCGGGCAAGTACCAATGTGATTTTTCCTAATCATATGTACTTTTTAAGAGTATTTAGACATCACTGATTAATGTTGATTCCCAAAAGAGGGTTGATGTCAGGCAGGCGGCCGGTCGTAGAAACAAATAGCCAAACACTATATGTAAGGCAGATCCTGGCTAAAGCCGGGAAATTGCCAGGTAGAAGAAGATGAGAATATAAAAAATAAATTAGTAATTATTTTGAATATCCCAACAGAAACCTAATCCAAATTTCAGAGGCTAGTGTACCGTAAAATCAATACAGTACAAATTGCTAATCTCATCACCAGTTTAAATCTAGTTTACATAGACTAGACATAACTTTTGGAACTGATTAGAAATATTGGCATAGCTTCGACTAAATTATTCTGAAGATGTCTGCTTGTCTAAGACCATAAGCAATTTTAGTCTCGTCTTACCAACCATAAAAGCGTTGTAACAATTGAGAAAATATATAGCCTTTTCGAATTTTTATTAAAATAATGTATTACGTAGTAAAAATTGTAGTTAAAATATTAAATAGTTTTTGTATCATCTGATAGATTATTCTTTACTCTTTTTTTTTATGTTAAAGGTGGCAAACGAGCAGACGGCCCACTTGATGGAAGGTGGTTACCGTCGCCCATTGACATCCGCAACAAAGATGTTGCGGATGCGTTGCCAACCTTGTTTTATAGGGATAGGGAGGGGTGGGAATAAGGATATTGTAGGAAAGGGTGGGAATAGGGAAAGGGCAACCGGCTCTCTCACTCATCGGACGAAACGCAGCCATTAAAGGCTACTTCACGCCGATCTTCTGTGAGAGGGTGGTACTTCCCCGGTCGAGCCAGCCCATGTTCGAGCTGTAGTAACTAACCACAGCTAGGCTCTACCACCTAAAAAAACCTACTCAACTTGTTAACAATAATAATAATAATTTGTCTCATTTTAATTCTGAAATTTCTCTTTAAACATGTTTATTGTGTCTTAATTTAGTATAAGTATGTGGTTGTTACATGGCACTAAAATTCTTTGATAATATCTGAGTTATTACAAGTATATTGTTATCGTTTATTTTCTACATAAAACATAGGCTGAAGTACATATTCGTAATACTAGTTCTCGATAATGATTCATTTACCAACGTCGCCATAGAAAGAAACTAGTAGCAATCAGTTATTAGGTGTAATAAAAGTGCTTTTTTTATTTAGTTTTTATTATTTGTCGTAAACGTGTTTATAACATATGCACTAACTAATGAATGATTACAGTTTATACATTTATATATGACTGTAGTAACCTTTTGCAGTTCTCTTTCATAATATAAAGAAAACATAATTGTGATCAAAAGTTGATATGTTTATAATAACTCAGATTAATTCATATAATATTGGTTTTTTAAAACGAAGCTATAAAGGACTATTTTGGGACTGTAGCAAATCTTTTCTAAGAAAATATGAAAGATTGAATGTGTGATTTTGTTATTAAGTTAGGCAAAAACTAAAAAAGTATTTGATTGATAATTTTGGATCTATATAAATAGTTAGCGTTGAAAAACACGATGGCTTTTTTGGTCCGTTAAAAATAAGCCATGCCTGTTTTAACTGTCTATACATATTAATTGTCGGACGTCGAACAAATTGAAGTGAGCGAATTTTCACTGATAAAGCGAATTCACTGCTCAACCAATCAATTTACAGCTGACCGCAATGAAACCGTTTTAGTTCATTTATATATTTAATCTATATTACTTTATCTCATATATTTATAACTGTTTCATGATATTATTTAATTATTATGTCTATTTTTATAACCTTACTTCTTACCCTCACTGTTAAAGTAATTTTGAAAATCGATAGAACTTTTGACGTTAAAATCCAGTATGGCAAAGAGTTTCTTTACCCAAATACTACTATACATTATTATACATAATATATTCTTTACTTATGTAATAGAAGTACTTACGTTCAATCGATTTAGAAGTAATATATATACATTTTGTACCCTGATTAACAAAACCACAACTCTTAATGCTTTTAGAATGTAACGGTTATTTTGTGATAAATCTTTATACATATATTAATAATACATATATTAATACTGTACTCGTACATATCATTGAACTCTTAAATGGCTGGACTGATTTAAATGATCTTTGTATGTATTTGGGTAGCCCCACGGATGCTTAAGATTCACAAATAAGCCCGGCAGGTGGCGCTACAGTCAGTATATAAGTTCATTAAAAAGAGGTTAGAACGTAGAGTAGGTACTATATGCATTATTTTAACACACTTTATACATTGCTCACTGAACCCAATATTGATTATCACGCGGACGGAGTCGCGGGCAATAACTAGTATATATATATATGTATATCATCATTCCGATCAGATACATATGATCATTTAAATTTACCGAACCCAGGGTCCTATGACCAAATAAATACAGATCCTAACATGGCGTGAAAATTAATCAATATATGAAGCTTGGAAACTTTCCTTATGTAGGTTGGCTATGCAACTTTATGATAAAGGTACTGTACTTTTTTACTAGCTTTAAAGAATAAAACTCAGAAGTTAAGTAATGTTTAAATTATTATTTCCTATTTCGCATAGAATATTAAGATTTATCTTTAAAACTTCTAACAAACTAAAATTCCAATAAAATTAATTGCCACAAGCAGGTGAAAGTTCCAAAATTTTACCAAGATACCAATCGTGATATTTAGTCTCAGACTCTTTATAATTTAAGTACCTTTTTCTGTGATCTATATATTGAAATTGCTTAAATATTGTAACAATTATTATGAAAAACACTAGCAGTATTGAGAGAACTAAGACTTTATTCAGTATTCATTTTAATGAAACTAATATTTTCCAATTACTACGCGATATTTTATTATTTTAATCTACATACTTCCGACGTTTCGATTACTATTCTACCGTGATCACGGACAGACGAGTTAATAATATCTGTCAGTTGGTCTTATTTATCATCTACCTCCAAATATTTCTTAATGATTAAAGAATCCGCCTGGAAAACTACGAGCAATGGTGTGCTGTGGATGCTGTAACGCAAGGCTGTGCTGGATCCCCAGCAGCTTGTCGAGCTGCTGTTGTAGCTGTTCTTGGTACTCAGCTGAGAGCTGCCTGCGCTTGCAGAGGAACGGATTTCGCTCAGCTATACGATTGCCTTGGATGGCAGCGATTGTTATGGCTCAATCCATGTGTTGGTAAGTATAAATTACTATTATTATTAATTTTGATTGACGACAAACCTAATTTAATTTCTTAATTTTGTTATTTCTTAATGATATACAGATTTCATATATAAGTTTACATCATAGCAATACTTGTCCAATTGTTAGACAAATTCAAAGCCGTTAAGTATGAGGCAGTCGGTTAACAAAATTAATATTTGCTTTAATTAAACTACGCTTGGATAATATATGATAAATATATTACTTTTAAGTTTAAATATGTATATAGTCTAGATTAATAATCATATTTTGTTGCAAAATAATTGTCCTACAAGAAGTTTAGTACCTCAAGTTCACGAATGACAAAGTAATATTTTGTATTGAGCCAAATATTTACATCGTAAATGGAGATATCTTACTTGGATATATTTGTTACTTATAACTAAAATTATTGAACAATAAAAATAACAATTATTTACTAAAATGCTTAAGTATATCAACTCAAAATTAACCCTTGCCTTCGAAGAGATAAACAAAATTCTTATCGTAGTTATTTTAAAAATACATTTTGGACTTAATAAAACCCATTTAGATTTTGAATAATTAAAATTATAACCGTTTTCTTGTATCATTTCTAGTTGAATCTCAAAGCGATTACCATGTCAAGACCTACGGAGCCCTGCACACAACTACTCCATTCGACAACGGCGTCAGATACATGACGGTACCACCAGAGCCCGCAGTTCATCATCATACGACCTCACACCACCACAAACATACAACTCAACATGGCACTTCGCAAGTTGATGTTATGCAGGTTAGAATAAAAATATACTAATGGACTTGGTTTAATTGAGCTATATTAACAGTTCTAGATTTTTTTATTTCCTTTTCTAATCCATAGTCCCTTAAAAGCGTTTTTTTTTTTGTGGTTATGAAAGAGTGCTTTCAAAGCTATTAAATTTTTTCTGTTGTCTTTTCAAAACACTATTTTTTTGGATATTTAAGAGCTAATATGAAACTAATACAGCAAATATGCAATACAATATGTACTGCATGAAAATCAAGGGCATGACTGGTGTTTTTACTTTGGCTTATTTAATAGTCAATACTTTTCAATGAGAGATTGAGTGGCCCTAATTCCCCTTTCTACATGTCCTAAATTCTATAACTCCTAATCGTATTCCTATTACACTATAAACTACTTAACATATAAACCATCTTTTAACGTATTTTTTTTGGTGTCGTCTTTTAACGTATTTTTTTTGTATTTATAGGAGAATCGCCAAGAACAACCTCCAATCACAACAATGTCTGAACAAAAGATCCATAGTGACGCAGAACTGGAAGCAATCATTGTGACAACTGTTGAAACCACAACAATGACCACCACGACGACGACCACAACCACGGCTCCGACCACAACGACCACGACCACGACTACCACGACCACGCCACGTCCGACCACCACAATGGAACCGACGAAATATTGCATTGTTAAAAAGCCAGAGAGTGATGATCAGGCACAATACATTAAAATGGGAGAAACAAGACGTGTAAGTGTCTATTGGGTATAAAATTTATAGATTTAAATTTTATTATCAACATAATATGTAAAGGAAATGCAATCTTTGCCCGAAATCGTCTCTAATATGATTCCATTTTACGATTTTATATTTTTTTTTCCCTGATTTATTCAAATTTAACAGAGCTCGATGTTATTTTTTAATCAACGATATAAAATAATCCATTCAAATTTATATTTCGATCATAATAAAACCCGACACTAGAACACTACGTTCCTATATACTGAACACAAAAAATACCAAATAATACTGAACAAGTTAATATTGCATACTAAAACACGTAACGTTTCTTCATACTATACTTAACAATACAAAAAATCATATATAATACAGATTTTTTTTACATAAATTCCGATTAAAAAACCCGATACTGGGATACAACGTTCCTATGTACTGAACAAACCAAAAAAATTAAAATTATATATAATTGTGATGTTTACCCAATAGTCAGGGGCCATCTGAAAAACACAGCTTATACTGAGATGAACTCCTTGCTGTTACACTGTTTTCTTTAAATTTAATTATTTTCTTCTGTATCTTGAATTTAATTATTTTCCTTTGTATCTTCTGTATTTTGAAGATCGGCGTGAAGTAGCCTTTAATGGCTGCGTTTCGTCCGATGAGTGAGAGAGCCGGTTGCCCTATCCCTATTCCTACCCTTTCCTACCATTCCTTTATTCCCACCCCTCCCTATCCGTAAAAAACAAGGTTGGCAAAGCATCCGTAACAGATATGTTGCGGATGTCCATGGGCGGCGGAAACCACCTTCCATCAAGTGGGCCGTCTGCTCGTTTGCCACCTTTCACATAAAAAAAAATCTGTATAATCTATGTAATGTATGTGTGTCGCAAAATAAATGGTTTTAAATAATATTGAACAAATCCTTATTCCAGCTGTACAGGTCCGCGGAGCTAGCGGAGTGCACAGACCTGTGCGTCTGTGAGTCATCGTTGCAGGTTTCCTGTAAGGTCGCCTGTGTACCACGAGCGCCGTGCTCCTCGCGTCTCGCTCACTACTCACACGCAGCGCCCGCCTACCAAGCTTACCGAGGACGATGCTATTGTTACTCTGGATCGTTCATCTGTATGAGGCCTAATCCTGGTAAGTGAAGACACATGTCTACGTACACTTGAAAGCAGTTACATTTGTTAGATAATATAAATAACAATAATTAGAATACAATATAATAAAACATGAGTGAGATTTTGTCAAAGAAAAAAAACCTGTGTCGCAATAAAGTAATACATTACCTATATTAAATATATATAAATACTCAAAAAGACTATAATGTTATAGGCTATTAAAATATTTCTTATAAAGCTTATACAGTTTATAGTTCAATATGTATACCATCTTTTTCAAACTACCCTCACTAACTGTATGTAACCTTCCCATTCTAGGTGAATACAAGTTGCCTGAAGGCGTCTACCTCTTGTTGGGGTTCAGTGCCGTGGACGAGGCTTTACTAAGACCTCACACAGGGCTCGGAGCTGAAGATGCTGTGAGGTTGCTTCAAAGATACCTCAGGGTCGCGCATCATGGAGAGGTAATGATTGTCTTTTCTTGCTATTTATGTTAGTAAATTCGGCTAAATAATATTTGCTATAATATAAAATTCTGAAAGTATTTTAACATCTTGGTATTAACAAAAAATGTAATATCAGATTGGAATATAGCTATAAAATAATTTGCCTTGCAAGAAAAACCCATATTCTTCTTTCATGATCTAATATATCATCTAACAACAAAATGATCAACATTTTAGCGTCTACAACATTGATTTTCTTTATTATTATTTAAATATTTCTGATATTTAGATAGGATGAAAAATGTATGATAAAAATGTTCTTTATATCAATTAAACGTCACTTTAATATATTTCAGACTAATTGCACCCTGACTCTGTTCAACATAAGCAATGAGAACGTCATCATCTCTGCTAGTCTACCACAAAAAGAACAAGAGGCTCTCAAGGAAGCCGGGGAAGCTCTGCTAGATAGAGAGAAGGTAAACAAAATACTCTTTAACTTTAAAGGTTCAAAGTATATATATACATGGGAGGAAAAATACTTATTGGCACACTACCAATAATTTATTACATAAACAAAAATCATAAAGTATTCTCAATAATTTTAAGGAAGCTATTAAAATTAGTCAAAGTTCGCGTTTCAACAGATTTATATATATAAGTAAGTTTTGTTAGTTACACAAATTATAACTCAAGAACGGCTGGTGGGATATGATTGAAAATTGGTGGAGAGATAGCATGGTTCTAAAACCAGTGCTTATTTGTATCTATGGTGTGCACGCCACTGCATATAAGTTATTGATCAATTAATAGTCTTCTAATGTATATTCTAAGGAATGAAAATAATATGTTATTTGACGTAAATAATTATATTTCTTATCCCCAAACACGAGACTCGTAACAACCGTGGTTGAGTATACAGTGACTTGTATACATATCGTGGTTCTTAAACTACGTCACTTACATAGGGTAATTAATTCTCTTTGATCGAAAAAGAAAAAAAACTTAATAAATTCCAATATCTGGTTATTTATAGCCTCTAGTGCGAAATGAAAATTCGCCCGGTCAGCTATACATATATTACTAATCCCAAATTAACGCGGACGAAGTCACTTGCAAAAACTACTATAAGATGAAGTCACTTTTATTATTATTTGTTTACTAAGACATAACCTTGTTTATCTTCTAGGAGGCCTGCATAGACGTGTTGAAAGTAGTGAAGGCTCGCATCAATTCACAACACGAGGATATTTCCTCCCACCTCCTCCTCTCAATCTTCAAGATAGCGGAGGTCGACGTCGTTTATCCAACGCCTCCCAGCTCCGCGATATCCACCAACAGGCCGGACATCATCATCTACATCATCATCTGCCTCATCACCATCATCTACAACCTGAGTGACGTCACTTCAGTAATCATCACCATTACCGGAATAATCAATTCCCTAACGAATTTATCTCAACAGACGTCCCTTTCATCTCATAACGTTCCTCGTCAGATTTATATCATAGAATATATTTTATTTATAACAAAATGTGATGTATTTATTAATGTAAAACCGCACCACGCACTCGCTTTAGAATACGCACATATCAAATACACGGATGAAGCTGAATTAAGTGTAGGTATAATATATAAAGTAACAGAACATATCTCAGCTGTGAATACAATATATTATAATTTATATGATATTATTGCTAATGCAAACGTAACTAAATATTTTTCTAGTGTTGTGTATTACGTATTCGTATTTATTATGACGGAGATGCTTCTAGTGAATTCTTTTATGGTAATATCGCGTCCTCTTCTTATGGGATTTCAATATCCGTTAGCTTAGGACTGATCTAGAAGTAGTTTGAAGACTGACATGTTAACTGGACATATCATAGTTAAGTGTTTCGTTTTATTTTTCGACTTAGAACTGGTGCTTGTAGGTCGATCTTAAGGCTGGGTTTTTTGTAAATAACTGTACCCTTTACACTGTTATAATAATTTCTTAGTGTATCTTTATTCTATTTATTAGTATTAATACTTAATATTTTCCGATAATTCAGTAATCCACGTATATTTTTTTGTATATAAACAGTGATTCTTCTGTATTTTCGTGTTTTGTTTACAATAAAATTGGATTTCGTAGTTAGGAGGTAGTCTGTTGTAGGGAAAGCCTTTCTGTTAGTTAAATGTAAGTAGAAGTTATAATCAATGTGAATGCACGATTAGGACATAAATATAGACAAAGATGTATGATGTGTAATAACAACAATCAGTATTCAATAATATTCGTTAATATTTTGATGAAGTAAATTTAAATTATCAGATAGATATTAAACACGAAGAACTATTGAAAATATTTTCACTACCATGTTATTTTTTAACCAAATAATTAATTTATTTATAGGTTTACAAACAGGTAAAAAAAATCCAAATAAGATTTTAATTGTGGTTAATAGAATGAAAGTAATATTTGAATTTACTGATGACGCAAGAAGGAAATAACTGTTTCAATGTATTAACAATATTACCGAAAGCCAATGATGCTCTCTACCAATTATATTAAGCCTTATATCATTTTTCAGTCCTTATTATGACTGTTCACCATTCAAAAGCCTACAAAAACTCCTGTTACAAACTAATTAATCAAACAAATTGAGTCTATACTACAAAAATCTCCATAAACTACACATTATACATCTTAGTCAAATGTTTTAGATATAAGTAGACACTTAGGCAATTATCAACATTATCGAGGGTAATGGTTTCTATGGTAATGAAAGAAGCTTTAATTTGAAGTAGACCTGTCTTGTGTTCTACTTGAATTAGTGGACTTAGACGAATTCTATAATCAATGTACAAAATCTTTGTATAGCGTTTAGCTTAGCTGTTTGCTTTGTTGGAACTGCTTTCCATTCTATTTTCTATATGTATTTTCCTTATACCACTTTCATATATGTATAAGCCGTTATTTTATTTGTTATATTTAAAAAAATATTATAACTTTGATTGATTACTAGATGAAAATTTTGAATTATGTCCGTTTTGTCGTTATAAAAGTATTGGAATTTTATTACTTAAGTTGTCAAAATCTAAAGAAACAAAACTATATAAATATTAATTTTTATTAACTATGAAATTATATATTATTTATCTATTTATATTAGTAATCATTAGGTCAATATGAATTATGCCTTAATGTATCTTGTTAATTGTTTCTATATATCACGATTTTATTCTTAATATTTATATACTACGGTCATAAATATTTATTGCAACTGAAAATTGTTTATATAGCACTCATTTGAGTATAGATTAAAAACTTTTTTGACAGCTTGGCTGAATGACTTTCAGTCACAGTAAATGTCATTAATTAAGTAATTATGACATATGTCATTATTATTTTTATTTATACTTATTCTTCATAATAATTTTGTTCTAATTATCTGTGAAAATCACTGTTTGATGTAATATCAAAGTGAATGAAACGAAACATATCAATAAAGCTCAATTTTATACTTATATTTCTAGCATTAGATGTTGCAAAAGAAAATGGCGTAACTTAGAACATAGAAGTAGATATATACTTATTTAAAAAGATAGGTAAAATGTTTCTAAAAAATTAAATGTTTCTCTTTAGTTATATACTTGATTTTTATACAATATATGTACTAAGATATTTATTGAGATTATATTTGAATGAATTTTTTTCAATAAACCGCACGCCTCCTGCCTTCCATGTGAATAATATAGATATAACTCGTTTATAACTGAAATAAAAAAAAAACTGAATATTTAATTTAAAATAAAATTATTTACACAGAGCACTGCACGGTTATACTTTAACAGTACGACTTATAAGATTCACAGATTATAAATCACTGGCACTATATGTAATTAGTCTATGTAAAAATAAGACGTTATATTTTTAATTTTCTTATTACTACACAAATTATATGGACATTATTTTAAATAATTGTTTTAGTGCTTCTGTTGTGTGTTCGTTTATCTATGTGCGAGAACGTGTAGACTCAATGTATAGCAATACGTTAATACTGTAGGTATTTAATATCGGTTTGGAAAAAACATGAACCGGTACAAAATAGATGTCGTTATTGTATTTATGTGTTAGGTTTCCAAGCCAATATTGAAGCGATTGTGAAACAGCACAGTAGTGATATGCAGTAACAGAGCTTCTAATATACTGTTTTATAAAATCACATCGTATATTGTTTAACACTACCTACAAGGTTCTAACACTTTTGTTGTAGCAAATAAAGATATTCATATAATTATGTAGTTTTATTTCACTATATACCGACGTATATTATCGTATATAAATTTCTATGAGAATTCCTAGGATAATTTTAAAAATGTATTCAATATACAACCCTAATATTTTTAACAATAGAGGTGGTTTTGTTTTGAATTTTCCTATACGAAACTACCTGTGTTTTACGATAATTTTCATATAGGTTAACATTTATCCTCTTAAAGTGGATTATAATTGATACTTCTATGGGCATAAGGAAATAACCAAATAATGACTTCAAACTAATTGGCAAAATTACATATTGATTTGTTTCCAATATTTCCTACCTTTAAAATCAATGCTCAATAAAACAACTTTATAAGAATTATTAGATCTTTAAGAAAAGAAATAAAAGTATCCCAAATATGTTCCTCCATCTTAAACAAGCTTTATCTAATTTTAAGAACGTATCAATTTAAATTGACGAGCCACATTAAGATAGGAACAAAGATTAAGCACAAATTATATATTTAAATATGAAATAGAAACTCTCTTCAAATACATATTTAAGAGTTTTGTTCTAAATATATTAACTGGACAACCAAACAATATAACAACTTCTTAAATATAAAGGATTTGAAACAATTAGCCCGAAACATTGAAATGTAAAAAATAAAGTGAATTTAAATATCTTATTTTAATTCAATTTATTTTTATGTAACTACGTAACTTTACTATACATAACTATAGTCTTGAGATTTTCACAAATAAAAAAATTATAGGGAGATTATAAAAAGTTTGTAATCTTAGAAAATGTAATTCATTAATGAAGTAAGTACAACGTGACGTAATCAACTGTCAAATTTATATTATACTTATTTCTTTATATACCTTTCATTGCTTGATAAAATTTTAAATGTAACATATTAATTAAATTTTGTTTGACTATAATGCTACATTTGAATTTTCCGTAATTATGGTTCATTATGTAAACCTCTATTCCATTTACTAGGTCTCACTCGATAATTATCATAAGCCACAACCTTCAAAATCCGTCCCTGACCCGACCTCATAATCTATTTACGGATTCACGACTTTTAAGACATCGGTAATTTAGCGATTACTGCATAAATGTAAGGATGTATAGTTTTTATATCACAAATTTCCCTATAATATTTTTTTCAAACCTCCATAATGTTTGTTATAAAACAATTTATTATGACTGCTAAATATTTTTGTATTACGACAACAATACTGGATAATTATCTGCAAGGATTTAAAGTTTTTTTTATTATTAAATAACCTAACGATTTAGTATAAAAAATATTATTACAACCAAAGCGATTCCATACCAACTTTAAGTCTAAACATTATCACATTTATTACTTATCAAAGAATGCAATCTTTTTGCAATTAGAACATAAGTTCCTCAGGTTTAGTCATTTTATAAGTGCATTCTCGAACATAATAAATTTAATTAAAAATAATTAAATAAATCAATTGCTTAACCTTTGTATACAATAAATAGAAGCAGGTCTTTTTATTTATCTATACTAATATTATAAAGCTGAAGAGTTTGTTTGTTTGTTTGTTTGTTTGTTTGTTTGTTTGTTTGTTTGTTTGAAAGCGCTAATCTCCGAAACTACTGGTTCGAATTGAATAATTCTTTTTTTGTTGGATAGTCCAGTTATCGAGGAAGGCTGTGGGTTATATAACATCACGCTACGACCAATAGGAGCAATGATATAGTGGTAAATGTGCAAAAAACGGGAGAAATTATTTCATCTTTGAAGCCTTCCGTTGCGTGCGCCGTGAAAACGGTTCAAGATACACAAAAAATATGTACTAAAGAATAATAGCTCTTTTAATGATCTAAAAAACAGTTCTGGACAGTATATGTCTATCTTTTAAGATTAACTCACAAAAACCGTTTTTATGGTACCTAATTTGGTCGAAATAATTTGTTAAAGCTGTATCAACATAATAATATTAATCTTTATTCAAATAAACAAATAAATATGTTGTTAGTTAAGAGTACTTCATTGTGAATAAAAAAAAACATAGGTTCTATCCTGAAAATTCTACGGGAACTCGACCATTCGATTCGAACTATGTGGAAAGAACCAAAAATCTGCCGGAAGTCACTATTCCACGCGGACGGAGTCGCGGCAGAAGCTAGTTTATTTATATAATATTATTCACTGCCAATGTATAACGTGGTTCTTCTAATTGCACATCATTTATATGTACCTAATTACTTTCTAGTTAATTGGGAGGATTAATTAGTAATTTTGAAGTAAGTACCCGAATATATTATATCGAAATATAGGTAATATGAAAATTTGGCTGTGCATCGATACAAAAAAATAAACAATTATGTTGAGTAAGCAATTATATGTAAATAAAAAAAACGATAAGAATTAATCATTATACACTAATGTGTAATAAATATTTAAAAAACAGATATGAATTTTTCATATTTTATTGCTTATTATATTCAAAAGCATGCATTTTATTTTTTTTAAATATTGTATTTTCTCTTTAAGTTATTTTTTTTAAACTATCGGTATCAAGCAAAGATCTCTTTTAGGAAATATCATCTATTGTTTTAACTTCATTTGGTTTCAATTTTATTTTATATCAATTGTCCATAAATTAATAATGACAAAGTAAATTAAGCGGATGCCAAATAACTTTGTTAAATATTTAAAAAGGAGGGTTGAATCGATTAATAATATGAAAGTAAAATATTTAAATATCATATTTCATTAATTATACACATTTCTCCAAAAATATTATCGGCCATTTTAAGAGACAACAATAAAACACACATAATTTGAAATTAATTTTATTAAAAAGTAAGTTTAAGGAATACCTATAAAATAATATTAAAGCAAAACGCAATTTAAAAACAAATCAGTCTTATGGCAATGCCAACACTAGGAATGCAACACAATTGAGAAAATACTACACAATACACTTCACTGGGCTTTATCATTTGTTCCTTCGCTTTGATCTTTTATATCCTTCCTGACGGGTCCGGTTTGGGTTATAGGAACTTTACGCTCACCCTTAATAGCATCTGGAACCTTCCTTGGAGCCGTAATGGTTAGTACTCCATCAGAAGATAGCTTGGATTCCACAGTTTCAGGTAACGAACCTTCTGGAAGGGCGTATCTTCTTACAAAATGGCGGGAAACGTAGCCGTGTTGGTCCTGTTTCTCTTCATGTTTACCTTCAATTACGACGAAACCGTCGGCGGTTTTTACACTGATCTCATCCGGTGAGAAATGTTGGACGTCGAGGCTGATTTGGAAGTTATTTGGATCGGATTTAATACTAGAGCCCAGATCGCGCGCTGCAGCCGCAAGGTGTCGCCACGGTCGGTAGTATTCACGAGAAGCGAGAGGTCCAGCGGCAACGGTCAGTAGATCATCAGGAGTCAATCCCAAACCGAAATGCTGATCCAGTAATCGACGAGGTCGTCCGAATGGAAAATCGTCGAACAGATATGGAATTAGTGACATGGTTGACGAATAATTGCTTCTTAAATACTATAAGCGAAAGTAATACGAGCACACAAGAGATTCGCTACGCTTAGTTGCAAACAGTACAATGATACCTGTGAAGTTCTCCACCCATTTTTATACTTTACGCCACAGCGCCATCTAGTGTAGAGTAGATTATTCCAGAACGGCATTCAACTTCAGATGTACTTTACATTATGGTTAAGCATTTTTTAATTTTTTGTATCACTACTCAGTATTGTTTACGTCCTCAAAATTTTAAAAAGTATTATTAAAATATGGAAACAATTAAAAACATATAAAAATAGTCAAAACAAAAAAAAATTGTCTGAACTGGTACAATTTATTAGCAATATCTATTAATTAGCCAAGTACTATATATAAATATTTTGCTTTGTATCGACAATTTATTGAGTTTAAATTAATAGAATCATTAAAAAGTAACTAATATACAAAATAAAAATGTTGAGGATTATAAATGAAACATCCAGAAGGTTCCTAACCCCTGACAGGACAAAGTCATTGACTTTCGTGTCTGAACAAACGGCGACTCAACTAGAAATTTCTCGAACATAGACGTTGTGGTAGGTCGGCCAAGGTCAATTGTATTATTTTTCTTAATTAACTTACTCTATAAAACACATAGCAATTAAAAATCAAATATGCTTCATAATAAGATAATAATGTTAGATTATATTACAGTAAAGGGAACAAGATTGAAAATTAAAACAATTTCTTTACTTAATTTGACAAATTGTTCGAAACAAAAAATAAACAAAGTATAATATTATTGTTTTAGCATTTCTTTGATTAGATAACAGAATCACTACATACATACATATCTTTACAATATTTATTTATCTGTGTTTACGATGATTTTCTGTTCGTTACTCATCATTTGGAATTCGATGTTATAAATTTCTAGATTTTTCGGTTGTTTTCTTTCTGTACATTCAAAGTTTTACGTTACTTTTAAGCCGATACATATAAATTGTTTAATATAATATTAATCATATAGTTTATATATGTACATAATTTAAATATGACGTTAGGTATATACAATTTAATCGAACTTGGTCTTTTTGGGCCAAATGAAGGACACTTTTTTATTCCATTTTAATATAATTATTACGTTATTATTATTACGCGACAATTAATAAGCATTTATTTTCAAACAGATTGTTAACCTTTTAAAAAGGTATATTTGTGTTCTTATCTTGCCAATGTCGAATATTATCTATATTAATTAAAGTTGAATATTATTTTTTGTTTTAATCACCTATTAGTGGCAATAAAATAAAATATGAATATTTTAATTAACAGTTCTCTGGCAGAAAATACTCGAAACTGCACAGTTATTTCTTATATATTTCTACAATCAAGCTTTATTTGTTTACCTATGATATATTCTATACATTAAAAATAACAAAACAATGTTATTAACAGTGTTATGTAACGTAAACAAGTCTCGCCGGCCGGCAAATATCCAGAATGTTTCTATAGAAACATCTGCCAACGACCTGTCGTGACGTTTCTAGAAACTACTCGCCGCTAGATGGCGACAAGAGTATAAATACGACGGTCCGGCGCGCTTTTGTCAATAATTCAAATCAAGCAACAGTACGAACGCGCGACTATAAGGATTTCTATATTTCGAATCGCTCTCGTTTTGCAAGTGGAAAGATATTAAAAATGTCTCTTCTACCATTCATGTTTGACTACGACTGGCCACGCCACAGACCCAGCCGTCTTCTAGACCAAGACTTCGGCCTGGCTATAACTCCGGATGATTTATTAACAATCGTCGCTTCTCCAATGCAAACCCGGGACTATTTTAGACCCTGGCGTCAATTAGCAAACATCCGAGACATCGGTTCCAGTCTCAAGGCGGATAAGGATAAGTTCCAGATTAATTTGGACGTCCAACACTTTTCGCCTGACGAAATATCAGTGAAGACATCCAATGGCTATATAGTTGTTGAGGGAAAACATGAGGAGAAACAGGATGAACACGGCTTTATTTCCCGTCAGTTTGTGAGAAGGTATGCCCTGCCTGATGGCTGTAACCCTGATACTGTTGAATCTCGTTTGTCATCTGATGGTGTGCTCACTGTGACCGCTCCAAAACAACCCTCGGCTTTGAAGAACGAGAAAAATGTTCCGATTCAACAAACCGGCCCAGTACGAAAGGAAACTAGAGATGAAATAAAAGATTCCGAAGAAAAGAAGTGAAAAATTCATATTATTATTTATTTAAAATGCCAAATAGACTGATTGTGTTTAAGTTTTATGTGATTTTTTTATTTAATAAATAATTAATATTATTTAAAAAGTGTTTTAATTTTTCATCTAATTATACCTATTCCTTAAAATAGATTTTTGTTCGCAAGACTATATAAAAATTATATTATGGGATTGGTGTGATAAAATACTATTATGATTAAAAAGTAAATTTATTAATATTTTTCAGGTAAATATTTTCGTGGTAATATTATTTAAGTTTAAGTATACATTAGAAAATAATTACATACATTGCACAAATAATATTTTTAGATGTTCTAGAACAATGAACCGTCGCGTCGTCGTTTGAAAGATATAATTTATTTCAAATATTTAGAAAAATCTCGATTTTTCATTAATTTTCTCATACTTTATATTAATTTAATGTTTACAATGCAATATTTTTATACCAAAGTTGCACTGTATATATTTTGTATAAAGATGAAACAATATGATAATAATAATTTATGAGAATCAATAAATTTATTAGTATGAATAAATGTTTAAACAAATATTTGTTATTCACAGAATAATTAAATAAAAAAATGCCCTTAATTCGGTCTTAAGGACAAAGTTCGTTTAAATTCTTATTGTATGTATATATAACGTATTTTTTAAATGTATGTACATATGTATGTAAACTACACGATTAATATTATATTAAACAATAATAATTAATGTATATTGGCTTAAAAGAAACGTAAAAAAAACAAAATTAAAATATAGAAAATGTACATAAAAAGCAATCGAAAAATCTATAAATTAAAAACTAGAATATACCTATAGATAATTTTAAGATTGAATTTGAGGTCAATCAGGAGTACAGTTGTAAATAGAAATAGTTGTACAGTTGTAAATGGCTATAATAAGAAATAGTTGCCTTTTTATTTTTGAAATCTCTATAAGTAGATTCATTTTAATAGTAAAAAATATATTAAGACAGTGACGTCAAACATTTTTGATTCAAATCAATGTATATTATTTGTCAACAATATTAGCTAAATTTGACGTTTAAAACATATCAAAAATGTTGTATTTAATATTGATTTTATAGTAAATTTACCCTTTTATGAAAACAGATTTGTTTAGACATGATTTTGAGCCCTCTTCTAAATGTGAGTCTCCGTCCCCAGTTGTGTTCATGGGTGAAGCAAACTAGAAATTTAAGACCAATAATAAAAATAGGCAAAGAGAAGTTTCAACTGTTCTTAGATGTTCATCAGTTTAGCAAGGATGAAATAAGAGTTAAGGCGAGATCTGAGTTCGTTATCGTAGAAGGAAAACAGGAAAGAAAAACCGAAAACGGTTGTTTGATACGGACTTTTGTTAGAAAGTTCAAGTTACCAGAAGGTTGTAACCCTCAAGATATAAAATCCAAGCTGTCTCCAGACGGTTGTTTAATGATAACAGCTCCCAGAAATAAGTGCAGTGTGAACTATCCTTGTGAAACCGTGATACCTATTGCTTCTACTTCAAAAGAACCCGGTGTTTTCAAGGAAGATAAGCCAAGTGATTCACCGAAGCCACCAGAAAGTAAATAAATATTTGTCATGAGAATAATACAAAGTATAGTGGGTGGATATTTACAGTTCGTCTATTTTTATCGTGCTGACAAACTGCATACAGCACACTTTAATACATCACTATCAAACGTCCCTAAATATATACTGATGATTCACAACTAGTGCAGTATAATTTCATCGGTGACTAGAAATTTCTCGAGTATTGATATGTTGTCCCAACTTCATTACGTCCTTGTTCCTCCGCATATAAATAGCTGAAGCTTTAAAATTAATTCATTCAGACTTCATACTAATATTCGAAAGGTGTACTAGATAAAAATGTCTATATCTCCATACTTCTTCGACTACGATCTACGCTGGCCACGACGACTGTATGATCAAAATTTTGGCCTCACTCTAACACCGCACGATCTCTTCAATGCTACAAGTCCTGTTATACCACGATATAATTTGTGGTGGCCGAAAGATACCGGTTCGTCGATCAAATTCGATAAAGACAAATGGCAAATCAGCGTCGACGTGCAGCACTTTGCACCAGATGAAATTACTGTGAAGATTGCGAACGGCGACATAGTGGTAGAAGGAAAACATGAAGAAAAACAAGATGAGCACGGATTTATATCCAGGCAATTTATCAGGCGTTTCAAAATACCAGAAGATACTAATTCAGATGCAATAGAGTCCAGGCTATCTTCTGATGGTGTTCTTACTGTTCTAGCTTCACGTATTGATACGCCGAAAGGTGAAAGAAATGTACCAATAACACACACCGGACCTGTAAGAAAGGATATGAAAAATGAAACGAATGAGGAAAAACCTGATAAGTAATATTGGTTTATTATAATTAATATTTTTTGTAATTCCGACTGATTAACGAGACTGTGCCAAAGATATGTATTATTTCTGAATTAATAAATTTATTATGAGTTATCTAAATAAATTTTATTTTTGCATTATAATATAAATACACGTTAAATTTGAATATATTTCCGATTTCTGTTAATTAATTTATGAAATTAGTAAATACTAAAAGTAGAATGAAAATTAATAAAGTTAAAACAAAATAAAAACATTTCATAACAGTTATTAATCTTAAAATATCAGTAGAAGTGTACTCCAATTTATCTTGAATTTCAAGAGTTAATCAATATGGAAAATATTAGATAACGTAATATTAGAAAGGGAAATTTTAATGTTTATTTTTATTACTGGGTAAATATTAATTAATATATTGACCTACATTTTCCCCTTTTCTATCATCTTATATATAACATACACTGCTCTTGAGTTTTAAAATTATAATCCTAACCTCATATTATATTAATAAAATTATTATTAAAAATAAACCTACTTTATTCTCAAGATAGAAATTCCGTTATACAATAAAGTCCATTTAACCAAAAGTACAAAAATCTATCTTAAAAGCAAATTTACAATGTTTTTGAACTAATTTGTCGTAATCATCGTATAGAAGTAAAAATATTTAATTATTATGACTGGATCGAAGGCTAAAAGCCAATGTTCACCTCACTTCTTTAAATTTTAAAGCCACTCATACAATGAATTTCTTCATCGAAAGATATATTATACGAATGTATCAAAGGATGTTGAATAATAATTATTTTATCCGTATTTTTATTGAAGCTTAGATTTGTAATGCTATTATTTATAAAATATTTGAAAACTTCTTCATAAACTTGTATCTGAACATGGAGCAAATTTAAAGAGTGGAATGTATACATTTTTAATATATAATATACTTTAAGATACTTAACAATCGCCATTACATATATTTTGTTTATGGTATAGTATCATATTTAAAAGATAATGACTTCTTTGAAGAAAAATATGTACAAATCAATATTTTATTTCTAAACCTAAATAAGCCTTCAACAATTTTAAAGATATTTTAAAACTTCACATGTGCTTAATGAAACCGAAGGGAATAAAGTTAAAAGATAAAGTTACATTTTTATACGAGCTAGTGATTCTTTAAAATTCTTTTAATGAATATACCTATGGTACGCTTTCCCCACGTTCGCATACACACTACATACGTAACGTTAACAGTCTTACATTCATACATATTGAATGAAAAACGAGATAAACTTCGTATTTAGTGATGACGCAAACTAGTACTAAGAATACTTTGATCATATATCTTTGAGTTTTGATACAAAGATATATTTGTAAAAAATCTCCTCACCACTTATACCAAACTGGGCCGTTGCTAGCGGCGATTAACCCATGCGTATAACATTTCAATAGAACCCAGTACTTATAAAACGAATGTAGGTTAATGCAAGCATTAATTTGAATGGAATCAAAACATCGTACTTTCATAAACTTCATAGATATTATTTGTTGAGATCCTAGTGGTTGAGGTCAAGATGTCAAGACCGTGATAACATATATGTATTCTGGGTATTGTTTTTAAGTAGAAAAGTTTATTAGTCAGTTGTAAAACTCTTAGTAGTTTCTAAACAAATGATGGAAAGAGAAAATATTTTTACGGAGTTACATTGGCTGTATAAACGCTGCCGTAGATAAAGTTATAATTCCATTTGCATTACTAAATGTCAGGCAGATTATAAAAATTAATCGTCTATGTTACACAGATTATGTTAAATGTCAAGAAAAATGCTTAATACTTTTGTAAATTTATTACTGGCTTATAATGTACACGACAATCATTTAAACGTTTTAAATTTCTTTATTCCTAAATCTTGTTAACTCTTTAACGAACGAATTACTCTTAATTTGAATGAAAATTATTTTAGTTTTTCATTATTTCTTAAGTTTTATCATGAACACCTCTTGATTGTATTATTGTTTTGCATTATTTGTCTATTCCACCTTTTAGTAGTTTTGTTACGGTGTTCTAAAACAGAACATAATACATATTTCGAAAAAGTTGTACATTCCACTTATTATGCCGATGAATACATTAAATTTTTTATATACATATTAAAGTACACTCAAATCTATTTAAGATCCAAAAATATTTAAAAAATGTTTTCTTTAATTCAAGATTTATGTTATACCAATCGTAAAAGCCTGTAGATAAGTTTGAGTGGTCACTGAAAATTATTTACTAAAACCCAAAAAAGGTTTATTTGTTATGCATCTTTTGTAACACAAATCCAAACCAACAACTTCTATCTTTCACTATGAAATTTTAGCAACAGGTAGTTTACAAGACAGTTGTAACATTAAATATCTTCTATAACATATAATATATAAATAATATAATAAAAATTCTATTCACGATCAACAGAAAACTATAGTTTGACCCGATCGCGTTTAGATGACATGCGCAGAATCAGATATCAT
Source organism: Danaus chrysippus (assembly GCA_916720795.1). Lineage (NCBI taxonomy): Eukaryota > Metazoa > Arthropoda > Insecta > Lepidoptera > Nymphalidae > Danaus > Danaus chrysippus. The sequence goes on along the minus strand of CAKASE010000064.1, from coordinate 4,336,005 downwards.
TATCACAATTTGACCTGTATACATTATCATTACCGAGTAAGGCGTCGAGAAGACAACGCGCATCTTAAATAAAAATGACTTCAAATTCATTTAATTTATTTATAATTCCGATATACCGGATTTCGAGCAACCAGTAATTTTATTTGTGATTTTTTTTTACTTTTTTTGGACTATAAAAACTCAAAAATGAAGTTATTAGTGATGATAGTGTTATGTGTTGCAAGGTTTTCAGTCCAGGGTGAGTAATTTGTTTTCACCTGTATAAATATGTGCATGTCAAGGTCATTATGTCTACTTCAACACTATTGAAGTTCTATGAAAAGAAATAATGTTGTAACGAATGGAATATGTTATGAAATTAAAACTGAAGTATGTACACGTGTTAACGGTGATTCGTTATTTTAATTAAATACAAGTTTTTGTCTACTTTGAATACTATGTTTCTATGGATTTGTCTACTAAAACTTCTGATAGAAGTTTTTGATAAATTTTGGCCTGCACTATTAATTATTCATATTATATTAAACTTAAAGATAAATTACATAGTTTATCTATTATATTGTAACGTTATGTTTTTGCTAAAACTAAACCTTTATCTATAGAACTTTAGCGATGCGAAGTTGTGTACGTAGAGATTAAAATATTCATAAACTCATCGAATGAATACAAGATAATATTTATGGCTATCAGTTAATTCTTCCATTAAAGCCACTAAATTGATACTTATGACTTTTCCTATACATGCATAAGGCTCATTTGTTAGAAGGTTATTTGGAGAAACATAATTTTTTAATTTAAAAATAAATCTAGAGCTATTTATTTAAAATACCTTTAGCTTCAATTCCAATAAAAACGTATTCTTTTTATATATTAATATATCTTTAAAAACTCCAACCACGAATCCTTATTCATCAAGTCCCACAAGATTATAGATTAAGCACATTTATTCAGGTATCAAATTTCGCTGACGTGGATTAGGGCCAGATTATAAGTAGCTTCCCACACCGGTATATAATCAAAACAAATGATTCCCAATATATGAAGGAACATTAAGAACAGGCAATAACTGTTTGCCTGATTGTTCCGCATAATCTACGAAGTATTACGAATGTCGGTATTAACGCCCGCGATATATACCGGAATGGTTATTTTGTTGTTATATTAATGAAAATAAAACAAAATATCGAAAATAAAAATAGACTAAGTTACTGCTAATTTCACCAGTTACCTTCCAGTGAAAGTCCTGCCAGAATAGCTTAAGTCATTTTTGAGATTTGCGGGAACAAACAGACGAACAAAAAATTTAAAAAAGGTTCTTTAAGTACATAGAACATGGCGTACAGGTTCATATTTATTTAGTATATATGTTTGCTATATATATATATAGACATAGGTACATTACAAATATAATATAATAATATTTTTTATTTCGATACCATACTATTTTCACGTCCATTAATTAATGATTTAAACCATTACGTATCTAATTAACACTATCTACAAAATTATTCCGAATACTAATATATATGATAAAAGTCATAAAACTGACTGTATTTTGTTTAACATATGTATAATCTTACTTGGAATGATACTGCATACAAAAGAAGTTTTTAAATAGATTATTGGTACAAAAACAAAACACATTTGGATTAAGAGAAAGAGATCAATATTACAAGAGTTTTTCAATTGATATCTTAGCACGCATACAAATCAAGAAAAACAAATCACTTGCGAATGGAATTATTGTAATTAGGTAATTGTTTATCCGATGCATCTTGAAAGGTCGCTAAGATCAATAGCAGTTGTAAATATATCGATAAATTGTTACAAGGGAAATATATTTAACGAGTGTCCCAGAATGATAAGGTATAAATAAACTGACAAATGTCTTAGTAATTTTTATAGATAACTGAAAATATACAAATCCTTTTCTACTCTAGGGGATGATCAATCCATAAATTTACTTTTAAGGATTGTTCCAAACTATAGGAAACTTTTTTAGGTTGGTAAGTTTTTGTAAAGAAAGAGTGAAGTTGATAGGACTAGAGATTATAAAACTAAAAAGTTTATATCGAGGTGTCGAAAATAACTTTTTTATCATAGGGTTCGGTCGAAAATTACGGCATTTAATAAAAAATGCCTCGTATGGTTTATATTAATCTTAGTTTATGGTAATATAGACTTTGAGATTTACAAATAAAAATTTGATTCAGTAGCAGTTGAAAGGTTGAGTATAAAAATAGAAAACAACATTATTAATTCGTATACTTATATTTTTAACATCGAAGCATGCTTAAATTGAAGTTCATACACAAAGTATAGAATGAAAAAAATTTTCACACTCGCTGAATTTGAATCTAAAATTTCGGTACAATATAGTAAAGATAAACGAGGATAAAATTAAACTTAATTATAAAGCAATTGATAAGATATTGGTGAAGTTGCAGATTTAAGACCTGCTGTTGTAGATGATTTTTTTTAAAGATTATAAAAGATATATATTATTTTCGATGGTAATTATGTTTAAAATATGAAACTAATACACCGTAAGCGCATATTGCCGGCATCCCGAGCGGTACGCCAGAAAATTAAGAAATCGATGGCGGTAGATGATAAATAACATGACAAATTGACAGACATTCACATCTCGTTTGCCAGTGATCACGGTTGCTGCAAAGTAGCCTAAACTTCGGGAGTATGTAGTTTAAAATAATAAAATATCGCGTAGTAATCCGAATAATATTAGTTTCAGTTAAATAAATACTCGCGAAAGTCTTAGATGTCATAATGTAAAGAAATCTTTAGAAAATCTATGAACATTAAGAGTCAGTACAAAATGAAATAATTTTAATTAAGGAGCCCAATAAATCATTGCCACGGTAATATGTATTTGGTTTGTACAAACTATTAACCTGTGATTTAATGTTTTTCGTCATCTCAAATACTTATACTTGCATTACCCGTGTGATAAAATTTAACTTCAGATAGTCTTATATTGGATAATATGTGACAATCGCCTACGTTCAACAAGTGTGCATAGTTGCGGTTGATAAATAATCTAAATTAGTCTAACCTCCACTCGGATAAACTACCTGTATGTATTGTTTCACCTACCTACCTAACTAGCAACTGACGGCTAGAAACATGTATGAAAAATTTAAAGGACAAAATATTCAAAAATTTCTTATAGTACTTTAAAGATATTAGAAATGTATAATCGTTTTGGAAATATCATACAAATATTGCTATTATTTTATGTTGATATTGCCCATCAATTTCAATTTTATTGATTTTTGTGCGATTTTATAGGAGCTCTTACGTCAGAAGAAATAGCGGATATAACTGAAACATGCTGCAGTTATGGAGAGATGTTTATGATGACTTCTCCTGAAAAAGATTGTTCTAAACTAGGCACACCTGAAGATATTGAACCCGAACAGATGGAAGCTTGTAAACCAGCCGCAAAAACCTGCTGCGAACAGCAAATATTGTGGGTATTTTAAATATATAAATGACTTCAATTGTTCTTCGCTATTTTGGTTCTGAATTATTACTTTTTTGTAGGAAAACAGACGAATGCAACGCTGGCATAAAGTGGGCTGTGGCTAAGAAATGTGAAACGCCTGAAGGAGAAATTGGAAAGGTAATTGAAATATAGTTTGATATCATAGATTAGACACTAATTATTGGTCAGCGTTAAATTTATTCTGAAGATTTTCAATACAAATTTGTTTTTTATGTAATCATTATTTATCCAATAGTGTGTTTTGTTATAGACTTGTTGCGACGAGTGTTCATTTGGTCGTCTCGCTGGGACCCAGGGTAGGCAGGCCTGTGGCGAAGTACCTACGGAATTCTTGAGCCCATTAACAGCTTTGAGAAAGATAGCCTATCATAAATGTTGTGTGGTATGATTTTTTTTTGTAATTCTAACTTGGTTTGGCTTAAAACAAAGACTGTGTCTTTTATTTTGTTTTGTTTGTTATATTTCAGGAAGCTGCGCAGGAATTAGAGACGACTACGGAGAAAAAAGAAGTAACTACTACAGAAAAACCAAAGGAAAAATGTAAGGCGAACTCTTGTGAGCATAATTGTTCGGACAGTGACGGCAAGGTCACGTGTCTGTGTAAAGATGGTTATAGACTTCAACAAGATAAAAAATCTTGTAAAGGTATCTTTTTGATTAGTACTAATTGTGGTTGTCCAATTATGTGTGGAAAAAGTACTGGGTCAAACGGTATAAGGCAAACATATTCGTCAATGTCAGTAAAATGTACATTAGAAAAAGAATATTATATTTATTAAATCTTTGTTTCAGATATAAATGAATGTGCAGAAGCCGTAGATGACTTGTGCACAGATAAGGACACTGTGTGCCACAATACTGAAGGATCATATAAATGTGTGCCTCTTAAAAAGCGAGATGTTGGCCTAAGTTGTCCTCCAGGATTTAAACGAAATGTCGTTAACCAAGTCTGTGATGGTTGGTACATTAATTATATAGTGATTATCCATTTTGCTAACACATATGTTAATATATTTTTATTTTTAGATATTAATGAGTGCCGTCTTCCAAGGCCGCCGTGTCCAAAGTACCTCTGTGAAAACACTATCGGTGGTTACAAATGTGCCGGTAAAGTTGGAAAACCTTACACAGAAGATGGTACAGCACCAACAACTGAGGCTGGAGCATCAACTTCATCGACTGTGAGAAATGATATCTGCCCGCCGGGTTTCAGAGCTGGCCCTGATGATGAATGTCTTGGTAAGTTCATACATTTATACCATTTCATGGAATTATAATAACTTTTCATATTGTCTACAAAATAAGAAGCAGCTGCATTTCTCTTACAGAAAATTTATTTTAAATTTGTTTTACATAAATTTTTGTCACATTACTCATAAATAATATTATTATTAGGTAGACTTTTTTTACTCAGTGATCTAACGCTTAATGTATGTCGACTAATTATGATATTATATTAATTATATAAGATATCGAAGAGTGTGAGGAACATTTGGACGACTGCCAGCGTCTATCACAATATTGTATAAACACTCACGGAAGCTATTTCTGCCAGGACCATGTCTCTAAGCGATGCGCTCCCGGCTTCAAGGTCAATGGTAACACTGGTATATGTGAAGGTATGGCTGTTTAAGCAATAATTACATAATCAGTTATCACTAAGGTTATTATACTACATATATCTATTTTTCTAGATATCGACGAATGCGAAGAAAGCTCAGAAGTGTGCAAACGAAATGAAGTTTGTATTAATTTGCCAGGAGCCTACAATTGCAAGTCAAAAATTAGTACCCTACCAAAGTAATGTTGTAAAATTTATGTGAACATAATTCTCCCTGCTCAATGTTTTATCGTTTGTTCCCTTATTCTTTTCAGGCTGGCCACACAGAATTGCCAAGAAGGTACACGTAGACGAGGAAGCAGTTGCGAAGGTATTGTCAATTATCTTTCATGAATCCAACTGCTCTGAACATTTTTAGTAGAATAAAAACGAACTAATTTTGTATCTAAGAATAAAAACTATAGTAATATAAATTATATGGATCCGAGATACTCAATATAATATTTATGTTCTCAGATATTGACGAATGTCGAGAAGGAACGCATTTGTGCGACCAGTTTCAGAACTGCATTAATACCTTCGCCGGACATGAATGTCGCTGTAAGAACGGTTTTGAGTTAGACTCAACATCAGGATCATGTGTGGGTTAGTATCATGAGATATCATAGGCTATATCCCATTAAAACATAGCTAAGATTAAACCTTATTAAAACATTTAGGTTCATTGGTTTGTATTCAAGTTAAAAATTCAACATTAAATTTATAATGTTTTTTGCAGATATTGATGAGTGCGCCCTAAAGTTAGACAACTGTGGCTTTGAACTGCGTTGTTTAAACGTACTAGGTTCTTTCACTTGTACACGATCAACATCAACACCACCGGCGCCAGTTTATGAATATGAATATTACGACTCCGAGTAAGTCAAGCAACAATCTTCTATATATATAAAAATGGATTGCTGTTCCTTAGTCTCGCTAAAACTCGAGAACAGCTGAACGGATTTATCTTATCTTAGTCTTGAAATGTTCGTGGAGGTTCAGGGAAGGTATAAAAGCTGAAAAAAATTGATTCATTACTGGGAAAACCATAAAAACTGCCCTTTTCTATTTCCCATACAAACGTTTTCTTTGACATTAGATTTGACAACTAACTAATATGTCAATCATTCTGTTCGATTGAAACAGGAGAAACCTGATTATTAAGGGCCTCTAAAACGGAATAGAGTTCGCCCGGTCAGCTATACATATATTACTAATGACGAAACTAACGCGGACAAAGTCGCGGGCAAGAACTAGTTATATTATAAAAACAGTGTCATAAATTTCTTGAAATTACAAAACTGTTCGTATTTGTTAATAATCACAATATTCCTTAATAGGGAGGACAATTCAGTAATTCCAAGTCCAGAGACTTCATCGTCTACAACGACTTCAACCACAACGTCTACCACAACGACCACGACCACAACCACGCCAAGACCGACCACAACCAGCTCTACCACTACCACTCCTAGACCATCCACCACTCCTAGACCATCCACCACGCCGAGACCATATCCACCCAGAAGATACCCCAACACACCAAGAAGACCAATCTATCATAGAACTTCCACTTCAACCACAACTAGTACGACCTCAACAACTCCGCCACCGGTGCCAAAATATCCAGAATGGTCGGACTATCCAAGAGAAAACACAACTCCAAAAGAAGTAACAGTTCCAAAACCAGATATAACAAATGTTATCGAAAACGACAAAGAACCAGACGGCAGTTTTGTCCTCAATACAAATGATATCCCAAAGGATAGATGGACCAACGTTATCAACAGAGATCATGATAGGTTTAATCCAAACTGGTTGCATTGTCTGGATGGATATGAGAGGAATGAACGGGGGGAATGCGTTGGTACGATATGACTTATAATTTATATTTAAAATTTACTCTTAATTAACAATATGATTTTTTTTAATCTATTGTCTAATAATTTAAAGCTATATACTACAAAGTTTTTGGGATATTCAATTTAATATATGCCATAATAATCTGTATTATATTATCCGTATCGCAAGAGGAACTTTCCTCTTATTAATATAAATTTATCAATTAATATTTTTATAATACCATATTCAGTGTTCAAGATTTTATGACTAAAAACTATCTTACCGGGTGTATCGTTTTTAATAAAACAATTTATCTTTCAGACATCAACGAATGCGAAGCCAATCGACATAGTTGCAGTTCCTTAGAGTACTGTATAAATACACCAGGCAGTTACGACTGCGAGTGTATTCCTGGTTTTGTGAGGGATCCATCCGGCTGGTGCGGTGTTGCAACTACCCCCAGTACTTCTCCATCGCCACCTACTCCAAGACCAACCACTGTAAGGCTAACTACTCCAAAACCAACCACTACTTCAAGACCTACAACTACACCAAGACCTACCAGACCGCCAAGAATACCAGCTAGACCAACTAGACCTATACCAAGAATAACTCCTAGAACTACAATTAGACCAATAACAAGCAGTACATCAACGTCGACAACCTCACGTAGTACAAATACAAATGAAGTTGCTCCGCTAGGTATATATTTATATAAGTATATTTATTCAATATCATATATACATATTAGATTTATTATTTATGTATCAATATTTCTTTTAGCACCAACGCCAACCTGGTATCCAAGTCCATCGCGTGGTCATCTCAGCCCGGTTAATTGCGAGCTAGGGTATACTTACAACCACAATGAAAGGAAATGTGTTGGTAAATACCTCTTTCATATTTAATATACACTTCTACATATGTCCTCATAGAACAGAGCGGAGCAAATCCTTTTCCGAGTATCATAAATTCCCTTTTCTATATATGACGTTTATGATTCATATTTTGCTGTTTAGATATAGATGAATGTGCTACCCAAAGGGCTAGCTGCGGACCTACAGAGGACTGCGTTAATACAGAAGGAGGATATCGCTGTGAATGTGGCCCAAGATGTCTATCTCGTAGACAAAACACCTCTTATAGTAAGTTTCACTTTTCCTAAACGATTTTGATTTGATAATTTTTGTGCATGTTAAGTGTGATAATCATAAATATTTGTCATCAACTGGTTTATCCCTTGATCCTATAAAAATATTCTTGATATTCTATATAAGTATATTGCCTGAATTTATTTCGCTTAAGAAAACCTTTTCTTGTTATCCAACTACTTGGAAATTTATTGACGTATGTATATACGAATCCTTACTTAGAAAATAATGTGAGAATGGAAAATAAATTATACTCCATTCTTCGTTAAAAAACTTAGTAAATTTTCTTATTTTTTTAATAAATTCCATAGCTTACCACGACAGCCCGCCAGTTATCAGTCCAGATTCCAACGTGATCACTATAGGAGCTCAGTACGGCCAGCGAGGGCCGAGGTACATGCGTCCAACATACAAACGACTCCATGACACAGGATCTGTACTCACTACATGTCCATGGGGCTACAAACTTACACCAGATAGAGTCTGTATGGGTAAGTTCACCTACTACCTATGAAAGCTCTCGTTTATGTCCTTTATAAATCCAATGAAACAAGTAAATATGTAGTAAATGTAAATACTTCCCAAGTAGAGCCAAAAGGAGAAGATATAATTTAGGATCGAGAAATTAAATCATAAACTGTTTTTTCATATTATTTAGAAATTTATGACAAAAATCTGTATTTTCTGGGGATGTTAAATTTGAACATATTTAAAGTTGTTATTTTTATATATAACTGAGTCCTACCCTTTTTTTAGATTTTGCTAAAATGCTAAAATTGCTAAAATTGGATTATTTATTAATTGTATTTATTAAGCATATTCTATCTCTCAGATTTGGATGAATGTGAGATGAATATCTCCGAGTGTGGTCCGCAGCAGAGATGTGAAAACTTCTATGGAGGCTACTCCTGCCAGTGCCCAGCCGGCCATTGGAGCAACGGCAAGAAATGTGATGATATCGATGAGTGCAGTTATGGCAATGTGAGTTATATTTTATTTGTTTGAGCTGACTTTATGGACATAACCAGAAAAAAACTTTGATCATTTATTAGGATTTTAGAACAAATAAACGCACTTCATTTCTTAACAAAATAGCGAATAACCATAATTTACTTTATCTGTCCATTACAGTTTCGTAGTTATATTCAGGGATATCTAACAAAAAAAGTCTTTCATCTCATCTGTCCGTGTTCACGTTTGCTGCAAAGTAACCGAAACGTCGGAAGTATGTTGTTAAAAATAATTATAAACACGTAGTAAATCGGAAAATGTTAGTTTGAAAAAAAAAACAATAAAGATAAGATCCAGAACGGTACGCCAGAAAATTAAGTAATCGATGGCGGTAGATGATAAATAAATAACAAGACCAACTGACAGACACTCACATCTCGTCTGCCCGTGATCACGGTTGCTGAAAAGTGAAAAGTAATGGAATAGTCGGGAGTATGTAGTTTTTTAAAATAATAAATTACTCGTAGTAATCCAAACAATATGAGTTTCATTTAAATGAATACTCGCAAAAGTCTTCGACCTCATTATTTAACCATATACCTAATGTTAATAAAATTTTTGCTCCAAATACCAGACTTGTTCTTACAACGCGCGATGCATCAACACTATTGGGTCCTATCGTTGTGAGTGTTCAGAGGGCTTCAGAAACGCTCCGTCTAATGACAAAGTCTGTGTGGATGTTGACGAATGCTCCGAGCCTGAACCATTATGTGAACAAGTGTGCGTTAATGCCTGGGGCGGATACAGGTGCTATTGTAACAGAGGCTATAGACTCAGCAATGACAATCGGTAAGTGTGAAAAAGCACGTAACTAAGAACTAAAGTACCGATTAATGTAATACCATCAATCAAGAGGATCAGGATTTGAACCTTAAATCTTCGATATCATAAGATAGTAATTATGAAATCTATATAATTATAAATCTTAAAGAAACCATGGAACCGACGTTTGTAAAATTTGGTAAATAAGAGTAATTACTATTTAGCAATTTAAGATACGATTCAAGTCTTGATCACACTAATTACAATAATTAAAACTTGTATGAAATAAGTCAAAATTAGTCATAGCTATTATGAATAGAGGTTCTATTAATGAAATTTATGGCATTTCCAGGACTTGTACTGATGTAGATGAATGTGCAGAGGCAGGGGCCCGTATATGTACAGCTCAGTGTGTTAACACAGTGGGCTCCTATCGTTGCGCTTGTCCTTCGGGCTACCGACTGGCTGACGATAAACGATCTTGTCTAGGTATATCACAAATTTGAATTAACAGTACACTTATTTTATTGATTCATTTTTTCGTTTTTGGTAATTTGGTTTCGTGTTTGATTTCGTCTATGTATAATTGTACATAAAAAAACACTGAACGGAATTTTCTAGAGAATGGTATTACACTTTATAATGCGAACTAAGTCGTGTGCAATAATTAAAATCTCCTTTAAAGACATAATGTCATTACTATGTTAGAGACAATAATACAAATATTTCCAATTCACTAATACTGTAATATTTTAAAAACTAAATAGCAGCCGAATTTAATTAATCCAAAAACATTTAACAGATACCAGTATAAATGCTACGTTAGACAATCTTTATATTGTTAGTTACTTAATAGTTATGTTCAAACTATTATTTATTATACAGATATTGACGAATGTGAAAATGGCCAAGCTCGCTGCGGTGGTGTGGGAGAGGTTTGTCAGAACACCCGCGGTGGCTATCACTGCCATCAGATAAAATGCCCACCAGGATACCGGCTTGAAGGAAAACAGTGAGTTACTTTGGATAACAAAATTTTATACACAGAAATAATATTATGTTGTTAATATGATGTAACATTTTATTTTGTCTCCTGATAAATAGGTATAAATATCTTTTCGTCCTCTTAATGTGCTTATAACAAGTATTGTAAATAACAATAAAATGCGCGATATATGTTATATTGTGACCTGCAGATGGCCCTATTCTTCTAAGAAGCTTTGAGTTTTTTCTAGAAATATTATGAATACTGCTATAAAGCAAATGTAATTTTCACAGCAAATGTGCCCGAATACAACGCTCGTGTCCAGTGTCAGACTGGTCGTGTCTTCAGCAACCGAGCACCTATAGCTACAATTTTATAACATTCGTCTCCAACTTGTATTTACCTCTAGGAAGTGTGAGTTTATGGATTGGCACTAATTTCTACTATTGCCCAAAAAAATAGTTCATTCCTACTATATTGTTTAAAAGTATAAAAATAGCTAATAACCTTAAAATATAAAAATAGCTTCTGCAATTTCTTTCCATTGTATACACTGTTAAACTTCTTCCGAGGCAGGTAGTAATTGTTGAATTTAGTACTTATTCTCTTTTATATAACATCGCAAAAATCACACTATAATATACTAATAATCCTGTTAAATATATCTAGCATCACGACTTAGCCAGTTTGTTTTTATTTATTTCTTTACAGGTGGATCTATTCTCTATGCAAGGTCCCGCATGGCGTGATGCTGTTGTAAACTTTGAGATGCGTCTGTTAGACGTGCAAGCGGCGCCTGGAGTCAAACCAGCGGATATTACGTGCTTTGGGTAAACATATTTATATGTATTTCATACAAAAATATAGTGTACAATCAAGTTAGAGTTATTCAAGGTTAGTAGTTAAATTATTATCTGTTAACGTTGATAATATATCAATCATATTGCTCAGACTAAAATATAGTAACAAAGATATATACTTAATTTTCGACGGAGTTGTAGCTATATCCTTATTATATTTTCTACAAAGATCATGTCTTTAAGCATGGTGTTCCTAAACAGTAGGTAAATACCAGCTTAAGACTAGGCTTCTTATATGGAAATACGTTTAACCAAAAGTTTGAATATTCTTTCAGCATGAGGCCTAGTAACAACGTGTGCGTGATCTCTCTCCAATGTTCCCTCCAGGGTCCACAAGTAGCTGAATTGGAACTAACCATGTCTTTATACCAAAGATCAATGTTCGCTGGCAACGCGGTCGCCAGATTAGTTGTAATCGTATCAGAATATGAATACTAAGTAATATTATTATAAATATGAATTACTATGTTTTATATATTGTAAATATCTGATTAAAAATTTATTTTATCGCTTATAAATGTATATAAAATTGCAGATTGTTTGAATAAAGAATTGTTTTCATATAATTTTAATCCACCAACAGTAACTTTGATATATGAAACTTATCATGAAATTATTTTTTTAATATGATATATATGTTACATTAAATAATTTAAGAGATAAAAGTTCAATAAACAGTCGTTCCATATATTTATTTATAAAAATATATCATATTTATTAATAAACATCAAACTGAGGGTAGTTTTAAATAAAAGTCATATATAATCGCAATATAATTTTCATTCAATATTAAGCACAAGCATTCCTGAATACCTTTAGGTATGTATTAGTAACATATTAGATCACAACGTAAATTATAGAATGATAACTTTCCCTCTTACTGGTCCCATTTAACTTTCGCATGTCGCCGCGCCAAATCATAATTGAAAATATATAAAAAAAACGATTTAGAAATATATCAATCTAAACAATATGACAATACGTAACAATTTACAAAGATTTCTGATTTAAGCATTTATTTTTCTATAAAAAATTTAATAATAAAATAAATAAAAAAAAGGAAAAAACTTAGCTGCAACAATACATTTGAGAAGATTTTTTTTCTTTCACCAGAATATTGTATCAATATTATTTAAGCTTTTACACTAAATTCAATTTCTTCTAATTATTTAACATACATTTTATATATCAACGATTTATAATTATGTATTAATTATATCATTACTTAGATAATGAAATTAACAGAACGCAATATACCACTACAATGCCGAAGCTGCTTTGTAGAATATTTCAAATAATTTCATTTACAAATCTTTTACTTTATGATATATAATTATTCCAATTATAATATATAATGCATAGAAAGAAATTATATAGTATATACATGCTAAGAAATATATATATGTTATAGATTTAACAGCCTTTTTATATAGATATAACAAACTTTATATATATTTACTATATAAAGTGGCAAGTTCTTTACAAATTGATATGACCTTAAATTCGTCTCAAAACTATTACGTCAAATAGCACTCCATTCCAGTTAAAATACATATAATAGAAAAAAACTCACACGGTATATATATCCAAGGATTATAAGATTTATCTTCAGATTAAATAAAATATATGTCGATTGCATATCACAACCGTTAAGGTAAATAATATTCTTATATAACACAAACTATTTATATACTTGTGACTATAACTATTATGTATACATATAAAATAATAAAGCGGTAACAAGAAAATATTTATCCTAAGTATGAGTTAAATAGTTAAATAAAACTATCAGTTTTTAAGTATGAATTAATTCATTAAACGATTTAGCTACTTCATAGATTGTTATTTATAAGTTATATGATTTCTTAATTATAATGAAATATGAAATAGATAATTATCTATGCCTTATGACAAGTTTATGTCGCCAAACTACATACGATAAGTATCTTGTTTTCACTCGTAAACCTTTGCATTCAGTATCAATATAGTGTGAATGAAAAACTCTATATGTATCTACTGATAGTTTTCTTTAACTATGTATAACCGTAACTTAGTAAAAAGCAACTTCTATATATCCAATCTTCAATGTATCGTTTATAACATAAAATAAATCATAATTCACAACAGGAAGCTCAATAGAAGCAAATTATAATGGCATCCGATAAGAATTATAAAAATATTTTCCCTTAAAATTAGTTAAGAAATAATACATGCTTAATGTACTGACTGCACTTATGTAGATTAACACTTTAGTAACATTTTATTACTAAAAGCCAGTTAGAAACATTAATTTTAAACGTCACAACACTATAAAAAAATTATATAATACATATTTTTTATTTATATAAAAATTTCCTTCTACATTATATGTTTAAAGAAAGTATATTATATGAAATTATTATGACTATTGGACATAGTTTTAATAACATGAAATTGAGTGCAGTAACATCATAACCAAATAAAGTTATTATATACGATTTGATAACAAATTTATCAAGAACAGATCTCTCTACAACATATTACTCTATAAAAAAAATGTTACAACAATACAACGATTAGGCTTAATTATTTAATAAACTGCACTAATTATTATGTATTTTCATCAGACCGCGAGGTTTTGTGAGAAGAAAGGGACATAATATTCACATTTTATCCCTTCACAAGGCCTTGCTATCCTATCTAGTAGAAACAAAACAAAAATCATAGTGATTTATTTAGTTTTCATGTATAAAAAATTGTTAGCAGCTTGATATGAGTTCATTGTTCAGTTGAAGCTAAACGAGGCATCAACAATCAAATATCACTATGACACAGTAAAAATGTGCATATTTCTACAGTGGTATCATTTCTTCTTGACGGTCGAGCTACTCGCGCAAGTACTCGACCGTGTTTGAATGCCGTCTTTCAATAGACTCATACCGAAAGCGGGACATTTCTTCCGTAACGCTTTGATCTTGTATAACTTATTTCCTTGCGAATTTCCCGTCTCTTCGTAATTATCTGGCGTCACGTCGGATGTGATCACCGAATTCGATATGCAGTCCATTGGTTCTGGGGTTTTAGATTTATCCCGTTTCCGCCGGAAACGGAAAGGAGTGTCTAGGGAGTCAGCGGAAATGTTGGTGATGTTGGTATCACTGGACGATAGATCCTGTGTACCTTCTAGACCACTCTTTGGAAGTGTTTTTGGAAGCTTCTTGCGATTTATTGAATTTGATCTGACGATTAATTTCTTTCTGCCGTTTATATTTGTTGGTGTTTTCGACTGTACGGCTTTGAGATTCGGTTCTGACGGCAGCCGTTTGCCATTCAAATGACAATTCTCAGTCAATGCTGATAAGGTTGAAGTTACGTTGGTCAGTGTTGTAACTACATTAGTATCGTTTGATGAAAGTTTCGAAACAATTCCTTTTCTGGTGAATGTTTTGATTGGGCTACTGCCGTGGGAATATGCAAGATTTGGCCTCGCGAGGTTAGCCCGTTGGCCGTGGAAGGAATTCTTACCAGTTAATGGTTTAACCCCAGCAGTTAATTTAACTTGGGAATTGGCACTTCTTGTTGGCGGGAATGTGGAAGTCTTGGCTGCGTAATGGGACTTTAGCGTGGCGTTCATTAACCTAGGTTGGGGCTTCAAGTTTGTATTGTTGGCATTCCTGATATTATTGGTGGGTATCATATAGTTCATTTTTGGTGAAAACAGCGTTTTTGTTGGCAGCATTGGAGTAGCTGTGGTCTTGTATTTGCCGATGACTTGAGTTACGTTGTTTTCTGAATCCGTCTCATTGGCATTCAAGACGTTAGCGTTGTCCAACTGCAAAAATAGAATTCGGTATTATATTATGAAATAATTTAAAAATATTAATTTATAAAAAAAAGTTCTAGGTGTTTAGTGTATTTTTTGGAACATCTGATCAGATTGTATTGATAGATTACAATAATTCTAAGGCATAAAAATTTTTTAGGTACGAATATACCTAGGTGACAATTTTTGTTATAGAAAAAGGGGAGTTTTTAACATTTGTGTAACTACATATGCGTAGAATTATCTCTTTAACAACTACTAAGACCAAAACCATAAAAATTTAAACATTTCAATGGTTAAACATTTATTTTATTATGTTTGAATCTATATCTTATGTGAGATTCTGAGATATATGTGTTTTGAAGTATTTTTTCTTAGTTAAATTAGAAATATATAGTATAACATGAATTACCTTATTTGCATTTTTATTGCTATTGAGTATAGTCTGCAGTGACACGGGTTTGTCTTCTGTCTGCGCTGGTCGCAGGCTGTATATAGGTCTCGTGAATACTGATAAAGATGTAACATTGTTCCGCCGTCGATAAGCCTCTCCTAGAGCGTGCATTCTGGGCTGTATGCTGGAATATATAACATAATTTTAAGGGTTTCATCTCAGAAAATTAATTACTATGAAGTCTGTTGATAACTTATAACAATTATATACTGTGTACATACATTACAAAACAGGATAGGAACAAAACAATTTGCTTAATATTTGGTTTGTGTTTTAAGGTGTCATAAAAAGATTTTGGCTTTAATTCGACTTATTTATTTATGATAGTTTTTGTTCCGAGTGCAATTTTATCAATAGGATATATTTTTTTAAACATATAAGACAATTTTAAAGAGATTCACTAAGGAGTCAGAAACCATAGTTAATAGCATAAAAGCATTCATTGAATTTATAAAATGGTCCTTTAAAGAAATGTTTCCTATTATCACACATACTCCAAAAAGGTTAATATATTATACGTATATAATATTTATTTACTATTTGGTTTGGTAGGGAGAGGAGCTTAGACAGTGGAGGTGAGCGTATAACGCGCGTTAGTTAAGGAGTCCCTTAAACCTACACCTGGGTCGCAAGTCCCAGGCACTGTTGAAGCTCCTGAGGAGAGGTCCCTGCAACGATGGACCCGACACACGCACGGTGAATCCATGGAATGCTGAGAAGTTTCGTCTCTTATAATACATATACTCACTTTTCAAGGAACCATTGTTGGTGTCCTATAACAGAGCCAGGTCTACACACTCTTAGCCACGCGATAGCTTCTCGAGCGGTGAATGCGTGATGCTTCATCATGTAACAAGCTATCAATGTACCGGTACGACCTAGGCCAGCTGAAAACACACAATATAATATATAAGACACTGATAAGCTCTTATTTACGTTCATACGACTTCAAAGGACGAAATTTTCTATGATTTTATATAAAGAAATATCGTCGTCATCAGCCTATCAGAGCCCACTGTTGAGCAAAGGCCTCTTTCTCACATGGAGAAGGTTTGAGCATTAATCACCACGCTTGCTCAAGACGGGTTGGTGATTTCAAACTTATAATTGTGAAACTATGTATAAATCCAGGTTTCCTCACGATGTTTTCCTTCACCGTATTTCATGGGTGTCTAAATACTCGCAGAAAGTGCATATCACTTCGAAAAATCACATTGGTACCAGGTTTGTACCCGCGCCCTCGGCAACGAGAGGCGGGCCTTTTAACCACTAGACCACCACTGACTTATTGAAGAAATATCATAAAATTAAAATACCTTTACAATGTACTGCAACAGCGCCCTTAGCGGCTTCAGCGATGCGAATGAATCTATTGACAATCGACTCCGATGGTACTGAACCATCGACGAAGAATAATTCTCTATGCTCGAATCCATGAGCTGTGAACTGTCTAGCGTCGTATGACTTCTTGTTCAGTCTAACTATAGTTGTGACGTGGTTCTTCTTAAAATATTCGTGGTAATGTTCGGGACTGTGTAATGGGTAGCCGCGGTCTAATCGGGAGCGGTGATGTGGTCCAGAAAAAGCCAGCATCTTATCAGGGACTATCCAATTGAGATCTCCGTTTTCCACTTTCTGAAATGGATGTATGATTGTTAGGATTAATAAAAACTATTGAATTGATTTTTCTTAAAATTCACAATAATGTGGTTCACCTATCAGAAGAACAAATAGGTTGTAATTTATCCCGGAATTAGTATGCAGTCATGTGATACACTATCCTAATAATATTATAATTGCGAAAGTTTGTGAGTGTGTGTGTATGTCTGTTACTTCTTCACGCTCAAACGGCTGAACCGATTTTGATAAAATTTTGTATACAGGAAGCTGACGTCTAGAAATAACACATAGGCTACTTTATATCCCGGAAAATGTTCGACTTTTCCTCATATAAGCGAAAAACCATATTTACTTACTCGAGAACTCAACTCCTAGCCCAAACGATTTTATCGCTATGTACCTTTTACTGGTCTATGTAGGCACGATCGACAGCCAATAAGCATTCCTTTCGTTATAAAAAAGAGTTATGATAGACAATATCTATAGACAACACTCAGCAGTTTCTTTCTGTAGTTAATTTGTTAAATACTGCCAAACAATTAATGTTGACATAATTCTTATTTTTTATAAAATTTCTGTTGTTTTGTAGTTGTTGGGTATTGCCCCATTTGTGAGCTTTCTTTTATACATTACTAATGCCGAAATTAACGCGGACGAAGTAGCGGGCAAAAATTGTCTCTGAACGCAACTCCGAGATTCACGCAAACGGAGTCGCGGAAAAATCTAGTGTCATACATTTAATTGTCACTTGATTATTATACAAGAAAGCGCAAAGCCCTTAACAGAGCAATGATAAAATTACGAAGAGAGTTATTATACAGCTAGACTGATAGTAAGCGACATATCAAATAACCTCCCCATTAAAATAGCTTTTCAAATGAAAAAAGTAATATTTAAATTGGTCGAGTTTGAGACTCACACACACATAGGTACTTACGCACGCACACAATATTAAAAATATTAAAACCATACGTACCTCATAAAATAAATACTGATCAGCGTCAAAGTCATCGAAATCGAAGAACTTCGCGTCATGAGCGACTTTAACACCGTTCAACACGTCCAGGAGAGAAATATCAAACAGTGGTGGACCTCCGGAAGCATCACGGAAATTCAACAATTGCCACGTGCTATCGGTCAGCTGTTTGTACACAGCGGCCGGTGAACCGCCCAGATATATTATCTGTAATATAACGATGTAGACTTCAATTTATTGTCACAATGTCACTGTCAATGTCAATGTCAAAATTGACAGATTTAATTTATGTTGACATTTTAAATAGGAACTCCGTTGGATTTATCCATCGTAAATAATAAATAGGATTTAGTATACATAAGCGTACAACGAGTTAACATTTTTTGATTCTATTTTACAACTTACAATGTGTAACAATTTATTACAACTTGAGGTAAGCTTATGTATTCTAAAGGTTTCGGTATTTTTGGGAGTATAATACGTAAAAACAGAAAACTATTACTTTGTGTTTAGGTTAACTCGTGAACATGTTTTTTATATCTTATTTATATATAAATTAATACAATAATATTGGCATATATCAATGCTATTTACATTATTTTAAAGCTAGTTCCGATTTCAAAGAAGTTTCGAAGATATTTCACGACTGATTTGAATTTATTCTGAAGTCAAACACTAATCAAACTAAAATTGATGAATTTCCTTATTACTGAGAACTAACAAAGTATTGGAAATTGACTCTGCAATCAAACCATTTGTATTGAATGCAAAAAAATATGTCCAATTATTAAAATGTCTAGTAGACTTGGACATTACGCAGTTAGAGTCGCGCTTCATTAAACAATAACCTTGAAACAGTTACTAGACCATAGGACGTAGTTGATTTGCCTGATAGTGATATCATACTACGACATATATACAAGTTTAATTCAATACATTTTGTTATTCGTATACAATAATAAAGATGATGGCCTAGTGGTTAAAAGGCCCGCCTCTCATGCTCGAGGACGCGGGTTCGATCCTGGCCCGGCAAGTACCAATGTGATTATTCCGAGTCATATGTACTTTCTAAGAGTATTTAGACATCACTGATTAATGCATTCCCAAAGAGGGCTGATGTCAGGCAGACGGCCGGTCGTAAAAACAATTAGCCAAAACTATTCATAACATGTAAGGCAGACCCTGGCTAAAGCTGGGAAATTGCCAGGTAATAATAAATAATAATAACATATACAATTGTTTCTGGTTGCTAGGCAACGGTTTGTTGTTAATTATTCTCACGTCTTATTGGACAGTATAGAACATAAAACATGTATTGCTTGTGGGTTAGTACATATTTTTTGCTTGAAGCGTAATTATAACTTTGACGTGAAGGCCGGCCTCGTGAAAATTACTTTCTTTACGATAAAGAAAAGCTTTCAAGTGGACGTAAAAAGTATGAGTTTTTATTTCTATGCTTTTTTTTAGTGTTGCGGAGAAAGTTTTGATTTTAAAAAGTAATTGTGACACTAGTTACTTCTTGGAGGTGAATTAAGTTTAATGAAATGTTATTTTTATCTATTGTCTAAAATATCAGACATTTTTTTTGTGGTGACATGGAAACAAAGTATTTAAAAACTTTAATATCTATCTAAATATATACTAGAAAGTCTGTTAGTTAATTGAAAAAAAATAGTAAATAAAATCAAAAATCTGCTTATTTATTGTCTTTAAGAAGAAACAGAGTTCGTCCGGTCAGATATTCCGAAATTGACGAACAAAGTCGCGCCCAAACACTAGTTTATAATATTATTTATTCAATTTCATGACATATTAGTTATTGAATACAAAATTATATTTTTAATTGATATTAACTATCATTGGACCTGTTTAATGAAATCTTTTATATAAGGATAGCGATGATGAAAAAGGTTGCACGTGAAAATAAATTAAATAAACCTATCAGTAAACAATTCAGATTAGAATATATATTGAGGGGGCGTGCAACAGGACCTAGATTAACAACGTTTACCTACATTCAAAGTTTATGTTTAAAACGTTCACGACGCTGTTATTAACATATTTTTACATAATTCATTTGCGACTTTATTTAAGGAAGCTGAGATATAGATTAGCATATGAATTGGTCAAGCAAACAAATAAAACTATTTTGGTATTGTATATATTAGTGTTCAAAATGAAACTTTTTGAGTTACTTCCGTAACATTTAAATGTCTGTCTATATGTTGCTTATAAAATCATAAACTAAAATTATATAAAAAAGACTTAGCCTGGTATTTGGTACAAATAATTTAATATCCGAATAATTTTCTCTGTATACCCCTGTGTTAAATATACATACATATATGTAAAAATAGGTAGATCAACTATTTGATGTATGTAAGTTTTACCGATACCTCTTCATATAAAGAGGTATAGCTACATATATATGTGTGTGTGTGTGTGTCTTATCACCATTTAACTAACCTGATAACTGCCAATGAGATATGCCGCATTCAGTCTGAGAGTATCATTGTTGCTTGTGTAGAATACTATCTTTTTTTTCGGATTTTTCTCCAGTTCCTCGTTGAGTTTCTTGCAAAACTCGTACAAATGGCACAGGTGATAGGGTCCAAAATCGAAATAAAAATTCTCGTATACAATATCATCTTCTATGTGGAAGTATTTGCTGTTGCGGGTCGGCTTTGGTTTATATCCAGTTTCGAGGGTAGCGAAATATAATCTGTCTGGAATTATGACAATTGATATATTAAAACGTTAGTTACAGTCTAACAAAGGTTTCTTTGATAATACATTTTTTATAAGCATTAAAGTCTATGTGTGAACTCAAAACAAAAGAATGATACAGACATTTAATGATTGTGGTTTTCGAAATGCTAACATTTTTTTAACATATTACAGTACCTACGTTAAACGAAATTCATCATACCATTTATATTTTCTAAGTTAATATAAAAATTTGTGTGCTTATAAATAAAAAAATAAACAAATTAGAAAGTCTTATATATTCAAATCCAATCAATGGTTTTATTTTAAATAGTCTCTTTGTCCCAATAAAATCGGAGCAAAATTTCACTCATTTAAATATATACGGAATTTATTAAGGATTTTTCTTTAAATTTATTAGCTCTAATCGCTTAAGGCACTGATTTCGTAAGGAGACTTCATTTAGAGGATATTTTTTTAAAGACTTTGTCTAATTGAACTTCAACAAAAAACGGGAGAGATTGTAAAAAACAGGTCGCAGATTTAGGTTGAAAAAAAAGTACCGCTTTCTAATTTCATATAAATAATTGAGAAAAACAATTCGGATATAAAATGATTGTTCCATATTGAGATTGAATAAAATTTATCAAGTGCAACGAATTGGAAAGTTAAATGTAGAAATTATCAGTTTAAAAGTAAATTATTAAGTAATTGATATTAGCTTTTTACATTAGTTAGGTTTAGACTATCAATATGTTATATCCACAAGGGTCAGGTAAGTCCTGTTTATAATTTTTTGGTTTATATATTTAATTAGGGACCATTAGATTTACACATAAATATTATAATTTAAATCAAAGTTAGCACTCTTCGAGAAGGCCAAATAATCTTAAAAGTATAAGAATAATTTTTACTAAAACTAATTGGGTGGCTTCAATCTTCATGCAATAAATATACGAATAGAAATATATGTATCTTTGATACATCGATATTCCATAAAAATATTCCAATTTCACGACGTATTTTTAAACCAAGTTATCCGTTCCATCAGAATGACAAGCGAGCCATAAAATTGATGCTGATAACATGATATTCAATCTCTCCTAAGATGATAGTCAATGTCGCAGCTTAAAATTTAAATCCTTTTCAACCGACAACGTTACGAAGGATTATGTTTTATGACTTATATGTTTGTTCTGTTCATATTTTGGTAAGCTGATTCGTGGCGTGATTAAAATGCCTATCCTAGATTTAGTAACATTATATTATGCAGAAAAACAAAATTAATATATCAAAATCAATTACGATCAAATAAGTAGTAATTAGGAATTCTAATGAAGGGTATTATAGTTTTATTTAGAATTTTTAAGACAACATAAATAAGTATTATATTCCAAATATATCAATATGAATGCATTACATTAAAATTTACGAGAAATATTAGTGGAAGCAAAAATTACAACATTTATTATCATTCCATATGTGAATTCTAATAAAAGTATATATATACCGATACATATTTAAAACATTATTTGAAGAAATATTTCACTACCAAAACTTTCATATAACACCATAGTATAATATATAATATTATCGATATAAAATAATTCAAATACAATTCTCATTTCATAAAGATATCATTTGAAAGAGATACTATCAAATGTTATTTGATTATTGGGGCATAATATCCTTGTCACATTAGTCACTAAATCTGAAAGGGATTTGGTATTGCACATATCCATGTCTTATTGCATAGATGAATATTAAGAAAGAATACAAATATAATGGTATATGATATATGTAAATTATCTATTGGAAATCACGTCATAGTATTACGTTTTGAAAGGGATTTTTATGTATTATTAATTCGCTAATATCTTAAAGTTATACTATCAACACTTTTTATTGATATTAATATATGAAGATATTCGGCTCTATCAGTAAATTATATAGGGAAACTCCTTGCATCTTATATGTATCTTGATGTGCGTCTACCGATTATAAAACCAAGCTAGGATGAAAATAAAAGTACATTTTTTTTCTAGTTGTAATGAACTATATCTAGTATTATATTAATAAATAATCGTATTACTAAACTTAATGCGGATATATTATTCCTAAATTTCCTTCAAAATACTCAGACTAGCGAGATCCCTTCGTGTAATTGTCAGATTATTATTGAGGATAACTATGACATCAACTTGACCCTTCTGAATAAAAATTTGACGCGTTGGAGTTCGTCAAGATGATCTTTTTTTAACACAAAGATCTATTATGATTTTTTGTCACGTTCAAATCGTGAGACATTTTAATAGGATACTTTTTAGGATTTATATGACACACTCTTCGAATATCAGACACCCTTACGTCATATATTTTCTTTTTGTATTTTTCATTCCCTTGTTACGGCCCACCTCCTCGAAGTAATCGTCAGAAATTACAATAATATGTACTCGTAATAATTATTAGAAATATATCACACATTGTAAATAACTAATACGATCGAGTATTTTTATGCAGTAATTTTCTTACGTTTTAAAAATTATCAAAACCGCTCCCCTCACTAAAATAGAAAACTTAAAATATTTTCCTACTCTTAAGATAACTATCATTAAAATCCAATTACTCCCCTTACTTTCAACCCCACCAGCAGTCACGAAATTCAGATAAAATTAAAGTTACCTTTTAAAACTTTATGATATCTAAGAGTTTCGCGAGTTTTAATTTACATGAAACTAACATTTTCGGATTAAGTACATACTATGTGGTATTTTATTAGTTTGAACTACATACTCCCCACGTTTCGGTTACCTTATTAATTACAGCAACCGTAGTTACGTGCAAGGGTGATGAGAATGTAAAACTTTTTAAAACATTGTTTTCAAGTTAAGTCTTATGGACTATATGGGTTTGTAATGTATTTTATTTTTAAACTCAGCGTTTTTGAGATTATAATTAGTGCATTGTGAATAAAACTAAGTCGTGAAAAGCCCTAAATCAATTAACACTAATAAACTTTGTGCCTTTTTTACATTAAAACTTGATAAAACAACAAATTAACAGCTCAAAATTTCTTATATAGGGGAGAGTTGGTTATATCGTACTAGCATTTAAATCGTACCACCTCTTAATTTCCCATTTAATGAATGTTTTTTTTTACACTGACAACGCCAAATCGTGGCCCTGTACCATCCCTCTTCACCCACTAGTTTACATCGACGTGAGTTAACAACTGTGCACGTAATAAAAAAAAAACATTTTTTGTAGGAATTAATATAAATATTGTCGAACATTCGTAAGGAGATAACTCGTAATCAAGGTTAGCTATAGTTATTCATTTTTTTTTATTATTCCACAATTGTATACTAGATTATTGGGGGTTTTTGTTGCATGTCTAAGTTTTGAGTTTATGCCGGATATTTGCTTTTGTTTTAGAAATGCCTTAGTTGGTTTAATCGTACCACTTGCAGTTGGTTAAATTGTACTGGTACGATTTACCCGACTACCAACCGCAAGTACCTATAGTACTACCGCAAGTACGTATAGTAAGTACTACCCAAGGCCAAAAACAAAAGTTATAAGAGGAAACGATCTCATTCCATCACCAGTAGCGATGATTCAGGAGAGACACTTGTTGTAGAACTAGATGATGATGATGATGACAGCGATGATTATCTTGAAAATATATGTGGAAAGTGCAATTGTTCTTACTACGATAAGAAGGGTCCAAAAGTTGATTCGATTCAATGCGTTCGCTGTAAACGGTGGCTACATGAGACGTGTACTTCGAATTTTTGAAAATATTTGTCATGATTGTTTCCATTAAGAAATATGCACAATAATTATATTACAAATAACATTCTTGTTAACTGTTACTTTATTAACATAGTTTACTGTTTTTTTTATGTCTCATTTTTATTAGTTATGTTGATTGACCTCATTATCATAGCATAATCATGTTATTTTACTGAGAAAGCTTATAGTTCCTTTATATAACCTAAGAGTTAAAAATTATGTTTCTATTACCTAAAAGATATAAATAATGTTGTTTTATTACTTACCTAACAGTCAAAAATAAATAATTTGATTGAGAATTTTAATGTCTTTCATTCAGTGGTACGACTTAAACACCCGTGGTACGATTTAAAGACTTAGTGGTACGATTAAACCGACGAGTCGGCTAAATCGTACCGATGGCAAGCCTCTACAAAAAAGCATTTTTAACAATGTTAGAATAATCGCAAGGATCTGTTCTCTTCTTCTTAGGAAGCTAAAATATGAAACTTTATTTTACATATGTATTAATTATTATAAGACGTGTTATAGTCGAAATATTTGAGTTAAAGTGAAAAGTGGTACGATATATCCGACTCTCCCCTATATCATTTTATGTCAAAAATATTATACTTTTAATAATAAATTACTTTTAAAGGGTATGTGACTCTACTCTTAATTTTCGTCGACGATACAAAACCTTCTCTACCTAAAGAGGAAAACTTTTTACGTTTGTAATTTAGAAAGTTGAAGAAACTCATTTCAAAAGCAATATAAAGTTTATAAAATTAAACATTACTGAATTTTTTAGTAACATAATACTAATTGCATTCGTCAGATGTTCTAACAGATTTCCTATGATCTACTATCTACTATGATCTACTATCTACTATGATCTACTACTAATCTAGGTTTTAAGAAAACTAATTAACGAATCTAGGTTTTAAGAATAAAAAGGCAACTGTAGCTATATAGTTCAACTATTGAAAATTTATAATAATTTTACAGGATAACATATTTTAGTTTTCGATTTATTTTATTTTTAATAAAACATACATTCATCTATCAACTTTTGTTACAAAAGGTTAAAATATATTAAAATTTTCAACCGACTTCAAAGAAGATGGTAATCAATTCGCCTATGTTTTTGAATATAAATATTACTGTATAAAATTTTTAAGTTTAACGAATCTATTACGAAAACTGAGTTCAGGAATATGAATAATTTTAATTATTTTTTATTGATGAATATCACAACAAAGGAAATAAATTTTAAAAAAACCTCAATACGTTAAGATAAGAACGAAACAAAATTCAGTGTGTACCTATATTCAAAGGCGCATTTGATTCTTTCTAACCTACTTTCAAAACGAATGCTGAATTGTATTTTTAATTAAAAACAGCTACAATCAACCCTCTGACAGCGGATTTACATTAAGTGGATGTAATTGCTCGTACACCCTCGAGATTGGTGTTATACCTGCATCGGATTAGTTGTATGGTACAAATCACGAGCTTAGCGATTTCCGTACACTCAAATCAATATTCATATACATTATTTAACCGTCTTCTCTATCATACCATATAATTTATTCCCTACGCATCATGATCTTATAGATGGATATCACGAATATTTCTTTTCATAATATCTGATTAACATAAACGATATATGAAGATATAATCAAAGGTAGAATTTTGAAAAAGACAACTCGTATTTATCCGTGCATTAGGCGCTTAGTATGTTAATGAATTTCCCGCCCGTCCTTGGGCCGCAACTTTTGCATGGGTTATGTAATCTCAAGGTCACGCCAACACTTGCACCGCACCTTTATTGCATGTGTTCTGTCTGCGGGTACTTCAGTTATTTTTGTACATGGACATTTAAGGGCAAAGTTTAACTCGATAGCCCTCGCGTCTTGGCCTATTAATTCAGTTAACGTGGCAGTGTTTTTATTATCGGAACCAGACGTCCAAGGTTTTTTACAACCCTGAATTTAAATTGAAAAGAGATTTATACCGCAAGCGGTTTTTTAAAGCGAACTATAACTCGAATCGAATTAACTTTATTAGGAAGATTCCTTATTTACATAAAATACGAATTTACTGATACAGAAATGAAGTAAATTGAATCTTAAACAAATAACTGTATGTTATTTTGTTCCTATTCATTTCTAATAGGAATAAAGAAATAAATTATTTAACAAATATCGTATGAATAACTTGACGATTGTAATATTAGGGCCGAAAATTACAAATAATATTTTATTATTTTAATAAATTCAAATATATTTTTGAACACAGTTCCTAGATAAGCTTTACTATTTCATTGTTCAGTAGCATTTAAAAAATAATTAATAATCATTTAAAGCAGAGTAACACAGACATATATACGAAAAAAAAAATTGCAAGATTAAATGGATCTAAGATAAGCCGATTACGGCTTAAAAGTAAGTAATGTTTACGTAAACACAATAATGGAGTGGGGGGAATAATTAAATTTCGTTATATAACCAACATCACAAAGCAATATATGAGCCCATATAAGCAAAGGACTTAATAAATTAGGAAAATTTATGTCAAAATTAATATTAAGTATTTATGTATTCAGATTTTATTACCAATTTTTTTTCAGAATAACAATCAACCAACGTATATTTATTCATATACATATTTGTATTTTGGATAGATTTGATTTGGATACACTTTCAATTATGAAAACGAAATCCAAGTATTATCCATAGTTTTTGAGAAAGGATATTATTTTTTTATTTATTTACAAAAAAATAATTGTAAGAATAACAATAAAAAAAATGTTATACAGAGATATTGCTTCAAAACTGTTGAACAATATTTTCTGAAGTCCAATTAATACTATGGAAGTTTAATTGAAACCAAAAATCTATCTGTGTCACCAACAAGTACATATAAAAATATGGAAAAATATTTATTTTATGGTTTTAATTAAAGAGATAGATATTTATTAACAAATAAATATGTAGCCACAAATGACATAGTCCCCCAACATAAGATTAAAATTTATAATTGAGTAACATATTGAAACAAAAATATTTTTATGTAATTGGAATGAAAAATGTAATACCACAAAATAATTTTAAAAATCATAAGTTATTGGAAATTTATATTAAAGTAAAAATTTCACCATTTAAACCAATACCAAATAAATGGTGCTTTTCTACATAAGATTTGTACCATTATCATAATTAACAACCAAAAAAATAATGGCCTATATGATTCCAGAGTAATTGAAAAAAAATATTATAATTTTTAATTGCTAATACGTACTAAAAAGCATGAAAGTTAGTAAATAATATCATGTAATATCTCTTTGAATAATTTCTAACATGTCTCAACATCAATATTAATTCTTATATTTTCTATGTAAAATAACTTTTCAAACCTGAAAAATAATTTATTCCATCATTAGCACTTTCTTAAGTCATTAACAAAGCATACATAGTAATTATAATGAAAATGAAAAAGTATTGATGTAAAGACAGATGACTCTTTCCTTTGTTTGTTGAATAAAAAATGATATTTCAGAAATACTTCTATTGTATTGGTATTAATAGTAGAACAAAGACAAATACTAGAAAAATTAAATTAATGTAAATATCTATTTACGATCCATAAATTTTAATTAATATTAGCAAGTGATTAACATAATATATTTTATATACTATGAGATACAAAACACAAAACTGTACATGATTTTCACCCGATAACAAAGATTTTATTTGCAACTAAATACCTACTAATAAATATCTGACTTCAGAATTGGGGCCAAAGACTAAAATGAATGTTAAAATTCCCAATATAGAATTAAACGGACACAATAACCGTCATTCATACAAATGAAACATTTGTTTATGTGTACATAAAGTCATCTATTTATTAATAACATAATCTAGATACAATTTTGAATTCAATCTAGAAGATAGTCAACACACACATAAAGAAATATGTATATATATATATATATAATATGTGTGTGTGTGTGTATATTAGTAATATTGTATATGAATATAGTATATTACTTGCGACCAAGACCTTGTATTTTAATGTCCATTATTGTGTAATGATGTACGTAAGATGTTGAGATCATTCTTTAAGAAGTGCATGTCTTATATAGTAAGTACTATGTAATCATTTTGTATATAATGCATAAAGTTTCATAAGATATAATAACTCAATTGATGATTTCAGAGTAATTAATTCATCTTTATATAATATTGTTAAACAAAGCAATATATATAGTTCTGTTTTGTAGTACTAATTAATAATTATGTATTGTAATCTTTTGTCGCAATATACAAATACTAAGTGTATGAAAATAGATAGTCTTATAAGTTTTCCGATTTCAATTAATAGCTTTTTAGCCTTAATTTGTATGAAAGACAACTAATTAATTCTAAACTCACCTTTAATAATTTCTGTAGATGATATGATAACATCATTTTCATCCATTCTTGACTTGTAACACAACAGGGCCGTTGATTTCTTTATTTTGAATGATTTATGTTCACTTATTAGTTAAAATATTCATGGGAAATGTCTTCCTGAATACATTTTGCTAGCACTGAAATAAAAATCACCGATATAGCCCAGGTTGTAGGTAGTCTAATCAATTAAAATTTTATAAATCAATTATCAACATAAACAAACTTAAGCAGACCAAACAGGTGCAATTCCTATATAGCAACTTGTTAGAAAGTATGAAGCTGTTAGACAACTATTAAATCACCTGCTATAATTACACTGTACATGTAAACGAAAACAATTATTTTTTCTTTTATTATTACGTATGCATTAATTGATTAAGTTTGTTATTAAACAAACTGTAATTCATCATATCTTACCATCCGTCTCGAATTAATTCGAATATCGAATCCCATAAACTTTAGCCTTGACTGACGATTAAACGGACGACGAAAAATATACAATTCCCGCACCAATAATCATCACAAGATTTAATATAGTTTCACTTGAAAAATGTAAGCCGGCAACAACTTAATACCATACTTCGTCTACTTTTATTCTCATTACATTTTTTTATGCTCAGCGGCGACGTAGTATCACTGGCGCCGCGTAGGAGTCTTTATTTGTCGGCGTGGGTCGAGTTCACTCAAACAGAAGGCCATATCACCTCTTAAAGCAATACCACTAAACCTAAATGCCACTCGACAAGGATTAAACGTTTATTTCTCTGTTTTAGGCAACAGCATACCGCTCTACGATTCGCGTCGTAATGTGTTCACTTTAACTCAAAAATTGTAAACAACTGCCGGAATAACAATACATCACAATAGTAGTAGTAAATGAACAAGGTCGCGGCTTAAACGTTCAGCTTGAATGCAATTTTAAATGTTCTCCATTTATAGCGTGACGTACTTTATTTATTCAACGAAGTCCGCTGACCAACAGCCGTTGAGATGAACGGAATATCCAAGACATTTAGTTCGTTTTTTTTAAATGTCAAGTTTTGACAATTACTTCGTTAGTGTTGCTCTCTAACATAAATAATATCTTTGTGATTAATAAAAATGCCAGAGTCTATGGTAAACCATATAATAATGTTTTGTACAATTTGGCTATATAATTTATCAGAAACAAATACTATACGTTTAATGCTCTGCTTCAAAAAATAAGATAAAAAAAAATTATAAGAGTCTTAAAAATTTTATTTTTGTAATGCCATATTTTATTTCTCATTAACTCCAACAAAATATTATTAAGGTGATCACATTACCAGCTATGCTTCTTTTAGTACGTTTTTACCTTCTAAATATAATTAATTATTTCGTGTAATAAGGGAACAGATTTGTATCATACACAAAAAAATAGAAACAGAGTGCTTCAAATTATTTCTTTGGGTGTTGTTTATTTTAATAAATCATAATATTATTTAATGTCATGTTAATGATTGTAAATGTATATATATGAGCTATAATAGCTTTTTGCATTGTCAAATGTAGATGCAATCTGTATGTTGTGAGCTGTTCAGTACATCTCATTTAATAAACGTTTATTATAGGATGTTAAAGTTAATATTTCATTGTGTAGTCCACTTTAATTAGTTATTACTTGGACTTTGGAGTGAATATGTAATAGAAATCAATAGAAGGTCGCTAATCCACAAGAGAAGGGTAAATATAAAGTATTCAAAATTAATAAACAGCTCTGACAGAAGAGTACAAAAGACTTATAAAATATATTTTTTCTTTGCAAGTACATTATTCAAACACGAGCGGCGATTAAAAAAAAAAAACTTTTTTAAACAACTTTTAAAAAATGGAGGTTTCTAAATTAGTAGACTTCGAATATTTTCCATTTTGCGTCAACTCTACTAATCCTCAATCGAGAAACACACTTTCAGACCTACCCATAAGTAAAAAAGTTAAAATGAAATAATTTTTAATAAAAAAAAACCTGCTTCAATCAAAAACTAAAAATATATTTATATTTTTTACTTATGACAATATATTATTGGTTGAAGTCAACCAGAAGTAATCAAACAATTATTGTACATACATATTTGAAGTCGATGCCAAGGAAGAAAATAACTTTGGGGTATTATTAATGTACGACAACTGAATCCAATATTAGTCAATAGTACCAAATACAAAGTATTCGGTGTTTTTATATTGACCTGTGGACTTTATTTTTATTCGTCATTATTATTTATTTTATTTACTAAAACACTTTCCTATATAAGTTAAGATATTATTAAAATTGTGAAATATAAATAAATATTTTCTTGAAAAAATTGTTTTTTAAAGTAAAAAAAAGTCAATAAAAATAGAAGTACCATTGGGCTGGTTATTTTTTATATATAAAACCGTGTAAAGAATTCGAGTGGCAACATTAAAAAAAACAACATTGCTTATTCTTTTTATTGATATTTGATTTGTGACGTTATTTTTGTATATTTTTATAATTATGATTTAATTCATTTATTTAATTGTTCGTTGACGACCTTACATCTATTCGTCGCAGCCATTACTGCTCCAATAACAGCTGATCTGAACCCTGTAAAAAAATTAAACCATTGTTAATAATTATTAACCTAATTTCTATCACAATTTTTGTATATGGCAGTACAAATTTATTTTTCTATTCCAAAGGCTCAAAGGACTCGCATCCAGAGCCGTGAAAACATTAACAAAAAAAATCTACTACAATTTCATTACAGTGAAATTATTTGTCCTAAATCATTTCTCTATAGATAGGCACTAAAAGCATTACCACCAATGGCTTTTTATTTGATGATAACTAATCTTATATACTTCATATACTTATGAATATTATCTTTTATTTATATTTGAAAATCGTACACAAAATAATCTATAGAAGACCGTATATCAATTTACAGTACATATAGCAAGGAACACTATGCAGTATAAGCACAGTATATCAAGGATAATAACTATATAACTGCTAGAAGACCCGACGAACTTCGTATCGCCCTATTATCAAGAAATATCGGTTACATACTTTTTTTTAATAAATAAATTTAGGTTATACCTTTAGCTCAGAAACACGTGTCTAAAATAGTCGCTCATATATGACGTTTGTATTTGTAACATGAATACTTAACTCAGTCAACAGATAATTGTAATAATGACAAATTATTTAATTTAATAGACAAATAATATGCAATAAAATAATATTGTGACAATAAATTGAGATGTAAGCTTTCCTATCTTTCAAGTTGGATCAAAATGGACACGGAATGCAAATCTATACTAATATTATAAAGCTGAAGAGTTTGTTTGTTTGTTTGTTTGAAAGCGCTAATCTTCTTTTTGTGTCGGATAGTCCAGTTATCGAGGAAGGCTTTAGGCTATATAACATCACGCTACGACCAATAGGAGCAAAGATATAGTGGTAAATATGTAAAAAACGGGAGAAATTATTTCATCTTTGAAGCCTTCCGTTGCGTGCGCCGTGAAAACGGTTCAAGATACACAAAAAATATGTATTAAAGAATAATAGCTCTTTTAATGATCTAAAAAACACTCCGCAACAGTATATGTCTATCTTTTAAGATTAACTCACAAAAACCGTTTTTATGGTACCTAATTTGGTCGAAATAATTTGTTTAAGTTGGATCAACATAATAATATTAATCTTTATTCAAATAAACAAATAAATATGTTGTTGGTTAAGAGTACTTCATTGTGAATAAAAAAAACATAGGTTTTATCCTGAAAATTCTACGGGAACTCGACCATTCCGAAAACCCCACAAGAACGGGAACTATGTGGGAAGAACCAAAAATCTGCCGTAAGTCACTATTCCACCCGGACGGAGTCGCGGCAAAAGCTAGTCAAATATAAAATCGGTTTAGTAGTTTAGGAGTCCATCGCGGACAAACACGTGACTTGAAATTTTTATATATATAAAGATGTATACCATTCTGTTCCAGGTGATAGGTCCCTTCAGCTGTAGAACCAGCTGGAGAAGTCACGTTATCCTTCAATACAGCTGGATGACTTCCAGTACTGAGCATACTGGCAGCTCCTCTCGTGGTCTGAGTGGCGAGCCGAAGGGCCAGGTCTCTAGGCAACCCACATCGGACCCCACCATCAGCTAAAGACTCTATCAGCATGTACACCTGGGAATGATCGATATGAAGAAATAATTTACTTTACTTTGGAAATGTACATATATGACCAATTAATAACAATATAGTGTATAGTAGTATTTTAACTTAAATGATGGTTTTTGTCTAAAAATGATGGCCTTGGTCGAAAAATTATGATAGTCCACAAATTTCCCGCGATATAGAATAACGTTTTAGTTTTTTTGTTTAGAGTTACCTAAGCATCTTTCTTGTTTAATGTTAGGTAGTGATTTTTCTCTTTATTTTTTTAAGGATTTAAATAGATGAAACACTACTCTTATATGATATATTAGATTTTTTACTACTAATGATATATTAGATTTTGGAGTGTGCTCATTTCAACAAAACTAAAATTTTTGGATATTACTATGCATTTTTTATTATTTTACAACTACTTTATCTTTTCTAAGCTATTTCATATCTCTGCCTAAATTTATTTATCTTCTTGGACTTCCAATACAAAAATCAACTTTCCTAGGACTACGTCTCTCGAATTTTAGGAAATACTTACATAAGCTGGACCACTGCCACTCAAAGCTGTGACGGCATCCATCTGATACTCTGGCACCTCGTCACACGTGCCAACAGCTCGGAACAGCTCGGCTGCCAACTTGGCGTCTTCAGCTGTAGCTTTTGATCCTCTACTTAAAGCTGCAGCACCTTCCTTGACTAGAGCCGGAGTGTTTGGCATCACGCGAATCACGCGTGCTTCTGATGGTAATGCCTGTAAAAAAATTATATATGTATAGCACGTTATTTAGAAGCCGTGAAATAACATAACTATAATAGCAAGAGTCCGTTTAATTGAGCGTATATTACAGTACTGAATAATAAAATTAAATGACATAGTATTTATACTAGGCATAAGTTTTTGCCCGCGACTTGGTCCGCGTTAATTTCGAAATTGGTTATATGTATGTATAGCTGACCGGGTGAATTTTATTCTGCCCTAGAGACCATAAATAAACAGATGGTGAAATTTATTAAGTATTTTTTTTCTAAATGAAACTAATATTTTCGGATTTTACTTCGCGTTTTATTTTAGAAACTACATACTCCCGACGGACATCTCGTCTGCCCGTGATCACGGTTGCTGAAAAGTAGCCGAAACGTCGGGAGTATGTAGTTTCTAAAATAAAACGCGAAGTAAAATCCGAAAATATTAGTTTCATTTAAATGTGTACTCGCGAAAATCTTAGATCTCATTATATTTTTTTTCTTTTTCGATCGAACAGGACTAAATATCCTATGTCCGTCTCCTGGTTCTAAGCTATATCTCCACAATTTTCGATAATATCCCTACGGCCGTTCTTCAGTAATAAATAGTGTAACTAAGAGAACTTTCTTATATATAATATAGAGATTTGCAAAAAAATGCAAAATAAGCTACTTCTATTACCTTCTCATATAATTTTCATCACGAGATACAATTCAGCATGCAATAACTTTACACAATTATTACGCTAAAAATAATTACAAAATTTTACCTTCTCAATGGTGCTTGTCGAAACGCCCATGGCCACTGATATGAATAATTTATTTTTGGATGCAGCCAGATCTTTGACATCTTTGAGAGCTGGCACCACTACATCTGGCTTAACAGAAACTATGACTACTTCTGAGCGTTCCACGACCGATTTGTTTTCAAATAGCGCTGTAGCTCCTAGGCTCTGGAAGTTAGAGTTTATTAGTGAAATAAATTATTAGATGTATATTCAAGACTCTATTTTTATTATCTCTCCATATTAAAAGGAAAGAGTATTATATTAATCAAGAGAACTATATTATAAACAGACTTAGAATCTAAACTAAATAGTAAACGGTACAAAATTATTTTTTACTTTGAATGCTTCGGCGCTAGCCTTATCTGCTGGGTGACAACTAGCAGTAATCTCGTCGGGTTTGGCCAATCCTGAAAGAAGAAAACAAATTAAGTTAATAATTAGTGTACATACTTAGAAAACAAAAAGCTTTGTAAATAAATATACATATAAACTTCCACTGAATAGTGCTTGATTGATATTGTACCGAAGGAAAAGTTTAAATGTAGGTAATTAGTAGGTATTGAATGCTCTATCTCAGTAACAAATTATGGTGATGCTATGAAAACCTTGAACTTCGCTGGTCCTATAACTAAACAAAATATTCTAACGATTGCAGCAAATCCATGGGCTTAGTCGCGATAAGATTATATGAGTCAACTTAGCATATAATTATTTGTCTAATCAAAATGATAAGGTTATCTTGCATACAGAGGGATTTCTTGCGTTCCAGAAATAGTTACGAGTGCGAATACATAGTGATGGTAGGTATAAAAATGCGACCGAACAGAAATAGGAAAAACTTTTTAGGCTCTTATACATGTACATGAGTTCTTTGCTTAATTTGTCGACTGACTTGAAAAATTACTGAAATTTCTCTGGACCTGAATTACTCAAATATATGGGATAAGCACTGGCATTCTGTTTTGCATCCTATGGAAAATTAAATGAACTCGAAGTTGTCAAATCACTTAAAAGATAGTATAGATATGTTAATGAGATCCAAGACTTTCGCGAGTATTCAATTAAATGATATTAATATTTTCGGAATACTACGCTAATTTTATTATTTTTAAAAATTACATACTCCCGACGTTTCGGCTACTTTGCAGTTTCATAAATACACTTTTGTTCGGAAAAACATCGCAAGAACTACTTTGAAAGTGTTTGGAAACGTAAAAACAAATTGGTATGAAAATATTATTCAAATGTGTATTTCTCCCTCTATAACTTCCTAAAAAAACAAAAGAATTTTAGTTGAAATGACCATGGCTCAAGAGGAAAAGATGTCAGTTAACTTTCGATCCTCAACAACTTTAAAGTTTAAACTAAAAGAGCTATACGGCAAACTTAAACGTATGAACGAAATATATGGCTAAATATACAGCTGTCGTTATCAGTTTAATATAATCGACTAAGCTAACGAGTTATAACGTAATATAAAAGCAAATACAAATATTTACTGGTATATATAACATACCTATAAAGTATAAAGAGAAAATTTTATTGCCTTAACATATAGATTTGATAGATCAAAAAATTAACTAGGATTTTTATTATACTATTTATTTTCATTATTTCAGATAAGGTCCAAAAATTTTCATCATTTCAAGTGTAACAATGTCACATAGTTACACTTTCTTCATGGCGAGATAGGTAATTTCACGTCTAAAGCTATAATTTCCTTGCTATTAGGTGTTATAATTGACAAGCACTATCCAATAATAATGAAAAAATCTTCGCAAATTAACATATCAACGTACATAATAACACGATGCAGATTTCTGGTTAGTATACAGTTGCCAAATTATTAAAACACTACCTACTTAGAAAGCATAGGAGCATGGTAATTTTTTAAGTATAGAAGCAATTACCTACAACTTATCACTAAAGTAACTAATCATGTAATTACTAGTAGGTAATGGTTCCTAAGATTTTTAAAGTATTACTTATAACTTGTTTAAATGAAGTGATCATTGGTTATTGTCGGGATGATTTCATTGAAGTGCAATAAAATACTTCAAAGAAGATAGTTTTATTCTTCTATGAGTTCAGATAGATTATAATTAGATAGCTTATACGTATAGGTATAAATAAATAGATAGAATTACCTATGTCAATATTCAGTCTTTATTCTAGAGATAATTCTTTGTGTATCTTTGCTTTAATTATTGTTTAATAATTCTGTAAAATAAGTTAAACGTGTTCATTGTCAAAGTAATCCGTATTGATACAACTACTTTATTCTTCTTCTTCTACCTGGCAATTTCCCAGCTATAGCCAAGGTCTGCCTTACATGTTTGTGAATCGTTTTGGCTATTTGTTTTTACGACCGGCCCGCCTGCCTGACATCAACCCTCTTTTGGGAATCAACATTAATCAGTGATGTCTAAATACTCTTAGAAAGTACATATGACTCGGAAAAATCACATTGGTACTTGCCCGGGGCAGGATCGAACCCGCGCCCTCGTGCACGAGAGGCGGGCCCTTTAACCACTAGGCCACCACTGACTTTACAACAACAACTACATACTTCATTATCGTCTTTAAATCACGTACTTGAGAATCGCACTGAATGGGACTATTTACTTAAAATATTTTCATAATATTATGTTACAACTGATCGGATATTATAGAATTATAGAATTACAATAGTAAGTTTAGCAGCGTTTCTTTGTTTCTAAACAATTTTATTTAGTATGATTCTTGTAATTTACATAATGTTAAATATGTCCATCATTTTAAACAACTGTACTAATTTTAGTAGCACATTTTCTTAACGACGTCATTAAACAGTAAATATAAATAAATATACATCATAAATTAAATATAGATAGATAACCTTAGCAATATTTTTTAAGATTATACAAGTGCATTGACATTAGTTATCATAAAATATAATAAAAATGTTTTCTATACCTGCAGAAACGAAGCCATTTGCCAAAGCGTAAGCAAGTTTACCGCCTCCGATGAAACCTATCTTCATTGCTTCTTTTATTGATACTGAAATAAAATATACACTTATTAAAACAGAACAGATAATAATATGTAAATAAAGATATATATATATATATATATATATATATATATATATATATATATATATATATATATATATATATATATATATATATATATATATATTATATTTTGTTTTCATACAACACTTGATAAGGTTAGTGATAACATATTTATATAGAAAATACGTATTATCTTACTGAAAACGTATAATTTAAGCTCAAACTAAACGGTAATATTTCCTAATAGTTGTTAATTTATATAATTTTCAAGCAGATTTGTCATTAAAGAAATTTCGTATTAAATTTAATTGCTAGTAGTTTTTAAATGTATTTCCTATTTTTTATCTGTGAATCGTAAGAACTGTTATTTGGGATATAATCAATAAAATATGAAAGAAATTACATTAAATCATTTCAATAGAAAACGGATTACGTTCTAATCTTTAATTCATAATAAGATAATGATTTAATTATTGTCGCTATTATTAAAAATATTTTTATAAATATACAATACAATAAAGATAAGGAGGATGATGTAAATTATACTAAAATGTTTACAGAACTAAATAACAATGAGAGTTAATTTAACTTGAAATTCATAATATAACTAATTTAATGAGATCTAAGATTTTTGCGAGTATTCATTTAAATGAAACTATGTAATAATTTTCGGATGTACTACTCGACTTTTAGTTTTAGTATTATTTTTAGTACATTATGTAGTTTTTGATAAAAATCGCGTAGTACATCTGAAAACTATTAGTTTCATAATATAACTAACTTGTTGCGACCATTTTGTTAATTTATATATTTTTATAACATTTCGTCACAATGTCACCATGAACATGAACGGCGTTCTATTTTTAAAAATATGTCATCAATGACATTGCGTATTCTCGGCTTCGTTTTTGGCTTAAATTATATTCCAATAATTAAATATCTAAACCAACTAGATATTTTTTAATATAGATAAAATAAAAAATAATGGACTTGGTATATATTATAAACACTTTTTATTAAATAAAATACTTAACTAAAATGAGAGAAAATTTTGTATACAAATTTAAATGAAATTATTTGTATATTAAAATGTAGGAACTCACATAAGACGTAGACAAGACGTGCAATGCCAGCAACTGTTGTCGTAAAACTGAACTCTTAAGACTAAACTTACTTCTTATCAGTTACGCAACTATAACAATAGCTATTTTATCTGATGTAGACATCAATAAAATTATATGAAAAATTTCCTTTACATTATATTTGTATTATTAGTACTTATATATAGAACTAAATAAAAATATCTCTAAAATAATTTTCAAATAATACACATATCACTTTTACAATAAAAGTACAACGAATACAAAAATTTCTCATGATCCTGTGAAAATTTGTTTAAGAAATTCACGCACACATCTGACACTACGAATTATGATGGCGTCTGTCTTGAGCACATGTTGCGTTATTTTAAACAAAGGGAAAAACAATTATGTAATAACAAAAATTTCCATGCATAAGTTGACAAAAAATACTATGAATAATATTTGGTTGGTTGGATGTTTTAAATAATAATATTTTATATAATATCAAGTCACTTCATACAATATATCAGTTTTAGTTATGTGACTTTATTGACTTTTTTAAGGACAAGTGTTGTCAGACAGAAAAAGAAAAATAAAGAAAACCTTTTTAAATAAAAAACAATCAACAGATGTAAATGCTTTCAAGTGCATTTTAAAATATTTGGATAAAAGTAAAAAAATGTAGAGAGTAAAAACAGACACATAAATTTCAGAATGTGTAAATGAAATAGTTGATATAATCAATTAAAAACATTGTATGTATCTATTCTATCTATATCTTAGAATGGCGAAGAAGTAGGCACAAGTCATTAAGTTTATTTTAGGTGGCAGAACCTAGGTGTGGGCAAGTACTGCCCTCTCACAGAAGATCGGCGTTAAGTAGCATTTAATTGCATCTTTTCGTCCGATAAGTGAAAGAGCAAGTTACCTTTTTTCACTATTTTCCCATTATCATACCCTTCCCTGTCTCCCCCACTATCAAGACTGACAACGCATATCAAACATCGCTTATGTTGCAAATGTCCATGGGCAAAGGATACTAACTCTAGATTATTATAGAAAGACTTAGACTTTAAACATGAATGAAATCTGTTCACATTTCAAAGAGTAATGACCATTGCAGTTAAAGACCATCGCTTGATTGATAGACTCATTAAAATAACACGCTGATCCAAAACTGTTTCTAAAGATAGATGATTTATCTTGAAGAATAGATCAAAATATCGGAAACCAACTACAGGAATTGTTATGGTTACCTAGAGAAAGGAATTCCAACGACAAAAATTCCCTAACAAATAAACTGTAAGTAGTTTACTGAACATTAAAATGTAACTTGCATCTTATATATTTTTTTTAGGTAAATCTTGGAACACAATTAGGTCTGGAACTGAAACGGAACCAAAACGGGTTAGTCTGTCAAAAACTAAAAGAAAGCTTAGAAAGTCTTACAAAGTCATACAATGAAACCAGTACAAATTTACATATGATATTTTAATTTTAAACTGAGACATTTTTAAAGGAAGTATTTTCCGTTAAAGTTAGAACAAAACGAAAGAATACTTAAAATTAATTTGTGGATTTCACAATCTTTTAAGGTCATGGAATAGCTACCAATTATAATAAAGAGAAAATCTACTTCCATCTACCTACTATTCAAATAACAATCAAGTGATAAACGTACCTACATCTGCTATTTAAATATCTTACAGTCAAGTGTAAATTATTAAACATCAACGTATGGAAAAGACAAAGCCACATTACGAAGTTATACGTCCGTCTATTAATTAGCTTATTTATTTATTACTATTTCATAGAAAATAAATATTCAATTTCAAGACTTCTTTATGACTTGTTGAATGAACACGATTTTAATTTATAAGTACTATTACTACAAAATAAACACACGTGTTAATAAAAAAAAATCTGAAGACAATAAATGAGGAAAAAATTATATTTGTCTTTCCCAGCGATCACTTAATATCTAAGAAGTTATAAATTTTTGTTATATGCGCAACTTTTCATTTTTCCTCTATATATCATTATTTTTCTCAGAACCTTTATTTACTTAATAATACGTCAATATTGTAGATGCATTTATAAGACTTTGTATTGGTTGATAATTATTGCGGTTCTACCAAAATTTCAGATATTAAATTTCGTATATAAAAACCAATTTTACTCAAATTGATGTTTATTGTAACGCTAAGTAAACATTTGATACGCTGACTCTAATATCACAATTTATATTAGTTTTAGAGTCAGAGGTATACTACAAAAGATGACAATGTAATAACCCTAGATTTAGTTATTAAGCTAAAAACAAATTATGTACATTATTTCATGGGTGTTTCATAAATTATTATTATTATAATATTATCATCGTATTGAGATTTTTTTAATTGGTTGGTTGTCATCTTCGGAGTACCTTCTGTACCTAACTACTTTTAAAAATTAATATACTTAGTAGTATATTATAACGATATCCAAGATTTTCGAGAGTATTCATTGAAATAAAACTAATATTTCTCAGATTTACTACGCGATTATAATTATTACTATCAACATACTCCCGACATTTCGGTTTAAGGAAAAAAGGCTCTAATATTAAATGAAAGGTAAGAGTTTTTTTTAGGGTTTTTCGATTTATATATAGCTTCTAAGGATTACAATAAAATCGATGAGGTGATAAAGGGTTTTCCTTTTCTTTTATATGATTATACGGATATATTCAAAGCTTTGTAGCGGATTAAAATATTAATCTAATCTAAAGTACCCGATATCTTTAAAGTACGTGAGGGGTTTAAGGCCCATTCATTATTGTTTATTATGCATTATTTTCCATATAATTTATAGATTATATACAGATTGAAGGCGACTGGGTTAAAAGATGTCATAGTAAATGAAGCTAGTAGACTAAGTGTTAAATTTAATTACTTTGAAAATAGTAAGACCAACGAAATCGAATTGATCAGTATGCTTAGCACAAGTTTTGCAAGGAGATTTGCATTACTACATATGGAGAGTAAACAAGTTTATTTAAGAATCTTCTCAAATCATAGTATTAAGTTATTGAATGGGAAACATTTATCTTAGAAGAAATATGTGAAATATTAGAAATATAATTAATATAACAAAAATCATACAGATTTTTATGGTTAAATGTTAGATACGCGGATAGGGTCGGACAATGAAAGGATCGCTGGCTAATCACGCACTACTTTATTGAACGATTATTACACTATATATATGGGTGGTCGCAGCCACGCCCGAACTAATTATTTATACATACCTACATATGTAACATTAAAGATACTTTATTTTCTCAAAAAGAAATTACATTTCACTTACTTGAGAAAAATTTTGTACAAACATATTCCTTATATACACGATACCTACTTATAATTCTGTTCCTACAATTTTATTAGATTGTAATTGTATAGCTACTTAAATTATTAAATTATAATATATATATAACATAAATTAATAAAATAAATCTATTTATCAATCCAGTCAACCTTGGAACTATTTTCCTTAGAATAGTGCTAACAATAATAGTATGTCTCAAACAAACGCTAAATTAGCTCGTCATGAAACTAAAAACGCATAAGGGATTTCATTAATGATTCATGCTAATAAACGTGTTTGTAAAAATCATTTGTATAAGTTGCATAAGATAGATTTGTCATACAATTATATTACAAAGTATAGTTTTGGTTAATAAAGTATGAAGTAAGTACTTGAGTCTATTTGCTAATGTAATTTAAATATTGCTTTGATCTCTTTAGGTTAATTTATGTTTAAAAAATGTAAGTGTGATATATTTTTGTTTTAATGTAATATATTTGGATCTAATTTATATCTAAATTAAAAGTACTTATTATTCAAAAACCTCTCAAAGCCCACAGTATTTGTCATTATGGAAACCTTCCTTCCTCTATAAAACATATGTTTAGGAAAATATTTTGTAGATTTTGTTATATTCGATTGACAAAATTTTCAGTTAGGAACAATTATATATATATGCGGAGTGAAAATCTTCCTTAGTTAAATTACGAAATCGCATATTTAGACTGCATCTGCGTCTTCAAGCTAGGGTTTATATTTGTGTTAAAAATTTGTCGTACCTATGTTTAATAATTATTTATAATAATACAAATTGTGATGCACTTTATAATTCTAAGCTTAACGTTATCTATGTACCGAGGTTGTGATGTTATCATAGTGAACTAGCGCCATCTGTGTATTAGTTATAAAAGTACAAATTAATGATAATAATATTTTTGTGTACAGTAATTTAAATGTCCAAATAATTAACAATCGATTTTTGATAATATAATTAGAATCTTAGCATGTTTTACTTAATGTTTAGTATTTAATTATTCAATGTAAATTCTTATGTGAGAAACTAGCGCCATCTGTATAGCTCCACCTAAATCTGTTACTCTATAAAATAATTATTTCTAACAGTAGTTATTATCCTAGAAATATCTCAAATGTAAGAATTTTACTACTGTAAGGTATATTAATGCTCTTATTACTAGTAGAAAAAGAGGCTTAATGTTTTTCTCTAGAGGAAAATTTCTGAATTTTGATTTTTTTATTGAACCTTTCGGAACTATATTACATTTGGTTTGAGAAATAATGGGTTATTTGAAATAAATACATAACTTATTTCCCAAAAAAGATAGTTGTACTGAATAAGGGATGTGACCATTTTTAATTTTAATACCCAATATGTGGCCATTTTAAATTTTTAGTTCTACGTTAAGAATCCAGATGTTTTTATGCAATCCTAACGACTTATTTAGCCCTAATTTTTGTCACATTAAACCAAAGACGAATTCCTAGTGGATAGTAAGTAATTGAGAAGTAAAATCGAGTAATTTTAATCCATTAAAGCTGTGTATATGTATATAAATGATATCTATTGACCGGTATCATTTACAAGGACGTTTTGATCATTCTACATGTTTGCATACGATGAACAATATTGACTCGATTAACCATTGCAACGTAAGATATATATATTGAAATAACAATGTTAAATAATGCAGTCTTTTTATTTTAAAGGATATTAGTATGTATGGTGTTAAGTTTATAAATGAAAGGGATTATTCGAATCAGTTTTGTAAGGGACATACTTTAATACAATTTTTCACACTAAAAATAGTTCACAGTTTTTAATTCATTAATGTTTTCACATTGAATAATGGGAATTAAACCAGCTAAAAGATTTATTATGGTATATAATTAAATAATATTTAGATTTAGAAGTCAGATCACATATATATTCCTAGTGTGTAACAGTAAACAAACTAGTAGGTATTTTATTAATGTGAACTTCGTCCAGCTATTGCAGTTATTAGACATTTATCTAAAGTATATACATATATTCTAATATATTACTAGCGGCCGTTTATATTAATATAACCTTGTTGTTAACTTCACAATTAAGTACTAGTGACGATAAGCACCATATGCACTCAAATGTCGAAGCTTTAAATGCATTATAAACATTCTCTCAAATTTGACAACTTTCTTCACATGAATACATCGTGAGGAAGGTTGATAAAAAGT
Organism: Danaus chrysippus; assembly: GCA_916720795.1. Lineage (NCBI taxonomy): Eukaryota > Metazoa > Arthropoda > Insecta > Lepidoptera > Nymphalidae > Danaus > Danaus chrysippus. The sequence goes on along the minus strand of CAKASE010000064.1, from coordinate 4,291,072 downwards.
TATATCAATGACTGGTTTTATAGGAAAAGTTTTATAGAAAAGCGTTTCAAGAGAATTCAAAAGATTGGGATAAAAACTATCCTATGTCCTTTCTCAAAATCAACTCTATCTTTGTACCAAATTTCATTAAAATCAGTTCAATGGTTTAGGCGTGAAAGCGTAACAGACAGACAGACAGAGTTACTTTCGCATTTACTTAGTAGGGATTATTTGTGCTATAATCTCACGAGATCAAATTTTTTTTTTTCATTTTCAAACAAATCATTTATTAAGCTGCTTGAAGTAAATCGTACTCAAAATGATCTACATGCTTACCACTAACTCAAGTTGCAATACTACATAGTACATACGTATCATTTTCAGTATTTCATTATAAAACTTCGCTTATTACAACAATAATATATTAATGAATGAAAAACGTCGTCAAATTCTTCCTTTTAGTGAATTTGTCAATATTTTGATATAAACTAATTGTTTCATTGACCCGGATGCTGTTAATAATTTTAAGACAAATCATCGTCATTAAGAGTTTTAAATGAACAACTCTGACACAAAAACTCTCTCCCTTATCAGGAAGAGATAACAATATAAAGGTCAGTGGAAAATAATTTTAATTATAAGATAAATGTGTGATTATTACGAAAGTTTATGTTTAAAAAACATTTTCAGATGCCGTCTTACTAATACATATAATATATCGGAATGTACATTAATACATTCTTCGAAGGCAGCCCTAGTACGTTCTTTTCAAATTTGCTTAGGAAGAGAGAGGAGCTTGGACAGTGGAGGTGAGCGTATAACGCGCGTTAGATAGGGCCCCTTAAACCTACACCTGGGTCGCAAGTCCCAGGCACTGTTGAAGCTCCTCTCACTACAACGATGGACCCGACACCCGCACGGTGAATACATTGAATCCTAAGAAGTTTTGTCTCTTTCAGGTGAAAACTACTGAGCTGTTTTTGATCATGCATTGGCCATCAAATATATACATAAGCATTAATCCACTCATTCCCTGTAGTTACCAGGAAGTTTCAATTAATGTCAAGTCACGTAAAGTAGAATATAATTATATTGTAAAGCCTTTTAGATACTATGTAATTTTTAGTTATGGTCTTTTTCTTAGCTTTGAATGTAGACTAAAATCCACTCGATGAAATCGTCGGCTAAATCTACTTATGCATATTCTAGTTAGGGTGTATATTTAATAATAATATAAAAAAATATTACATAATTATAATGAAAAAAAAACATTTAAAACATGTATTATTAAATTCATTGTCAATGAAATCAAGTAAAGAAAGAAAGGAATATAAACCTTTTTGATTTGTTTGTATTAAAACATTATGCGATCTCACTCTCAATTAGTAATAATATTAGTTTATGACTTAATTTTTAATAATAGAATTTCCATAATTTTTTTCCATACCACAAATAAGCCAGTCATTTAATAAATTACTAATACAAGTGGCACAATAAACAATACATAATTTCCTCATGAAAAATTAGTAATATATTTTTATCAAAAATCGTGATATGTACCTACTAATTTTAACAAGATTACAATATAATCCTCATAAAACATGACGATTAAGGTTTGCTTTTAATTGTTAATAAAAATAATTAAATGACCATATATTGAAATAACTTTGATGTAATTCTAATAAGTATATATTATTATTTATTACATTTTTAAATAAATATGAAAAATCTAAATATATATTTGGTGTTATAATTTCTTTATGGATTTGTTAAAAACTATCAATAATATTATATTAATAGAAATTATTCACGCCATAAGATTTATTACAAGTAACAATTACGCTAAAACATAAAAATAAAAATAAACTTACACTTAATCATGTTGTTTAAAACAATTAATAATAATTTAACACAAAATAAATAAAAATATTCACAAACACATTACGAGTACAGATAAACTAAAAGGCAGAGAGTTCTGAATGCGTATTACTTAATTGAACATTACACTGTGACTGGCGGGTCCGGCGTGTAGATAAGGAAAAGAGACAAATTAAATAATTATTAGTAAAAGCATATATTGTCCATGCATCCAGAAAAATCTAATGCATCACCTTAATATGACGTCAATTTGAGAATTGTTTTCAGCCAAAATTTATGTGGTATTTAATTTTTGTTTAAGTTACAGGATACAATGATTCACGAAAAATGTCACGCATTTGGATGAGTTTGCAAATCATCACAAGTATAAGAAACTCACATTGAAAAAATAGCTGTTATTATAAATATCCTAATAGTTCATATAGGAATGGTTTAATATATAAAGTATAAATATTATTATGCATCATTGTACTAGCAACGTAATAAACTTTATCATATATAATAACATTACAAATGTTATCGTTGTGTCAACGGTCCACTGCTGGACTTATGAGGTGAATCGTTCATACTTGTGTTTGGAAATAAAAAATATACAATTATATACATATATACACATACATTTAGATTAATCAATACTGTTAAATTGACTAATTGCCGTATGATTTACCTATTGGCTAATCATGCCTTGAAAAGATCGTCAAATTGGTTAGAACATGAAAAGTTTAAAAAAGATACATATATGTATATATATTTGAAAGCTACTATGAGGCTGTGAGGATAAGTATGTCTTATTAATATAAAAATTGTTTTGTTATTTTTAAATTTCGCGAGCAGGGATATATTTTTACCGCATAGGTACATTTTTCCTTTGATTCAAGATATCTACGAATATCGAAGGTTTATTGTACTATATTGATTTTATTCTAGATATTACTTTAAATATTGATCTCTTAAATAAACCTTAAAAAGGACTGGAAAAAAAGTTTAAAGATGGTACAACAGAATCCAATGCAAACAACATCAAAGTTAGCTGCGGATTGGCGTATATTTAACTTTTGAATTCATTATTATAAACAGAAAAAACGAAGAAGAAATTCTATATAACAAAAATTCTGAGTTTCTATTGAATATACATTTGAGGTCTGGACGAATCATGGTCTTTTTTTATGTTAAAGGTGGCAAACGAGCAGACGGCCCACTTGATGGAAGGTGGTTACCGACACCCATGGACATCCGCAACATCTTTGTTGCGGTTGCTTTGTCAACCTTGCTTTTTTTACGGATAGGGAGTGTTGGGAATAAGGAAATGGTAAGAAAGAATGGGAATAAGGAATGGGCAACCGGCTCTCTCACTCATAGGACTAAACGCAGCCTGCTTAAAGACTACTTCACGCCGATCTTCTGAGACGGTGGTACTTCCCCGGTCGAGCCAGACCATGTTCGAGCTGTAGTAACTCACCACAGCTAGGCTCTAAAATCAAAAGTCTCTGATGAACTGGTTATGTGAATAAGTGAAAATAATATTTAGATTAGAAATAAACAAATAAGGATAATTCAAATTGTCACTTTTGAAATACAACAGCGTTTTGAGACACTTAAGTACCTATGATAATCGTAAAATAATTCCTTTGAAAAAAATATACCTATCTTCTTTTATAAACACATATCCTTATAATATTCGAATCTCTCAATGAACAAATAACTAAAAAAATCTGTTGTAAATTAAATAAAGTTTGAAATAAATCATATAATAATATAATGATGATACAACCAATGGGTTGTTGTTAAGAGATTCATACCATTTTGTCTATTTTACTGCGTCATAAAGAAGTTAAATCTTAAACATATAGTGTACAAATTCATTAACAAATATACCACCACTGATGTAATAATATTTGGTGAGATTTTGATCCAGTTGGAACTGATAAAAGTATTAAAAACTGTCAGCTACAATATAAAAACGAGACTTTCATTCTTAAGTAATTTACGTATTCAAAAATTGTGTTGCTATGCGAGAAAATCATTGCTTCTTTTGACGTGCTGACATCTTTAAAATCGTTTTAGTCGGGTGACATGTTCAAAAACTTGTGCCACAGCAAAAGCTCACGAGCGCGATCGCAGGTATAACGAGAGAGAGAGACGGAAGATCGGTCCACTCACTCGAACGCTATGCCTGCCTCCGCTCGTGAGGATTCCGCGTGACAAGTTTCACGGAATGACTGGCAGCGCTCGAGATGAGACGGGAGATCAGTCCGTCTCTCTCTATGTATATCATAGTCGAATAAGTAAACGTGTCATTTTACACCCGAAATTTATCATCAAAAGTGTGAATAAAACGATAGATGTAATTTAAAATTTGAAAAAATTGTTATCTTCATTAATTCCTTACTTCCCAAAAACTTATATCACCAATAAGACGTTATCACGTAAACATCTCGATCGTAAACCTACTTTACAAACAACCAATTATTTTTTTTATATGTATGTTGATATCAGGTTGGACATAGGATATATTTGTTTGGTATTAAGTCTTGAAGTTTTCTATATATAATTATTTTATTAACCTCATTTCGATACCTCCTAAGTATACTGAGTCAACTAACAAATTTAGGTATTTTTATATTTTTATATAAACGTACGTGATAAGTCGTGATCTTAACGTTTGTGTAAAAAAAAATTAAAAAAGAACGATAATTACCGAAATAATTTCACGTATACTAAATCAACTGCAACATCAGTAAAAATCATACATTGTAAACTGATCTAACTAACATTGTACCAGTGTACGCGGGGCGTGAGGGAGGACGCGTTGATACAACTACATCGCAGCTCAGTATACGACCATGGGCGTCGAGTGCTATTAGTAACAAAATGGAGTCAAACAGTACTTTTTATTATAAACAGAAACTTTCTTTGTATAATTTCACAATATTCAATCTGGGATTTCGTCAGGGTTATTGTTTTTCATGGCATCAACAGACAGCAAAGAGAGGCGCTAATGAAATTTCCAGCTGTGTTTTCAAGTTTATAGAGAATACGGTGGGTAATGGTTTCAAAGATTACCGGTTCTGGTCAGACAACTGTGGAGGCCAAAATAGAAACAGAATTGTATTCTTAATGTATATGTTAGCTAGTTTGAAGTTTGTTATAGATATTAGTTGGGGGTCACACTCAAAATGAAGGCGACAGTATGCACGCTTTAATTGAAAGACAGACTAAAGATAAGTTGCTTTATACGCCTGATCAATGGTATACAGCTTTTAGATTTGCTAAATCCGATGAAAAGCCACACAAAGTTACTAAAGTGTCGCAGGATTTAATTAAAGACTTTAAATCACAGCTAAAACTTATAAATAACTGGACAACTACCAACGATGGACCCAAAATGCTCTGGAATAAGGTAAGGAAGTAGAAGTTAAAGCGGAATGTCCATTTAGGCTGTTTTATAAGACGAGTTACCAAGATGATTCTTACAAGTGGATAGATTGTGTAAAAACCTAAAGCTACACGAAATCGAAAGAATTAAATATTGATGTAAACAATATTTCTTTAGCTTATCAGAGACCCATTCCTATTGACCAAAATAAGCACAGAGACCTGATGGACCTTTGTAAGACGCTGGAAATTCCTAAGGAGTACCATTTATTTTTTAATAATTTGATTTCAACGGACTCTAATGAAGTTAACGACAGCGATTTTGACTGATCTCTAATTTGTTAAACTTTATGTTTTTTGAGCATTAGAAATGCCTTGACTGTTGTGTTATTAATTTCTATTATTTTTATTAAAATTGTATAATGTAAGTTACCATTTTTAGTTCTTATTATTTTTGGTGACGCACTAGAGAAGTACCTGTTTAATTTCTTTTTATTGATTGCTCATTGTTTTTCTATGAAACTTTGATGATGGAACATCGATATTTTGTTAAATGTTTATTTGTTTTTTCTTCTAGCTTTCTATTGGATTTAACAATAGCGATTCTGACTTAGTTCTAATTTGTTTAGCCTTGTCACTAATTTTTGAGCATTAGAAATACCTAGACTGTTACGTTATTAGTTCCTATAATCTTCATTAATGTTTAACGTAAGTTACCATTTTTAGTTCTGATTATTTTTATTGACCTACTAAAGGAGAAGCTGTTTTAGTTTATATTTTGATTGATAATTGTTCTTTGTTTTTTATGGAACTTTAATGATGGAGCATTCATATTTTTAATAGTGATTAGTTTACGCTTAGCATTTTATAAAACAATTATTTTAAAAAGATATTCCTACTTAATTATGGTGAAAAGTAAATTATGATTCTTTAAAATGAGTTTTTTTTTTGGTTTATAATTCTTGTACTTCTTCCTAGCTTTTATTAATCCCACATATCGTAAAATATTAAAAAAAATATTAATGAAAAACCTCGCGTAAATTACATTGGTCCAGTATACGTTGAGGTTTTAAATGCTAACATTGCTAGTACTTTCCTCGTATAATGAGTCAAGTGATATAATTTCAACATTTTATTATTAAGTGAGACAGAAAACCCCGAAAATGAATAAAAGTAAAAATATATTCATAAAATGATCACCATATTTCATGTGGTTTAGGTGTAAACGATGGATTTTGGTGGACAACGTATATGAATATAACTGGTAGTTAAACCATTTCACTATTGAGTCCCGCCGGCGTATACCCAGTCATCTACATAAAATGTGATTTAAAAACAAAAATCAGCAAAATCATTATATGTCAAAGGAAGTGCTTACAATTTTTATTAAAAAAACATTTACTTTATTTCGAATTAATTTGATTTCATTAAAATATAAACGATTTGCCTTCAAATCACTCTCCTGTAAAATTACAATAATGTCAGTTGACTCATTATACTTAGGAGGTATCGATTTTATAGTCTTAATAAAATGTCACGAATAAAATTACAGAATCAATCAACAGTCAAGCAACAAAATCTTCATAACGAAATACTTCATATGGGAAAAGATTCATCATTCTGGTTAGAAATGTAATTTTGCCCTAACTTTTTTATATAACTGAAACAAAATAATATTATTGGTTTATTAAATGAGAAATAGTTCTTCTCGATTTTAATTTTTTAAATTTTAAAATGTCATATTTTTTCTTATTCTTAATTTTTAAGGGACTCATGAAAATGCAAGGGCATTAACAATTGAAATAAAATTAATATAAAATAAAAAAATCATGGACTGTTCAATCTGGACGTCGTCATATTGATATAATTTTTATGACATATTAATATTTTATAAACGGAAACTAGAACAGTACATACTTAAATGGCATATTATTTAAGACCATAACATTGTTATAAATAACGCCATCTATATTAAAGCGTTAGAATCAAATGGAAACGCGTCGCTTTGTTGAACTTGCATCCCTATAATGTCAAATTGTCTTTGGAACTTCTGTTTATATAAAAATCCTTTTTTATAGTTGTATTCTTTATATACTAATATTCATTAATTGATAATGCTGATTTCCTATACATTTTAAGAAAAAAATATTACATTATTTTTAAAAACCCTTGTTATAGGAAGACAAAAATTATGATTTAATTTATTGAATTTTAAAATAACTGTATACTTAAATATCATACTTATAAAGAATGTAATTGTAATTATACATAACTTACAAATAGCTATAATTTTTAAGCTTCAATCAATTCTTGTTTTCTTTTTAATAGTCTGTGTTACCTGTCAAACTAGTTTTGTTTCATTCGTTTCGTTTCATTCGCGCTCAATGCGCCGGCTATTGCGACGTGTTGTTGTGACGGTCGCCTGTCTGTTGGAGTTCTCGAATCGAATTAGTGGCGTTATAATTTATGATCAGTGAAAAAAACATACAAAAAATTATCTATGTATGACAGTGTATAAATTGACTATTTAAAATGGCTTTGGAGGGTGTAAAAAGTGAAAAAAGTGATGAAAACGATTGTAACGTACAAAACGGCAAGGCGAACGGGATCGACAACAAAAGTAAACAGGTGAGAATCTCATTAGATTTTTTGCACGAAGAATAAGATAAAATATACTAAAAAAAAATGGGACAGTATTTAAATAAATATGACATAATTATAGATTATTTTATCGACGTTATACGTGAGTCGTTAGGCGGTATAATTTTGCGCAGCTCTCAGTATTGCGGCCTATGTCTGGGATACTTGGGAATAGGTGTCACGGAGCAAACGGATATGACCTATTTCGTATATTTTCAGCGTCCCACATATATTTTTACTGACCAAATACATTATGGGTTTGTAAACCGTAATCCATTCGAGTTCTTATTAATGGCATATAAGTATTTTTTCATAAATAAATCAATTATTACTTTTCGTGTTACATAATTTGGGTACTCAAAAGTCAATAATATTCCTTATTTTGTTTTAAACTAACGGATATAATATATTAACGGGATACTTATTTTACTCAAAATTATAAAGTTATTTTCTTTATTTATAATTATGTTTCGAAAATATTATAAGAATTAAACATTAAGTGAAAAAATGTGCAAGTGTTAATAGGGTCATATTGATTGACCTAGCCTAGTTACCCCATTAAGATTATGACATTGTGTTATATCATACTTTAAATTATATTGAAACCATAAAAAATTATAGGTAACCAATAGGAGAGAAATCTTGAAAATATATAAGACCTTTTTACAATTTCAATAAAAAATATTATAAAAAAGAATGGTATGTACTTAAATACGTATTTCAAGCTAAATACGAAATTGATAATTTTTTATATATATTTATTTGTAATAAAAGAAGTATGTATCATTAGATAAAACATTACGAACGCCATTTTTTTACGCTTATTTCATTCATTCATCTCAATAAAAAAAAAATTAATAATATTCTATTTTTAAACTATAATTAATTTGAAATAGGACCATATCTATACTTGCATAGTACATTGTGTTATGCATTTCTATGTTTTATTATTAATTTTCTCACCCCAGTAAATTTTTGGGGTTCAATGTATGGAGAGACATCTGCTGCATTGTTATGCAACACCGTCGTTGGCTACATTTCGAGAAATTTCTATTTATTCGCCCCATATTAAATTAATATATGGTTATAGTAATCATTGATTCTCAGTACATTGATTTTAGATATGAATATCTCAAATATTTGTACACGTGGTTCATTTCAGTATCAGATAAATATATGCATGTTTGTTAGTGTGTTACGATATAACTATTAAATCGATTTTTATGAGATAGAATAATTTATAGGGGAAAATATAATGCAAAAACATTTGATAGGTAGAAAAATATCTTATAAGGTTAGTTTAAATCCTCTATTATCCTTTCATACACATTGCACTCGCGTAATCTTTACGTGTTATTTATTTAATGATTAAGAATATATTCTTGTCTAACAAAACTAAACCCTCAAAGGATCAAATATTTATGTATATATATGTATGTAAGACTTTCACGAGTATTCATTTAAATAAATAAAATTACTTAATATTTTCGGATAATGTAGTAGCCTAAAGGTTGGGAGTATCAAGTATGTATGTAATTTAAAATAATAATAGAACGCGTACGGTGTAATAATCCGAAAATATTAGTTTTATATACATACTATTTTTAGAGTAAGTTAAAAAGGGTTTCTATTAAATTGCATTAAGTATTAATATGGATTGATTACACGATGTGATGTAATGCCCTTGTAGGTCTTCAGCCATCGACCCGTTTGCTTTGACAAAGTTTTAAATCAAATTCATTTTAGATATCAAAAGCAAATTATAGACCCATGTCATAGTAAAAATAATAGTATTCATTATTTGTTGTAACAAATTTTATAGTTTTTTTGTTGACGTAAAACTCTTTCATTGAAATCTTGTTTAACAAGCTATTATAATGTCGTGATTATTCCCAAATAATATCTCGTTTTAATTAATCTAGTTAGTAAAAGTAAATATTTTCGATGTATATACAGGGTGACTGGTGAATTACTATCGATACTTGAGGACGTGATATTTGACGATCATATATGACAAAATAAAAATTAATATAACATAAATATTAATAAACTTCTAAGTAAAGTTAACCAAAAGTTATGTAATTAATTACGCATCGTGTGAACACCCTACAGATTAGGTATACACACACACTCACACATACGCGTGCCGCGGCGTGGTGTTGTATCAGCACGCCGCCGCACGCGTCCACACTAGGAACACTTGGAACGTGTCAACACTTTATTTATTTATACGGAAATTTTGTCAAAAATTAAGTGCCTATTTTTTTTACATGATTCTAATGAGAATCATGTACCGAGTATTCTCCTTAAATATTGATAGTAATTCACCAGTCACCCTGTATACATAATTTATTTACTATTAATAAACAAGTATATAAGTAGTATGATTCATAGGAACGCGTAAAAATATCTATGCAATTTCATTCTCTACGAATCGCCAAGAAGTTATTTTGTATAAATAATATTTACTTAAATTAAAAGGTTTATTAAATTCAAAATCGTTGAAAAAAATATAGTTTTTATATATACAATAATAAGACATATATTATATATGTATAGTAATTATAAAAGTATATACGAATAATGTGGGTTTGAAATACATATATACATATATGTATGTCTACTTGGCATTCGGTATAATCGCCAGCTGTGGTTTACAGCGGCCGTACATAGTACATAGTAATACATGGTGCATTGCGTCATACTAGACGAAATAAACTGACGAATTTTATTTAAAGACGAAAACTATATATAGGAAATTCATTTAAAATTACTGTAATACTCTCCGCTTGTGTTAAGACTTGTTTTTGTATGAATCCTTAATTAATTACTTTACTATAAACGCGCGCGTGTGTGTGTGTGTGTGTGTGTGTGTGTGTGTGTGTGCGCGTGTGCGTGTGTATTTATCCCCTAGTAATGTAGTATTAAATGTTTATCTTCACCTATTCATCAGTTTCACCAGACTACGTATCATCTAATCTCAATCTACACAACATTCGACACTCGCTTGTGATTTATAGTGCAATAAAAACGTACTTAGTTCAAATCACTTTTAATCTCAAATGTTTTGATAAAGAAATAGATTTAACTATGTAGAGTTATCTTCTATATTGATGTCATATGATGCTTAAATATATGTACATGACTATACGATGGAATTAGTAGGTATTATTCATATAATAATTTCTAGGATTTTTGCGTATATTTTAATGAAAGTAACGTTTTCTAATACTAAGTGTTTTTTTATTATTTTTTACTACATACTCCCGACGTTTCGGGGCCTTTTCAACAATTTTGATTACAGGAAGACGAGGTGGAAGTGTATCAAAAATAATTAAAAACCTTAGTTTAATTTAAATTCATTATGATTGATGATTAATAATGTTTCAGTGTTAAATAATTTAAACTTTTGTTTAAAGATTCATTCAAACTAGTAAAGTTACTTGAATTTTCGTTCATATAATACTTATTTTGTATTTTATATCGCAGTAGTAGATTTATTAGCAATACCTTCCCTTTCTACTTAACTGATCACCATGTAGTTTTAATTATATAGTCAATTATACTGAAATGGATTTAGAAAAACCATCCAAGAAAATTAATATTTTTAGACATTTATACACATATATGTAAATGCAGTATAACTTAAAATATATTATCAGAGGAGTAAAACCGAGGTTAAAACTTAGTTATATATGAAAAAATATACTTGTTATATGTTAGGCATTCTCTGGAAAGGTATAAATCAATAGGTATTAAACTATACCGCAGTCAAAACAAACGTGATCTTAAGTTTTAAGCTTAACTCCGTACATTTGATCCGATGTTAGGGGAAAGGCTTCGAACACTCGGGTTACTGGAAGGAATCCTGACAGGGAATTCAGAGGAATTCATTAGTATTACACACATTTGGCTTTGTTTGAAAAAGGAGGTAACGAAAAATTTATATTGAAAAATTTATTAACGTCTTTATCATTTTAGACTATGGTGGGTTACGTCATCTTTAAAAGTTCTCATATTTACGTTTTATAGTTAATATACCAAATATCAAATTTAAAACCATAACATGAGCAAATCGTGATGTCTATTTCATTTGTAAAATACCTTAACAAGGTGAAAAAATTTAAATCATTATTACTTAACAAGGAGATACAAGTATATAGCATTTCTATATAAACTACTGTGACCATTATTGATATTCTCACTATTCTTGATTCTAATTAAAATTCTTGAACACCTACGCCACCTGTCATCCTCTTAAAGAAAAATAGAGGTTTTTTTTACAATATAAGTACCTATGTAGAAATCTATACGTGCCAATAGGTGTATTAACTATGGTATTATAATATATTGCAAAAAAAATACTGATTTGCTTAGAATTGACAATGAAATATGGTTTTGTCTAGATATTTTTTTTCGTATTACTTCAGATCTTGTTATTATTTATTGATCCTATATATTTATTACACTTTACTAAAAATTATGTATGTATATACTATATATAATATGTATATATGTGAGTGTATACCTAATCTGTAGGGTGTTTACACGATGCGTAATTAATTACATAACTTTTGGTTAACTTTACTGAGAAGTTTATTAATATTTATGTTATATTAATTTTTATTTTGTCATATATGATCGTCAAATATCACGTCCTCAAATATCGATAGTAATTCACCAGTCACCCTGTATATAGGTATATGATATAATAATGTATTGTTATTATATTTTATAATAATGAAGAAAAAAAAAAACTGAATATCATTCCATTCATTTGACTTTAAGTAAATTGTTCTTCAGAAATGTGAAATATCTCTGAGGCTTTATGAAAGCACCCTTATCCCCTGTCCCCTTTCAACCCCCGTGTGGGTGGTCCCTAAAATGCTGACGTCATCAGCAACACCCATGCAAGCCTCTCAGACTGTAAAGAATTTATGGAGTTTGTATATTTAAGAAAAAACATGTCTTTATGCATTTTAAAATATTTGTAGCCTTACTAATAACTTAAATGTATATATTATATAACTAATGTTTTGATATTTACTTTACTTTTTTACTTTATAAGAAATCCATAACAATAGTTTTTAGTATAAGTCGTAACAAGCAAACAGATATATTATGTATTATATTGGCTAGGATCAAACAAGTTTTATCTTAGCCACGTTAAAACAAATAACTGTTTTATTACTTTGATTTATATTACTTTTTATACGACTCGTTCATTGGATCTCAAAATACCGCAGTGTCCTTGAGACGTCCTTAAATCTGCAAACTACGGGAACTTTGAGATAACAATCATAATATATCCTATGTATATTGACGATAGTATTTTTTATTCTCCTAAATTTGATTATTCTATAGATATATGAAGGTTTAAACTTTATTTATATATAGAACTAGAAGACCTGGCGAACTTCGTATCGCCCTATAATCAAGAAATATCTATTACGTTTTTTTATTTATATTTTTGGAGTTTACCTGTAAGCCATAAATCTCCGTGTTTTGAAGAGCGACAGAATCATTGACATATTAGTTAGTTGTCAAATCTAACGTCAAAAAAAACGTTTGTATGGGAAATAGAAAAGGGCTGTTTTATGGTTTTCCCAGTAATGAATCAATTTTTTCAGCTTTTATACCTTCCCTGAACCTCCACGAACATTTCAAGACTAAGATAAGATAAATCCGTTCAGCTGTTCTCGAGTTTTAGCGAGACTAAGGAACAGCAATCCATTTTTATATATATAGAAGATATAATATAAGAGATTATTTAGTTACATTCAGTCATTTTTATTAGTCATTTGTATATAAAAAATTAAAATGTATAAAACAAATATTCTTAAATCAAAAAAATTCCCAATATAACAATTCGCTTATACGAAGTATGAAAGAAATGTTTCATACTATTTTATTACTGTAAACAAACGAAGGACAAAAGAGTTTATTTTTAAAAAAGTTTTTATTCGTAACCAAAAACAACAAATACATATGTGGAATGATTGAAATTTGTTTTACATCGGTTGTGAAATAGAGTTTTAATTAAAATGTTCCTAGGTAAACTTACTAAAGTTACTTTTCCTTTTAATATTTGCAATGTTGAGAGGAAATTTTTAACTAGTGTCGGAAAATAGAGGGATGTGTAACTCTCGAGAGGGTAACGTTGTCATCGCTTTGAGCTCAAGTTATATTAGAATTCGACCTTGAATATATTATATAGATTACTTATATACTTGTTTTTCTTATATTAAAATAATCAAGAAATTTTTTGTATGTTGATATTCTTAAACGATATACTTTCACTCATTTCGATAAAAGAAGTATTTTAACTTAAGTCTTAATCTTAAAACTTAAGTCTAAATCTTAAGTCCAAAATACTAAACATTCCCAAAAATTCCGATAAAGGCATATATATACAATAATTTGTGAACTTTGACCTACCTTTCAATATCATCATAGCATATTAATCTAAAAATTCCACTGAATCAACCGCAAACACAATGCCCCAGTACAATTCGGTTACAGCCTTGATCAAATAACTATATGCTGAAAGGAAATTGTCCGTCTGTAAACACGGATACCCGCCGGGCCCCTACGCTTTATAAATAAAATATTCAATAACATGTACCGACATCGGTTAGGGATGTGAAATGTTTATAAAATCATCGATAATATTAGATTGTTTTTATCGATATATCGATCGTCCATCACTTGTGAACTATGACCAATTATATATATGAATAGTCTTAAACGCATATTTTATCAATTCTTTAGGTGTAATAGTTAATTTCCACCAAGAAAAACCAAGCTCTTAAATCATGTGTGAATTTATTTACATAGGCTAGTATGTTACAAAAATAGTTGAACTAAATTGAACTTTACGATTTAAGAAAAACAATGACGTTATAGAAAAATGTAAAGGTCAGATTATAATAGCTTTACTCACAAAGGGAAAGGCTTAACGGTAGAAAATAGCGTTAGCCTTAATAGGTTCTAATAATCTGGATGTCATCCATGCAAATTAATTAAATGATCTCCAATGGGATTATTTAAACAGTTTAACGTCTTCTGGGAATATAAGCTATTGACTTCAAACGACTCATAATAGAATAACGGTGTTACTACTTCCTTCGCCTTATGGCTTATTATTTTATAGACTCTGAATAAGGAGAAATCAAAAAATTGTTGGAAAGTAAAAAAAAATTTAAGGGATATTTTGGAAAGACAATGCTGTCAATATATGATGGTAAAATAATATATACTTATGTAACTTGAGCGGCTATTTTCTTTTTCTTAGATATAGTTTAAAAAATTATAGATAAGTATCTCATTTATACATTACAGATCGATCTCATAGTAGTCTAATATTCATTTCTTCTCTATAAATACATAATGTTTTAAAGATAAATTAAGAGAAGTCAGTGATTTAAAGTACATTAAAAAATTGTCCTCCCGACTAATATAAAATCACATTGGCATATACCCGGGCCAGGATCAAACCCGCGTCCTCGTGCATGACAGGCGGGCCTTTTAACCACTAGGCCACCATTGACTTTTCACACTCTATTATATACTCCTGCATAAACTATACGATATCTGAATTCTAGACACACTATATTCATATACTCTTTATTATCCATTATTGTACTGGCTGAATTTAAATTATTTAAAACTCTTACATTTTTTGAGTTTTTTTAACTAATTTCTAATTGGCTTCATATACATTGTATCAGTTATGGCCACTTTATCGCAATGAGTAGTTATATTAAGGTAATAAAATTAAATGGTATATAGTGAGGAATATAAAAGTACATGTAAATCATTCTTACAAATTGGTCTATTGATGTTCAAACGAGATGCTAGCGCCGAATAATCAATACGGCCCATTGTTGATTTCTTACACAGACGGACCCGCAATTTATGTTATATGTTTTGTTTACTCTCGTTAGGAAGAACGGAATCTGGTATATACTGAATTGGTGTGGAAATAGATTTGAGCAAAGTTGTTGGATTGAGATCACAATTGTTTTGAAATTATAGTTTATCTTTAAAAATATTCAATTACTTATTTGTCGGAAATATTTTAATTTTTTTTCTAGTATATTTGGTTTTCACGACCTTAGTTTTATTCTGAACTAGCTTTACGCCCGCAGTTTATATCGCGTTTCCTAAAGAACCTTTCAAAAGTGTGAAATAAAAACTATCCTATGTTCTTTTTCAAGGTCAACTCTATCTCTGTACCAAATTTCATTAAAATCATTTCGGTAGTTTAACCGTGAAAGCGTAACAGACAAACAGACAGACAGACAGAGTTACTTTCGCATTTATAATATTAGTAGGGATAAGTATGTCATATTTAAAATAGTAAGCTTATTATCTATAGTTAGGTATACCTACTCAATAGCTGTCTGGAAGTTTTTTTTCACTATCAATCTTCTAAAATATTTTTGAGATAATTTGTCACTTATATGTTTCTATTATATTATATGTATAAATAATTAAAGAAAATACAAACTGATAAAGTAGAACTTAACCAAATAGATGAAATCTTCGTTTTGTGTGAATTATTTGTATTTTTTTAATCGCAAACATTAGCAATGGTTTAAGTGTATATATAAATATGTATGTATAGATAATTATTCGCTGAAAAGAATTCACTGTCGGCGTATTACATATACAAAAGAAAAAGGAAAGAATGTGAAGCAATTATCCAGTCGATGTTTTTTTGAACATTTTTCTGTACAGGAACAGAAAATTCCAAGCAATCATTTTCTTGCATCCCTTGTATATGTATATGTCAATGACTTTAGAAGAATTGTAATATACAATGTAGGAGCTTTTAAAATTTACACCAGGAAATATTTAACGTACTAAATCTGTAGAACTTATTAGAGGTGATAGAGTCTAGCTGTGGTCTAAGTAACTACAGCTCGAACATGGGCTGAGTAGTCCGGGGAAGTACCACCCTCTCACAGAAGATCGGCGTTAAGTAGTCTTTAGTGACTGCGTTTCGTCCTATGAGTGAGAGAGCTGGTTGCCTTTACCCTATTCCCACCTTTTTCTTCTTTGCCACCTTTAAAAAAAACATAAAGACTATAAATTTAACTTAAGTTAGTAATTGTTGACAATATAATAAAAATAACGTGTTAGAACTGAATTTTGAAATCAATTTTTAACTCTCATTTTATTATATACAATACATTTTAAATGTTATAACAGTAATGCTTGTATTACTATTTACGAATACACTTAATACAAACATACGAATAATTAATATTACGAAATCGTTTGTAAAAAAATTTATATTAAAACTATGACGAGCGTGAATAGGTTTTTGAACATTTCGTTTTTATCACAAAAAAAATAATTATGAATTGATCTATTTTCCCATCTCATAAGAAGACAAGCTCTTAAAAAATCACACTCGACTATTGGCTTTATTCTACAGAGCAAAGATTCTAGTGTCCTTTTTAGCTCGGAAACGTGCTATACCATCTGAATCCACTCGATCCTTTTGACGTCTAGAAATTAGTAGCGTTGAACATTATACACCTTATAACTAGAACACTTAAGAATTCTTAAAGGTGTGAGATCTCTTTACATTCTATAACACGGATAATCGAAAAAAATATTTTTGTTTACTTTCTTCACTTAACCACAAAATTTCTTGAATTGCTAGTAGTATTGACTATTAGGTAGATCAAAATAAAACTAATATTTTCGGATTACTACGCATATTTTTTTTAAACAACATACTCCCGACGCGGTTTCGATTACTTTGCAGCAACCGTTATCACGGGCTTCACGGTAAATTTAATTGAGTACTTGTGAAAGTCTTAGATCTCATTATTAGGCCTTTATTAGGCCTTTAGGCCATTTAGTTGGGCCAATGTCTAATTTATGCATGGCTATCAATATTTGTTTTCATATTGCAGTATATAAATTCTAATATAATTTGGGACCTACAATGAAGCAGTTCAAAACGTTTTACACATGCATTCTTCTCTAAAAACAGTGATATCAATCACCTGCAATTTCCCTTAAAACACTTTAATTCTTTGGTGTTGAAAACCAATAATTATATTTATGTTAATGGTAAACGGTCTATTCATTTTTAATTATTAACGCTCAAACCTTCTCTATGAGAGAAAGAGGCCTTTGCTGAGCAGTGGGCTCTGATAGGCTAAAAAAAGAGTCTACATAGTTTTGTTTTAATTATGTCAGTTATATGAGAAGTATTTTTATATATGAAGTTCATAAGTCAAATGATCTTAAATTATTAAATTCAGTTCATTATATATCAAAAAACATTTCGCCATCTTTCATTAATTAAGTAACCTTTGTCCTACCTTTTATTTTTTATATAAAAAATATTTCTTTTATACGAACAAAGATAATTTCAAGTAGTCGACTTCAATTAACTAAAAAGGTGGACGCCTACTTATTAATTAAAACTCTGCAAAAGAAGACTGAAGTGTATATTAGAATGATTTTAACTATTATATACTAGTTTTTGCCCGCGACTTCGTCCGCGTTAGTTTGGTCAAGAGAAATATGTATATGTAGGTATAGCTGACCAGGCGAACTCTATTCCGTCTTAGAGGCCATAAATAATCAAGTTTTTCCTATTTCAATCAAACAGAATGATTGACATATTAGTTAGTTGTCAAATCTAATGTCAAAAAAAACGTTTGTATGGGAAATAGAAAAGGGCTACATTTAGGGTTTTCTCGGCAATTATTCCAATTTTTCTCATCTTTTAAACCTTTCCTGGACTTCCAGGAGTATTTCAAGACTAAAATTAGCCAAGTCGGTTCAGCCGTTCTCGAGTTTTAGCGAGACTAAGGAACAGCAATCCATTTTTATATATATAGAAGAAGAAGATATAAATTATAACTTTATTAGTTGGTAGTTTTATTGCGTGTTCTTGTTTAAAAGAAGACGATCTCGTCTTTCAAATTTATATTTATTCTCTTTTACGACTGGAAAATTGCAGTTTTAATAGCGAAAGTTAGTAAATAAATCCTGATTATATTACGTAATAAAAATACTCAAATCATTTTTATTTATGCATCTCTATAACAAACATATAAATGTACATATTTGTAATATAAATAGAAGTAGGATACAAATTACAATATAAATGTAGGTGAGTGTATTCATGCATGTTCAAGTATGAGTTTTCATGAGTCTCAAGACTCAAATAGTCTAAAATCTTTTCCTATGTATATGTATAATGTTTATCAATATTGGAGACTTAAAACGAAAGAATTTTATGTTAATATAAAATGTATAGTAAATTTAGTGTTATGTTATTAACATTAAAAGAATGTCGAGCTAATACTTAAAAAAATCCTTAAAGAAGGTCCGAAACCTGGTAATGTTAATGACTTTTTCAGTATAATTTTCGTATTATAATTTTAATTGTAATCTATTTTAATATTCATAGTTAAATTAGTCATGCCATATATCGAACGCATCCGGATCTGTTAAATGTTATAAATAAATTGTTGGCAATACACAACACCGAAAATATCTATAGCTATCCAACGTTTGTAATCTCGATTATACATAGTAACGGGATTCGTTGTTACGGTTTGCAAAGCGCATTAAGAATTAAATACCATTGTTGTTCATTAAACCATAGAAATTTTAACGGTCGCCTGTACATATAAAAATACCATAGAAATTATTTTGAACCTTAAAATTTTATTTTGTAACTCATAGTCAGGTTTGCGACGTGCTTTTTTATATCGACGTATTAGTAATAAAAATTATAAAACTTAAATATCCCGGTTTAGATACTGTCAATGAAATATAATAGTTTTATTTATTATAATTGAAAGAACTAAACATTTATTGCATATATTTTGTCTATCTCTCGTCTCAATTACGGTGATTAAAAGTAAAGCCAGTAAACATAAATTAGTTGCTATTAATTCTATCAGTTTATTTTTAAATTTTAACTTTATTAAAGGATATACATATATAAAGTACTGGTCAAGTGATTTTAATTTTTCAGCGTTCTCCCTGTACTTGTAGAATTCTAGGTCAACGGAAAATATGGCACAAAAATTCAGACGAAATATACCTATGTTCCTTTTAATTTGATAAGGACTATAGAACTGAGTGTATTCATTAATTTAGTTTGAATTCCAACTCGTCTAAACGATTTTAGGTGATAAAGAGTCATGACATACAAAGAAGGGTTTTTTAAATTCATGAAAAGAGTAAATTCATTTTTTTAAGTTGGTATTTCTTATGATGTAAAACAAAATTTTAAAAGTGAAGTAAGTAAAAATAGTTTAGTAACACCAGTCCGTAACTCAATTTCCTCTACAATTTTTAATGCTTGACAAATTTCTTAAAGGTAAAAGTAAAGTAAAGTAGTAATAGTAGTAGTAAAGTCTTTCTTAAAATATTTTATATTATTGTATTAGTCAATATGCACAACTAACATTTCAGCAAGAGATCAAATGTTCCTAACAAATTTAAACATAACGATAACAATACTTAAATCGAAACATGTAGCCACAAATTATACCAACACTGTATATAATAAAATAATGAAATAATGGCTAGTAAGTGTAATTATGGCTATTTTGTGTTCCTTCGTGTGATCATGCCAACACCAGGGCTTGGCTGTGTTAAATATGCATGCGAACGCGATCTTTGACTTAATACCTCATATGACCTAGTTCCATGCACTTACACCATTACCCGCTGTTCGATGGTAATTTACGTACTGTTATTTTGGCTATTTTTTAAAGCATTTATAATTGCTTCATTGAGTATGTGATGTACTCATTCCCATGAATTAATGTTTGAAGTAAATTTTAATGAGAGTTTATTTTCTGGTTGAAATAATGTCGTATGTATAATTTTAAATTCGAATGCTTTCGTATATATTCTTTTCTATAATTAAAATCCAAATCGTGTTATTAATATTTCTTTTAACCACTTATAAGTACATATATATTATATACATATGATTTCAGATGTCTGTTCGTAATAATATCCTAGTTACACAAGTTTAAACATACGCTGGCTAATTTTATGTTTTAATGATCATTTTGTTTACATTTTTTCTCGTGTGATGCTTTTTGTCTGTTGACCTATAAAATTCGGGTATATCCATCGGAAATATGTTCCAACGTATAACTAATTTCATCATGTTTAATAACAGAAAATGTTGAATCTACGTAATACGCTATTTTGTATTCAACAAAGGAGGGTTAACAACCTTACTTCAAAATGTGGGCTTCCATGAGAACAGCTAAATTGCACGAATACTTCTGACTTCGCTATACATAGACTCAGGTAAGGTTGTATGAACGACTTGTTTATTCATTTAAAATCAGCTTTTAATCCTTAATAATAAATTAACGAAAAGCGGATTTTTTTTAAATAATTAAATCCATGGCTTTCGCGAATATTCCTGTAAATGAAACTAATATTTTTCGGATTATACTACGCGTATTTTATTATTTTAAACTACATATGTATGTATATGTTTCGGACGCTACAAAGGTACCGAATCGTCGATAGTATGTAGTTTTTTTAATAATAAAATACGTGTTGTAATCCGAATAATATTAGTTTCATTTAGGTTTTTTGAAAATTGTATCTTTTTAGATTTTAAACAAAAATATATACATTTCTTTCAAACTATTGTTAAATCCTTTTCCTACGTGAACACTCACAGTCGTACTTAACATCAAAATTTTATGAATATGGGTGTATGTTTGATAGTGTCTCACATAAAATCTCAACAACATCTGTACAACCTTTAATACACTAATCAAGTTTACACACGTTCTTCTAGTATGAACTAAATCAATAACAAAGAAATTAAAATGTATAGTCCGAATAGAGTTTAAATTCTGCGGGCTTACTATCATTAAATTTAAATAAAATCAATAATATGTCAAGACTATTTTTAGAGAAAAACTTCAATTAAATGACTTTTAAAAGTGAAATTTAATTGTATTTTTTTAAGCAGCGTAGTTTCATGTCAGAATGATTTTAGTATATTGGCCTCTTTAACTTTTCTCCAATTACTATATAACTTATAATGAAAATGATATGCTTATATTAAATTTATTATTCCATATAAGAAATTAAAAAATATATAGGATTAATATTCTGTACACACGAGCGATCTACACCAGCTATAGCTCTAAAAACTCACCCTGTATTTACAAACATAAGCTGTTTAACGCTGTTCAAAAACGCTCATGTGTAAAAGCACTTATTTCAACCTTACGTCAGTCATAGGACTTCTTTCCTCATCGGAAGCAGGCGTCGCATGACGTCATGAGATAGCCAGCCAAGTGAAAATAAACAATGGCACAAGAACCCTGCGGTTAAAGGCATTTGAAACCTGTTATTTAGTGGGTTTTTAACTGAGTTGTGTCTACTAGGAAATAACTCACTTTCCTTTGTCAGTAGCAAAATCAAGTACTTTTATGTTTATAATTTTACAATAATTATTAATATCGTGAAAATGATAATTTAAGTTGATTATTTATTTTATAAAATTAAGCATATTACATACATTAGAAATTATATCGAAGATTTTCGCGTAAGTTCATTAAAATAAAACTAAGAGTTTCGGATACATTGCAAGGTTTCCTTTATAACAAAACGTTACAAAATGAAGTTATCGGGAGTATGCGGTATTAAAATAATAAAAAGATTAAGTATATTCCAAAATCTTAGTTGTATTTTATACGCATTGAGTAAATTGTAATGCGAAGTAATACTCTACGTGTAGACATAAGTTGAAGTAAGTTCATACGGGGTTTTAAGTACCTGGTTTTTCAGTTTGTCAAGGACAAAGATTTTCGATTACTTATGATAAAACCATGTCGTACTGTATAAATTTAATACAGGGGTTCTTTTAAAGAGAATAAGTACTTAAATTGTTGCCAAAATGGCAGTGTTACTTTGAGTATGTCTAGGAACTAATTACATCGCTTACATCAGGCTGGCTGAATGTTTGTCTACCGTTGACATGGTAGAAAAAAAAACTTAAATTGTCTTCGACATTAATTCTGCTATTATGAACCCATAAATGTAATATTAATAAAAAATATAAATTAAATTCACTATTTATATACATCAAATAAAATAATTATTATTTTTCTTGTGATGTAATAAAAATTATCTGTTTGTTTGTTTTGACTTATCTCCGAAACGGCTGGATGGATTTGGACCGTATTTATCGTACGTTAGTTGATGTTACGATGACGGATTTAGGTTAATTTAATTTAAAGAAAAAACAAAAAAAACTATGTCGCGGGAGAGAAATAAAATTAAACACGTTCTTAAGAATAAATTAGTATGAGAGTTTATTTAAGACTATATTTTGCTCCCTTTATTTGTTTTATAAAGAGATTAAGTATTATAAATGAATTTTATACCTATGTTCTGATGATTTGACCTGTTTATAAACTCAATACTGTAAAACATATGGTAATGGTCGTTAAAACCATTTTGTAACATACATACATACATACACTTTATTGTTAATATGTTCGTTCTTAACTCGCACAATCGTGACCGGAATATGAGTAAGCGTTTTAAAACGAAGGTTTCTTTAATATTTTCCTTAAACGATCACTTAGACTTGCAACTTCACTTGATAGTAAGGAACGGAATTGATAGAAAAATTTCATTCGAAACAGGATTCAAAACGGTAGAAAAATTCGTTTCAAATGAATGAATGAATGAATGAATGAATGAATGAATGAGCAATTTTTTTCATATCAGTCACAGAGCCACAAGTTTCATTCGTCATTCGTAACAAGAGGGACGGTTTTAATTAAAAATAGGGTTTGTAGACAATACGCGGCTTAACTCGCATAATATGCATGTTCATATCTCAACCTTGTTAGAAGTGGAAAAGTTTTTACTCTGGCTGAAAAGAGGTTACAGTATTTTTATTCCATTTTTAAATTTTCTATTGCCCGCCAGAATTCATTCTACAAACATAATATGTAGATTATATAAATGCGACCAATCAAAAAACAGTGGGTGACTTGATCAAAAATTACGTCATCCTGTTTCGCGTTATTTTGTCATTTAGTTGTTATGGCCATTACTTTGTCTCATATGGGATAAGAATATCAAAAGTCAAATATAAAACATTCTAACAACATAATGTACGTATTGTGTTATAAACTGGTTATATGAACTTGGCCTATATTCACTATCAAACGACATAAGTTCAATAATTACTGTATGTAATTTTAAATTCATAATATAAAATACCAAGCTTAGAAATTGTCTTAATTAAAATGTCAACGTTTTATTTAATATTTTTTATGGTAATAATGACGTCATTTGACGTATTTTGCCGCCATATGCATACTTGTCAAATCCTCAAATAGAAGTGACGTAAGTACGAAAGTCGATGTAAAAGCATTTAAAAGTAAATCGAGGTCAGATTTAAATGCTTTTTACTTTATTTTTGGCCAAAAATGTCGTTTATTCTCCAAATTGTTATCGATAAGCAAACAACTGGTTTACACGGACCTGTTTGAGACATTCGACGGAGTTGTTTATATTATCTGTGTCATGTAGGGATTTGGCAGTCACCTTGTCAGCCGGCGAATGTAGATTTGAATACATTAAGATAATTCTAAGGTTGGCTACATTGGCAACATATGTGCAAAATTTTCTTTTGAATACATCGCTTTTTTTAACATAGCTAAGCAAATTTTCAATGTTTTCTTTTAAATAATACTATAAAAATAATACTACAAAAATATTTTGTTTCTTTAAATTTTCGATCAAATAAAATGTTATTTTTTTTTATCATCAGCCTTCTATATTTTTGTAGTATGTTAACTAATTTGCATGAAATTTGCAATTCGAAAAGGTAACAACTACATATACTTTCGTAATACATTTTTACTATATCTCATACAATGCTCTAGTAAATCTACCAATCTAAGACTCTTTAGGTTCATTGATACGTCCTGGTAGTCTCAGGTTATTCAAATTGATTGGAGTTTATAATATTTGATACAAATTAAACCGGTTAATGTCATAACGCATTTGATAATCGCCACTTCTGTGATGTAATGAAGCTTAAAGGTCGAATGCTTAGTACAAGTTTTCAATGTCATACTACACACGTCGCGTTTCCCGTTTCTCATTTTTTTTTTTGATGACGTAGTGGAAACTCTTTTTACGAGCCGTCCAACCGACCTTGGTGAGGCCGGAAGGGATGTGTGAGGCTCGGCCTGGGCAGGCCCCTACTCACCAAAACCACTGCGAAAGCCATCGGCCGCTATGTCGGTGTACCCCGGATCTGTCAGCGACAGGGCACACCAGCGACTGGCCGGTCCTGGCAAAGACCGGACTTACTCCCTCGGAGAATGGGGGCGATCCCGGCAATTAGGACCACCCCGACGACGCCGGGCTTTCAAAAGGGCCGGGTTACCACGCCGACCCCAGCCCGGAACACAGGGGTGCTATTGGAGGCGTAGGAATTGCCTCCGTCGCACCCCCGTACGTCGCCTGCGGGGGGAGGGAGCATCAGCCGCCCTCT
This sequence comes from Danaus chrysippus, assembly GCA_916720795.1. Lineage (NCBI taxonomy): Eukaryota > Metazoa > Arthropoda > Insecta > Lepidoptera > Nymphalidae > Danaus > Danaus chrysippus. The sequence goes on along the minus strand of CAKASE010000064.1, from coordinate 4,265,643 downwards.
CCCTTTCCCGCTGAGATGCCTCCTTCGTGGACATGACCGTCTCACAGAAGGAGGACACCGCCATCCAGGACCTATCACTCTCAAGCATCTTCTCCACGACACTCGAAAGCGACAGGTCCACTCCGCCGAGAGCCGCCACAAAGTCTTGGCGCTGCGCACACCATCTCGGGCACACCTCGAGGGTGTGCTGGGCCGAGTCCTTCCCGTTTCTCATTCAATAACCTACGTTAATATAAAACTTAGTTAGACCTAAGATTTTCGAGTCATTTAAATGAAACTAATATTTTCGGATATACATACTACGCGACTTTATTTTTGATAAAAACTACATACTCCCGACGTTTCGGTTACTCTACAGCAATCGTGATCACGGGCAGACGAGATGTGTGTCTGTCAGTCGGCCTTATTTTATCAACTAAGTTTCGTAATCTTTATATATATAATTCTTCTGTGCGTGTGTATGTCACTGAACTCCTCTCAAACAACTGGTCCGATTTTTATTAAATTTTTTGTGTGTGTTCAAGGGGATCTGGGAATTGTTTAGATTCACAATTTTGTCCGCTGGACAATGTTTTTTTACTTAATTTTTAATTTATTAGTAGTTGTTGATACAAACGTTTTATTTGACATTAGATTTGACAACCTACTAATATGTCAATCATTATATTATATAGATAGCGATACGAAGTTCGCCGGGTCTTCTAGTTTTAATATAAAACTGTGAGGAATAAAAAATGTTACGTTTTAAGTTTCGTCTGTATCGTGATGATTCCAACTCGTACTAATAATTCTGTTCTGTTTAAAGCGGTACAATCGATATTTATGCCGTGTCAGTTAAAATTAAAGTGTAAGGGTAAAGTTTATTTACAAATTACATGTTCGTACTTAGCGTGACTTACATTTCTAAGAAATTAATTGCATGTTACGAAATTAGGAGATTCTTAAAAAATATATTGAGATTTGAAATCATTTTTATGGTGTGAAATAAGCAAAAGTAAGTATTTCATTTTTAATTTTACTACATAAAAAATTGTATCCAATTTGGAATATTAATATAGCTAACAATTCGCTATAAAAATAAATACATAAAATAACTAAAGACGTGCATTCGTATTGAGAATTTAATTTCTTTTAATAAAAAAAAATAAAATGTTATTTTTTATGTTAAGGAAATATAACCTTTAAAAAAATATAAAATAAGGTTTAAAATCTAAAAATCCTTTATTATTATTAGAATTTATGTATAACGTAGCAGCTGCCTTTACGTATGTATTGTTAGAAAAGAATTGAGTATCGTTTTTGTATTTTTCATGCTTTATTGATGGATTTGTATTGGGTTAGAGGTCACATTGATTGTTTTTTTATTCTACATAAATTCTTATATATATTTATAATGAAACTATTATATAATACAATTTTAGTATACAATTGTGAACCTTGAATTATAGATAACTAGCTGTGCTCCGCGGTGTTACCCGCGGATTTCCGGGATTTCCGGGATGTAAAGTAGCCTATGTGCTATTCCTAGACGTCAGCTTCCTGTATACAAAATTTTATGAAAATCGGTTCAGCCGTTTGAGCGTGAAGAAGTAACAAACATACACACATACAAACTTTCGCAATTATAATATTAGTAGGATAAAGTTCAAAATTTTAAATCTTTATTTAGTAATTATTCTCTTTATCTCAGTGACATGGTATGGTATTTTATACAAGAATTAACAAACAAATATTTACTTTTACACATAACAATCAATGAAGCGTTGAAGAAATCCAATATTATCATGCTACTGAATAATTTTAGTCGTCTATAAATTCATTGGGAAAATCTTCTTCAAACAAAACATGCGACTTGTATTCAATTTATTTATAACATACTAGCCTTCCGCCCGCAGCTTCGCCCGCGTGGAGTTCAGTTATACAGGGTGACTGGTGAATTACTATCAATATTTAAGGAGCATACTCGGTACATGATTCTCATTCGAATTATGTAAAAAAAATAGGTACTTAATTTTTGACCAAATTTCCGTATAAATAAATAAAGTGTGTACATGTTCCAAGTGTTCCTAGTGTGGACGCGTGCGGCGGCGTGCTGATACAACAACACGCCGCCGCGCGCGTATGTGTGAGTGTGTAGTGTAGAGTAATCTGTAGGGTGTTCATACGATGCGTAATTAATTACACAACTTTTGGTTAACTTTACTTAGAAGTTTATTAATATTTATGTTATATTAATTTTTATTTCGTCATATATGATCGTCAAATATCACGTCCTCAAATATCGATAGTAATTCACCAGTCACCCTGTATAGCGTTTCCAAGAGAACCTCTCAAAAGTCTGGGATAAAATCTATCATATGTTCTTTTTCAATGTCAACTCTATCTCTGTACCAAATTTCATTAAAATCAGTTCAGTTGTTTAGGCGTGAAAGCGTAACAGACAGACAGACAGAGTTACTTTTGCATTTATAATATTAGTAGGAATGATAATAAATGCATTCTTTACCTATTTAAGTATTTAGCTCACTTCATCTAGTTAATATCTTAAGTGTTACGTAATTATTATTTTTATATTTTATTATATGTATATTAATGGCGTGTTGATAATAATTCTCTTCCTTAGTTGTTGGTACACTGCAAATTGCAGAGCAATCGTTTTGAAGTTCCTGTACTATTAGTTGTAGGAATATCTATCGTGACGTTCTTACTATACATAATTTAATATTACCTTTTATATATATATGATTCATATATTAAAGAAAGAAAAATATCCTATAAAAAATTATATATAAATAAATTTTAATTGTATGGTTCCACTTCAATAATCTTTATTAATATATGTACATTCATACACATATATGTATATAGTTCTAAAAAAATGTTCTATATATATATATATATATATATGTATGTACGGCTACCGTGTACAGATCTCATCTTAGGTATAACGGACCGTGGGAAGTGATCGTGGGAGACCTGCGTCGTCTGAGCATTGGTCCTGTTATGAATTGATATCTTCATTCAAACATATATATATATATATGTATATATATATATATATATATAAAACAACTTATCATCATCCCTACTAATATTATAAATGCGAAAGTAATTCTGTCTGTCTGTTACGCTTTCACGCCTAAACCACTGAACTGATTTTAATGAAATTTGGTACAGATATAGTGTTGACCCTGAGAAAAAACATAGCACAGTTTTTATCCCAGACTTTTGAAAGGTTCTCTTGGAAACACGATTTAACCGAACTCCTCGCGGGTGAAGCTGAGGACGGAAAGCTATTACACATAACATATGTGGTGTTTTAGTTAATATACCAACTGTGTACATATGAAACAAAGTAAATATTCCCGGTCAACTGTTTTACATTATACTTATCTAAGAATAAGCATGCTCTCAAACGAAAATCATTTGGTGCAACCGAATTCCTCTATGCAAATTATATGTGGCTATATATATATATATATATATATATATATATATATATATATATATATATATATATATATATATATATATATATATATATATATACATATATACATATATATATATATATATATATATATATATATGTATATATATATATATATATACATATATATATATATTGATGTATTAACTTTGTAACACTGTTTTAAATCTCTTACATTGTTTTGTTCGTCATAATAAGAACAATCATGCTTGCTTTCTTTCATTTTATTTCCCACGCAGAGGAAGTATACATCTGAGAAAGGTTACGTCATGGCGACCCACGTGCTAAGAAAACAAAAAAAATATTGAACATGTGGCATTGAGATGATATTTATGAATATTCATTACGAGAATTCGTTTGAATTTTATTTTATTTGTTAGTAATTTTTTAATATAAGTTATTTTTAAGTCATACCAAGATAATATATGTATGTATATATTGCAGTATAATTACGATTTATTTTTCTATGCACATATGTATATTTAACTGTCACTTAAGCAGTCTTAGTTATTAAAATGATTCAGGTATTTATGATAATAAAACCATTGATAATATATTTAAAAACAATAAAACAAAAACTCTACAATAATTTCTTTTCTTGCGAAATGTTATTCGTTATTTAAATTGATTTTCCAGTATGTCCAAATCGATTCCGATTCTCTCAATACTCGATACCTGTTCCATCAAGAACCAGAGATTTCATCTCCACTGACCTAAATGTTACTTACCTATAAATCTGATGTACTTTCAATTCTTAAAAGCCTGTGATTGATTGAGTCTTGTCACATAAAAGCACTGTTCCTTCTTGAATTGTAAATTTCATGTCCTTATAAGGTTTGAAATATAATACGATCATTCATATACATATTATATATAGGTGATATTTTAAAGAAAATTATTCTTTTGGTCCATATCTTAATTTTTTTTTATCATACTTTACTGTTGAGAATAAGTTCTAATAGTATTTCTTTAACCACATATAATATGCTAAAAAGTACATATTAAATTCTACAATTTTTTTGACTGATTTTTTTATGCGTTATTTTACCCAATTGTTTTAAAATACTTATATATTTATATGAATAAATGTAAGAGTAATTAATATATATACACACACACACAAACTCACACACACATATAAATATATGTATGTATATTATTATATCGTTTCCATTTCAAATGATACACGGAACGAATAGACGAACACATTTACGAATGTAGAGATCTATACATTAATGTTCCCATACAACATTTATTCTTAAAAGTAGGTTAACGTCTCCAGGCGTCTTTGTTGGTGGATTTTTACTTTTTTTTACGACGTCAGTAACTATTCTTTGTTCATTTCCTTTTGAGAGAACTACTTTATGAGAAAACCATCTTTATTTTTTTATAATGTCTTTCAGACTTTTATTTTTAACCGACTTCGCAATCAGAGCTTTTTTTATTTCTGTTTATTTTTACGTATACGATTAGACATTATTAGTTTGATAGCTACCACACAAAAGAAATACATTAATACGTAAAATAATCAAATAATTATATTGTTATAATGAGATCTAAGACTTTCGCGAGTATTCATTTAAATAAAACTAATATTTTCGTCTTTACTACTCGTTTTTACTATTTCAAACTGCATACTCCCGAGTTTCCAATTACTTTGTAACAACCGTGATCACGGGCAGACGAGATAAAATTGTATGTCACATTCACACTTTTTTAAATACTAAAAAAACGCGTACTAAATCCGAATATATTAGTTTCATTTAAATTGTATATAACTATACATATTTAAATGATTCTCCAAATCTAATATATAATTATCATAGTAAAAGTATACCCCACTAAAGGTACTTTACGTCTAATAAGCAATTAGTTGTATTGGAAAGTAAGCTTTCTCTGCATCGCCTCTATAAAGTGAGAATCTGTGTTTGTCCATCTGATGGAGCCTGGTAATTGTTTCGGGCCCTTGTCTATACGTTCTTAGTCCTTTCACTTCGCTAAACTATATTTATATCAGACTTCATCTCATTTTGTAAAAGTAATATATATATTTTTAATTTCTATAAATATATTTTGTACTAATTCGCCCAGTTAGTTACTATTACTAATAGAATTACATCATCAAAATCCTTAGTAAATTACCTATTTTGGTTTCTTTAATTTCATTTACTGTATCACTAGCTTCCCGACCGCGGCTTCGTCCGCGTGGAGTTGGGTTATATCGCGTTTCCAAGAGAACTTTTCAAAAGTCTGGGATAAAAACTATACTATGTTCTAAACTATTCTATTCAAGGTCAACTCTATCTCTGTACCAAATTTCATTAAAATCAGTTCAGTGGTTAAGGCGTAAAAGCGTAACAGACAGACAGACAGACAGAGTTACTTTCGCATTTATAATATTAGTAGGGATAAAGCGCTGTTACTAATTTTTTAGTATGTAAGCTTAACACCTACCCATATTTCATTTGTATTTACTATTTCACGCTTTCAATTGAAAGTTACGAGTTATTGATTTATACGTGAACTCCATAAACAATAATTAGGTATTAGTAAATGTGTTAATCAAGTCTAGTCCGAATTTCTTATTAATAAACAATCAAAGGAAATCTACTTGAATACTTTAATTATAGTTTGGTTCTAATATAAAGATAGTTTTAAATATAAAGGCATAATACCAAAGTCAGTGTTGGCATAGTGGTTAAAAGGCCCGCCTCATGCACGAGGGCGCGGGTTTGATCCTGACCGGGCAAGTACCAATGTGATTTTTCCGAGTCATATGTACTTACGAAGATAATTTAGACATCACTGACTATTGCATTCCCAAAAAAAGGGTTGATGTCAGGCAGGCGGCTGGTCATAAAAACAATTAGCCAAAACTATTCACAACATGTAAGGCAGACCCTGGCTAAATCTGGGAAATTGCCAGGTAGAAGAAGAATACCAAAGATGCCTCTCATAATGTATGGGAACATTATTTCACTGTTGCATATGTGTATTGTGAGTGAATATAATTTCGAAGTCATTAGAATGGAGACAATGAGTGCACTTCATTTTATAAATGAATGTGTTGTGACCGTTAACACTATGTATATGCTAATGAGAATTCTAACACTAATAACGTCCTGTAACAATATTATAATGAGTAAACATTGTTAAAATATTGACATTAACATTATTTATGAATGTTAACTTATTCTCGGGCAGAGCTAATATGAACATTTGTAAGTCATTACAAATTGTTGAATATTTCTAAGCTCAATTTCCGTTCGCGTGTTTAAAGTTAACTGTCGTGGTTTTTTATTTAGAAATTTCTAGAACAAAAAATAATCTGATGAAGAAATGTATGATTGTTTTTTTTCGACTGTTATTTTAAGGTCGATTTATTGACTTAAACCCAGATACACATATAAATTGATACGAAAGGAATGGTGTCGAATTGTCAAACGAGCCACCACTACCTAAACTGATGACCACGACAACTCTGTCAAGAGTGATACCGACTGAAAAAAATACATATAAATACTTATTTATTTATATATAAACATATATACCATTTAAGGCATTTTACGTTCAGGTCGAATTAGTTTTCTTGTCACCCCTATTACGTATGGGGTATCCAACTAATATATTTTACCATATTCATAAGTATATTGCATTAAATTATACAAAGCGACATATATCTTCATCATGCTGACACCTAAAAGAGTGCAGACTAAATTAGAAAAGCTATGATATTAATTACAATAATTGCTTCGGTTACTAAAGCTAGAACGTTATTGTTCGAGACTTTCGATATTTCATTGCTTTCGCCTTCAATTCATTTCAAACAGAACGCCTTTGATGTTCACCGTGTAGTGAAGAGTTTTTTGTATGGTCATGTAAATTGGATTTGAATTTAGTTTACTTTTGTTTTGGGAGATTTCATTTTAGATAGGAATTAGTTCTAAATAATGTTATAGTGCGTTTTTTCATCTGTAAGATGTAATAGTATAAATATAATTTTCTTCGTCTTTTTATGTTTTTTTTTTTCTGATTTTATTTTGGGACTTTTTAACAGCAAAGCTAAATGTCAAAATGTCAGTTCCATCGTTCCCTTAATAAAAATCCCACCACCAACAATAAATATAAGCCTTAAAGTATCTAAAATAATTCTAAAATTTATAAACTATGTCTTATTTTAACTTAAATTGATAAACAGTTTTGGCTATCTCTGACTTTGGGATGGATAACGTACTTTGAAAAATTCCTATATCCTTTAAATTAATGCTAAATCTATGTATTAGCTCTCTTCTTTTGGCAGCATTTCGAATACATTCCACAAGAAAATGATGTATGTCATCCTGAATCCCGCATATATCGCAATTCGGAGAGTTTAATTTCTGCATTAGATATCCAAAATTATTTGAAGGAATGTGTCCGGAACGCAGTCTGAGAGCCATAACAATTTGTTGCCGAGTGGCTAACTCATAAAACCATGGAATACGAGCGGGCTCACTCTGTATGGTCTTATACCATATTCCCTTACACCTCGACCTTTCGTCAAAATACTCTTTAAAGCTTTTGTCTTTTAATGTTGATACATTTAAGATGATGTTTGGATGTCTTTGCGGTTATTGGTGAGAAGACTGTATGTTGGTCTGAATCTTTTCATGTCTTCAATATAATTAATGAAAAGATTATATGGATACACTGATAAACCGCTCATTTGGTTTCTTTAATTGAAATTGCGTGAGATATTTTCGTAATAATGCAAGAATGAATGAGATTCCTATAATACATGAAGTCTTCGCGTATGATTGGTTATTTTCACATTAAATAACTAGTCTGAATGCAATATACGCTTATTCAAATTTATATATAGCATAATTCATAGTAGAACTTATCTAGAGTTTTAGCACTACTACTTAAAAGTAGATAATAGTTGGATATATAAATATATTATAATATTAATAACTCAGCTTAATAACTATCACAATTATTTATGATTAATTCAAGTCCAGGATGAAGAAGAATACGTCACATTTTTGTAACGCAAAAAAAATCTTTTACTGCATTACTTAATTGCAGTTACAAAGAGAGCGTCCATTAAGTACAGTTACGCACATAAATGACAGGCGATGACAGAACGGTAGGGCGCCCTGATTGTATCAATTGATGGCTGTGACAGGACTTCCTCAAAACCATATTATGTTGCATCAAAATAAATAAAGCTATCACTTTTGTGACTGACTGTACCTATTGTTTTGGCCTATACCATATTTTGTTTTCATACCGACAGGTTAATGGTATTTTATAAGATTAAACGTATTAAGGTCATAGAAAGTTGAATAATTTGATGCAATAACGATTTATGTATTGTTTTTTTTTTATCTCCATAATAATTCTTCAGTAAAACATTCTATTGTATTATTGATAAGAATAAAAAGGTAATAAATAATCGTAATAATAATTATTATGATTTATGCGTGGAAATATTTCCAATTGTTTCTTTCAAGAGTAATATTAGAATATATACATACATTTTTATATGTACATACATATATACGTACATATATTTAGTTAAAACATCGGCCTATACTTACTATGAGACTTTAAGGGATAGTTCATTTAATCAAAATATAGTTATTGATAGTTTTTTATTTCTTAACCCATTAATAGAGATAATTTTCACATATATTTCATATATATTAAAAGACTAATAAAAATAACATACCGACTTGTCCATATAGTAAGGTCTCATGAATAAAACATAAATTACCGTACATATACATATAACATGTCACTTGACTCATAACCGCAGTGAGGTTTTGTATTAAATGGGTCAAGTTTAATTGGATTATGTAATCCCATGAGGGCGTGTGATCACACAGAACAGGTCATCAGGGGAAGTGTGAATTACTTGCACGCAACCTGGCGCTGATGGAAAACATGCATGGGTTCGTATATACAAATGAAACTAATATTCTTTGGATTATACTAGGCGTTTTTTATTTATTTATGTCGTTTGCCAGTGATCACGGTTGCTGGAAAGTAACAAAAACTTGGAAAGTATGTAGTATTAAATTAATAAAATACGCGTTGTATAATACGAAAAATATTAGTTTCATTGAAACGAATACTCGCCAAAGACTTAGATCTCTTCATATATACGATACGAAATGTATGCAAGCTATGCATAATTCAGATATTGTTCATTATATTCTATGTCATATTAATATGTGCAGTTTCATGACGGTTTAATATTCTATAGACATTGATTATATGATTATCAAAATCATGAAGAGATGCTGTTTTTTTAAAGTATTTTATAGATTAAAGGTGAAATGTGTAGAGGGATTACATTTGGCTTATAGTATTTAAGTATGCAATGCATAATTTAGAGGTTTAGAAAGAATTATTAGTATAGCTTCTACCAAGATATGACGAAGATTGTAAACTATTGTGTCTGCTTATACATACAGCCATTTAAGTCTCATACAGTCAATAAAAAAAAAAAATCTCAACTCTCATACGTGGTTATCTCAATTATAATTGTTATTTGTGATTTAACAAGCACTCCACGAAATTGCCGTTCGCCGTGGGTTGACGCTTCCCAATATGGCGGTGACTCAGGCCTTAGCGTTTTACTAATGGCTCAATTTGTGTCTACAAATCTTGGAAATACGATGCTACTATACCACTATAAATAGTACACAATTTACGCGTCTTCTACTATTAGGATATGTTGTTATATCGCCCACTTAATTTTGGTACTTAGAAGTTTGTTCTAGAATGATTATGAAGTTTAACTTCAATCAACAGAAAATATTAGAAGCTTTTTTCTTTGGCTGTTAACAGAAGTTATAAAAATAATATATTTGTAATATTCAGAAGCAAAAAAGTAACAGATTCATAGATTTAATTAAAAATAAAAAACGAATCTTGCAACGTAAAAGTAATTTTAAATACAATAACGCCCACACTATATACGATTCCCACAAACAGATAAACCGACAATGAAGATTTTATCAAACGTTATGAACTACACAAATCAAGCTTATCCCGACCTCCGTACTTCCGGATATAAAGAATCAATGTATTAAAAACTTTATACGAGTGGGTGAGTGTACAGGAACGGGTTACAGAACCGGTCAGGGAAAGTCGTACGATATCCCGCTCAAACAAACATAAAGGATCCAAAGATAATACACATCTCGCATAAAGAGCACGTTTAAGAGACCAAAAAAAATGCCTCAGTTATTTGGTCAAAAATTTAAATCCTACCTTGATTTTACACCTTAATAAGGAGAAATTTTGCTATTCTATTTAAAAGTATGTTTCTTTTTACATTGTTTCATACAAAACCACGCCTTGAGAGTGAGGTATTCTTCGTGCAAGAGATTGCGTCATGGCAATTTTGCTGAGCTGAATTGTACATGGGACGAGTTATAGCGAATTATTTTACATATTTATTATATTATAATTATCATTCTATGTATTTTTATGATATGTGAAATGAAGATATATAAATGAAGAAATAGGCTCTTTCATAAAAAAATATTATATTTTAACATGAACTTTTTAAATAAATAAAAATGTTATTACTAACTCATTTTATTAACTTGAAATTTTTATCTTTTCCTATAAAAGATAAGTATTTGCTTTAAATCCTATAAAACAGAAATTTTTAGTTTTCTTCTATAAGTTCATAGCTTGTACTCATTGTTTCCATTCGCTACTGTTTTTTTTCGTTATTACGCATATGTGCAAGCATGCGTCACCATTTTGTATCAGCCCGTGATTCCTGCATGCATTTTTAATTACTTTAACGGGCATTGCAACCAGTGCTTTACACTAGTTCGCATTATCCCAAATTACATATATACATATATAGTCCTTTAAATTTTAGTAATAACAAAATATATGGAATTAGAAACAGTAAACGTTTTGTATGTAACAATGCAAAACGAATGCTAATAACAATATTATCGTAATATGCAATATTTTACTGATATTTTATAATTATTTCTATTTTACTCTAATTTGTAATAAACCTTTCTAGTAATGATTATCATATATGGCTATTATCCCTGTGTTACTTATCAACAAACGTTGAAATCGATTTGAAAACATTATTATAGACAGAATTTTGCGTATTGTAGAAGAGCTGAAAATAATTCGTATTAGCTTGATATACCATAACATCGTAATATAATATGTATTATATTTTTATTATATATATTATATTAAATATGTATTATATTTACTGTATACTATTATATAGAAATACATGAAAAACAAAGTCTTTTAATCGACGGCATTATTTTTGTATCATTATTGTAAAAATTTAAAATATTATTGTAAGTCTGAGCTTATGATAATATTTATAGTTTTTTTTTATATGAAAGTGTTTCCATTTAAGGCCATTAAACGAATTCTTACTTAAACGCGTAAGTCGCTATAATTTTTATCTTAAAAGAAAAAGAATGCACCCTTAGGCTGTCGGCGTATTTACGTAGCCACCGCAACAAAACGCTTTAACCGGTTGTTAAAACTCAAGCGAAGTTCAAGATTTTAAGAACAATATAAATTTATTGATATCATTATTATATTTTATTACAAAAAGATAATTGTCAAAGATTATTATCAAAGTTAAGCTAAAATCCGTAACGAATTATAACATGAATGTGCTAAAAGTTTAAAGTTTCTTTAATTTGACTAATTATATTTAAAATTCAATTCATCTAAAAAAATACATAATATCAAAAATTGAACTAAAAACTAAAATGATCAGGATTCGAATCTGCGACTTAAATTATATCGCGTCCCAGTTCCTTTTCTACATATTTGAACCATAACATGTATTCTACACATTTGAAGTATTTTCATCTCATATTGTTCATACGAATTTATATTATTATCCCCATATGTTCCTACAAGTGAATTATTGACCAGGATTTCAGTAATAACTATTTGAAGTCTTGATAGACACAGGTACATGTTGCTGGTTGACAAAAAGCTGACTAGCTCAGAACTGGTCTGTTGGAGTCACTCATTGAATTCTGCCGTTATAACAGTTAGATGGAAAATAAATACGGCCATTGGATGTATCCTATTTATAGTATTAACTAACTTCATACTACGACTTCGCTTGTTTTAATAGTTATTTTATATCTACACATATTTCATACTATTATATTTTCTATAGTTATTATGGGTCATATTAATATGTTAGTAGTGGAACAAATCCTTTCTTTCATTCTAAAATTTCCTTTTTCATGTGGTATATAATTTTCCCACCACCTTCTCTATAGTCACAAGAAAGTTTTATTAAAATCCGTCCATGCGATTATATTTAAAAATTTTCAAATTACTGTAAAATTTTACTCTGAAATCATAAAGAATTTCTAATATCTCGTATCAAATAACTTTAAGGAAAAAATATTTAAAATTTACAAGTAAACGATGTATATATTAGTTAACGATAATATTAATACTGATGGTATTCTATTAGGCAAAAAAATATATAGCTATTTGCCTATTTCTATATGAAACCGTATAATTTTATTTAAGTATCATAATAATACGAACATAAATTAATAGCTTATTAGGTTATAATGGTAGGTATATCTGTGGGAGGAAACATTATTTGTTATTAAAATATAAATGAAACTTTTTATATACATTTTTTAGTTGAAAATATTTCATTTTGGTCATGTTTTGTTGATCAAAAAGAATTTGATGTCATTTTATTTTATTATCAAAAATTAATATACAATAAAGTCCTGAATATACGTATATAATACAACTATTACATTTTTATTGTTACGAAATTCGTTTCTGTGTAAATTTATTTTTATATCTTTATCTCTCAAATGCTTATCAGACGATCGTAAAGTATTTCCAAAGTGGGGAAATAAAGGCCAAAGATGGAGTTTAACCAGCGTTTTATTTTATCAATTTGATAGATGCCAAAAGTTATGTCTTACGTCAGCAAAATTTAATTAAGTATAAACAAAATCATGACCTTTGAATCTTTGGCAGAGTTACAGAATTGGTCATTGCAATCTTAATTTAAATAACTATCGTGGGTTTGCGGGGTTAGACTACATAATAACTAACCTTTAAAATATAAAGATACTTATAATTTGATTTAAGATAACCCTGAAGTATTAAACTAAGTCAATGCCACTCAAACACATGCTTAACCTTGAAAATCACGTCATTAACCAATATTTATGTATGTAGCGATGATTCATCTTAAGATTTTAGGTGATTGCGAGCTCTCAAGGTCACGTTAACTGACTTCGAAAATGTAGGTTCTGTGTTTGTCATACATTAATTATATATTCTTTTTATATGTTTTAGAATATTTCACGTCACAGATTATCTCAAGAACAAACATCTTCAAAGATATAAAACACTTTACTCGATGTTATACTATACTGATAACACACTTTTTCTGTTAACTTAAGATCTTAGACCTATCAATAAATATTAAACCGACTTTAAAAAGCAAGGTCTGTATGAGAGTAGTAATTTAAACTTGGGTCGCAAGTCCCAGGCACTGTTGAAGCTCCTCTCCCTGCAACGATGGACCCGGCACCCGCACGGTGAATACATTGAATGATGAGAAGTATTCGTCGTCTATGATTCAAATCAGATCCCATTAATCTTCTCTTCTTCTACCTGGCAATTTCCCAGCTTTAGCCAGGATCTGAATTACATGTTGTGAATAGTTTTGGCTTTTTTTTTACGACCGGCCGCCTGCCTGACATCAACCCTCATTGGGAATGCATTAATCAGTGATGTCTAAATACTCTTAGAAAGTACATATGATTCGGAATAATCATATTGGTACTTGCCAGGATCGAACCCGCGCCCTCATGCATGAGAGGCGGACCTTTTAACCACTAGGCCACCACTGACTTTTTTTTTCAAATCAGATTCCACTAATGTTTTGTTATAAATAAGTCTTTAAGGATTATTATGTATTATTATTAAAAAGTCTTAAATATTATTCTTTAAAATTACTTTGTATCATCCTAATACAACATAGCAATATAAGATCGGTACATTGAATTTCGTTTATATTTTATATTTTCGTTTGTTTCATTAATATAAGAATTAAATACAAATAAAATATAATATGCGCCTACTAGTTCCATTCATGCCTATTAAAGGTACCAAAAATATTTATCATTATCTTATCTAAGATTCATCTGACGATGACTCTCGTTCTAAATTATATTCTAACTCTTCCACGTTTCATTAATTTTGTTCATTTAATTTTATCTATATTTACTAAAACATGTATTATAAGTATCTTTTCTATATGTATTAGTATAGTATATCATTTCTTAACGAAACAGGACAAGGTTTTAACTCGTTAGTTATTCTAGTTGTGCTTAACGTACAACATAAACATACACATGTATTCATGATTCAGCATCAACAAAAAATTTAAAGCAACAACAAAAGTCTTATTAAAAATGTACTATAAAAAAGCATCGTATTTTAATTGCTAAACATTACTATAGAGCAATATGTATCGTTATTAATGAATTTAAAAATTGCTCTAATATATGAAACCAAACGAAATTAACAATTCCTTTAACTGGTTTTAATATATATTTAAAATTAATATTCATCATCTCTACGTGATCCCGAATAAAAAGTCCTCATCACGGAACACATTTAAAGCCGATTGAAAAACATCGACTATTTATAATATGAATTAATATCGATCGTGCGGCTTAACCCTTTCAAGAGCTTAATATATTTTGGTTGGTAGACATTAATTAAGATATACGGCGTGATTTATTTATAGATTTATATTGCTTTTAGATGTGTTTTGTACTGCTCATTGGAATTTATCGATTTGGTACTATTTAAATGTAATTTAAATTAAACAATGTTAATCTAACATTAAAATATTAAGTAAAAACTTTTATGGAACATCCTGTAAAAATATTTCTACTGTGATTAGGGCTTTATTTCTAATGTGGAATTGCTTGTCTATATATAGATTCCTTCAGCATGAACAAAATATTTCTCATTAGAAATAGATTCTACTCATATAACGTACTCGGAAATATTTACGTATTTTTCATGTGTATTACTCAGCTACCGGATTTATTCTACATTACAGCTCGTAAAAATGTTATGTACATATATAATATATATGCTTTTTCTATAAAAATATAGAAATATTATAGTGAAAACAGAATAAATTAAACGTATTCTAGAATAGTTATAGAATAGAATAGTATAGTCTTCCATCTAATAGGATTATTAATATTCAATAAATCCAAGTCTTCTTGACCTAATTAAGTAGTTCCGACGCCTACAAGACCGGGAGATAAAAGACTAACGTATTTTATAAAACCTAATTTATCTTCAACATTGGATTAATAAAATAAAAATGTATATTGCAATACAATTATAAAAACATAACCATTGAATAGTAACTCTATATAATATATATTATATTTATATAAGTTTTTAACCCTAATAAATTCAATTTATGTATATGTATGAAATAATTACTTATGGTATTATAGTGTACTCTAGAGCAGAGTCGTAAAAATCTCGATTACGTAATTTCTAAAAGCAAATAATTTTTATTACAGCTTTATGCTTATATAAAATTTTTCACATCATTGTTCATATATATAATTGATCGTGAAAACATTGAAACTGACGGTGTTTAAGTGAACAGTAAAACTGTTACTAAAGGTTCAACTCAACTGCAGTAACGTAACTCGCATTGATCGAAACTTTCCGCCTTCAAAACGATATATAGATAGTTCTCTGTTGACCTACTTTCAAAGAATAGTATGGGTAATAAGAATCAAAATTTATTACTAGTTTAAACAAAATGTAACGATTATATACTATTCATTAGACTACAAAGTATACTATAGAATTAAAACTATTTTTGTTCCAGAATTTACTCGAAGTAAAAGTAAAAATTTTTCGGTCGTATTTTGTTCCAAGTGACTGGTATTATGTGAAAAATATTATTAATCCAAATTGAACAGAGACATCATGTGTTTTGGTTTTAATAAAATGAATTAGAAGAAAGTACATAATATATTAGAGTACATATTAATATTTTATTGTTGAATTTAGTCTCACAAAAAAAAACTGGTCATTTACATTTAAGTTTTCTTTACATTAATTCAAAAAATTATCTCTAATATTTAAAAACTAATTTAAATTTACGATTCCTAATTCAATACCATAACCTTTATATGGAAAGAGTTCGATAAATTCATTTTTAATATGTTATGCGCCTGGCATTTTCCTCTTGCAATGTTACCTTCGCGTGTAAATCTACTTTTATGTAACAGGGCCAGTCCGTCGAATACACTTTTAGGCATTCCCGCTATTTAATAAAAGAATGTAAATTGGGGAAAATCATATAGAATTCAGACGGAATGAGCAAATTCTTAATAATTCCACATTTGTATAGGATTCTTTATAGTTACAAGGAAAAAAATCAATATTTATATACCTTTTTCTTATTTATTTAATACGATTTGTTCTTCGATTATTGATACTCATGGGATGCAACAAGACACTCGTAACTCAGTCTGCCGTGTCTTCCATACACTTCAAGATGGAAAACAAAAGAAAATCTTAACATATAAGATATAAGGTCCAAATTTATTTGCTCATAAACATTATTTGTTTGCATCAAAGATCTTAAATCAATGCCCGTCTGGGATGTAGGTTATACTCTATGAATCCTGTTTATCGAATTGATTTATGTCTAAGTTACCTTATTAATATTGAGGTAAGCACTTGCTGTTATTGAAGAATTAAGAGTTAGAGATTACCTGATATAAAAATATATATTAAGATTTAAGAACTTTATAAAAGCACAGCGTTTGATTATAGGTACATATAAGTATTCTATAATCATAAGTTATGTAAAAATTTGGAGATACTAATTAAGTGGAAACATCTGGATCTTTATCAATTTTAATACTAGGATTTATACGTACGTATACGTATTTATACGTACGTATATATATTAAATACGATTAAAAATAAAATAATGACAGTTACAGATTTAAAATTCAATCCCAAAACAGAAATCAACAAAAGAGAATTATTTCTCAGAACGTGTCCGTAAATAATTAGGTGCTAAATCAGTCCCAACGCTCCCAATCAAATATTTTGTAATAGACCAAGTCGTAGTTCAAGGAAACAAAGGCCAATTGGATAAATACGTGCCAATTGTACCATTACAACTGAATCTGGACAAAATCAAGGAAGCCAGTAGAAAATTGTACTTTTCCCGTACGAGTCTAGTTTTATTGTAGGACATAATTTGTGTTCTGACATTAGAAACGTGGTATAAATTTCTTTACTTCTAGTACAATATTCACGGACATTTATAAAAGTCATTGTAGTACTAAATTGTATATTAAATGAATATTAATATTGATAAAACTAATATTTTTCGGATATATATTTTATTATAGTAATAACGACCTACTCCCAACATTTCGTTTCCGACGAAAGTAATGTAGAGATAAAAAAAGTATGTAGTTATTACAATAATAAAATACGCGCAGTATATCCGAAAAATATTAGTTTCATTTAAATGAATACTTGAGAAAGTCTTAGATCTCATTATAAACATTGATATTATATATATATAATTTTTCCCAAAGAGGGTTGATGTCTGTCAAGCGGCCGGTCGTCAAAACAATTAGCCAAAACCTTTCACAACATGTAAGGCAGACCCTGGCTAAAGCTGGGAAATTGCCAGGTAGAAGAAGAAGAGTATTATATAATATGATGCTGATATTGAGAACGAAAAGAAACCATTTATTTTTAAGAAAAAGATAACACGATCTAAGAATACAGTTGTTCGAAATTTATTCGACTTGTAAAACCATGGACAAACAATAAACAATACATTTGTACATATAAATTGTCGTATTAGTACAGTATTTGTTATCGTGAAATGTATTTTTACCTTCCTATATGTTAGATATTCTCGGTCCATTTCACTTTCAAGCTCGTAAAAGAACTGTTTTTAAAAGAAATAAATGTTTGTGATGATAAAGAGTTTGTATAAGAATTTAGTACATTTACTACTAGCTCGTACTACGAGTAACAGTATCTAATATTTTATTCTATCTTGTTCTACGTGGCAATCTCCCAGCTTTAGCCAGGGTCTGCCTTGCATGTTGTGAATAGTTTTGGCTAATTGTTTTAACGACCGGCCGCCTGCCTGACATCAACCCTCTTTGGGGAAATCGAATATTTCATTCTATAATAATCTTCTATTCGTTCTATCATCTTCTATCATTCTATAATAATCTTCATTCAGTTCGATTGAAACAGTAGAAATTTAATAAATACCAATACCGGGTTATTGAAGATGGAATAGAGTTTGCCCGGTCAGCTATACCTATATTACTAATG
Organism: Danaus chrysippus; assembly: GCA_916720795.1. Classification (NCBI taxonomy): domain Eukaryota; kingdom Metazoa; phylum Arthropoda; class Insecta; order Lepidoptera; family Nymphalidae; genus Danaus; species Danaus chrysippus. The sequence goes on along the minus strand of CAKASE010000064.1, from coordinate 4,246,727 downwards.
ACGAAATTAACGCGGACGAAGACGCGGGCAAAAACTAGTGTATAATATGTTTAAACTGTCGTATGATTTTGTTACCTAAAAAGTCGAAACTATATTTAGTTCGATGACATAAAACCCTTGGGTCGTGCGGATTAAAAAAATATTACCAAGTAAATTCTATTAAGGTGAAATAATTTTAAATAACACGACGTTCTAAATATGATTAATTTTATTAACTTACACTATTTCTGGAAAGAAACTTTTCTGGACGAATCATTGTAAATAAATACTCCTTTTATTAACATTTACCGCATACAGCTATTTAGACATTATCTTAAATGTCAATTAATTTTGACAGTTTTTTTTTAATAGAGGCAAAGGAATGAATGAGTTCTGTTTTAAAGCAAGTTAATTTTCGTTGTCTATATATCGTTATGTATCTGCTATTTAAATTAAAGACTCTCTTCACAGTATAACCGAGTTAGCCGCCACAGATGCTATTAACTCTTGACGCAATATTGATTGAGTCGGATGTCATATCAATTTATAATTATCTTCGACACAGCCTAGTGGTGTTATAAGGAAATTTGTTCTTCATTTAGTATCTTTTATAACGACTACGTTGTAGTTGGTATGTATTTTTTATTGTTTCTTGAGTTGTTTGTATAGAATTAAATTGAACAGATTTATTGATTAGTCGTTTTTGATATTGTTATAGTAAGTATATATAAGTATATTATATATCATGTAAAAATTTACTTATAAAATTTAAATACAACTTATATTTTCGGATTTTCATACGTTTTTAAATTATTTTAAAAGTACATACTCCCGACGTTCCGGTTACCTTGCAGCAACCGTGATCACGGGTAAACGAGATTAAAGTGGCGCATTAAAAAAAACGCGTATTTTAAAATCTGAAATTAATTAATTTAATTTAAATGAATACTCGCGAATGTCTTAGATTTATTTATTTTACATTTAAGATATTCACGATTTGTGCACATTTCAATAGATCTATAAAGTAGTTACTACTAAAGACAAAAAAGAAATACAAGTATGCTCGTAGTTACAAGTTACTCCCGGTAATTTTTTCAAAATAACCAAAATAATTTTAAATTTTTTAGTTTAATTTATGTAATAAAACATTGAAAAGTACACATAACGTGCATTATTTAATATATTAGAATTAATTAAAAAACCACTGACATCAATTTATTTTTTGTTTGATTGTCTTGTGTTCAAAAAGAAATACACAAATAAGCTGATATTTTTATTGCAGTTTTTATTACAATAGATAGAATCTTATCTCCACGTTTCACCTATATTAGGGGCCAACAAATTCGAAAGTAACGGTGGCAAATTTGATCTCGACGAAGTAATGCTCCAGAAAATGTATACATTAAAACTTATCAGTACGTATAAATCTGATTTTGTATGAAGTAACAGAATAAGTAAAATTAAAAGCGTATAGCGACGTTCTAGATAATTTAATTATGAAGTGCCATTTGTATAAAGAGCAGCTTTAATTCTTGAGGAAATTTCTTTATAGGAATTCAATATCTTATAAAATTCTCGTGTCGCGGTGTTAGTCAGAGAATTCCTTTGAAACCGCTGAACCGATTTTGATGAAATTTTGTGCGCATATTGAGTAGGTCGGTAAATCGGCCAACATCTATTTTTCATACCCCTAAGTCATAAGGGGTATGAAAATGTTCATACTAATTTTTTTTTATTTTCGGACGAATTTTTTTAAACTAATTACAACCCAACATTTTTACACTTTTATCACCAACCCCTATTTTTAATAAGGCAAAACAGAGTTTGTCGGAACAGCTAGTAAAACATAATATAATAGCAATCCTCGTATATAAGTTATTTTACTGAGTTTGAACTTTTATAATGCACGAATTGAAATTTCATAAATCACAAGATATTTGTGACCGTTGTATTATTTCTTCGATCGTGACTCCGCATTCCTTTTATCGAAATCGAGATTGATTTTAGTGCTGTCATTTTTTTATTGGAACAGTCAGTTTTATCCGCTTACAATATTCGTGAACATTACTTCGTTATTAGCTTGTACTTCACGATTTCCTGACGTTTGCTTTCTAACGTATACATTATTTATTTAATGATGGCATTTTTTTTAATAACATCAATCATCAACTGTAATGAGGAAAAGAATATATTATGTGTTGTATATACGCTGTTGTTAAGTGAATTTTTCTTTCGTTATAACTTATAATCTCAATGAATATAATTGTATGGTATTATATAATTATATATTTAAGATAAATAATATGCGTACAATATTGGAATAATAATAATTTTATGGTGTTAAAGGCAGGATTAACTAAAAGATTCAACAGAAATACCTTCTTTGTAAAACTAAGTTTTATATTATATATCTTTTTATAACATCATCGAAATATGTCATATATTTTCAAAAAATCGTGAGATCCATCCAATGTCGCTGCGTATAACGAATGCTAGTTCACGACTGTCACTGGCGAAGCGTATCGTGCGCCTGCGCAGCATAGCTTCAGTACCGCGATGGCAGTGTGGTGCGGAGCGCGTATACTGCCTTTAGAAAGACGAGTCTATAGCATCACACTAGTGGTTGGTTCATATTGTTATACGAGACTAGTCTAGACTAGACTAGACTTATATTTAATCATAAATTTTAATAATTGTTGAAGACAAAAGCTAAGAAATATCAGATAAATGCGATCAAATATATATTTTTGTTATATACACATGTTACAAAAATGATATAAAAGTTTTAAACGAAATAATTATAAACCATATAAGGTGTTTTGTGTTTATTTCAGTGAATTAATAAGTGATAAGTTTATTTATATTTCTATAAATGTGTAAAGAATGATATTGTTATTTAAAGACGCGAAACTCCTTAAGAATTTATCCACAATCCACATGCTATTCTGTTTAGTTTTTGTTAAATAAATTACGTTTCTTATTAAGTAAATCGAAATAATTTATACAAAATAAATTAATTTTTGATATGAATATTGTTTGAGCTAATATTAAGCCTTTTTTTCTTTTGAAAACATTATTGACTAGATTCAAATCTTCCGACATCCGAGTTTACAGTTTTAACAAAACGATTGAGGATCATCTTTTTTGTTTAGTTCGTGCAACAGATTCTGTTATTTCACTTGATCAGCAATTTGAGATAATAAAACATGATAGGAAAAAATTCAGTTTGTCCATCGTGGTATCTATGAAGAAATCATTAGATCTGAGATTCATCTCTAATTCATTATACAGTTAATTTGTTCTGCTTTGAAAACTATTAAAGAAATTTTTCGTATAAATTTAGAGCCGTTTAACATATATAATCATGATTTCGTTTCATTATAGAAAACCTCATAAAAACTAAGTTCTAATTAAAATTAGAACCACGTAATAATAAATATAATACTCCGTACATACTCACGAAACTGGTTTTCCATTGTCCACTACGAGAATTACTTCGATGTCTTATTTTTCACAATGCCATACCGATCTACTGGCGGCTTACAAACTTAAGTTTTTTATATTGTCACGGCACATAAAGGAGTTACAAAAAAAACGAATTACATCAAATGACGCACTGCTTCAAGCAATCAGTTTCAACTTAATTTTTAGTACTGATAGCGAACAATGTTATTGTTCTATATATATGTATATACATATATATATATATGTAAAGCTTGGCGTATTTTATATGAGCCTGAAAGTAGATCAATCCCTTCACGTACTTAACTGGATACTACGCTCGGTTTTAAAACATAACTATAGACTTTGAAATGCATTGCAGTACAAATATTTTCTTCGTTTTTTAAACATTTATTAGTAATACAAATCCCTACTAATATTATAAATGCGAAAATAACTCTGTCTGTCTGTTACGCTTTTACGCCTAAACCACTGAACTGATTTTAATGAAATTTGGTACAGAGATGGAGTTGACCTTGAGAAAGAACATAGGATAGTTATTATCCCAGACTTTTAAAAGGTTCTCTTGGAAACGCGATTTAACCAAACTCCACGCGGGCGAAGCTGCGGGCGGAAAGCTAGTAAATATATAATTTTATGTCCTTTAGTGTTTACAAAGTAATTGTATTTTAGTTTCGTTATAAATCTTTTTATAATTTTAGTTCCTTGGTTTTTATTTACAAAACAATAGCTGTAATAATTTTAACCTGATATTTACTTGATGACAGAGATGTTTACAGAAAAAAGTAAAGTTAATGATCATTCTCCGGTAGAGTTTTTGTAAATTAGTTTTCATTAATTATTATATTCTTGTGTATTTATAATTCTCTGAATTTAAGATTACAAATTGAAAAAGTCTTTAAATAATGCAATAATGCATAGGAAGCTTATATATATTGTAAATTCTGCAGTGTGTTTGTTTGTTTGTCCAACTCACAAAAGCAACAGTATCTACTAACATACGTTAATAGAATAAAGAGAAAATTTATACAATTAAATCGATTAAACGATTCCGCGGTCATAAACTAGTTGTATTTATGTATATTGTATAAAGAAAAGTTCAGTAATTAATCATAATATAGATTTAAATCTTGCTATAAAGAAATATAATATAATAAAAAATAAAAATTGTCGTTAGAATCTAAGAAAAACACAACAATCTATTGTCAGCAATACGAATATGTCATTTTTTCTATTGTTTTTGCTGGCATTTTATATGATACGAGCTTAAAATAGTTTTTGGTTAAAATAATAATTAAAATTTATATATACATATTTTAACCCAAAATAATATCCAGTATAATCAGTATTTGAATCTTTAGTTTGAATTATACGTAGATACAATGATACACTTATAACACAAATTTAGATAAAAAAATAAAGTTGAAAATAAATAAAGGTTAACGATATCTAAGATTTTCGTTAATATTAATTTATATAAAATTAATATTTTCGGATGTACTACGCGTTTTTTTAATATTTTGAACTACATACGCTTGACGTTTTAGTCACTTTGCATCAACTGTGATCACGGCCAGATACAAAAATTTTGTTAGTTTTTTTTAATAATTACGATTTATACAACATATGTCAGTATATATAGGGTTTTTTGTTACCTAATAAGTAGAAATTATAATATAATTTTATTAAACAATCATTGTTTAAACAATCGCTTCTTACAAATAAGTTTTACACATTTATCCATAACATACAATACATTTTAATACAATCTAAAATACATAATGAACCTTTTTAAAGTTGAAACAACTACAACAAATTACACATCAATAACTTCAATTGCAAATTATGACACACAATAAGCTTATAGACATGAGTTTCTAAGCAATAAAAATGTACTATACCTATTTGAATTACCATAATACTCTCTTCCAAAACGTTTTTAGTTAATGAAAATTAAAACAACTATTTGTTTACTAATAGATAAATAAAACATAGTCACAGCGTATCGTAATGAGAGCGGAACGATTTCATTCAAAACTACATTAACTGAGATGAAATAATTTCAATGGATTAAAATACATGAATGAAATGTCTATTATAAATAACATTTTATTATGAAATGTACCCACTTAATACTTTTGTATGTTATACATATTATTCTGTTTTCCAATTACATTTATAATTATTGTATATTTTAATGAAACCAATATTTTTCGGATTACTACGCGTATTTTATTGTTTTAAAATCTACATATTCCCGACGTATCGATTACTTTGCTGCAACAGCAATCACATAGACGAGATATCATTTCGTTTGCCCATGATTCTTTTGAATGATTACTCGTGAAAGTCTTAATACTCTTTAATTAATGTAAATATTATTTGATTTCCAGATAGACCCGAACACAGCGTTTCTGCGAGCAGCCCGCGGCGGCCAACTAGACACAGTCATCGACTTGTTAGACTCTGGAGCTGTTAAAGATATTAACACATGTAATTCAGTGAGTATTACAATCATTTGACCGCTAATGTGTGTACATATATCCATTACACCTTAATATGGGAATTAATTTGATATTATGTAGGAATGGATTTTGATCTTATCTCATTATCTTATTAAAGTATGAAATTCAATAGTCTCTTTGTGACTAAAACGCAGTAATTATTTCATTACAAACATCCTATGTCGATAAATTTGAAGGTTCTGTATAGTTTATGACAATAATTAGATTTATATGCGAATTCATTATCATGAAAAACCCAATTGAATCTATTCAGATTTCTAATAAATTTGTCATACTTCTGAACAAAATTGCTTGCTTTGATTACTCAATTAGTTTCTAGTATCATTCTCATATTCATTATTTGTTTGATATAGTTAGGATGTATATTAAGATTACTTCATTTAAGTAACAAATAACTGCGCAGCGTAATCTGTTAAAGGATGCGACCTTATAACCCTCTTGGGGCCAGTTGTTTTACTTCAGTTCATTAGAGGTACTTAGTCTGTTAGTGTGTCTTCTTCTTCTACCTGGCAATTTCCCAGCTTTAGCCAGGGTGTACCTTACATGTTGTGAATAGTTTTGGCTAATTGTTTTTACGCCCGGCCGCCTGCCTGACATCAACCCTCTTTGGGAATGCATTAATCAGTGATGTCTAAATACTCTTAGAAAGTACATATGACTCGAAAAAATCACATTGGTACTTACCAGGGCCAGAATCGAACCCGCGTCCTCGTGCATGAGAGGCAGGCCTTTTAACCACTAGGTCACCACTAACAGACTTAGTCTGTTAGTGTGTAATACGGAAAAATATATCTCTTTTCGACTGTAAAGAAAAGCTGTAATATAAGTCAAAAATGTTCTCGGTATAATTGGATGGCTTACTTTTAGTTTGCGAAGTGAGATCCAGTCTATATTGCCGAGTAGAACCGGGTGACCCAATAACTCACTTATTGCTTGTGTGTACCCTATAATGATAATGTACACTTCCCGGTACTCAATTAATTTGTATCATTATGTACTATTCAATGTAAGCACAATCATTTTCACTACCGATTGGACTTAGTAAAGAAAAATGTAACAATTAACAATTATCAATCTATAATAATTAATAAATCTTCGTCTTATGTAAATACGAATATTATTACTTTCATAGACATTCTTATAATATTTTTTTTATTCATATATTTTTTTGTCGAAAACTTCATTATTGTTGGCGTGGCCGCAGGTTCCCGTGTAATATAAATTAATGAATCCGATTCGCGACCTCGCCTTTAGGGGTCGGAATATAGCCGTAATTTTTTTACATATTTATATTAATTTAATTATAATAATGAGCAAATCCGTGTGGGTTGAAATACTCCAATTTTCTGATATCCAATTTAATTATTAAATGAGAAAATTTTATGTAGGTTATTTATGTAGAACGAATATATTTTACGTAATATTTATTTTGTAGTACACTTTTAGCCTAATGAAATTATATCTTACTGGTAATTGTTTTCAAAGAGTCGTAATTTGCATAACTAATCAAATTACCCTCCAGTGTTTGCAGGTATCATGACAAACATTAAAGTTAAATGGAAAATTATAGTGCAAAAATATTTTTATAAAGAAAGACGTGTTGTATGAATAAAATTCTTAAAATTTCTCAATCAGCGCTCTATGCCCTTACTGTTCTATTTGATAAATTCTTGAAATAATCTTTTTTGTCTGACTTAGCTTAGGTTTTTTTGTATTTTGACTGTCTCTTATCTAGGGTGTATTTTAATACTGAGATATTGAATAAGCTGCGACAATGATCATATCAATAGTAGGATATATTCACAACTAACAAAAAGGTTGATATTAAAGAACCGAATCTGGATTACGCACTTATAAAATAATTATAAAAGTATCGGACTAACTTAATTCCATTTAAATAAGTACACACGAAAATTTTGTATATGTTTAATAAAAAGGTGTTTTAAACGTTATTTGAACTGTTCTAATGAGTCTAAAAGGTAAATTTATATATAAATAATTCAAAAATAATTATTGTATTTTTTGTTTAGCATCTTGTTTGTTCCATTCAATAATATGTTTGCCTTAATTTTTGTTGCCGTGAAAAGGATTGTCTTAAAATTGTGTTGGGATAGGACTGTTTATTTTTAACCCCGGACGAAAAAAGCCTAGCAGTCAGCCTAGCAGTGTAGGAAGTTTCAAAAAGACAAGATATATTTGGTATATGATTAGGTATACGCTTAAGCACGAAACTAGCGTGTACAATCGCAAAATGAATTACTGAAAACTTCGTAAGATTCACTTCAGTTTTTAAAGGATTAGTGATGCAAGTTTTATATAATCTAGTCACGTTTAAAGGAAATAACTTGAAAAAGTAGTGACCATAATTTTTTTACACAAAAATAAGTTCCCGTTGAATAAAATAAAATTTAATTTATTGTCGTATGAAAACTAAAAATACGTTGAAAAGTAGGATGTGTTATATGGGTATTATTAAGGGTATAGTCAATTGAATTAGAATTTCTAATATTCTTACTAAAAGATTTATTTGTTTCTGTAAATGTTAGTCTGGAATATATATAGAATAAAATTTTACACAATTCTCTGGTCTAAGATGCGTCACGACACAGAAATATTTATGTATATACATATAGGTACACGTAGAAAACTCAGGTTTACAATTACTTATAAATTTTCTAAAAAAAAAATCCTTTTTACATACACAATAATACAAATTCACTGTTTGAATGCCATCTTAGTATTCATACTGGATTTAATTTAAAAATACTTTTTATTGTGTAGTACTTACTACATTAAAATGAAACTTATATTTTTCGGATGTACTACGTGATTTTTATTTTTTATCAAAAACTACATACTCCCGACATTTCGGTTGCTGTAAAGTAACCGAAACGTCGGGAGTATGTTGTTTTTGATAAAAATAGAAATTTCATTTAAATGAATACTCGCGAAAATCTTAGATCTCATTAGTACTACATTAATTAGCAAGATAGTATATTTACATATGTAATATACTTAGGTACGTAATCAAATGCTACATCACTGATTTAAATTATATTTTAAGTTTATGGGAAATTCACTAGAACAATACAAGGAAGCTTAATTTAAGCAATATATTATGTATCTGCCTTCTAAAAAGACTCAGTAGTGACCTAAATTAGATAACCTGAAAAAATAATATTGTTGTATATATTATGTTGTTTGTGCAAAATAAAAAAAGAAAATTCTATCTTAAAAACACGGGGTAAAGTTCATTTTTGCTATTCAACATTATTTTTATTGTATCCTTTAAATCTGAAACAACAGTGATATTATTTGTATTCGATACACGCTCTGATAATAGAGAATAGGAAAGGAGATTATTGTTGTTTTATAACAAAACAAAACCATTTCCTTAGAATACCAACGAAATGTACGAGCGAATTGAAATCTGATTCTTTTCCTTCAATTTTATATTAATAAATCCCTATTAATATTATAATTGCGAAAGTAACTCTGTCTGTCTGTCTGTCTGTTACGCTTTCACGCCTAAACCACTGAAGTGATTTTAATGAAATTTGATACAGATATAGACTTGACCTTGAGAAATAACATAAGGTTTTCTTGGAAACGCGATATAACCGAACTCCACGCAGGCGAAGCTGTAGGCGGAAAGCTAGTAGTAGTATAAATATAGTTTTAAATATTATTTTAATGATATATAACTCAAAACTTCATTATATAAGCATTTATTACAAACGCAGGCGACCTTCGTTGGAACTAATACGTTCCGCTCGGAGGCATGATTGCCTGCAGTGTATATTTACATCGAGTGACATGACTCGGTTCAAAACGTCATTATTATACTAGCTGTTACCTGACATTACTTTGTAATGACAGCTTTGATGATGCTAATTAAAGAACTCATTTAGCAAATATTGATTGGAAAGCGCCAGTGGATATAGAAAGTTTGCACTTAAACACCATTTTATCTTTAATTTATATGAAAATATATCCCATAAACACAAAGAGTAATTTGAAACAAATAATTTCTATTCGATTTATTGTAATTTAAAAGGTAGTATATGTTTTCTATCAAACTTCAATATAAAAAATGAGGTTTAATAATCGCCGTAAAATAAATGAACCCATTTTTTTGTCAATGTACAGGTTAATGAACGTTCGATTTCAATCACAAAAAACTATTTCTATTTGAAGTTTAAACATGTTTTTTCTGTTTACGTCAACTTCTGTTAGTAAATTGATCGTTCTGAATTCTCTTTATTATTGATTTAGAACTATTGATATCTATAAATTTTAATGTTTTTATTATTTGTTAACAGAATGGGCTCAATGCGTTGCATCTAGCGGCTAAAGATGGGCACATTTCAGTGGTAGAGGAACTCTTAAAACGCGGTGCTACAGTTGACGCAGCTACAAAAAAAGGTATTGATATATTGACTAATGCTTGATTCATTTCTCACGGTCTTTCTATATTCGACACACGCAATATAGATTACATGCTGTTATTTTGTTTTTCAGTTGACGTAAACATTCCCAGTTTTCTATCAAACGCATTCCAAATGATGTATATTTGATCAAAAATACGAATAACATACCTATTTTTTGATGAGTTTTTACTATAGACCGAATATGTAATGCATTGCTTCTTATGCCGATAATTTAAAGAGGTATTTGCGTGCAAAATCAGATTGTATCCCTGTTTTTACCACCAGGCAATACAGCTCTCCATATAGCATGTCTGGCGGGGCAGGAATCAGTAGCGAGGGCGCTTCTTGGCGCCGGGGCGAAGGCCGATGCTCAGTCGGCTGCAGGCTTCACACCATTATATATGGCGGCTCAGGAAAACCATGCGGGATGTGTCAAGATGTTACTCGCCGCTGGAGCGAGTCAGACTCTTGCGACAGAGGTCAGTCACTACACTAGTATGAAGTACATCTTCTATATGGGATATTCGCCTTCAATAACTAGCAATTAGGAAATTATTAACATCTAGATTCAAACTTTCCGGTTTATTTGTAATAGCCGTGAACATGGGCAGACGAGATGAAAGTTTTGTAGGTGGTAGAGCCTAGCTGTGTTCAAATAAGCAGTTCGTACATGGGCTCGACCGGGGAAGTACCACCCTCTCACAGAAGATCAGTGTGAAGTAATCTTTAGAAGTTGCGTTTTGTCTGATGAGTGAGAGAGCCGGTTGAACTTTTCCTTTTCCCACCCTTTCCTGCTCTTTCCCTTATTCCTTCTTCCCCAAATAGGGGTTTCAACGCCTCCGCCAAACTATTTAGCGGATCTCCATGGGTGACGGTACTACCTTCATTAGGTAGGCCGCCTGCTCGTTTGCCCCGTTTTCATATAAAAAAAGATATATTACTACGAATATATAAACAATACAATGCTTAGCATACTTCGCTATCATTTTGCAGGATGGCTTCACTCCTTTAGCGGTGGCGATGCAACAAGGACATGACAGAGTGGTCGCGGAATTGCTTGAATCAGACACTCGCGGTAAAGTGAGACTACCCGCGCTACATATCGCAGCTAAGAAGAACGACGTTAAGGCAGCTACATTATTACTCGAAGTAAGTTTTTTAGAAGAAAGATTTCATAATAATGCAATTTCTGATAAATTCTACTTGTACTTTTGAATCGTTAGGCATGGTGAGTCTGCCAAGAATTTGGGAAGATTATTTCTCTATAAAATTACCGTCCTCAACAGAAAAATATTAATATTAATTGAGCTAACAACATAAATAGACTATACATTATACAAGTTGATATCTTAATTTAAAAAAAATTGTGCAACTTTCATTCTTTTCGTGAAATTAATAGAATTTTTTCTTTAAATATTCCAGAACGAACACAACCCTGATGCCTGTTCCAAATCTGGCTTCACACCCCTACATATCGCTGCACACTATGGCAACGTAGGGGTGGCGAAGGCTTTGTTATCATCAGGGGCAGACCCTGGCAGGGCTGCCAAACATAACATCACGCCTCTACATGTGGCTAGCAAGTGGGGCCAGCTGGCGATGGTAGACCTACTTGTTGAAAATGGTTCGTGGTACATACATATAGGAATTCTTTCTTGTAAATATACTATAACCTGCCCAAGAGTATGAAGAATCATTGTCATAAATTTCGTTAAAATTAACGAATATACAGACAGACAGACAGACAAAACTTTTACTGGTTGCATTTTTGGCTAATGCCGCTGCTAATGCAGCGATCCCTAACCACCCCTTGGTAGTAGGTAGGTAGTTGTAGCTGTAGTTTTTTAAATATATTTTATGTACAGAATTGACCTCTATACAGATTTATTATAAGTATAGATTATTGGAGAAAGGAGGCTTTATATTGTGTGCATCACAGTTTAAAACTAACAAACTCTATTTGACTATATTTTTTGTAGTATATGTCAATTGAGTCGTAACATAATATTAAAACCCAAACAGTTATGTTATCCAGGTTATAACTGTATTTTATAATTCTAATTGTAAACCTTTATCTATGGTTTTATTTTTACTATAAAATATTTGAATATTATTTTCTCGCAAAACTCTTTCAATATAAAAAGGACAAACAAGAAGTTCCTTTTATTCTACCCGCCTTCATGCATACATATAGCGTTCAATAAATTACAAACAGCTGTATAAACTGCTATCTAATACTTGCTATATAATAAAACAATTATATATATGGACATTGGTTAATAATTCCAGGAGCAAACATTGCCGCAATGACCCGAGATGGATTGACGCCTCTACATTGTGCGGCTCGCTCTGGTCATAGCAATGTGGTATCCAGACTTCTACAGCATGGAGCGCCAATTACGAGCAAGACAAAGGTATATATACAGTTTAAAGTATGGATTATGTATATGAAATTTATGTTTTGGTGTGCCAAAAGATGGAAAATTATTCCCTTATAAACATTGCTCTCTAAAACAAGCCAAAACAAAAATTATTTCTTGGCTCTCCTCGTTAACCTACAATACCACCGAAAAACTATTCTTGCACCTAGTATAGCACCTTTTCACTAACATAACTTGTATCTTGTAACTTGTAACTTAAACTATGCAATGTATCGAGCGACAACATTAAACATATTTGTAAATCTATCAATTGGTACCCACGACACAGGAATACCTAGTGTGGGTACCACCGGACATTTCTTTGCATCATGTTGTGTTTTTTGTTAATAAACATTTTTTCACTCTTTTCATTTTCATTTCATTACTTTCATTTAAATGAACACTCGCATAAGTCTCAGATCTCATTACTTACAAAATAAGTCAATAAACTTTATTTTCTTTTTACAGAACGGTCTCACGCCGTTGCATATGTCGGTTCAAGGCGAGCATGTTGAGACTGCGCGCGCTTTACTATCAGAGGGCGCGCCCATTGATGACGTCACTGTAGACTATCTCACCGCTTTACATGTGGCGGCACACTGTGGACATGTTAAGGTACTAAGGTGTGAGAGAGACAGGTATACAGTGTGTGAGCGAGACAGACAGATAGTGTGGGACAGAGAAAGGTATTATAAAAAGAGTGAGCGAGAGTGTGTGTGAAAGGTTAATAAGAAATGTGTAAATGAACAAACTCTTAGTGAGAATCTAAAACTCAAAATGAGAAAATGATAGGAGAAAACGTTATACATACTTTACTGTTTTTTGTTAAGAAATTAGTTAGTCACCATTAAATAATATACTAAAGCATTTATACAAATGTTTACTATATTTTTTTATTTCAGGTCGCAAAACTACTTTTGGATAGAAATGCAGATGCGAATGCCAGAGCTCTGAATGGTTTCACACCACTACACATTGCATGCAAGAAGAACAGACTCAAAGTTGTTGAACTATTACTCAAATACGGAGCCAGTGAGTGATTCATTAAATAAATTTATTGATTCACAAATTGTGACTGGTGTAACCTAGTTTTGAGATGCTAAGATTTAAATCATTTATATATGCTTATACTCGTACATGTATATACCTTAGAATAATTTATTGACGTATATAATATAAAAAAGTTTACACACTATATAAAAATCTATTTTTTCTTACAAATAGTAAACTTTTTCTCCCTAAATTTAGGCTGATTTTGAAAAAATATTCATTAACTCTATTTCCCTGCTATTTTTTGTAATCAATGATCTCCGAACATATTTAGAATGATTGATAAGTTTTTCTTTTTTGCCTTATATAATTAATTGTGTGATTATAATTTTCTATTATTATAAGAGTAGTAAAAATTTTACTGAAATTTGTCTGCTAGAAATGAATCGATGTTCACGATACAGGCCTAGCCTAGTGTGGACGTCTACGTTCACTATAAATTGAATTGTTAAGTGATTTTACAAATAACAATAACAATAAATAAATATTGATATTGTTTTCAGGTAAATCAGCGACAACCGAGTCAGGGTTGACACCACTACATGTGGCGTCGTTCATGGGTTGCATGAACATCGCCCTTGTGCTAGTAGGGGCAGGCGCCTCCGCTGACGCTGCCACGGCTCGCGGAGAGACACCCCTACATCTAGCCGCACGAGCTCATCAGACGGACTTAGTTAGAGTACTGCTTAGGAATAATGCTAAGGTTAGATTATATTTAATGGTTAATTTTGGATTCAAAAGCTATATACTTGTAGAACTTAGAGTATGTAATTCATATTAGACGTTAATTTTAAGAAAAGTTTGAATTTCAGGAAGATATTAAATTAACAAAATGGCAGAAATTAATTATAGTATTTATTACTGAAGCATCTACTCGATATGATTATGTGCTCTTCTCTTCAAAGGCACATTTCATAAAGTTTATTACTATATTAATCCTAGTATAGAAAAAGTTATTCAACCTTCACTGACATCTATGGTCTCTGTTATGAGATTTCATACTGCATACAACGAGATTGATTAGTACCGATTCAAATTTTGCAGAACGTATATAAAATGAAGCTTGTACGTTATTCTGATCTTCCTAAAATTAAACATTTTTAGAAGTTTCATCAAACCCCTTCAATATATTTTACGTAATTAGGTCCATACTTCTATATATTCTCAAAACCTTTGCAATTATCACATCAGTAGGATTTATCATCAGTTTAACAATTTTGCATTGTATTTATATTAGTACTAAAAAATAAAGTTTCTCATACATTTATCTAGGTTGAAGCTCGAGCTCGTGAAGAACAAACTCCATTACACGTGGCAGCTAGACTCGGGCACGCGGACATCGCTGGACTTTTAATACAACACGGAGCTGACGTGGCAGCTAACACTAAGGACAAGTACACACCGCTACATATAGCGGCTAAAGAGGGTAGGTTGACATATTACATACATATGAATAACGATTTCCGGGATATAAAGTAGCCTATGTGCTATTCCTGGATGTCAGCTTCCTGTATACAAAATTTTATCAAAATCGGTTCAGCCGTTTGAGCGTGAAGAAGTAACAAACATATACACACTCACAAACTTTCGCAATTATAATATTAGTAGGATTAATTCCAATTTATATATAATAATTGTTATTCCAAATACTCACCAACTCGGAAAAGCTTGTTTACTATTGATTTTTGTATTTAGGATTGTATGAAAAAATATTGCTAATTAATTGAAATATTTTAAATTAGTACAATAAAATGTTAAATAATACTAATAATTACAAAAAAATATATACATTTCAGGTAAAGAAGAAGTGGCCTCAATCCTTCTAGACAACAACGCGCCTATAGAGGCGGAAACAAGAAAAGGCTTCACTCCACTGCACTTGGCAGCCAAGTACGGTGATATTGGAGTGGCCAGGCTTTTATTAGCGAGAGGAGCTCAACCAGACGCTCCAGGGAAAAGTCATATAACACCCTTACATATGGCCACGTACTATGGACATCCGGATATCGCTTTGCTTTTACTGGACAAAGGTTTTATTCTCTTTACATTCTAGTACATATTTGCAAACTAAATTTTGAAAAATTGTGCGAGACCTAATTGCTCATAAACCTAACTTTCTAAATTCATATTATAAATATATAACAAAAATAGTCATATCATATATTTGTTTAAGATATACACTAGAATAGTAATAAAGTATGCCATGTATCACATAATTATTAAAGATCATGTATTTTACATAAACATAATGTATGCTAGAAGCTACATATTCAAAACTAATCACCAATTATATTTGCCAAGAAAACTAAATATACATACTACCTTACAAATATCTAGATATATATTTCATATAGTATTATTAGGCTAGACTAAATCCATTTTCCCCAGGTGCCTCTCCACACGCGTTGGCCAAAAACGGTCACAGCGCCCTCCACATCGCGTGTCGTAATAACCATCCAGATATAGCGTTCGCGTTGCTGGAACACGGTATGTACTGAGTAGAGGCTTTTAATTCATATCAATTGTCTTTTGGATGTGTTCTGTGATAGGGCAAAGTTTGAATTTATGTGTTTATGTAATTTATCGTTAATTATGTAACTTGACATAAGCTAATGTTTGCATGACAGTCAATTTGAAGTTATAATAAATAGATATGATTCTAATGGGATCATTATGGTTCTGTAATGTATTAGTCAGAACTATGTTATTTAAGTATTAGCTATTATCCTCAATAAATAAGTCTAATTTAGTTCTTTAGACAAATGACTGAAAACTACCCTCCAATTCATAACACCACTAGTTTATTTTAAGTTTTTATTATTTGCAAATCCTCATATATGTATATATATAATAATTTTTCTATATAGATGCGGATCCCTCAGTAAAATCTAAAGCTGGTTTCACACCACTACACATGGCGGCTCAAGAGGGACATGAGGACTGTGTTGAGATGCTCATAGAGAGAGGGGCTGATATTAATGTACCAGCTAACAATGGTAACCATTAGAATATATTTATAGTAAAATTTATTCAGTACTGCATACTAAGAACATAATTAGTTCTAAAAACTGGTTAAGGGTTATTGTATAAATCAGCAATTAATAAGATTAATGTAAGCATATAATATGCTCTTGGTTTTATATATACTTCAGTTTCATAGCGTATTGACTATTACTAAACTGTATTCAATATTCAATTTCAATTATATATTATTAAGTTTTTTTAGTATACTTGTTACTAGATGTATAATTATTTTTATAAAACTGGTGAAGGGTTATACTATAAATCTGCCATCAATAAAATTAACTTAAGAAGATATAAACGGTCATGAATTTTTATATACATCACTTTGATAACATATGGACTCTCATTACAGTAATTGAATATCCTTAACATTATGTATTATATATATACTAGAAGACCCGGCGAACTTCGTATCGCCCTATAATCAAGAAATATCTGTTACGATCTTTTATTTATATTTTTTGAGTTTACCTATTAAAGCCATAAATCTCCGTGTTTTGAAGTGAAACAGAATGATTGACATATTAGTTAGTTGTCAAATCTAATGTCAAAAAAAAGTTTATATCAACAACTATTAATAAATTAAAAATTAATTAAAAAAACATTGTCCAGCGGACAAAATTGTGAATCCAAACCATTCCCCTTGAACACACACAAAAAATTTCATCAAAATCGGTCCAGTCGTTTGAGAGAAGTTCAGTGACATACACACTCACAGAAGAATTATATTATATATAAAAAAAGATATAATTAATGTATATAACATATATCCAGGTCTAACTCCGCTACACCTGGCAGCAGCTGAAGGTCGTACAGCTGTGTTGAAGTCCCTGCTATCAGCTGGTGGGCGCTGTGCTGCTCGTACTAGGGATGGCTACACTCCCCTCCACGCCGCCGCCCATCATGGGCACCACGCGGCCGCACGGGCGCTCATAGAGGGCGGGGCTGACGTCACGGCTAGGGCTGCCCACGGGTTAGATATATATATGACGAACTAGGATATATATATTTATTTATTTTTCGTTACTGCCCAAAGGATTAGATATTTAAACTATATTATGCTCACGGTTTTATATATTGTAAGAAAATAAAGCCCTCCATCAACTGCTTGAGACAATATTCTTTCAAATTAAGAAACATTTTGATTATTGTTTCTTTATGCTTAATTTTTCTCAAAAGAGAAGATAAGATTTTGGTTAAAGATTTTTTTGTAGTATTCTTGTACCACTTGAACGATAATTAATTTCACATTGATCAAATATAAATTTATATATTTATTATTTAGTTGATATTTGTGTTAAAATTAATTTCTACATAAGAATCATTAGGTATTATAAGAGAAGTTAATTTTCTATTCCTACAAATGTAGACTGATTAGTCTCTCGGAACACTTAAACGTCTTACTTAATTGTGACATAAAGAACTTTAATTCTAAGAACTAATTAATACAATTGACCATATTCTCTTGCATTAAAACTCTCAGTATTCATGCATTACTTATGTTTAAGAATAAGATGAGTAAACAAATTTCATTTGAAACTGAAGGGCAAACCCTTTTTACATTTTTTTATTGATAAATTCAAAAATTTGTCAATAAAAAAAATGTATATTTTTCATATATTTAATAATATTTTCTTGTAATAGCTTCACCCCCCTCCACCAAGCGGCCCAACAAGGACACACTCTCATCATACAACTGTTGCTTAAGAACAACGCGGATCCAAATGCACTATCAGCTGTGAGTGTATTTAAAACTATTAAAAAATTACATTTATATCTTTACTCGCATGTGTGTGTGTGTGTACTCAATGTATGATTGTTTGATGTATACATATGTGTGAGTAGGGTATTTTTTGACCAGACTGTAAGCAAATATCTATGTGTGCGTGAGTAGAAAGTGCGTGTGTGTGTGACGTAATGAAATTCATGTCTGTGTTGGCGCGTATATATAGACTATAAAGCTATTGTTATATTACGAGAACGTTTCATTGTGTGTGTGTATGTGTGTGTGTGTGTGTGTTCCGTTCGTAATGTATGTCCATCTGTCCAGAGCGGTCACACTGCGTGCGCGTTGGCCGACCGTCTCGGCTACATCAGCGCGGTTGAAGCTCTAAGGCCGCTCACACAACACACGCTGTCACAAGCCGTTGGAGACTCGGGTACGTATGTGTGTTGTACGCCTTATTTAGTATTAAGATTTCCATACATTATTGATAGATTGATAACTATTAAGAAGTGTAATTCCTTGATAGATGTTTATATCAGATATGAAAATTTCATATCCAAGGCTAATATAAACATATATATATTTAATGTGAGGAGAAATTTCTCAAAATATCAGTAATGTTTGATCTAAATCCACGCTAGTTACTAAACTTAATGATATCCGCTAACCGGCTGTAAATCCGAATCTGGAGTTTTGCCAGCCAGGAATATTAATGTTTGAAACCTCTACCTCAAATATTCAGAGAAAAATAAAGTCTAATTATATGATATTAGAGTTGAAATTGCAAGCAATATTTGTTGATGGAATCATTTTCTGTTTTAATGCATTTCATATTGTCTTAAAGTTGACTGAATAAGAATAACTTTGTTGTAAATTTACGTATAATTATGTTTGTATATATAAAAATAGGTACCTGTCTTTTTCCGGCAAATCTACAAAACAACTGGTCTGATTTTTACAAAAATTTCAAAACAAGGTGTTTAAGTCAATGAAGCCATTATACTAAGCTTTTCTTGTATCTCTTATACATATATAAAGTTCTTGTGTCGCGGTGTTAGACAGAGAACTCCGAAACGGTTGGACCGATTTTGATGAAAATTTATGAGCATATTGAGTAAGTCTGAGAATCGGCCAACATCTATTTTTCATACCCCTAAGTCAAAAGGGTTGTTCACCCTTAATTCTTATTTTTTTTATTTTCGGACGAAATTTTTTGTTATATATTTTTATAATGTAGCAGTATAAAATGCATACACCCCAAATTTTTTGCTTTTTTTATCACCAATCCCTATTTTTTTATATGACAGAACAACGTTTGCCGGGTCAGCTAGTATATATAGTATATGTGCATATGAGGCTATATATTTTATAAAACACACCATAACAGTAAAACCCATATAAACTTTGACCCACTTGTAACGGGTACCCCATAGACTGCTAACTATAGGACAGTTATTGTACGCAAATCAATTGTGACACACCATGTATAATAAATTTTCTATACACCATCTATGTCAATATAATGACTACAAATTCTTTACAATAACTATAGAGTATATATGGTTTAATTAAAATAAAATAAATATTATTTAAAATTTGTGTCTTATAATTAATAATATAAAAGTTAATATTTCAGTTTAATTTTCCTATATTTATACGTACATTAAATATTTATAAAAATATTTTCAGGTAAATAAAAAAATATTTATAAATAAAACCAAATAAATTGATTAAATTCAATCACTATTATCCAAAATTGTACCTAAAATCGTGGTCACACTACTCTATCAGTATGTATTGCAATTGAATGCATCTAACATTATATAATCTATTAAACTTAAATGCTTGGTACAAAGCGGCTGTGTTTGTGGGAACAAAAAAAAATTACAACAGTGTAATAAATAACAGAGGTTAAATTTGTGGATATCAATTTAATATATTTAGGTAAGTCCTGACATGTTCTACTCTGTACACTAATTTGTATTCCCACGATTTAAAGAATGTACTGTGTAAATAATATTCAAAAACAAGTGAAGAGGCGATGACGTACATATAAAATTGATAATTATTATACGGATATAGTATAATATAAGAGAATTAATTATATATTAAAGGTTATTATATAAAAATTGACACGGTATATAATACATATGATTGAATATTCTAATCTTATATTGATAACCCAATTATGAATGCCGACCTTAACCCGTTTGAACTATTGTTCGCTGTAATACTTGAAAATATATGAATGATGTCACATACATACATGTGTGTGTGTGCGTGTGTGTGTGTGTGTGTCTGTGTGCGTATATTTATATAATACAAATATATAGTACTTGACTTGCTGTATGAGAATTCGTTTGAGATTTATGAATGGAATTTTCGTTACGTTATTTCTACTAAGAACACTTGCAAAATCTCCTTGGATACTGACCTAAAACTCATTGATACGAGTAAATTATAGGATAATGTATGAAGATAGAGTCGTGGATATTGTAGTGTAGTGTATTGTAAATAGCTTGGAGATTTTTACCAAGCAGGATTTCGCTTAGTAAGTGACCTTCCACAAAAAGTTACTTATTATTTATATACATATATATTTGTATGTATGTGTATACAGACTTATCCCTCCCGGGATATATTATTAACGCCTCAAATAACATATAAACTCATTAAAGCTTAACAGATCATACGAAAACTTTCACATACTAGAATGATTTGTTTATAAATTATATTATGTTATAGAATTAAAAATAAATATTTTTTTATGAATAGTATTTGGTTTTGGTTCTGCTAACGACTATGTTGTTTATTGTTTTAAAATTTAGAACATTTTCCGTAGATCTATCTACCTCCATACAAAAGTATTATCAAAATCGAATAAGCCCTTCAGTAGGCTTAAAGTTTATTTTAATTGCTATAAGTGTTTCTCGTATATCTTTCAATAATATAATGTGCGAAGTATTATGAATGAAAAACTACATATTTACTATACGTATTTAGTATGTACTAGTTTTTACCCGCGACTTCGTCCGCGTTAGTTTCGTCATTAGTAATATATGTATAGCTGACCGGGCGAACTCTATTCCGTTTTAGAGGCCATTAATAATCAGGTTTCTCCTGTTTCAATCGAACAGAATGATTGACATATTAGTTAGTTGTCAAATCTAATGTCAAAAAAAAACGTTTGTATGGGAAATAGAAAAGGGCTGTTTATGGTTTTCCCGGCAATTATTCCAATTTTTCTCACCTTTTATACCTTCCCTGAACCTCCACGAACATTTCAAGACTAAGGTAAGATAAATCCGTTCAGCTGTTTTCGAGTTTTAGCGAGACTAAGGAACAGCAATCCATTTTTATATATATAGAAGATTACTAAATAAACTTGTATTAAGGATACAGGTCTAAAGAAGTTTATATGCAAAGTCACTTTCACTACCTTATTATATACACGATTCCTGGCTAATTAAAAAATGTAATACTCAAATACGAATAAGGTTTCGGTTGGAGGAATTGGAAGGGGTATTGTGGTTTCCTTAACCGACTTTGTAACTTAATATGTCTTGGAATACTTACTTGTACTTATGGGGATCGTGTTGTTACTTAAAATATCAAGCTTTGAATTTTAACTGAAACCGGTTCAGTTTAATGATTGTAATTAAAAGCTTGTATAGATTGTTCTTAAACCCACGCATTCAATGTTATGCGATTATGATGACGAATTCGTGTCTTAAATCATGTATGCGAAATCTTTATTCCTACGCTGATAACTACAAAATATATTAGGTGATATTTTTAGGAAAAATACAGCTATATTGCTTATTTTATTTTATGAAAATGTCAATAGTATATAGAAAAATTGTGGTTTTCCCTAATATACCTAGTCATATTTGGGTAGTAAAATCTTTCTATATAAATATGTATGTTAATCTTTTAATATATATGTTACGAGCAACATACAAACACTGACTAGATTTATTTTCACGCTAACTATATATACCCCCCCCCCCCCCCCCCCCATTGACATCACAAGGTCTACAGTATTTTTAGAGTCGGTTCATTCCATGTTGAATCAAGCTCCCTACGTCACGATTGCCCCATCAATAATATGCTTGCGCTATTAATAGTGTACCACAAATCAAACATTGTTTTCTAAACACATTGAAATACCGCGAATAAACAAAACTTCAAATAGCTTCAATAAGCGTTATTCGAATCGCTAATGACGTTTGATGCATGTCAAAAATATTATAGGCTAGTCTGTGGTGCAAAATTGGCGGTTTTTCTGTCAAATTACTTTTTACGTTGTAATTATTTCTTGAGACAAAGCTGAAGGATAAAACTAGTTAGCGATGAACCAAACAATGTACAGCAGCCAATTTACGATCAATTAACCGTACTAATAGCTATCATTACCTAATAGAAGTCAACTATGCCGCTTTGACCGATACACGTAGCTAAATGTTCCGCTTCAATGGACACCGATATTGGAAGCATTTTTAATCCAATACTATTGAAAATTTTCTGTCATTTTCTGTATAATTATTTTAATTAAAATAGTCTTTATTGTCATTAGAATAAAGTCTTAATTTAATATATTTCCATTATTCACTATTCACGTGTGATTATTTATATCTTACCGGCCCCGGTACAAGTCTGACGTCATCAACGCCGAATTTAGCGAATCAACTCGTAATTTTATTTTATATTCGTTTCTTACCACAGACGTATTTATATTTAGATGTGGCAGATGTATTTTTTTTAGGGGAGTTTGTTGTTTGTAAATATATTGATCACGGTTTTATATAAAAGTTATATCTTATCGTGTAACTGATAACGATAACGGAGTTTTGTAACACTCTAATTGTTAATACATCCCTTTATTTTTATAA
This sequence comes from Danaus chrysippus, assembly GCA_916720795.1. Taxonomy (NCBI): domain Eukaryota; kingdom Metazoa; phylum Arthropoda; class Insecta; order Lepidoptera; family Nymphalidae; genus Danaus; species Danaus chrysippus. The sequence continues at coordinate 4,223,219 of CAKASE010000064.1, read as the reverse complement.
AATTTATCGCGCATACTAATTGATTACCGCGACTTGAACCGTATGAAGCGTTGAAAAAAAATATTTAAACTTTTTGAATGCTCATTTAGGTAATTTATTTTCTTACTTTACAATCAAATTATATTAAACTAGCTGCGCCCCGCGGTGTTACCCACGGATTTACGGGATTTCCGGCATGTAAGGTAGCGTATGTGTTATTCCTGGATGTCAGCTTCCTGTATACAAAATTTTATCAAAATCGGTTCAGCCGTTTGAGCGTGAAGAAGTAACAAACATACACACACACTCACAAACTTTTGCAATTATAATATTAAGTAGGATTATATTATTATTTAAATATTAATTATTTTAAATAATTCATAATATTAACAATGTCGTCGTGAATTGAAAAAATTATGTCATATTCTGATAGAGTCTAAAGTCTACTTAAAAGTTTCTGCATAACCGTCTGAGCTGTTCACTTCTCAGTTACACTGTTGCCTCGCGACGGTCACAACGCCTCTTACAATATTTTATATATATATTAATATATATATTGAAGTTAGTGTCGTATGAGAATTATCGGTTTAAGTGTCTGTTGAATGTTTAGTGTGAAATCTGTGATGTAACCAATACAGTGCGATTGTTTCTTTATTGGTATTGTGATTTTTTTATTGGAGTATCGTTTACAGTGAGTTGATCATGATTTTTTTCGCACTAACTCGGCGGAATGCCAAAATACGTTGGCTGGAATTTCGTTTCGAGTCAGTTTTTTTGAAAATTTTTGTAATACATATATTATAGTATACGATAATGACGTAAGATTATTTTATTTAATGTTTTTAATATATAAATTGTCCCTGACATTTCTTACGTGTTGACGACATTGGCATTTAGTATTTAGTTATTGAGGTCAAATGAAAATAAACACCGTTTTCTAATATATCAACCTGATTTGTTGATAAAATATAAAGAGTTTATTGATTATTCCAGACGATTTCGCAACCACAGTGTCTCTTCATTTCGTTGAATATAAATAAATAATTCGCCGAATCGTCAAATACGGCAAACAAACAATGTGTCGTTCATATTGAAAGTGTGCGAACATAAATATTTTTGATACTTGTTTTGGTAATGATGTAACTGCCTGTATACGTGATCTACCAAAAAGATTTATACGATTTTATGCCGTGTTGTATGTGATGGAAGTTCTATTATCCCTTGATAGATTTTTCTATCTATGATGTACGTTATCTTGCCAGGGGAACCTGTTTAGCTGGATGTAGGCTACAAGTTTCTAACTGATAGTTAGCGCTATGTTTTACAAATAATCTAATGCGATTCCTTCTATCTTAGTGGTGCTTATTTTAAAAAGGGAGTGTTATGTTTTACATGTATGTATGTATGTATGTATGGTTCGGTAAATATAGCAAACTTTTCTAGTAATTAAAAGCAATTGAATTGCGTAATTTTGGTATTTATAAAATAATTACGTTGCTTTGCTTAATAAAATAATAAAGTTATCGGCTTTCATTGTATGTTTTCAATGTATAGTAATAATGACATTGTAAATATGTATATAAATAGAAACCTTAGCTGGATTAAAGAGAAGTAAAGACATAAGTCAATTACCCTCGGCGGTTTAACAGGGAAAGGTTTAGTGTGATTTTGTATCGCCTTATAAACTTTTTAAAGACAAGTGTACATTGTGTAAAATTTCAGAAATTAAGACATTATTAGGAGAATTATGTATACAAGCTTTATATTGCAGAATTACTAAGAATTAGTAACCATTAAAGTATTAATGAGGTTACATATAATCATCAAGCAGTATACGCATAAATGAGGTTTAACTCTACTTATATGTGTTTCGGCCTTAATTTATATCATGTGTACAGAGCCTTACCATTAAGTAATGTTGACTTTTGACACTATCGTTAAATTTGTGTTCGTTGTAATACTTTCATTTTCTGCACTTGGCATACAAATATGTCTTATTTTGTTTTCTTTGTACGCGATATAAAAAAGTACTTTTGTTTTTGTTAGACCTAATTTTTGAATGCTAAAAGCTAGTAATTATTTCAATAATGTATTGACAAAATTTAGCAATTTTCCAATAAGCAAGTCATGTGATTGTGAGCTAAAAATATGCACATATTGATTTTACTTCAACGTATTATATTTGGTTGACCGCAATGTAATAATTTTGTTACAATTTCTGTTGATAATACTAGTTATGCTTCGAGGTTTTAATCATAATTATTAATAATATGCTCTTTATATTCTAGTGTAATAATTTTAATATTGAGGACAAACTTTTGTATTCATACATTATCATACTCTGTTACCTTGACAATATGTATCACAAATTTAATACCTATTAGTTCAGCAGTTAAAACTCAAATATAAGTTTTGATGGAAAAAATGTGAGATTTATTTCAATTGTTGTCTTAAGACGTCAAACATAAATTATATCAATAATAACCAACATATATATATATATATATATTACTTCTTTTCAAACAAACAAGCAACAATTTAAATATGAGCTCATTATTCTGAAGGTTTAACAATATTTATAAACATATAAATATATATCATTTTAATAAAGATTTTCTTTAACACGTATACTTACCATGAGTTAACATAGTCAAACTGAACGTAGAGAAGCCAGTTTTAAATTTAAAATTCCTCGCAGTTGATACTTTCAAAATATATACTACAGTAGAACTCCAATTATCCGAACTCCAACTATCCGAATCGCCGATTATCCGAATCACTTTCAGAAAAAAAATTGTCCAAAAAAAGTCTAAGTGCGCTATTATTCTTCCCTCCGCGATGTCAGTGTAGGCACAACGGCAAGTTAAGACCGCAAAACAGCTTACATTGACGAAGATGTTTAAAAAACAATGATTTTTATTTCTAAACTTGTACATAAGTACAATTTATTTATATTTAAAACATGTGAAAACATCATGTTTCTTTCATTTAATTCAATAAAAAAATAGCGCAATATCAAAACGTTACTTTTTTTTCTCTCCAATGGCAATAAAAAAAACTCCGATTATCCGAATGGGTCCTGGTCCCCATTAATTCGGATAATTGGAGTTCTACTGTAACTAGCTTTCCGCCCGCAGCTTCGCCCGCGTGCAGTTCGCTTATATCGCGTTTCCAAGAGAACCTTTCAAAAGTCTGGGATAAAAACTATCCTATGTTCTTTCTCAAGGTCAACTCTATCTCTGTACCAAATTTTATTAAAATTTACACAGACAAACAATTTTCACAGACAAACAGATAGACAGAGTTACTTTTGCATTTACAATATTAGTAGGGATACTTCAAAGTTTGCGTATTCAGTTTAACTCAGACCCGTACTAAGGGTACAGACCTTAAAACCGCTTAAACATAAAAGGTCCGTTCTCGATACACGTTAGATTGGTTTCAAACCCCGTATAAGTTTCTTCTCATTTCCTTTGGCGTATGTATCGCGTTACATATGTTACTTGCCAGTCGTGTATAACCTATTTAATATACAACGACAAAATTATACTATTATTTTTGTAAACAATACCTTCTATTTGTTGGGTTTTAAATTTTTGTAAGAATTTATAATGAATAATTGAAACCTGGCTATATCTGAAATATCGTGGAAATTGTAAGAATATTTCAAATAAAATTTCCAATATAGCACATATTGCTGTAAATATTGATATATATATTTATTGATTGAAATAAAAATTGGTGATATAGACATTATATTAATGTAGAATGTACATAGATACAAGTATGACAAATTTCTTAAACAATCTTTTTCCATATTACAGCATAATTTTACGAAACCTTTTTTTATTCTGCCGTCTTAAATAGGGAATATTTTCTTAATAATTTCAATCTACGAGGGGAGGTCAAAAAGTTCGCGGAATGGAGGGGATGGAGGGGGTTGATTTACTCGTCCAGGAAGTAACTTGTTCAACACCTCATTAATAGTATATATACCAAGTTTGAACCAAATCGGGTCATAAACTTTTGAGTTATTAACCTGGAAACGAGTGAATCGGGAAGAAGTCAGTGAGTATGGAGAAAATTGAACACCGCGCCGTTATTAAGTTCCTCACCAAGCAAGGAAAATCCGCTCAGACGATTTTTGAAGAGCTGTTATCAGTTTACGCGGTCTCTGCCCCTGGTAAAACCATGGTTTACAAGTGGCATGGACTTTTTAAACAAGGGAGAGAGTCCATTGAAGATGACCCCCGCTCCGGACGACCGATTGAGGCCACCACACCGGAAATCGTCGCAAAAGTAGAAAAACTTATATTGGAAGATGCCCGGTTGAAGAAGAAACAACTTGCAGCAATGGTTGGAGTATCCGAAACCAGCATTTTAAATATCCTACATCATCATCTTGGGATGACTAAGGTCAGTGCAAGATGGGTTCCACGAATGCTCACGCCACTTCAAAAGAGCGAGCGTGTCGAGTGTTCTCGCCAGTTTTTGAAGCTCTGTGGGGAGAATAAGGATGAAGTTATGGACCGGATTGTTACTGGTGATGAAACCTGGGTTCACCCCTATGAACCTGAATCGAAGTTAGAATCGATACATTGGCATAAAAAAGGCACAGCTCCTCCCAAGTAGTTTAAAGTGTCACAATCGGCCGGAAAGATCATGGCGACTGTCCTTTGGGATACAGAAGGTATTTTGCTGATCAATTATAAAGATCGTGTTGTGACTATAACGGGACAGTACTACGCTTCTTTATTAGATAGATTGAAAGAAGCTATGAAGGAAAAAAGAAGAGGAAAGCTGTCAAAAGGTGTGCTCCTTTTGCACGACAACGCAACAGTCCACACGTGCCATGTTGTGACGGCTGCCATTCACCGATGCGGATTCGAAAAATTACACCACCCACCTTACAGTCTAGACTTAGTCCCCAGCGACTATTATTTGTTTTCAAAAATGAAAAAAAAGCTGCGTGGAAAAAAATTTGAGAAGTCAAGTCCGCAATTTCGGCCTATTTTGATAGCCAAGATAAATAATTTTTTTCGATGGTATTAATAAATTATTTGTGAGATCCGAAAAATGTATTAAGGTTAAGGGAGGTTATATTGAAAAGGAAAAATAGTTTCGTGTTAAATTTCAACCCCCTTCCCGTTCATTCCGCGAACTTATTGACCTCCCCTCGTATATAAGTTATCTAAAAAGTATATTAAAAATACTATTTGTAGTCCTATAGGGAAGACTCTATTAAACATAAATCGTTCCAAAAATCATACATACAAATGTTACTCAAACAAAACATTGAACACCATTACAAGTCATGATTCATGACACAACGATTATTATATTAAAGGCAGAAGGTTAACACTTAACATATCTAATAGTAAACAAAATGCTTCTGATTGGTCAATAATTTTGATGATGTAACAAAGAGGAAGCATATTTTCATTTGTATGAATCATGCAAAATTAATTCTCCTAACATACATTATTGTGCTAAAAACAATTTGAATTTGTTGAAACAGAGTCGAGTTTTAAAGGCTTATGTAGGTATAGCATGCAATTTAATTGTGCATGGATAATTATTGCCTTGCTATAGTCAGAACTAAATATTATTTAAATTAATGCTTTTACTGGTATAATTGTAAATAAAGCGAATTTTAATCTAATGTTTTACTTACCTCTCAAAGATTTTAATTTGTTTCTTCGTTTAATTTGACTAAAATATAAGTTTTAATTAACTCTTAATAACTTTTCGTAAACGAATCAAGCAATGATTTTCACAACCTAAAAGTATATATATAACTATATAACTTTTTTAACTACATTAAAATGTTTTGTTCTTGCTTAGCATAAATAAAGCATTTATATATAGAGATATCAGATACCTTATATGTGGTTATACAGAGATTAACCGTTTCTGGCATTTTTTAAATATACATACCCATTTATATTATACATATTTTATATATATACCTATGTATATTAATTATAAAGGTCATTGAAGGTCATTGGTCCTTTACATCCTTTTCTACCTCATCCATCTCAGGTAGAAGTTTTCAGGTGACCTAGTTTTACATGACGCTTTAACTAAGCTTTTCAAAATAATTATTATAAATATCGAATGATATATTATTAAGAATTAACCTGTTTGATGAAAATACAATGATAGGTATATTTCAGTATGAAAAATTTTACTTATTGCATATAAATATAAAAGTTAAATAGCTCACTAGTTTTTACTGTTGAATGCGTGTTTGTAGCTTATCTAAAGCTCACAATGACGTCAGTTTTACCTTAAACGAAATAAAAATCAATGGGAAATAATATACAATACTTTTTATTACCTTTAAAATATATCACGTCTAATTTATAATTAGTTTTAAGTGGGCTTATTATAAAAAAGTACTGAAAATTTATTTGCATATATAAATAGATATATATATTTGTTATGTTATATGTAGGAAGGAAAATATGTTAATCATCATTTGGATCTCATTAGACGTGACTGGAGTAATAATAAGACACGATTCCAGTTTGTTATCACTTAAGAAACGTGATATGATATTTGTAGAATAGTTGTTTATGGACATTAAACATCGTCTAAAGCCTGCAGTTTAGTTGATGAAACAACGTAAATTTCGTCATTATAAAGTTTTTCTAATGCCCTTGTTACGTGAATTAAATCCCTACTAATATTATAAATGCGAAAGTAACTCTGTCTGTCTGTCTGTTTGTAACGCTTTCATGCCTAAACCACTGAATTGATTTTAATGAAATTTGGTACAGAGATAGAGTAGACTTTGAGAGAGAACATAGGATAGTTTTTATCCCAGACTTTTGAAAGGTTCTCTTTGAAATCCACGCAGGCGAAGCTGCGGGCGGAAAGCTAGTTACATATAATTGTGTGAAGCGAGTGGAACGTTATACTGGCCGCTCGGGTCATTCGTCCATGATGATCTTGGTTACCGAATGTCCTATAAAGTCGAGGTTTGTTTTGTTAGATATATCACTTATCTGGGATAGTTCTTATCAAAGAAATCTTAGATCGAACCACCAATTTAAATTTAATGGCTTGAAAAAGAACTCGTGTTTATAAATATCATTGTATACTGAGGTCGTCTTACTGAATTTGTGCTGAGAAAAATTCTAAGGTGCATCTTCTAGTATTGTATTATACTGTATGCGATTCATAAAACCTTAATACTAATAAATAATAATGCTTTGGTTTTTTATTGAATGCGTATTAATGTTTTGGTATACGTCAAAATTAGAGCCGTAGAAAGGATATCTATAATATTTTCATTCAAACGAGCAAGTGAGGCTTTCAGCTTTTCATAAAAATGTTTAATTCCAAACAATCTTTCAAAGCAGTGAATCGATTTTTTATTGAATATGACGTTATATTATAATAATTAACGTTTACTATTTTTTCGGACTGGTTGACTTATATTGCTTTTCGGTGCATCATCTCTATTCTCTAATATATTATCAATAATTTCACATGTTTATTTCAAACAATAAAATTACTCGCAAACATTCAATGCTTATAATAATCTTGAAATTCTTTTTTAATAAAACATAAACTAAAATAATTAATTAATTTAATATCGCAATGGTATGAATCAAAAGGAAATTAATTTAATAAAACCCACAGATTATATTAAGATCTGTCGTAGTGGGTGGAAAATATTCTAAAACAAAGGAATAACATGTTTCTAAGATTAAATTATTTTGCTATAATATAAATTTTATTACGATATAAAGTGGATTTGAAAGAGAACATGAGTCATATATAAACAAGACCTGATCCAGCCAGAATTGAGGACAAATATAATCTACCTCTGTAGAGATTTTAAATAAATAAACTATAAATTAATGCCAACATACAAACCGACAGTCTGATAGAAAATAGATAGATTAATGGTTTTTATATGTAAAAATTGCTAATATATAAATTTAAATATCGATTGAGGTCTGAAAAATAAAAAATCTAATATTTGTCTATATATATCTATAGGAAGGAATATGTTTTAACTATTTAATTCTTAATGGATATTTTTTTATTGTTTCGATTTATTTATTTCCGAGAGAAATTTACTTTTACAAATTTCCTAATTTTTATTTTTGAGACGATTCAGATTACCTTAAAAAATTGTTTTTGTCTAATTATAGTTTATATTTTTGTAACTGTCCTTCAATAATTTAATGTTTAAATTACAATATAAAGACATCTTCCAGTCACAATATGAGTACTGTGAGTGAAAAATTGTGTATATCGTGCTTTTAATATATTTTAATAAGGGCTGCCTTCAAATTGATAAATCAAGTGTGTTTCAAATTTCAATATAAATTATTCAAATAATGTTAGCTTTTTTGCGGTTTATTGTTTTTATTCAATTAGTCACATTAAATTTGTATCTTCACTGTTATCGACGAAACACGAACTAGTCGCATGACACACTCGTTTAAATATATTACATTACTGAAACATATTTTACATAATATATCCAATTATATTGATCTCCTATTTACTTATTTACAAACTTACTTTAACTGCGTTTTCGTTTGAATCGACTTATGAATTGTATAGAATTTTTATTGAATATTTATTTATTTATACTAAATCTTGTGACAAATCTTAGCATATTAGACTGATATGATAAAATGCATTACTAGAATGTTTCTTGATAAATTATTGTTGAATAATTGTTTCAAAGAAAGACAAACATCTATCAAAACTTTGTCCTCCCACACAAATTTAATGTTAGTATGTAGTATAATTACGCTTTATATAAAAGAAAAAACGTTTTTATATTATGACACATAACATACATATTTTTAACTACGATTTTAATTTCCATTCGCGATTTTAAAATATTTTCTTTCAATAAGATAAAGGTACTTCATTGGTTCATATAAATATATGTATTAAAATACCTATCTGTTAAATGCAAAATTATACAATAATTTTATCTCGTTTTATATTTCGCAACATATTAGTGGGCGTAAACGGTTGTGATTTATAAAAAATATATTTATAATATTAATATAAATACAATAATAAAATATGTTCTGTTTTTAAATTTCTATATAGGTTTAGATTTAAGCTTTGTTAGAATAAAATAACAAAGTAATTAGAATTTATTTTTAAAATTTTGTCATACATTGTCCCTTATGTCTTCACAACAATAGAAGAAAATATGAATAATAAAAAAATAATCCAATAATATCTGAAGGATATAAAAAATCCTATAAAATCAAGTGATATTTTTTGGAAATGTTGTCAAATTGCGTACGTTTAATTTTTATATTTTTGGTATTTTTACATTCAAAAAAATGGTTTTTGATCTTAATGTTAAAAAGAAATCAGTTTTCTTATACCTTTTTAAATTTCTCCCGGTGCAAGAGCCTTCTTGTTCCATTTACGTTGTTGTGAAAATTTGTCATTAACAAAAAAAGTCATACAAATGATTATTAAACTTTGTATGGTATAAATCACTGAAGCATCAAACCCTTTGTTTGGAGGCTTGTGAAGGACAGCGACCTTTACCCTTCGAAATAGTGTCCTTTGTTATTTTATGCAATAATTACATTAAATTGTGTACCTACATATTATTATAATACAATGATGACAATTTTATCACTGGTGACTAATTCTCGTATTATGGCGAGGTCAGTCTATGAATTTTATCCTTTTACCTGTTGAAAATTTTTAGGTATAATTATTAAATTTTTATTAAGATCTTGTGTCAAATAGTTGAAAATTAAGTAGTTCTTGAACACCTACACATTAAAATTCTTAATACTTTGTAACGCCATCTACAGGATTTGTCGTGCACTAAACTGAAATGCAAGTTCTTTAAGATTGGTTTACATACATTGTCGCTAGGTGGCAGAATACTTAGTTCAAATGCGAAGGCGTTAACAATGCTAGATTTTAACCTCACATGCATATTATTATCCTGCATTGATTTCAAACAATAAATATATGGCTTGAACATTATTAACAAATGTAACTGCATTTCTAAATGAAATATAATGGAGAAATTATACATAATTTATGCCTTACAATAAATTGAAAAATAATGCAAATCAATTTCAATAAAAAATAATTAATCTTGATTTGTACGATTGTCATTGACGTAAAACGTCCGTGGCATTGAACAATCTGGGTAGCGAGCGTATTCAAGTGTGACTAACACGTGTACTTGTAATTTAATAAATCTTGATAGATTTGACATCTCGATTGTAGTCAAATGTTTATTATACTCTAAAACGTTAAAGGTCGCTATCTTAGTTATAATTTATTATGAACGATTTATTTATAAACAAATTCTCTGATAAGTATGGTATAGAAAAGTCTCATATAAGAAATTTTATTAAGAACTGCAGTAATGAAACTAGCACCAATTTTTGTATTGAAACTCACTGGGACATTAGCTTTGACTCTGCAATTACGATTAATTATTTCAAAATGACAAGATTCAGTAATTAATCATTATTGAATGGGCTATTTTAGATTGGACGCTAATCTCATTATGTTGATGACGACAGATGATAGATGGCGTTAGTATCTATAAATATAACAACATGTATATTCGTAAATAAAAGTATATTGATATGTATAATTAACAAATTGTGTTAAGCCTTGTTCCTTTTTTTATTATATGTATTTCTTAATATAAAATTTGTATGCAATTGCCAATTGTTTACTAACAAAGTTGCTGTGCTCATAGTGAGTACATACAAATGCTCTATTTATAACAGATATGCGCTAGCCGAGGAAACCTCATAAAGTTGGCACAGATTCCTATGCGTATTAATAAATGCATTACTTGTCACGGTACATATTGAATATGGTGTACTGACTTTTTTCATTACAAGACATACTTTATGATGTCAATAGTTAACTATAGTTTACATAGATGGCGCTTATATTAAAAATCGAATCATTCGTTTATAATTCTGAAAACGTCTTTTACAAATTGTTTTCATAATTTAAAAGGATTACAATATGTTAAGAAATACCAACCAATTATTTGATTTTTATTTCAATAATAATATATAATTTTAGAAAATTAATTAATATAATAAATTACTTGAGTATCAACATTAGGCAACATCGCATTTTTCAAGGTAAAATAGTTTGTTTGGAATTTTAAGTGAAACTCCAATTTAGTATAAATTTATTCTCAGTCAATTAAATTTAATATATTATATAGAAATCTACATTTTTTTGCTTTTGTAGAATTCTACTCATTTTTGGAAACAAAAATAATATAATAAGTTATTTTTGGCAATCCAAGTAGCAAACATGTAGGTACTTTGCATAGTATTACGTATAAGTATATAATCGTTGTATGATTTTTATTTATTAATATAAATAAACAAAACAAGTTCCGTCAATGATAATTGAAATATAAGTTTTCAATGAAAAATTTTTATCAGAAATTCGTATTTTAAGAAAAATAAAATACATTATAACGACTAGATTAACTGTATTGAGCTATAAATGCTATTGAGGTATGTTATTATTGAATAAAACATTAAATAAAACTAGTTCAATCAGCCTACTATGTTATCTACCGTCGAATTGACAGGAGAAATGGTTTTAGTCACGATTTTCCTTGACTTTTGTTTATAAATAGCGATGGTTAATGGGTCGCCCTTGGCGTATCACTTTCTATAGCAAACATAGTATCTGTAGTTGTATGTTTAAAATAATTTGATTGTATAGCAGCAATTATTTATATATACATATACTTTATAGGAGCTTTATAGCTTTCCGACCTCAGCTTCGCCCGCGTGGAGTTCGGTTATATCGCGTTTCCAAGAGAACCTTTCAAAAGTCTGGGATAAAACTATCCTATGTTCTTTCTCAAGGTCAACTCTATCTCTGTACCAAATTTCATTAAAATCATATCAGTGGTTTAGGCGTGAAAGCGTAACAGACAGACAGACAGAGTTACTTTCGCATTTATAATATTAGTAGGGATAGATTTTCTGTGTTTTTTAAATCACAGTCCGTCACCCATTGCTGCTAATGGACGCGATTGTATCGCTATTTCCTTCCGATGGTAATTTACTAAAATTACTGTACCGAAATGGTTGAAACTTTTATTGCTAATAGCTAAGTTGCATTGTATTATATTTATCATGTTTAATCGATAATTTTACTATTAAATAGACAATATTGTTTAAATAATATGTCAGTCGGAGTCAGTGAGTCTAACGTACGACGAATAACTGTGTAAGTAATTTCACATTAGTACTACAATCCCGAAATAATAATTAGAAGGTCTGTTTAGGAAGTACCCAATGGAATATTAAACGCCACTGGCCTTGATTCCCAAACGGGCATCCCGATTTGGCTGAGTAGTGAGTTAGCTCGGAACAGGCGCGTTCGTTAGTGGAACCTCATTGCTAGTGGGCAGTGTTTTGTTGATGCAGTTAGCGTTGCTAGTCCGGCACTAGTTTAACGTACATCTGCAGTGCGCGTTCGCCGCGAATATTAGAAAAAAAAATTACGCGCGCTTAAAACAATCAAAATGGGTGCTGTCAAAAATAATAAGAGCAAAACGAAAAGCGTTAATAAAAATGATGCTAAAAAACAGAAAATTGATGACGGGAAAATGAAAAAAAAGAAAAAAGTGTCGTGTTTACAATGCTTCAAGTCACCAGATGATGGTATGACCAAATATAAAAATGTTTTTTATACTTTGATTGTATTTTTCCGTCGTTTAAGATAAATAATGTTTTTATTTTGTCACGTTCATTAATTTTTTTTTATAGTCTATGAATATTCATGAGTCGATTGAATGGTTCCACAGAAAATATTTACTTTTTTAATAACGGAGTATCTAATATTGTAAGGTATGGCGTAAATTTTAATGTTAAATAATATTTATATATCGAGATTTTAAAATAAAAAAATATCTGTTGAACATCTCTGAAGCCTTTCAATATCATCATGGAGATTTTACGAGATTAATTAATGTCATATTAAAAATTAACATATATATATTTGATATATAATGATTTACATGACGACCATCCCAAAACATTAACGCTTCGACCTACATTTACTGTTTACGTCCCAAATAAAACACTAACGTAATACAGTACATGCGAATGGTGTTTTTTAACTTGATATAAAACATCTATTTTTTCTATTATTTCGTGATTTTGAAACATTTTTTGTACTAAAAATATAAAATTACATTAAAAAAAACATTGCTATGTTTAAATTTAGGACGGAATATCTATATAACAAAATGGCTTTAAAAAAATAAGAAATAAATTCAATATAGGACAGATATCTATGTATGAATATATTCATCCTGCTTTATTCGCGACCTTGGTAACACAATACTCTCTTAAGCAAAGATTCCTTGACGCTCCTGAGCGATTTCAATTGCTACAAATAATGTAGGGAAATGAAAATCGTCGTATAAAACATAGCAGCGGACCGTGACAAGGCTGATGTATTTCGTTTACATCATCATTACCTCACACAAACAGACATACATCAGTGAACTCGGAAGTATGGACACAGTTGATAATTGTAGCACTCAAATTACTATATAAATATGGTTTTTATATACAAATTTTGGAAGTATGGCATGAATTTGCTCAGCTTGTGAATTAAAAATTGCTATTTAGCATCAGAAACGCGATTTTACCCTGTTAATGTATTTAAATTTTTTGTTTTATATTGTGTATATTTTCGTTTTGTATGTTACTTACATATAAAAATGTATACCTTACTATTAAGTTTATGTAATTTGATAATTTCTTATCATAATATCATACAAAATACATCAATAATACCGTTTTATAAGGACGCGAGTTTCACGTAGATTTGCATTTATGTTACAATCAAGATGAGATCACTCACACAAAGGTGCTGTTGTAAGTACATATTAACACGGCTCTATAGAGGCTTTATCTCAAAAACTTCGCGTTAACGTCAATTAGAACGAATTAGGAATTCCGTATGTGGAATTACGTAGTATCAATTGATAAGTTATTCTTGGAACGTACTTCGAAGGAAGCCCTGGTTCTTTTCAGTACTAGAAAGCAGCCCTAGTAGGTTCTTTTCAAATTTGATTACGTAGAGAGAGGAGCTTGGACAGTGGAGGTGAGAGTTTAACGCGCGTTAGATAGGTGCCCCTTAAACCTACACCTGGGTCGCAAGTCCCAGGCACTGTTGAAGCTCCTCTCCCTGCAACGCGATGGACCCGGCACCCGCACGGTGAATCCATTGAATGCTAAAAAGTTTTGTCTCATATCATTTTTCTGTATATATTTTGTATAGATTTTTGTTGTATTCTATTTAATTTTAATGTCAAATGCTAAACAACAATGAGGTCATACTGTTCGCGGTCCATTGCCGTGTTAGTATTAATGTTTAGCCAATACCTGACGTAAACAAACATACATGGTCAAGGATACATGACATAAGCGATGCGTAATTTAGATTTGAAATATTTTTTCATATTATTATGGAGGCTTGATCAATAACACGTATTGTTAAACTAGTTGTTGCCTGCGGTTTTGCTCGCATTTTAAATGCCGTCCACATACTTATTAGAGGTTTCATTTGATTTCGGACCCCTTCTGTGTGTTAAAACTAAACTTTTGATTGAAAAAAATAATTTTGAAAATCGGCCTTTAAATGAAGGTATTATAGCATGACATATGTAAAGTCAAATTTAGATCCTCTTCCTTGTTGAAATTGCTTTAAAAGTAGCTTATGTTATTTTTTATGACATCACCTAACATTGAATTCAATTCCGCTCAAAATCAATTTAGCCATTCTAGAACAGCCGAAACAAAGAGACGGACAGAAAACACGCATTTCTCATATAGCTATCGTATACATATACATTTTGTATGCGTTTATTGAAATGCTATGAATATAAAAATAAACACTCTTCATTCATTTATTTTTATTACTATACATGACACGTAATAATTCTTTGTTTAATTCTCAAAGACACCATGAGAGATATTATTAAGGAAAACGAATAGAAATTAATTTATTTTCAAGAACTTTCTTATCAGTTGTTCCGTTTGCTAATAAATTAAATACTAGCCGAAGGTTATACCCTTACTACGAATGTCACGTCTACTTTAATACCAATAGTTTGTTAGACCATTCCTAGTACTTGTATATTTCTACTAAGGAAGAAGTGTGAGACGATTAAACTCTTCTTCTACCTGGCAATTTTTCCCAGCTTCAGCCAGGGTCTGCCTTACATGTTATGAATAGATTTGGCTAATTTTTTTTACGACTGCCTGACATCAACCCTCTTTTGGGATTGCATTAATCAGTGATGTCTAAATATTCTTAGAAAGTACATATGACTCGGAAAAATCACATTGGTACTTGCCAGGGCCAGGATCGAACCCGCGCCCTCGTGTATGAGAGGCGGGCCTTTTAACCACTAGGCCACCACTGACTGTGAGACCGTTAAACTGTCTGTATTATTGTAACGATATGAACACGTAATAAGGACTAATGGTCTAATATTAATTATCGAGTTATTCAAGACAATGCTATGTCACTCAACTGCCATCTGCATTTTATATTGTAAACAGTTTATTGTATGTGTCTGACATATTGTGTATAGATTCACTGAAACCTTCCATTATTTACTACGTATCTACGTATAAGCGACAAACATACAAATTATATAACACATAAATATTTACGCTTAAAATTAAACTGTGTTTTTAGTATCAATACATACGTACATTTTACTTCATTTAAAAAAATACTAAGTTTTTATACCAAAAATATTCGAATAATCTTAATATAATGTTATAGTAATAAATATTTTAACAAGTATTTTTAAAATTATCAAAAGGTACATAAGTATTGTTAAAAGGTTTTGTACCTTTTAATCAAAATTTGGATTTTTGTTTATTAATTATTACACACACATCTATAAATCTAAATACACATCATCTAGTTACATAAAACAATTTGTATGTACCTATATATATGAATATGTGTGTGTGTGTGTGTGTGTGTTTGTGTGTGTATGTACCTTTTACGATATCAAAGTTAATTCAGCAAGATTCGCCTCGCTTTACACCAACCGTTAATACAATTGAAATACTTCTATATAAACATCTCACTGTAAAAGATTACCGTTTACTTACTATTGCTCTAGAATTCTTAAATACAATTCAACATTATTTGCACGAATATAAAAAAAATGTTTCATCAATGGAAAAGACAGAGCAAAATATGTTTTTACTTTTACAGTATTATTAATGTCTGTCTGTCTGTTACGCTTTCACGCCTAAACCACTCAACTGATTTTAATAAAATTTGGTACAGAGATAGAGTTGCCCCTGAGAAAGAACATAGGATAGTTTTTATCCCAGACTTTAGAAAAGTTCTCTTGGAAACGCGTTATAACCGAACTCCACACGGGCGAAGCTGCGGGCGGAAAGCTAGTATATATATAATTTCTATAAATGTTCACACACTATCCCGCATATAATATGTAATTTCTAACGATAATTCAACAGAAATGAACCAAGGAAAATAGCGACTAGCTATTTGGGTTAAAGGATGCGTTAATTAATACGTTCAATTAGTGCATTAATGTGTAGGATGATCTTCACGCAAGGTATGGGTGAGGGTAAATAAAATGTTTTATTCAACATAATTCTTATTTTATAGGGTAAATGAGGGTAGGTGGATAGTTTGTGGGTAGATTGAGATTGGCGTGACATCATCTCGGAAGGTCGTCTGGGTATAAACTTGGAAACTATATATACACTTTTATATAATGTATGGTAGTTTATATCCTTACTAATATTATAAATGCTAAAGTAACTCTGTCTGTCTGTCTGTTACGCTTTTACGCCTAAACCACTGAACTGATTTTAATAAAATTTGGTACAGAGATAGAGTTGATCTTGAGAAAGATCATAGGATAGTTTTTATCTCAGCCTTTTGAAAGGTTCTCTTGGAAACGTGATGTAAGCGAACTCCACTCGGGTGAAGCTGTGGGCGGAAAGCTAGTATGTACATATATAGATATATATGTCACATTAAGTGAAATAGATATCCATTCTGCAGTTTTTTGACTATATCAAACGAACTTATAGGTAATATTTCGTAACAAAATAAACGCCATAAATCTCTTTATCTTTGACTATGTATATATTTTTAAATGTGCCCTTAATAGTATTACGAGTAAACCATATATTTTTTAATACACTACGAGATGTATCTATTTAAAGCATCTGATTCATGATTACAACACCGCTCAATAATTGCGTTGTTCGTAATCCAATAAAAACTATAAAATTATGTTTAAATGTTGCGTAATTAAAGGTCAATTGTTGATAATTATCAAATAGACTTACTCTAATGTCTTGTATGATTTATCATAATCAAACTGAATTAAATTCCTTTTTATTCTTTACATGTGTAGAAATGTATTCATATTTTTTAGATAAGATGACTAAGATCATTTATAACGGTTGTCTCTTAATATGTATGCAATTGCATACAATAGAATAAAAACACGACCTTCAACAAGACATTAATAACGTCATCAAAATAACAAACACGTTATATAGTTCAATATCAAGAAATCAAATTAAGTCAATTAATATAATAATTATAAGAATACTTTCAATTAACACTTAATGGGAACACGAATTAGATGTGATTTGGGCTAGTTTGATGATTTGATGCGTTTGGCGCTATCTCGAATGTTAATGCCGATTTTAATGCACCTGATAAAGGAATTCCTGGCGTTACGACACGAAATAACAATTTAGAAGTCAAGAGTCAGGTGACTGACAATTACACCCACGCTGACCTACGATGACCTCACGGGTTAGATCAGACTTTTTTACATTGCAATTGATGTCACAAAAGTAGATCAATAGTTCATCTGATAGTTTTTTAATGTCTTCATAATACGTGATGTTTGCTAGTCTGTCACGCGATGAAAAATGAATGAATATTGAGGCAAGCTACTAAACAAATTTAATGTTTAACATTATTCCTAAATACATGCCGGCGAAGTCACGGGTAGAGACTAGTCGTATATAATTTTAAGTACTAGACTTTATAAATCATTATCAAAACCACGAAAGTCCTTGAACACATATTATACTCACATATATGTATATGTAATGATATGTATATATTCAGTCTGCGAAAGAATTAATTGCGCGTTTTATTATGTAAAAAAGTATGACTTATAAGTTTGTTTGTTAAGGGAAATTAAACTTAAGTACACAATTGATATTATTATCACATTTTTCAATTGATGACGTCATCGTAATCATATTACTAAAGTTTTGCTAGTAATTTTTCAAGTCGTAATAAAAATTTCGATAGCATCCTTATATCTCGAATATTATATAATAATTTCATTATATTACTATATGTATGTATCAAAATTATACTCGACTGTAGTTCTTGTAAAGAAAAATAAAAGAATATATATTATTTAGCTACAAATGACATTCGGGAAAACCTCTTTAGTTGTACAATGGAATGAGTTATTGCTTTTCTTGATACAAGTCAAACTTTTCGTACACAATGTACAACAATAGGTTCATAAATACAGTCGCCATTAAAACATGCTTGATGATGTAATGGCGTTATTATGCATACTTAATACTTATACTATATATATTAATAAAGCAATTAATATGTCTGTATGATAATTTTTCCCTTAAGTACTAATGAAAGGATTTTTCTTGATTTTAGTAGTAATGTCGCGTTAATCGAAATAAGATATATAAAAAATAAGAGTTTTTATTAAGTCATTAATGGGTTATAGATAAAATAAATAATTTCTACATATTATTTACGATAATCTGTCAAGTTTCTAGTAATATGGGTCATAATTCTATTTCATAATTTATATCCGCAGTCTTCTCTCTAGTCGTAAAGTTGTTTTCGTCAAAATCGCGTACACACACATGTAATACATAAACAATATTTAAATAGAACATTAGTTCTAAAACATTAATTTTGAAATCGGTTTATAAATAATAATAAAATCTTACAATACTTAAATTACCTTAAGGACTCTTTTCAAACCTTTAAGAACTAATTACAAAAATAAAGTTACTATATAATTTGACCAGTTCTTAACCAAGTACTTGTCGAAAGTATTCCCAATTGACATAACTGTAATTCCGTCATGCAAATAAATGCATTCTATGACCGAAAATGCCGAAAAGAGTGAGCTATATACACTCTCTCTCTCTGGCCTATAATTGATATCCAATTTTGATTCCGTATGCGCAGGCGCAATACATTCCATATTTAAACTACTAGGGACTTCCTTACTTACATGGTGGGTTGTTTAAATTGTCGACGCTTTCATCATATACATATATTTACATTAATTTTTATATGGATTATTATAATTTTGATTTAGAATTCAGCAATATCATTTTATAAGCCCTTTAACTCTTAGTAGTTGCTAAGTTTATTATAAGTATTTAGTATGTAGATTGTAATACGATATATTTTCCTTGTCACAGGTGGTTTAGAGGGCAAATATCGTGTGGCGGCACCTGAGCTCATGCAGGACACGTTCATGAGCGACTCTGAAGACGAAGGCGGTGAGTTATTTAAATATAACTATTAAGTCACTTATTCACGTCTACTAGAGACTATAGTAGTACAATTTATTTGATTTCGTAATAACAATACATTTTTAGACCAAGATAATAAACTATTAATATATTAGTAATTAGAATTTCTTAAGTTTATATACCAAAAAAATATTAAGTTTTCTATTATACTTTAACCTAAGTACGCCATTATTATGAAGGGTTTCATTTATGAATGGCATTTTCAAAGACTAAAATAGACTATCAATTCTCATTGTCGAATTAGACTAATTGGTGTTTATCTATATATGGTATATTTTCTATATAGGAGAAGTAGAGTGTCCAATTCAACAGCAACAGCAGTATAGATACATGAACAGCGAGGCGGGTACATTGAACCGGGCGAGGCCGCTCGAGGATAGTGTCACAGATGGGCATCTGTGGCCAAGCAATAATGATAAGAGAGTCGCTACCATGGAACGACAGCCGCTTGATATCGGGTAAGTTATAAAACCAGTGGTAGGGACTTTGGTTTCAATTCTACCCGCCTGGATTAGGCTGGACTAAACAAACAGTTTTCTGGCTGTTCTTAAGTACTGCGCGGGCGGTAAATTTCTGTGCATTCTTGAAGTATGTTAATCTATGCTTGTTCCAATAAAATGTAAATGTATATATGTTGTACATGGAGATTTGATATAAATATTTTCAGCAATATACCTCTAATACTGATTTCTTTTGCACTAATACCTTTGTCCATACAATACATATATATGTACGATATATTATGAATATCTTCTGATTTCAATTCTCACAAACTACTCGTTTATAGCGCTTTGAAGAAAAATCAATACATCGATGTTTATAAACGTCTCCAACAGAGATATCAATCAGTTTTGGTTTCACTAAATTCTACTTAATTGTCACACTATATGAGGAGTTTAGCATAACCAAAAGATCCCTATATAACCTTAAAAGCCGTGGTTTTATGGAAGTCTTGAATTCCTTTTGGAAGTCTCTTGTAAGAACTTCAACTGAGGTAGGTTTGTTTGTATGCAGGTTCCTGGTATCATTCGTGGTTGACGCTCGTGGTGGCGCCATGAAGGCGAAGCGTCGTGGTGGTGTGCGAGTCATAGTACCACCAGCTGCCTGCGCCGCTCCAACAAGAGTTACATGCCGGTAAGTAAACATTTAATGAGATTTAAGACTTTCGAGAGCATTCATTTAAATGAAACCAATATTTTTCGGAATAATTTATTATTTGAAAAAAAAACTACATATTTTCGATGTTTCGCTTATTTTACAGCAACCGTAATCAAGGAGAAAAGGATGTCTCTTTCTTTAAAATAATAAAATACACGTAGTCTTCCAAATATATTAGTTTCATTTAAAGAAATTATTTATTATACTAGGCTAATATGTCGTTAGATGTATTTTATATAACGAGGGTAATAGGTCAATAATAACACGTTTTGTAAATGAGTTCGTATTTTATTCTATTGGATGAGTTTTGATGAGTTGAAAAATAAATAATGGAACTACAAGGAAATACTTAATTGTCTTCCTTTATTTATGATCTGTCTTGAACAGAATGGATGATTTTAATTGAATTGAAAAAGTGCTTTTTCTCGTTTTAGTTTACGACTTTGACCATGTCAATCATAAAATAATTGAGATAGAGCATAAGAGGAAAATATAACAATAAGATAAAATTTATTCTACACCATGATTTAGTTTACATAGAAATGTCTAAACATTTTTAAAATAAATTACTTCACAACGAAATTGTAACGCTAATTACGAAAAGGGTTCCACTACGAAACACACTAAAACGAAATCTTTTTTTGGTTTTATATTAAAAATACAAAATAAAACATTTATATATTTTAATTACAAAGGCATTATTAATAAAATATAATTTCTCAATTTAAATGAGTAGTCAGTCACAAAAGTCTTTAACATAGAGAGATGTTTTTATGGTTTTTTTTTAAAGAAATTTAACAGATTTTGTGGAGTTTGACAGAGATTATTAAATAATGTTTGTTTAATGAGTTTCATTAAATATCGTTTGCTATTCATTAATATATTTGTAAGAAATAAAAGCACTCTATTACTCGTATGTATTTATATAGATTGTACATTGAATTGGATTCATAATTCGGTACGTGTTCCAAGAAATGCTTTTTGTACAGGAATAGATTCATTATACTATAATCATAAGTACAAAAGAACACAATGGCGTGAGAAATTGACTTGTACGACATTCGTTTTTTGGTAAACTGCCATCACATGTATATATTTCTTGTTATAATTCTTCGAAGATATATAAGTATTTTCTGGGTATAAAATATTAAATCCACAAATTTCAACAAATTATACTATCGCGTGACGTAATTCATCATAAAATATTTGTTTTCTTATTGTTTCATAATGCGTTTTCTGTGGTACAAAGATATACTTCGACTTTTTAAAATCAAAGCTATTTTAAAATATCATTACAATTGTCTATACAAAAAGAACATGAGTAGTTTCAGTTGAAAGATCTCTTCAATCCCATTGCTTTATATAACTTGTATATTACTCATAGTTTTTTTTCAAGTGTATCGTCCTTGGAAGTAGGTACTCAGATGTTTAAATATGTCGATGACCACAAACATCTAGGTCGGTGTTACGAAGGTGATTTGTGAAGTCATACGCCTTTAAAACGATATTTATAAAAATGATGCATATTTTTTGTTACCATAAAATTATTCTTTGTTATATTCCCATATATGATTTGAATTTATTTTTAGAGTTGTTTAAATTATAATTTGCATTGCAATCATTTAGATGACTCATGGATAAAATAATATATATTCAATGAAAATGACTGTTCTAAAAATTTATTAAACTATTGTACTTAGTGTCACCAAAATCTTTTTAATATAGATACCCTTTATACAAATACAATAATATTGAATGACTATTATAAGAAAATATTTTTTTCCATTTAGGGCTGCAACACGCCGCGCTCCCGTCGCTGCTCCACCACCCCTAATGGAGGGCGAAGCCCTAGCCTCACGTCTGCTTGAGTTACAGCCGCAAGGAGCTAAATTCCTCGCGTAAGTAGCTTTTTATACACCATTATTAATATGCCTAGTAAAAGTAGAGTTTTCTTGCCGAAAAATACGATCATATGGCGTAGTTATTGCAATGATGCTCCTTTCCTTATCTTGGTTTAGATAAATTTGCTTATGAAGCAATTTGTTTGACTGCTTGGCAAATAAATATTAAATCTAATTCGATAGTGTATAAATAAATAGTATTAGTATTTCTTTATTAACTTAGTTCTTGCAAGAATATTGCTTTAAGATGAGCCATAAAGCAGAACATTTAATTGAATTTATTGGATATGAATAATTCGTATGTAATATGTAGTTATTTTAATATAATAACTATAATATTCCAGGCCCGTGATCATCGAAGTACCAATCTTCACCGCTTCATGTCCCGAGAGAGAGATCGTCATTCTGAGATCTGACACCGGAGAAACCTGGCAGGACCATTACTTACATAATAACGACAACCAAATGATTCAGGTAGAAATTTGATATATAAATATATATTTCAAAGAGATATTACAAATAAATAATTAATGTCCACCAATATAAATACTATTTTTTTTTCATACAAGTCAATCGAATTTCAAAGTGATACAAATTAATAACTTTAAATAGGATCCAAGTTTTTATATTAATTTGAACGGCCAAATAGAATCGAATAAATAGTACAATTTAATGAAATCTAATATATTTGCGAGTTTTATTCATTTAAATGAAACTAATATTTTTCGAATATATTACGTGACTATATTTTTATCAAAAAACGACACACTTAAAGTAGCTGAAACGTCGTGAGAATGTAGTATTATACAAAAATAAAGTCGTTTAGTAAATTCAAAAAATATTAGTTTAATTTAAATAATACAACTTAAATTTCATATACGAAGTATATGCACATAAAAATGTATAACTACCCACATAATATCAGACTAACCCAACTTATCCACCAGGAGGCGCTGACACGTGAGAAGCAAGAACACGGCCCCGGCGGAGAGAGACTCGGAGAGAACGGAGAGAGAGTTACAAGGATCATAACATGCGACTTTCCACACTACCTAGCAGTAGTATCACGTGTTAGACAAGAAGTACACGTGATTGGCCCTGAAGGCGGGACAGTATCTTCTGCGCATATACCACAAGTGCAAGCTTTGTTCCCGCCATCGGCTCTTACTAAGAGAATCCGCGTGGGATTACAAGCTCACGGCGCGGATAAAACGCTATGTTCAAGACTACTACCTCGCCACGCGGCTGTATCACCAGTATTGACTGTTGAACCCAGAAGAAGGAAATTCCATCGAACTATAACGCTAACAGCGCCATTACCACAGTCCCATGATCATAAGGTAAACTAATAACTAACTATTCTTATTATAGTTCTGCTTAAACAAATATGACGTCACGGCTAGAAGTAAACAAAAATATTCTAGTAATGTGATACTCTTATATAAGATACAAGGCTTCATCTAAGCATGTAACGTCACTACTAGATATATAAAAACATTCATTTAATATAAGAATATATTAAACCCAATACATTATAATTACCTGCTTTATAAAACCATATGTAATACCACGAATAAATATAAAAAATCTATTAAAACCATCTAAACTATAATACTTTAAGGTTTATAAAAATATTTAGTAGTTTGTTCGGAAGATTCCAAACATACATTCATATATATATATATATATATATATATATATAATATTAATATTATTTCAGCTCAACAGTCACGACAAGCAGTCAACAGCCAATCTCCGCCTCTTATGTTCAATAATGGGCGGTCAAGCGCGAGCGGTGTGGGAGGACGTGACCGGGTCTACTCCGCTCACTATTACTGATGACTGTGCTTCATTCACGACTACTGTATCGGCGAGGTGATGAACATATACATACATACATACATACACACACACACACACACACACACACATACACACATATGTATATGTATATATATACATATGACAAATATTAGTCGCAAGTGATAATTTTTGTTCCTATCATACATACATTACCTACAAGTACTTAACTTTAAAATAATATTATTTTCTTTTTTTTTGGGAGGGAATTATATCAAATTGTTATGAAACTAATATGAAATAACTTATCGAAATCCTAGAGAGATTATATCATGTAACTCTTAGATTCTGCGGAACCCAATCTGATAGTAATTGTCTTAATCAACTTAAGTATTGTATATAGTAGTTATAAATTCAAAACTCTACACATAATAAAACTTTGGAGTACTATTCTGAGCGATAATAATCTTAATTATGTTTTGTTTCCAGATTCTGGTTAATGAACTGCCAGAACGTGAGTGACGCGACCAAACTAGCGACGGAACTATACAGGTATAATATACAAACAAAAATACATTAGAACACCATATACATATATGTAAGATAATCAAAATACATAAATAACTCTTGACGAGATGAAAAGTGTTGTAATAAAAAAGAACAAAATTAACTATTGAAGGCTAATCTTATATATTAAAAAGTTAAGTTAGTTATACATACTACTCCTAACTAAAGAACAGCTGTAAGGAGATGGTTAAAAATTGGTGGGAAGATAGCTTAGAACCAGGAGATGGATATTTAATTATTTTCGATCGAATAATAAAAAAAAAATATTAATAAATTCCAATATCTGGTTATTTACGGCCTCATAGGCGGAATAGAGTTAGCCAGATCATTAACGCAGACGAATTCGCGGTCAAAAACTATTAAGCAAATAAATAAATAGTAAATATCATATAAATATAATATATTTTCAGAGAGATGTTGCTGGTTCCTTTCGAGATCCGTATAGTAGTTCTCGGTAAACGACTTGACTCATTGGAAGGCCGCCTGCTAGTGTTGTACATCACTGACAGATACGCTTACGACACGCTGCTACATCAGGTATGTAGATATAGATAGATATAATATAGATAATAGTTGGAATAGTCAATTTACTTGTCTATGGATTTATGTAGTGTATAGTGCAAGGAAGGTCATAGAGCATCTCAAACTATCTCAACGTATCAATTAATGACATGTTCAGAATAAATTTAAATTTTAAACATAACCTAGATATAATATCTTATATAGACGTATGGCTAAATAATAATAATCATTTTTTATATTTTAACCATCAACATAAATGATAACTTAGTAAAAATATAGTATATAGTTTATTTATATATAATCAAGGAATGAAATATATGAAATCAAGGAATTCTATGTAAATCTTAGGAAATGTGTAAATTATATAAAAATAATATAATACCAATAAAACAAGATGTTTAAAAGAGAATGATAATATTTATTAAGTATAGCAAACATTAAAACAATCAAGTAACCCATCAATACGTCAAATGTTGGGCATTTTCAATTGCTACTTAGAATTTATATACTCGTACATCAGCCTATCAGAGCTCACTGCTGAGCAAAAGCCTCTTCTAACATGGAGAAGATTTAAGCATTAATCACCACGCTTGCTCAACACGGGTTGGTGATTTCAAACTTATAATTTGAAACTATAAGTCCAGGTTTCCTCACGATGTTTTCCTTCCCCGTTTGTCAGTGGTGTCTAAATACTCTCAGAAAGTACATATGACTCCGAATCTATATATATTATTGTTCACAGGAGCACTACACCGAGGTAGCTCACTCCACGTCTGTCCGTCTGTTAGACGGCCGGCCCGTGTACCTGGAATTCTCTGGTAACCTGGTGCCAGTCACCAAGTCCGGGACGCAACCCACGCTGGTGTTCGAGGTGACGACTGAACTGATTTTGATAAAACTTTAGGATAATATATAAGCTTTAATATTTTATACTATTAAGTGCTCGTGCAAAGGTATTAAAAGCTTTGATCCGATTCTGAAGTCACCGGTAGTAGCCAGTATTGAAATCTAGTCTGTATAGTTAATTAAGAAGTTAAATGTATATTTCTTTTCCTTTTCTTTTATAACTATACTACATTTCTTTTGCAACAATCTAACTATTTCTACTTTTGGTACATAAATAAATACTATAACATATAAATCCTTTAATACATATTTTATACAATATGTTGCTCATAAAACTATATATAAAAATACATTTGTATTATTTAATTATATTTATTAATTGATTGCAGGCCTTCAAAGACAATCGTGTTGAGTTCCCTGTGAGAGTAAAGCATCACGAGGAAAGTCCATCTGGAAGGATTTATTTCATGAATGAACCGAAGGTATGTTTATTCATTATAAATAAAAATATTACTTATCTCTATATACAATACTATACAGTATGTTCAAATTTGAGATTTATATTTTATGATATACTTTATTCAATCAGTTACATGTCTTGAACATCAAAATGATATCAAATTACATTACATCCAAATTCAGTTGCATTGTTTGAACACCCTGTAGTTGTTTACGAGAGATATCAAATTACATTTCATACAAATAAATTCTTGACAATAATGGTCTAACCCATACAAATATTTACATACAAAATTATAATATAATTATGGTACAGGTTGCTAAAGGCGAGCCGTCCGCCAGTCCTACTTGTGTGCTCGATGTGTCGCTACCTGAACGTGTCGCACCACGACCGGCTAAGAGCCATTTGGACTGCCTCAACTTGGATCAGAGCGGTGAGCTCTTAGACTATAATTAATAATTTGACACTTAAGACTTCTGATAATATAGGAGCTAGCTCTTAGATAGTCTAAGATCAGAAGATCATTGTTAAAATATCTTTTTCATTAAAAAGTAAAGGCGATTACACACTGGAACTATTTGCCATCAGTTACTTTATGTTTTATGGTCTATACGATATTAAAATACATTCTTAGATTACATGTACATACAAATGCTTTATATTACATGCTTTTCAAATTATAAGTTACTTTGCTACTGATGAAGAAGACTCCATATCCGGTTTTTTTTTAAATTATCCACGAATTCTACGATTAATTGTTATATTATGCCGTCATTTCAAAGGTTTCGACGCACTGAAGGATGAGTTGAGCTTCAACTGGGAACACAACCACAGCGTCGGACCGCCCACAGTGCCCATAGACCAATCTGCTACACAACTAAATGGCCACGTACGTTATTCATACAAATATACATGTACGAACGGAATTCATATATTTTACGGCTATTGGTCCAAAATTGACATCAAAATACAATTATTGTAATTAAAATGTATGCTAATTCCGTTGGTATATTGAAACATTTTTGTTAATTATTTAGCCAGTTATAGTCTAGCAAAAAACATGTTATAAACTTCTATTAACATAATCACTACTTCTCACGATCCACAACATTTACATCACACTGCTATGTTATCATTAAGTAGACCAAATTTCATTTCGCCAGGATAAATCAGTAGCTAACGGTGACGTGAAGTACGCGACCAAAGAGGATGACAGAAAAGATTTGCCACGTAGTAAGTAAACGATTTAAACCTTCCATACATACACAAAATTTAATTAAAAACATTATTATATACTGTTAAGAAAAAATTAATAAAATTTACTAAGAAATTCTCATTAAACCAGAATGTTAGAAGGAATTTTTATATATTTCTTATTGCTCAGAGACTTCGTCTTCAACGGTTATATTGTAAGTACATAGTATCTGTAGAGTAAATCATTGCTTAATTTCAGTCAATGGTGACACGACGCATGATTCAAATAAAGCTAAAGCGACATTTGATTCCGATGAAGACAAAACACCGATGAACACTTTAGAAAAGGGTAAAAAGAAAGCTGAGGGTGGATCATTTTTGGGCGGTCTAGCTGATAAAGTTAAAAACGTATTCAGTCACAGCGAAGACAAAGAGGATAGCAAAGAATCGTCTCCCAAACCTCAACCCAAACCAAGAGAATCTAAAGAAAAGTCTCCACCCAAGCCAGCGCCAAGGATTATTAACGAAGATTTGTTAGAAAAGGTTGAAGATATGTTCAAAGACGTCCGCACGAAACCACATCTTAAAGACGAAGATGATGTTGACAGTCAAGTTTATTCAACAAAACTCATAGTAGACGAAGGAAATCCTGATGAAATTCGTCTGAAAACTGAAGAAGTGTACCATCAGTATGAAAACATGCAGCCAGTAGACACGCCGCTATATTCGAGAAAGAGCGATCCCTTCCAATTCTTTACCGGATGTTGTGAAGACAAATATAAGAAAGGTGAAAAACACCGTCACGATGAAACATCAACCTTAGCTGATAGAATCGAACAAGTCAAATTTTCCACAAATGAACAGATCCAAGAAATCGAAGATAAGTATCAGAAGGATTTACAAAAGGGTCTCAATGAAGCAGAAAGAGAGAAGGATAATATAAAACACGAACTCAGCGAAATTAAGGAAGATATTATTGTAAAATCCGAGAACATTAAAAACAATTTAATCGATAAAGAGGATAAATTGAAAGCAGGTTTCGAAGATAAAGTTCAAGAAGTCAGTGATGTTGTTAACAATAAGAAGAATGAACTGACAGAATCTGGGGAAAAGATTCAATCTGATATCGGAGCCAAGGTCGTTGACATGCAAACCAAAGTGTCTTCGGCTTTAGACAACGCGAATGACGATATAAATAACTTATTTGACTCCGTTGATAACACTAAACAAAATATGAATAATAAATTTGCCTCCCTCGATCTCGCTGCTATGGAAAGAGCTGAAGAAATGAAGCTTAGAGGCCATAACAAATTATCTCAAATGGGAAAAACGTTTGAAAATGCAGCCGACGAAATCAGTCATAAAACGGAAGAAGGTATCAAGGAAGCGTCAAATAAAATAAATAATGTAAAAAGTGACATTGAAAACAACGCTGAAAATGTTAAAGATAAAGCAAATGAAAAGATCAATAATGTAAAAGTAAATATCAACGACAAAGCAAGTGCCATCAAAGCAGAAGCCGAAGAAATTGTTGATGAAGTGGAAGAGAAAAGCAAAAAAGTTGTAGCTGAAGTGAAATCTAAGAGTAAAGATAAAAAGAATGCAGCAAAAAAGAAAGCAAAGGAGGGGAAAAATTTCTTTACGGGACTCGTCCACAATATTTTCGGGGAAAAGGAAAAAATTGAGGATGAAGTTAAGAATAAAATAGCTGAAGGCAAGGAATCAGCGAGCAAATTATCAGAACAGGCGTCGGCTGCAAAAGAAAAATTAGAGGAAAACATTGCTAAAGAGGAGGATAAATTAAAACAAAATACAGAACAAATTATACAAAGTACAGAGAATACGGCTAAAGGTGTTGTTAAAAACGTAAAAGATGCCAAGGATGATTTATTGGAAAGTGCACAAGAAAAAGCAGCGCAAGCTGTTAACGGCTTAAACGACAAGAAAGAGGAAGTGTTACAAAACGTAGAAAGTAAAGCAAACGAAATATCTACAAGTATACAAGATAAAAAAGATGAGGTAATTCTGAATGCTAAAGAAAAGAAAAATGAAATTTTACAAAATGTACAAGACAATACTGAAATGGTAGTTTCAAACATCGAGGCCAAGAAAGATGATTTAATTCACAAAAAAGATGAATTAATACAAAGTGCGGAAGATAAAAAGGAACAACTATTGCAGAGTGCTCAAGAAAAAGGTGAAGAAATATTCGCAACAATGGAATCAAAAAAGAATGAAGCAGTACAAAAGAAAGATGAACTATTACAGAGTGCAGAAGATAAGAAACAAGATATACTGGAAACGACAAACAAAGAAACTGAAAAAATAATGACAGCTGTTAAAGAAAAGAAGAATGAAGTGTTGCAAACCATCGACGATAAAAGTTCAGAGGTTGTTCAAAATGCCCGAGCAAAAAAAGATGAAATTATATCCGGAATAAGCGATAATGTAGATAAAGCTAAACAAACAGTCGAGGAAACTAAAGACAGTCTTACATCCGGGATAGCTGCCAAAAAAGACGAAATGATAAATTTAAAGAACACAATGCAAGATGACGCCGAAAACAGACTTAATCAAATTAGACAAGAAGCTGAGGAGACTACCGAAGAAATCAAAAGAACTGCCGAAGAAACTCTGAACGCTGCTGCAGAAAAGAAAATTGAGTTAAAGAGCAACATTACTTCAAAATTCAATGAAATTAAAGATGTCGGAGAAAATGAATTAGAAAGATTACGAGATACAGCGAAAGATAAAGCAGAGAAAGTACAGAAAACAGCGAAAGTAACATTCGGACACGTCGAAGATTCAGCCTCCAGTGCCTTCGACAAAATCGAAAGTGCCGCGATGGACAGAGCTAGTGACGTTAAAGACATGTACGATGACCTTCACAGTTCAACTCGAGATACATTCGCGGATCTCAAGGACGACGCTCAAGGATACGAAAACTCAGCCCAGGATACACTGCACAGCTTTCAGAGTTCGGCAGGAAATACTTTTGACAGTTTGGACGAATCAGCCAAGGAGTTCATCGGAGATGTGCAGACCACCGCTGCAAGAAGCGAAGGAAGCGCTGACCAGCTATTCGGTAATGTCAAGGACAGCTTCGAAGGATTCCAAATAGCGGCTGGCGATAAGCTTGAAGATATAAAGGTTTCTACGAAACAAGACTTCGAAGAAGGTCAAGATAGTTTGGGTAAAGCTAAAGATGAGGTCGTTCAAGGTTTGAAGGAGTCAGAACAAGCTGTGACTGATACTTTAACTAACGAAGCTGACAAATTCACTAGCAGCCTCAATGATTTAGGGAACTCCGTTTTTGGGATGTCGGGTAAAGGTAAGGGTCATTTTACATAAAACATTCATAACAGCCCATAAGAGCATTTGATATATTATTTGTACCACCTGGTGCTAACATTATTTCCTGCTTCTATACTATAAGGGATTAATTTACTAAATTTCTTCATATAATTGTTTATATAATACTATTTTATTGTCCTTTTCAGGATTCATGAAGGATTCCAGTACGAAGCTGCTTGAATCGGAGAAATCACAATCGTCGCCACACAAAAAGAGTTCAGGGTATGTAATAAATAAAATTTTCATAGAAAAATACATATGTAAATAACAATACACAACATCTAGCACGGGACAAGTACTAATTCACCGACTACTCTCAAAAAACTTTACCCCCCACTATTATTATTTATTCCTTTTTGACTGTGTAATATTTTATTCATACGATGAACAAATAAAAGATTCCTTTTGATATTTTAAAATATTTAATATAGAAATCCGAGCAAAATATTTCACAGTATATAAACATACACTGCATCTAACTTCACTCGCACCATTACAGAATACCGAAGCTTAAGAGGAAGAAATAAACGAACGAGTCCATCGACCGAACGGTACATAATGTTAAATGTTAATATTTATTTCATATTACTATTGTTTCATTTTGTTTACGATCGATGACAATTGATTGATATGCAATATTGTTTCGTCATAGGGCCGTGTCCAGTGAAACAATTGTAACGTAGTAAACGTGTAGTTAACGCCTCGTTGGATGTCTAATGTCTATTTAGGAATTGGATAAGAGATTATTATTAATGTTTAAACGAAGAATCAATGGGAGCCTTTATTAATGTTTTGCACAAATAAAGTCTCAATATATAAAATTCATGTTCAAATAGAAAAGAATGTCTTATTGTAAAGATCAAATTACGACTCCCATTGCTAAGTACAAATGAGTGCAGTCACTTTATTGAGATATAAAAGAAAACTTTATATATATAAAGTTGCGATTTCAAAGAAATCTATCAACTTGTAGGCTATAATCATGTTAGTGCGAGATAATTTAATGTTTTTTTTATTATTATTATTATTAATTTATACAGATTTATAAAAGTTGAATCATGTCTTAAATCTTGCCTGTAACTCTCAAATGTTAATCAAATTTGTTATAATCGAATCATTTATAGCTATATCTTTAATATATTAGAATTTTTCTGTAATTTTATATTTTATATTGTAATGTCTAAACTTGTGTGTTTTAAATATTGAATCCTGACGGCTCGCACGCACAAGTGTAGACGTTTGAATATGAAAAAAATTAATTTGCATTTCTGTAATATTTTCTTTAATATATGTATAGACGCCATCAGTGTTTTGTGTTGCATAATTTATTGTATTTTTAAATGTGTTTTATTTTACAAAGTTTACATGCTTTTGTACAGTATATAGTATGACGTGTTCGTTGTGTGCAACGTACCGTGTGTTTATCTAGATCTGCTAGGCTATTTATTTTTATATACGACTAAGAATCCGCTTCCCGCGTAATAAGCGACTGATTATAAATTAACGCCGGTTTAGTCAATCGTCTGTTATATTCTAAACTGTCGTTTATTTGTCGGTGAAACCGGACTTTGAAGATTAACAAACGTCGCTAAACGACTGTCATAGATTGTGTCCGTCTTTTTTTTTATTTATATAAGAATTTTGCACAAGTGTAAAATAATTGTGAATTGAAAACGAAACACAGTGAGAGTAACGCTTGCATCGCTTGTGACGTCTCTCTTTTAGTTGTTAACATTATATTATATTATAAAATGTTCTCGATCATTTGGCTTTTTATTTAATTGTCTTTTATTTGGCGGCTTTGGAATTGGCTTTATGCTTCAATAAGAAGTTTTCATTGTGAAAGCAATATGTTAATAAAAAATAATATAAGTTTGAAAATGGAATTAGATGTACAAAATTATGAATGGTTGAACAATGAAGGTGTGTACTAGTGTCGTCCAAGGTAAAAAAAATTGAAGTTATCGCGCCAATAGAATGACTTTATTTTGAAAATGGAATAGAAATAAATATGACGTAAAATGATGTCATCCTATTGGTGCGCTCGTCACAGCTCTGATGGACTCATGATAATGTTTCATTAATACGTCCATGTCACGCCATGTCACTTACGTCACTGTGACGTCACACGCACTAAACGCGTCCGCACCGCACGCATTGCTTCGGTAAGTTATCATATGTTCAACTGTTCTATTTTTAAAACTCTTTTAATCATATTTTAAAAGTGTCTTATTTTAGTTTTAACTTAGTTATTCTCAAAACCTTATTAACTATTTGGTAAAAGGTATTATTTTCCCTTGCAATTTCCACTTCAACGGATTATGAATATGCATGACTATATTTATTTAAATTATTATTTTATGACAAGTTAATAAAAAAATTATTACTAAACCTTTAACTTATAATCCCAATAATAATATTTTTATATTTATCCTTTATAACATTGGCAGTTTGATACAAATTACATTTCTAATATTATAATCTATATTTGTAAAAAAATATAAATTTTATTAATATTTCTCTTAATTTACAGCTTTTTCTCCAAACTTCGACGCAACCCGTGAATTCAGCGAAATCTCCAATGTTCTTCTTAATAATTGTAATTAAATTAATAATTATATTAATTCATAGTAATTAAATAATTCGTATATAAATTTGGTATAATCTACATTTTTACGGTACATTCATGTAAGCGAGTGACATTTATAGATGGTTAACTTTGTTTATATATACAAATGAATAGTTTTAGAGTACCTGAATTCTTTTTCAAGATTTTCTAAACTGGTAAAGTTTAATTTATAATAAAATTGTTTTACCCACCTAGGCTGCGAAAATAGCCATTTTACTGTTCAGTGCATTTTCAATGACGATATGTACCATCATACATGAGTTTAAAATTAATATAAATTATAAGGTGCTTCAATGTAGCATTAAAGTTATTGGCTTAAAGTCAAAATACGTGTGGTGTTTTAACTTTAATTTTATGATTTATAAATTATATTTAGCACTTTTTTTTATCTGTAAACAAAATAAAAATGTATGCTTATAAAAAGTTTAGAAAACTAAGAATAGAATGGAAAATAACTTGTTTATTATATTTGTTTTATGTAAACATTAGAATATAGACATATTCTGGCAGAATTAAATTTTTTTGTTAAATATTTACTACTTTGGCTGTATGAGTCCGGATTCAATATTATTTAATTTTGAACTGTCAAGTGTCACTTAAAAAACCGGGAAATGTTGCAGTTTTTTTGAAGTGATTTTCTCCCGAAATGAATATACTAAATGTGTATGTCGCTTTACGTAATTTGCTTATAATTTGATGTTAATTGTGTCAATGAATGTAAGTACAAGCACTTCCATGTTCTTATACATTTACGACAAAATCTCTTATAACTAAGCTCTTATGTGAATGACTGAATATATATGTATGGATGAAAATATATGTATTTACAATATAATTTTAAATAATACGAGAGTTTTTTAGGAATTTTTTCTTCAGTGACATAAATTATATTAAATTTACATTTAAAATGTTTATAATGTGATTCATATATCTATTGACAGTAGAATAGAAAAAATAAAAATTCTGTCCGGTAAATATTCTCTATTAAACCCACGTAAATTCTGATTGTACTGTGATGCCAAAATATAGTTTAGATATATGTAAAAAGTTAAACTTTTGTTAAATTATTAATAGTCTATCGTCACCTTATTTATTGCTTTTAGTAATAAATTTTATTGCAAATCTCGTGTCTTATTTATTCAAGCTGTCCTACTAAGATTAATAAAATATTTTTTTGTAGTTTAACAATATTGTAGAAGTGAAATTTTGAGTTAAATAAACGATATTCATTATAATCTAGTCAAACATACGTAAATATTTCATTTTAAGCCATTGGTGATACTTTTTTACAAATTTTTGTGATTCCTTTCTAAATATGATATAAGTACACTTTATATAAAAGCAAAACCAAAAAAGGTTTAAAATTAAGAATTGTAATTAAAATTGTCTAACTAACTAAAAAAAATAATCCATCTTGAGTCTCTCGCTCTCTTGTGGTGCAAGTGCTGCCCAGTAATATGAATTGAGCGGGAGGAAACTTGAACATTTTAACAAATTGATGATTCTTACTTCATTATACGTACTCAAGATAAACCAGCTAGAAATTACCTGGATTCCGGATATACACTTTTATTGTGGAATTATTATGTAGATGTGCAAAATCGACATAGATATTATCCCGGCTAAAAAAGTTGCAAAAGATCAAAAAGTCACGAAAATCCGCTTTTTGCAAATATTTCGCTACCTATTGCTCGGAGGTCGATAGAGCTCATTATAAAAATTGTCCCTCATAAAATTATCTACAAAAACGTGTTTTGCAGTTTTTCTGTAAAGTTAACAGAATGCCCTCACGTACGATACCGTATGCCGTACACCACGGCGGAAACTCTATTGCTTTTATTAATATTTGTAATGGTCTTCAAACTTTTAATTTTATATTTAGAAAT
Organism: Danaus chrysippus; assembly: GCA_916720795.1. NCBI lineage: Eukaryota > Metazoa > Arthropoda > Insecta > Lepidoptera > Nymphalidae > Danaus > Danaus chrysippus. Next base: position 4,187,274 of record CAKASE010000064.1, on the reverse strand, counting down.
TTCCAGAAAGATATTTTTATCGCATAGAGGTTTAGGTTTTTTAGTAAGACATATTGTATCTCATGCGAACATTATCAAATAGTGCTGTTGGATTTGGATTTAATTCATATTGTAAATATTCACAAAGATTCTCTTCAAATTTTTTATTAAAGAAGAGTGGTTGAAATTGCTATAGTGGATCGATAGTTACCTTACACTTATGAACTATGATAGAAACGTAGATCCGTTACCTATTTTCATAAATCTTCCCTCCAAGATTGAATGAAATCAGCGCGAATACCACAACTAGTTAGAACATTTTTATCTACGAGTATTCCAAATCTCATTACAAGAAATTTATTTATTTTTCTCAATAATCATTGGGGCTTTAATTTTATACTATTACCACTAGATCAATCTACGATTTTCTGTTAAACTTTTTGAAGTTTTTCTTTTTGAGATATAAAAGCCTTTGGAATGGCACTGATGATCATCAAAACGCAACGCATTCCGATCGCGACATTAAATATTTTTAAAAACAATGTAAATCCGTTGGTTTAGTGAATGTTGATTCTTCAATATTAGTGGTTAATTCAGATATGGTCAAGTGTGGTATTTAAATTTCGATACTGTATATTTTTTTTGCGTAATGAGTGTAGTCAGAAAAAAGCCACTTGGCGGGACAGATATTGAAATTGTGAGTTACTTACATATTTTCAAGTTTCTTTTGGTACACTGTACCTGTCTATCCCTATCCAGATTGGAATCTCGTGACAAATATTTAAATATTAACGCTTTTAGATCCTAAAACTTTAAACACTGTAATAATGATCACTACTACTAAATATTTTTCTTGAAACTGGACTACTGCCCACTTTCAAAGACAATCAACCAATTTGTTAAAATGTGCAAGTTTCCTCCCGCCAAATTCAAAATAGAGGGCAACACTTGCACCAAAAGGGAGCGAAAACTGGACAAAAAGGCAAAAAAACGGGTGATTGATTCAAGATGGATTCTGGATGTCAACATGAAAACAATATGTAATACAATATTCAATCCAAACTTTGCCATTTCATTATTTACATTTTTAATGTATCCTGTGACTTTATATTCTTAAGTTTTTGAAAAAGTTCAATAACATTTTGTTTTAATACTATCGATATTTTGCCATTAGCGAAGAAAAAACTACACAAATAAAGTGAAGCGGTTAATAAAAGACAGTTCAATAATTTAATATATTTATAATAGAAATAAACTGCAACGAAGATTTTGAATTAATTCTAAAGACATTATCATAATAATAATAATAATATATATTTATTAAATTCATTTCTGGAAGGCGTTATATTTACTACTATCCTACTGTAGTCAATGGAAAAATTATTTAAATTTACATTGGTTTAATTAAATTTAAAAATGCTTTAACGGTAACATAACATAAAACTAGACAGAATATGTGGTTGTCAAAAAAATATTTAATCCATATTTCCAAACACGATACATCATTACAATTTTAGGAAAAATCTTTTTTTTAAATAGTAACCAAAAAATATTTAAAGATAAAGATTAAAATGGTGAACCAATATTTTAACTACAACTTTAATATTGAACCCAGAAACAGATCATGTTGAAGTTTTGTAATCGTAACACTTCGGTTTTAAATCGTATCAAATAATAAGAAAAGCATCTTCCGAATTTACCCATAATCTGAATTTATAAACTATAAATTTATAAAAAAATGCTATAAAATTACGAAAAAGAAATATAAAAAGGGATTATTAATTAGCTTCTGTATATTTGAAAATGTTTTGTGCATTATATATTTTACTGTTTTCGAATGTTTAATTACTTCGTAGCTAACATGAAATAATTTCACCTTGGATAAAAAGCAGTGTTGGATTCACGAACATAGCCGAAGATTTACGAATAAAAAACTTCAACTACCCTTCACACACAATATGTTATATAAATACACATTTGTACAAGCACAGAAGTGTTTATTTTCTATTATAACAATATCTCTATTAATATTAAAATGTTTTGTTAAAATCTCGCACCATTTATATTTTGTAACGGCACTGTAATGGAATGTTTACTGTATAAGGCACTTAAATCACAATGAGCTTACCAGTTATATAATTATATTAATATAAATTTCATTTATTTAGTATAATACAATCACAAAAAAAAATTTCAGTAAAACGAAAGAAATAAAGATTGTATTCAATCTAGTACAAAATTATGAAATCTCATCTAATTTAAGAAATATATTATATAAAATTTTATGATAACTTCACACATAGAACAAATATATAAAAAATACTTCATAAGCAATATCCTCCGCTTTTGAAGTCGGTCAATATAATAAATTTATAAACACAGGGAGATAATATTTTAACGTATTAAGTTAGTAGGCATTTTTTTCTTGACAGAATAATAAACAACATATTATAACTTAACAAATATATATGGCTTATGATCTTATTTTATCACATGAAAATAAATTGCTCACTAATAGAATCACAAAACTATTTCAGATACATATTACATTACAATTATTTTAGTTCATAATATTAAAATTACTCTAAATGCTTAGGAATTTATATATATAACTTTCCTAATTTTTCTAATATATATTAATAATAGGATAATTGACAGAAAACCATTCTTTTCACCATGAATTTTCTCTAAATACATTATTCTCTATACTTCAAAAGATCAAAAACAATCATGTTACCAATTACTCATTACATTATTACTGTGAATAATAATTAATCAGATAATTAATATATATTCATAGACAAATATAAATATACTACAAATCGTTGCCTATATGAAAGAAAAAGAGCAATATTGTCTATGGTGTTGCCATAGTCAAAAATATTAATCGGTCATTATAACAATATTTGTTTTTCTAAATTCGATTTAATCGTAATTTTTCAAATAAATTCTATTTCAATAACACATGAGAATATATATTAAAAATGCATATCGAATTTAAATACTGTTGAAAAAAATCCTTTGTAGGTATATAAATTTTCAGAAATTCTGAATACTTTGTAATTTATATTTATATTCATTCTTACATAGCTATTAACGTTAAAGCTAATTGTTTCCTTAATCCGAGTTTGCATCACCAACTTATACGTACGTAACTTTGTTACTGTAAGTTTCAAGTTAAGGATGACAACTCATACTAATGCCTAGTAACAATTGTATATATTTTATTTCTGTCACAATCAATAAAATCTTAATAAATAGCTAATAGCATTAAAATATCAAATTGGTTAGGGTTTACAAAAACATGTCAAAAATCATACATACAATTAATGTCAGTAATAAAATTATATTTTAAGTTATAAAGTTATTTGGTCATTGTATAAAAAATATCTCTAAATATAACATAAGATAGAGGAATATATAGATTTAATTTAATATCGTCAAGAATCCGAATCGAATATAGATTCTTTAGTCTCAGAATCGAATTTCAAAATACTTTCACATGTGAGATAGTCCATATCCGACAGATGTCGCTTCATCATTAGGTGAGGAGTTTTCATCACCTCTCTTTCCTTGATGAACGATGGTATTTTCCTCATATTTTCCATAAAATGCTGTATTACAATCCTCTCAAAGAACAACGCTATCACGAAATTGAACGACGCCAGGGCTAAAACTATGTATGACATTAAAACGTCCTTGGGCATTCTGAGTTGAAGGAATTTTGCCAACCATTCCGCTGGCGAGAGGGTTATATATATACATAATAATGTCATTATTACAACACTTATCATTAGTTTAGTGTTTGTTATCACTGATCGTCTGTATGGGGAGCCATGACTGAATACTATCGCCATAGTTATATATTGGAACATAGATACGGTGAAAATTGCGTAGTTTTCCCAACATTCGTTAGCCTCAGCGCCTTCGTATGTATGTCGTACATACCACGGGAAATATGTTAGGGATAGGAAACTCAAGTATTGAGCGATAGCTATCAATACTATTTGACCGACCAAAGATGATAAAGGAACTATACCCAGTAGTGACGTCAGAGGTGGTAGTTTACATAATTCGCCCGTATAAGCTTCCGTCATACCAAAAAAGAACGCGAAATTAACTATCAAAGCGACATCTACATACAGGAATTGGAAATCAGTTAGATTTGAATCAAAATAGTATAGGAATGCCACTGAGAAGAATTCTGTTAGAGAATATGCTATCATGAATTTGAATATACCGAAGCTAGTAGATAAGGCCGCTCGACCTTCCTTTAAGAGGCGAGCAACACACGCTATGTCTGGTCGAGCGCTGCTAAAGGGCGCCGCGACGCTACACTCACGGGAGAGAGAAACGCCCACGTGGGCGGCACGGAGAGCGCCCACGTCGTTGGAACCATCGCCACACATACCTGCAACAAGGAATAGTAGTGCATGAACTAAATTATATTTCAGGATAGGTGGGAATTATTAGTATTAATATTTTAGGAACTGATTTAAAATTGCCAAAAACACTTATATGTATATATGGTTTTTATATTTGATAGCCTTACTGGGGAAAATCAAAGTAGACCTTAGTATTTAATAAAACTTGAAAAACTTAGTTATTGACATCACATATAAATAAAACTTTTTTGCATATCGCCAAACTTAATATACATTAATATAATATATATGAAATCCTTAACTCACCGACGTAATAACCAAGAGCACGATAATCAAGCACCAGTTGTTGTTTGAGGTCCGGAGACACGCGAGCGAACACAGCACCACGGACTAACACACGACCCCACACAGATGAAGACAGACCACGGACAGACTGAGAAGGAAGAAGAAGAATTATGAAGAAGAATTGTTAAGAAGAGTTATGAAGAAGAATTGTAAAGAAGAGTTATAAAGAAGCAATAATTCTTCTCTTAGAGAACAGAGGTATTAATATCTCAAGAATACCTTATTATTATTTGTAACTTGAACTTATAAATAATGTAAGTATTATTATAACAAAATAATTGAATATTAAACTGTCTAAACAGACAACAATACAATACAAAACAATACTTTTTAGTGTTCTTGAAAAACAATATATATTATGATTTATGAGATTATCATTAAACAAAAATAGCGTAAATAATCCTTAATATTGTTATTTCTTTTAAATAACACAGTTTGAAATAATTAAATTACTATATTATAATCAAACTAAAAGTGTATATGTTAATGTATATCACCTTCCAAGTATCTCCAGTCATAACTATCTTGTATGTCGGTTCATTTAACGCCGTTTCCAAGTCTTGTGTGCTCGTGTGTGTGTTTGTGTGTGTGCTCGAGCCACACCCACTGTCCAGATTGTCCCAAATTTTGTCCAAGGTCACCCTACGACCTACAGCCACCTGGTGACGTCACAAATAACTTTAAGCGACTTATATCATGTATACTTTTAACCAATATTAGTTGAATTATAAATGAATGCGAGTTATTCTTTTTATGTCTTTCCACTTACATAGAATCACTAACCAATCAAATTTCTTACAAACTCTAAAGATTTTTTTTGTTGCGGGTAGTAATGAAATGTTAAATAGAACATATATCCGTTTATAAACTCAAGAATTTGATCTTTGTTATTATGAATAATATCACTATCAAGATTGTCTTAGATTATATAGTAAAATAAACCAGTTAACTACTTTAAATTCTTGGTAAAAATGAATAATATAAAATCTGAATACAATAAAAATCGATAGTAATTACTGTAATGAAAGTTCAGGAGCTAAATCCTATAGCCTTTAGGTATATATATAGCCTTATATACTTAGTTATATACTAACCCCATGTAATGTATTGTCACAGTACACGCGCCCACCATCCACACTCATGGTGACCACACGCTCACCGCTGGCTAGAATACCACACTCCTTGGCCACACTTATAGCTGTGTGTATGTTGTCACCTATAATAATAATATTTATATTAAATTCACGTTAAAGTTGTAATAAATTTATTTTATTTATATTTATTATGTCACATTTTCATTATTTTTTTGTGTTTATTAGTGAGATGCTCCAAATTCTGAACAGTCCAATTCAGTATAATTTTTAGGAAAAAAGTGTTAATAATATATATATTTGTAATATTGTACATAGTTATTATTTAAACATCTTATGCCTTTAATTAGTAAATTCAGAGTATGTATTGGAATCAATGAGGGATTAAAAATATATGAACAGGTTTCAAACTAGTGTCCCTGTACCATGATATAATTACATTGTTTAATATTGATAATTTAATACCCTATTTATAAGGTATCATTATTCACCTGTAATCATAACAACGTGTATGTTTGCTTCTTTCAATTCCCTTATAATGCCAGTAGTAGCGGGCTTCAAACGATTCTCCATTATAACAAGACCAAGGAACTCTAGTTCACATTCAACCTATAACAATTATATAATTAATTAATTATTGTTGATTATATATTAAAATTTTTGTTGTGGTTACTGTTCTGAAGGCAATTAAATAAATGAATCGTTATTATCTAATTGCTTTGTTGTTTCCCAATTTAAGTTGTCATTATATACAGGGTGACTGGTGAATTACTATCAATATTTAAGGACGTGGTAGTTGACGATCATATATGACAAAATAAAAATTAATATAACATAAATATTAATAAACTTCTAAGTAAAGTTAACCAAAAGTTATGTAATTAATTACGGATCGCGTGGATACCCTAGCTGCGTTATCGACACAAAACAGTTATGTACGTAGGTATATGTAGTTATCGCGCGGTAGTTTACCTACAACCAAACGCCGCGCGCCGCCGCGTGTTAGACCTTAGATAAACAAAAATGATCCAATTCCCTTCATACTTTAATCCTGGCTTAGGACAGGCAAAAATACCAAGATATTTCTTTCGTTTAAGCAACCAATTTATTGACTAGGTAAATGGTGTGACCTTGACACGAAAAATAATATGAACTGTTTACCTATCTTGGTATTTCCGGCGTATTTAAAAATGGAATCATTCTTATTTACAACAATTGTCAATCATTAAACTACCTATTTACCTATATAACTACACTAACCTTAACAAATGTTCAAAGCGAGCTCCTTCTCGTGTGATACACAGTTCGGCACGTTTACACATATTGTCTTTCACACGATTAAATACGAATGGGTCACTTTTAATGGTTTCGAAAGCACTATTGATTTTTAATTTCAACTCCTCTCTGTTTACATACATTGTAGCATACACAAGACGTTTCCTTGGGCATGTGTTGGAACACGGAACTGTCCGAAGTCTCGTAATCTTTGATTAGCGTTTAAGATGACGCTGGCCGTAGGTACTCGACGATTGGGGAACATCTCCCGGTACAAATTGATTGCGCCCGGCAAGCTATCATTTGCACGCGCATACGCATGAACCATGTCCAAGTATTCTGCATTTGTGTATTGAAAAGCCATATTTAATTACTAATAAGTAATAACGGGTCACACGCACACACGACAGATTATTATTAGGTAGACGCGTAAGATCGATCGCTAGGCGCGCGCGCGGGAAGACGAACGTACGGACCTTACGGCGGCGCTCGCGCGACTAATAGCCGAGTGCCGACTAATGGCCCGCTAGCCACGGGGCGGGGGTTGGGGAGTAGCGACACACTGGCGACGGCAAGGCTGAGTACGTGTCCAAACTTTATTTATTTATACGGAAATTTGGTCAAAAATTAAGTACCTATTTTTTTTACATAATTCGAATGAGAATCATGTACCGAGTATGCTCCTTGAATATTGATAGTAATTCACCAGTCACCCTGTATATACATTTTGCACAACCTTTCTCAAATACTCTGCACACTAAGAGATCTAAGATTTTCGCTAGTTTTATTGATTTAAATGAAACTAATATTTTTCATTTATACTACGCGACTTTATTTTAAATAAAAAAAAAAATAAGTCACGTAATATATTCGAAAAATATTACTTTCATTTAAATCTCTGTACACTCTTTATAAATACATATAATTGTTTATAATATGAGTGTTTATTTGTTTATACCTCCTCTCTCTCAATTCTTATCAATTGTAAAGGTGGGGTCCTCAATACTCTGCTCCCTAGTGCTATAACTCTATACCCCTTCTCTGCATATGATGATAACACAGATTCAAGGTCAGCTGGAACTGATATAAGAAAATAAATTATTACTAACAAATAAATAATTACATAATATTGATAGTGACAACCCTATATGAGATATTACTAATAATTTTTGTGACAACCCTAAGATATAAAATCTTTTATATGTAAAAGTTTTGGTGTATGTTAACTTCAATACTATCAAAATTGCCTTTAAATTAAAAAGAAATTCATTAAAGATGTCTAGTTAAATGAGTTTATGTATTGTAACAAAGATTAAAATTATATTAATACAAGTTCTGTAACAATGAAGCCTCTTTTAATGTACAAGTTAAATCCTTACTAATATTATAAATGAGAAAGTAAGTCTGTCTGTCTGTAACGCTTTCACGCCTAAACCACTGAACTGATTTTACTGAAATTTGGTACAGAGATAGAGTTGACCTTGAAAAAGAACATTGGATAGTTTTTATCCCAGACTTTAGAAAGGTTCTCTTGGAAACGCGATATAACCGAACTCCACGCGGGCGAAGCTGCGGGCGGAAAGCTAGTAATATGGTAGTAATAACCAGTTTCCGGTCGACACAGCGTCCGTATCATTTCCGGTGCCCCCTTACAGTACAGACGTATGACATCTTCTCCTAAAAGCTTCACAGCCACTGACGACCGCTGCAGCGCTGACACGAATTGATATTGATGGACGATCCCAACTTCAAGCGGCATCTGATATGATAAATTATTATGAATAAAACATTATAACATAATGCCTTAGATATTTTATATATTAATAAATTTAACAATCGGATAGATATTAATTTTAGATCATTTGTTTCATAAATTTATATTAATCTAGTTCTTTAAACTGAATATAAAAAATTTATATAATTTTTTGTTGAGAGCGCCATCTATTATCACGATGGTGTAATTAAAAAGTAATTTCATAACTCACGTGTAAATCATCAACGTGTATATTAGCAGATCCTTTCGGCCTGACTATTGTAGGTGTGAGCACATCAAATTTATTAGTCTCAGCCACTTCCGGTTCCTCCAAACTCCATCCAGTCGACTCAAACATCTTTTGGTCCATAAATGAAATATTTATTATTGTATATGTTAAAACTTTCTTTACCAAGAAGTTTGTATATATATCTCACGTATAAGTCACAGAGTATATATTTACCTTTAAGTCAAGAGGATCGCCAGCCAGATTTCCATTCAATAATGTTAGACTGTGGCATGAAGCCATGCCTATCTTCAATTCGTGTAAGTCGTTCAGTAATTTCGGATCTCTTGTAGGTCTTGCTAGCATTGGAGGGGAGAGATTAGTATTGGTTGTGACAACCCCCCACATATCAAGGCCGTCTTCTGTTAAAGTTCCTGTCTAGAATATTAGAATTTCTTTATTAAATTTGTCTTATGGTTGAAATTATTACTTCTTTTTTGGTCTTAAGTACAGATATATCTCAGAGAAGTGCCTTAAACTTAGAATGTCCGAAAAGAACATAAGTTGTTATAGTAATTTGAAACTAATTTCCCTTAGAATGTAGAATAACATAAATATTCTTATAGGATTTTTTGTCTGAGATCGTAATGTATATATTACGACGAATACCTAATTAAAAATTTTCTGCCATTATTTTCCTACCTACAAATCTTTATATATATAATTCTTCTGTGAGTGTGTATGTCACTGAACTTCTCTCAAACGACTTGACCGATTTTGATGAAATTTTTTATGTGTGTTCAAGGGGATCTGGGAATGGTTTAGAGATTCACAATTTTGTCCGCTGGACAATGTTTTTTTAATTAATTTTTAATTTATTAGTAGTTGTTGATACAAACGTTTTTTTTACATTACATTTGACAACTAACTATATGTCAATCATTCTGTCGCACTTCAAAACACGGAGATTTATGGCTTTAATAGGTAAACTCCAAAAATATAAATAAAAAAAGTAACAGATATTTCTTGATTATAGAGCGATACGAAGTTCGCCGGGTCTTATAGTATATGTATAAAATTACATTAAAATAAATAGATACCTTATCAAAACACATGCAGTCTAACGATCCGCTGACATTAACAGCTCGTGTGTTGAGACACGAAATCTCAGCCTTTTTGAGTCGACCCACAGCATACAGCCTGCCAACTGTCATGGCGGCCGGAAGTGCGGGCGGAACTACTATTGTTATGATGTCTAAGGCTTTCAGAATTATATCTCCTACAGTGAGACCTCGGTAAGCCTATAATGACATTTTTTTATGAATAATATGTTTTTATACACTTGATACATTTTGTATTGATTTCATTTGAAGCTTGTTAGGAGTGTGTATGAAAATTTTCATAGATTTTTAGTCTACCAAAACTAAATAATTATGTAACAAACATTGATTGTAAAATTGGATCATTATTATGTCAAGATTTAACAACTATTGTTTAATATACATAAATAGTATGTAGTCAAAAAAATAAAATATATATTATGAGCTTTTATTTAGTCGAAAACTTTCATATATTTTTTAAATATCAGCTAACTGGTCACTTATATTTGATAACATTTCAAAAATTACAAGTTATTTTTAATTGCAATGTAAGAAACTCACCTTTAAAGCGACAGTGTACCCTAGGCCCAATATAGCTATGACGGTCAGAATGAATATAAACTTGTAGGAATCTCTATCAAACTTGAAATCTGCTGGGGCGGGGTATAGAATGCTTCGAACTAGCTCACCCTTCGTAGTACTATATCCAGTACGAAGTACTACAGCCCTGGGAAGGAATGAAAAATCTTATCATAACAAGTAGACTATAAGAGGAATATTCCTCTTTCAAGTGGACTATAAGATGACTATTCCTAATTTTAGTCTTATAATCCTATATCAAGGATATATTGAGGTAAATATACTGATACTTATATTTTTTTAATCTTATGGCCAATTTGTTTTAAAAAGTAATTTAAATTTACGCTGAATGAGAATGGAATAAGTTTAAGATTCTTTTATCAGATATTTTGTCAATAATTATTATGAGAATCTAGTACCAATTTCAAAAGCAATGGCTACTTTAGTACTAATTAGGACCAGAAAATATTTAAATGGGCAAATAATTCAAAGATAGTATATTACTTGACTGGTTCGTTGTTGTAGTATCTCGTCTGCAATACTTCAGTGCCACAGAATAGCACACTCGAGCTATGTTCCTTCATGTTAAACTCTTTATCAATACGCTGCAACGCTAACTTCGTCACTGGAACCGATTCTCCTAAGAACATAAAAGTATTGCAATAAATGGTAGACATTTGAATTAAGCTGCATTATAACGTATTTGTTTCGTGAATATCAAAGTTTAAAGAAGTTAACATTTATTCAATAATTACGTATTTTTTTGCTCATAAAATATTTGAATGTTACTATATTTGTAATACTCATTACGTCTTACAACTATGCGCTTTTTTTTGGGACCGGAAGGGATGTGTGAGACTCGACCTGGGCAGGCCCCTACTCACTAAAACCACTGCGAAAGCCATCTGCTATGTTGGTGTACCCCGGATCTGTCAGCGACTGGTCGGTCCTGGCAAAGCCTGGACAAATATGCCCTACCACCAGATATATTTCAATCAACTCACCAGTCAACATACTCTCATTGACGATCGCCTGTCCAGTTAGCAGAGCAGCATCACACATCATTGTGGTACCATTCGCTGGTAACACCAATACGTCTCCCGGACACAATGCTCGACTGTCAACTATCCTACCACCCCATAGTTCAACAGTGGCTCGAGCTTCTACCGTATCACGCAGAGTTTCTTGATTCTTTTTGGAATTGAAAAAATTGGGAAATTGTAGTCATTATTAATATAATAATAGCTAATTTAGGAATCAGCTGTTTGCAATTAGTACAGGTAGCACAAAAATATAGTTATTTGTGGATTCATGGCAATGAATACAAAGCTTTTAATAATGTCAAGATCTTAAATTGTTACGTCCTAATAGTTTAACATTTCAAGGATAGAGGCGTTTAGCATTGACCTTCTAATAAATGGTAATGTAAAATAGGGTATATAGGTGTGTTAAACTCCGTGGAAAAAAAACGTGCATATTTGGATATTACTCAAAGGAACAAATGGTTTTTTCATGATTATGGACAGAACCGGGAGTATCAAATCAAATTCTATGAAATTCCACTCATATAAAAATCAAACTAAGGATATTGTGGTCAAACAAAATAACACTTGTATGGGGTTTTGAAAGCAACCTTACTTATCTTTAGCTGTAACTTTTGTTATGAACCTGTCTGCTAGTTAAAAGAAAATATAATATCATTTAAAAGCATTAGTGAATTATTTACTACTAAATAGTTATTAACTACCTCATTTAAATATGTGAAAACTATTAATTTACAATCAACCATTATTAATATAACATACTTATTTTTAACTCAGTTTTACTTGTCTATCTAAATTTTATAACATAATCCTTAATTTGAAATAGAGATGAATTCATTATATTTCTCTTGGACTATTTAAATACTTTAATATTTTCATCTAAGCCCTTCTTAATTCAATCAAATTCTATTAGGTAGTATTTGAGTTATAAATACAAACATACATACACAAACATTGGTATTATATCTATAACTAACTATTTCACAATTAACTATCAACAAAGTCACAGAATCTCTTTATAATTTATATTATAAGAATTTTGGTAAGGAATATATATCTTTTATAATTTAGTTAAACGTTATATTAATTGAAATAGCATAACATTTTTTATAAACCATAATCCATATAATACATGTTATCTAATTAATTAACTTGAATTACCTTTTTGGTTTGTATAACAGAAGTGGCAACACCAAATGTAGACATAAGTACTACAGCGACGCAGTAATAGTAGTAGGGCTCAGCCAACCACACAGCTATAGTGAACAGTTGGAACACATAGAATGGATTGAAGACTTCTAGTAGGGTCAGGGTCAATATAGATTGGACAGGCACTTTAATCTCATTCAAGCCATAGATGTTTAACCTGAGAAATAAAAATAAAAATTGAGAAATAACTCGTATTTTTATACCAAACAAAATTGTACACAAATGACGTTATTTCAAAAACGGATGGTTAATTAATTAGACGGTAAAAATTTGTTTAGGAATACACAAATCCAACTTGATGAATAATCTTAAAATTCTTATCATAATATATAATTAAAAAGCAAAACCCTAACCTTTATCTAAAAAAATTCATAACAAAAACCCAAAATCGTCAACCATAAGCCTCTCTCTATATTTTAATGCCGTTTCCTTACACGTCATGTGTCACAGTTATACTGAACTATATAAAAAGGGATTTGTGGATGAAAAAGCTCGAGACTGAGATCTTAGCAACCCTAACCCAATATATGATTAAAAAAGTATAAACGTCATCTCTAAAAATAATCTGTCAATAATGACAACTGACATTCTCATTCTCCTCTCAGCGCAAGGAGGGCGGGAGGCGAGTGTATGTACATTAGTACAACTAGCTCCTCGCTCCAAGCCCGCAACCTTCGACCACCTCGCACGAACACAGTCCCATACTAACTGCTGCTTCTTATGACGAAACTGACGATACTGCTGTACATCTGTATGAAAATTATTATTTATTATACAACAAATATAGGAATAAAAATATATTATCAGATTACAACGCGATATATTTTTTTTAAAGTATATATTCCCGACGTTTCGGGTACTTAACAGCAATCGTGATCATGGGCAGATGAGTTGTGATATATTAATTCATTTAGTCCATACATTTCTTCTTAATTAACTTCATATAAACTTACTCAATTTTGTCCCATCCTCTAAAATTATTGGTGTGTGAAGATCATCTGCACTGTTAATAATCTTTTCTTCATCAAACCCTTCATCGAAACCTTCATTTAGGAGACCACTGTAATGTAAAATTAATAGCAATAAAATACTGAAAACAACTTATTCATACACAAGTTTTATTTCCATGTACAATATTTCTTTACAATTGAAATATTAATAATTATTACCAACCTTGAATCAGCTATATTCTTATCAAATATCCTATGAATATAGTAACTTTTACATTTCTTTTGATATGTTTCCTGAAATTTAAAAGAAATATTAGAACATTTTTACAATAAAAAGTATATTAAATCAAGTTTCATCTTCAAAAGTTTATATTAACAATTATTGGTTCCTACTATTCAACATAAATAAGAAAAATAATATAATTAACTTATTATAAGAACTCTTTTAAAATACTTACTACAACTAAAACCTTATCTGCTACTTGGAAGCTGCATCTATATGAGGTAGCATACAACAGCCATGTCGGACACCAATGAAACACCAAGAACGGTATACCACAGGTAAAAGTTGATAGTATGTATACCAATAAAGTACGCCATCTTGATCGGCAGTAACCATATACAACCTGTTTGGACAGAAAAAAGAGGAATATTTATAATCTGTATGATATATATTTCCTTAAATCATCATGTTTTTACAGAAAACTAGGCAGATATTTAAACTAAAATATTCTGTTATGGATAGTTGTAATATATTCATAAATTTTGAATAAAACTTGGTTTTATAATTGAAATGTAGTAACGGAAACAGTGTATTAGATTAGATATTTAAAAAAATTATTACTATATTATCTCTATAACAAAGTTTATTACAAGGGAAATACCCAGCACAATGGCATAATACAATTTATTCAGTATGAAATTAATAACATTTAAAAAAAATGTACTTATAAAGAAATAGAAATTTAGTTTAAATTTTTTAGTGCCATTGTGATATCAAAATGTTGAGAAAAAAATTGGCTCTAAGTAGTTTTTCTTAATCTTCTTCAAGACTACAAAATTAAATTAATAATTTAAACCACTTTAATGAAATACTGTAATTAATATATACATTTATATATTTCTATGTTGTTTTTATTTGAAATTATATGTTATGTGAGTATGTACATGCATCTGTATACCACACTTTTGTTCAAAAAAAAAACATTTTTATTAAAAAAAGAAACCAAAATGACAATATATTCTAATTATAATTCTCATTAAAATATTATTAATTTATAAAAAAAAAATAAAGTACTGATGCTACAGAGAAGTACATATGTTTTTAAATTATTAAAGAAACAATTCTTATATAGTTATAGATTTAAACACTTAATATGTTAACATTTCTTTAGTACATCTTTAGTGTTTATAACTTCTGCCATTAGCTTATTAATTATAATAATTTATAATATGACTAATAAAGCCTGAGTCATTTAATGTTAAATTAAAAGTACAGTTATTATTAATATTATGATTTCTTAGTGATATCATATTATGTACTGTTAGGCTTCTGAGGCTTTATGTATCCTTCGTGACAATAAAAATATCAATATTATTACTTTAAAACCAGTTATTGTATAAATATAGTATTACAATCATAATATTTGTGAAAAAAACACTTAAAAAACCTTTATACATAGTGAATGAAAATAATTGATATATTTCTTACTGCAATCAATTTTAGAAAAAAATATATATGTTTTTATATTGAGAACACAATAAAGGGGGCGGATATGATATAAATAAATAAATTAATTACCTCTTCTGAGTCAACATCTGCTTTTATACTTTGTGAATAGAGCTCATCAAAAAACGTTAAATTGGGTAATGAGCTATATTCAATTAATGGTTGTATTTCGTCTTCTGATTGCATGGCTGTTACTTAACAATATAAATTCAAATACTAATAATAATTTAATACTACGAAACTCTCAATCAAACACATTTCGTCACGAAATCATTTAAAATTTCGACACTGTAACATATTGTAATTCAAACTTTTTCTTATAATATGGCAATTAATATATTTATATTAAAATTTCAAATGTATTCTACTATTATTTAAACAAGCACAAAGCACTGCACAATACTGATACACAACGGGAAAAAATGATTAAATATAAAGGTCAACTAAATTAGAATGAAATAGCAATTAGAATAACTTTGTCGTATTAAACTCAATATCTTGTACGATATTTATTATATGATATTTCCCGTCACAGATAAGCTCGCTCTAAAACTCATATAAAAAAGCTCATTATGCATAATTCTTGTTAAATTCATAATGGCACTGTTTATTATGAATACGCAATAGACATTAGATAATAGATATTATCATAAAAGTCGTAGAATTGAAAATAAAAAAAATGGTAACAGAATTGTCATATGTCAATAAGTATTGCTAAATCTAAGTGTCAAGTTACTAAGTCATAGATAATATTAGCGTAGAGTGCGATATTTTGAGATTAATGTTATAATAAGTTTTTTTGTTTTTAGAAAGAAAAAAATATAATTTGATACTTGTACTTGAAATTATGACGTGATATTAAATTAAACTCACTGCCAAAAGAATAAATGTTCAAGAAAAATGGTTTTTGGTACAAATTTTTTTTGGTACTTGGTATTTTAACTCAACAGGAAATCAAGACCTTACCAAAATGTAAATAATATTATTTTAAATAACATTTACCATCTGTGTGTCATCACATTGAATGTGTTGCTCCATACTCAGTGTCATATTGTGAGTTTGTAGTATCTGAAACAAAAATTAAACTATAAGAAGAAAATCAATGTTAGTATAACTAAAATAGT
This sequence comes from Danaus chrysippus, assembly GCA_916720795.1. Classification (NCBI taxonomy): domain Eukaryota; kingdom Metazoa; phylum Arthropoda; class Insecta; order Lepidoptera; family Nymphalidae; genus Danaus; species Danaus chrysippus. The sequence goes on along the minus strand of CAKASE010000064.1, from coordinate 4,170,486 downwards.
TTAATTGTGAAGCCTGTTCACAATGTTTTATCTATCGCGTCCGTCAGAGCTGACGTTCAGTCAAAGTCAAAACCTAACTTCATTTGATCACTGTTGTTGTTGAATGTGATAATAAACGAGAAACAAACCATAATTGTTAAGAAACTCTTAATTAATTAATAATATTTGTACTAAAAAAAGCAATTTACGTCTGAAAAAAGGTACGTACAAAAGTTTATTGACATTATTTGTTCTAAAACTTGACGATATTCGTTTCTCGAAATAACATAACCTCAAAGACATTTTCGCATCTGTTAAAACATGAAAATATTGGAAATTATAAAGAAATTTTTCTTTTAGTTAACTACAATGATAATCCCAGTGCGCTGTTTCACCTGTGGTAAAGTTATAGGAAATAAATGGGAGGCATACCTTGGCTTATTGCAAGCAGAATATACAGAAGGGTAAGTTATATGTATAGTTATATTAAAATATAGGTTAAATACGGTGAATAGGTTTTAAAATTAAGTATATTTTTTATAATAAGTACTGAATTTAATCCTAGTAATTGTGAACATTCTGTTTTCTTTTATTTGGTGAACATACATATACAGGGTGACTGGTGAATTACTATCGATATTTGAGGACGTGATATTTGACGATCACATATGACAAAATAAAAATTAATATAACATAAATATTAATAAACTTCTAAGTAAAGTTAACCAAAAGTTATGTAATTAATTACGCATCGTATGAACACCCTACAGATTAGGTATACACACACACTCACACAGACGCGGCGGCGGCGTGTTGTTGTATCAGCACGAAGCCGCACGCGCCCACACTTGGAACGTGTACACACTTTATTTATTTATACGGAAATTTGGTCAAAAATTAAGTACCTACTTTTTTTTAACAAAATTCGAATGAGAATCATGTACCGAGTATGCTCCTTAAATATTGATAGTAATTCACCAGTCACCCTGTATTAATTGGTTCGGCAGAAATCTCTCATGAAAGGTTCTATATAATTTTCGAGGTGTTGGAGCCTAGCTATGGTAAACTAACTAAAACTTTAACATGCATGCGCTCAATGAAGGAAGTACCACACTCTCATAGAAGATCGGCTTGAAATAGTAGTACTAGTATCGGCTTTAATGGCTGTGTTTTGTCCGATGAGTGAGACAGCTAGCTGTCTTTTCCCTGTTCCCATTTTTTCGTGCCATTTACTTATTCCCACCTTTTTACTAAATAACCTAGGTTGGCAATGCATCTACAACATAAAATATGTTGCAAATGCATGATCTCATAAAAAAAATTATACTTAAGTGCGATCAACTTCTTCAATACTTCTACTCTATACAATATCATAATTTTTACATTGATCATATAATCCAATATTTCATTACTTTTGTACTGAGATTTGTTTCTCAAAAAATGTTATTGTTTTTGTAGATAGATATGTAAAAGTTGAAGTTAATGTTTAATAATAAATTATTATTATATAGAGAATGTCTGTCTGATAGTTAATTAATTATGTTTGTGTCAATTATAGTAGGTATACAAAAAAACAATTGGATTGATGTAGACAAAGGGCTTATGGAGTTTAGTTTAAAGGAGTTTATAGTATGCTCATATAATAATGGCTTCAGACTTATCTTTGATATTAACCTTACTGAGTCATTACCGTCTATAAGGATTATTAACTAAGGCCAGGATAACCAAAATAATGTTTCTCACTTTCAAACTTAGTGATGATAAATTTATACCCAAAATGGGCAATATTTTTTTTAAATGTTTCTATGTCTTACAATTAACAAATTTGTTATTTAAAAATATATAATTAAATGCATTATTAACACCAAGTCTTGTAGAAACAGCAATTACTTTTTCAATCACACTTAATGAAAGAGAAAATTGTAATTTTGCCCTAAAAATCTATTTCAGTATGTTAATTATGTTTTCTTCAAATTAAAATAATTTCGTCAATAATTAATTTAGCCTTGTTAAATGTAGAAGGCTCTAATAGATAAGTCATTACAAGGCAATCTTAGTTCTATTTTAGTATTATGTTTTTCTACTTTATTACCTATTAATGACTAGGTTCTTATAAAAACAATAGTATTAATATACCATTATATGAAGAGATTAATTATTTTTTTATTAATTGTAATGATTTCACTGTAGTCCTATAGTTTGTATAGTCTTTAGTTTGTTTATTATAAAATTCTCTGTTTTCATTACTCTATGATATTTGTAAGGTAAATATAATTAGAGTTTTATATGTGCATATCTAAAACAATTCTAAATTATGAGAGATATATAATCTGATGACTTATATGAACCTTACATGATGCAGAAGTTAGGATCATTTCACCCATAATATGTTATATTCAGCAAGCTAAATTATACCAGTATAACTTATATTTTTAAGAAATAATTATATTATATAAATATATATGTAAATGTTTATATACATATGTGTGTGTGTTTACGTTGCTTTGTTTTCTTCAGTAAACTGAATATATTAAACTATTGTTTCAGTGATGCTCTTGACGCTCTCGGTCTGAAAAGGTATTGTTGCCGGCGCATGTTACTCGGACACGTGGATTTAATCGAGAAATTACTTAATTATGCACCGCTTGAGAAGTAATTACTGAACATTCCATTGTTGAACGATTTCAAGTTAAATGATGTACCAAAAATGGCCTTCATTATGTGGCAAAACAAATTTCATAGTAATGAAGATATATAATGTTTATAATTTTTATAATAAGTCTTGTAATGTACATTTACTGATCTGTAAATTGTAAAAAGTAAGTACTTCAATGACAAAATAAACTAATTAAGATAATGTGATCTTATGAATGTGTTTTATTTGTATATAGATTATAATTTCTTGTATAGATTAAAAAGTTAAAACCCTTTTGAGTTTTATCGTCGTCTTTTGTGAGAATGTTTTATTTACAAAATTACTAGTGATGTCTCTGAAAATACATGAATTAAGAACATTTAAATTTTTTATACATTTGAGGACCATTCGCAAAAAACTACAAAGAAAAAATCAATTAAAATCGACCATCCGTTCAATGACATGCAAAAAACCTGTTCCGTGTTTGATCTGCACATCTCCAATAGAATTATTCAACTCACTCAACTGTTACATAGTTACAGTCTAGTTGCTAATACTGTCCGAACTACTCTACTACTGTCCCGAAGTGGCCTAGCTCGTTGTGATTATAATTTCGGTTTTTCAAACTATTTTTACTATTATAATAAAGATTTTATTGATCTCAACTACGTATCGGCAGTCCATATTGATGTAGATGAGGAGAAAGTCATCTCAAGTTATACTGGTTTGCAAAATATCTTCCTCCTAAGTCGAGCATTGTATTGATCTCTGATCCTTGCCTCTCAAAACAAACTTCTTTAAGACATCATGGTACTAAAGCATTTTGAGTTTTTTTATGTTCAAAGGTGATTTAATAACGAATGAACTCTTAATGTTTTCTACCGTGTATATTTTAGGGAATCTTTTGAAGAATTTTAAGACTTAGTGTAGCATCACATTTTACTATTCCATTATTCTTTCCATATAATACATATCTGTTCATCTACATGTTTTATATTAAGACTAAGTGCATCTTCATGAGTTCTGCCATTCAAATCTTTCCTGTCTCCTAAAAGATCAAAATATAAGTTGGAGAAATATTGTAGGTACCTATAACTGCAAATACTTCAGATGTCAACGACCAACAGTGACTACTCACAAAAAAGGGGATTAACATATTTCTCTTAAGACTTCGTTAAGAGATTACTTTAAGATATAATGACTTCTCAAAAAACAAGAAATTTGTTCAGACTTTACACAAAATCTTTGCGGTTTTAGGAAACGTATATAAATTACCCGGAAAATTAAGTACTGGGTTCGTATAAACAATATCATTAAAGGGGACTTGTGGATAGGTGGAAAATAATGGAAAAATAATGCAATTTTTTTATTGCTTTTGCCACAATAAAGTTGAAAAAAAAGTTCGCTTTCAATTATCCTAATTGCATTTATATCAAAAAGTGTTATAAACAACTTCGTAATCGAAGATTGAAACAAAAGATTCCTTTTTGGGAACGATATCAAAAAAAAGGCAGAAAGAGATTGCTAAAATTTTGTTTTATGAGAGGATAATAAACAAATGAGAAGCCTTGTAACGTTTTCCCTGTTGGCGAGTCGATGGCCTCGTTTCTTTGAATAGAATGTAACATCGAACGATGCGCTTAAATAACAGGTTATATTTTATACACACTAAAACCGATACGCGAACCATAGAAAGTTACAGAAATATATGTTTAATTTCATAATAAAAGACTTAAAACTATGTGATGTACTTACCATAATAAACAAGTACCTAGTATTGAAAACATAAACAGTGTTCGTAAACTGATTTAAATTTCCTATGGATTCATTTTTAAAGATTATTGTTCTCACTTCTTACTCTTCACAAGATATATACCTAAAATAAATTTGAAAACAACGCATATAAATCAAAATCGTTTTTATAACGCAAATACATTCGAAAGTAAAAATATGTATGCAGACGATTTAGAAACCTGTTTTTATGGAATCGATAAAAAATTGTTGCAACGACCATGCCTTTTATCGTTTGCTATTTGTAATTAATAAAGTAACATCTATGATTTGAGCGACCATTTCGAAAGAGTCGCATTTCGACATAATTGTATAGCAAGTTTATTGTAGCTTGATAAAAATGTTATCTATCGAATGTGTTCCGCTTATTACTATTACTAGGTATATTTCGGTTTTCTTGCATTATTTCCGATCTAATTTCAAAATAAGACGATTAATAGATTCGTAATTAGATTGCTTTTAATACATATTAGTAATGTAGTAAAATTTCCATACAAATATGTTCATATAATAGCACATTATTTATAAATACAGACGTAGTTAAGCCATAGCTAGTTCTCTGGCACCCACGACCCCAATTTCCTTGTCTACGATTGCAACTATCCCACGTATAATTTTGCAACGTCGTCTAACGTTAATTTTAGTTCGACTAGCGCACCATAGAACATTTCTATGTATTATTCATAGAAACATAATACATATTGTCCATAACAATATATTTTTGTGCTAGTAAAATTTATTTCAATCATATCATATCTGTTTGTTTGCATCTCTGACATTTGTATTTTGTAGAATGATTGTAGAAGCAGTATTACAAACTAGACACAAAAAAAAAATCTAATAATTAACAAACATTATGCCTAAATATTTAAACCATGACGGTCGTCACGGTTTATTAAGTGAAAACAAATTTAAAATTGAATGAATAGATAAAAGAAACCGGTAAGTCACTCTCATGTAAATAATTCCAAATTGTAACGCAAATGACCAGCTTTTATATGTAGGATTCGCTTCAGTTGTTACACGACAATGTAATTGAATGGTATTTAAAAACGTTATATAGAATTGGCTTTTCAAAACACACCTTGCCCATAAACTTTTAGTATAATTTGTTTAAGGCTACTTTGTTGTTAACTTAAGTACCGAAAGTTACAAAGTTCTAACTTTAGAAATTTTCTGACACTATTAGGCACGTATGAAGGGTTAAGAAATGGATTTAATAGGGTTGTCAAATAGAAGAAAGACTTAATAGTATTTTAAGCTTTTAAATTGCCCTTAGGAGATGTATAAATAAGAGTAATTTTTAATATTGTTGGAATAATTTAGCAACAAAAAAAAATTGACTTGCTTTATTATAGAGATGAGTAACATAGACAGTATGAGACTGCGGTGAAGATAAAGAACAAGATTGTTTTATTTACACGTTTTTATATACGCGAATACCTACTGATAAAAACTGTGATACCTTTAATCCTATCAAGGTCAGACAGAATTCAACCTTTTTACTGACATAAAAAAACTTTATTATTGACATTTAGTTTAAAGGAACTATCGAAAAAAAAGGAATTAAAAGTTAACTGTGACCTTAAAAATTATGGATTGAAGATAAAAACGAAATTGTAAATACGCAAAGTATACAGGATTATAGGTAATCCTTTTGATTCGTTTATAAACTGTCTAGTTTTAATTTTAGTCATCATTCTGAGAAAGTGAAGAAGATTTTAATTTAAAATTGTCTTTTAAGTTGTATTAAATATTCTTTGTGAGCGTTTTTAATAAACATTGATAGTAATGAGACGTGAAAATAGGAAGTATGAAAGATAACACATAGATTATAAATGATTAAGTTTGACCTACATACAAAATCGTTAACTTTTACGCCAGAAAACAAAATGCTAGTCGGTTAGTTATTTGAGGGCTAGTTAATATCTAATCTTCTTCGAAACTAATTCTATAATAACTTCGAAATTGAAAATCACTTTTGAGGATGATCCCCTTTTAAGAAAATTTTTTTTGACCTTAGAAGAAATAATTTAGGATCAAATTTGAGACAAAAATTTATTTTCCTTTTCTGAGCTCTTCCACTTGCTTCCGATACATGCAGTACCGATTGCGTATAAAATCTCTGACTGTGCTGTAAACTGCATACCAGTATAAATACACAAATATCGTAAGTGGTATTTCTCAATCTAAAATGCCAAAACCATAACCACTTCATCCTAGCATAATCCCTTCTGACAACCATCGTTGCTTTATAACTATCCACCTGAATATTCCTTAAGCAAGTTCTTCAATGGCAAAGTTTTTTACCAGACTTTAATTAAAGACTTTCACGACATGTATTCCAAAAGCTAATACTTCTTCCCTACCAACAATGGCTTTACCTTACCAATAATTTTTGTGTGCTGAAACCATAATGTTGGCAAAGTTACGCTAGTTTTTAGAGTAGAGAAACTAAAACCTGTGATTTGATGATTTATGTGACAACAGAGAGATAATTTTATAGTTACGTAAAACAGGTTAGACTTTTCGGGAATATAAGAAATGTTATATTTCGTCTGTGAAAACCTGAATCTAATTCTTGTCTGGTATGAAAATATTTTGTAGACAGACTTATGGGCTTTTTTTGTAATACATTAAGAGAATATTTTTTTTTAATTGAAAATAGTATGAAGTAATTAAATTAAAAATAGTATGAAGTAATTAAATAAGATATCACATATTGCCTTTCTCATAATATGTTCATCGAAAGAGGTTTGTAGGTAGGTATCATTGGCACCGAGTAATAAATTATAATCTGTGCATATAATGACGTTATATCTCAATAAACTGCAGTAATATAGCTATATTTTCTTTAGTTTATGTGTTATTTTATAAAGCTATAAACAATCAATCTTACAGTCATTGTATTATGATTTAAATTATAAAGACATAATTTACTACATTTATTAAAATGAAGTGTCATTGTGACGTTCACTTTTTTTAATTTCCATTTGAGGTAAAACAATAAAGGTTACAAATTCAATGCCAAATAAAGTTGTTTATGTTTTAGCGAAGGAGGTCCTGAATTAAGACCTTGATTTTGAATAAACTGGATGTTTAACAAATCTTTAATGTCATCTGTAATTTACTTGGAATGTAAGAGGAAGATCCTATGAGGTAGTTGTTAAAATTAACAACAATGTATAATAATTTCAAAGCTATGAATAGTCCATTAAGGCAATATAATGTAAAAATTTATGTACATGTTAATCACATTGCGTCTAATCTGAAATTGTCTCCATATAAATAAAAAAAGCATTAAATTGAAATATATAGAATATTACTATTAGTTTTTATTTCTTTACACGCAAATGCAAAAAAGACGTACCTACCTATGTGATAAAATTGATGACCTTATTCTGTCACATTAAGTAGGCTTATTTTTACTAACCTTGATATAAATGAGTATATAAAGACGTACTTAATAATGGTTATTATTTTAACTATTATAAATTATAGAAACATTACTTCTGTAGAAACCCATAAGAATAGATTATAAATGTCGAGCATATTTTAATTCTTTTTTTTAAGTATCGACAGATTATAAATATTCTATGGATATAAAAGCGGAAGTTTGAGTATCGTGTCATGGCAGACGGTTAAATTGGCGGGGGGATCCCGAGACCTTGCACGCCCTCTATCAGCTTGATTTATTGCTCATTTATTGTTACTACCTGTTCTGTTAAGCAGGTCGTATAGGTGTTTGGCCTCATTTCAATTTCATTGACAGTTCTTATTTGACATCTGTGTTGACACAAACTGTATATAAAGATAGGCGGTTAGGTTTTTCGACATAAAACATTTTATAGTTGCAATTAGTGAATGACCTTAATGAAGTTATACGAATGACGATACTTGGAAAAGATAAAAACCCGATTTAACATGTATCTTTTTTGTTAATTAAATTTAAATCCTGTGTTTCTTTTGAAAGTCATAAACTTGATCGTACAGCTCAATTACATTGCCTTCACTTTGTATAGAATATTTGTCAGGAATTTATTTAATGCCTTCAAATTTGTTTTAATGTAAAATAAACTTTAGGACAATATTTTTTGTGACATTTTGTTATTTTGTCATTTTTGACATTCTTAATTATTTAGAAGTTGCTCAGTGTATCTTTGTTAAGTTTAAAAGCATGAATAAATTAACTTTTAGTCATCTTTTTAAGTACTAATATTAAGTGACTTATGTGTATTATATGTAATTGCCTTACAAAACATATGTTATTTAAATTCTTTTGTTTCCTTTATCGTACGTAGCACTTGTTGCGGTATAAAATAAATACAAAGAAATATAATTTTAATTTATTATTTTTAAATACGTCATACCCATTCTCCCACATTTTTTCTAAACATATTATTTAAAAATTATAATAGTTAATGTTTTTTTTTCTCATTTTAAAATGTTTTCAACCAACAATAGACATCCTGTGTCATTTGTTCTCACCTTAATATACTATGGTCATCAGAATTATTACGTGATCATAATATTATATAGTTTTGTGAACATTTATAGTACGTACATATTTAAATTACTATGACGTCAACGTCATGACGTCAGCATCATGACGTCATAGCTGCATTTGTTTTGATATGTTAAAATATTCGAGTCATTTACAGAATCCGTTGTATCCATTCTAATTAGAAATTAATTATTAAACAGTTTAGATATATCTTATCGATAGAATACTACAGAATACTGTTCCGGAAACTATTAATTTCAAATTATATATAGGGTAGATATCAAGTGGATAAATCTTAAATAATAGGAATTGTTTCTGTAATAGTTTGGTACGGATGTAAACTTATAAAGATTACCATAAAGAAGCAGACGAATTTAATTATTATTTATTAATTATGTATTAATTTCAAAAGTCTACCTCAACATATTCTAAAGATGAATAATTTTTTAGTATTAAATAAAAATTTATTTATGGTAAAAAGTTCTTAAATACATACATATAAATTATGCACCTCTTATATGTATATCCATTTTCATAAAAAAAATATTTTCTACTGATTTGATAAGTGTATGTTGTTTTACGTGTTTACCATAAATTTAAATTACCTATACAGAAGTAAATTACCTGTATATGAGAAACATTGAAATGAAGGAAAACATAAAAAATGTACACTGAAAATTCTTCTAACACGTACGAACGCCATCATCGCATACTTTGCGGCTAATTCCAAGGTTATTCTCAACAATTTCATGTCATACAATTATATAGTTGAAGTTGATACTAATAAAAACTTGAAGACTTGAATAGAATATACAATAACATAAAAATATTTTCTATGAAAACTCTAAATAGTACGAAATACTTTAACTAATTTTATTTTATTTAAAACTTTTGGTACTTATTAATTTAAAATTGTGTAAACTGACTATCGCATTACTACTACAAAAATAATTGTTTTAACTAAAAGTCAGAATTTTTTTCTGATGTTAAAAATAATTTTGGTGTGCTCAGAACAGATTTTTACTTAATTAAAATTAATAATTCCGATACTCGTAAAACTTTACATGCATAAATGAAAATATTTTATTTTGATTACTTTATACTACTCGTTTTTTTGAATTTTTTCTTTCTTTTTGCTCTCTTTATAACAAACGTGATCATTGGCAGACGATACAAAACCATTCATAAAGCGAATTATCCAAAAAAACTCATTTTCATTTCAATTGTAAAACAATCAAAATTTTATATATTTATTTACAAACATAATTCATTTTTTTTGAGATCCAATTCGACGTATTTAATTACGCGTTCTTGAAATCACAAACGCATGACTGTTGAGTAAGTAATTAGATTAAAGGAGAATGTCATTTTAACTTGAATCTGAGTACGATAAGATTAAAAAAAATCCCCCGCATTATAAATCAAATACGTATGAAATTTCTTTGTATACAACAAAGTCTTCTACGAAGAATTCTTTAAACTACATACATTATTGTAGAAGACATTCAACTTGTTTTTATTACTTTACGTATTTGTAAAGAAAAAATCTTTGAAGTTGAACTTGAATTGGTTGAAGGTCATCCCTCCCAAAAAATCTCTATACATATAAAAGATATGACAAGGTAAATGTTAAATATGCAGTCAAGTCTCATATGTTTGTGTTAATCCTATCCTTCTTAGGCAGATAATTTGCTTGAGTGATGTTTCTACAACACTATATAAAAAACTATTGTATCATTGTAATGATCGTTATATATTCTCAGACGACTTGATTGTTTATAAACTCTACTGGTGTTAAAAATTATTGGAAGTTAAAATATCCATTTAAGTTTTCGCCATATAAAGAACGGATGGATTTTCTTATTCCGATGCACTTTTGTTTTATTTGAAGCAAATACTTTTTGAGTAAAATAATCACTTTGGTTTAAAAATGTATTTAAGTATAGTCAGACAGACAATTAAATGGAAAATTTTATTATAGTAACTGGAATTATATAGTAAATACGCAATGTTATTTCCAGAGTCGTAAAAACATTTACAAAGAAATGCAATCTTATCATTCTTATATAATTGTTATAAAAGTAAGCGTTCTTAAGGGGGGGCGTTTTGTGACCTTTTTTGGGGAGTTAAAGTCATTTTCTCTAAAGTCATTTTCTCTTTCCATGGTCAAGAAGAAGTGTGATACTCCTACTGACTGAAAACCCCTCTTCTGCTCCGAGCCAGACTGCGGTACATTATTGCGCTTGCACAAGCAACAAGATTTAGGATTTTTGACTTAATGATTTGATTTGCAAATTTGATACTTCAATAGTACCAGAGAAATTTCTTTAAATCATTGTTAAACCATACAGGGCGCATCGCCAATAAGCGTGTGATACTCGCATGAAGTGCAATGTGTCTGTACGACGCTATAACAATGAATTAATATGCATTGATTTAATATATGGCTTTTGTAAAGGAGTTTGGATACTCGTTGCCTACACTATCTCTACAAATGTTATAAATGCGAAAGTAACTCTGTCTGTCTGTCTGTCTGTTACGCTTTTACGCCTAAACCACTGAACTGATTTTAATGAAATTTGGTACACATATAGAGTTGACTTTGAGCAAGAACACAGGATAGTTTCTATCCCAGACTTTTGAAAGGTTCTCTGGGAAACGCGATATAATTGAACTCCACGCGTCGGAAAGCTAGTAGTTAATACTTTAAGGCCTCGGCCTCGAATTTGGCGGGCAGCGGAGCGGCAGCGGGAGCGGCAGGATCTTAGGCCTCGGCCTCGAATCTCGCGGGTAGCGGGGCGGCAGCGGGAGCGGCAAGATCATAAGCGTATAATCAAATGGACCGACCCTCGAATACAGCGGTGCAGGAGCAGGGCGGGGGCGGGCAACGAGCGGTGCACGGGTGCACTCCAGTGAAGCGGTGACCGCCCGCGTTGCGCGTCTGCATTGTAGTGTTGTAATTTTTTTTTGTGACGTATCAAAATGTATTCGGACGTGCAAGAGCAAATTATTTCGGCAATCTTTGAGAGGACACCCTTATGGAACAGCAAAGATGTGAACCATAAAAATAGAAGATGAATTAACCAATTATGGGAAGAAATAAAAAAAACGAACTGAATATTGAAGGTAAATATAATAATGATTTATTATGTCAAATACAATATTTATTATCTTTTACAAATTAATTAGTAACTAATGCGATTATTTACAAAATATTCTTTGAATTTTTCACGTGTAAGCAATTTGTAATTGTAAACAATAGAACAAATTTCTTAGAAAGTTCGGTATGACTGTCGAGTTTATTGCGGGTTAGGATAACAAAGCGACAAAAGAGCGTACACAGCTGCGCAGTTTTTACTAATTTTAGCCACTTAAAAGGTATTTTTTATTACTTAATTGTTGTCGTTATATAGAGTTTACACTGATTTACTAAATTAGTGCAACACAATTTCTAAAAGATATAGATCTAAATCGTTTTGAATTAATTTCAGACTCTAAATCACTCTTGATAGTTTCAAGAATATAGTCAAATGTTTCTACACTCATTCTGGTGTAGTCGTAGAATCTGTCGGGATTTTGTCTCTGTTCTTTATAGTTTCCACTTCTTCTTTTGCCCACAATAAATCGAGCATTAGGAATGATTTCGAATCATAAAGATGTCGCCGTTTTTCAGACATTTCGTTCGCGAATAAAACAAATATCTCGACAACACAACCACGAACACAACACTACACCGCTATAGTGCCGCGCGATCTGCCCGCTAGTTTCGAGAACAGGTATGCGTTGCCCGCCCCCTTGGCGCGCCGCTGCCGCTGCCGCCCCGCTACCCGCGAGTTTTGAGGCCGAGGCCTTACGCGTATAATCAAATGGACCGACCCTCGAATACAGCGGTGCCCGCTGCCCGCTATTTTGGAGAAATGTATGCGTTTCCGTGCCGGCGCCGCCGCCGCTCCGCTGCCCGCAAAATTCGAGGCCGAGGCCTAAGATTTATTCTGTTACAACACGATTTTAACAAAAAATACCTATATTTGTGAACAGTCACCTAAAAAGCCAATTGATTCAAAATCCTATTAACATTGTACATTCCCTAGACGAAATTACATAGAATTATTAAATGATAAAAAATTAAATGAGTTTCATGATGCAAAGATCATATTTAATTATCAGTTTAAAAAACTCATGATAAAAAAATATATAGAGCAGGATTTAACTGATATCTGTCATTCAAATTAGTTATAATGCGAATAGATCATCTTTGAAATATTCAATTTATCTCAGACTTAGTGACATGGAAGTTGTTGTTTAAATGTATAGCCTTTTTTTAGCCTTTTAATTAATTCTTTCGCATATAAGTCCAGTGAAAGCTGACCTTTACATAATTTACTGTTGATTTCAGAACACGACGGGTTGTATAAGCATTTCTAAAATACAGACACAAAGGAAACTGGTTTCTTTATACTTAATTTGAAAGTATCGAGTACAGCAAAATAAGTTCACACAAGGGTCTAATAAATATATGTATAAAATTATATTATTACAACTATGTAATATAAAAATAATTTTCAATATTATAGGAGTATATTCTAGGACAAATGTTAAATAATTTTTCCAACTATTCTATAATAATACTAAGTATAAAATCAAATATTAGTTATATACGTATTTTATTTAGATATTAGAGCTTTCGTCTAACTTAATACTAGTCGAAACCGGTTATACATGAACCGTTATTATAATGAAACTTGACAACTACACTTTATTAGTGACTGTATGTTTTTATATTTTAATATATATTTTTTGTATGTATATTATATAGATTATGTTCCCATATTATGAATGTGTTACGGTGATGTCATCTGACACATATATTATAATAACAAACTGTTAACTATAACATGTCTTACTTCTACTACTAGATATTACAACAATAGTTACGATCAGCTGATTCAAGTTATTAAAGTAATATGAAGGAATATATAATAAATAACATACATAAGTCATGTAATTTTTGAATATAATAGTTTTGTTTACAAAATTTATCTTGTCTCGTTGGACCTATCATTTTATTGTTGTCTTCGGGGTCATAATTATGATTTTTATTCAAACATATTTTAAATGATTATTCGTGTGTTTGTGTGCGAGTTACGATTCTTTTTATACCAAAATATCCAATCCATTTTTTTATACTTGCTCATACATAGACAAAGTCAGTAGTTTTAGTAATAGTTTTAAATATTTCGTCCATAATACCTATCGTATCCTTCATAGTGATGTTTGTTTTCAGAACTCACTAAGTTATTAGTAAATACAACGCGAGAAAAGTCACTTGTTTGAATAACATTAAATGCCTCACGTGTTAGCGATAACAATAATTTTGTTAATAAGGAGAATAATTTGACTTTAGGTGGCTTTGAGGACAGTTCGTCTTAATTTACTGATATTTATTTAATAACGTAAAATAATATGTAGCCCAAGCTGACAATATTTTTATATTTCAAGTATATATGTATATCAGTTTTGATGTGAATTATATTATTTTAAGATGATACAAAATAACTGAACTTCGTTAAACGCTACGATTTAACTTTTTAAATTAAAATACATATTATTATATATCGTATGTTAAAACAACAGCACTACACACATTTATACTAACTGCATACTTACACAATATATTGAAAGTAAAGAAACGTTTCCTAAATCAAATCTGAACATTCATGTAAGAACATCGCAATATATTTATTAATTTATATTTTGTTTTTAACCCTCAAAAAACTATCATAGAACAGTAAAGTTTTGCAAATGAATACTTTGGATCCTTAGTATGAGTTTAAATAGTGACTTCACACGAAACGTTTCTTGTTTTTCATACAATAAGTAGTTTAAAGTGTGAAGATTTATTAATGAAATACTGTTTACGCTCCGTATGTAGAGACGACGCTAACTCAGACTAAGAATACTGTTCAATTCGTATCTCATGGCTGATAAAAGATAATACTTAAAAATAAGTATTACCTGTCAATATATTAAGAAAATATTTAGTTACTTTAATTAAAGTTATAAACATAGTAATATTAAAATACTCGTTTAATATTTATCGTATGAAAATGTTGGTAAATTGACCAATAGAAGAATTGATGATTGCTTTTTAATTTAAGCCTAAGAACATACGAGAAACAAAATAATTACGATATTAAAGTGTTATTATGATCAAGAGCTAGCCAGTAGCCCCTAGCTAGCTAGCTTGGTGGTTTATAGGAAGCAAAACATTTTACATCTTATTTATTTCAAATAAATTAAATTATTAATAAGATTATTATGAGAAATTAGATTTTAAGTACAATAAAGGAGTAGTGTAAATATATGTATCTTCAAAGTTATGTAAAGGTATTTCTATTAATGCTACCAACTTCGCGACTTTGAAACAAATCGCTTCAATTTGGTTAGTTGAAGTACAAACAGGCAAATACATACACACTCAAAGATTAATACGCTTTATAATAACTGACGGGAATTTTTTTAATGAAAATTTCATATATTATTAATATTTTTGGTAAATTAACTGGGACTATAAACATATAAATATATGTATAAGAGATTTAACACTAAATAAACAAATTATTTTTAAAAAATTCTGTCATCAATTACACATATAGGATAACTAAAAATATAGCACATAATTAAATTAAATTTGTTAATATATATGTATATCAATTCATTTATATTAAGTTGTTTTCAATCTTTTTATTTTTTATTATACATATGTACCTCTCTCATAAAATGGATAGGTAAACAGGGTTTTGCAAAATCCTGTTTATCAACATTGGAAAGAAACCTTCGTTACTGTTAAGTGATCTACTGAGATGTTGAGGATATAATTATTATATATTTATTTAAAAACTATATTGACGATAATTTAATTTCTAAGATACCGTTATACTAAACAAAACATATTAATAGATAAAAAAATGCTATTAAACGTAAAATAACCTACAAATGAAATAAATACTACTTACAGTATATTTAAATGTATTTAATAGAACACAAACATTTCACAACACAATCACATTATTGTTGAAAAAAATTCCCGCGCAAAAAACATTTGTTGTCGAAACGAAGTCTCGCTCTCTACTCAAAGAACGTCGTCGCTATACTGAACGAATGAACGGTAAACGCGCTCTGCAAATAGTAGAATGGTACAATTTCAGAGGTGTTACATTATTATAAATCTTGTTTATGTTGTATTTATCCAAATTGTGTGTAAATAAATATTGGTTGATAATAAAATTAGTATTAAACAGAGAAATAATTTTATTCAAAAACCTTTTCCAAGGACTCACTCACCAATTGTCAAAACAATATCATTGTTCAGAAATCGTGACTAAGCTGTGTTCTATTTGTTCAGTATTTAGTTTAAAAGTAAATATTATCTTGTTCAAATAATTAAAGTTTCCAAGCGTCGAAATGTATTGAAAAATTATAATTAACACCAAAAATTTTAATATAGTTTTTTGCGATTTTGTATTAGTTGTACAATGTAACAATTTGCGACAATCTGTAATACATAAGGACAAAATGTACTCAATTATTTATTGTTCATTAAATAGTCCCGTGTTTTCTTGTGTAACTGTAAAAGCCACAAAAACATATTAAAAGCAAGACGAGCAAAATTGTGTGGGATAATTCAACATTTCGAATCTTTATCTCAAAGTATAACAAAAATAAATGTAATTTTTCAACGTATTGTTCTTAAATCTTAATCGTTATTGGATTAATCAAATACTTACAATATGAACAAGCAATAAACGAGATAATGACGCGTCATTAATTGTTCCAACAGCCGTTATAAATTAAATATAAAAAATCTTTGTATACACAAATGTGTATTTATTTGTAAAAAGGGTCAATAACCTCAAGAACTAAAACAATCTAAAAATTTTGGCTAATTCCAATTATTAAAAGACAACATTATAAAATATTTTTTTGCGAATCACCACAAGAAATGAGGTTGAAAATCATTATTGTAAATATACATATGACTCATAAAACAATAAAATAAAAAATATAATCGAGACTATTTTAATCTACTCTTATATATATAATATTTAAAAACTTTTGTAACAATTCCTAGACGCTAGTTATTTTTCTTTCACTGATTGCATGTTCTATCACAGAGTAGTAAGTACAAATAATGTTACAGAATGCAGGGTCACATTTGGTTAGCTTCAACTAAAGGGTGTTTTTTTAAGCCCGATAGAACTTGAAATTGTAAAAAATAACACAAAAAATTAAATTGTAATCAAAATTTTTTTTTTATTCGAAAGATCAATACGTGACATTAACATTTGAAAATGATTTCGGGCATATGGGCACCGCGGCTGTTTTTGACGAAGCACATTCTGGACGTCCAATTTTGGGCCACTTTTTCGAGCACTGCCGGCCGTATGTGACGAATAACACGAACAATGCTGGCCTCCAAGGCGTCAATTGTTGCTGGTTTATCAGAATAAACCAATGACTTCACGTAGCCCCACAGGAAATAATCGAGGGGTGTCAAATCGAGCGACCTTGGAGGAGAATCGACAGGTCCATTTCTCGAAATCAACTTATCGCCAAATTTTGATTTCAATAAGTCGATGGTTGCGTTCGCCGTATGGCACGTAGCACCAACCTGTTAAAACCACATCTCCTCCGTATCAATATCATCCATATTTTCAAACAAAAAATCATTGATCATGGTGCGGTAACGATCTCCATTGACCGTAACACGAGCTCCGGCCTCATTTTTGAAGAAATAAGGTCCTATGATGCCACCAGCGTGAAAACCGCACCAAACGGTAAATTTTTCTGGATGTAATGGAGTCTGTAGGGTCTCTTGTGGATTGGTCTCATTCCATATGCGGCAATTTTGCTTATTAACAAACTTAATTAATTGTTCAGGTGGACGATTATATACGCCATACAAATGACGAAGTCCTCTATAAGTTGCGCGAATCGACGACTGATTTTCAAAGTAAATTTGGATAATTTCGTAGCGTTATTCAAGTGTGAGTCTATTCATGATAATTTGTCAGAGTATACTGAAACAAATAAAAAAAAATGTTTCAGCAAAATTTAATTTTTTCTGTTAAATTTTACAATTTAAAGTTCTATCTAGCTTAAAAAAACACCCCTTATGTAGGAATGACATTCCTATATTGAATTTTTATAAGACTTTTTATAAAAATATTTAAGTTTACATTCGTTTTCATACTCAATTTAAATTTTAATATATTTTTTGTTATTACTGCAATTTTATCGATATTAATTTAAGAGCAAAACACAGTTCTATAGAACAGAATCGTAAAACTTTCCTATTATTTTTAGTTACATAGCTACGAAAATGGTTTCTCTTGCAATACGATTTAAATAAAGTCCAGCTTATTTATTTTCTTTTAGTAGGTACCTAAGGGAAAAGACCATAAATATTGACTTAAATTTAAAGTTTTTTTTAACATATACTGGATATAAAAAATTAAAATTTTAAATCAAACTGATACCAAAATTTTTTTCACAGAGCTAAAATTACCTCTGTTATGCAAGGTATAAAATTTTCGATTATTAGTGAGTGACTATGAACATAATTTGGATACATAAGGAAGTGACAATATTTTTTTTTTAATTTTCCTCAACAAATGTATCGTTAAACGAAACTAGTTCTCACATTACAGACCTTCTTTATCTCAAACTCAATGCTATTTTATGTTTTTCAGTCAGTCTGAAAATGTTTAATCCACAATAATGCATAAGTCCAAAAATCCATACCATCCGTAAACCCACAATTTCGCGGCTCATTTTTGCAATATACTTTCCTCTTTAGCTGTCTGCCTTAGCTTCATCATAGCTTAACGATATTTACCTCCATTTTTGTGGTGAAAGGACTTTGTTTACTTCAGTATGATTGTGTAGAGAAGGGTAGATAGGTATGGCGATATTCCCCTCTATGCATAGCTTATGAGTTATGCTGTCATAAGTGTCTCCTGAGTTGATTCCACATGACGGAAAACCTCCCAAGTGAAAAGTAACTAAGTCGTTTTAAACTTCTTTTTGGTGTGTTTTGGTGTTCCCCTCCACTTGATAACTAATCAGTTTCAGTTTGAATACTTACTTATTCCATATTAAATGAGATTTCACATTGTATATCTCTTCAAAAGAACTCGATTATCTATTATATATGTATAAAAGCAAATCGTGTTAACTACTGTTTGTGATGTTGATGATGGTTTGAAATTAAAACTTCTTCGATAGCTTTTAGATAATTTAATGATGACCTTTTACAATTTTGGTAATGAGTTACGAATTAAGTGTATATAAAATTAGAAGTGTTCGTTAGCGAATTTAAAGTGAGAATATATAGATACCCCGCCCCGCTCCCCACCCCATCCCGCGCTCGTCGTCTGTCGGTGTGGCCAGTGCGAAGCGGTGTTGCCGGAGTAAAAATTAGATGCGTAGACATGCCCCCCGCCTTGGAGCAACAGCTTCCAACAAAGAAGCCCGAAGCAGTAGAAACAGTTAGCGTTCATCATTGTAAAGTGTATTTCTTCTTTCATTCTTCTATATGTATTTTAAGCGTGTGAAAAATTCTTTTTATTCTCTATTCTCTTTTTATTACTATTTATAAATCAAGGACAGCTGTACGGGTTTGGCTGAAAATCGGTGGAGAGATAGTTTAGAACCAGGAACTATTCATGCGATCGATAAAAAATAAAACAAATTGATAATAAATTAAAATAACTTTCTATCTTCTGTCTTAATGGAGGAATAGAGTTCACCCGGTTAGATATATTTTTCGAATTCTTAAAGTAACGCAGATGAAGTCGCTGACAATAACATAGATGAATTTATCTGCTTGCTTGAAAATAACAACCGCTCGTAGCTCTTGGAAATAGCTGACTAATACGATCTGTATATCCTTCCACTATCAGCTACGTATTTTGTACACAAGCTCACCACAGAAACAATTTCGTTCAAAGAGGCAACTCAGCTAAATATTAGAAGTTTCTTATATCACTTGGAGTTGATAATCTTAAAACTTCTGTCAATATTGACAGTGAAGTTCGAAACTCTTCTGTTCCTCTCAAGAAATTAATCTTCACTTTCTCCCATTCAAATTCTGCTCTTTCGAGGAATTTGATGTTAAAAGTTATGTTCTCTCATGACTTCAATTGCTGTAGATGCGACAGCATCGGTCGTATTATAATAATCCCTATCCTGGATATCGTAACTTCTAATAGTCCTTTACAAATATTCCTGTATCTACTAATGAAAACGTTTCAAATATTTTAGCAGATTTTTCATTGTGTTTTCTCATTTGAACTATTTTTCGTTTTGTTGTTAATTATTTTCTAACACACACTTAACCAAGGAGAAGAGTGAAGTTATGTTTTATAGGTTTGCCTGGGCCGTGAACATCATAGGGATGGGAGGGAAGATGGTAAAAAGCTCTTGTTAATTATAGTTTGTTTTTCTTTTTTCGTCTATCAGTTGTATGGGACATCTTTGTTGCCAACATATTATATGACACACAATATTCTCTGCGATTCTCAACCCGAAACCAAAAAGACTATCAGCTTAGTGGGTATTTTCTTTTGAGTATCTGCTAAATAAGATAAAGGAAGGAAAAAGTGAAGGAAAAATATAATTGCTTTTTATTCTTTGGTCGGAAAGGTCAAATCGAGATAGTTGAGCTAGAAGATGGAAGGACCTTTACTGCAGACTGGTATGTCAATCGCTTTTTTCCTATTGCCTTGAAAAAATTCGACAGCAGCGCCCTCGAAGTAGGATTCTCCTTCACCGCGACAAAACTTCAGAGCACTCCGCAAAACGGACTGATGAATTGATGATTTAACTAGGGCAGGTGTCGAGATAATAAGTCATTCGCCTAACGTCCCGACCTCGCACCCTGTGACTTTCATTTACTCCCAAGAACTAGAGATAATATTCAAAGTATTATAGCCCATACGATACGTTGAAAGCGTATGAAAATGACATAGATGAAATTGCTAAGGAAGAACGGGCTCATTCTTTTTCTCAGTAGTTCCCTCGAATGCGACGGTGTGTAGAGAGGAACGCAGATTACTTCGAAAAACGATAAAAGTATTGGCAACATTTTTTGCCATTTTTCATTTTCTAAAGATTTTCAGTGTTACCTAAATACAATTTGTAAATCATAGCCATAATATGTTAAAGTAGTAGTGGGAGGGATTTTGTTTTTTTTTTTATTGAGCTATTCTTATATACCTTTTAAGAGAACTTCATAGTATTAGCGATCAAGACTTATTAATATAATATTGAAATACATCTACAGAATTAATTTTATTTATAAAATAACACTATTAGTATCTACTAAATGGGATGAAAAATTTTAATATAAAAATGAAGAATTTCTAATCCCATAAAAAATTGTTGCTACGTGGTTTCATAAAATCCATCAAAGCAGGATAAATGTTTTAAAATTTTACAAAAAAATATCAAACTATTTAATGAATTCTGTTCATTCAATATAAGTTTGAATATTGTCATCACAATAAGAATTATTACATTTTAATTATCAAATCAAAAATAGGTATTTGAAGAAATCCAAAAACTCTTTATAATAGTTACTATACGCAAAAAGGGTCTGTATTATAACACTGCATTTTTAATAAAACTACATTATTATTTAAAACTCTTCTCAAAGTGTAGTTGGAGTATTCGTTATGGCGTCTCATTTAAGTAACTTATTCGACTAAAACGTAAATTAAATATTTTTTATCTTTCCCAATTCAGGTCGAGTTAAGATATATTTGATGCACAATCTTTATGAATCTGAAGACACGGAATTGAAAAAAAACTTTAATTAGAAAGTCCACTGTCCTTTTTTTGTTTTAAAAGACAGAAAAAATAGGTTCCAATAAATATAAATTCTAGATTGAAAAAGATTTAAAAAACTTAATTATCAGTGGTTGTTAGTGGAGAAATTATTATTTTTAATACTATAGTAAAATTAAACCAGCTACGTACTAGTATGTATGAGTACAATAGCATATAGATAAAACTTAAATTCGTGTAACACAAAGAAAAAATAAAACTTCAAAACATAATTATATAATTCATTTATTTAAATTGTATAGTATTCACATTTGCTACGAGTTTCACAGCGAAACACTAGCGGTACATAAAAAATGGGAACACATTTTCACAAAAAAAAAATCTATAAAGAAAAATGCAGTAACGAAAGCCATTAAAGTAACTAGATTCATGAGATAGCAAAATCATTAAACTTGGCAGTTCTGATGCTATTGAGTTAATTCATTATTTATTAATTTAATACTGATTTATGCCAAGCCTTTCACACACACTGAACGGATTGACTAAATAGACTCGACTCGTAAAAAGACATTACTTTGGTTACATTCACAAAATTTAGAATAAAAGTATCTCATGTTACAATATTAGGAGGATACATGAACCAAATATTAAGCTATCACATTACAATACCATCTCACACCGAGTGGACAGTTCCATACAAAAATGCCATTTTCATATAGGATGGTTCACGCGAAGCCTTACATCTCACACTATATTTATTTGGCACTGTTTATACAGCAACGGTCTATGTGAAAAGGCTTCGGTTCCGACTTTCCATTACGTAAAATACAGTACTCGTCTAAAACTAATCGGATAAAAAAAATAATATATACTAATGTCACATCTGAACCGACGACAGACAACTTATATAAAACTATTGAGCATAATAAACGAAGGCAGTTAACTTAACACGATAGTTAAATGAAAATTATATAAAAAAAAATGCTATTTTGAGTATGGTTACTGTCAATTATATAAAATAACTGGGATTCACACGAAATAATAATATTCAATCATTGATATTGATTCATTGAATTATTATTATAATTAATAATAAATATATATTTCTTTGATTACACAAAACACAATTGTAAGAACATAATCGGGAAAAAAATCTGTTACAGGACAATAATAATAAATTCTAAATTGCATATTATTATTCCGATGATACATCCCTTAGTACATTATATATTTCATTGCAATATAATTTTCTATGTAATAACATACATATCGAAAAAAAAATCTACAACTATGTATTAGAAATAAACAAAAAAAAAATGCAATAAATTTAAATAGGCCCTTGTAGAGAAGGAAGACGAACGAAATGTTTCTGTCAAACATATTGCACTGAGTACACGTAGAACAAAAAATAATATACATAACCGACTTAGAAAAAAGTGGGTGATATGTTTGACTTTATAAACAATAATAAAATCAAAAGGACTACATATTAATACTAATGTATGTTCTTTAATGGCGGGAAATTAACTAAGTTGTGTGCGAGCTCAAGCCGTCTCTATTTATATTAGCAAACCATCACTAAGTTTTTTACCAACGGTACCCCGCACTATACTTAACTAGTAAAAAAGGCCTTGCATCTAACTAACCTTTAACCTTTAACCCCGATTATAAGGTCACAGTATCACGTGAGGACAACTTACAACGAACGCTTACACATTACAACTAAAACATAATTAGAATATATATTTATATATATATAAAAAAAAACAAAATGACATCGCTTGTGTAGAAAACAGTTATTTAGTCACACGTTAGCTTAAAATCTATTCGAGAGAGAATTAAAAATTATACGTCACAATAATAATAATAAAAAAAAATACGCTCAGTACATACAAAAGCATTGAATAAATTCAGTTAAAATCTTGTTTTAAATCACTACAAGATTCTACTAATTAGTCTGAACGTGACTCGAGCGGCTAACATACAGAAAGAAATACATTCAACTCTCGATAATAGTCGTTTCGGTAAAAATGTTCAAAGATATACCTTAAGTGGTCGAGTTACCTATAACTAAACCTTAGCAGGCACTAAAACTTCCGCTCGTTACATGTATAATACATAGAAAACATTAAAACATTAGTTTACTCACAATTCCGCTAGATGTCCGTTATATAAGTTCGAGTGTTTATTTATTTATTGAGATCAATATCGCCGCTGTGCCCTTAGGCCACACACCGTACACTGTACACTGCACTGTCAACGTCACGACACGACACGACACGTCACGTCACTAACATTCGATGTATAATAAGTATGGATCAGATGTATATTAAATGCAACAGTCTATATATATAATCTGCTGTAGAGGCAGTGTATCCAGTTCGCAGTGTGTTGTATGATGGATAATGGGTGGTGGGTGATGGGTGGTGGGTATCACACGAGGTGGTCTCGGTCGTCCAGCGAGCCGTCTGAAGCCCGTTCGTGTCTCAATTCCCTCTCTAAGTCCAGACTACGTCGCTCAAGCTCGAGACGAACGCCGGCTGCGCGTCGAGGAGCTTCCAAGGATGATACCTGAAAGAAACACACGTCAATATAATAAAAAAAGAAGTTGCATGTTTTGTAACTATATATTTAATGTTATTCTTAATTAAAAATTATTCTTTGTAAATATATTTTCCAACGTAAGTGACGTTATTATATGGGTTTAGTGGCGCCACCAGACGGGAAGCCGTTAAAATACCCATGTTCATATTGTCAAATGTCAACACAAAAAAAAGGGAATAGCATAACATAAACATGCTTCAAATTAAATATTGTTTTGTATACATATAAATTTCTGGCGATATACAATTTATGTCACTTCTCTATATCATATTATATATGGCTTCATATATTAGTTATATTAGCAATAAAATGAATGAAAACACCACTGACTCAACGCACACGTGATATTGATGCGGATAAATCTCAGGATAAGCAAATGAAAATCTTAATTAATTTATTAAATTATATGTTATGTTTGTTTTGTTGTCATCAATTAGACTGTTAGGTAATGATACATTTTCAAAAACGTATAAAAGTGTGAGATGCTAATTGCTAACTATGTCCTTTATAACTACGATCATTATTTTTATGAAGTCATTAATTCAAAGTGCAATGGGACTATGTTTGAATTTTCTTCGTTACATTTAACTCTTGAAATATACTATAAAACAAAAATATTCAAGTATTTATCTGATGAAATCAAATTAAAAATTTAATTGAAAATGTCTTCATATGGAAAGATAGTTGAGGGTAGGCCACTCTCACAGAATGTATCGAATGTTTGGTTTATTTAAATTTTAAAAGATAATTAATTTGAAAAACGAGACATTTTACACTCATGTTAGAATAACGTCAGTACTTAACACTTCTTCTTACTTTGGCTAGGCGACGCGCGGAGGGCGGGCGCTAGGATGGTGCCGGCAGATGCGGCAGCTTCCCGCCCGCCCAATACCGCCCGCCCACGCCGCCCACGCTGCCCACACCGCCGACACTGCTCACACCGCCCACACTGCCCACCGACCCACTCATACCGCTGCTCTCTTCAGATAATGCTGCTTGGAGTTTCGCTTCTGAAGATGATGACAAATATACTTTAATTAAGACTTTGGATACATTTACTTAGTGCTTTATATATGTAAAAGAAAGTCGTGTTAGTTACACTATTAATAGCTCAAGAACGGCTATAGGGTTTTCGTTGAAAATTTGCAGGGAGTTAGCTTAGAAACAGGTGAGTTTTTTTCAGTCAAAAAATAAAAAATATTTAATAAAGACCAATATTTAGACATTAACGGCTTCTAGATCGAAATAGATTTCGCCAAGTCAGCTATACATATATTACTAATTCCGAAATTAACGCGGACGAAGTTTCGAACAAAAAATAGTTTCTTATATAATTAAGTAAAGCTTTACTCTTGTACAGTTCTGATAGGTTATCTCGAGTGTCTTATAGGCATGTATAACTGTTTATGTATTTTTTTTATGTCAAAGGCCTACTTGATGGGCAGTAGTGACCATTGCCCATAGACATCTTCAACATAGATGTTCTTTCTTTGTCAAACTTGATTGTGGAGGAAAAGGGAGGGTTGGGAATAATGAAATAGTAGGAAAGGGAGGGAATATGGAAAAGGCAATTGTCTCTCTCACTCATCGGACGAAACGCAGCCACTAAGGGCTACTTCACGCCGATCTTCTGTGAGAGGGTGGTACTTCCCCGGTCGAGCTAGCACATGTTCGAGCTGTAGTAACTTAACTACAGCTAGGCTCTTCTTCTTCTACCTCGCAATTTCCCAGCTATAGCCAGGGTCTGCCTTACATGTTGTGAATAGTTTTGGCTATTTGTTTTTACGACCGGCCGCCTGCCTGACATCAACCCTCTTTGGGAATGCATTAATCAGTGATGTCTAAATACTCTTAGAAAGTACATATGACTCGGTATAATCACATTGGTACTTACCAGGATCAAACCCGCACCCTCGTGCATGAGAGGCGGGCCTTTTAACCACTAGGCCACCACTGATTTTAGACTACAGCTAGTCTCTACTACCTCTAAATATATATAATATATGATATAATAACTAACTGGCGACTTGCGTTGCGTTGAAGGTGACCGGTGTGCGAGCCAGCGGCGTGCGCAGCGAGCCGCCTCTAGCCGCGCCCGACCCGCCGCTACACTGAAACATATATAACATATATATAATTCTTCTGTGAGTGTATATGTCACTGAACTTCTCTCAAACGACTGGACCGAATTTGATGAAATTTTTTGTGCGTGTTCAAGGGGATCTGGGAATGGTTTAAATTCACAATTTTGTCCACTGGACAATGTTTTTTACTTAATTTTTAATTTATCAGTAGTTGTTGATACAAACGTTTTTTTTTTGACATTAGATTTGACAACTAATATGTCAATCATTCTGTCACACTTCTAAACACTGAGATTTATGGCTTTAATAGGTAAAGTCCAAAAATATAAATAAAAAAAAGTAACAGATATTTCTTGATTATAGGGCGATACGAAGTTCGCCGGATCTTCTAGTATATATGTATATATATTAATATCACTGGATTTTGTTGTTTAAGATCACTATAGGAAAATAATGTTTAAGATTTTAATACTACATATATTTTCATATTGCAGAAAAATATTTTACTTAGAAACTATTATACTCTTTGTTATTTAGAAAAAAATATTATATCATAATCTTACATATTAAATTAAACGGACACAGTTTAATAGTATTCTTAATTCTTATAATTACTATTTAGTTTGTTAAGAAGAATCTAAATTTTGGCATCTTGAGTTTTTTTCTTGATAACGCTATTATAAACAACATATGCTTCTACTCTACAATACAATAATAATGATAATAATAATATATAAATAAAAAAAAACTTAAAAGAATATAACTCGCAAATTAATAAAACTTAATAAAAATAAAATAAAAAGATGCTTGTGGTTTCCTCGCATTACAATATATTAAATAAAATTAGGAATAATTATTTAAAATTAATTCCGCAAATTAAATTCAATATGCTAAATGAGGAATTATTATTATAATTAATAATACATGGTACATATGTTTTTAAAAATATATATATATATCCTTCAATATAAGAGCTTATAAGCTTAAAGTCTCTAACGATATAAGCAAAATAATTGTAATGAGGCTTTCATTTTTTTCTTTCACTAATATTCTGAATACATTTGTTCAATAATCGCATTTTTTTAGTGGATCTATGGCATAAAATATTCCCAGTATATATACTGACAAACTATCAAAAGACCATAGAAATATAGTAACCACCACAAAAGACATATTTTAACAATGAAATCTAAATTTAGATATTAAAAATCAAGTCTTAAATCATCGACATATTAATACTACATAACAAAGAGACATTATAGCCATATGTATCTAGGTATAAGTACAGTAATACCCCGCTTAACGCGACCCCGTTTTGCGCGGATTCACTATAACGCGATTTTCAAAAATTTATTCAGGTTGGGACATTGCACTCTGCAATAGACAATAATGATGACCGTGTCTTGAACGTGTGTCAAACGATTAAAAACAGTTTTGGGTGTTATGAACGTATTTTACAAGAACGTAAACAAAACGCTACTCAAAAGACAATACATGTATTTGATCGTAAAAAATAGGAGTACCTATGTATTGTATAGTGTTCTTAGAATTAAAGTGATTGATTAAAATGATTTTTATATTTGTGTATTAAATTTTGACTGTGTTTAATCATAAACCTCGATATACGCAAATTTCAGTTAACGCGATTTTCTTCAGAACGTATCCCTCGCGTAAAGTATTACTGTATTGATATACATACTTAAAAGGGGTTACCCAACGATGTATAAACAAGTGTACTACTTTGAATAAGTTACAGAAATATTTTTTTTTATATGTTATTATAAACTACCCTCAGTTTTCATTAACTGTAAAGCTGTATATAATTATAAATATCGTATATATATCTTATATAGCGTATGTCGTAAGTGAACCACAAGCATCAAAGCCACATAACCAACCTATGTTCAGTTGTTGAGTCGTGTGTGCATACTAACAGTTGGCGCTGGTTCTTCGTCGTGCGGGGGTCGAGGCAGACGCCGGCGAAGCCACGCATGACGAAGCGCCTGCGCAGGTGTTAGACGCTTTTCTGGTTCCCACTCTAGGCATCTGGAAATTATAACATACAAACATATATATACAATCTATATATATATATACAGGGTGACTGGTGAATTACTATCGATATTTGAGGACGTGATATTTGACGATCGTATATGACAAAATAAAAATTAATATAACATAAATATTAATAAACTTCTAAGTAAAGTTAACCAAAAGTTATGTAATTAATTACGCATCGTATGAACACCCTACAGATTAGGTATACACACACACTCACACACACGCGTGCGGCGGCGTGTTGTTGTATCAGCACGCCGCCGCACGCGACACACTTGGAACACTTGGAACGTGTACACACTTTATTTATTTATACGGAAATTTGGTCAAAAATTAAGTACCTATTTTTTTTACATAATTCGAATGAAAATCATGTACCGAGTATGCTCCTTAAATATTGATAGTAATTCACCAGTCACCCTGTATAGAACGCTTATACAGGGTGACTGGTGAATTACTATCGATACTTGAGGACGTGATATTTGACGATCATATATGACAAAATAAAAATTAATATAACATAAATATTAATAAACTTCTAAGTAAAGTTAACCAAAAGTTATATAATTAATTACGCATCGTGTGAACACCCTACAGATTAGGTTTACACACATACGCGCGCGACGGCGTGGTGTTGTATCAGCACGCCGCCGCACGCGTCCACACTTGGAACACTTGGAACGTGTCAACACTTTATTTATTTATACGGAAATTTTGTCAAAAATTAAGTGCCTATTTTTTTTACATAATTCGAATGAGAATCATGTACCGAGTATTCTCCTTAAATATTAATTCACCAGTCACCCTGTATAACGTAGATGTCGTTTATGGACAGAAATCATCTTGCATTAATCCCTACTAATATTATAAATGCGAAAGTAACTCTGTCTCTTACGTTTTCACGCCTAAACCACTGAACTGATTTTAATGAAATTTGGTACAGACAGAGTTGACCTTGAGAAAGAACTGGATAGTTTTTATCCCAGACTTCTGAAAGGTTCTCTTGGAAACGCGATATAACCAAACTCCACGCGGGCGAAGCTGCGGGCGGAAAGCTAGTTAATCATAAAATCGTGTCTAGTGAACTTGATTAGACGAAGTATGTGTATTTAGTACACGGATAGATTACTTTGTTACACGTATGATGTAGACGGAAAAACAATAGAACAATATGAAAAATATTTTAAATATAATTAAAACAAACTGACCGTCTAATAAAATCGATGAAGTATTTATCCTGGCAGCCTTTTAACGCTGTCACGAAACTCTTGGAGCCTGGCAGGCCTCGGGGTTTGCCTCTCCTAGACATACCTGTAAAATTTAATACAATTGTGTTAGACCCTATTAGTGTTGAAGAACATTGAGGATTAAGTGATAATATATATAAAAGAAATATATTGCTTGGTTTAAGACTTCAAGAGTGTTAAATAGATGGCACAGTAGTGTATTAAATTCGCACAAAGAACAATTGATTTCATTTATTTTTTTTGTATAATGAGTAGTATAAGGTATGATTAATTAAAGTTACAGCGTCAAAACTGTTATGGCCTTCCTTTAAAAAATATGTATAGTGAACTTTGCAGGAAAGAACTCTACTATTGATCTTTTAGATTCCTTTAAAAGGAGCATGTCGTGTAATTGGATAGCGAATGAAAACAGACACAATCGATAGGGTTAGTACAGACTAGAGTAATATAAAACTTTGTGTCTCACTGTTGTCTGTTGGATTATCCAAAACATTACACAACGGTCTCGGCATAAAGCCAAAATAATCGACTGCTTTATTACATGAAGCACTGTATCGATTAAGTACTCAGAATAAATTATATAGAAACCAACGAAAGACGAGGGATGCGAATTATATTACATTAAAAACATTCGATGGCTCTTCAGGAAAATATCGCAAATTGTACGAGAATCATAGCCCTTAAAACAAAACGTACCCTTCGTGATACGAACGAAGGGTGCATAAGTACGGACAAATGAAGTACTTTCAAGAATCAACCCTTCAGAACAGAAATGTAACACCCTATATACATTACTTCCCGTCTGTAGTTGAATCATCGAATCGCAGACAAGCTGTCAATGTTTACAACGTAATACTACATGAGTATACGTACGTGATTTATAGAAATTAAAGTATTAGTGGGTGTGAATGGTATGTGTGAGTCACTCTCGCTGCATTTCGTTATGACGTTAGAAAAACTAAGTTTCAACTCGTTAAAGAATGTAGTGACAGTCCATGTATAAATAGATATGACTATTACTTTATTATATGAAAGTTAAGAGTCCACGATGTTGAATCACAGTTGTTATATACTGTTGGAGTTAAACGAGGAATGACTTAAACATTATATTTATATTTACTGTTGGTTAGCCGGCGATAGTATTTCACATCTGTTTTAAAAGATATTTTAAAATGAAATCTTAGAGAATTTCTTAAAGAATATTTAATTTTTTTTTTAAATTCATATGGCATCTTTTGTCACCAAATTAAATATATAGATATACATATCGTCGGGGATAGTGTAAATCTACTACCAATGGATAATTCCACGTACCTATATTGGAAGCAGATTATCAGAAGAAAGTTTAAGCTGAAATATATTCTAAATAATCGACTTTTAAGGTATTTTTTCACAATCCTACTAATATTATAATTGTGAAAGTTTGTATGAGTGTATGTTTATTACTTCTTCACGCTCAAACGGCTGAACCGATTTTGATAAAATTTTGTATACAGGAAGCTGACGTTCAGGAATAACATATAGGTTACTTTACATGCCCGAAACCCAAAAATCCCGGTAATCCGCGGGTAGCAACGTGGGGCGCAGCTAGTTAGTAATAAATTAAATACTAAATAATAGTTACATATGACTTACCACCGCTTAGCACCGTGGTACCATCAGGTAGAGTGGAAGCCGTACAGTATCGAGGAAGTCCTTTGCTGCTTATAAAGTTCTTGGACCTCTTTCCCTGTTCCGTCAGCCTCTGTGGCGGCATGCCCAAGAGCTCAATGATACAAGCCATCTGATCAGCTTCATCCTCGCCGGGTAGAAGGGGGAAACCTGGAAATGATCACCATATACATGATAAAACTTCATCGTGAAGATCCAACGAAGATAATACTATAGTTTTTTGACAATAAATAATGTTCATGATAAGATAATTCGTGATAATTAAACCTACAAAATCTTACATATATTATCTAATTAAATTTGATTGAATTTTTTGTAAAAGAAACCTTCAAAGTAATAGCAAATTTAGTCAACATACGCGTGTGTTTGAAGTCATTTTTTTAGTAATACATCAACATACCAGTAAGAAGTTCCGCCAATATACAACCCAGCGACCACATGTCTATCGGCATGCCGTACTTCGCACCCATCATCACTTCGGGAGCTCGATAGAATCTCGACTGTATATAAGTATACACACGTTGGTGCTCATAACACGAACTGCCGAAATCTATGACCTGGAATTAAAGATTAACAATTAGAATACAGAAAAAAATTCAGCTAATCTCAAACTTAAACGTCGTTCATAATAATAGTATGAGGTTAGAGAACTTCCTGGTAATAAAAAACAATTACCTAAACAAACTAAGGACACATAAACAATAGAGATTTATGTTGTTCTCTTGGAACTAACATTCTATGTATTCCATGAAGTTCAAAACGAAACAATAGTTTGGAAACTATGTTAATGTACTTTGATGTATACGATCCTATGTATTACGAATTACCTTATTTATGTATATTAAAATGTTGATAAAAAAAGTAATAAAACATAAAAGAAGGACAGAAAATAGATAATTCAATGAATTTGAGTTAAGCGATATTCTATAAAAGACACGTAATATTTAAAATTCATTATAACTAATATTGTTTCAAATACTTTAACACAAGACAAAAAATTTCATTACGAGCACTTTCAATACACACATATCATTTTTGGAAACTTTTTGCTACAAAAAAAATCTACATTAAATTAACATTTGTATAAATTTGACTCGTGTTATTTTGGTTGGCCGATTTCTTCGATAATATTTACTCTATTGATCTCAATATAGAACGCAGTGTTTTCAAATTTTGCTAAATTTGTTGCAAGCATGCAAAACGTTTTCTCGGCAGACGGGAGCACGTAGTGATATTGAACTAAGGTTATGTGCACTATATCGTATGTATTTAATAATGTTTATATTACGTTTGCACGTTTTGTATTGATAAGTGTATAATATTTAATTAAACTTGCGTAATCGTCAGCTTTTATCTCGGGATTTTAACAAGTTGTTTCGAAACTATTCTTTGTATTCATTCAATTTGATATTATCCTTTAAATTTTATAAAAAATTCGATAGGAATTTAGTTGGAGTCACATTTATTTTGTCATATAAATTCATTTATTTATTAACATATATAGATAGATGGTAATCATTGTAATTTCAGAACCAAAGTATAAACGTAAATTTATAGAAAATTTTCAAGACAGCACTTATGTTTTTTACTATAATTTCCAACTAAATTATATTCAACATTTAAGAATCTATGTATATACATATACATATATATATGTTTGTTTCCAATGATAGCATAATGGTAACAATCGGAAACCCATAAGCGTGTCCTGGAACAGCTATAACAGTTTCCTATCACATCGCTACATAAACAAACATATGCGCGTGCGCAGTTCACTGACGACACGACACGTTTATTATAGCCCATTGTATTATGGTATACGTAACTAGTACTGTTTGTTGGAGAATAATCCATGTTTAATCTTTATTCAATCATTAATATTGGAAAGATTGAGAACTGGAGATAAGTTATGAAGAAAATGACATTGATTGGAAACAGGTGGCGGGAATTACGAATAAATAATAACAAAAAGTGATGAAAATATGTTTTTCTGATATACTACGCACATTTTAATATTGATAAGTGGTTTGGGTAAAATATTAGTTATCAAAATATAGCATTATCCAATGATCTTTCGTAAAGTGATAAAATTGATATATTTTCATATTATTATCTAATATGTTGTAGGACTCGTTACTCTGAGTCAGCTGGGGATGTATAAATTACATACAAAACAACAACATTCCTCCCGATGTACATATGTATTATGTTAAAATGAAACGTAATCAATTATCAAATCACCGTATGATCACTGACAGGAAAACAAAACGTAGTAAATCGTATGCCAAGAATTTACGTATAAACAGAGTATTGGTATTCCGTTGAATAGACAAAAAAAAAAATGTTTCTGGAACAGTGAAACTCGCATCAAAATTTTCCTTTCATTAAATTCTATGGCTGTGCGGAGATTTAGACCTTAATGATGGTGGCTTTCTCTCTGTCATTTAATTCGAGTCTTTTGTATGACTTATGGGTATTTTTTGCAACATTTACGCAAAAAAATCTCTGCCGTAAATATTGTAATTATGGTCATATAATATGACATATGATTAAAGTGACCTAAAATATTTAAGCCAGTCAACGAACTATCACGTAATTATAGGAATCCTGGTGGGATTTTGGTTTCCTTAGAAAATTGTTAGTGACATGTGACAGTGAATGACCTATTTGAGTTCTGTGAAGCGCCGGGCTGGCGACCAGCCAGTCTGCGGTGATACACATATGGACTGATGACGAATCAATTCACAGGTCATCACCATAAATGACACTTGATGATATAGAGTATTATATGAGCTTCGTTAAAGACCTTCATCACCAGACAGTGTACTATTATGAAATAGAAAATAAAATACTTAGTCAATTACATTCTTGTGACTTCATATTTACTCAAAAATTAACAAAGACAATATTATTAAGAGGCGTAATATATTTATAATCATTTTTAATGGTTAAAATAATTATATATTAATTATTGATAAAGATTTCAAACCATTTTAAGGTTATCTAAAACAAAAAAAAAATAGACAAATATGTATTATTTTTTAAGAATAATCTTAATCGTATAGTTCCAAATATAGAATAAGGAAAATATTGAGGACGATCAACGAAGCTACAACTTGCTAATGAATTTCTATGTAATTGCAACGTAATCAATAGAAAATTATTCTAGGAAGTTGGAGCGTACCTGTCTTCATCAGTTGGCTGGCGACTTTACAAGATACGAAGCTGTTGATGGACAGCTAGCTTCTTAGAATTACTTGATGGCAGATTATTTTTGCCATAAAAAACATATTTCGTATGTAAGCATTTAGCATTTCATTAACGGATTTTAAAAGAGGTCAGCGATTTCTTAAAAGTATACGAATTTTTTTCAATTACAAGAGAGAGTAGTGCATGAGAAAGGTTAATTTACTAAAGTTAAGCTCTAATTAATATCATTCTTTACATTAAAATTTCAGTATAAAATTGATCTTTCATTATTTTCTAATTGAAATATTTCGTTTAACAATGAAACACTTTTAATTTCACACATGAATAATTTCAAAATCTAACGTTTTTCCGTCATTAGGTTTGTTATAAATCAATTGATTTTGTGTAAATAAATAAATGTTAAATGTAATCCACCTTAAGTAGTTATTAACTTGTATATAAATTGTAACTTCATTGAAATTTTAAATGTAAAAAAAGTAATTAAATACGCCGTACAAGAACAAAACTAAAGCACTATATAAAATAATTCCTTCTATTAATGTAATGATGTTAATATAACTATAGATATATAATCAAAAAGTATGATTTTATTATTTTTAAATAAATGTGTGTAGACATATATAGTTGTAATATAAAATCTCTTATTCAAATAAAATCATAATTAAAATTATTAGTATAAACTAATTATATTTTACAATAAGCCAGTAATTTATATGAGATATGTATGTATGTATATATATTTTAGTTATCGTCAAATCGCTGTTCGCGATACAATTGTATATGTATATCTATATTTTTACTAAAGAGTATGCATCTGCATAACATAAATATCACAATTCCCGTGAACATTATTTTCTCATCGTAAATAATTATTACTTTAACATTACAGTTCCCGGCGAGTAGATGAGTAATAATCTTTTATATTTTATAATAACATCAAAATTACATACTACAATATAAAAATTCTGAGAAATGTACACAGACGATTTTTCGAATGAAATATAAAGAGGTATTGATATTTAGCAATATTTTAGTGTTTTCGTGAATTCTGAACATCTATATCCTTTAAAATAAAAACTGTTCTGAAGCATTCATACGAGAGTATTTTCAATAAAATAAAAAAGTATGTTGTCGTTATATTTTACAAGCAGTTATCACTGAAAACTTTAAGAAGTCGAACTTTGAACGTTAACAAAATAAAATGTATAAGTGTCTTTATGAAGAAAACGAACATACTATATTAAAGTGCTTTAAAATTTTTCTACAAATATACACTACACGATATATACGAGTATACATACATTATATGTATTTTACTCCAACAAGGATGACTATAGAAATAGTTCTCTCGTCTTTGTAAACAATATATATTGAATGAAACAATTTTTTCCAGTAACCTGAAGCATTAAAACAAATGTTTCATTTGATGTACGGAAATTGATTTCAAGAATATAATGTTTATAACGGTTGATCGGATACATTCGTTGTTTGTTATCATTATAAGAAGTTAAATCTACGAATTCCTAAAAAACACACACACACACGTATATATGTATATAGTCAGTGGTGGCCTAGTGGTTTAAAGGCCCGCCTCTCATGTACTAGGGCGCGGGTTCGATCCTGGCCCTGACAAGTACCAATGCGATTTTTCCGAGTCATATGTACTTTCTAAGTGTTTAGACATCACTGATTAATGCTGATTCCCAAAAGAGGGTTGATGTCAGGCAAGCGGCCGGTCGTAAAAACAATTAGCCAAAACTATTCACAACATGTAAGGCAGACCCTGGATACAGCTGGGAACATGCCAGGTAGAAGAAGAAGACACGTATATATGTATATATTATATCAGAGAAAAATCTATTTAACAAATTAAAACATAGAAATATACAGGGTGACTGGTGAATTACTATCAATATTTAAGGAGAATACTCGGTACATGATACTCATTCGAATTATGTAAAAAAAATAGGCACTTAATTTTTGACAAAATTTCCGTATAAATAAGTAAAGTGTTGACACGTTCCAAATGTTCAAGTGTGGACGCGTGCGGCGACGTGCTGATACAACACCACGTCACGACACGCGTATGTGTGAGTGTCAGTGTTTACCTAATCTGTAGGGTGTTCACACGATGCGTAATTAATTACATAACTTTTGGTTAACTTTACTTAGAAGTTTATTAATATTTATGTTATATTAATTTTTATTCTGTCATATATGATCGTCAAATATCACGTCCTCAAATATCGATAGTAATTCACCAGTCACCCTGTATATATACATATATATATTTTTTTTTTAAATTAAAACTTAGAATCAGCAGTTAAAGGTAAACCCAAATTGATGCAGATGTACAAAATAAAAACCACTTTTTTAAGTAAGTAAGATAAAAATCTTTATAAGATATTTAATGATACAAAATATTATAGATGTGTGTAACACAAGATGTTTCTCGTAACATCATCAACTAAATATTAAGTGATGTCAAGGTGACTAAACCTAAACCAATTATGTATATATATATTATATATATAATGACAGTGTAATAAAAATATCAGCGATGGAAACAGTGTGGGCGCTCGAGCTTTTTGGAAACCAATTTCTCACGTTTCTATACAAAATTTCGTTTTCCTTGTACAATTTTATGAACAATTTGTTAACAAATTTGTTAACATAAAATTTTATTGTATAGTGTATTTTGGAAACAAGTATAATAAGTGTTATTCGTATTATAATAATACTTTGAAATAAATGAATAATTCTCCTCAATGGTTCATATTATAATAAATTTATGAAGTTTTTTGTTAAAGCTCCGAAGATTGAAACCATTAGAAGAAGATTGTTAAAGAAATATAATTAACATTTAAGTGGCTTTTTCAATGTTCAATCCACTTACATTAGTGCAAGTCGCCTTTTATGCTAATAACTTTAATTAATTCATGGGACTTGTGATAAAAGTAATTCAACGACTATGAAAAGACTCTCCGCTATTAATATTGAAATTTCAAAACACCGTGAAAGATAAATGGCTTTCAAACGATAAATACACAAATGTATCGTGAATATTTTCATAAATATTTAAATTAATTAAAAAAAAAAAAACATTGAACTGGAAAGTTAATATTCATTTTGACATAGACTAATGAGAATAGTGTGTGTTGTAATAACATTAAGTATTAGTAAAAATAAATTTTAATATATGTATAAAAAATTTTACTCGTTATAAAAAATATTCACATGAATTTGTAAACTCTTTATCTCTTCTTTAATCTACATTACTTGACCTTCTACATAAAACAAAATATAACCGAAGAATTTGGTCCCGATTGTCTAGACATAGCCTTGATTACTACAAAAAAAATAAACAAACACACAAGATTCTCATTAATACATCACACATGCCTCACCACACTGCTCTGCTCTTTCCCAAAATCACGTTTATGTTCATCTGTTTACAAACATAAGTATACAAAGCATTCTAAACATAATGGTTGCCACAAACGATGCTTCTGTAATTTACTAGACAACATCTCTAATACGTCCATTACGTCGGTTTATTTAAAAAACTATTCAGGTCAAGAAAATCAAAACCGCAAGTCGCAACAAACAACGTAACCTTCAGGCTGTAACATGAGAGAAGTGCAAAAAAATCAACCAACCATGTGCAGGCGAAGATCGCCGACTTCTATATCAAAAATGATGACAATAGAGATTGTAATTGTTTGTATGGTATATTAAAAACTGTTAGATGTAACGTCGTGTCAGTATTCGCGCGACAGATGTAGGATGCGACCCCGTTAAGAAGCTGTAATACGCATCGTAATTAAGAAGTTCCCGGGACATGAGATCCGTGTCATTAGATTAAAGAAAAATAAAAATTAAATACTTTAGACGATTTGTGAAAACGCTTTCCTTTCATTATAATTTGAATTATGCGACGTTCCACGAAATGCTCTAAATACTACATGAAATTACGTGACTCTAATGTAAAATCTAGTCAAAAGTTAGCTTCACATTCTCGTTCGATGTTCCACATTTAATGTCACGGATTAATTTGTTTCTCTATTTAAGTGCTAGTACTTGTTATGCTAGATTAAGAATAATAGTTGTATTATTTTTAATTTATTTCTTAATTTTCACAGACTCCAAATTTAAATAGATTTCCATAGAATTGTATTAACACATTCTAATTTAAATATTCACTTATAACTGAAAAAGTAAAATTATGGAATGTATGGATCTCATACCTATATATTTTTTTTAAGTTTTTACTCATTGAAGTATATAAAAATTCATATCAATAATATTCTTTATATAACGTATGTCCTAACACCATTGTTTCCGCTCCGTACTTCAAACAGCTGATACGGCGAGCACGTGTTTCTCAGAGTCTATGATTCACTGCGCCCGCGCACGATAACGACTACCCACCACCAACCGTGGTATAATATTGTTACGAAATTAAGAAACATTATTTATCTATTATAATATTTATGATTTCTGAAGTACATAATAAAATATTTGTCATAGAGATTATTTCTTGAACAAATTATTTTATTTTTTAACGTACACATCTACGTCATTTCAATATAACCTTTAGGCCACGGTCATTTCGAACGTTTAATATTTTCTGCGGTTTAAATATTTTTTATTTTATTCATCTTTAGATCTCAATTTTATATCCAAAACAGTTTCTCCGAACCACAGCATCCTTAACCCATCTAAAGTTTACAGCAAAACATAAAAAATATAATGTTCATATTTTATGCTGCCTTATAATAAGGTTTATTGATTTTCCAGAAGAAAAAAAAACTACCCGCTGATAATAATTAATTAAACATGTATCTGTGTCAGTTACGCCGAAATGTGAAAGCAAATATTGAATTAAACAAAATAAAGATGTCAATATATGCATAAGTAATTGGACATAAAAACGTCAAAAGGATAATGTATTCGAATTCCGAGTACAACATATTACAGGGCTCGGAAAATTAAGGCACGAAGAGACGGCTAACGAGCTAGGACTCGAGAATATAAGAAAGACAACTTCTAAGAACTTAATGTGTTCAAGGAAGTTAGCGTTATTGGGGTTACACTAAATAAAGGAAACGAGGACGATGAAAACAAACAGTGTAGCGAGAAAAATAAAAAGCACTCAGACACAAACGAAACTCGAGTTTCAATCGAGAATAAAACATTAAATCAGTTCCGCTTATATAATGTTATCTTACCGAGATAAAAAAACAACAACAGAAAGAGTCACCGTTAACATTTACATAAGAACGCAATCACAGATGTAATCCGAGTGTTTTAGCCTTATACGGTTACAGGCAGCCGAATTAAACTGTGAACACTTTTTAAGGAATACATTTCATTATAATAAAAAGTATATATATATATATATATGTATATATAAACATTACAAAATAACATACTTAATTCATTAAAATTATAATATATCTATAAATTCTTATTGATATACCTAATTTATAGATTTAAAATATTTAATTAGTGATGCTAACACCTAAAATCCATTTAGTTCTTGCTATAGATAGAATAAAACAGACAAAACAACATCTATAGATAAATCCTTAAAGAAATCTTCATATTCTCATTGTTTGACCAGATGAGTACCAAATGTTAACCTACTGATACGATACTGGAGACAGTTGTTGCTTATCTGGATGTCAATAAATTTGTAAGGAATTACGTTTTAATGAAGCTCTTGTTATTCCGACTTATATAGAATGAGGGCGTGTGTTGAACGGATAATATTACGTTACGGATTAAGGTTTACGTAACAAAGTAAATATAAAACAAAAGTGCTCTGGATATAGTAGTACAAATCAAGGAAAAGTAACCTGTTTCCTGACCTAACATACATAAACATAGAGTCTATAATTGCTTAAATGTTTTTTTAAGTATTATAAAATAAACTCAATTTAAAGTGCAAAAAATCTTGTTAGGTTACGACATTTGTAACTTAATTATATCAAATTTTTCTGGAAGTTTTACGCCTAAAATATTCTACTAAGTCGTACAAAGAATATATTGAGTAGGATATGTGACAAAAACCATAAATGAATACATCAAACAGTTCTAAAACTATATTATTCTACAATGAACATGACACTGTTATATCAAATGCTTCCAGGCAACATGACCATGAGCATCTATTAGGGTATGTTTATGATATAAAACATTTGAATCCAACCTGATATGACTCTACCATCCGGTCCTATACAGTGACCTTCAACCTAACACGACCCTAAAATAAACCACAAAGGCTTTTACAACCTCTCATGATTTATAACAACTAAAATAGCACAACAATAAAATGCTACTTATGTTAAAGTAATAAGGAATATTTTACTATGACACTTTCTATATTGCCGTTAGCACTATCAAGAATACAAATATTTATAATTTCTACCTTGGTTAGTTATCAAAGAATATATGTTATTAAAAGTTAATGTTATTTCAGTCAAAACTGAAATGCTAAGCACAAAAAATGCAGGTAAAAGTCTTTTAATACATAGGTACTACATTTAACAATTTTAAAAGCATTACATAATAAAACCCTTTACAAAGTGCTATTTAAATTCGTTACAGCGACGTCTGAAAACGTTTGTGAACTCCGCGTGGAATATTTATATGATATATTATTAAAATTTTATAAGTATCATATTTATTTCAAATGGAATTTATTCTGAACGCATTCACGATTTTCAATGAGTTTTAAATTTTACACCAAACTTTTATAAAACACAACAACACTTCAATATTTATACAAACACTGGACACAGTAATGTATGTACGTATTTTAAATTAATCCTTTGAGTGTTAAAAGCATATGGAAACGTGAAATACATTGTACATACGGTCGACGATTTTAACAGAAATACGAGTTTTTGTATAGCATTTAAATACAAATGATATTTTTTTTAGTGATTATATTAAAACGATTACAAAATATGTACAAAATTCTGTTAAAATTTAATTATAAGTCACAACTTATATCAAGATACCATAATTTTCTATCGTAAAAAAGGTTTACAAATTAACTATATCTTAAATTATAATTAAAAACTAGTCTTCGAACATCAAAAATATTTAATAGAAGTTACTTATCGTATAAAATATATTAAAATCCAAATTCTAGAAGAACTAAGATCAAATGTAACAGAATTGTTTTCTTCCATCAGCGTGGAGTGCATTTGGTATGTAAACAACTTAATATATAGGAGAGTGCTACAGTTTAATACTATGAAAATTAATAAACTAGAGATGACTGAGTGCTGACAGTGATTATATAATAATGTATACACAAAGCTTATATTAGTTGTCTATTTCACTTGAATCTGTAGCAATATTCCTTGAAATATATAGAACTAGAAATAAAACTATTAAAACCTTGACAATTCATAGTTACTCAAAACAAATTTTCAATCCCAAATAAAATTATGAGAATATCGTCATAAAAAAAAGGTTGATTCATCATTGAGCCTACTTAATGAATCTGCTCTATTAATGATTAGAATCTGTATGTATGTTTATCATCAGACGTCATTAATAACTGGAACTTATCATTAATACAGCCCGAAACACTTATCACAAATAATACGTGAAATTAAGAGTCTAAGAGCTTTAAACATTACCATTGGTCTATTTGAAACAAAAATACTACTATTATAAATGTGAGAAAATTATAGTCAAGAATCTATAAAGAATCAAGAATCACTAAACATCTCATTACATTTCGTATGTATGAAGTTAAGAGAAAAAATAATAAATGACAAAAAACAAGTTCTAAAAATATTGATATTAAATAATAGTGTTTCATATAACAGTAGCAGAATATAGTTATCATTGTCAAAGTTTTAATATATTACAATATATATAACGTCACCTTATTTCGTCCAAACAACATCACATTCAGAGAATGTTTACGTATTACACGATCGATTTGGGTCACACCCATTTTACTCCATCCGTGACACTTGTACCGTAACAACATTATTACATAGAAATTATTCGATTTATAATAACAGAGATGTACGAAATATATATAATGGATGTGGTATTTTTTATAAAAAGATCGTATTAAATATTCTACGTTATATCCAAATTCATTCGTTTATTATGTAACTTTAATCATGAAAAGTAATATGTAATCAAATCTTTCACATAAGATAACTGGTTAAAGTCTGCAATTGTCTGTCAGTAAAGACAAAACTATTGAGAGTTTAGAATTACAATAACTTTTTTAACACTTGAACTTTACCTAAAAATGCTTCGATAAGCATCTTCAGTCCCTATAATCTTATTAAACTTAAAAAATTTAATGTTAAGAGAATTGTGTTCAGTGTTGTGTTTTAAGTGCACTTAACGAAAACTATCAATATATCAGCCAAGGCAGACGAAGTTGCGGGACGGTGTATAGTGTATACTCTCGCATAATGTAATAATAG
Organism: Danaus chrysippus; assembly: GCA_916720795.1. NCBI lineage: Eukaryota > Metazoa > Arthropoda > Insecta > Lepidoptera > Nymphalidae > Danaus > Danaus chrysippus. Next base: position 4,127,383 of record CAKASE010000064.1, on the reverse strand, counting down.
CACGTATCCATTTGGGAATATCTAAAATAGCTGCTTTCACTGAAACAATCCCCTGTAACAGGTCTCGTAGACCGCAGATCGAACTAGGTCAATATATTATTTATAGTGCGCACGTCAGCAGACAATCTGCATCGGTGGCCGTAAACAAACTTCGATACGCACGTGTGTATGCATCTTTATATTTAATATCGACTAATATTAAAAAATATATGTATGTATTTATGCCTTATTGATATTATTTCCACTGGCAGTATTCATTTAATCATTTTATACTTATAAATGACTGAATACAAAAAAAATAATAGAAAACTAAGACGTTCCATATTGTTACAAAAAAAGAATAATAATTTGAATATTTTTTTATATAAATATATATAAATTAACCCATGAATTACGAGATATTTATTGAGTTTAAAGTTAACTAATCTATATTTGTAATGTCAGCTGATTCAAAGTCTCATAATTCAATATTCATCATCTTTGTTTATACGAATTTTGATTTGTAATTTCGGAAATATATTCGTGACTTTACAAGGCAAATGCAATCTATTGATAGCATTGTAATAAATTAATATTGAATATATGGACTTAACAAATGTTAAAGTAAAAAACTTTAAATCTTATTTCTCTTTTAAACATATGAATCGCGATATTACTACTTAGCTTCGTTTGTTACAATGACGAAGCATTTGCAAAACGTCCGTTAAGTAAGGCTTTCACTTAAATTGCCTCTTAGACGATATAAAAGAAGTTAACACTAATAACACTCACGGATCATAAAAATTCATACTTTCATTTGATAGCAACAACTCGACGTCAAATAGAACATTATATTTAATAATGGCATGGGGTTTTAAAATGTACTTTAATATAGTATACGGTAATTGAATTTTATAAAGTCAACAAAGCAACGTTATTATATTATTTTCTCTAAGCTTCTACGTAAGATATTATTATATGAAAGACTATGAGGTCTTTATTTATATCAATTGTTCAGTATTACTACCACTTTTACATGAGTTGTCGTTTTATCATTCAATAACTCAATTTTATACTATAATATGAAAAGATTTTTGAATGAAAAAATACCGCTAACTTTCTGTATGTGGCATCATAATGCAAACTTGTGTTTAGCATACTCGTATGTGTGTGTGGCTTTTGTCTTTTTATGCTACCTTATTTAATTAAGAATAATTAACTTCACTTATGTATACTTTAATAAATCTTATATTTTTGATATATGGCTGATATTATTATAAAAGTGACATTAATATCAATACAGTAACATTTGTCTTATACTGGTAGACTTAAACTAACAAACAACTGTAGGTACATCGTGACAAATTTTCATCATTTTCATGATGTATGATTGTAACATTTCATAAAAACATTAGATATATCCACGTGACTTACCAAATATTTGTATTATAAATATCTCCAAACGATCGAATTAATATTAATGTTACTACTATGTAAATATGATACTAATATATGTAGTTTTAACTTATTCATTGTTGCCAAATTACAACGGATCATTCCTTGTTATACAAAACCATTGGAATATATCCAGACGTTTCATTGCTTGGACGTAATATAATGGTGCTTGTTAAATTAATGTTACTCATATGTCACGAATTATAAAATCGTAACGTTTTTTATTATATTGAATTGGGTCGCTGTTTGAAGAAGTTACAGGCGATCTACTTTACTTTGATATAGGACTAGTTCACAGTTACGTAACAATAATAAGTCAGTGGTGGCCTAGTGGTTAAAAGGCCCGCCTCTCATGCATAAGGGCGCGGGTTTGATCCTGGCAAGTACCAATGTGATTATTCGGAATCATATGTTATTTCTAAGAGTATTTAGACATCACTGATTAATACATTCCCAACGAGGGTTGATGTCAGACAGGCGGCCGGTCGTAAGAACAATTAGCCAAACCTATTTACAACATGTAAGACAGACCCTGGCTAAAGCTTGGAAATTGCCAGGACGAAGAAGAATAAGTACTAAGTTCAAGTTAAATTTACATAATGTGATAATAATTCTTAAATTTGTTGTTTAATATGCCGATATTTCGATATTATTGAGGATTGATTGATATACAATTCAATGGATCGTATGATTGAATTTGTAGAAAAGCTATTTGTTCTTCAACACAAAATTTTGCATGTATTATATAAGTAAGATAGAATATTGTATTATTACATTAAGTTAGCTCAACTAGATTATAACATTCAAAATGGTTTCATCTCACTGAACGCACTTCGTCTGTTTCAAAGTACATTAACAAATTAGGGCGTCGTTTCGAGCTAAATGTTTTAATATAATTTTATATTACGAAGTAAAATAATAAAAAAACACGTAATGAATATAGCAAGTGATGAAACAAGAAATAATTGTATATTTTTTTTCGAAATATTAAAGCTTAGTGTAAAATTATTATTTTTAACCATATTTATAGAATATTAATATAAATTATATTTGGTATAGATTTCAACGGCTCTTTCTAGGAGGCGATGTAAATTTTAACATTACATTAAGTTCCCTAAATAATAACTTAATCAAACCAATATTAAAAGTATATAAAACATAATTGTTCAAAAATATAATGAGTCTGAATAAAAACATACAAGAAATAAAGCCATTAATTTTTGATTTAGTACTTTATGAATCATAAAATCAATCATAATTATTGATTATGAAAAAAATGCAATAAAATGAATGCAAATTATTCAACGGTGCGAAAAAATATTTATCCTTATTAAACACATTTACATAATTAATAATTAATAATGAATAATCACATTATGTGAAAAAAGTTGAACATTTTTAATATTATGTACACAGTTGTTAACGTAGAACGTCATAAAACATCGACCCCAGTCAAATGTACATGATGTCATTGGACCGTACAGTCAGCGGCACAGGATACAACCTAATATTGAACACTGGTAGAGCATAAAATACACAGTCTAGGTGGTCGGTTGTAACGATGGTATCGGATATTGCTATGACGTCAAATGCATTCAATTCGAGTGCATCCAAAGCGGAACACTCAAACCCAAAAGACGGTTGTAAAGCCTGTATCAGATAAATTTTAACGGTGTGTAAACTTAGGTTAATATTAATATATTATTTATTATAAGTAATAGTAACAATTTCGCTAATATGACGGTTATGTCAAAAGAATGAGTTTTATATGATCTACAGTCCCGAATAATGTATATATATATATATATATATATATATATATATATATATATATATATATATATAAAAGAAAGTTGTGTTAGTTCCACTATTTGTAACTCTTGAACGTCTGTATTTTTATATCATCTATTTTCAACCATATCCCTATATGGTTGAAAATTGGTGGGGAGGTAGATTAAAACCAGGAGATGGAGATGGGATATTTAAATCTGTTCGATCCAAAAAAAAACTTAATAAATTCCAATACATATTTGGTTATTATGGCCTCTACGACAAAATAAAGTTCGCCCGGTCAGCTATACATATATCACTGATTCCGATTATTAACGCGAACAAAGTCGCGGGCGAAACCTATTTAAAAATATAATATCTTCAAACATACAAAAGGAGTACAGTCGCGACGCTTCAAGCTCTGATAAATTTGAAAATTAAAACAAAATTTCCACTAAAGAAAAATGTCAGTCAGTAACAATTTAATCAGATTTATTAGATAGAAACACAAAGAGATACGATAAATGTTAACAGAATACGTTACTGGCAGCTCAGCGCTTGTTATAAATGAAATTAACACAAGTAATAAAACATGTGGCATTTAAACGCGTCCTTGTAATATGAATTGTTCTTATTAGGTAGCTTTTATTAGAAGGCTTTGTGCTTTATAAATAGTTCTAAAATTACTTTAACTTGAATACTCATCCCTTTAATGTAAACACAAACGACGGAGGGAGAGTGAGTCACTCGGTTTCGGGACCTTTTTAGTCCTTTTTGTGAATAAAATAACTAAATGGAGGGCAGCAACTTTATTGAGAGATATAATTTAGTTCAACTGTACAAGTATTATCCTCTCAAAGCATTAATAATAATACAAATTATGAAACGTCTGTAAATAATGAAAGTTTTTATTAAATGTGTAAAACTAACGTGACAATATAGATGTATCGAATGACTCAATACGACATAATTCGGCGTGAGGTCGTTGGTCCAAAAACATTGTACACTGACACATTTATTTACGGACGGTAAAAAAATAATATAACGAATGCACTAATACAATATTAATGAGATATATAATGGGAGACAAGTACGCCACAATTTATATTGAAATAGAATATATTGTATGTATGAAAATAATCTAAATCGTATTTTATTTATGGGTCAATATAACGTGTTTATAACTTAAATTTTCAAATATATTTAATTCGTTTGAGTAGTGGTCGCAATAAGGTAAGAGTTGAAATATATAGAACAATCGAACGCGAAATATTCTAAAGATATTACCGATACTATGAAGACGTATGTACCCGTGTCTATAATAGACGGGCTTCCCCGAACTAAATAACATACAACACTAAAATACGAAGGCGTGACTAGGTGTTAAGTGGAAGACACACGCATCGTCTTCCTGAAACCCGCCCTCTCCCGACCAGAACGACCTATAAATATCATTCCCGAATGGATTCGTTTCAGTCGCAAAGGAAAGCGCGAAGTGTATACAGTGCCAAATCCCTCTACCAGAGATATAATACGTGATACGTGATCTAAGACGCGTAACACATAAACAAGAATATTACCAAAACCCATTTCATATATCGGCTTCAGATCAAACTGAACAGACTCGACATAGTGACAAGGATTATAATCAGTGAGACTAAAATGTTGGACAAAACCATCATCGGAGGCAGTTGGGAGAGCGTGGTGAGTTCATACGTACATACATTAATTAATACTATATACATTTAAATATAAAACTATTCGATCATCTGTCGTAATCTGTCCATATTCGGTATATAATTTACGGAACGCTGTATGTTCGTCGTTGCGCAAACATCAGAGCCAGTTTAAATCTTAAAAGGCGCTATCTTTGCTGTCACTGAACCCGAGCGTGTCTGACGTTTGAATATGGTATTAGTTTCTTTTTGTGGTTGAGCTCTTGACATTGCCGCCGGTTTCACGGTTACCGGCTCCAAAATTGGATAGCTTAACAGATATCGATCTAACTTGGAAACTCTTTGTGAGAGATTGAGATGTATACGTATAGAATTCATAATATCTGTTAGTATTTTGGAGACTTCTAGATCTAATTCTTAGGGACGACCTTCACAACTTTAGTGTTACGGTATTAGTTAAGCGTCCCATAAATCTTTCGCCTCGGCCGTCCATTTAATATTAAACCTCAACGCTAACCGATTTAGTTTTATTGGTATACAAAATTGTTTAGTAATTTCTAAAATAAACTATATTACTACAAAAACCTACTTAAATTCTCGCTTAGTCACAAAAACAGTTTTGGATTTTGGTTTAATAAAAAATTATTTATAACTACATTGTTAGACCGAGCGTCTAAGAAAGTTGTGAATAGAAAGTTATACTAGTGTCAGAAGTTAAATTCTAAATTATCTAGTTTTTGCTACAACTAACTTAAATGTTAACTTTCCCCAAATTTTAAATAGACACACGGCTAGTGGTATAACAATCACCGAATGTCACTTGTTATTCCGGTTTTTGATTTCGAAAGTTGTGAACGTGCTGCTCTCTGGACCTCGTAATGATGAATGACGAATTGACAAAGAAAAAATTAAACTTGACAGTAAAATATATAAATAATTTCATAATCATACTGAGATTTGATAAAAAAATATTCATAGAAAAATATGGATTACATCTACACTACATTTATCGTCAAAAACTATAAACGAAACGAAATTAAAATATATTATATGTATATAAAAATTGCTTGCTCATATAAAATTTATATGTCAATATTGCGTAGGTTAGTATTAGTCAATGTATGTACGCGTCACGGCTATATTTAATTGTCACACACATTTCACGCGGGTTAATGACCTTCAACTACTGAGTAAAATTATATATAATACTTACTTTCCATTGACAACGATTAATACCAACAAATAACCAATAAAAAATATTAATTACTAAAAAAAATATAAGTATTTTTTATTAACTCGCCAACCAAATAAATGCAACTAAAAACTATCTTTATTTTACAAAGGATTATTGTACATTAGGGTTGCTTTAAATTTTAAAATCACCCAAAAAAAATATACAAAAAATCATTATACCTATATAATATTTCTTCTCGTTTTTCTATGTAAGCCCTAAATGGATTTAGAAATTAAAATATTATATTCTATTTAAACGAATAGTTATTTCTATCAGAATATCAAACATATTATAATTTACTATTAATATTACATGCTAGTCTGCACCAGTTTTTGTTCTTATCCTCCAAAAGACATGATGTATACTGAATAACAAACTCGACTCATGCATAACATTGACCGAGTCATGCATACATAACGGCTCCTTTGACAGAATTAATTTCACTGTCACACTTAAAGACGTAAGTAAATATAAATAAAATGTAACATAAAACGAATACTATATATATATAATAGGTATCAAGGATATATATATAATAGGTATCAAGGTAAATTGGTAGCACTGATATTATTTCAATGATAGTAAGGGATAAATTATGTTGCAAATATAATCGACTTATATAAAGTATTTGATCGCGTGTAAGATCCATGTTAGATCCGATCTCGTAAAGCCAAAGGCTAAATATCTTGGCATTTAATATTTTATAAGCAGGTGTTATCTGTTTTGGAACAACTAATGTTTAGTATGTAGTAATAAATTTAATACGCCTATGACATTATAACTATTAGAGTTTATTGGCATTGCATTGAACAATGTTCAAAATAACTCGTTACAAATATAAACATACGTTTTGATATTGGATTTATAAATACACATCATTCAATTATTCGGATGTGCATTTCTTATCGTGTATGTTCATGCCAAAACTGACTCTATATCCATTGTATAAAGCTCTAAAAGCGTTTAATAATTTTGGTCTGCTGAATCTATTTTTACGTTTTTATTGATAGATATCAATTCTAAGTTCTCCTTCACTATAAATGAAGCAGAGTTTAAAATATAAAAGCAGGGAAAAGGTTAAAAGTTAGGATTATTTATAAATCAAAAATTAAATAGTTTTCAATATCTATTGAATTAAAACTGAACTTTATCATGATTAGTTTTAAAAAAAGCAGATAGAAATGGATGAAAATTTCAATATTATAATTAAATAAGTTAAGAAATATACGTCATATTAATGACAAATATAACGACAAATATAACAAAATATAACGACATTTGGTATTCCAAATGTCGTTATATTTTGTTATGTAAACAAAAATTTTAATGGCAATGTTAGCTGACACCGATAGCAACGTTTTTTAATGTGACCCGTTTACATCGTGACCTAAATGCGTTTTTGCATTTTTACATCACGCCATTAAAACATAATTACGAATGTTATCCTTCATAATATATTAAAGGATTATTTATCAGGTCCGTCAAACACATTCAGGTGTAATAAACAGTTTAAAATTTTTGATGACATAGGCCAAACACTACTATTTACAGATACTTCAAAAGTCTAACAACTATTTCTTATACATAATATATTTGAAAATTATCAAAAATAATTAATTTAAATTAGATAACTCTGTAGCTAAATATAAAATTTCTTCAAAGTCAGTCGGTGTAGTAAAAAAAAAAGTTTATTTTTATGTGACCCATTATTTTATACAACTCCCGCTCCAACACTACGGGAACACGAGAAACGTCAGTAATGTTACACAATAGTAAAACTAAAATATAATACAGCAAAACATATTACGAAATTGTAATATATGAAAGCACTATAGAAATAAAATATAAGAAATGTAGACGGTCATTGCTCAACATTTGGCGCCGAATAAACATTATCTATTAACGTTTTGATTCGAGATAACCGTTTAGCTCGAATAAAGTAAACAATGAACACTATCAATCATTTCAAACTTCCGACAATTCATTGAAAAAAAAATTATAATAAGACTAGACCGCCAAAAGTTCCATGATTATAACATATGTCTGTATAGACAGGTGCTGGCAGACACGTCGGTTGAAGGGCTTGAAAGTAGTAAACAGCTGGTTTTAAAAAATATACCCAGTTTTTTGTACAGCGTTATTAAGACAGTAATAATTTCATAAAGCTTTTAGGTAGCGTAAGATACAAAGTTTTTAGTTATGTATTAAAATATTTTTTCTCATCTTTACAGATTTCTAGAGATGAGTACGAGTTAGACTACAGTCCGAGTCCTAGAGGTTCACCTTTGAAAGAAACATCTAACATCCAAGAAGAGCAACCCTATCTCATCAGCCGCCACAACCCCAATAAAACCTTCAGACGTGAATCAGTGATAGCATCCTGGAAAAGCCTTAAGAAGGAAAGAGAACAGGCTTTAGGTAAACGCATCATCTATGTAGATGCTGACAATTACGTAGATTATTACGAGAGGAACAAAGTTAAGAGATGCAAAAGCGAGAGAACGGCAAACACACCAAAAATTCTCAAGAAGGTTAAACGTACGTACTCCGTGCTGTACAGATATGACCCCAATGAAGAACGAGTTGTCAAGGAGTACAAATACCAACCGGTCAGGGACAACGAGGTAACTGTCAACTCAACCATGCAGAAGTCTTATTCAGAACCTTTCCTGAGACAGGAGACGGCGCCGAAGAAAAAAGCTAAGAGATCCATCACCACACTATTGAATATTAAAACAAAATTCTTCAACATATTCTCATCCAAGTGATCAAATAGCTTAAGTAGATGTTAAGGTATTATTTGCTCAATTTATTGCATTTACCTTATGAGTAAGTGCTGGCTTCCATTACATATCGGTTGGCAGAAACAAAAACTTCAATTGGAACATTCTCTACGAATTGTGTCAAAGTAGCTTACTTTTAATGGAAAAAAGTATGAAAAAAGTACTGTACTTTTTAATACAAAATTACTTACTTCAAAGTAAACATCAATTAAGAGTAAAAAAAACTTTTTCTTTTGGCCTTTGCATAAGATAAAGATCGTCGTAGTAAGAAATGAGTTGGCAACTGGTTGTAATGTAAATAGTTTCATATATAGAAGTCGTAGGCGTAATTATAATAATTATATTGTGATAAATATGTTTGTTGTGATATATTTAAGTCTCAATTGTCTTTGTATTGTAAGTTAGGCTTACCATATAATAAGAGTCAATATTTAGGAGGAAGACTAACAAGCTTCATTTAAATATTTTATTTGCAAAATATGTAAAGTTTAATTTAAATGTTTTGTATTAGATTTTAAATGTATTTCTTTATATTTAACTAATATAATAGAAGTTGCATTATAAATATATTTTTCATTGTCCTTATTCATTCCTATTATAGCATAAGTTTAAATATTATTTTAAATTAATTATATAATTATTGGTTGTGTGAATTACTTTGTATATTTATATAATATTATTAAATAAAGAAATTTTTTTGATTTGTATACAAGTAATATACGTAGTAATAATGCAATTTTTGTGTTTTATTTTTATATCATCATCATTATTAAATTTTAATTATTAATACAATAGATGAGATGAATGGAAGTTAAATGATTAGAAGGGGAAGTGATAATAAAAATACTTAAATACCCGCATGATGTTTTCAATATAAAGATAACCTCTCATATAAAATATTAATAACAAAACGGAGGGCGTAACTAATTTACTGTTATTGGAATTAATATCTCTAAAATGATAGACGAATTACCAATGACATTTTGAAATATAAAGACCAAAAACACGAAAATTTCTGTCAAAAACAAAATCATCTATACCGTATTTACGTACGATGGCACATTACAAAATACATATGTATGATATGCGATTTGGCAAAACATAAGTAGGACAACGTTTATTGGACACCTTGTATTACAAAATTTATTTTTAGATATGCATTTACATATTTATAGCTAATAAAATTATCTAATACAGAACAATTTTCTATATATATTATTAGACTTCTTGAAAACTATAATCGTTAATTTTAAACAGCTTCATAAATAAAATAAAAAAAGTATTTCTCATATTTTAAGAACAATACAACTTACCAAATTAAGTTGAAAGCATGACAAAGACAATATTGGCATATATTTTGTATTCTTTGTTCATTCATTTTTATAACATGATATAACAGTATTACGTATTAATGAATTGGGGTAACGCGGGTGGGTTTTCGAGGTATCGGGTAACGGAAATTGGGACAATGATACTCTTTACCCCATAACACGAATAACAATGCAAATTAACTAAAAACGCAACACAGACTGATACCATTAATATTTTTATAGTGTGCACTTAAATTTTTAATAATTAGATACGTACATGAAACTAATATTTTGCGGATATAGTACGCTTCTTTATTTTTTATAAAAAAATACATACTCCCGACGTTTCGGTTACTTTACAGCAAACGTCGGGAGTATATAGTTTTTATCAAAAATAAAATTTCTAAATATATCCGCAAAATATTAGTTTCATTTAAATGGCTCACGAAAATCTCAGAGCTCATTAGATATGTACATTCGTCATATAAATTTTATATTCACATTTCATTATATCTACATTATACATGGTGTTCATTGTAAAGGCTGAGTTATAAGTGTTTATAACACACGTGTAGAATAGTGCAGTGGCTGGAACAAATTGTATAGGTCAGAAATAATGTAACATATGTTAGCTAATATTACAGCCGACCCTACGACCCCCGGCCATGATGCATGTGTGTCTGTCTGTGCCAGCCACAGCGTGGGAACACCGCTCACGGTCAAGGGAACATCACACAAATATATCTATAGTTTATTGTTCATATAAGTAATTATATACGTGGGTCGGAATTTTAGCATGGATGAGAAAAAAATACAAGTCTCGTGCTTAATTGGTTTATAAATTATAATGGTGCGTCATAACTGATCGGTTTTGAAAGATTACGTATAGATATAATGCTTACAGAAGATATTAATCAAAATCTTTTACTTATAGATTCGACAAAGTTGCAAAAATTCTTCAAGAAAATATACCACTTGATTATTTTAGGACGACTAAAAACAAAATGGTCGATGCGGTCAGTATCCAGGTAATATAAGCGAAGGTCAAGACCTGAACTTAGTCGTGACGAATCCATCAACCGCCACGGTAAGTCAACTAGCTAACGGTTCTAATACAACAGTTAGTTTATTAAGAGGCACATTATGTTTACTTTGTTACATATGTTGTTTGAGGCGGACGGTTACTATATCACAAAAACTCATATGAGCGACTCGTGTTAAAGAGTCTTGCACAGCCGATTAAGCACTCAAAGCACATATTAAATTACTGCCACATTGTATGAAACTTCATTATGTACAGGCTGCTATATCTAACATAACGAATACTTATTAAAATATTTTTCAAAATACTGACGTAGCTTCAAAAGTACATTGGAAAATTAATATGTCTCTTCTATTTCAATATTTAATTCTTAGAATTCTTGTCATTCAACACATTGATAGTGTTGTATTTATATTTGATGTATGAACAACGATTTAAACAGCAATCCGACAAGTAGACCTTTATCAGTTAGATTTACGTTGTGTCACATTTCTGGCATCAGACTCTTTGACGCCATTCAGTCGGGGTCATGACTATTGATTTCGTCTTTTTTTATTTAACTAAACTTGTTTTTCCTTGTGATTTCATTTTAAAATTAATGTGATCTAAACAAACTAATAAAGCAATGTATAAATATATTATGTGAAATGCGATATGTGTTAATTTAATCGATCGTGCATTTCGATTTGTGAATGAAATTATTTATTTTTTGATATGAAATCGATTTGAAACACAAGGTTACAACAACAAGCAAAATTTACGAAATGTTTAATCGAGATGAAATCTCTCGAACAATGAGGCGGCATTGCATTTTTTTTATTTCAATGCAAGTCTAGGCCAAGGTACTCGATAGCTTACAATGACAAATATCTCGAAAAGTTTCCGTAAACATTGTAAACTAAACAGAGAATGTTTGACCTTTACTACGTTGTTGTAAAAATCAATACAGTACACTCATATATCAAAGTTATTTACAAAGCTGTTTCATTTCATGCTCATATTTTTCACGTATGTAAAAAACATGCTGTGTAGGATAAAATATATGTCAAACTTTTGTAAAATATATCGCTTAAAATGATTAGTGATGAGTATTATTGTATTGTATTCGATATTTACCCTATAAAATAAAATTAGATAAACAGACAAGCAATTCTGTTTGCTGTCTAAGTAAATCAAACATCAACATACTTGAGAGATTTGAAAGAAGCTTTATTGTAATTTCTCAATAATCCAACTACTGCCATCTAGCGAAACGCAAGGGAAACAAAACTAAAATAATACAAACATAAGAAATTAATAGATTAAAACGCACATGATCTAACCGGACAGAGAGACAGCTGATCACATTACCTTCCATTACAAATAGACATATTTCATAATAGTAACATGAAAATGTTCCAACTATTTCACAACACGGTCAATGCCATCTAGCGTGATTTTCACACACCATTTGTATCTGGGAGTGATGTACGAACTCCCAAATTTTCATGCGTACGCGCAGATGGTAGCATGTGTTAACATATGATGAAATATAAGGTTACCGACTAGTGTGTGTATATTTAACTTGTAATACATACAAATTATATAATTTTTAATTAAAAAATCTATTTATTTTATATAACGATGCAGTAAGACTATCATAATTATTTAATAATAAAACATTAATATTTATAAATAGAAAAAAATATAAATCAACCGTGAGAAACTCAACATTTAATCTTATTAGATGAATTCATCCTAAAGGCTTTTCTTAACTATTGTGCAATAAACAATAAACGAAAGAAATTAGTATTCATATACATAACTCGATGGTAAAATAAAATCGCTCCAATAGTTTTTGAGGTCATAACAAACAAACGAACATACAATTAGTTTTTTTTTTTATAATACACAATAATACGGTTAACTAGTCCGTTCCCGGCATATACAATCATTTTGTAACAATATTTCTTCTACAATGTAACTATGAAAGTTATCTAATTATCTACCGTGTGGAATAAATACACGTGTAACTAAACAACAGTAAAATTGAAACGTTTTATAAGACGTCGAAAGATCGCATTTATTTAAGAACTTTTTGCTTAACACAAGTTTGCACGGAGCCTCTTCAGTTTTTTCACAAGTCACGATCGAAACTTGTAGTAAGCTAAGTGAATAATTAATTTACAGTGAAGTTACTTAAAGCCTTTATAACTATACTTCTTGGTTGTTAATTTAAATATATTATGATATACTTTCCTTACTCCATTAGGATAAACAGTTAAAACAAAAAGGCACGTCTCTATAGATCTTAATTAACTAAAAGTATAATAGTTTCTAGTTCCTAAAAGACTATTTGGGTTGCAAATATATAAATAGCACGACATCTATGTATGTATGCATGTATGAAGAGATTGAAATATAGATAAAATACACTCGAATGATGCTAAGTGTTACAAGTAATTATTCGGTTGATTAATTTAACAATAGGTAACGTTAGATGACCTCCTTCATACATTTTTAATTATCTTAGACAAAGACTCTTTTGTTTTATCTCATCAATTTCACAGGATACAAATTAACTCCACATTTTAGAGGTATCATCTCACCAACACTGACAACATTAAAAAATATATACTATATATTTTTTATGAATATAAATCAATTAATTTTAAATATTACAACGTAATTTCATTAGCATATTTGATTTAAAACACATCTAGATAGTATTGTACGAATGTTAATGTAAATTTATATAATTTATTACATTTTACAGAAATCTATTAAGATGTTATGTTTCAATGTTATTCAAGATTTTGTCGAGGATACATTCAAACTAAATTATGATTTTCGTATATACAACGTGATTTATTGTTTTATGCTAAGTGCCACTATAGAAATTATTGTACAAGTACATAAGTGTACAATTTTGTATGTTACTTTATTTAGAGTAATTCTTAAAACTTAAAGTGGATCCTTAATATATGATGACAATGATGCATTTCCTTTTATAAGAAGAAGTAATAGGTAGTTCGGTAGCTGCGATTTGTATGAAATTCACTTTTTAAATACAAAAATCAAAGTCAATACTCCCATCGATCAAGCAATTATGAAATGACTAACAGATACAGACGTATATGAACTTTGAAAGTCTAGCGTCTAGGTAACCTGATAAACATGCGAATATACATAGTGATCAAAACTCACGAAAATATACGAGGTCATTGAACTCAGTCGTGGCACGATTTTATTGATTGGTTTCCATTTATTATTAACCATATTTTGATTTAATTATTGTAGTGTTGCTGCCAGTAAAAGTTACGTTAATATAAAGTAAATTTTAATACCAATCATAAATTTAAACAGGTTTTAATGATTGACGGATGTATTATTGTTACACTTTAATACATAAACGAGTTAATATTTTTTATAAAACTTTACAGTCATTAAAATAGCACATATACAAAAAAAGAAATAGATATTTTACGGAAACATCCTGGTTCAAATAATTTCATATAAATATAAAATGTATCAAATTGATTTCTATAAAAGGTTACCTATTCCGTAGATAAGAGAGGCCAATTACCTGCAAATAAAAATACATTAATTAGTATATATGATACAGTGATTAACATAATACTCTTTACATACAATATAAACAAGGACGTCATAAAAACCAGTAAATACACAATATGAATAAAACTTAATATCAACTATATAATTTAATATTATTAACCTGAGTTGTAGAATTTATATCTGCTCATGTTAATAAAATGAACTGTTCTATTGTAATTAAATATAATTTAAATTTCTTATGAGTCACGCCGCATTATAGTTCCCTTTTTCTTCTTATATGAATAATACAAAGGTTCTCCGAGAGTTATTAATATTTAATTTAATAAAATAAACAGTTTTACTTATTGTTTTTTTAATACCCTTTTATTATTTTGTCTTATGAAATATTTTATACATCATGATTATTATAAATTATGTTTTACTAACACAACAATAAAAGCATTCATGTTTTAGATTTTCATTTTATAACGTTGCCAAAAATCTCAGTTCAATTATGTATCTCTGATAACGGCTCATTGGACACGAGTTTACATTATGTCCGTCCTAAATAAACCAAATGCCCCCAAATAAATCCTGAGGTCCTATAAGTTTTAACATAATTATCAGAACATGGATAAAAAATATAAAAGTTGTACTTAACTGGATGAATCAATATACAGGGTGACTGGTGAATTACTGTCAATATTTGAGGACGTGATATTTGACGATCATATACGACAAAATAAAAATTAATATAACATAAATATTAATAAACTTCTAAGTAAAGTTAACCAAAAGTTATGTAATTAATTACGCATCGTATGAACACCCTACAGATTAGGTATACACACACACTCACACAATCGCGCGCGGCGGCGTGTTGTTGTATCAGCACGCCGCCGCACGCGTTCACACTTGGAACACTTGGAACGTGTACACACTTTATTTATTTATACGGAAATTTGGTAAAAAATTAAGTACCTATTTTTTTTACATAATTCGAATGAGAATCATGTACCGAGTATGCTCCTTAAATATTGATAGTAATTCACCAGTCACCCTGTATATAGATTAGACTGTTATATAACAACTGGAGAATTATACTTGTAATAGTAATTATGTATGAAAAAAACGTGTAAACATACGGGAAATTATTATCAAACTATATTCATTAAGTATCTCAAATCTACGAGTGTGACAGTAACCTTGATTACCTTAAAAGTTATCGAGTACATAAATTAGGAAATGCTTATATAATAGCGACAAACAAAGAGGCATCGCCTAATCTGAAGTCCGGCTTACACAACTAGTAACTAACATAGCGTGATAACTTCAAATACATCTTATCCTAACGTATCAAGGTTGAATTTAGTTTGTATTTCATATATAAAATTACAAACCAATAGCAGAATTAAAATATTTTATTCGAGTTATTAAAACAAAACCAATTTACCAGCAATTTTAGAGTTAAATTACAATACTTTAATAATGAGAGACCTTCTTAAAGTGGTTTGTAAAGTTAACCGTCTAGACTACTAAATCTCTTCCTCCACATCCAGACTACAACAGTGACTAATGTCTGCCATCCGAAATATATGTATCCAGGATTATGGGTATCTTGTAAGCACATGACGCCTCTGAAATAATATATAGGCTTTTATAACTTTTATGTACAGTCATTTGACTAATATAAACGCATAAGTAAGATGCCAAAGTATCGTAACATATTTTGATAATAGAAACGGTATTTAAAAAATATTAGTTATATAAAAAAAATTAATTAAACAGTCGGAAGTATAAAAATTACAGTTTTAACACAGCCTTTATTTTACTTACAGGAAAAACTGTAGCCTTTTTGTGCGTAACCATTAGACAGAGGGAGCTGAGCCTTTTCAGATTCATATGCACAAGTATACTAAAGCTATTGGCGAACTGCTCGCTTTGAGCTTCAAAACGGACTTGTTGCGCAAAAAAACAGGAAAAAAACAATCAATATTTTTTTCTAAAAGGGATTCTGTGGACGCGGTGGTAAAACGATTCTTCTCTTCCATAAAGGACAACGTATCAAAAGGAAGTCTTGACAGGCGTAATCGTTGTCCAGTCTTAATTTTTTCTATCCTTTTAAATATTCTATGAAACTTGTCATAACAACGAAGAAATATAAATCTAATTTACAAATAAATTCACAAAACTTCTGACTATGTTTGGTCTTGTAATAAATTCTGTTGGACCAATATTATCACAACGGGATATAATTCAATTGAATTAAACCAGAATAACAGCGCAATTTATGATCATTTAAGCATTATAATCCACGTGATAGATGTTCGGACGGCACTCCTTTATCCGCCCTTCACGACCATAGTATTCTCGTTATCAATACATTATTCGTAAACAAACTGATATAGGCCTACAACAGCATTTTATACCATACTATGACCACTTATTGTAGGGGTCAGATAATGCTCATGTGTGTTGGGGTGTTAGCATCCCACGATATCCTGCTATACATGTATGAACCCCAATAATAGCAGCAAACCCTCGATATACTTTAGCTAAGTATAGGACATATTGATAGATATATAGCAAAATCTTTTATGAGTTTGTATAATTTATACGAAGTAAATTTATGGCTCCAATAATGCAACGTAAAATTTATATGACAGTCAAGAAGCAGAGGCAAACATTAAAAAACATAACACGACGCATTGATCTATAATTGCGTTCATAAATAATCCATAGAATGCACTTGTCGCGAAACAAAGCCTGGTTGTTATGGAGTTACAGCTGGGTAGACAAAGAGGCAGACAAACAGACAAAGGCCCGATGTGAGTCCTTGGATGTGTGCCAAGAGCATTTAGAACATGAACGACACCACGTCATCAACGGGGTACTTAGTGACTGTTGATCAGGGCCCATTTAAAGACCCTTTTTTATTCAATCTTTTTACTGTTGCACATTTAACCAAATACAACGAACCCCACTCATTGTGCTCCGATCTTTCATTCCTCTCCGATAGCTTGGACTATACAATTGTTTGAAAGAGACAAAATATTTGTAACCGCATCAAGGCAGACGTTCGCAACCTTGCGGTTTCATAAGAATGACGAAAAATATTTCATAAAAATTTAACTTATTCATGGATGAGACAATTGTTGGCGTCAGCGAGTTAGTAATTAGAAGAATGTGTTATGTGACAATCAAGTTAACTGACCTAAATCAGGAGCATTCTAACATTGCGAGAGCAAAATTTAATTGGAGATTCAACGTAATGGTGTGTTGTGGTATTTTAAGACACTGCATCATTGACCATACCAATTTTTATTATCATTACACGAAGAACAAAATTGTGATGACGATGGCTTTAACGAAAAAAATAATAATCTTTAAAATTGTAACCTTTACAATACATTAAATTATAGTAAATCTTTAAGGATTTCTGTCCATAAACTTTAATCAAAATGTTATACTTAAGAAATAATCGTAAGATTTCATATCACATATAAATGAATACACTTCCAAAGCCGAATATTGTAGAAGGGTACAAGATTTATTGCTCCATCCCTACCATACCAAAAAAAAATCAAAGAAAAAATACAAAAAAATAGACAGGCAACAGTTATAATTTATAATACCATGTGTTTTCCACATGTAAACATCATTGAGAGATCATAAACATTTCCTAGTCTTCAATTGTAACTACATTCGAGAGCTCTAGTCCCGTGGGAAGTAGCATCTCGTACGCCATCCCTGACTATGTTTCTGACACATTTCAATAGCTGAGTTTCCCTATGCCAATTACTAACTAGGGGCAATACAAGGGACTCGTTAAACATACATTTCGTTTCACAATTTAAATGGCCATTTGATTCATTTGAATATAATATTACTCTTAATACTAAAAGAGAAATCTTTACGAAATTTCAGATTGAACTTCTTTAAATATGTTATAGTTTATTATATAAATGATTCGTTATAACTAACATCCATCTTATTGTATTAAGCAACTAGTTTTTGCCCGCGACTTCGTCCGCGTTAATTTCGTCATGAGTAATATACATATGTATAGCTAACCGGGCGAACTCTATTCCATCTTAAATAACCAGGTATTGATAGGTATTTATTAAATTTTTCCGGTTTCAATCGAACAGAATGATTGACATATTAGTTAGTTGTCAAATCTAATGTCAAAAAAACTTTTGTATGGGAAATAGAAAAGGGCTGTTTATAGTGTTTTCCCAGAAGTGAATCAATTTTTTTCAACTTTTATACCTTCCCTGAACCTCCACGAACATTTTAAGACTAAGATAAGATAAATCCGTTCAGCCGTTCTCGAGTTTTAGCGAGACTAAGGAACAGCAATCCATTTTTATATATATAGAAGATTTAAATATCAACGTCCTATAAAGAGTGGAGTGAAGACAAAGGCGTTTTGTACGAGAAAATATCGCTTACACAGTCTGCCAAAAGCATTGCAGTGCCAAGCCATTACACTAAAGGCACAGACATGTCTCACAAACGATGTTCTTCCTTATATACATAACTAGCCGTTACCCGCTGACTCGCCTCCAGATTCGTATTTCATCGACAAATAAAACATTCCTATAAAATAATTCTGAGCATCCATCTAATCTAAATATATGAATTACGTCACATTCATAAAAAAAATATTCATTGGTATTAAACGTATATAATTATATTGATCATAGATATAAAAAAAATATTTTTATTAATTAATAAAATAAAAATAACATTCTACATCATACACAATTCTAACGAGCAATCGTGAACTATAAATTGTTTATACATATATGAATAGTGACTAGATATCATAAAAATATGGATACGGAATCGGTATCGGAAAAAACTTTTAAATAAATTGAGTCATATTTATCAAAGTTACCGACTCCATTCGCCAATACGCTGTTACATTCCAAACTGACTAACGATCGATAAAAAGCACGTTCGTAAATTGGGTTCAAATAGCATTAAAATGATTTCAGTATCAAATAGCTCATAAATATTACATCCTTATAATTTTTTGAATATTTTTTATATCCGCACTAGTTTTAATTGCATAACTAATATACTTTATGTATCATTGCAATAATAAAACTATTCCATCCACGCATGTTATTCAGAGAGCATAAATTAATGTATGTTTATATTGCGCATTAAACACATAGCCAGCTTCTCATATAATACGACGCTTCCTGTATATACACTCTTTACTTTTATGATTCACCGCTCGTGGTACGGTACAGTCTACAGACGGGCGTCTAAAAACGCAACTGCACTTGGAGTCACGAACGGAAAACAAAACGATATTCAATCATAAACAGCGTGTCATATTACTTGAACGATGCTCGATGCTATTATTCTATAACTAGGCTTTGTCCGTGGTTCTGTTCAAATCTAACCAATAATATATAACTTCCTTATGATTATTGTCTTATTATTGAATTACATACTCAATATCAATTTCATTCTTTATATCCCTTTGGGCCATTGTGTATTTTTTTAATATGTTTAAATATTACATCTGGGACAAGGAAATCACGTTTTTGACTTTACATACAGTCATACGATATATATGTAAATTTAATAAACTTTATTTAACACTATTATTTGTGTGAACACAACCTATATTTTGTCTTAATAAAAACTGTCTTTAATCACGATACAATTTTTCGGTCGGAACATTTTCCTAGAAGAATCGAACCGTCTGGTTTTTGAGTCGGAAATCAATTATCATTGTTTTTTGCCGTCCCAATTCTTGAAGCCACTTAATACCGCTAAGACCTTACATTCGTCCGATTTATTTAAGCAATCGAGAGAAAAAAATCTTAATGTAAAAAAATAATAATAATTGAAGCAGTTTTTTTTCTTAAACCTTTCATTGTATCTAAGTTCAAGGTGTTACTTCGACCTGTAGTGAGATCAAGGTTGCCCCAAGGTAGTATTGGAAGTGTCTTTTAAGTAACTTTACCGTTTTGAATTATAAAGATGTTTTACGCTTTGTGCTCTGAATAATAAACAAAGCTTTAAATGAATAACAACATTTTTTAATAGCTTGTAATATAATTGATTGTAATTATAGTGTTTTAACATTGAATCACTATCGGAAGTAAAAACATGAGATATATCTTTCGTTTCAATAGTATAAATACTTTAATTAATTATTCGATTTTAAATCATATAGTGATGCAAGACAAAAAACAATAGTGTGTCTATTTTGTGTGTCATTTAAGTTAAAACATGATGAATCCCTTCCATTGAAGGTTTTAATAAAAGTAATTGAGACAAACCGTTTCACAGTTTTGTCAGTTGTCAATTGTCATAATCAATCGGACTTACTAAATTTTCTATGGTTTTAACTATCTTTGTTCTATTTTTTAACCGTATTATTTACCAATAAGCAACACCACCATCACAATAGAAGTCCAAAATAACTCGAAAGATTAAGTTCTACAGTCTGAGACTAATTATAGTTTAAGTCCTGTCCTCTCTTTTGATATAAAATAATAATCAATTAAATTTCCCAATAAATTATTATCAAATAAATAAGGCATACAAAGCGTCGTTCATAAACTAACTAGGTTTAATAATATAATTGTGAGACACTTTAATAATTGTAGCAAATTTTAAAATTGTCCGAATATTTGGTCATTCTAGGAAAAAGCTAACAAAGTAAACTTACGTTAATTTTAATAACCTAAGCCGTTTGAATATTATTTACATTATCATGTTTTGTTACATGCTATCGCTCGTAAAATAAATAAAGTACACAATACATTACAAACACAAACATACTCACATTACGAGTGTCTTAGGAGATTTTAATCTGTGCCATGAAACAGACGTGAAAAGTAAGCACAGACAGGACGCGTAACAAGATCTCATTGTAATGGTTTTATAAAACATATAATATAGAGGAAATTAACATAAATAATATATGGTATGCTTTTGTCATATATTCTCCTTAATTTACTTATTGCATAATATGGACTAAAGCTATTAGTAAGACGATTTATAATTTATTAATGTATCATTTAAAAATTAAACAAACTTTATAAACAACAAACACATATGTACGTATACATACACACACACTTTCATAGCAAACCCCAGAGGTTAAGATTACAGAAGTATCTACTTGAAAGTTCGAGTTAAAATTAAGCCCTGACAAGTATCTTACTCTCAAACTGCGGGTTGCCCATTGAAAGAAATAGTAAGAGATGCCTTTGTTATTGCGATTCTTATTCTTTGAAATGGTGTTTTCACGGATACTTACCCTCTGTAACCTAATTTTTGACTTTAAATGCACATTATTCAAATCCAACATCAGATTTCGAAGTGAACGAAAAAATAATTTTTCCTTTTATTATTCAACCTGCGGAATTTATCAATAAACTACACTTAAAGTACAGAATTATCTTTATTGATATAAAATATTTAATTAAATTATAGAAAATTACATTTAAGGTATTCTTTATAGGCAGCCCGTAAAATAAACTCAGATTTCATCTCGTGTTACTGACCCGCCGGGTTATTTAATTGGATCATAAAATTTTGCAAACTTCACATTATTTTACTGAGAACACATTGAGGGTTACAAAACTTGGCCCTCCTTATTGATTTAAATTTTATATTCAAGAGGTAGAACTAAACATTGATATATTTGATGATTTGAAGTAAACATTGATATATTTGATAAATTTTTTTTCGGACGACAAGGTAGCGTTTTGATTTTATTTACTTCAAAACTTCATAATTTGAAATAAAGTATTTTTATATCAGAACCGCTTTTTATAATCCGTTTCATTAGATACGGCTAAGTTACGAAAAGCAAGCCTAATCAACAACCTGTATAAGAAAATTATAAATCTCAACACAATTCTATTTTATATGAAGATTAAATTCCGATATTAATCAAATAATTGATTTGAGATGAAACAGCTATACTCACGGAATAATTGAAAAATTTCCCAAATCTTATCGAGAAATATAGACACAATAAAAATAATAAATTCTGTGCAAAAATAAGGAAGATTGCAAACGAAGTATAATTTTTCAATCTTTTTTTCATCTAAACTCTGATGTTATTCTAAAATTGTGATTGCAACATTTGTAACCTTTGTGTTATAATCCTACCAGTACATGGTTATAGTCTCATTTAATAGGGATGTCCTGTATGTACTTTGTATTAATCGCACCTTGAGATGGCCCTTGTCTAAAACCTTGACATATTTTCGTAAAATATTTGATAGCTTGATCATCCACGAGTCCCGGCGATATTTATCAGATTGTTATTTAACCAGTTATGTTGGAGAGTCCAGTCATTTTATTCAGAAACCTCTAGCAAAGTGAATTTTATATTATTTTGATGTTTTTTTCAATAAAATTAAAAAATGTTTTAATATACATTAAAATATGAACACACGGAAAAGGAGACGAACAAACAAGTTAAAAAATATAGATGCGTACAAGTTGTAGTATCTCAACGCTCCAAATAACTAACATTTAATTAATTTGAACTATTTCTTGAATAATAGAGTTCATATTTAAACTTCCGTCAGTTTTTTAAGAATAAATAAGACCTAACATCTTTTATTCATACAATAATGCAAAACCAAGATTACATAAAATTAATTTAAAGGTATTTTCTAAATTCTATATGAACGATAATATAATTAAGATATAATTGCATGAACAATCCTAAACTAAACCAGCTTATAATTTTGATCTCCTTTTCGTTGGAGGTTAATAAATGTATATTAATTTAAGAAAGTGCAACGTTCTGTATTGCACTTTCTCTTGATTCGTCCAATTGATGTTAACAATCTCGATTGTAATAACGATAAAGCATATTGTCGAGTACAATTTAGTTAGACGTTGAACGTACCTTTGTTGTCTCGTGTGCAAATTAGAGATTACTTCCAATAATAATCTTATCTCCTTTGTTTAATAATTAATTTATTAGGTACGCGACTTTCGACCTTACTGCATACGTCACGTATGATACATAGAGATTAATTTAGTTCGCAATAATAGTGCTTAAATATTACTTCTGTGTTGTTTATATTTGATACTTTGTATTTATATAATATAAACAAAGATAAAAACAATGAATATTTTTTTTCGAAGTAAAATATTTACTGCCTTCATATTTGATAGTTAATAAAATTTGTAAACTAAAAGATTTAAATACATTTTTGTACGTAACAAGGAAATGACATCGTTGTTTGCTTCAATTCCGCATTGATTCACTTTAATAAGATATAAAATCTCACATAAAATTTGTGAGTAATAAAAATTTTATTTAGCCGATAGCCGAAAACAGAGACGTGTCTCATTCCGTATATAGATTCACTTTCCGTTTTCACGAACAGTCTTAAAGCTTTAATTTATTGAATTAACAATACGTTGTTATAGGTGAAACTGTAAAAAAATAGATTAAAATCTGTAGCATTGATACCTCAACACTTGAGTAAAATTTTAGATATATTTTACACCTGGTAACAAAAAAAGTGCCTGAGCTATTAGAGATAGTGTTCAGAGTTCTATTTACATTAAATTCTAATATGTCATTCCTTGTTACGGTGTATTAAAGTTCAATTTTATACAAAATGATGTAAAGTGCCATAAATACCAGTTACGGTTACGGACCATAGATCAGGTCGTTACCCTCAGTAATTGGGCATGAGAACAATAGATCAAGCCAAAGCTAGGAATAGCCAGGATCTAGATAAATGGTCACGATTTAACATTAATCATCTTAAGGCACGATTTTTTAAGGACTTCAATCCATAGGCTGATTTCTTAGTAATACATGTAGTAGATTCTGACACACATACATAACATGCATCGCTCCATACATACATATATACTTACACACATAAAAGGTTGACATTCTAAGTATTTACGACAATTCTGTTCATATTTATATATTAATAAAAATATATGACATGATTCATCTTTTATATGCAATAATGAACATTTTAAAATCATATGACTTCTATATATTTCACTATGATTCCTATTTTATGAAAATCTAAACTTGCTTGTAATATATTGAATCGGTCGCAAGAGACCCAGTACAAGCTTGAACTACATATGTACATATGTGTAAAATATGAATGCGTTCAAATTTATATTTATTATTTTTGAAATGTGTTTTCTAACTCTTTATTTATATTTCAATGATATGAAGACACAACTTCTGAATGTTTATCTGTCTATTTCTCTTGTTCTATGTTTACTATTGATTCATTGTACAGCTGTGCTTATATTATTTGAACTTTCATCTAATGATAGACGAGTTTTGAAGAGTAACATACAAGTAAGTTCATTTCTATAATAAAAACTCACACTTTACAAATTAAAAAGATTAATTATATGGTGAATCTTAACGTATGGGGGCCGTTTGGAAAGATGAAAGAGAGCAATCCTTTGTGGTTTGAAGATTCACCCAAGAAGGCTCCAAGTAGCCTCCAAGCTAATGAACTTTGACAACCTTATTAAGGCGGACTAAATTATAATTGACTGCAAATTGTTTTCAGATTAAGTGACACACAGGGCACTAATTACTATCTCGTATTAAAAGCTATAAATTTGAATTCCAATGACTCTTTAAGACTTTATATAATACTAGAAGACCTGGCGAACTTCGTATCGCCCTATAATCAAGAAATATCTATTACGGTTTTTTATTTATATTTTTGGAGTTTACCTGTAAGCCATAAATCTCCGTGTTTTGAAGTGGGACAGAATGATTGACATATGAGTTAGTTGTCAAATCTAATGTCAAAAAAAAAACGCTTGTATGGGAAATAGAAAAGGGCTGTTTTTATGGTTTTCCCAGTAATGAATCAATTTTTTTCAGCTTTTATACCTTCCCTGAACCTCCACGAACATTTCAAGACTAAGATAAAATAAATCCGTTCAGCTGTCCTCGAGTTTTAGCGAGACTAAGGAACAGCAATCCATTTTTATATATATAATAGAAGATACCTAACATATTTTTCAATAATACATGATAAATAAACTCTACTAGCAAATTTACGAGAACGACAATCGATCGAATCGTTTAACTTTAGTTCTATCATAGAAAGATTTTAAATATATTGTAATTCTATGACTGAATCGAATGCACTTTATCGTTCTTACGAAACCTTATTAATTGAAAATAATAAGGTTATTACTTATTAGTATTAAGTATATGTATAAAAAATATATATATAGAAAATTCATACAAGTATAAAGATAAATTCACATCACTCACAAAGTCCCGAAAGTTGAGAAAAAATCTTAAATTCATATAATTTACTTTTTACGAATACCTTTTTCTCGTGACTTGAAACGAGCTCAAGACTAAAGTTTTTGAAGAATTCGCGACGTCTGGAAATTTAAAGGTCATAAAAAAAAATACTAAGAACTAAGAAGTAGCCGACTTATACTGTCTAAGATACATTCACTGAAAAATGTTTAGAAGAAAAGGCTATTAAAATATAAAATTTTATGAAGTGATTGACTAAATTAGATTAACCTTTTTTGTACACCTAACCACCCAAGTTGTGTTATTTATTCAAACAAACGCATACATTCAGTGTAAGCACACAGAGCCACTGTATCCACTATGGTCAATTAAGAGTTGCGTCAAGTGTCATCGACATCGGCCAACGACCTTATCAGCTGTTTGATTTATGTTCCGATAAATTATATCAATACATAATTAAATACTGTTTGTATTTACATTATATTACCACCGTAACGACAGTTGTTACATTATTAATAATATTTATATTTGTAATACAATCAATCATTATATACGTATATACGCTTATATGTATAGCACGAGTGACGATGTACTTATTCTTCAAGTTTTATCTACGTAATTTAAATTTACATAAAAAATATATTAAAAATAGTTGAAAAGCGTACTAATTTTATATAAAGCGTTAAACGATTAATTCATTATAAATTTTTGACAATCGATATATAAGAAAGAATTGGTACCTAAAGACAAACTAAATAAAGTGTAAGTAAATGTTAATTATAATTTATCAAAATTTTATTTACTTTCAGACAACAAGGTCCACGTGTTAGTTACAATCCACAAAACCAATCTTGAAAAAAAAAATGAAGTGCCGTTTTCAAATCTGATCAAAAGTTAGAGTATCTTTAGCTCAGTTTATACTATCAATATTTTTCCTTTGTTTGTATTTTATTGTTATAAATCAAACATAAATATATGTATAATAAAATAGCTTATAAATAGCTTTGGTTTCCTCAACAATACAATTACATTAATTGTCAATAAGGATAATATATTTTCAGCGCAATCTGCGGTTAGATTTAGCACTGTGTGAAAACCATTTTATTATTTACGCATCACATTCCTGTATGGAGCAATCTTAGAACATAGTATATACATAGTATATAGTATATATATACATAGTATTGAGGAAGATTAATATTACTTTTCTCATATGAAACATTTTTTCTGAGCTCATCTAGGCGATCATAGGCGATGCTATATCTACTTATTGAGGTTATAAGCCTACTGTAGACATATCATCAGTAAAACCAATTAAGCCGAAAATATACGTTTTGAGAAGAAAAAAAACATTGTTAGTAAATAATTATATTTCTCTTAATTCTTATTTATTTATTGAAAAATTAAAAAAGAGTACTTAATACAATTTCAGTACAATAATAATTAATTCAAATAGACTACCAAATAAATAAAAAAATGTTATAAATATTTTTAGTACGGAAGTATGACGTCACGCCACGATGCGCAAGAGCAAG
Organism: Danaus chrysippus; assembly: GCA_916720795.1. Taxonomy (NCBI): domain Eukaryota; kingdom Metazoa; phylum Arthropoda; class Insecta; order Lepidoptera; family Nymphalidae; genus Danaus; species Danaus chrysippus. The sequence goes on along the minus strand of CAKASE010000064.1, from coordinate 4,099,787 downwards.
CAAAACATTTAGTCCCATGGTACGAACGGCTCCGGGAAAGAGAAACACACAACTTAATTATAGTATGTTACATTGTAATCAACCGTCATTACAGATATGCTAATACCTCAGTCATTCCGTTTGTAAATACCATAAATTAATTATTTGTATTGAAGTAAGAAGGAACGCTTTACTAAGAAGCAATTAAATTTAATTGTATGGTAGCAACAGGAAAGTGAAAATGTTTTTTTCGAAAGTAATATGCTAATTAAAATTTAAATATTAATTTATACATTTTTAAGTCTTTCTTCATATTGTATAATAGTATTAAATATAATTAATGAATAATGATACAATTGAACGTGTAAATTTATACATATAATAACTAGAAGACGCGGCGAACTTCGTATCGCCCTATAATCAAGAAATATGTTTTACGTTTTTTTGTTTATATTTTTGGAGTTTACCTATTAAAGCCATAAATCTCCGTGTTTTGAAGTGCGACAGAATGATTGACATATTAGTTAGTTGTCAAATCTAATGTCAAAAAAAACGTTTGTATAACAACAACTACTAATAAATTAAAAAAACATTGTCCAGCGAACAAAATTGTGAATCTGAACCATTCCCAGAACCCCTTGAACACATACAAAAAATTTCATCAAAATCGGTCCAGTCGTTTGAGAGAAGTTCAGTGACATACACACTCACAGAATAATTATATATAAAGATAAAAAGATTAAGTCGTTTGTAGTATTCAATTCGGACTAAAATTATTAAAACTTAATTGTTGATACATAAGAAACAATAATTTGAAAAGTCAAACCGTATAAAATATGCTGTTTATGCTTTCTTAATATAATCTTTTGGTATTAATAAAACGTTTTAATTTTATAACTCACAATATACTCAAAATAAAAAAATATATTAATCTATTTAGTGTCACTACACCGGATTACTTTGTGTTCGAAATAAAATTCTTTTAAAAATAATGAAATATATATTAAATTAAATAAAAATGCCTAATTGTTAATGTTATAATGTTATTTGTTGCATGTCCATCACTTGTTATAACAAATTTGACAGGTGCCAGAAACTCAAATCCATAGCGGCCGGAATACAATCTGTAAGTTAAGCTACATATTTGGTTGCGTTTACCTTAGACTGAAGCATTATCGCTTAAGATTCGAGAGCACTGATAAAGGCGACATGAAAGTGCCAAGATAATAGGGTCAGAGCCACTTACAATAGACCTCTTAGTGGTAGTCAATGAGAAGTTAACATCTCTTCCTGTATACACCAATAAAGATTCCTTTAATATTAAATTATTACAATAAGTATACAAAAAAATATATATATTAATTAATAATTATAAAATATCGACATTAATAAAAATTTTAATCGTGAAAACTTTCACGAGAATCAATTAATCATCTCGTAACATGCGAAGGCAATTTATACACATATATTCAACAATTAATTGTAGCTGCCAAACAGAATATATATATAAAGTTTTATAAACAGAATAAAAAATGTAATGGACATAGAAAGCGAGTCCTCGATTGAGAGCTTTGACTCGCTCTTGGATTCCATAGCTTTGATGGCATAATGAGTAATAAACGTTTTCTAACGATCGACTATACAACGCCACGCCTGTACGTACATCGGTTTAGATGAGACTCGTAAAATATATAATAAAAACGACCATAATAAAAGTTAAAATAATTATACTTGATCATTTCTAATCAACCCGTCTGTTATAATGACAGAACGTTAAACGAATACCGTAAAGATTAACACTGGAAGGTATAAAAGTACCCAAAAATAAAACGTCCGTCTTCATAGCAATACATGTCTGAGTTCTAGACATCTGGTGGCACACGTGATAGTCGCATAAATATTTCCGTTGCATTCGCTATATTAACTTCGTCTAAAACTGGTCTCATTGTTTCGATGTTGCCACATTTCACCGCAGCAGGAAAAAAAATCTGAACTTAATCCGCCACTACAAGGACTGGTTTGAAAGGAGCGAGACGGAATATATCCAGTGATGGAGCCACGGGTGTGTGAGGGCGAGACGACTCGATTTGACTTGGAAAACTTGAAATTAGATTGAACAGAGAGAGTGCTATTCGAAATACCATTAGAAGAAGAAGAAAGGAACGAATGCTAAGTCACCAAAAAAAATGCACATTTTGTTCAGTGCAATAAAATAAAAATATTGAGGCTTTTGTTAAAGAAACTTTGGGAGCATTTTAACTGTGGAAGTATTCCGTTGAAGGCACTTGTGATAAGTATATCCCGTTATCTGAACGTCGGGACCCATTTGCCTTCGAGAAGCAATTAGAGTCCCAAGGAATGACGCACCAAGCAAAACTTATGGAGTAACTTACTAAAGGCCAAATAAATTAAGAACATCAAAATTATTATTATTTGTACGTAAAATCGCGGCCTTAATCTAGCATTTCTATATGACTAAACAAACAAAGGCTTTTCCTAATCGAAGTCTCTCATAGTAACAACTAGTCTAGTCACCTAAGACGGCGTCTATTCAAACCCAACGCAGCGCTTTTCAATACCAATGATGTCGAATGAGATAACGAGATCTTTATTTCGTTGCCGACTACCGCGCCTTTGTTGGAGGTAACGATTGATTTTTAACATATAATTTAAGCGATCATAACTTTTACAACCCTACTGATATTAGCGCAGCCCTAGAATTCTCAACTAGTTTTTTATTTCGGTGCTTCGAATCAATAACTTCAATTAAGACCCTTCAAGCCTTAGACAGCGGTCACCCCAGCCAGTGCGAACCCCATCTGGCATGTTGGGGAGCTGTTCAGGGGCGAAAAATATTGATTTTTTATAAACTAATTTATTCAGTTTCTGGCACGTTCCGAACTTGCGTGAAGTGATTTGGGCTACTATTAGATATATTTATAGTAAAGTATATCGTGTCCATTTAATGTTATTGTTACGAGATGTGTTGTCCCGAACAAGTTCAATACAAGTCTGCTCCACTGGCGTGTAACAATGGTAACATGTGATTTTTACGCGCTCTATTTATATACTGTAACTGCGCGAGCGCAACGTCGCTTTTAGTGATGTGATGTGGAATTATCGATAAATTATATTCATCGATAAATTTATTTCTCAATATCTATTAGGTAGAACTGAAAGTTAAATAATCAAAAAAATAAAACTGAATTAAATTAATATGTTTGCACATAATTTTACTTTAAATTGATTGTTTATTATTCCTGAGCAAAAATCAAATAATTAATATTTATTTCGTCTCAGAATGGAAAATTTAATGAATTAGTACACATAAACATTCTTATTTTAGTACTATTGCTTAACTTAATAAAAAGAAACTTCAAGAGGCCCTTAAGAATACGTTGATCAAAAGCTAAGAATAATAAAATATAGTAATAACCAATAAAAGAAAATGAATAAATCAATAATTTATATAAAAGAGATAAACTTGACTCATATCAAATACAATTTATCTTGAACAATACTCCAAGTACTTAAAATACCAAGGGCCACGTACGTAGATATTGCTTTTGATATCCAAATATATTATGAAGTACATGAAAAAAGTTTTTTAGAATCTAATAGATAATCGTTTCTATTATTCATCATACATAACTTTATTTTCATATATGTATTTTTCGTACTTGGCTTGACATATTCACGATTAATTCCTCATTACATATATCGATATAAAAACATCGATCGATACGCAGCACTACGTTTAAAATTATCTCCAGTCAGCCTCGTATCTGGCTCGAGTGCGGACGTTGTTTATACAAAATCATAATTTCCGATGTTATTTAGTTTTTGGCAACGTTTAGGGTTCAGACTAATAAATATTAAGATGTTTCCAACATTCTAATAATGATCTACAAGTTACATGACGTCAAAATTTACTGGGATACTGTAGGATAACGTATTTTATATATAGATTTATTGCGATATCACGAATAAAATACATCTAGAACATATTATTTAGATTAATACAGAAACAAAACGTTGTCTAAATCGAGGTTACAGCCGACTTACCTAACGTCTAACCACAACATTTCATACGCCCACTTCTACTTTATGCGTTCACAAATCATACATAAATACTTTCTGTTAATTAAACGTAATTGTCTGTCCCAATTATAGTTTTTGGGAGTACTATTATCGTCATCTCTAGGGCAACACAAAACATTTGTATATAAAAAAAATATTTACCTAAATTTTTATTTGTTTCGTTATAGGCCCTGTCGCCATAACATACCATGGCGCTGTCATTGAATTGAGTCAGAGTAACCGTTCTTTAGATTGAATTTTAAGTTTAGATTTATCATTATTTCTTTAATCTTTAATTCTTTAATAATTTATTTGCCACGCTTACGCGCCCGTACGTCACCGTCACATGGAGGCCTCTGAAAATCAGTGCTGGGATTGTATTATGCCAGCTTTAACTGATGGGGTTTTCCATTTTGGATGCCACACCAGTGCAAAATTTAGTAACACTTTCTTTTTGTTTTAGTCTTTTTAATTATTTTTATTTTTCTATTTTTCTTTTTTTTCTTTTTTATAGCTTTGTGGTAGGAAATCTTTTTTAGTTTATATAATTTAATTTAGATTAAGTAACCATAGATGTAATTATTCTTGTAAGTTAGCTATAAGTTTATTTTCTTGTTTAGTTATTATTATTCTTTTTTTTTTGTATTTTAATATTTCCTTATTGTTTATATTTTATTGTATTTTTCTCATGTTGTGGTGTGGACCAAATAAAGTTTTTATCTTATCTTTAATTATTATTAAAAAATATTATGACATACACTTTGATGTGTAAGTTTAAATTGTTTTTTTTTCTATTAGTAAATTTTGTATAACTTTAAGAGATAATAGGATCCACTGATTATATAAACAAATCAATCTAAAAGATTATTAAATCTTGCATGTAATAATTTTATTTACAGGTAATACTCGTCGAGGACTTTTGATGTTTAAATATAACATGTAGTTATGTATCGACTGAATTAAATGATTACATATATAATAGCCCAAAACTACATATATTACTTCAAAGGGACAGGGCGTTGTCTGAAATCTATTTTAAGACGAACCAATACCATGGTTTATCGATCGTATCTGCAAAACTTTTTTATCTCCTACTCTACCTGAACTAATACAATAGTGTTTATTTGTTTGCGTTAATTCATTTCTGGTCTTCGGAAGAAATCTATACAATATCATATCTTTAAAACATCTATAACATTTCAACGCGAAGTAAAAAATGTTTAAATAGAACTTTAAAATGATAATTTTCATAATTCGCACTGTCAATGTAATTGTATACCGTAGAACATAAGTATAGTAACAGAATCATACATTGGGTAGTTTTTATTAAATATTCACAACATATTAATGCTAATTTATATTTAAAGTTCAGCAATCGTATTATAGGAGAAAATTTCTGATATGAATGTGAGAGTTGAAAATAATTGCATGTGACAGAATGTTGTTACAAAATTTTACAAATATCTCGAGAGTAACTAACTTTTAGGCTGAATTTTGCTAACATTGAGTAAAACATTACTGCTTTGAAACCAGATATCCATACACTATAATTGACAAAGAAACTTAATTTAGTATATATTGAAACAATAAATATTGTTCCTAAAGTAGTTTTAGTAATAAAGTCGAATAAAGATAAAATAATTGTTTTAACATCCAATATGAATGTATGTTTTTAATTTCAATTAATTTTCCATTTTCAACATACCATAATTAAATTAAAAGTTATATCAATTTGACCACCAACCTTATTAAACGCAAATAAAACTTAATAAGAAAACCTCGAATTTGAAGTTGTATTAAAACGATATTCAGTTGACTTAACTCATTCTATATGCTTCTTTGTTACCAAATACATGGTATATATATCAAATTTTTTGAGCGATTATTTATTGTTTTTCCAACTTATCACTAACTAGACCTATTTTGTCGGAACATTCACTAGCATATGTCTTAAGTAATAAGGAGTAACTTACTCTGTTCATTTGCATGCTGCATCAAATGAAATTTTAAGATAACACACGCGTATGAAGTGACGGGAACATCTAGTTTAAAGTATTACCGCACAATTTTACTCTATAAAATTCATAACAATATGTAATAATACAAAAACCATGTGACATCAAAATCTCATGGATTGGAAACAGTCGATGCGGTGAGTATGACGCGAACAATGAACGCACTTTCCCTACTTGCGTAATACGATTTTCCAAAGATTCTCTTATATAAAACTATTCAAAAATATCAAATGTTTCAAACTTAAATGATAAAAGTATAACGTATATATGTTAATTGAAAATTCTGTACATAACGAGGATGTTATTTCCTATCTAGAAACTCGGTCAAGAGTGTACATAATGTGCTAGTAGATTGCATGCAACTTGCTTGTTAACTGCTAAGCATTCGATCGAATTAATTTTATCCATTAACTGAAGACTTTGTTAATGATAGATCAAGACTGTTATATGTACTAACTTCTATATATAATATAAACTATATAATTTTATTCTTTGACCATTATAACCTGGTCTAAATACAATACTGCGAGTAGTTTAAATGTTTTTTGTATCATATAAACCAGTTCAAATGTCCTTATGTAAACCACTTAAAATAACCTACTGTTTATTATCCAGTCAATGCCAAGAACTAGGGTCAATTACCTGTAACAAAAAAAAACAGAACATGGTCAAAATCACGAAACACAATGGACGTAGGGTGTAAAACAATTTGTATAAAGAAATATTATAAAGGTACGCAATTTTAAAACTTATTTACATGTTATTAAGATGGAAGATCGTTTGAAGCCCGTAAATTAGATATTCAGTAGAGATACGATAGTGGAAAAAAAAATTAAATTAAACTTTCAATAAAAAAACTTACACAGTTTAAACTTTTCTTGTCATAGACAAACCACTTACAAACGACTTAAGATTTTTATTGAACACTTCAATCTAACAAATGAGATTTTTTTTTCAGATAAAAATAAATTACAATTACGTAAAAGTTATTCTAACTCGTTTCATATATACGAAAACATATTCTTGTACTTACAAATTGTAAATTGCTTGTCAAATTACATATACTTTTGGTTGTCAAGAAAGAAAAGTTTTAGAATAGAAAGAACCAAATTTTTTACTCATTTTTAGATACGTATTTTTTAAATAATATTATAGTACATAATGTTGCTTCAGTCAGTTTACTCACATAGTAGTAGTAAGTAGTACATAATGCTGACACTATTGATCGTGATCACCTTATTATATACATTGTCAGAAATGCTTTTACGTTTCAATTATGTACAAACTTAATATATTCGTATTAAATTATTTTAAAGTTACAAAATACTTTTAAATTACACGTATAATTTTAAATCCATTTGTCTAAGCTGAGCATAAAAGTCATTGATCACTTTCAAACAAACTTTATGTTTAGTCTATTTAATTCTAGACTATTCTATAAAAAAAAATATCATCGTACTGGTAGCAAAAAAACGAAGGATAGATTTATAAAGAAATTAAAAGTTCCATTGGAATGGTTTGTAATACGAATGATGACATATAATATATTGGTTGAGCGAGAAATATACAAAGAGTGCACAGAGCAGTGAATCAATCAGACGCATCATAACAATAACCCCACACAGACTAGACGCTGTACATCCCGTGGTCAACGAACCTTACGCGACCTGTCTCTTATACAGGGTGGTATGAAGTTACTGTTTTAATAATAGGGAATCGTTTGGACGATCTCTGAGCGTATAGCGAATGTTTATTAACTATCTATTGTGTCTTTGTTTGTGAGAAATGAATACGGCTCCTTATACAATTTATTATGTTTATTTTTTTTGCGATATAAAATAATTTATATATTTTAATTCCATGATACATGGTATTAGTCAGCGAGCCAGGCCTTATTTAGTTTGATAAATTATACTTGTACTTCTCAAGTTTCTTTCAATGTATATTATTTTTTAATACAATACTGAAAGGTCCTCTTGATGATAAACTATGTTTCACACACGGCTTCTCTCGTGCTATTTGAACATTGCCATAATATTACATCATAATGCTACTTCCTTCTTTAATATTGTCGACATATAAGAAAATATTCCCTAAAATGAAGTCAAGAATAAAAACTTAATTAATTCTATTCTATCCTTAATCTTATATTGTATATAAAAAATATATAGTTTACACGGTTATAATGTATATCTTTTTTCAATTATACATATTTACATTAGCTACGATAAAAAAAGAAAACGAACGACGTGTAAAAAATTTGATTCAGTAATTCATTACGTCCATATAGTTGAAGTGTAATCAAAAATCAATAATGAAACATAAATCACAGGTGAACGGTATTGTGACCGTTAAATTATTAGTAATCTCACGTGGGCGGAGACGGGTCATTGTGTTAGTGTCTACATGAGTACAATGACCGGACGGTTCATCATCATCTGTTCATCATCATGCTGGGTGATGAGATCGATCTACTTATGATTGGTGATCAGTTATCATCACTTGTAAGAATATGTATCATGGGTTTGTGTTAATGCGAACAAAAAATATATTTATATTACTTATAAACATGTGAAAACTCTATAATATCATCTAATTGATTTTGCAAGCTTACTTGAGACTATACATTTTTTTTACATTACTTTTTTTTTTGTATTATGAAAGAAATTGCGCATTTGAAATATATCAAGAACTCTTGACTGCGTCTTTTTAAAACAAAAATATAAGCAATTCAGAGTATAAGTCCGTTTGATGTTTAAATTTCACGAATTAACAAAAGCACTCATTAAGATATCTATTTTGAGATCAAAGTACATGAGTTTGTAATGCGAATTTCGTTATATTTTTCTCACCTTTACGTACTTATTCACATTAGTAGGTACAAAGCATCGTCTGTGTAAACAACCCTTTACAGATATAACACAAAGAGTTAGCTTAAAAAACCTTCCGTTTATACTATATGTATTAAAATAAATAAATCGTGTTCAAATGTTTAGCAACTAACATGATGTACACCGCAAAGATGGAAACACTTGAGTAACAAACGCGACCGCAACGTGGTTTTTGTAAAATAAATCATTTTGTCAAACCGACCAGCCCACTACTGTTGTAGGTCACACAAACCAACAACATATATCACTAGAGGTTTCACATACACAACACTTTTTGCAAGCATTTAAATTGTATACTTTTTATTCATCATATTTTATATATAGTAGAAATACACGTCTATTATGAATAGAAGTGGAATATGTTACAATTTTTTATTATTAAATGCGTGCTTTAAACAAGGTACAAAATAATAGATAAATACATATTCTAAAACAGCAACTTCTAAGACTAACGTGTAATAAAGAGTTCTATTATTTTATCAAACAGAAATATTACAATCATCTTAAATAATACTAATTTTATTATTATTGGGGAATAGACTACAATTTATAACAAACTATAACATCATTGATATTTATAAACCCTTTGCAATTAAACTAAATTCGTACACCTGTTACGGTAATTAGACATACAATAAAATAAAACAATAAATTGTTTAAGATATTTAAATTGTAACAATTAACCTCAAATTAATATAAATTTAGAAAAGAAATTCAATAAAGTCGACGAAACCTAGATAGCATCAGGGTCGTTGTATTGTGTAACACAGTCAACTTCTTGTCTACGTAACTGAATGGTCAAGGATACATAATTCTAATACATTTATAGTTAAATAGATACTATGTAGAAATATTTTAGACAACAACTATTCGGCTCGCGTCATCGGATAGTAAAGATTTTCCATGAACTTCCTAATTAGTCACAAAATTGAATCCCGTTATAGCATTAGCATCGTATGAAAATTTTGAAAAAAAAAATGATTATTTCAAAACCATTTTTTTTTTTCATTTAAGGTTAAAACAATACTGAAGCAACAAAAAACTATTATCATTATTAACACGTCATTATCAACTTTTAGACAACGATAAATTATTTTCATATATAAGTATGTAGAGAATTTAGAAAATACACGAATAATCACCTAAAAGTTATCTAAAAAATTTACTTACTCGTGGCTGAATTATTTAGAACTGGCCAAATTCACTATTATTCAAATAAAAAAAATCTCATTACGTATTGGACCGAAAAAACTATTCTGAAACTACATTATATATACTATTAATAAATACGGAAATCCGTCCGTCCAAATGTTTATCATTTCATTATGACATACAAACGTTTGTTAATTTTTCACACTAAACATACAGAAAGAACTTGGAATTACATAGAATTACACGTACAAATTAAGTAGCCACAACTCCAATATTGAGGTCTGTAAAGAGATCTCTGGTGTAAAATGGGTAACAATAAATATAATACTAATTATAACGATAAAAATAATATTACTGGCTAGACTCGTAATTAGCTTTGTACATACATAATGACCATCCGGTAATTTAGGCATTCAGGAATCAGGATGTGTTTGTCGAGTACAGTTAAAAGGCACAGGAAAACTATTTTATTTTCACACTAACACAGATAGGTATAGTGTATATATATTTTATAACGTCATTATCAAATAAAACCTGTATTATTGTCCCACGGATATCTTTAACACATCCGTTGTTTTATATCTAATAACATATAAAACATAAGGCTGTCTACAGACCACAAACTTATCAAGCATCACTATATTTAGAAGGGTAGGACGTACGATATCAAATCACTACTATTATTAATAAACGAGTACTATTAATAACCTGATAATATTATGCGTTGTATGGGTCTTAAAAATTTTTGCGTACATACGAATTAGGTAAAGTTTATAAGTGTTGGTGACCTCTGCCTACCAGCCGGCCGGTCGACGACCGTCAGATTTAGGTCATACCTATGACGTCACTACACATCTCTAAGATGATCTATAATGATCACGCGTCAATATAATTTTTATTATTAAACTTTTATTCTTCAATAACTGACTTTAATGTATACTGTTATAAAGACCAAAATCATTACAATCAAAGTTAAAATATTTTTTATTGAGATACATTTCCCATATATATATGAATAATAGCTTTCCGAACGCAGCTTCACCCGCGTGGAGTTCGGTTATATCGCGTTTCCAAGAGAACCTTTCAAAAGTATGGGATAAAAACTATCCTATGTTCTTTCTCAAGGTCAACTCTATCTCTGTACTAAATTTCATTAAAATCAGTTCAGTGGTGTAGGCGTGAAAGCGTAACAGACAGACAGACAGACAGTCAGAGTTACTTTCGCATTTATAATATTAGTAGGGATAAAATGTTTTTGCAGACGATAAATATAATACATATATAGAAGCTGTTTAGAGTGACATAGTTGTAAATTATTTGAATATAATTACTATAATAACGTGACTATCAAAAGACATTAACATATGTTTGTAACAGAACTAGAGCGTACTGTAAAACGTGCCCACAATGATTATGGTAATCACATTGTATGGTTTTTCAGCAGCACCGTAACGGTATACTGTTGACATAGAGATCGAATGTGATTTAGTGGTGAGGACATATTACAAGAGAGGTAGCGGGAAATGAAGTAAACAAGCAAAATTATATTATACGACACATATTTACATAAAGTTTTACATAAAATAAATAAAGAGTCATGTACAATACTTTCGTGATGTTGATATTATTTAATTTTATTGATAATAATATAATGTTTATTAACAATCAACACGCTTCCGCTTATCAATGTATCGTGTATATAACCGTGTGAAATCTGTCCCCGATTCATTTTAAACAAAGCAAACGACAAACACCTCTGTTTATCCTAACGGCAGCTATTTTTGTGATAGTCGCTTAGTAAATACAATGTCAATTTGCTCTTCACAGATATAAATTGTTTAAGCAAACAATACGAGTAATTGAAAGTTAAAGAAACAAAAAAATGTATTTTCATTCAGTATTTTTTTATTCTTCTATAATAGTTAGCGTTTATTATTATTACATATATCTAACAAATGCATTATAACTCGACGTTAAACTTAATTTAAATTATAAAAAGTTTCGAAGATATATTTATTTATGTATATAAAATTAGAAAAAGAATCATAATAGGTAAAGTTGAGATTATAGCCAACACTTAACGTCAGTAGTAGTTTAAATAGAGCTTTGCAAGTTTTATACTATCATTTACACAATTGTATTTATAGAAAACTTCTAAGTTATAGAACTTACTCTATACAACAACCATAAATTAGTATTACTATTCAAGAAGATACATCTATTTTTGTAGTATTTGTATACTTCTATACTATAAAAGAGAATAACATGTATATTGTAACAAATTATTATACATAATAATATGTAAAAACCTTCATCTACTTTCGCCTAAGTAAATAAATGAAGATGATCTTACTAATATATAAAATTAGACTTACCTACGTGTGTATATATGTATATGTATATAGTACATAGTAATTAAACAATTCAATAGTACATATTGTAAAGCTTAACAAAAGCCTATAATTATCTCAAGTGGCTACTAATTTTATTTTGTAACAATAACACATTACTATAGCTATTGTACTTGTAGGAGCGGCGAACACCTGGTTATTGAATTAATACACTGAGATGAAATCATTTAATTATAGATATAATTAATACAGTTATATATTGACATTGTATTATTAATAGTTAAATTATTTTGGCTTCTGTATCGTGAGACTTATAGTTTTATAGCTTTCGTTTAAGCTCTTTATGTATAGTAAATAGTAAATATAATTTTATTATGTACTTTTGATGTGATAGATTTTAAGACGTAGTTATAGTAATGGGGAACGCGTATGTATAAAAAATTTGAGAGGAATTTTTCTAAGGTTAAGGTTGATAATTCAATAAAAGCATTTTTTCAAACATACAAAACTTTCAGATAATTATGATATGATTCTTCTTATTATTCTTTTTTCCAAGATTCAACCGATTCTGACAATTAAGGTTAAATACACACTAATGTTAAAAGCTAACATTGTTAACAGCTTAATGTTCAATTACCGCTAATATGTTGTACATCGCGTGCTTCCCGAATCTTGACCTCTGTGTGAACAATTTAGCAGCTACATGTTACAAACGCGAGCTAACTTTAAAAGGTCAGAAGTGAAATACATTAAGATATATAGATGTATATAAAAAAGTGTATAATTTTAATTACACATGTAGAAAAAGACGAATAAATATATATATAATTAGACTAATAGTATATAAGATAAACGTGTTAGTGTTGTGAGTTTTTGCTTTAAAATAACGAACTGAATGTATGGTATTTATTTACGTACATATGACGAAAGATTTACCTACATTTATACAGGGTGACTGGTGAATTACTATCAATATTTGAGGACGTGATATTTGACGATCATATATGACACAATAAAAACTAATATAACATAAATATTAATAAACTTCTAAGTAAAGTTAACCAAAAGTTATGTAATTAATTACGCATCGTATGAACACCCTACAGATTAGGTATACACACACACTCAAACATACGCGCGCGGCGGCGTAGTGTTGTATCAGCACGCCGCCGCACGCGTCCACACTTGGAACACTTGGAACGTGTCAACACTTTATTTATTTATACGGAAATTTTGTCAAAAATTAAGTACCTATTTTTTTTACATAATTCGAATGAGAATCATGTACCGAGTATTCTTCTTAAATATTGATAGTAATTCACCAGTCACCCTGTATATACAGATCTCAAGATATATCTGAACTACAATCTTAAGATATTTCATAATAATTAAAGCCTAGATCTTACATTGTATTGTACTACAATTTATATATTCGCTGTAACTGTCATTGTAAATATTAAATGTTTCTGATAAAATAATTGTAGTTTACTATCACTGAGGATTTACAACTTTATTTATTTGAACAAAACCGGGAAATAGTCATATTTGAAATTAGACTTAGAAAAATTATAGATACTAATTATGACTACATATATTAAGAAGTCAAATGTTATAAATTTTTCTATTATAATCCATAAATTTATTCAATAATTAACAATTAAGTTTAGACTTATTGTAAGTTAATTCAAAAATCACAACAAACACTCAACGAAGCATTTTAATTCCAATTCCAACCGATTTCATTAATATATAGTCGGGTCACATTAATTCGACGCATGCAAGATAACATTCAATTGTTATTTATTATTTATATTATTATATTAACATCACCCGCATATGTAGCGTCATTAGCTCGTATAACAAAAACAAAAATTAATGAAATTGTCACATAAATATCCCTAGTACGAACCTCCCGCTGTGAACGGAAATAAATTTCATTCAGGACTGTAATATTTATATTATATTATAATATTCTGTGTTTGATATTTATTGTATACACAGACTGAGTCTAATGTGATCTAAGACTTTCGCGAGTATTTATTTACTTATAAATCTATCTAAAAGATCAAATGTTAATCCTTAAATACAGTTAAAACTACATTGTTAAATAAAAATGATCCGTATAATTTAAATTCCATAATATTTATGATTAAAATGTTCTACCAATATGTATATAATTTCAATAGTATAATTGTGTATTAAATATATACCAAGTATCAAGATAGTTCCTAAGTCGGTATGAAGCAATCTAAGAACGTGTTGGAGTTAGAACAGCGGTAGTCTCAGATAAGTCTAGACTCAAAGGAACATGATTTTACAATCAAGATATTAGATAAAGCCTTTGATATAAATTAAAATGAAAAAAACTACAAATTTCTAAACTTCCATTATAATCAACGCGGATATAAAACCTCTTTGTAATGTAGGTCAATTGTAACCGGCTGTACGATATGTGCTAAATCTATAAATACATAAACAATTTGAACACTGATTTACATTACAATTCGGTAAATGAACTGACATTGACAGTTAGACGTTTACGGCGAGGTGAGTTATAGTGACCGGTGACCGGTGTGACGAATGTAAATATACAGACATACATATAAATATATATACTGTTTAGATTTATTCACTCTCATCGGGACTTTATTATATTTATTTTGAAACCGAGGACTAGTAAGTAAAATAGAAAAATTTTATAATGTATAAGACTGGCTATGTCTCGCGACTCCGTTTGGGCGAAATTGTTATTACAAAAAATCATATACAAAAATAATGGATGATAAAATAAGCCTAGGTTATTATATCAACTATCTGGTAGAGAAACTCGAATTAAAATCAATTAATTTATATTGCATATTTAAAAAAAAAATCATATTACAAACAGACACTTAAATTTCATTTATTATGTATACATAATAAATACAAAGAAATTAAAAATTGATCGACAGCTTCAACCACAAATAGTAAAAATACTACCACAAATAACGCTACTTAAAACATTTCACACGTATACATAATTGTTCTTTGTTCAAACAACATTTTCAAAGTATCTTTGTATTGTTACGATAGATTCAAAATCAGTTAAACAAAACCCAGTCGTTGAGTCATCGGTAAATGCCAATGAAAACGAGAATAGTAGCAGTAAAGACGAAATACGTAAAAATAATGGTAATGTTTAAAAAATTTCCCTTTCTTATGACTGTGTCCGCGTCACACTCATGAGGAAATAACGTATTTTATTTCGATATCCTTAATACAATAATATATAATAAGTATAGAAATTAATGAAGACTATTTATAGAGCTTATGAAACTAAGTTAAATTTTAACAATAATATTTTAAGTATAGTATTCTTCGATAGTTTCGGTGACTACACTAGTCGAATTTACGTAACAAATAAGCGAATGTTAGATCATCATAACTGTTATATTTAAAATAAACCTTAATGTCCATTCGAGTTAATTCCAATATATAATAATATTAAAGGAACATGATGGGTGAGACTTTCTTTCAAGGTGACGACCATCACTTGTATTAAAGCAATTATTTATTGTACATTATAATATATAATTTCCTTCGTCGTTTAAAACATTTCTTTTATATGTTTCCCGGATCTTGAGCTTTGTGTTGTCAATTCATATTTAAAATTTAACGAAATACCATCAAAATCAAGAAAATAAACTTCTTTACTGAATAATAATAACCTATAACTTAAATGGTATTATGTATATACACGCGAATTATTTTCGTTTTTTCTTTAATTAATGTAAAGTACAAAGTTTAGTAGATATTAATGACGCGGTGAGTAAATAATATTTCATGATAATTAAATGTCCAAAATAGTGAATCACCATCCACGTTATCCAATGGTACAGAGAATTTTTGATGACAGGTATCCGTGTGCACGGCTCGATGCCAAATAAACTGGCAAAAATCTCATACTGTCGGCCAAGTGGCATTTTATTCGACGGGTGCAACGACCTCTGTTTATCGGGTTCACAACTTTTAATGTAACATCTATGTATAATTTATATACATATTTATATAGGAATAAATCATTCTTACATGGACAAAGACAGATGTATCCCACAGAAGTCTAAAGTTCCAGTAAAGGGGTACATTGAGACGTGCGAAATAAATCTCATAGCACAATAGCGAAGCATCGACATTCGCACGGACGTACAGTTTACAGTTAACTCATAAATACATTCTGAGAACAGTATTTTGTATAACGGACATATCTTACGAATACATGACCTTACATGACGATGAAATGAACATTTTAATTTATGTGTTAATATAAATAATGACAAAGTTTTATTTATTTATTGGGAAACATATAATTATTTTAACATAAAATGTATTAGTTAGAAACTAATTATATTAGAGAAAAAAATACATACATAAAATCAAACTTAGTTTGATCTAGTACTTTGAAAAATTAGGTTAATTATTACTATTTTTTGATGTTAACTGAATATAAATATATTTTATTAATGGTGAGAAAGTTACTTCTCCTTTATATATATCTGTTAACGTCCTGTTTACTAACATTTCGTCCATCGCCACAGTCATTAAATAAATTAGATTCGGTTATCTCATTTAAAAAACAAGTTTCGACACGCTGGTTCAATAAAAATACTTAACTCGCTGCTTTCTTTATTTCAATAAATAATTTTAAGAACAAAATTACCGTTCAGATTTCTTTCCGTTAATTTAATGTTAGTTGTTTTTTTGTATAATATTCAGTTAAGATTTTGTCTTTAATACCAAAGGATTCTGCAGTAGAGGGTTTTGTATTTTTCTTCTACTAAACAACTACACGCATAACAAAATTGAGGTCGGAATAAGCGACGCAGATTCATAAACAAACATTTAAAACATAACTCACATTGCTGTTGTATTCAATTGAACTAAATGTATCAAAGTAGAATGGTTATTAAGTCAGCAGTTGTGATAATCATTTCAATTCAACGTCTAAAGAAGAACTTTGACGTACTTCTCTACTTAAAATTTAAAAAAAAGCTAACCAGTTTTTATAACTTCTTTAATTTGCTGAGACAAAGCTTTAAATGAGAACAATATCACTTTATATTCAATAGCCACGTCCAGTCTAGACCACGCGTGTATGAAGACGTATACTAATTGAGTATCACGTTGCAGTTGTGAATTGTGAAAGGAATTTCAATTGACGTACTGCATTTGCTTGTATAAGAGTAATCAAGTGCTCGAACTAGTGATTTCACACCTCCATGTTAAATATCAGGTTGCATATAAATCATTATGCACTACAAGTTATAATAGTTTCAGTATTACATATTATATGAATAATAATAAAATTCGAAACTATTTAACTGTTAACAATGCAAAGGATGATATTAACACTGACACATTTTCCCTCCAATAAGCGGTTTCGGAAACCATTGTTTTTTTTTTTAATTTTTTTTTAACCCGGTGACAGCGCGTGGGTGTCATTTATTCGCACGATTTTAATGACGAATTGATTGGGGTCTTTGTAATGAGGACGGTCATTTGTAAGTGGGTGTGCGGGTTAATGATTCGGCTGCAATGATGAACCGTTGTTGTGACCCAGTTATGTTGACTGTAAGCATATTGACTCTTTGGTGAGAATTAATAGCTGCCACATGTATTACTCGTCTGCGCTGTTTACTTAGGATAACTTATGACATCGTTGTATGACTTAATTTTAAAAACATGTCTTATATACAGGGTGACTGGTGAATTACTATCGATATTTGAGGACGTGATATTTGACGATCATATATGACAAAATAAAAATTAATATAACATAAATATTAATAAACTTCTAAGTAAAGTTAACCAAAAGTTATGTAATTAATTACGCATCGTGTGAACACCCTACAGATTAGGTACACACACACACACACACACGCGTTTGGCGGCGTGGTGTTGTATCAGCACGCCGCCGCACGCGTCCACACTTGGAACACTTGGAACGTGTCCTCACTTTATTCTTTGTATAATTATCTTTATGTAATATGAATAAATTTAAATTTTCTTCTACTAAAATTCAAAACTATCGATTGTCGATGAGACCAAGTATCCGTGTCACGATAGGCCATAAAATTTTATCGATATCTGTTATCATGATATTCAATATCTTTGAAAACAAATATTACCAGAGTATACAGTAAAATAGGTTACTGCGAATATTATAACTAAACTCAAGGTAATTTACGTTTAGTGTTGTCAGCGTGGAAATAGTAAATGATTAAAAAATATTAATATAAGTACATATTTTTTTATAACAAATGAGATCTAATATCGGAAAAGCAATTCTTATTTCGCATCACGAGTTGAAACCTATTTTAATAGAGTGCAAAAACCCAAAGCTTTGTAATTAGTCACACCTCATAAATAAAGCTTAATTAGTTTATACATAACAGTATTATTTTTCCTGTTTTATTGTGTCAGTAATGTAATGTACAGTTGAAATGTGTAACGGTATTTTCGTGAGTCGGATGTATCATCTTGGATATCCTTTCTGTTTGTAAAAGAACTAGTTATTAATATTATTTTAACGAAAAAGCATCAAATAATAATACATATATCCTGTATGAGGAACAACTATGATATTCATTTCAAAATGTAAATGAAAGCAGTAACAGTAAACGCTAACCAATTTGGCAAAGTGTGCACGAGAAGCAAGGACACGTTGTTACGAGACACGAGCGGGTTACCCGCACGACGGAAACCGAACATTGCCGAGTTTAACCGAACACGAAATATAAATAGACAGACGCTATTTCCTACATTTTAGATGTAATTACATATTAAATTAAACATTATAACTTTAACTGTAATGTATGATAAATGTAATACTACTCAATAAATCTTAGACATTACTGTGTTATGTCAATTTGTAACCGTTAAATGAGTAATGCGTTAATTGTTTGCAAATACATTAAGTGCGCCGTCGACTGTATTAACATTAGTTGATTCTTGAACATCCATTAAAGGTAATTACGGCGACACTGACTCATTCTGTTTCAAACTAGTAAGTAGTAATCGCTTCCGTATAACGCCCGTGACAGGTTAATGTCATTTATCAATTCACGTGAGTTGCTTCGACGTAATTTACGTGACAGGACTTAGGAATATTTGAACGGAATGGAGTTAAAATAATTGATTGGAGACATTCAGTGTAGATATTTCTGAATCATATGACAAGCATAATTTCGAAGAAGAATCATTGACTCATAATTATGCAGCTAAAGATAAGACATCATTTCATTATCAACTCGTAATATTCGTGGTGTACAGTGAAACCCGCAAGTGCAGAGCCGGAAATTGATAATATATACACATGTTTCAATGATTCATTAGCATTAAGAAACTGACGAGCCACGAACACGTGACTTATCAAGAAATACTTATACAAATTATAACATCTTTGAAATATATTAGATGACGTACAAAATGTCATTATAAAAGATTTCACGTAAATTTCTTAAACTATATATTATTTTGATATATTAAAATTTAATATAGTTACCGTCTGAGAAAAAAATACTTTACTTGAACACGTGGTGCTTATATTGCTGTTTGTAAAAACTTTAATATCTACTTATATGTTAAGTTGAATTATTATAACATTCTTGTTTATATACTCGTCTTAGAGCTCTTATAAAACGCATAAAGATATTTTATAAAAACAAACTATAAAGATACGTCTATATTAATTTTATTATTTACAAATCGAGTTAAAACTCAACAAACATTTATGATATTCTTGTTTGTTTGTAGTAATTGAGAGTTTTCTTTGTTTATAGTCAATGGAACAAAAATTTCAAATTTGTTATTATTATTATATGTAGACGTATTAGGGGCAGATATTCAATGACCCTGATAACGTTTTGTTAATACACATGACTGATAAGAATATTTCTACTTGCTATAGATCTGTGTGTGTGTGTGTGTGTGGGTGTGTGTGTGTGTGTGTGTGTGTGTGTGTGTGTGTGTGTGTGTGTGTGTGTGTGTGTTATTTTTATTTACAAATAAAATATTTATAAAACATAATAAACATTTCTTACGTTTACAATGATAAATATATAATATGAATAAGTGAAACGCACGAGATCATTAAATTATTGCAATCTCACGAGAAAATAATATTATTATATCATACAGTACACAATCACTCTCCCATTATATTGTTGGCAGACGGACGGAATTCGATTATATATATAAATTATACCGATATAATAAATGTAATTACTAATTAATATAATTCATTTATTTATTACACACGTAATATTAATTAAATGAATTTTAAATGAATTTCGAACACGATAGATTTGAAATAGAATGAATAACAAATTAAACATAAATCACTAATTAGTAAAAGTAAATCCAGCCTCATACTTCCAGGTCAGACGTATTCATACCGCAATCAGCTTTCCCTGAGATGAAATCATATTCCACAGCGTGAAAACTAGACGACACATTCGGAACCATTGTCACTTATTATCATACAAATAAGGTTTAGATTACAATGGCACAATCAATTGTCGATAAAAACTTGACGAGGCTAAGCTTGACGTTCCGTTGCACGGCTTCTAGCTATTTTATCTGAACCAATCATTAAATAATGTTAAGGGAATTTGAACTCTATGTAGATTTCTTTTATTGCTATATGAATAGGGTGCTCCTTTTTTGTTCTCAATGGTCTTTTTATTCGTTTTCAATAAACTCATAAATATTATTTCATATGGAAATTATTTTGATGTGTATAGAAAACAAACATATGTAGATTGTACTAACGAAATTAAATTAATGTAGGTCACTGTTAGTATGAATCTAATAATAATAATCTAATTTAAATTTAAACATCTGACATATATTTAATCCCCTTCAAATATAGATATAGATATAGATGTGTCAGTCTCAATGGTTATCGGATTAAGTTGAAAGGTAAAAAAATGAGAGCTCCACCCACTTTCTATATAAAATTATCGTCGTGACATGAGTTTGCGCAAACCGGATACGTTTAGTTAGTTGAAAGTATAAGACACGACGTTGTATGGAGTTGAAAAAAATGTATGGTTATTAACGGTCGTGAAGGCTGAACTTAAAATACACCCTATTATTAAAAATAGTTACATATTAATTGATAAAACTTAAACAATTTTAATATACACTATTGACAGTTGCATTACTCTACAGAGTTAATGTAGGATATCTCGAATGTTCCACAATTAACACACTATAAAAGCAAATCGAACTCAACCAAAAAGGTTTAATAATTTTAAATAAGGCACAGTACTGAGGCAGGTGAGTGTCGGTGTAATTTTCAAAGTAGTCGAGTGAAACTGGTTGTGACTCGACGATAATTAAGACTTCCTGTGTACAAGGTTTGTACACTGGCCTAATGGTGTATTTATTATACTGGTGTATTGAAATAAATAACTTTCCATACTTACATTGAATGTTACTGGAAAGTGAATTAGTTTGTTGATCATTTACAAGATATACTATGAATGATATCTTAAGACTTAACTTTAGAATAATAGTGCATGTATGTAGGAATGTAGGCATGTTATAATTGAAAAATTTATTCAATTAACCCAGAAGCGAAAATATATAATATGTTCATAGATATGAATGTACATATTTTTATTATTGTTTTCTGTTTATAATTCTATCAATAACAGAATATTTCCCGACGGGGAAGTGGAATGAAACAATTTCACATCTCGATTCACGAGGATTTTAAATGTCCGACAAATGAAATAAAATCATGATTCCCAGACCCATTCCACTTCATTTCCAATAGAATCCCTTAGGAATTGAACTTTGTAAGTTTTGATACGGAATTAATTATATTTTTCTTTGTCTTTACAACAAGTTCCAATAATATTATAGAGATTGTGAATTGTGAACACAAAACTAAGATTTACTTGCTTTAGAATACAAATGTATTAAATTTAAATGGCAATGAATCTAAGAGTAATCAAATCTATAATGAGCTTTCGTATCATTCAAATACTTATTTAAAAAAATGAATAATAAAAGAAATAAAAGGAAATAAAGTCACAAAAAAACAATACAAATATACATAATATTGAGCAGCTGCAGAGAATAAGTAGTGCTTTAAGCTTTTATAAAACACTAGATGAAATTTTGTATGAATTTGCATAAATGAATTGAGTATAACAATGATCTATTGTAATGCACTCATCGATTTAACACCAGCAGCACATGAACACTTCACACAAATTTGAACGCGTACATTTATATGTATGTGTGTTTGATTGTTTTGTCTTATATTGAAAACGGGTCTCGGTGCAACCAGCTGTTCGATGGTATGTTTGTTGGTCGGTCACAAAAAAACTACTCACTCAACTTGTAGCCATTACATACATACCATGCATGCAAGTTTCCTATTGAAATAGTTTTATAGTTTTCGTAAGAATCTAGAATAAAGAATCGAAATAAATCGATGCGTTATTTGTTTATTAATTAAGCAATAGTTAAAAATGTAAAAAAACTGTAGGTGATTAGCGATTACATTTAAAAAATGCGAGTAATTGCTAACTAGGATGCGGGCATTTCCTATGTAACATAAATTAACTAACTTTTAAAATATTTTAAACTAAAATTACAATGTAGAATATGAAGTTGAAGTTGAATATTATAAAACATTAATAAATAAAGTGAGATCGAATAAAATGTTTCTTTGCCTCTGTATAATAAATTACAAATAGATACTTGAAAACGTTTATCGATTATATTTTTTTATAGATTTGTTTTTTTGTGAAAGCCATAGTCAATATTTATAAGACGACCTTACGTCGTCGAGACGAGAAAATAGACATCTTTTTTTTAGGTTTTTAGGGCAAAGAAACTTACAGCCGGGGTCAATCTGAAGGTCTGAAGGGTTTTGGATATTAGTTTTATATGAGGACTTTAATGTTATACATACTCATTATAGAACTAAATTAATGTATTAAAAATATACATATATTCAGCTTATTCTTATGAAAAATATTTATATTGTAATTCATGGTGAATATAAATATATATATTATTTAATATGTGACCATACATACGTTCTATTCTATTATACATTGAAAATTACTATGTTATCGCAGACAAAGCCGCTGGTAAACGTTAGTATATGTCATTAGGTATACAACAACATCGGATAAGTTCATATTATGTATAATTCATTAGTTTTATAAGGTACGAGTTAGAACTTATATTACAAAGTATAATATACTTTTTATTGCTTCAAAGTGTTGATAGAGTAAACATTACCATCATTACAACTATCTTTATAAATTATTTATAAATTCTATAGGATTCAGTGTTGCCAGGTAAGAAAGGTATATATTAAGTATCGGTGTTGACATTAACAAATATTATTTAAAATTAATTCAGTGTATACAATTGAATTGATAGGAAATTACAGATATACAGAAATTTTAAAAAAATAATTGTTATAAAATAAATTAAAAAATATTACGTTTAATAAATCAGTAATACGTATTAAAGCAACACACATTAGATATTAAGACGCAGAATTTATAATAAAATATTAAAGAAAATAATATAATACCTAAATAAAATGTAAGTTTTCATTATAAAAGATCATATTCATAATAGATTTTCACCTGCGGTTATGGGAAAGTTTAACGTGACATACGAATCCTAGCGGTGGGATTTCTAAAGTGTGAAACACAATAACTCACTTACCGTTATAAAAGATATTTAAAATAAAAAAATCAAGAGAAAATAAACCATTTCATATAACCAAGCTTGTTTAATTTTATAGAAAAAATGAGTATTTTTTTTTATAATCCCTACTAATATTATAAATGCGAAAGTAACTATGTCTGTCTGTCTGTCTGTTACGCTTTCACGCCTAAACCACTGAACTGATTTTAATGAAATTTGGTACAGAGACAGAGTTGACCTTGAGAAAGAACATAGGATAGTTTTTATCCCAGACTTTTGAAAGGTTCTCTTGGAAACGCGATATAACCGAACTCCACGCGGGCGAAGCTGTGGGCGGAAAGATAGTAACATAATATATTAGATTACAGAATAATTTTGTTTGATTTTCAGCTAAGGTAAAGTATAAATATTATAAGGGTTAATTATTATCTTTTTAAACATAGTTGTAACTATATAGTATTAATGTTTTATATAAGTGATCAGTTAATAACAGTGTATTCAAGGGGCGTAGAATTAGGCCGGTACTATTTCCGTTCGTTAAAATGTCATGCGCTTGCACAACCCGCTTACGAAACCCGAGAGAGATTTAACAATTAATGTATGTTATTTGGATATTAAGAAAAAATTACATTAATATATAGCAAATGTTTTTAGATCGAATTCGATTCCCGGCTGGTGAAAAATTACCATAATAGGAACATGTTTGTCTTGTAATATAGAAAATTTAAGTATCGATCGTCTTTCTGATAAATTCGTAAAATAATGTTTCAATTTATTATTCATTCCTTGGAATGTTACAAAATTCTTCGATTTGTATCTATTATGTAATGTAAGCAAAATTTGTATCAAGTAATTAATTAAACATAAATTCAAGCTATTGTATCTGATAATCATAAGAGTATTTTAAATTAAGAGATGTCATCACACAAATAAAAAACCATTCGCAGTAAAACCTGTACTACGCAAATTTTCTTGGTAGGAGGGATTAATTAAAATTTAATATCCACAGTTCAGATCACAATACCGTCTCGAGTACTACTAGAAACTGAGTGTAATCTGGTTGTAGACACTTCGATGACTGATACTGACTCATACATACAACCTTAACCTTTGACATTACTATATTAACTAGCCTGAACAATCATTATATTAGTGAATTAATATAATATATTAATATTAACTTACAAATACCACGACGATAATAAACGTTGATAATTACCTGAAACAAATAATAATAATCATTATGTAAGATCAAATGAATGATGTACTATTGTTGTTGTGATAACGATTAACTAATAAAATACCCTTAACAGATATTTCCTTATAAAAGTCACAATTGAAATATATAAAAATAAATAAATAAGAATATATTAAAAAATTATTGACATAGGCTCGGCTCATTTTTCATACTATTTACTGAAATTAATATTTTAAGTAATATATTATAAAGAAAAAATAATCAAAGGAACTAATTATACAAATAACGTAAGACGTTTAATTCTCTCTAACAATGTATTACTTGAATGAAAAAAGTTGTATTTAAGCAATATTAGTACGAGCATTGGCCATGACTGACCGATATAACCATTGAATCGGAATTGAATAATGATAGATATCTCAAACTATGTTTAAGTAAGATTATATTAAAAGTGACCAATTCTAAAAAACCCGACTATAAATAATAAGTAACATTCATATAAAAATATTTCAAATTCATCTTTATATGTAAAAGAAAGTCGTGTTACTTGAACTATTTATAACTCAAGAACGGCTGTTCGGATTTGGCTGAAAATTGGTGGAGGGAAACCAGTGTGGAGTTAGAAGTGTGGTTAGAATTTTGAAAAAAAAACAGGATACTTTTTACGCTATCGAAAAAAAAAGTTCAAATCCAATATCTTCTTATTTAAAGTCTTTAATGAGGAAAAGAGTTAGCCCGGTCAAAGTCACGCAAACGAAGTCGCGATCAAAAGCTTGTTATAAATAAACTATTAAAATACAACCAATACAAACAGTGATATCTATATTTGGTAAGACAGAGGTTTGTTGTGTGTGTGTGTGTGTGTGTGTGTGTGTGTGTTTGTGTGTGTGTGTGTGTTAAACAAGCTATGTATCAGTGTGTGCTAGACGGAGCGGCCGTCGCGGTGGTGGCACGATTTCCGTTTCCGACTGTGACGCACGTCCTTTCATTTGATGTGAGGATAACTTGAGTGAATAAAGAAATTATTATTGATATTCAATATTATATTTAAATTTATAACTACAATTGATTTAAGTATATTTATAATACAGGATGTATTGTGATCGTCATGTATGAATAGAGAGGAACTTTCCAATATACATAACTCATATATACATATATTTAGCAATAACAATATTATGTACATATTTTGTAATCCTTACTAATATTATAAATGCAAAAGTAACTCTGTCTGTCGGTCTGTTTGTTACGCTTTCACGCCTAAACCACGGACTGATTTTAATGAAATTTGGTACAGAGATAGAGTTGACCTTGAGAAAGAACATAGGATAGTTTTTATTCCAGACTTTTGAAAGGTTCTCTTGGAAACGCGATATAACCGAACTCCACGCGGGCGAAGCTGCGGGCGGGAAGCTAGTATTAAATATATTAATAATAACCAATGAAATAATACCATTGTAAGTTCGATTGATGCCGCGACTTTCAAACTTAAAGATTCACGTACGTTTGTAATTTATATTGAACAATACATTTTAAGACCTATAACATGTTGAGATAAGAATTATATTACATTAATATAGATATCGTTTAGAATATTAAAACATCAATTTCGGTTTATATCAGACGATTGCATTTTATTAAATGTCAGTTATGTACGAGGTCAGACTTACGCATTGTTATCGAATATATTAGCTCTTATTGTCTTAATATTAAGGTTTAATATCGTTAATGTGTCACGATATTTGAATAGACGGCAACGATCAATTGAGCCGAGAATTTCAATGAAAAATTACCACAATGGCTTCGTTGTACAGATTTATTCAAATGCTAATTTTTACTTGGAATATTTATTAAGAAAAAAATTATTATACAAGTCTATAAATAAATCATTTTTTTTCTTTGTAATATATTGATATGTTTTCTAAAAGTACTTTAACCCAAGTTATTATGTACAAGAAAGGTATATTTATCTGAAATTTTAGTGCTTATTGAACAGAAATCTTGCTTTTGTATTTTTCGATAGCCAGTTTAATATAGTTAAAATATTTTTTAACAAAAATGTTAATGAAAAAAATTCAAACATTGCTATGCAGGTATTCAGTTTCATAAAAATAAACATGACCAAAGTAAAAAAAAAAACACAATAAAAGACTAAAATTTAATAATTACCACATAGCATGAAATTACATTTCGCATCGGTAGCTTTTTGCATCTATGGCTAGGTAATAATTACATTATTTCTTAGATTCAATACTTGAGAAACGACTTCGTGACTTAACGAATGATATAAACGCTATGGCCATCATAGAGGTTTGAATATTTTTTTATTATTATTATATTTTCAAATGACGTCATGTTCATGGGAGAATGGATTAGTCTGCATCGATGATACGTAAAAAAATATATATATTTATTAATATAATTTAGTAATTAGCTTCATCAAAAATACTATAATATAAATATTTTAATAATATGACATTTATTATATAATATTACTATTATGATTTTCAACTTCATTAATATGTTCTGTTTGTGTTATTGCCATATAAGAAATAGAGGGTATTTATTTATGTATATATGTATATACTACAAGACCCGGCGAACTTCGTATCGCCCTATAATCAAGAAATATCTGTTACGATTTTTTATTTATATTTTTGGACTTTACCTATTA
Source organism: Danaus chrysippus (assembly GCA_916720795.1). NCBI lineage: Eukaryota > Metazoa > Arthropoda > Insecta > Lepidoptera > Nymphalidae > Danaus > Danaus chrysippus. The sequence goes on along the minus strand of CAKASE010000064.1, from coordinate 4,071,723 downwards.
AAGCCATAAATCTCCGTGTTTTGAAGTGCGACAGAATGATTGACATATTAGTTAGTTGTCAAATCTAATGTCGAAAAAAACGTGTGTATCAACAACTACTAATAAATTAAAAATTAATTAAAAAAAACATTGTCCAGCGGATAAAATTGTAAATCTAAACCATTCCCAGATTCCCTTGAAGACACACAAAAAAAATTCATCAAAATCGGTCCACTCGTTTGAGAGAAGTTCAGTGACATACACACAGAAGAATTATATATATAAAGATTGGTATTAATATATCAATTCGAGCATATAATTGTAATTAATTTAGCGTATACGAAAGCGGATCGGGTCGATCAACGGTAGTTTTCGTGTCTCATACGATTGAGATAACGTAAATCGCCCACGCGTATTGAGACGAGGTGTAACAAAAAAATATTATATATAAAGATTGTATATATATTGATGTCAAGAGGTTTTTTTTGTTACAAGTATCGTACAACTGATGATTCACTTGCACTGACACCTAGTTTTTTGACCTACAAGTATCTTATGTCGTTAAGATATATTGAATAGAATCTAATTTTCATATTATATTAACGCATAGAGCGATGTAGTTTAAGCTTTTGTGAGATTAATTCGAAATTTATTTACGCTCGAAAAAATGGTATTATGAAAATTATATGGATAGAAAATTATTTACATTAGTGACAATAATATATTCCATATATTTTATTAACTATTGTTAAAACACTGTAATTTTATATTTATATATATATAAACTTTTTTTGTTTAATCTTAAATCGTTGCACTTGATACAAGCTCTAGTAATATAAATACGTAATAATCTTTATTATTTTAAACACATCTGTCGTCAATGAGAGTATCGATAACTGATTCCTTTGTCAGACGACACGACATAGAAAACAAACGAAACGGAACGTATCGTGTTCACAAGATGTAGGTTAAGGTATGAGGTGAGGTGAGGTGAGGTGAGGTGAGGTGAGGTGAGGTGAGGTGAGGTGAGGTGAGGTGAGGTGACATTACTGTCACTAAAGGGCAGTCAGAATTTAATGTTAACATATATTGTTGTTGCTTGACCCTTTATATATTGAGATATATCCTTGTATTTTTTATTTAAAAAAATGTATATAAACTTCATTTTCTTTCGACTATGCTTACATTTACTATAATATATAAAAAATGATACTTCCTATTTCTACCAATATCGACCAAAACAAAAAAATATATATTTAATATAAATAAAAGTACTATATGATAATTTCTAACATACAATAGTCTTTCAAAGATCTAAATTCAAAGGACACGTATCAATCAACAGGGCACAGGTCGTGTGGGCTTGGCATTAACCCACTTACCGTCGACAGTGGGAGGACGTTCTAAATTTAAAATTAGAAAAAAAAAACAACCCACTAACGCATCAAGATGGCGCACTTGAAACATAACTATTGTTAATAAAACAATTGACACACATAAATATATAATTCTTTTTGGTACACAATTTTTTTTATTAAAAACTAACGTTAACCCGACCTGGATTCTATTCGGTATCGATGGCATTTTACTAACTATTCTTGAATTAAAGTCTAAGCTTTGTATACTATTGAACATGAACCTTATACACTTAACATAAAGTATATATTTGTATGTAACAATGACATCCGAATATCGCGTGTCATAAGCTTACAAAGTACAATACTGGTTGGTACTCTTACAAATTTCCAGTGTGATTTACGTCAAACAAGTAGAAAGGCATTAAACAATTGGGTTTAAATTCAAAATGCCTTCAGAACAAAGGTATTGTAATATAATCGATTTTTAACAACGTCTTCTCATTAGATTATTTTTCTTTTATACACTTTTACTTAAATTATAATCAAAAGATTAGTTCTTTTCTTATGTACATCAAGTTATTACTTATTAATTGATATTAAATAAAACGCTCCTAAATATAGATAACTCTAAGTTACATATACATACATTTTATGATACACACACACATACATACAAAATACACACACATGTGTATTACTCTCTATGATATCTTTCAATAGGCGTACAATAACAACAGTACCTAATGATCAATTAATTCATACATCTCAATGTGATCTTGACATTTGAGAATTGAGATAGTTTCCGAAAATAATAATTATTATTATAACCTATGACCTCTACAGATAAATTTGCTATACAATTGATCAATCGAATGTTAATATTTTAAAACTCAACGGATTCATTTTATTATAACAGTATTAAATAGTATTGTTTTACTTATATAGATTTATTCCAAAATCATTATAAACTCATAATAATATTATATATGAAGTCATTTTCATTTATTTGTTTGTATTTCAAGAATTAATTGACAAAAGTCACTTGCGAGAAGAATCACATGTACATTATTATTTAAATATAATAATACATTAACTCAAAAAAGTATTGGACAGTACATAGATTAAATTTATAGAATTAGGACACTGAAAATATATAAAAATAATATAGACTATGACAATAATTTAAGGCGAGAACAGTTTGTTGATGTTAAGAATTGCGATATTTGCGATGCTATGTAGGTTATCTAATTCTGTGATAACATCTCATAGTTGATAACACTTATCCGTCCTTTTATCATGCACTAAAACTTAAAATACCTATTTTAAATCGATGGCACTATTAGGAAAAATTTTAGTAAGAAACAATTGCCGATACACAAAGTAGTAAGTATAGGTCTATATAAAACACATACATACTCGAGCATTAACATTAATATTTATATTCTGACGACAAAACTGCGAAAGTAACGCGAGGAATTTATTATAAGCCAAAATAATATTCGTATCGTATCGGTCGACGCCCTCAATGTTTTCAACCTGAATTTTTTTTTTCAGCTCTATACAAACATTTTTAATATTTTAATTTAACGTTACTTCACTTAATTAAAACGTCGAAAACCGTCAATTTACTAAAACGTTTACAATCCAGCTCGGGCATATAATCTTACTACGAATTCGGCATCAAAATTACGATTCCAATTTCAAACCTTGAACCGTGTAATTTTCATTTGAAAAAAAACTACATATAAAACCTTTTTAGTCATTGGACATTTGAATATTGACATAAAAAAAACATCTAATGTAATTCGATTCGATTTTCAAATTTATTACTGGCCGTAAATAAATTTGAAGGTAGCCTCAAATTTCGTATGGAGTTAAGTAGGTCATCGCCTGATGGGAGCGGGATCGATAGCCACGCAATGAGATATAGTGAGGTTGTTGCACTGCTCTGTTTGTTTTTAATTTACTACCAGTCTGTTGACTTCTTGTACGCGTTCGAAATTTAAAAAAAACCTCAACGACTCCGCTTCCAAATTTAAAACGCTGTTTACTTCACTTTTAGAATTACTATCACGTTCTTGGTCCAATGTCGACGCCATAATGTTATCGCCGACCGAGAACTTCTTTCTTGACATTTAAATAATTTCCTAGATGTCAATGTCGTGATATTGCTCTTAAGCTTCAGCGTTTTTTGCACGCGTGTAAAAACTTTCTATATGGGATTAATGATGTATAGACGGAAACGGAAAAAGCGTAAATCGGTAGACGAATACGACTTTAGGATTTCATCACTCATTAAGGCTGTGTACTTATTCTTCTTAGATCATCAATTATAAACATGAACATTAATATAAAATTACACATTTATTTATTCGTATATAATAATTTTATAATCTGAATTGTAAATATAGAAGGAGGTTGTAGGAGAATGGATGGCTTGCGTAACACAGCACACGAAGGTTACTTCAACAATCACACATTACAGACGTTTATGGACGATATAATGCTATTTATTGATAGATTTAGGGTTCTCTGGGTATAGGAAAAATATTAAAATATATATGTATCTTTATATATATAATTCTTCTGTGAGTGTGTATGTCACTGAACTTCTCTCAAACGACTGAACCGATTTTAATGAATTTTTTTGTGTGTGTTCAAGGGGATCTGGGAAGGGTTTAGATTCACATTTTTTTTGTGCCAATGTTTTTTTAATTAATTTTTAATTTATTAGTAGTTGTTGATACAAACGTTTCTTTTTTGACATTAGATTTGACAACTAACTAATATGTCAATCATTCTGTCGCACTTCAAAACACGGAGATTTATGGCTTTAATAGGTAAACTCCAAAAATATAAATAAAAAAACGTAACAGATATTTCTTGATTATAGGGCGATACGAAGTTCGCCGGGTCTTCTAGTATATATATATGGTTTTATTGCTGCAAGATTATACGCAAAAGTATTACCAGTATCAACTCCAACTTGGAGCTCTTATGAACTTTAAAGTTCTCGTATATATTAAAGCGTTTAATTGTAGGAGTTTTAAAAAGACCTAAACTTCTTTAGTGACAGAGCAACTGGTCAAAGTCCACTTAAACTCGCCACTAGATGGAGCCAGTCGCGACTAGATACAAAACCCGCCACCAGTCAAGTTTACATAGCAACAGAACCTAGATAAAAATAGCTCAAGAGTCAAGAATATCGGTTCACATATTATATCGGCATACGTATTAAATAAAACTATTACTATAAATTAGAACTATATATGTACTAATCTAGATTAAATCAAATTTATCGACCTAAATAACATATGAATTATTTGCGAAAATTACTATCAAAAACGATTTATAGACCAATTATATTTCAGAAAACACAAAATCCCTACTACATAATATTATAAATGCGAAAGTAACACTGTCTGTCTGTTACGCTTTCACGCCGAAACCACTGAACTGATTTCAATGAAATTTGGTACAGAGATAGAGTTGACCTTGAGAAAGAACATAGGATAGTTTTTATCCCAGACTCTTGAAAGGTTCTCTTGGAAACGCGATATAAACGAACTCCACGCGGGCGACGCTGCGGGCGGAAAGCTAGTAATAAATAAACACAAATTAGTATGAAGAAAGAGCCACATTTAAACCTTCCGTAATTTTGTTTCAAAGGCATAATTTGAACGTATTGGTTAGATAATTACGTAACCATATCTTTCATTCGTATATATTTAACTTGTCCTATAACCTATATTAAGTCTAGTTAGTCTAATTAGGCATACTGTTACAAATACACTATCTACAGCTAACAATCTGACCTTATTATATATACAGGGTGTGTATTTTTAATAGAAAAAGATTTGACAAATTACTATTACATTCTATAGAATACTAGACTTTGAATAATCTGTTCGTGTTATTATTGAGCTTTAATTTCTCGTGTAATAAATTCTAAATAAAATGTAAAAAATAACGTGCAAATTCTAGAAAAAAATTATATTTCTAGAAAAAATATATTTTCTAGATTTTGTCTCGATTTTTTCTTTTTTTCTTTGTCACGATCTATTATTACGATTTATGCTCCTTTTTAATGTCGGTAATTCTTTTTTCACCTAAAAGTATTTAATAAAAAAAAATGTATATTTACTTACTATACTATATATTCTTGTGAGAAGTAATTCTTATATAAAATTAGTACGTGTAATATAATACATCAAAAATAGACTCTTGTGACACGATTGCGAATTAATTACAAAGACAATGAGATGAAATAAAAACGCTCCACTTATGTATATACGACTTGAGTTGTTATGAAACTTGGACATCTCAATATCTGGTTACACTGACACACTTAGATTATATCATGTTATATACATATAGACAGTATATAAGGACAGTATATAAACATGTGTTACTATCCTGTAAAGATAAGATATATAATAATTTTTTTTTAGCCTATCAAAGCCCACTGCTGAGCAAAGGCATCTTTCTCTCATGGAGGAGCTAATAATACTTTAGTTATAAAATAATAATATCAATATTTATGAAGATTATCGTGTGATTTAATTTACGTATAATTTATAATTATTTTTGTATTGTATTAATATTGAAATAAATATAATAATTTATAACACTAAGTATATAATATTCTTATTATACATATATACATGTGTGTTATGTAAGAATTAATATTAATTCAATAAAGAATAGAACCTTGGAATTTGTATATTAATTTAATAATAACAAAAAGAAATATAAATAATAACAAATTCATTATATTTTCTATAAAAAATCCAACAAAATTATTACGAATAACAAAACTATTAAAGTCATATAATGTATAAAGCGAGATTAAATCCCTATATCCATTGTAATAAATAGTAAATGTTTGCGTGAGATCTTACTAAATCGATAGGAGCCGTCTCGACTTATGACCCATATACGAAAAGGTTACAAGGACTACAAATGTCGGTGTTTAATAATAAAAAAAACGTGTTACAATGGACACGTACCTCACGAGAGATATATCGTCTTTAAATATATTGAAATTTAAATTTATTTTCGTTGAATTCATCAAATGTATACACCTCGAATGAATATAGCACTAACGCTAAAGTGCTTATGTTTAAAATAAGTATCCTCATAAAATTATAATTATGAAATTAACTTAATAATATAGTATTATATTTTTTAGTAATTAATTGAAAATAAGTACTTAAGTAAGTAAGTTCATGCGATGTGGAATAAAATTGATGAATATATTTATATAGACACAAACTATGACAAAGATATAATTATTAATTGTGAAGACGAAATGAAAAAATTAAGTGACGATTAATGTTTTGCAGTTGTTCTTATAATAATATTTTAACTTAAGTCTCGATATAGTAACAAATTATTATGAAGTACTCTTTTGGAAATTATTGTAGAGTAAAATTTTATTTTTCTTTGAAGACAAAGTGGCGAACTCAAAAAATTTTTTCTACAAAATAGCTTATCATAACTATCTTTTATATTTCGTTACAATTTTATTTAATACAACTTCACCTTATAATAAGTGCGTTATGAAAGTCATTCCTTTGTTTGTTATAATATTGTATACTCCGAGTTTAGTATAAAAAATATAATGAAAAATCTATAAGTAACGTACCTATTACGTTTTAAATTTGTACACTAAATGCCTTGTACAAATACGCATAACATTACGGGTAATATTTCCGTGAAAAACTTACCTATCATTATTTAGGTTAATGATACAAAACCATACGAAAGTTATGTCTTAAATTTAGTTGAAATCTAATAAAACTAAAAATACGACAAAAGTATTGTTTTTTATACCAAAAATAGGGCAGAATACATCAGCGATAAAACTCTTATAGTTAGAGAAACATTATTTTAATAGCATGGTTTAACATATTTAACGAGTTCGTAGTGTCGAATATTTGAGGGTCAATGTTCTTTTATTTTCCTCGCTATGTTCGAAAGTTGAGGTCATTGCCATAGCTGTGCACTGGGCAGCTGTTACTTTCGTCACGGAATCCTGATCTTTAAGAAATATGTATCGAAAAAAAATATTTAACACATATACAAAATTTTATCCGATATATAATAAAAATAAAGTACTAACAAAGTTTTAATGAAATTATATACCTATTTATACACGCAATATATAGCAAGAGATTATGGTTCAACAAAAAAAAATCACGTATATTTTTTTATCTAAGGCAGGATTTCGTACAATAAGTATTAGTGGGGTCGCATCCCTTCTCAATCTAGTCGCAAACCTGTTCCGTGCCTTATCCGACTACCTGGCTTAGCACAGGTGTATAGCGAGCCTGTAAATTTTTTGTACTAGCAGGTCAATTTGTCAGAATTCATAACGTGTTTTACTTGACAATTCTTCAACATAAATTCTACATTAATACGTAGTGTTATTGACACAATTCGTTAATTTCATTGTATACTGGCAGGCAATTAAATAATAGAAGAAATTAAACAAAAAACATTATTAATATTTATCAAACAATTATCTTTTTATTATCATCAGGAATTAATTAACAAAGTAAAAGCTGTAAGTTTTAACTTTTTATAACTATCCATAAAATTTTATATATAAAATACTTATTTGTAGAACACAGAGTAAAAAAGAGAAATAAAAAATGCATTCAATGGCGTCCTTCGTCTGTTGGATACGGTTCCATTTTTAAAAAGTTGCGTGACAGAACCGTTGGCCCGGTGTAGAACAGAATGAAAATAAAATGGCCGATAGTTTGACGCTAGACTGGTTAACATATAATTGATCAACGAACTCACAGATCAAAATAATATGAAAAGTTCAAACAACCGTAGTGCGGCGAACTCAAATCATCTCAGACGTGAAATTTTAAATATATACAAATTAATAAATAATTTCTAAATTAATAAACTTGTTTTTTTAACCACCAATTAGAATATTCAGATCCAGGCGCAATTAAAATTTAAAAAAAGAACAAGTAAGTTCTAGAACAGGTTTCAAAAGAAATTAGATAGCTTACGGCGCCAAGAACACAGAATTATAAAAGACATTACGCGATATATTACCATATTTAAAGATATATTATCAATTTAAATGAGGTCATTATAAATAATATAATATTGCAATATTTACGAGATTCGCACGGAACATTATATCTTATCTTGCGTCCGATTTTCAACTAGAACTCACCTGATTCAATATAGAATAATATAACTGGCCTTTATAAAGTTATAAAATGTATTGTTATTATAATTAAACTAAATATTGCATTATATATTATTCAAATTTAGAACACTAATGAAATTATTATTTGTGTTCAAAAAATTTTATGTATAATTTATTACGTAGTATTGACAGACATAAAATCAATAGAAATACGTTAATGTTATCGGAACTACATAGTGACACAATTTTTTGACGTCCAAATTATATACATTTATGTATGAAAGTAAGTTATTCTGTAGTAATAATACATTCAGTAGCGTAAATATTTAATTGCCAAGAGTTTAGTTTTAACCCACGGAATATATGACGCAAATAATCGTCTATCACGCCACGGTATCGGGAAGATCTAAAATAGAACTCGGATCATTCGGTTATAACGCGACAGATAAGGTTTATCAAGAGAGTGATTTTATTAAATGTTATTGTAATTAAAGCTTTATTGTTGAGGCGTGGTCAGCTGTTAACAACAAACCCGAGATTATTGATTTTTCTTAACGACGATAATACACATAGGTTCGCAGGTCCGGTAACGTGATAACTGTTTATATTTATATTAAACTCACCTTGATTCCCGAACGTCCCTGTTGCTTCAGAAGGACGTTTTCCGGCTTCATATCACAGTGGATGATGCGGCTCTTGTTCAACGCGTGCAGACACTGCAGGAGGCTGTGGGAGAACTTCCGCACCAGCTGCAGCGAGAACCCCTGGAACTTGTTCTTCTTGATCAGCTCGTACAGATTGATCGAGAGCAGTTCGAACGTGATGCACGTGTGGTTCCTGAAGGTGAAGGAGTCGAACATGTGGATCACGTTCATGGTGTTGTCCTTGTCCAGGTCCCGCAGGTGCTCCAGGATGCGGATCTCCTCCTGCGCCTGCCGGTGGAACCGCCTCTCGTTGCGCACCATCTTGAGCGCGACGTTCTCCCTCTTCTTGTGGTCGAAAGCCTTCACCACCTGCCCGAAGCTCCCTTTACCTATCACCTTGAGCACCTCGTAACGGTACGCTATGTGGTCGTGCGGTATGTGTATGTAGGAACCCTGCTCGTTGTCGTACTCGCAATTGTTCGGGAAGCCGAGCAGGCCGGGTCTCTTTTTAGCGTTCGCGCCTATAAAGTACACTTGGGGGTAGTCAAATATCTCGCGGTGCTCGTACGGCGTGAGCTTGTTCATGTAGAGCTTCATGACCTGCTCGGGGCTGGCGGCGGCGGACAGCGGCCGCTTGTCGGGAGGCTGCGCGGTGGTCGCCGGCGGCGCGGGAGGCCCGGGCTCCAGCGGCGGCAGCGCCCCGTCCCGGAGCAACGCGCGCCCGAACGCGTGCGCGCTCCCTAGAGGCATGTCGCCGGTCATGGCCGAGCGCCCGCCGCCACCTCCGCGCACTTCGCTCGCCGTGGCCGCACCGACCCACGCTCGCTCCTGTACACTGCACCTCACTGCACTTGCACTGTTAGATGGAGCCACCCTGGGACACTGCACGACATTTCACATATAACGACAAGAGCGACGACCACGCTTCCACTTAAGTGAATACATTCCGTCCCGCACGCGATACGATGGAATCCTAACAGACAATACCGTGCGACGCGAACGTGAAACGCAAACAAAGACCCCCTTCCTTGCAGGTCGAGCCGACGACAGAACCAGAGAGAAAATAGAAACTGGTCGCCAGAGTCATTGAACCGTTCGACAGCCAGCAGCTCACGAGTGCGAGTGAGATAGATTGTCATAAATGTTTGCGTCTATGGCTAGAGGGCGCTCTTGTTACTTATTTGACGTGCATTTTTAAAGACCTAAAAAATTTTATCTGTGTATAAATTTATAAAAAAATTGGAATCATGGTTATACTTTTTATTAATAAATGTAAAATTGTATTAAACAATTTAAAAAACAAGTATATTACTTTACTGTTACATTCTAAAAAGTGATTAATAACAGATAAGTGTTATTTATGTTATATGAACCAATGTTTTTAATAATAGTATATTTTTTAAATCTATGATATATATTATATAGTATGATTTTTGGGCATATGATTTTAAGTAATTGCAATTTCACGTTCTTAACCGACTAGAAAAATCATTTTTTTTCTCTTTATTTTAATCCCACATCAATTTTGTCTGTGATGTAGTAACAGAATTTGAATTACTCTCATGAAATCATTCTTTTAACTTAATATCACATACAAAATGATTTCTGTTTAAACCAACAAAGTACCTATAATTTTTATTTTTGAACATTTTGGGTCTTTATTCAAACTTAGTCTATGGTAGATATGGAAACTGCTGCCATCTATTGGATGTTAACGAAAAGTTGAGGTTTTAGAATAGTGCATCATCCATCTGATCAGGACGTCTTTTTTCACTCTGTGGTTAGTAGTCTGTTGTTTTCTGTCATACAATCGAAACTATGTGGTGAAAATAATTTTAATTTAACGAAAAAATATGTTCAAAGACTATTGTGTAATATACTAAGGCGGTCGAAGATAACAGTGTGTTATATTTAAACGACGTAAGTGACCCTCAACATTGTATATGTAATGTAATGATTATTGCTTTAGCAGTGATTTCTTTTTGTCATTTTCTCAGCTGCTTTTATATGTGATCGCTAACTATAATGTCGATATTTCCGGAATACGTTAAAATCAAATTAACATGAACGTATATAGCTTGAATGCATTCGCATTAAAGATATGAACAGACGAAGTTTAATAATTCAATAATTGGTCGATAAGATCGGATTGTTTCGATTGAGTGTAAATTATATCGATTAGTACTAGCAATGATCCCAGGAAGTAAGTATGTGAACTTTTCAAGGTAATCATTATCGTTGATATGGTATGCAACTACTTTCATGTCACCATAAAGTGAATTTATATGCATGTTTTTAATCTTTGGATTGCAGCCAGTGTATCAATAGAATTATATTTATTCGCGTCTACATTAGTTAGTTTATTTTGTTAACATTCGTCGATGTTCAGTGTACCGCCCTGAGTCATTCAGTAGTAGCTGGAGTATATAACATTAATTGCTCTCATATTAGTCATCACAAGAGTAACCTTAAGGTTATGTAAGCAAACAAGTTTTATGATCAAACTATAAACTATGGAGTTTGTGTAAACACTCAGCTATTCCTAGCTCTAAACCTCTATTAACTAGATATATGTATAAAAATAATATAAATTATAATAATTTAATATATAATAATATATATAGAATCAACTTTTTTTTCTATATTTAGTAAAATAATTGAACTAAATTTATGGAGTAAGTGAATTATACTGTATACTTGTTTTGTAGTGCTAAATTTGATTTACATTTCATATAGTTCAAAGGTTTTGTCATTTTGTCATAATACAGACTCTCATATTAATAAAAATTACATAAACATACAGTGTATTGTTATATAGATCATAATATTTGCATATATTTATACATTATAACTTCTACAATTTATACATAAAATTTCATTTGAGATTAATAACTAAAGGACAAAAAAATACATTATTTGACAATACTTCTATATTAATTTCTAAGATATGAAATGTAGCACACGAAGTATATTTAATATTTTCAGTAAAATAATAAAATACTACGGTTTTAATAATAATTTTTAGTTTGTACTCTGGTAGCAGACTTATGAAAAGGTTAAGAAAACTCAGTTAAGGAAAATAACATCTTGTTATATTCTTATATCTAAAGTGTAGTAGAAGTCAGGAAGTTTTATTATAAGGAAAATTTAATTAACAAGTTCATAGTAATTATATGAATTTCTCAATAAGATTGTTTATAATCTTATAACTGAATATAAAATATATAAAGGTAAATCTATAGAATAAAAAAATTGTTATGGTTATAATATATATTGTAATTCTGTGAATTTTCAAACATATTTATATATTTCAGGAATTTTGATAAGATAGGTATTTTATCAAATATAGCCAATTATTATTTGAAGTTTTATGTTTCTACTGAGAATTGTTACTCATTCCCAGTTGACATTAGAATTTTTCTTTTAAAGATTGTGTACATTTATATTATAAAATTTACAATGAAATTTCAAAAGATAATTCTTATCAGTATATTAATAGTATATATGTATAATATGTGACATTGATTTCATAAATACTATATAATCCTGTAATTACGATGGATTATATTGTCATATAAATTATTTCATCAAATATTTGTATGTTAAATAGGTTTAATATTTACATTCAAAGCTTTATTTGGTAGTATATAAATATATGCATTGTAATAAAAGTTAATTGGAAGCCCTAGTGGGTCAACTTAATTCAATAGGATATAAGTAAGGGGTTTGATAGGTGTGATATTATTATAGTTATCCGTTCACGATATTTACATCGACGATCACGACACGACAACGACATGCTCTAAATTTGTTTTTATAACATTCCATCTGTTAAAATTTACGTTTCTTATCATAAATTTTAATGAGTGCCAATTTAATTTGTTAATCAATTAATGATTTAAATATTTCACATACAAATGACATTTATTTAACAAATAATTTCGTATAGTAGCATTTTATAAAGTAATAAATATACTTATAGTATATACTATATAACCATCTCCATTAGAGAAAGAGGCCTTTGCTCAGCAGCGGGCTCTGATAGGCTAAAAAAAATATATAACCTTATGCTTAGTTCATAATTTATTCCAATTACGAAATTATTTAGAGCCTAACCCACCACGCTTTCTCAATGCGGGTATTTGCCTATTAATATGATGATAATAGTCTGTATATTTTGTATCTTCCATATTAATTGATGTATACATCAGTGTTCACTGTAACTGAATCTTAACAGCGTGTTACTGCCTTAGTGTTTTCTGTTCAATGAAATAGGCATTACCTGTAATTTATATCTTACATTGGTATTTAATCCGACGAAATCCTTAATACAATTAGGCTATACAGACGACCCCTATATGTATTATAAATAATATTGAAGCGTACACACCCAAGTTACACTGATTTGGTTGAAATTAATTGAATTAGAATCACTGACTAAATTTTTTGCTGAATAGTATAACTTACGGTACTCCCTATTGATTTACTAATTTGCCAAGAGTCAAGATTTACACAATTAGACGTAAGTAATATGGTTACGTATTATAAATTTTTGAGTATATTTTTGTACGTACTATATGTGGTCCCACCGGCCAGTTGTTTGAAATAGTGAAATTGTATGAGACATATATTTTGTTCTAGATCGATCAATGAATTTATATTCAATATCGTTGGAAGTTATTAAATACCTTGAGATAATTCTTCTTAAAGGTTTTGTTATATTCTTTTCTTTATCTTCGATTATTATATTGTCTTACAATATAAAAGCTTAAGAAATTGTGTTCTCGGAAACCTAACTAATTTATTAACACATCCCGTATCATGTAAATCGGCTATAATCAATAGTTTTATCATTTTATTTATTATTTTGTTTGGAATTATTTTATTATTATGAAGACTGGCTTAATAAAATAGCTTACGAGATTCAAGAACAACCTCGATCGTTAACACCATTATTTTTTTATTTTAACGTTATAGCTCGAGTAGGAAATACCATAAACACATATTATTGAAATTAAAAAATTAAAAATATGTATTAAACCAGTTCATGACTTTTCATTGAACATCTAAATATAATCATTTTTATTTCATTTATTTTTTTTTTGCCATCATCCGTTATTCTTTATTTAGAATTTAAAAGAAGAACATTTTAATTAATAATTATTTATTATTATAAATTATACTATTTTCTGTTAAAACATACTAACAACTTTGACGTCAGATTTATGAAATGTCACCAGACAGTGAAACCTAAAAGACTAAACCACCGTAAAACCATGAGTAAAGATTAACATTTTGCTTGCTATAATTTAAATCTATTATTTTTGATCAAATCAATAGATACATATATTATTTGAAAATCGTAGAAAATAATTATTTATTTTATTGAAGTCGTGTATAATAAATGTTTTGACTAAACTTTAAGTAAATAAATATAACATTATTATTTACAAACAAACAATATTCCTTAATTAATATTAAATATATGTATATTAAATAGCCTTAAATCTCTGATTACTTTGAGTCTGAATCTGAATGCACTTGGAAATAAGATGTTATTCATACCAAAGGTTCATTATTTACTTAGTGTTTTTTATTTTATTTTAAAGCATACAAGATAAAGTTTATGTATCAAAGGATACATGCAATTAGGAATCTTCAGTCTATGTAATCATTAGTTTTTTTCTTTGATTACTATAAGTTATAATCTTCTACCTGGCAATTTCCCAGCTTTTAGCCAGGGTCTGTCTTACATGTTTGTGAATAGTTTTGGCTATTTGTTCTTACGACCGGCTGCCTGCCTGACATCAACCCTCTTTGGGAATGCATTAATCAGTGATGTCTAAGTACTCTTAGAAAGTACATATGACTCGGAAAAATCACATTGTTACTTGCCAGGATCGAACCCGTGCCCTCGAGCATGAGAGGCGGGGCTTTTAACCACTAAGCCACCACTGACTCAAAGTTATAATGTAGTATATTAATATAAAATTAAAAACCTTTCATAAGAAAGTTTCAATTGTAATACCTACTTTGGTAAAATTTTAAGTTTTGTACGTATAGTTAATAAATTATATATGCCCTGTTCAATTATTATATGATTAAATAGCCCATTTTACAATAGTAACAAGTAATATAATATTTCGGACTGACATCGGATGAGCGGTACAAATTAATATTTAATTTGACCAGGCTAATGTAAACCGCAGACCTTTTGATATATAATTAATGAAAACGTTGTTTCCATATAATTATAAATATTGAGTACCATACATATATATCAGTTCTCATAAGATATTCCTTTGTTATGAAAATGTTTGATTAAATAATTTGCTATTCAAGCACACGTTTCGCGTTGTTTAAAAGATTTATCAATAAGTAATATTGAATATCGATTCCGTTCGCTGTAAATGGGCTCGTGTGTCGCAGTTTTTGCTTTTGACCTAGAAAACTTGATCGAATTACTGGGAACCTTACTGTTTGCAAGTTATGGAAATGTAAAAAAATACAGCGATGTTTTTAAAGATTGATGGAACTTCAAAAATGTCTGACAAAGACGAGTGATTTGTGAGTTTTCATTAACTATGTATATTTTTAGGTTTTGATTACTCTCTGGGTATTTTGTTAAGATTGGGTGGTAAAGACGTGAAATGAAATATCTCCACGAGAGTTATTTCAATTTTGTGGCTTAATGATTTGTTCTTAGCTTATTATTATTATTTTTGGTTAAAAAATATATTTTGAAATTATACTGTAAAGGAAACCTTACTCATAATATGAAATGTATATTTAAGCTGTGAAATGATTGTTAAAAAATAATCTTAATAAAATTTGGACTTTAGTTAACTGTTTCTGAATTCGTCAAACCAATTTATCAACTACTCTAAGGTCGTAATTTATAAACGTTCGTGGATGTGACAAATATAATTAATTAATTAATGATACTCAACGCACGCATTGCATACATTCGAGTAATACACGGATTGCATATTAAGCTTGTTCTGAAACGAACGTATAACAACTTACCTGTTCTCACTCCATATATGCGGACAAAAAATTGAAAAAAAAATCTCACAGTTTTCGGGTCAGATTCCACAAACAGTTAGTTTTGAAGGGAAAAGAATGGCCCTAAACATTTTTAATCAAGAATTTGACGGTTTTGCATACAATGGATCAAAAGTGAAGATTTTTTTCAGCCTCTAATTTCATCCCTCGGGTACATCGTGAATATTGGTTACCGAAACTATTCTCGTGCATAATTTACCTTAATTATACAAAATTATAATTAGATAGCTTTTTCGTTATTCCGATATGTGAGATTTATATTTGAAAATTGGAATTATTTTTTTTTTCTTAATAAAATAATTAACAAAGAATGTTCCTATTTCTCTTCCTTGTCAAAGGATATTTTTATTTTTTGTATTATTTCATATAAGTAGAATATACCTATGAGAACCTAGATATAACCTACAAGACATTTTTACTAGAATTACGTTTTCAAGATATTCATTTACATTGCTGAAGCTTTTTCGCATCCTTTACTGTTAATTGATTTTTAATTAAAAAGAAGCCTTAGTAGCATAGGAGTTTAGTTTAAGTCCTATACTAAGTATACGCTGACATAATATTCAACATACAATGAAGTAACTGTGAAGTTATGATAAATTCTATAATATATACAGGGTGACTGGTGAATTACTAACAATATTTAAGGAGCATACTCGGTACATGATTCTCATTCGAATTATGTAAAAAAAATAGGCACTTAATTTTTGACAAAATTTCCGTATAAATAAGTAGTGTTGACACGTTCCAAGTGTTCAAGTGTGGACGCGTGCGGCGACGTGTTGATACAACACCACGTCACGACATGCGTATGTGTGAGTGTCAGTGTATATATACCTAATCTGTAGGGTGTTCACACGATGCATAATTAATTACATAACTTTTGGTTAACTTCACTTAGAAGTTTATTAATATTTATGTTATATTAATTTTTATTTTGTCATATATGATCGTCAAATATCACGTCCTCAAATATCGATAGTAATTCACCAGTCACCCTGTATATATATATATATATATATATATATATATATATATATATATATATATATATATATATATATATATATATATACTATTTATCTGTATAATAAACATTATACGAGAGTTGTAACGTACGTAATAAATAAGCGATAGATTTAGATATAGTAAATAAATTCTATAAATGTTCTGGCTTATGACCAAAAACGATAGCATTTGGTTTTGCAACTAACCATATTATGCGGTATCGATTTGTACTACATATATTATTATGTATTAAATTCATCCCATAGGATTGTCCAGAATTTAATTTTGTATTATCGAAACAGGTTTCTGTATATTTTATAATCAGCACTAAATTATACATATCGTTAACATTTTTTATATTTCTATTTTATTAATAAGGGACTTCTTTACTTCGTGCATGTGCAGAAGTAAAGTAAAATGTTTTTCACATTTTGAGACGAGTCTAAATAAAACACCATCGCAAGATCTTACGTCTATGAACTTTATATTTTCTTTTGTCAATATATTTTTTAGTAATAAATTATACCTGTCACATATCTTCAGGATAATTTCCAATTCATTTATTCATGTATCATACTTACATATATGTAGTACTAGCTTTCAGCCCGCAGCTTCGCCCGCGTGGAGTTCAATTATATCGCGTTTCCAAGAGAACTTTTCAAAAGTCTGGGATAAAAACTATCCTATATTCTTTCTCAAGGTCAACTCTATCTCTGTGCCAAATTTCTTTAAAATCAGTTCAGTGGTTTAGGCGTGATAGCGTAACAGGCAGACAGACAGAGTTACTTTCGCATTTATAATACATATTAGTAGGGATATACAGCTGCGTGCAAAAGTATTAGGCACCCCTATTGTTAGTCACTATCTCATTAGATAGCGGTCAAGTGTGTGTTTTATGGTTTAGCTATTGTATTAGCGGCAATTTTTAACCAAATTAAGATAAAAGAAAATATTTATGACATCCAGGTGTGCTCCTAAGCGGTGTTTCTTCGAATTTGCTTTTTTTGCGTTTCGGGTTATAGTGTGTTATCAGTGCTTGCAGTGAACATACACGTCTTCTACGCAACTATTCCTATCACAATTCTAAAGACTAACATTTAACGTGTTAACCATGCCGAAAAAATCTGAACTTAGTGCTTAACAGCGTCTAAGAATTAAGATTTTACATGAACAAGGCATGTCTCAGGTTAAAATAGCCCGAGAAGTGAAGTCCTCGCGATGTGCAGTTCAATATGCTATAAATCGCTTCAAAGAGACTGGCACCCATGAAAATAGACCAAGAACAGGCAGAAGAAAAGTTACTACTGAACGAGAAGATCGATTGTTGATTAGGCAGTCTCTACAAAACAGGAAAAAAACTGCTTCAGAGCTCGCTGCAGCATTATCTGAGGCAAAAGGCAGCTAAGTGAGTGTTTATACTGTGAGAAGAAGACTTCTTAAAGCTGGATTAAAAGGATGTAAAGCAAGGAAGAAGCCGTGGCTGTCAGAACATAATAAGAAAAATCGGTTAGAGTGGGCACTCAAACATAGAGATTGGTCAGTGGAAGATTGGTCCAACATACTGTGGTCAGACGAATCTAACTTTGAGGTATTGTTATTTATTTTATGTACAATATTAAAACACATAAATGTTTTTAAAATAACGTACTGCAAGAAAAATAATAACTTTGAAAATAAATGTTTTTTTTTCGTTGGGCATAGGTGTTTGGAACACCCGGTGTGACTTATGTTAGGCGAAGGGTTGGCGAAGAATACAACCCAGAATGTGTGGTTCCCACTGTTAAGCATGGTGGAGGCTCAATAATGATCTGGGGCTGCATGGCTGCCGACGGAGTGGGCGAAATGGTGTTGTGTGAGGGACGAATGAATAGTGTTAAATACACTGAAGTTCTGGAAACAGCACTAGCAACGTCGATAACGCAAATTTTCGGTGATACAAACACCGATGGCCTGAAATTTCAGCAAGACAACGCCACTTGCCACAAGGCCGAGCATACCATGAAGTGGTTTACTGAAAATCATATTGATCTTTTGGACTGGCCACCACCATCACCAGACCTCAACCCGATTGAGCATATTTGGTCCATTTTAAAGAAAAATATCCGCAGGCACTCGATTAGCAATAAACAAGCTCTATTGGCCGCGTTACAGCAGGAATGGAAAAATATATCAAGAGAAGAATGTTTCAGGCTGGTAGAGTCAATGCCAAAAAGAGTGGCTGCGGTTATTAAGTCAAAAGGTGGACCTACAAAATATTAATTATTTTCTTAAAATAAACCATTGTAATCATAAATGCAGTTTTATTTACACTCGCTATGCTAAAACACCCTAAAACTTGTCTTACTGTAGGGTGCCTAATACTTTTGCCCGTGGCTGTATAACTAGACCGAAAGTTCAACACAAACTAAAAATATACCTAGTATATAATTTATAAGTTTATTTTTATTTTATTAAATGACTAACACAAACAGTTCGATGTACTGTGTAATGTGTATTATGTAGATGCAGGGCCACTAGCGGCGTCATGACGCATCCAATAAGCATTTATGTTAGCTTTGCCTTTAAGACGTGTTCCACTTATTATGACTTCTGTATTGGACTTTTAGTTATAACAAAGAATTGCATCTTAATATACATTTAGTCACTACCAATTTAAACAAAAACGAATAATATACTATAGTAGTACCCATTAGAAAAAAATCTCTCAAAGAATTTACAAATATTTATATAAAATTCGTCTATGGTAGGCTAAAAGATATTCTTTCAAAATCTTCTATATAGAAACGTATATTTTAGTTAGTTTTCTGGCATCTGTCTATCAGTATGTCCAACATAAATTAACTCAGTGCATCAAACCTGAACCGATAACAAGAGATTTACCAACTAAAACGAATTAAGTTTTTTTTGTTATTATTAATTTTAATTACGCTTATTTTTTAATAATAAGTGTGAAAATAGAATAGTTTATGCAATGATCGGTTCTTACAAGGATTTTTGTATTAAAAAAATTGTATTAAAAGTTTCAAACTAAATTTATATACTTTATAATACAATTTTGTTATCTATGTCAGAATATTTATTTTTCGATGTAATAACTAACATACTCGAAATTTAACTTTTAATGCTCTTTAATAAGCTTAAATATCTTCCAAATAAGATATATAGTTTTGAGAAGGCCACATAAATATATATGTATAATAATATATGAAAATATTGTGTAGTGTTAAAATTTTAAAATGAATTGCTTCAAATGACATGCTTACAATCCTCCACTCGATTGAACTTAATAATGATCTATACTCAGCAGAATGCGATCGTGACTTACAAAAACCTCCAACAAAAAAGTCTTTATTCTTAACTATATATTATCTTATAAAAAAATAATCTGGATTACATGTTTTGTCCTCTTTGTCTAATAAATATGATTCCATACAAACAACGGAACTTCAACAAAGTTTAATGTACAAAATTATTTAGTTACTATAATGATATTGTCAACATTCAATATCGTCATCAGCCTATCAGAGCCCACTGCTGTGCAAAGGCTTCTTTCTCACAATATGGAGAAGGTTTGAGGATTAATCACCTCGCTTGCTCAAGACGGGTTGGTGATTTCAAACTTATAATTTGAAATTATAAGTCCAGGTTTCCTCACTATATTTTCCTTCACCGTCTGTCAGTGGTGTCTAAAGACTCTTAGAAAGTGCATACGACTCGTAAAAATCACATTGGTATTTGCCAGGATCGAACCCGCGCTCTCGTGAACGAGAGGCGGGCCCTTTAACCACTAGGCCACCACTGACTTAAGTATGTTGTAAATTAATTAAATGAACGATCCCAATACATGGAGATACTTTTACTGACTATGAATCAATAACGAATACATATTTTCATTCTAAGAACGAAATTTTAATAGATTTAAAACATTCAAATAGTATAAATTTACATCACTTTAATATTAAAATCAAAGATTCTCCGTTGAAATAGCACTTGATAGTTCGTGACGTCACAATGTTATTTAATTTTATAACGTCTTCCAAGCCGATAGAGTATTACGCAACGCACATATTTATAATACTGTTAAGATTAGTGTTGAATGTGAGATGTACGTTTGATATATTATCCCTACTAATATTATAAATGCTAAAGTAACTCTGCCTGTCTGTCTGTCTGTTACGCTTTCACGCCTAAACCACTGAACTGATTTTAATGAAATTTGGTACATATATAGAGTTGACCTTGACAAAGAACATAGGATAGCTTTTTTCCCAAACTTTTGAAAGGTTCGGATGAAATCGCGATATAACCAAACTCCACGCGGGCGAAGCTGAGGGCGGAAAGCTAGTATTTAAATAACACTGATCGAATGTTCGAACAAATCAAAACGGTATTTTGTCTTTGTTATTATATGTATATGACAAATGTCAGTGAAGCCAGCACTCAATCGTGCCGTAGGTACCCTTTAAGAGTATGTTATAATGACTTTTGACTAAGACCTTTGTATGTATACTATGTACATCTATTCAAGATTTATAAGTAGGTGTACTTAATAATATTTTAATGAAGTAAATGTTAATATTTATGTATTTTTTCGTGAAAAATACTTACAGTTTTGAGATAAATTATAATAATTAATATGTTACAAAGACCTATTAAAAAATATCATTAAAGTATGGTCTCTAAAAAAAGGAAATAAATAATCATACAAAAAATGTCGTATAATATTGTCAGAAAAAACAATATAAATATATCAGAATGATAAATATTTTAAATAAGTAATCGATTTTTAATTCTTAATGTATATTTTGAAATTATTATAAGTGTGTATATATTATAGATTTTGTACATATGTCGTAGAGAAATGTAGCATGTTTTTTTTTACAAGCACTAAACGTATACGGGCAACGACTTAAACCCAAACAGGATGCCACTTTCGAATACGAGACTTAATAGTAATAGGGTCTGTGTGTAAGTATGTCTGGCTTTCTGTTACAACAATTAGTCTGGGATTTATACCACACGCGTCCATACTAAGATATTTGAACATAAAACAAACAAAGCAAGTTGTAAACACAAGCGAATGTGTTTTTTCAAATACTAATACTTTATAATGACGGTCCTATCAATGAATATTTAATACGAAACTTTGACATCGATAAGGTAATCGGTTATTAATGTTTGAACTTTGACACTGTACAGTGAATGAGTGAGTTAATGACACACACAGACGTCTACACTCTGCGACCAGTGAGTCACTGCCTCCTGTTACAATATCCTGCGCATTTATTCAAGCTATCTATAGATATATTATTAGAAATATCTTCTACATATGGTTTGTGTTGAGGAAATTATAGAATACGTACATATGTATTTTTTTAGAATGTATTTTTTAATTCGTTTAGTAACATTCTACGTATTAATTACTATAGTTTACTTGACAGTCAGAGATTTTAATATTTAAGTAGGTCTATATACATATATTTTCTATTAGCAGAATAAGATCTAAAAATATATATATATTTATGATATTACAAGTAACAAAATATATAAGACCAGTTTTTTTATCTTATTTCCTTTATAAATATATTCTGTTCACTATTTTATCAGATTAATCTACATTAATGTGTAAAAAACGGTGTATTTATTTAATATAATTAATTTATTTTTATGTTTTACTGCTGTAGAGAAGATGAAGATAATACATTAATTTACAAAAGCGTCATAGTGAGAGCTTATCTGAAATCGTAGCCATAGAGTCATCATAGTTTCTCATGCAGATAATCTTCTATATATATAAAAATGGATTGCTGTTCCTTAGTCTCGCTAAAATTCGAGAACAGCTGAACGGATTTATCTTATCTTAGTCTTGAAATGTTCGTGGAGGTTCAGGGAAGGTATAAAAGCGGAAAAAATTGATTCATTACTGGGAAAACCATAAAAACAGCCCTTTTCTATTTCCCATACAAACGTTTTTTTGACATTAGATTTGACAACTAACTAATATGTCAATCATTCTGTCGCACTTCAAAACACGGAGATTTATGGCTTACAGGTAAACTCCAAAAATATAAATAAAAAAACGTAATAGATATTTCTTGATTATAGGGCGATACGAAGTTCGCCAGGTCTTCTAGTAGTTATATAAATATTCTTCTGAATGACAAACGATATTCGTGTCAGGTGCCGACTTTCTTCTACACGATACAGATCGATGTTCTAAGAGATGTAATTTGGCACGCTCGTTTTTATATAACCGCATAATGTTTATATTTTTGGAAGCAATTTTTCCGTCTATCGTCATAATTCTAACGTTTAAGCGAGTTAATGATCGTTGATTGCGTGGGAGAATTTAATTTCGGCTCACAGAAATAATATCGAATAATTCGTAAGCATTGAGTAGTTTTGCTTTTTAGAATTCATATTGAGCTTCGAAATTTCGTGAGGGCGAATACAAGAGTTTCGTACGGGCAATTGCACAATTATCTGACTTCCATTTTGTGGACAACAATGAAATAAATGAGGGTTGAAATGTCACGACACTTTAGGAGAGGTGGGATATGTAGGGATTTGTATCGATTTATTGGAAACACATACTAAACTTTTACCTTAGAAATGATATTTGAAAAATCATGTACATGAAAGATTGAAGCTAGACGATTGTTTTATAATATAAGTGTTGATAGATTAAATAGTAATGCATTTATTATATATAATAGTGCATTAGGGAGACAAATGCGTTTGTATCGAGCACTTTGTTCACTTACCAGATACACATTGCCAGAAATCGTGTTCAAAGATATCTAAAGTTATGCAGACTCGAATGGGAATGGCAATAAAGACTTGGCACGAGTATCTGTCATTTCAGAAAATTTAATATTCATGGCGGGCTTTTGGATGACACTTGGAAATAAAGAAAGAAAAACATGAGCCGTATAGAAACTTTAATACTGGTTTTAAAATGATAAGTATTAAACAGTAGGTACGCCTGAAGGAAAATGATTCAATGTATAATAAATAAGTATTAATGAATTAAATATTGATGATGAAACATTAGAATTAAGAATTATTGTTGAAAATAAGTGATGACACGTAAAATATATTTTAATAAAGTGGAAATAAGATCCGTTTTCATAACTCCAATAACAAAATACGAGTGAGATTACGCGACACATACATTATTTTGATGCAATTCGATTAACCCAAAGTACAAATGGGACGATTATATTTTTACTTGTATGTATGTATGTCTGCAAAATTGGTTAACTTGAAATAATTATTAAACTGAATTATACGATAAAATCCGTACAAAATATTGATATGAAATTGTAACAATGTGGTGAAAATGTAATTGTACTTATAACAAAAAGTGAAAGCTTTTATATTATAAATATAATAAACATAATATATTATTAATTATGTATGTATAGCAAACTCTTTTATCAGTTTCCCTGTAAACACGATAGCAAATTATGGTTGACCTTACTAAACGACAATGAAATTTACTTAATTAATTATGGATATTAATTAGTGGCAGGTTTGTACTACTATCATTAATATACATATATGTATATATATTATATATATGTATATAATTATGTAGAAAGAATTTTTGTGTACTCGATAAAGTATGGTATAAATAAGGTAAAAACTTGGACATATTTTTTTTATGTAGAGAAATTTTTGAACTTAGCCTGTGTAATATTTATTCTTAACGACCAGACAAGTGGAAATTTTTCATAAATAACTACCTCACTCTGAAATAGAGAACGACTTTATGATACGAACCTTAACTTAAACACTTGACAGTTTTCAAATTACAGTGTCGCAGTACTACTTTACTTTGGAGATGTTTAAAACGATATAACTATTTTAAAAAGAATATAGGAGAAGACATTCAGATTTAAATATACACAGTAAATATTAAGATGAGTTTTAAATAATTTGAGCAATTTAATATTAAAACCGATTAAAGACTATAAATGTCAATGACAGCTTAATGAAGTTAGCGGAATTAAACTGAAATGTAGCTTACTGTAGAACTGTTAATAAGGGAGCTAACAGACGAGCGACAGCTGGTCACATAATATGACGACAATCGTCAATAGTTTGCGACTGTCGTGTCGTTGAATGTCGCCTAACTAGTTCCTAACAAGAGACTGTTACTTCAAGTTTCTTTACAAAGAACAATACCACATCTTAGTAAGATGTAAGTCAATCTATGATTAAGCTGAGTATTAAGTTGAAAAATACTAAAAATATTAGTAAAAAATAATCTGTCTACCTTGTTGAATAAGTAGTGGAAATCGTTTCAATGATAAAATATATTGTATAGTAAAATATTTGACTTATATCAAATGCCTTCTAGCATCCGTTGATTCAAGAGTTTTTTATTCATAGGGTACAGTTTTTTGTTGAGTCGTCTCGTGATTCATGTATACAATGGAAGGATATTGTGAGACTCACATTAAGAATGATTTGATAAAAAATATATACACAAAAATTAAATAACTTTCAAAAAATGTCTGCCAGGAACTCTCTTAACCATAATTTTATTATAAATAATTTAAACGGGGATTTATTATAAGAAAATGAAATAAAAATACCAACAAAATAATATATTTGACTAGCCATGTAATAATAACAATATCCATAGAACTTAAGTAAGTTTAAATGAGTTCAGGAACCCCTGTGAACTTTTTCGTTTTAGCTCCAGTTATACGACAATCGAACAGGGGTCATCGCACCCTAGTGTCACAAAGGGCTTTAGCCTAATTAGGATAACACTAGCTATGAACTAGTAACCCTTAGTAGAATGTAAAGAAAGATATTTTAAATAAAAAGTATATATTAAGGACACTTTTTCTAAATATTATGTACTACTAGCTTTCCGCTCGCAGCTTCGCCGCGTGGAGTTCGGTTATATCGCGTTTCCAAGAGAACCTTTCAAAAGTCTGGAATAAAAACTATCCTATGTTCTTTTTCGAGGTCAACTCTATCTCTGTACCAAATTTCATTAAAATCAGTTCAGTGGTTTAGGCGTGAAAGCGTAACAGACAGACAGACAGAGTTACTTTCGCATTTATAATATTAGTAGGGATTAATTATAAGGTATACATAGACTAAATCTTGACTTATAATTAACGGTATCATGTTATATCAAAATGTATTTATGTTGTTGTATATAATATATATGTATCAGTGGTTTAGCCCCAGGTGGTAGGCTTTGATTCACATGCTATTTATAACCAACGTCTGTATTAAGGCTGTGTTAGGAAATTACTTCACAATATTAATATTATATAGATTACCTATAATGTAACGAGAAGTCTTTGTTACTATACGGAAATTTAATAACAAAATACAGACGAATAGATATGCTCTTTTTTTCTGTAAAGCTCCAAAAATAATTGATGTTATCATTTAATTTATACAGAAATCAGATATGTAACAAAATATTGCTAACCTTCGAATTAATAGCATAAATAGAGGAAATATCATGCTAATACAATATTTATGTTATTCTTACTTTTATAATAGGCTTATTTTTCTATCTCAGATCTAAAACCATTAAATTTTTTTAATCAATGTATTACATATATGGTTAACTGTTAGTGCTACAGATGGGTACAGAAGTGTCATATAGTATTTTAATCTTTCTGGTGGTTTCTTGAGCGGAAATTATAACCACAGGCAGGATTCGGTACAGGCTCAACCTTTATTCATGTATGTGAAGCACGGAATCGCTTCGGCTATTTTTTGTTTCATCTGGTCACCCATCCAAGGTTAAACCGAGCTAACGTTGCTCAACTCCCATGACCCTAAACTTTAAACGAGCGTCGTTTACTTACAAAGATGTTTAATAATATATAAAATGTATATAATGACCGCTGAAGGTCTGAGAATATAATTTTAATAATAAATCTTTAATCCAATGACATATAGTGTAATATATATAAAAGAAAGTCGTGGTACGGGTTTGAAAGAATATTGGTGGAGGGTGGAGCTTAGAACAAGGGAAAGGACATAGAATACTTTTGATCCAATTGAAAAAAGAAAACAAAATAAATTGATCAAATCCAAAATCTTCTTATCTAGTGCCTTTAAGGATTAACAACCTTCGCTTAGTCAGCTATAAATTTCTTATTCTGAAACCAAAACAGACTAAGTCGCGGGCAAAAACTTGTAGTGTATATAAAGCAGTATTTAATGCTGTATAAATTTCATAACGTCTCTTAGTAACTGTTATCTGACCTTTATGATGAAGTCGCTGGCTATTAGACGCGAGAGAATACAATCGTGAGACCTAATCACAATGGTACCGTCATGTTACCTATATTTGATGCTCGGGAATATGATCTTGATTGGAACAAAAAACATATGAATATACGTCTCAAAACAAAGTTTCCTGAGTATATTGTGGATTAAAAGTCTACTATTAACATATTATTATTATTGAAATTGAATTAAAAAGACTGTATATTGATAGTTTCTATGTTTATCACTACGTATTGTCAAATAGAATACAAAAAATGTTATGTTTTAAAATTATGCGTACCCATATTTAATATTATAATTGTAAATAAATAAATGAAAATGCATATTTTAGTTTAACGATGCGAACTTGTAAATACAATAGAAAAATTATATAGTAGTACAATAGGTATAGGTGATTTATTTCAATGTTTGTGGCAATATCTTCAAATGAATAGCAATAGTTGTATGAAGAGTTGTAGTCTTTGAGGTCTACTGAACGCTTTAAAGATTAGAGTTTATTAGAGCTTATTAGTGCAGAGTCAAAACGCACACATTTGCACATAATGACACGCACATGTGTGTGTGATTATGTGTGTGTGTGTGTGTGTGTGTACAGACTGCGCTAATTACAGTCTTCCGTTGGTCGTGAGTTCCGGAATTAACGTCATTATAAACTGTCGACGTAATTTAGATTTATTTCATTCGCGAAATATAGTTCATAACAATTTGTTTTATCTATTTTCATCTGGAACAGGCTTTTGTTGCTAAATTGCAGCAATTTAATATATATTTGCTGTTTTCAGTACAGAAGCTAATGGAAATTTAACTTTAACTTGTATGTTTTCATAGTTTTAAAATATGTACATACATACTAACATATAAAGAGTATACCCTAAATATGAGATATTGATTTTGAGATTATTTCCTATGATTAATAAGTTAAATTATACTTTGTACTTGAACAGAATAATAAATGCCTTAGATTATAAATAAACACATTAATTTCCACATAAGTCTTTTCATACTGTTGTCTCTTTGTTATGTTATCCCGTGAGAAATCATGAACACGTACTAAATAATATTTTAATATGTTTATCCAAATGTTAAGATTTATTTTATTATATTATTTTTGAGATAATGTTTGCTTGACATCGGTTATTAAATTCATTATAAAAGACAATTTTCTTTTTGTGGTTTCTGCGAAATATTAAAATTCAGTTATTACTCGAAAGCATAAATTAGAAAGTACATTTGTATGAAAATATTTTTTTATTGTTTTAGATTGCGTTTGTATTTTAACAGTATGTACATAGTAGAATGAAATCTTCCGTTTTATAATGGAACTAAGGATGCAAGAAACTTATTAATCGAGCAGATGAGGGATACATATAATACTCTCAATCGCTCAATTAATACTTGTTTCATTTAGTTATTTCTCTAACTGTTAATTTTATGTCATAATAATAATATTCTTGTAATATCTGTTCCAATAAAACTTTCCCTTATGTATTGTAAATAATTGTAAAAGTTACATGAAAATTTGTCTTAGCAACGAAACGTTTCAGTTAACACGACACGTGTCTAATATTTTTTACATACAAAACATACTTAAACATTTATTATTCTAATAATTCATTGACCCTAGATGATAATGTGACACAAATAACACGGAATCATCGATAAATAATTATATTACAGATTAAAGAAATGGGGCATTATAATATCGAAGTCAAAGTTCTTGTATGAGTGGATGTGTTTCAAACCATCGCTATGGATACATTGCACGTGGGACATGGTCATAGCAAAGGGTCCAGTAGGAGCCAGTCACCTTCAGCCGCGGATTTGAGGGACCCTGCTGTCGTCACCGATGACGTCATCAGGTCCAGGGTTCAATCTCCATCGGCTGCACATCATGTATGTAGTTGAACACACACACACATATACGCACACACACACACACTCAGTCACACACACACATAATACGTTAGTAGTATTTATCAGCTATGTTGTAATACTTTATCAATTAAATACCTATCAGACGGTTATCATTTTATATAAATATAGTATGTTTCTAAGGTTATAGAAAGAAAATTTTGATGGATTGATAGTAAACAAAATATTCTTGGCATATACAGACATCGTAATATATATACATATTTATGTATATTTCTATTTATGATATATTCCTTGGTATAAAAATATTGAGTTTTTGTTGGAAATAGAAAAAAAATATAGGATACCTAACCTTTGACATTTCACAATTAAAGTTAAAACAGTAACTGCGTTCAATACTATATTTCCTAAAATAAACCAGCAGAGTGGTTTATCCCGGAACGCTTGATTGTTTTACTCACAAACAATGTAATAACTGGAAATTTATTAGCATACAACAATTGTACAACGCTGGATTTGATTTCATTCAGTGTTTAATTTCGTTTCAAGAGCTTAATGCAGTCCATCGAGAATTATAGCTATACTTCTAACGACTGTAGAAATCGTCTGCATTTAAATATTAATATAAAGAATTGAAGTCATTTTCAAAGCTTTTTCTTACATCTATATAAAATGTATAATTTCCAAAAACAATTTCGTAACATATGGGTAATGCTCAATTACATTCAAGGAGGGTCGACATGGCGAATCCCGTCCGCATCACGTTAAATCCCATTCCAGGGATTTGGGCAGCAATCCGCTGTGTAGCAGCACAACAGCAAACACATCCAGAGAGTAAGATGAAGTTATTATATATATAGAGAAAATAACTATTTGTTACCCTACAACAATCTTTAACACGTGTTTGCATCATCATACTATACAGAAAAGCTTTAGATATTTTCCTTCATAACTTTTCATATATATGTATAATGGAAAACTAAAAGACTCGTCCTCAGAATAGTGAAGACTATATTTAGTACTATGCTTTATTCACATAGAGTTATGTATGAAGAATATTGCCTTAAATGTTTTCCAGCTTGGAAGAGTCGCCACAAAAGAAGCCCAGTATACATCCAGACTACACGTTCGCTGTATGCAGTCCCAACGTGTCGTATGCTCTGTCATCAGCTGATGAGTACGGCTCGCCAGCTTACAGAAGTAAGGAAAAAATATGTATTGTATATTCAGGAATATTTACTAGGTCTTATATGTGTCAGGGGTAATGACATGTATTGGACAGGGTTGGGGATATATCTGACAGAGGTGGGGATATATCTGACAGAAGGTGGGAGATACATATATCTGACATTGGTGAATACTTGTATCTAGTATTGTAAAGGAATTATTATATTATAAAGTATCATAATTTAGAGACATTTATTTAATTTTTTTAAAGTTAATGTTAGTTTGTGCCGTTAATGTTTGATATTGTCAGTCTATATTTCATTATCACAGAAAGCGGACGGTCAAACTAATTTTTATAATAAAAAATATTACTATTTATACATATATCTTTGAGTTACCAGACAAGCTTTATCTGAAAATGGTTTCGGTCTGTTATCAATGAGTGGGAAGACGGAGACACTTTGATTTACATATATTCTGATAACGTATGTTGACCACATATGTAACACTATATATATATATATATAGATATATATATATGATTTGAATACCTAATGTTGAGACATTAATTCTTTGTTCTAGGTCAAGATGGAGATTATATGAGCCAAGGTAAAAATGATTTTGGTAATTAAAATATATAAAAATTTGAATCTACGGATTTACTTATTGAATTATTGTTTATTGAATCCATTATTATATTACATATATATTGAAAATATGATAAATATTGTTCAGCCTTCAATATAATTAATTTGAGTCATTATTTTATGTCAGAGCAGTGTAAATAAAACATTGATTAATATGTTTTTTCCTCAACATACATTTAAATTGTATACATAAACTAATATTATTGTTTATGATGACTAAAAATGGGATATATATATAGATAAATGAAACATAATATTCCCTATATTCTATACTATATCGAAGACATTTAAAAATGTGTTTTATTTCACAGAGGATATGGATGGTAATTCAACAGCGACTTCGTCTAAGGCACAAGCTGCCATTGCTCATCTAAACGCTAAGATAGAACGCACTAAAGACCTCATACGATTAGAACAGACTACCAGAGATGGTAAGTATATTAGTAGTGGTAGTAGTCATACACCATTACACTACTGACCTATAGAAACTACATAATAGTAGTGTTACTATCCCTACTAATATTATAAATGAGAAAGTAACTCTGTCTGTCTGTTACGCTTTCACGCCTAAACCACTGAACTGATTTTAATGAAATTTGGTACAAAGATAGAGTTGAACTTGAGAAAGAACATAGCATAGTTTTTATGCCAGACTTTTGAAAGGTTCTCTTGGAAACGCGATATAACCGAACTCCATGCGGGCGAAGCTGTAGTCGAAAAGCTAGTCTGTAATATTATGTTCAGTAACCTAAACATAATTAAAAATAATTAGCTGTTAGTATTAATGTAGATATAAGAATTCTTAAATCATAACAAATGATTTCATTCTCGTTATAAGGTTAATGAAGTTGAAATATTTGAAGGTAGTTTCACAGTGTTGTTCGTGAGCTGCCAATAAAATTATTACTAATTAAGTTAATTAGCTCTTATTGCCCTTGGTGTTGACTGCGTGAACGATTTCCGACCAAATGAATGTCTGATATTACGTGATACCTTTTTCTACTTGTTTTTTTACTAACAATAATATTATTAATCTCACTTTTCTCTCTTACTATATATCTGTTTTTAATGTTGTAATCAGATACGAATTTCTATTATAGAAAATTTCTTATGTTTTATGTTACGTTTTAATTAATTATACAGATATTTCCATAAATTTATACACATATCTTACATTTCATTTATACAATAATTTCATATAAAATCGATCATCGAAATAATAAAAACATCATACAAATGATTCTATAGGTTAATGACCTTGTCTATATAAATAATTTGAACACCCCGTAATAATGACAGAGAACGTGAACGAATACCTCAAGCTAGCGGCGAATGCTGACAAACAACAACTGGCTAGGATCAAGGCGGTGTTTGAGAAGAAAAACCAAAAAAGTGCGCTCTGTATAGTACAGCTACAGAAGAAACTTGAAGGGTACAACAAGAGAATTAAAAGCTGGGAGGTATGTACACTATATGAGTATATAACGTCGTTAAGTCAGTGGTGGCCTAGTGGTTAAAGGACCTGCCTCTCGTTGCCGAGGGCGCGGGTTCGATCCTGACCCTGGCAAGTACCAATGTGATTTTTCCGAATCATATGTACTTTCTAAGAGTTTTTAGACATCACTGATTAATGCATTCCCAAAGAGGGTTGATATCAGGCAGGCGGCCGGTCGTAAAAACAAATAGCCAAAAATTATTCACAATATCTAAGGCAGACCCTGGCTATAGCTGGGAAATTGCCAGGTAGAAGAAGAACGTCGTTAAGATGAAAGCCAAGAAAATATTAAAATGGTATATACCATAATCCTCTAATATTGCTCTTAAAATTAATGAGATCTAAGTTTTAAGTATTAATTGAAAGGAACCTTATATTTTCTGATTACTTAATGTTATTTTATTATTTAAACCATATACTTCCGACGTTTAGATTACCTTACAGCAACCGTGATCACGGACAGACGAGATAATAATGTCTCCATATAACGGTTGATCCAAGGTTAATAAAATAACGTTAAGAAATCGGAACATATTGCTCATTAAATTTTTTAATATTAAATTAATTGATTAATGAAAATGTCATACATTAGTATTAATGTTGTCTAAAAATTTAACAGAAAATATAATACAAAGAAAGTTTATAGCGGTTCATGTATTAAGTGTTTATTAATTGTATTATTAACTGTTTCAGCAACACGGCACTAGCGGCCAATCGCACAGACAACCAAGGGAAGTGTTGCGAGACATGGGACAAGGACTCAAGTTAGTTTTATTTATTTATTAACACCAACAAGACATACATTAATAAAAGCGAAAAATACATTATTGAACAAGTAATCATAACATCAAAATGTTGTCTTAATTATAGGTGTTACACACATTTCAAAGAAAAATAGACACGTATCATGCAGATAAAATTACATTACATTAATTGCACAAAGGAAAATTAGAAAAAAAAACTAATAATCATTAACATAAACATTAAAATAATAATTAATTGTGTATTATAAAAAATAAATTTAAAATTTTATCGTTTCATAATGAAAGAATATATAATAGTAATGAACAAAAAAAACAGAAGCTACAGATGTAACCGTAAACTTTTGTCAACTAAGATGGTGTCTCATAATTGCTGTATAATCTATAACTCCATCTATAATATATATCATCTGTGCCATCTCTATGGTGACGTGTGATAATTGATATTTAATCTATGTCTATGTATGCTATATATAATCTGTGGTGCAGGAACGTGGGCGGTAACATTCGTGACGGCATCACGGGTCTCGGCGGCAGTGTGATGTCGGCGCCCAGAGAGTTCGCTCACCTCTTCTCACGGTCCAACCGCTTCGGATCAGCTGATAACATCGCACACCTCGCCGGTCTGTACGAACACACACACACATACACACACACATATACACACACACACACACACACACACACACACACACAAAAATACGAGTGAATATGAGGAACTTCTCACACATACACACATATATGCAATATTACACAAATACAAGTAAACATAAGCAACATCTCACACACGTACGTATATGTAATCCCCAGAGCAAATCCAATGAGACATGATAAAAAATGTAAATAAACATTGACATGTCGATGTCAATGAGACTTGAAGCGTTATTCGTTTTGCTTTATACTTGTGCTATCAGTACAGTATTCACATAAGTGAAGAATAATTATATTTTTTAATATAATAAATTAAGGATTTAAATTAAAAGGACAACCCAAGTGAAAATGTAATTGTTTTCTCAGAAACAGTTCAAATCCAAAATGTTCTTATGTACTGTCTTTAATTAGGAACAGAGTTCGCCTGGTCAGCTATACATTTCTAATTCTGAAACTAACGCAAAAAATCGTGGAAAAAAAACAGTATATGTATAAAAATTAAACTGGTTTTATTTATACTATTTGTAACTTAAGAACGGCTGCACGGATTTGGCTGAAAAGTGGTGGAGAGATAGCTTAAAATAAGCAAAAGGACATAAAATACTTTTTATCCCGTTCTTAATAAAATTCAAAATCTCCTTATATATTGCCTCTAAGGTAGAGCAGAGTTCGCTCATAAAGATACACATTTCGCTTTATGAAACTGACACAAACAAAGTCGCGAGCAAAACTAATAGTCCAGTCATTATAGTAAGTTCACCTCGGAATTCGAGATACCCA
This sequence comes from Danaus chrysippus, assembly GCA_916720795.1. NCBI lineage: Eukaryota > Metazoa > Arthropoda > Insecta > Lepidoptera > Nymphalidae > Danaus > Danaus chrysippus. The sequence continues at coordinate 4,036,844 of CAKASE010000064.1, read as the reverse complement.
GCTGTAAGTCTGTAAATAGTTGTATATTGACACCCTAAAAGTTGTCTCAAAACCTACATATGGTAGGGTGTAAGCAACTATTAAATTTCAGGGTCAAAGTTCACTAAAATCGGTTTTTTGCGCTTTTTTTGGAAATATCTCATTTCCTATGGGTTTTTTGCTATTTGTATTTATTATCAATATTGTAGAATACTAAATTCTCTACAAATTTTGTTTCAAAAAATTTTTTATACGGTGTACCGTTTTCGAGATAGAGGGCGGAGAGCGCGCATCATTTCAACCGTGTATATTATCAAGTTCAAACTTGGTTAGGACATGATTTGGAACCCCAGGTATGGTGTTGGGCAATGCGAAATGATTTTCTGGAGCCTATCATGACAATTTTACCACCTGCTCCAGAAAATTTGCTAAATACAATTTTCTGCAACTGCAAAAGTGGTTGTGGTTCGCGATGCGGATGCAGGAAAGCGGGCTTGCAATGCTCTTTAGCTTGTGGCCAATGTAATGGGCAAGCTTGTCTCAATGCTCAACCATATCAGAGCGACATTAACGAAGATGGAACCTTTGATCCCAAAATCATGGAAGAACTTGAGACAAATGTCGTTGAAGACGATAATGAAGACCAGTTTGAAATTTACCAGCAGCCAGAAGACGACGATGAAGAGGAAGAAGATGTTTAAAATTATAAATTGTTGTTTTTGTACCCTTTATTCCATTTTTTTACTTTCAATAAAAAATAATTTATTCAATGATATTTTTTAATAAAAAGATTAATTCATAATTTATTTGTTTTTTTTTTTCATCATGTAAGAAGTTATTAATATTAATTAGGTTAAAATTCAAACATAATTCTTATATTTTCATTAACAATTCTGCAATTACATGGACAGGTAAGTGTTGTTAAATAAATTAATACTGAATAAAAAGTGGATAAGTTAGGAAAAAAATGATAAAATATAATATAATAGTTAATAAAAATTGTCAAATATTTATAATAATCATTGATTTATTGATAGTTCATCAACTATATATGGCCGCGCGCTTTCCGCCCTCTATCTCGAAAACGGTACACCGTATAAAAAAATTTTTGAAACAAAATTTGTAGAGAATTTAGTATTCTACAATATTGATAATAAATACAAATAGCAAAAAACCCACAGGAAATGAGATATTTCCAAAAAAAGCGCAAAAAACCGATTTTTGTGACCTTTGACCATGATATTTAATAGTTGCTTACACCCTACCATATGTAGGTTTTGAGACAACTTTTAGGGTGTCAATATACAACTATTTACAGACTTACAGCTGGGTATCTCGAATTCCGAGATTCTTACCTAATTTAAGCTTAAATGACTGGACTATAATATATTTATAAAATGAATCATAATCCAGGAATTATATACTGAAACCAAACACTGCCTTATAAAATTTATGTATCAATTTTATTACTATTTTATTGAATAGAATAATTTTTATGGCAACACCAAGTAAGATTAAAGGAATGTTCTCACGAGAAAGAATACGATAAGCTTTATAAAATGAATGTATACATATATGACTCATACAAAAATAACAAATATACACAGAAAATACATATATCAAAGAAACTCCTTACTCCTGCTAATGTACATATATATAAACTATATGTGGTGTCGTTCTCACTGTTACATTTCTATCGATATCGATATTTCAAAGCTACATCACTACAATACATAGCTATTACCATTTATCGATTTTAATGTTCGTCAATTTTGTCTCGCAGAAAACACTGGCCCCTGTAAGTATAGTGTAGTGTTTAACATGGCTTTGATATTTGTAGATAATATTCATATATATAATAATTGTAAATAATATATTTTTATTTTTATCAAATATAATATTTAATGCATGCTTTTGATTCATGAAAAAATCTAAGTCAAAAGTTTAGGAGATCGTTTCGAATACATAGACAAACATTTAACATTAGTGTATTAACGCATAATATTTGAAATACAAGTAAACAATTGTAAGTTATCACCGTTGAAGGTCATCGTCGTTAGAAGATAACCACAGATAAATGATGCATGTCAAGATTGTAGAGAATACAGCACTTGTGACTCAGTCGTTTTGTATTGACTGTAGAGTAAACAGATGTTATCAAAATTAAATAATGCGGTTGTGTTGTAATAAGTTGATCGTGTTAGTGTAATATGTTCTTTAAGAAGTGTAGGAAGTGTCGCCGGAAATGTAATTATATAATTTTCTATTGAAATGTATATTTTTTGTGCCAAGGTTATTGGGCTTCTTGCAATAATCGTGTCTCACGACCGGTACTGTGTTAATGTTTAGTTTAATATCGCTTTGAAATTACATATAACTTGTTAGCGTTTTGACGATAAATAAACGATATTATAGTGATACAAATGGTGATATAGTTGTTACTATTCGTTCTAGTACTAGTACATTCATTCGGAATTGTAAAGTTTAAGAAAGATGAAGTTATATTTTATTTGGTAATACTTTTAAATAAAAATAATAAGTGAAGGTACCTTAGAATTTATTAATTATTTGTGAACTTTTAAATGCAATAATTTTGTATTTAATTTGTACTAAAGAACGAACTGTGGTACTACATAATATATAAATCGCGGTCAGTCTGTACAAATTTAAAATATTTGTATGGCAAAAGTGATTATTTTGAATGTATGCATATTAACAAGTCGCCAGCGTAATTGTTTGTTTGTTCTACATGTTTGTTTCATTAAATTTTACAATTTTACAGATTTCGTTTTTCTTAAAGTTTTAATTTGTATACTAAAATTATATTTTTTAAGAATTAATTAGAAATAAATATAATTAACGGTCAGTCAGACGAACAGCAAAGTCATTTTATTAGGGTTGCGTTTATGTAGATCGAGGTACGGGACCCGTGATGCAATGATACTTCGTTTATTACTATTTACGTCATAATTATTAATTTTTGTTATAATTATTATATTACTTACTTTAAGAAAACTTCTATAGTTTTTGTTTTAGTTCATTAAGAAGTTTCTAATCATTATGAATGCTTCCATATAACAACTCTTACTAAGCTTATCTGAAACTATAAATAAATTTATATATGAATAATTTCAACGCTGCAGCTTATAATTACTAAGCTTAAACTATTATCATTTAAAACCTATTTATGATTTCAAATTAAAGAAAATTTAAAATATCAATTCCTGAACAATACTAGTAAGCTTTCTATGTAACAGATAAATCACAGATAGGTTTTTGATGACGTCATCGATTGTTTCACATAACACGCTGACGTCACAGTATATCATAACAAGTGTGTCCTAACTAATATTTGCTTATCCCCTTCCCGTTTCCGCACACCAGCACCACAACACGCGGAACTGAGAGGTAAATAGACGATAATGATATATATACATGTATTCGCATGCTTTTATACTGTGGTATAATGTTTATTGTATAGTATAGTCCGCTATCAGTCTGTGTACACATTACATTGCTTTATATATTTCTCGGTACAAAGCCACACACTATCCACTATATGAACACTGCACATTTCCTATTATATATCAGTACACTACGTATGAAAGAATGACAAAAAAAAATTATATTAGTTACTATTATAATGACGCATGCAAATTATAGCCAATAAAATTACATAATATATTATATTCGCTTGGTAATTTTATGATTTTTTTATATAGTATCAATAGTACGTAACACCTTATAAGTATGTAGTCCCCGTATTGAGTGTTCCTACAACGCAGCGAACGCGTCGTCTGAAGGCTCCCGTGCGTCGGAGGGCGAAGGCGCCCGGGGCTCCACGCTGCCCCGCGCGGGCGCCGCCCCCTCGCCCGCACAGAAGTACGTCTCGCCAGAGGCTTCGCCCTCCTCCTCCGTCACCAGCGAGGGAGCCCCGTGAGTTATACATATACTAACGACCTAACAACGGGAATGAAATAAATCCTGACCAAATAACTAATTAGTCAGTGGTTAAAGGGCCCGCCTCTCGTTCACGACGGTGCGGGTTCGATCCTGGCCCTGGCAAGTACCAATGAGACTTGTTCCGAGTCATATGTACTTTCTAAGAGTATTTAGACACCACTGACAGACGATGAAGCAAAACATCGTGAAAAAACCTGGACTTATAATTTCACAATTATAAGTTTGAAATCGCCAACCCGTCTTGAGCAAGCGTGGTGATTAATGCTCAAACCTTCCCTATGTGAGAAAGAGGCCTTTGCTCAGCAATGGGCTCCGATAAGCTAAAAAAAAATATTTAAAAAAAAAACTAATTGATCAATCAATTCTCATCTAATGCGTATTCTATGGAATGAAAATAATATGTTATTTTACGTAAAAAATCATATTTCTAATCTCGATATACACAAGATTTGTAACAACCTCGCCGTTGAGTATTTAGTGCCTTGCTTTGCCATTACTTATATATGTTCCCCCTCCACTACTATTATCTATCTATCTATCTTTGAAATATTGTTTAACTAAAATTTGTATTCTAATTGAAATACATTTAGAATGAAATTAACTGTATGCATGTTATAGTAGTTATTAAACGGGTCGACCGATTTCAATGCGGTATTTTCATTTGATAGGCCAATTTCGTTGAAGTTCTCAGCTATGTGTCTTTAATATATAAATTAGCATTAGCTCTATTCCGAAATTATGTATTATGTTATTAACATGTGTGTACAAAAATATATTTTATAATATATAAACAATAACATATATAGTATTAAATGTATTCCGTTTATCAATTTCAGTTATCCAACACAAACGAATTCAAACAACATCGAAGCTTCGTTTAGTCTCAAACCTATTCTGAACGAGTTAAAGGAGAGAAGAGAAGATTACGAGAGGATCGCTGAGAAGATAGATGCCTTGAAGGTAAATACAGAAAAACAAACAATATACATACATGTTTTTGAGGGTAGTCCATAAATTAGAAAAAAAATGTTCAAACTAAGTGACGTTAGAGAAATTAATTTTATTATTTCATTCGCATACTTCGTAATTCTGTCTATATGTTACTCTCATAGATCGAAGACGCTCCGTTGTCTGGTCAAAGTAAAACAAACACATCGTGAAATTCGTGTTATGGTTCTTATGAAAAGTGGCGATCACAGAAACACCAAATAGATAAACTCGTAACTAACATGCTATCCAATCACAAGGAATATATATTTATTTGTATATTTGTTTCACATAAATTTAAACCAATCTTCTGTTCTTTAGTATAAATGGTAAAAAATTACTATATCCATATGTACTGTGAATCCATATATACATATTAAAAAATTGTCTTTGTCTTGTATAGAACCTGTCCCAGGAGGTATCGTTCCTATCAGCCGCTCTTCAAGAGGAACGGTTCAAGGCTGAGAGGCTCGAGGAACAGATTAACGACCTCACTGAACTACATCAAAATGAGGTCAGCATTTTATACATACATACAGTTATATATAACTGATGTGATTGAAACTATCATCACTTAGCAGTAATTGTCTCATTATGTAAAATACATGAGAACGGATTAATATATAGATTTATTAATACACATAACTTAATTAAGGACGCGATACTTCAATTTATAAAGTTATTAAAACTCAATATTCTAATGTTTGCTGGTTCGATCCAAGTTATGGCAAACAAAATTACTTTGTACCTTTCTTTTAGTTCAATTAAAATATGATTTTGGTGTAATGTATGGATAGTTTGTTATTAATAAGATATCGAGCATATTATATATGGTTAATAATAATTGTTTTATGTTTCAGGTTGAAAATTTGAAGCAGGCTCTAACAGACGTGGAGGAAAAGGTACAATATCAGAGCGAGGAACGAATAAGAGACATACATGAAGCTTTGGACCTGTGTCAAACTAAGGTGAGGAGAATAAATAGACCTAAAAGGATTAGAGGGTACATTAAAAGGTCCCTTCATGTCAAAATCTCAAAAATAGCTTTCATTACTTCTACAATATGAATTTCATCTGCTTGATTCCATTGGAGACATTTAATAAGTAAGCCCCCCCCCCCCCCCCCCCCCCCGAAAAATGTTGTGGCCGAGAGGATAAAGGTCCGCCTCTCATGCATAAAGGTGCGGGTTCGGCACCTGGCAAGTACCAGTGTAATTTTTAAAATCATATGTACTTTCTAAGAGTATTTAGGCATCACTGACAGATGAAGGAAAGCATCGTGAGGAAACCTGGACTTATAAATTCAAATTATAAGTTTGTAATCACCAACCAATTTTGAGCGAGCGTGGTGATTAATGCTCAAACCTTCTCCATGTGAGAAGAGGCCTTTGTTCAGTGGGCTCTGATGAATAACTCCTATATTATTATTTTCCATCTCCACAGCTTACTTTATAACATTATTATAATATATAATAAATATTCCAGATCAGTAAGTTAGAGCAGTGGATGTCAGGGGGTGCGGGCGGCGGTGGCGCGGGCGGCGGCGGGGGTGAGGCGGGCGGGGCGGCGGCACTTCCCCCCCGGCTGCTGCTCGTCAAGCTGCTGAACGTGGCCATCACGCTGTTGCAGCTGGCATTACTGCTTGTGGCCACGGTCGCTGGTGTGGCCATGCCGTTCTTGAGAACCAGGTAGTGAGAACTTATATTGGCATTACAAAGTATATATTTATTTATTCATGTACCAAAAACAAGTAACACAGAAAAAAAAATAACAAATAAACAAAGTGATACAAATAAAAGCTTATCTCTATGAGAGATATCTTCCACCCTGGAGTGTGAGTAATATTATGTTAAATTACATGTACAGCCACGGGCAAAAGTATTAGGCACCCTACCGTAAGACAAGTTTTAGGGTGTTTTAGCATAGCGAGTGTAAATAAAACTGCATTTATGATTACAATGGTTTATTTTAAGAAAATAATTAATATTTTGTAGGTCCACCTTTTGACTTAATAACCGCAGCCACTCTTTTTGGCATTGACTCTACCAGCCTGAAACATTCTTCTCTTGATATATTTTTCCATTCCTGCTGTAACGCGGCCAATAGAGCTTGTTTATTGCTAATCGAGTGCCTGCGGATATTTTTCTTTAAAATGGACCAAATATGCTCAATCGGGTTGAGGTCTGGTGATTGTGGTGGCCAGTCCAAAAGATCAATATGATTTTCAGCAAACCACCTCATGGTATGCGCGGACTTGTGGCAAGTGGCGTTGTCTTGCTGAAATTTCAGGCCATCGGTGTTTGTATCACCGAAAATTTGCGTTATCGACGTTGCTAGTGCTGTTTCCAGAACTTCAGTGTATTTAACACTATTCATTCGTCCCTCACACAACACCATTTCGCCCACTCCGTCGGCAGCCATGCAGCCCCAGATCATTATTGAGCCTCCACCATGCTTAACAGTGGGAACCACACATTCTGGGTTGTATTCTTCGCCAACCCTTCGCCTAACATAAGTCACACCGGGTGTTCCAAACACCTATGCCAAACGAAAAAAAAACATTTATTTTCAAAGTTATTATTTTTCTTGCAGTACGTTATTTAAAAAACATTTATGTGTTTTAATATTGTACATAAAATAAATAACAATACCTCAAAGTTAGATTCGTCTGACCACAGTATGTTGGACCAATCTTCCACTGACCAATCTCTATGTTTGAGTGCCCACTCCAACCGATTTTTCTTATTGTGTTCTGACAGCCACGGCTTCTTCCTTGCTTTACATCCTTTTAATCCAGCTTTAAGAAGTCTTCTTCTCACAGTATAAACACTCACTGAGCTGCCTTTTGCCTCAGATAATGCTGCAGCGAGCTCTAAAGCAGTTTTTTTCCTGTTTTGTAGAGACTGCCTAATCAACAATCGATCTTCCCGTTCAGTAGTAACTTTTCTTCTGCCTGTTCTTGGTCTATTTTCATGGGTGCCAGTCTTTTTGAAGCGATTGATAGCATATTGAACTGCACATCGCGAGCACTTCACTTCTCGGGCTATTTTAACCTGAGACATGCCTTGTTCATGTAAAATCTTAATTCTTAGACGCTGTTCAGCACTAAGTTCAGATTTTTTCGGCATGATTAACACGTTAAATGTTAGTCTTTAGAATTGTGATAGGAATAGTTGCGTAGAAGACGTGTATGTTCACTGCAAGCACTGATAACACACTATAACCCGAAACGCAAAAAAAGCAAATTCGAAGAAACACCGCTTAGGAGCACACCTGGATGTCATAAATATTTTCTTTTATCTTAATTTGGTTAAAAATTGCCGCTAATACAATAGCTAAACCATAAAACACACACTTGACCGCAATATAATGAGATAGTGACTAACAATAGGGGTGCCTAATACTTTTGCACGCAGCTGTACATCTTTAATTTTGGTATCTAGTATCTTATATGTAAAACATGTTTCATATTAGATTTTACAGCAATAGTGAAACAATCAATGTAATTGTCTGCAAAGGAATAATATTTATAGCGTCTATGTACTGCTAGTATAATAAATGCTCGATTGTGAAGATGTGTATGTTCTTTGCTCTTTTGTTTTGCCGAAAACTATTAAAATAAAAATTAATGAAACTTTACAATGTGAGATCTCAAAAACTATGTCGTTCTAGTCTTAACTTATTATAATTTGATTTAAGAACCATTAAAGAATTTACAATTACTTATAAGATGGAGTCTCGAGCTCATCTAGTTACATATAATTTAGGACCTATTGTTTTAATTTCTGCGGTATTATTGTCTAACAATTGTATTTAGTATGAAGTCACGTGCCGTAGATTTTAACACTTATACAATTCTCTCTGACATAGTCCGAGGTCATATATATATATATATATATATATATATATAAGTTAAAACTCTATATATTAATGAAATATATAATGTTCCAGAGTCCGTGTCCTAACCACTAGCCTCGCTGTAATGTTGGGTGTGATGGTATTAAAACAATGGCCCGAAGTCACTCAACTATCAGAACATCTACTGAAAAGACTCAAGGAATACTTGTTGGATAAACATCACGACAGGTAATAGAAGATATATTCATATATATATTATATTTATCATGTTATATAATATGTATGAGACGGTCATATATGGTTTGTCATATGGAAGTGGTCAGCTTGTTTGTCCACTAATGTATTGCTTTTGATATTATTTATATACCAAAGACCATCTCCATTCTAATAGTCCATCTGATGTGAAATGAGGACGATTTTATCATTAAAAATAAGTGCCTTTAGTTTAATCAATTACTGTCCGATGTTTTTGTTTTACTTGTCTTCATTTCACTGTGGTATAAACTAACATTTGTATTGAGTTTTCATTATTAATCCCATTCTGCTCAATGAATCATTTCATTCTAACATAACCATATTATTTGAAAATAGATCTTAACTTTAACAGAATATGGTGTATTGTTGCAATAAAACTAGATGGTATTCAGAGACTTGTTATATTTGGTATAATTATAGTGTTTTGTTTATAATGAAAATGTTTTTTTAATATCTCCATTTAATTTTATAAGTCAGAGAACAGAAAAATTATATCATATTTATATTATTATTGTTTTTGAATGCCTTTTAAGTCTTTGGATACCGTCAGATTGAATTGTGATGTATTGTTTTTAATTATAAGTAAATATGTGTATCACGCTTTGTTATATATATGTACTATATCTAATGTAAGCCATATCATATGTATAGCTGGAACTATGTTATATAGTTTTATATAAAACTAACTAACATTAATATATATAATAATAAGTCATTGTTTAACCGGACGTAATTGCAATGCTTTATATATTTTTGTTTTTTCTTTGTTTTTTGTTATACTTTTTATTTCTTTTTAATTCAGGTATGAATGCAAGTCGTTGTGTGGTTGATGAGGTAACGAGTTTTGAGAAGAAACGGTAATATTGCAATTTGGTCCTGTAATAATTAAAATTACAGATTGTATTGTATTATTGAACAAATTATCCGAGATTGATCGGTTATTCTGTGAAAAGATCATTTAAGGTAGTAGGTGAATGTGTTTAGGACATTTTTTTAATTATTCAAATAGACATGTTTATTTCAATACAAAAATAATTGGGATTTAATGTATAAGGATAATTTTTTTTATTATTATAACAATACTATTCAGTACATTTAGTCTCTCAAAATATGCGAATTTTAATTGAATTGAATATTATTTTGAAATAAGAATAATTTAATTAATTCTCTAGTTTATGGAACAAACTTAAATCTGAATAGTTTTGGGAACTGTTTCAGTGACATGTAATAGATGAAATTTAGGTTTAGGGATAGGGCTGGTTCCCTTGAATGAATGTTTGTGTTGCAGACACTGTGTTATCATTACATTACACTGTCAGCTTCAAATCTTTGGATATTAAAAATATTTTGCCTAACATGTGATTGTAGGATACATTACGGAAAAAAAATTAAATAAATGTACCTCGGGTTAAAGGCTGATACAAAAATTAGTGAAATCTCGAATTCATTGGAGTTTGAAGCGTTCATGAGGTCAAGGATTGAATTTTAATTTCACTGTTCAGTTTTGGAAATTTTGTTGAAATTTGATTAGTTTTTTCGGATATTATTTCTTTATGTACTAATGTCATTAAAGCGTGGATGATTCAAACGTTATTTATTGATTGTATATTGGTGATTCACATATTTAGGAAAATTAGACTGTTTTTTATTTCGTCTCTGCACCAAATGGAATGTTAATTCAAGTTTTAGTTTCCTGTAGTTTGTGTTTGTTGAACGAGACCAAATTTTTTACATATATTTGTGATCCAATTTTATTGTTAAAAAGCTGTAAAATTCTAGCGAAGTTGTAATTCTATAAAATTTTATTTTGATAAGTATTTCGAAAGATTAATTCTCCAATAATATTTGTATTTGCAACTCATTTTTGACTTAGCCTGTTTTTAAAATGTTAGAACATTACTTAATTCATAGAATGACATCTTTTTTGTAATTTAATACCCAGTTTTAAGTGTAAAAAGTATTGTACCTTTTGTTAAATGATATGTATAAGGAGAGTCTTTTCTATTGATATTTTGTAAACATTCCAAATTTCTTACAAACTAATAGTTTAAAGGGATTAATGGAAACATAGAACATAGAGTCCGCCCTGAAATGTTTTGTAAAACATAATGTACAAAGCTTTCATTATCTGTATATTGTGTAAATATTATTTTATAATCTGTCTTGTAATTTGTATCTGCTATGTACACAAAATTTTAAGGTAAATTGTAGAAACATTTGTTTTCTTCGTACAGAGAAAGTCAAATGTTTTTTTGTATAGCAATATTGTAGAGGTAAACCACATTGTGATCGCTCTCCCATCCTGTATTGAATATTGTATTACATGTTAATTATAATTTTTTGTTGCCTGCTGTGTAATGAATTAAATCATCACAAATATACTCAAACTGTCTTTTCATTCACTTTTTTTCAACTAAAATATGATGAACAATTTAATTTATATGAAAACTCCTTTGTGGTAGAGCCTAGCTGTGGTCAGTTACTACAGCTCGAACATGAGCTGGCTCGACGACCGGTGAAGTACCACCCTCTCACAATAGATGGCGTAGTGTTTAAAGACTGCGTTTCGTTTGATGAGTGAGTTACCCGGTTGCCGTTTCTCTTTTCCCATCCTTTCCTACCCCTTCCTTAACCTATTTTTCCTTCTTCCCTAATCAACGGTGTCACATCTGCAAAACGGTTGCGGATGTCCATGGGCGACGGTACTACCTTCATCAGGTAGGCCGTCTGGTTGGTTTAGCATAAAAAATATAACAAATATTATAAAGAGAAAATATTTGACATTAGTTTAGAATAGTGTTGTGAATAGGACAAATAAAAATTTATTTAATTCACATTTTGTTTTTATAATCATAATAAAATTTTGAAGTTTACAAAACTTTAAAAGTAATGATATATGTGTGGATAATGAATGGACAAAAAAGATTACAGTAAATCAACATTTATTAGTCATTACGTAAAAATATAATAAAATATGAAGTAAATGTCATCATATCAATCTTATATATTGAATTGGATTTATTCCGTCATTATGTACAGTCACAACAAAAACACTCCAAAGTATATAAAAATAAAATGTGAAAGTTCTACTTACGTTTGTAGTACTTTCAAATAAAAAGAAATTTAAGAGACAAACAATACAAAAATTTTATAAAAATAAATTATTCCAATAGAAAAAAGTACAAAATTACAATCATTTTCGTAAAATCTGATAACAAACTTTTTGTATGAGTTTATTTGTTGAATAAATGTTATTTATTCATCGGTTGTCGACACGGAATGGTTTAATGGCATCAAGTTGTCTGGTTTCGGTGGCAGGGCTGGTTTTTCGCTCCTCGGAACATCATCAGCAGCTTCAACGATAAGTACTTCGTTATCCACAACTTGTATTACCGGTTGGTCCGACCTAACATATAACAATTACTTAACAGGGACGAAACAAAACGTTATATAAAAAATAATATTCATATACAATGAAGATAATTCCAGAAACCAAAAGATAAGACGAATAGAGACAGAACTTACCACATTGAAAGCACCCACAACCAGTTCCCAGGTGAAAATATAGTGTTAGTGACTGTGACCATTAATAAAATGAAAGTAGTCGTGATTTAGATTTATTTATTTATATTCGCTTACATATCACTTAACACATTAATGACAGCATTCCGCCGTATAGAGTATAGGTAATAGATGAGACTATTATTTCGATTCCTATTCATTTTTAATACGCATTAAACATTATTTTTTCACTTAAAATACATTATAAAATCAATAAAAACATCTGAATTATATAAAAAGTCTAACATAATAAAAAATTTACAATAAAAATATGGTATAAAAAAATCGTTGTATCCCACGGGAATGTCACAAATTAATAAATCTCGAAGGGAATATAAAAAATATTCCTTAACTTACATTTAGTTAATATACAATTTATAAATGAACGAGAATTCAAAATAAAATTCTAAAGGAATGCAAAATGATTTCGGGAATGTCGATTGTACCAATGATCTATTTTATTTCAGACTTGTATCAAAACGTATTTAATCTTACAACGAACGTGTTTCAAAGAAGTTATTATGACACTTTCACAACTAACTTTATCTGTTAGGCCAAATCCATAGACATTAAGTACCCGAACACTTACCATTATGTTAAATGTTAGCATTTCACAAACCCTCCACAAACGGCCTTACACATAAAAAATGCCGATTCGTTGTAAAAAATGTATAAAAATCGCCCGTAACACTATATAAGTACACTATTAATTCGTTAAACCTAATTACAAACCATAGACAATACAGATTTCTTGCGAGTAAAGCGAGATCAAAGAAGCGACACAGATACAATGATGTGCATAGCACGTGGGAAGCGGTTACTTACATCTTACCACAAGTACGAATAGTCGAAATATATGACAAACGAGATACTATAAGTATGTAAGTTAACGACGCACTTGTAGTAAGAATGTGTGTATACTGTGACCGACACCACACTAAAGGAAGAACGAAATTAAAGATATGTGACGGAATGTAGTGGACACTCCCTTGAACGATTGATGTGCTCATAACCGACTTCGAAAATGGATATGTGTACTTCTGTTAACATAAATATATGTTAATTTTTCATTAATGAATTTCATATGGACAAGACGCTGTATAATGTTGGAATACCTCCCTTTTTGAAGTCGGTTATCATATTCGCGCGTGGTCAGTATCATATAAATAGTAAATAATATTCCCGCTACAAGTCCGCAAGTGGAATCCATTATAAAGATACTCGCTAATGTTAAATAGGAATGACTTATAATAAAAATTATGGCTTCACCGATCACATGAAACGAGCTCCTACAGAACGAAATCATAAGAATTATATGAATACAGCAGACGTTCATACAAACGCTGCGTTAATAAACGATTAATATTGTTATACTTCATACACATGTATTATATTATAAATACAGCGCGTAGCTTAGAAAAATAAAACGAAAATCAAATATAAAACGATAAAAAAATAATACGAGAATCTACACGAAAACACAATCTGGTAGATCAATATTAAAATAATAAAAAAAATATTTTTGTAATTGTAATAAAAAAAAAATCGTCAGATTTTTTTCTATACCTAGTATTTTGTCAATTTTCTTACAGCGTAAATGTTTTTTTTTATTTTATATCTAAATATGTAGCTGTATATGATAGGATGCATGATTTATTGTATTTTCATATATAGTGAGTCGTATTTCTATCAATAGTATTCAAGTATGGTTTTTTTTGAGTTTATATATATATATGTGTGTGTGTGTGTGTGTCGCCTTACATCCCGGGCGCGTCCATGTTAGGTATGTAGTCTAGCGCCATGAGGCACGCGAACACCGTCATAATCATCTTGGGTTTCCTCTCGGTAATATCTTCGGGCAGCGCGTACACTCGCGCGCCACAACGACGCGCCATTGAAATGGCGTACTTGGCATTCGCGAGGTTGTCCTGCAAATATATTATAATATATAATAATAATATATCGTCATCATCATCAGCCTATCAGAGCCCACTGCTGAGCAAAGGCATCTTCTCACATAAAGAAGGTTGAGCATTAATCACCACGCTTGCTCAAGACGGGTTGGTGATTTCAAACTTATAATTGGATATATAAGTCCAGGTTTACTCTCGATGTTTTCCTTCACCAGTCAGTGATGTCTAAATACTCTTATAAAGTACGTATGACTCGGAAAAATCATATTGGTACTTGCCAGGTTTCGAATTTATATAGGTTTAAAATTATTATGGTGTCATTAACATTAATTCGTTTTACAAGTAATGTATATACTATTATAATTGGCTGTTTGTCTTGATGAATTCTATAACTTTATTACGAATTAAGTTGCTTATTCAGTTTAAGGCTTTACGTTCCTATCATTGAACTATCAATAAAAGCAAAGATTAATAGTTAACATATTATACATATTGATAATAAAACTATATGCTTTTGATATCATAAAAACTTGTTTTATAATCAGTATTGTGAGATCATATATATTTTTTTAGGTGGTAGAGCTTAGCTGTAGTCAAGTTACTACAGTTCGAACATGGTCTGGCTCGTCCGGGGAAGTACCACCCTCTCACAGAAGATCGGCGTCAAGTAGCCTTTAATGGCTGCGTTTCGTTCGATGAGTGAGAGAGCCGGTTGCCTTTTCTCTATTCCCTCCCTTTCCTACAATTTCCCTATTCCCACCCCTCCCTTTTCCTCAACAATTAAGGTTAGCAACGCATCCATAACATCTCCGTCACGGATGTCCATGGGCGACGGTCACTACTGACCCTCAAGTAGGCCGTCTGTTCGTTTGCCACCTTTCACATAAAAAAAATGTATGTTAGTCATATCTACCTCCACAGTCCCTCCGTGTAATACCAGGTCATAGTTGATAGCTCCAGGTTTAATGGCGTCGATCAAGTCCAGAACTATCTTAGCGTCAGCTAGAGCTTCATCCTGAAACAATTACATGAAATATATATAATGAAGGAAATAATGTTTGAATCAATATTAATCAACTCTATTATTAGTGACATAAGATGCATTTTAATATAGAATAATTATGCTTGAATTATTGAGAATGTAAGAATATTGTTAATGAAATTTAATTATCTTCATACAAATATATCTAAAATTAAGAAAAACTCAAAAAAATCATATACTACAAAATTAGTACAATGAACTCTATTAACAGTGGCATAGAGTACAAGTTTATATGAATAATATAATAATATTATTGTATTGACTTGGAAGGTCATAACTGATTATTTATGTACTACAAAGTTGTTACAATCTACTCTATTACTAGTTATATAAGGTTCATTTTTATATGTATAATCTATATATTTGTATTAACCTGGAATGTTCTAATAGATGATGTTTTCCCAGCCGCCTGTAGTTTATTGTTGACCCACTGTACGATCTCTTTCTCTATGATCGGGTTGCCAGTATTAGCCAGGCGAGTCAATACAGACAGGGTGTAGGCGCGCATCAACTGCCAGATGAGAGCTGGAATATATATACATTATATATTAATAATAATCATTATATATTAGTGATTATTAAACTCTGGAGGCTATGTGAATCAAGCTTGATGTATATGTTATACGTAAAAAATACACCTCTTATATGAAACTAAAAAAAATATTCTCGTGAAGCAAATTTACATGCTATACTATTATAATTATTGATATACAAATAAAAATTATATTATATTAAATACTTTTTAGTTCTAATGTAAATTGTTTTTAAAATCATAATATTTTTCCTGGCACCTGATACGCAACATTTTCAAAGTTTTATTTTCAGTCAGTCAAATATTTTCAGTCTATAAGTTTATTCAAATGATCACTGAAATTGCTGGACAGATTTCAAATAACTTATAAAGTATATCATAAAGAAAAATATCTACATTAGCCTTAGCAACTACAACTTAAATTCACTAATAAAAAATATGAATATAGACTATATATCTTATATATAAAATTCTCATATCACAATGTTCGTTCCCATACTCCTCCGAAACGGCTTGACCGATTATCATGAAATTTTGTGAGCATATTCAATAAGTCCGAGAATCAGCTTCTATTTATTTTTCATACCCCTAAGTGATAAGAGTTATTCACCCCTAAATTTTTAGTTTTTATCACCAACTCCTATTTTTTATATGGAATTTCCGGGTTAATTAATATATTACCAAGTGTGAGCGTAGCGTTTCCTTCGTTAATATCAGCGCCCGCTATTCCCACGAGTGAGAAGCCCAGCGCTTTCCCTAACTCAACCACGTAGTTACAATTCTCTAAACGCTCCATGAAACGAGTGAGCTTAGAAAACTGACGATGGACCTGGAACATAATATAAAGAACAGATTATATAACTATAGATTTATATTTAATAAACAGTATAATAGTTAACAAATTATAGTTTAACCATTTAGATTTGCATACAGAGATTGAATCTAAAAATCAGTTAAAATTATCGTTGTTTGAGAGCTTATTAAAACATGTTATATATTTTTGTTGTCTACATGTTATATAGTATATTATTGGCAATATATCTGTGACGATAGTTGACTAATAAATTATAGTCCAAGAGCCCACAACGGCTGGACCCTCAATATTTTATAAAGTTGAAAGGTTCTGTATATATGTCTTGTATACATGTAAGAACTATCAAGGACTGTAGTTTGCCTTGGTGTTATTTGGCCGAATCACATTTTATAAAGCTGTCACTTATTATGTAAAGTCAGCTTTTATACTATAACAATTGCCATAATTGACCGGCGATGAATGACAATGATAAAGTAATTTTGCTTTATACTTTGATGAGAGAAGGGTACTACTTTAAAACTATCTTGTTTTATAGATCATATTTTATATAGTGTCATATGATTCTTTATGAATGTCATTTCA
Source organism: Danaus chrysippus (assembly GCA_916720795.1). NCBI lineage: Eukaryota > Metazoa > Arthropoda > Insecta > Lepidoptera > Nymphalidae > Danaus > Danaus chrysippus. The sequence goes on along the minus strand of CAKASE010000064.1, from coordinate 4,019,358 downwards.
TCCGTTAATCACACAACTCACTGTGTGCTCGTATGTGTCTTCTACCTGGCAATTTCCCAGCTATGGCCAGGGTCTGCCTTACATGTTATGAATAGTTTTGGCTATTTGTTTCTACGACCGGCCACTGCCTGACATCAACCCTCTTTTGGAAATGTATTAATCAGTGATGTCTAAATACTCTTAGAAAGTACATATGACTCGGAAAAATCACATTGGTACTTGCCGGGGCCAGGATCGAACCCGCGCCCTCGGCAACGAGAGGCGGGCCCTTTAACCACTAGTCCACCACTGACTAACTGACTCCTATGTGCGTGCGTGCGTGCGTGCGTGTGTGTGTGTGTGTGTGTGTGTGTGTGTGTGTGTGTGTGTGTGTGTGTGTGTGTGCGCGTCACCTTCTTCCAGTTGACGATCCCCGGCTTGATGATGTCGTACAGCTGGAATATAACGAGTCCGTCGGTGAGGTCGGAGTACAGCCAGTTGACGTGAGGCGCCACGCCCATCGAGTTCATCCAGTTACGGTACGCTGAAATGTTATATACATGTATTATAATATTTGAATACTACAGGGAAATATTTTAGGTGCATAATATTCTAATTAAAATTTATAGGATAACTCAGTTGGCAAGCCACTAACTAGTACGCGACTTTCTATAAATTAGGTTCGAATCCATTCTTGATAGATGAATTTATTATATATTTTCTATTTGATTATCAATAAAGATATTGTTTCAATATTATTTTAATGGTAAAAATATTAGTATCATTTCATTTCGTTTTCGTGATCACGACTGCAAAGTAACCGAACCGAAACGTCCGTTGTATGTAATTAAATATAATTATAAATGCGTAGTAAATATTAGTTTACTTTTAATCTTAGACTTCATTATTACTGTCATACTTTTTTCTCTGTCGTCTCGATCGAATTCACAGTATATCCTAAATTCGTTTATCGATACATCATACAAATATTATTGTAATATTATTTTAACAGTATTATATATATTCATATCATACTTTTCTCCTCCCTAGTTTCATCCAGAGGGTGGTAGGTGTCGTTGTTTTCGTTTCTCTGTAGTCCCGGGTGTTGGTTGAACAGATTAGCGACGAAGGCCAAGTTCAGTTTGTAAACTCCTCCAACCACGTCCGCGGGGGTTACGAACGCTCGACATCTTAACTTGGCCGCTTGTTGTAACATCACTTCCGCTCGACGAAGCAGATCTGTTTCCTGTTTATATATATTACGTATTATTATTATTATTATTTTTATTTTAGTTTTGTATGTTGTCAATTTGGATTTATGTATAAAAAACTACTAGATAAGTTTTCAAGTTGAACGATAAAACTTGAGTTAAGTGTGTTGATTATATTTATATCTGATTACAGGTATTCACTTAACAAAACTAATTTTCGATTGTTATTTGACTGCTTAAGATTTTTTTTTTATATTCACACAAGGAAACCTAATGATAGATTTTGATGTAATTATTTTTGAAAAGTCATTAATTATTTATGAGAAGATCTTCTTCCCCTAATCATACAAAGTGTTATAATTTTGATTTATTTTGATAATAATATATTTTGTACGAAATATTTACATACTACTTATTAAACCAACATAAGTATTCTATCAGTCAGGATAAAATACAAATGATAAACCTTATAAAATCAACAATAAATAATTCTAATACATAAATAGAATAAATTAAACATTTAATAATTACTAACTGTGAAAAAAATACCTTTAAAATCGTTAATATAGAAAATATTTCAGTTTAAACTTTCTTTTGATTATAATTTGCTTCCAATGTAGATACGCGGAATTATCCAATGATAGTTAATCGGCTTTGCACTATCCTTGACTACATGATCTTACTAATATTATAATTGCGAAAGTTTGTGAGTGTGTATGTTTGTTACTTCACGCTCAAACGGCTGAAGCGATTTTGATAGTTTTGTATACAGGAAGCTGACGTCCAGGTATAACACATAGTCTACTTTACATATCGGAAATTCAGAGGCGCAGCTAGTATATTACTTCTCTGAAATCACGACTGTGTTCCTAAGCCCATAAGGTTGTCTGGTAGAAATCGCTACCTAGTGAATAGCGATAAGACCGCCTTATTGTGCATCTAGGTACTTTTATTTTATATATATTTAATTTTTATTGTTAAATTTCTATGGTATTGTGGTGTACAATAAAGAATATTATTATTATTATTATTTTCGGGAGTTTCTGTTTTTCTCAGCCTGTAAGCTGGTGTAAACTACATTCACTGATATAAATCAAGTGAATGCAGTATGTGGTGTGTAATATTTATATTGTTGTGTCATTCTATTCTAATTGCATGAACTTTCTAACTATTCTGCATGTGTTCAAAATAGCTGCCTTCTGTATTGTTTATTATTATTATTATTATCTTTATTTTTCGCAACAAAATTGTTGGTATATCTACTGTTGTATACGGCCAAAGCCAATTGCACAACAGGGGAAAAATAAGTTATATAGGTTCAGAATTGGGTATGATGGTTTGAGCCGTGCGGAGTACCGGTATTGTGAGTGGAGCTGATGTTATTATTATTATTATTATTATTATTATACTAGCTGACTGATGTCTTATTTATTTTTTTGGTGTTTACCTTTAAGCCATAAATCTCCGTGTTCTAGAGTGCGACAAAATGATTGACATATTAGTTAGTTGTCAAAAAACCGTTTGTATGGGAAATAAAAAAGCGCTGTTTTTAGGTTTTTCCCGGAAATTAATAAAAAAAATTCACCTTTTAAATCTTCCCTGAACCTCCACGAACATTTCAAGACTATGATAAGATAAATCCGTTCAGTCGTTCTCGAGTTTTAGTGAGACCAAGGAACAGTAATTCATTTTTATATATGTATATAGATTATAAATCTATTAACCCGTAGCGCGTCCAATGTAACTCCAGCGTCATCGGGTGCGATCTGTTTGAGCAGGTAGCTGTACACCTCAGAGTCAGCCACGTCCTGCTGGAAGTTGTTACACCTGCGAGTCACACCCGCGGCCTGCAGCTGGTGGTTCACCCAGCGAAGAAGGATGGCTTCTGGGGAGAGAGCTAGCAGGTCTTCGATACGCTCCTGGAAATATATAACACTAATATTAGTATTTAAATTATTATATAATATACGAGATTTTTCAACACGTATGTAGTTTTTCGATTCTAATATGTATGTATATATGTGAGAAATTATTGAGAATTCGAAATAGACTTACTAAGACTAATTTAATATTGGAGTTAAGTAATATAGAGGATTTCTATCATATATGTAGTTTATCAATTTAAATAGATATATGCAAGAATTTTTTTAAAATTCAAAATAGATTAATCGAAAATATTGACAAAAACAAAGAAAATCAAAGCGATATCAAAGAATATTTTTAGTATTATTAATGTGTATTAATCATCTCACCTGGTCATTAAGTAATTCTGTAAGCCCTGGACAATGTTCAAGAGTGATCTGGTTGAAGAGACCAATACGAATGATCTGCCACAATAGACCCAACACGAGATGAGGTTTTCCTGTAATACATCATTAATATTACTACACTTTATTTTTGTACCTTTATAATCTGTACCTTTACTATTTGTACCCTAATTGTACCTTTGGCCAAGTCATGGGCATCTATGTTGACTATATTACATCCGATAGCCTGTGAGGACACTAATGCTAGTGTGAGGTTTTCATGTTTGGTGTACAAAGTCAGATTCTTCTTGTTGATAGCTCGCTCATCAATAGTATCCGGGCAGGAATGGTTTATTACTTTACTGGAATAACATAATAATATATTATTACATAATTCGAATGTCTTTTAAATATTAATAATAGGTTTTTTTAGATTTAATTTTGTTTGTGTTAGTAGACTTTGTTTTAAGTAGAAAGTGTTTGTGTTACAATTACATTTAGAAATACTAAAAAAAACTTAAATATTATGACTTACAACTCTTAGTTTATGCTAACATTTACAATACACTAAAAACAGTGATGTTGATATTGTTATACTGAAAAAATATTTTTTTGAGGGTAGGTAATAATTTTTTTTTCTAAATATGTTACTAGCTAGTGTCATCAATCGTTTTTTTTTATCTCAATTTATTGCTTAAGGGTAAGGTATAAATAGATGTACACAGGGAGTAAAAGACACAAGAGAAATAAAAAGTAGACACAAGAGATATAAAAAGTAGACACGTTAACATATGTTTATAAAAGTAATAGATGTTTAAAAGACTTAAAACTATGTGTCATCAATCGTTAGGCTTCTTATATATAGTCATACATATAACAGCATAAGTCGATGGTGGCCTAGTGGTTAAAAGGCCCACCTCATGCAGGAGGGTGCGGGTTCGATCCTGGCAAGTACCAATGTAATTTTTCCGAGACATATGTACTTTCTAAGAGTATTTCGACATCACTGATTAATGCATTCCCAAAAGAGGGTCAGGCAGGCGGCCGGTCGTAAAAACAAATAGCCAAAACTATTCACAACATGTAAGGCACACCCTGGCTAAAGCTGGTAAATTGCCAGGTAGAAGTAGAAGATATAACAGCTTATACATACCATAGTATAAGTCCATCTTTAAGCTTCTCATACAGTTGTTTGCCCTCAGGGTCTATGGGAAGTAGGTGTTTGAGGTCAGGGTCATGCTCCAGGTTACTGTTAATCCATCCAGAGAACGCCATCTGTTCCTCAAGACGTACAGAGTGAGTCGTACCTGGAATTATACAATTATACAGAGTTATTATTAGTTGTAAACAGTTTTTTTAAGACCCTTTTATTTCCTATCATTAGTATACTGTCTGATAGAAATTTTAGATAGTTCATATTTAAAATTTTACTTTAACTATATAGAAATGCCATAATGTATAGAATTATATAAATTGATTGTTATGTATGTATGATAATAACCACTTAAATTAAGTTTCTCTAAGGATATACTTCAAACAGTTGGAGTAATATTGTATGTACTAATTATTTAAGTCTACTCATATAAATAAATAGCATAATCAATTGAACTCATGTTTACAGAGTGAAAAAACTTTTCACTTTGAATATTGACTATACAGGGTGACTGGTGAATTACTATCGATATTTGAGGACGTGATATTTGACGATCATATATGACAAAATAAAAATTAATATAACATAAATATTAATAAACTTCTAAGTAAAGTTAACCAAAAGTTATGTAATTAATTACGCATCGTGTGAACACCCTACAGATTAGGTATACACACACACACACAAACGCGCGCGGCGGCGATGTGTTGTATCAGCACGCCGCCGCACGCGTCCACACTTGGAACACTTTGAACGTGTCAACACTTTATTTATTTATACGGAAATTTTGTCAAAAATTAAGTACCTATTTTTTTTACATAATTCGAATGAGAATCATGTACTGAGTATGCTCCTTAAATATTGATAGTAATTCACCAGTCACCCTGTATAGGCAATTATTTGAGTTCTAAGGTAGGGTCAGTAAATAAACAGGAAAGAATTAATGACATCGACTTTAATATAACATATTACTCATTAATCTCATTATTTGTTACTGAAAAGCCTACACATATAGAATATATATTATTTCTGTGTATATTATTATAATGTATATATTATTTACCATCACTGGAAGCCTCACTCATCCCACCCAAGTGTTCAAGATTTTCCTTTTTACTGACAGCCTGTTTAAATGTACTCGACACCTGAAATTATATTATAATAACAATATTAATTTGTTATTCAATAAATTTATTTATTTCAAGTAAGTTTATTTTTAATGAAATATAGAACGCTTTTGTTTATTAAAACTTTTTTTATATATTACATAATATTATTGACATGTAATATTTCTGGTCTAATTTATATCTAAATATAGTTATAGATTTTATGTACAACAAGAGAAAGCAGTAATCAAGTGGTAAACAATAGACGAAAATTATAAATATTTAATTACATTTATAAAAAAGCCTCTATTTTGAATAAAAATTAATCATTAATTTAGATATATTATTTGCTTTCGTGATATTATTTAACTTTCTACTGATAACATATTAATTTTAAGAAAATTATGTTGTATACTAAAGAATTTTATAAAACAAAAACGAGATATAAACTTTTTGTTCATAAATATTATTCTTATAAATATAATTCCAAAATATTATTAAACAACAGTTTTTAAATCTAATAGTCAGCCTAAAACAGGTTTTCATGCAATTAATCGGAGACAAATACAATTTTGTCATTCATATACTTTGTTGATAGCATCATGAGGTGATGTATACATGTAAAAATTAGTAACTATCAGTTTTGTGTGACTTAAAGTAGTTCTAAGGATATCCTACTAATATTATAATTGCGAAAGTTTGTGAGTGTGTGAGTGTATGTTTGTTACTTCTTGTGTATGTTTGTTACTTCTTCGGCTGAACCGATTTTGATAAAATTTTGTATACAGGAATCTGATGTCCAAGAATAGCACATAGAGTACTTTACATCCCGGAAATCCCCGGGTAACACCGCGGGGCGCAGCTAGTTTATTATATGTCTTAATCATTTCAGTACCTGCTGTGCTTTCAGATTGGCACAAAGTTCCTCAAACTCAGCCAGTGAGATGCCATTCTTCTTGGCGTCTCCGTTCATACTGCCATTGACGCCCCGGCCGCTCTTGGCGCCGTTGTCGTAATATTCTTCGATCATACATCGAACCTGAGAAATAAAATCAAATGAATTACTATAAATAAAACTAAATGATTAAGTATTTATAAATATTGAAAGTAATAATTATGAATTTAAATTATACTTCATGGATATCCCTACTAATATTATAAATGAGAAAGTATCGCTGTCTGTCTGTCTGTTACGCTTTTACGGCTAAACCACTGAACTGATTTTAATGAAATTTGGTACAGATATAGAGTTGATCTTGAGAAAGAACATAGGATAGTTTTTGTCCCAGAATTTTGAAAATTTCTCTTGGAAACGCGATATAACCGAACTCCACGCGGGCCAAGCTGCGGGCGGAAAGCTAGTAATTAATTAAACTATAAGATAATATGAAAATGCTGGTTTATTTGATGAAACAAGTAACGATGAGAGGTTGGGATTTAAAGTTAAAGAATATAGTAAAGATTTATTTTAATGTAACTTATAAATGTATTCGTTAATAATTATTTAGACTTTAGTTATAAAAAGTTGAATGTTAATTTGAATTTAAATACTTTATTATAGAATTATTTCCCAGGATTTTTTTATTTATAAAACTGTTAGTAATATATATTTACCTTCCATTGTGGTATTTTATATCCGACGCTGTCCAGTGCGTCTTTTAGTTCTTTCAAATCAATATATCCGTTACCGCTCGTGTCCAACTGTAACAAACAAAATGTATATTTATAAATACATATATGTATATATAATATGTATACATGTATATGTATGTATGACCTCTTATATTTATCATAACGTTTACTAATTTGATTTTCCTTAATTATTATTAAACGAGACGGCTCATTACTACATATGTATATGTATAATATATATCTCTATTTGTTTTCTTAAATTAAGCCAACTAATGACATCTGTACCTTTTATTCATTCTATTTCAAATTTAGGTCAATATAAAATCTATGGGACATATAATGTATGTACATATGCAAGTTTTTGTATAAAGGCCGTTCCATGGCATTTGTAGCAAGGTATTCGTTCCGATCGCTTAATTGACCAAACAACCATGAAAACACTATAAAAAAAGCAAATAATATTACTGATGATAATTTTTAATTAGCTTCGCTGTACACGCTGAATTTGAAATGATTTAAAACGCTTTCTCTTCAGTCGGAATTAAATTTATTTTAAATGAAACAATGCTTAGTATAATTACTCGTACTTAATTAAGTCGTAACATAAAATGAATTATATTTTTTATATATTTAAAAGAAAAAAATATTGTATTTTTTTTATTATAATCGTGATCATTAAATTTTGTTAGCCTTGCTTCGTTTCGACAGAGCTTTTTAAGGTAACAACTGAATTTTTCGGCGCCATAACTTATCTTAAGGCAATCAACGACTTATTTGGTAATCACAGAGAAAATATAAGTATTATGTACCTATATTTATATGAATAATAGTTTAAATTAAAGAAGTAATAGCTGCATCAATTATATAGATTGGTCTAGATAGGCTTGTCTAGTGTTATCTATAGATTAGATGATAAAGGATAAACGAAGTCTATAACTTGACAACAAAAAGCAATAGAATAAAGAGTTTTCACAGTAAAACCTAAAAAATATATTACTTATCATTATAAAACTTTACAATAATTTCGGAAATATGTATCGTAATAAAAATATTCTATAACAACAATTCTACATTCATAAAACAATAGCTTTATTGTACACGACATACGTTAAAATAATGTTTGCATAACATATGCATTGGATACACAGCGATAGGACTATTGTCTAATTTCCACTGTTATTGTATTTATATAGTGACATAATTCTACTATAATGTATTACGTAATCTATAGTAGTAACACGAAAACAAACTCTTACAACGGCCAGCTCATGAAAGTACAAGAAAAACTCGTGTGACGTCATGAATGTGACGTCATTCTAATGACGTAATCCCAGTGAGTTTAGTGTATGAAAGTAAATTACATAAATGAATAAATTTGATGTTTATACCGTTTCCGTTTGATGTAAATGGTCAAGGTCGCGTTAACTAGTTCGTTAAACAGAAATTTAACCAGTTTAATGACCACCAGCGTTAATATATTGTATTAATGCATTTTATTATCTCAGTACCATAACTTATATTTTATAGCGGATATTAATAACACATAAAAATAATTCAATATAACTGTAATTCGAGAGGACAGTGACCTATTATTTGCCGGATGTATTATAGTACAATTACATAGCAAGGCCATTATCAGTAGGCCAATGGATTTCATAGATATAATTTCGTTTAGACTGTGACGCAAATTGCAGTGATAGATCGATTTGTAAAAATTGGAGTTAAGGTGATAAAAGACGATAAAAAAAAAGCATAGTCAGGGCGAGGGTTACTTTATGGAATGGACTATAGAGTATAGATACTAATAGATATAGTTGAAGTTACTAATAGATATAGATATAATTACTAATTAAGACACTATATCTAGTAAGATGATGCTGAGGTAAAAAAATGAACATCTTTTATAGTAAAATCAATTATTGCTTTCTAATTTATACGGCCTTGTATTTGATTTTAATCGTATTTTTTATTTGTAAAAACAATGTTTATTTACGATCTAATTTGAAGTATTTTTTAAAGATTTTTATTGGAAGATTTATGGTGATGCAAATAAAGTGATAATTAAAATAAATTTAACAAACATGTTTTAAATGGATACTAACACAGAATAACATTGTAAGTACTGATTGTTCGTTCATCAAATGATTCAGAGAAGTGATAACAAATAGTTGATAAAACCTTCCTGTGCTTTTAAATTTAGTAAAACTACATCATTTATATCGTATTATGAAAAATATATGAGAGAAAAATACTTTTCTGCACTACTCGTTAAGGGGAATTGAACTGCTAGTTTGTTATTTATGAAGTCTCGCAAGTGTTTTGTTCAGATACAATGCATGTAAAATCTTTGAGAAGATTTACATGTGTGTTGTATTTCATATATATAAATATATACAGTTTTTGATAAAAAAATGACATGATGATTGCTGAATAATTAGTGTGACGATGCACTAATGAAACTTTTACTATCTAGATTGATTGACGTAAGAGTAACGTTAAAACTTAAATTTCATTAAAAGAGTTATTATTACGAAGATATGTAAATAAAGTATGAAATTAGTCAGTGGTGACCTAGTGGTTAAAGGGCTCGCCTCTCGTTACCGACGGCGCGGGTTCGATCCTGGCCCGGGCAAGTACCAATGTGATTTTTCCGAGTCATATGTACTTTCTAAGAGTATTTAGACATCACTGATTAATGTTGATTCCCAAAAGAGGGTTGATGTCAGGCAGGCGGCCGGTCGTAAAAACAAATAGCCAAAACTATACACAACATGTAAGGCAGACCCTGGCTATAGCTGGGAAATTGCCAGGTAGAAGAAGATGTAAATAAAGTATGAAAGTTTCTCGCTTCAAACTAGTAGTAAGGTACCATGTTACCATCACAGGGCTCAGTAAATATTCCTCGTTCCAATACACTTTATCATTCATTATGACTAATATGTATGGTATGATTCACTTGTTTACGTAACGTAATGTCCAAGCTACGTGTCCATTTAGGAACTAATTTTTATATTTACATAGTAATCATTTATGATTACCGGCGTTATATTTTATATGTAGCTGTAATTGTTCATATAATTAATCTTTTTTTTGATTCGATATTAATTCTAATGGACTTTGATAATTTTTATCTGATTGAGACGCTTTTATCGATAGAAATTTATTATTAATATATATTTGTATTAAAACAATGTTTGCGAATTTTTTTATATTATTTATATACCTTTTTTAAAGGTGGTAGAGCCTAGCTGTGGTGAGTTACTACAGCTCGAACATGGGCTGGCTCGTCCGGGGAAGTACCACCCTCTCACAGAAGATCGGCGTGAAGTAGCCTTTAAGGCCTCGGCCTCGAATTTTGCGGGCAGCGGAGCGGCAGCGGCGGCGGCACGAAAACGCATACATTTCTCCAAACTAGCGGGCAGCGGGCACCGCTGTATTCGAGGGTCGGTCCATTTGATTATACGCGTAAGATCCTGCCGCTCCCGCTCCCGCTCCGCTGCCCGCAAAATTCGAGGCCGAGGCCTTATGGTTGCGTTTCGTCCGATGAGTGAGAGAACCGGTTGCCCTTTCCCTATTCCTACCCTTTCCTTTCCTTATTCCTACCCCTCCCTATCCCCAAAAAACAAGGTTGACAACGCATCCGCAACAAAATGTTGTGGATATCCATGGGCGACGGTAACCACCTTCCATCGAGTGGGCCGTCTGCTCGTTTGCCACCTACGTAGTAAAAATTATTTTATTTTTTTATTACAAAATATCAAGCAACAAAGGATTTTATTTTTGTTCAAAACGAAATAATCTTTCTTACTTTCCTTATTTTAATATTTATTGAATAATATTTTATTTCGTGTGGATTAAAGCTATGTATTTTATTGTCATAAAATTGTATGTCCATTCGTTTTTATTCAATTTTTAAGAATTTATCCATACGTATGTTGATAGTTGTCAATTTTAAGAAATAAAATATACATTTTATTTATATTAATACTAGAAGATATATATCTAAGATAAGCCAACATCAAAGCAGTATGATCAAAATTTTCAAGGAATTTAAAACGTTTTATTGTATGAATTAATAAAGAAATTATCTTTTGGATAAGCTAATACAATAAATGAAAAAAGTACAAAATAATTTGTTAAATGCTTATAACAAGAAATAATGGTTTCAATATTAGTTCTATTTTTATTTTCAATGAAAATAGTGTATTCCTTTTTCCAGACTTAATGGCAATCACCCCTGGAATAGACGGTTAGTCTAGAGCCTAAGTCTAGTCTAGACTAAACGCCTACAGTCTAGACTCTAGATATTTGATTATGAAATTTTATAGAATACTTTCATTAAAAAACCAAGGTGACTCATACAATAATATATTTCTTATCAATTGCATGAATGATAACAACTATAATTGAATTATTGACTTTATATTTAAATAGTCTTAAGACTGTTGAAATTTAAATTATTTTTCGTATATTTTTTAATTTATTCAGGAAAAATTATATGCATTTTTAATAATTTTTTTATACTTAAAAGATTGAATTGCAATATATACAATAATATATAATAGGTATATGCTTGTATGGTATTAGTGTGTATATGTCTGTTCGTGAATGCGGTGGCAAATGTTATTTGGTAAGGTCTGCATAGGTCAAGGACCTTTCTGATTCGATTAGGGGGACATTGACCCCGGCTTTGATTTATGTATTCAATTCCAAAGTTAGCTCACAATACGGATTTGTTTCGAGGGGAGAGATCTGTAAGATTTCACGATAGGTCGATCCTGTTTAAATCATTATTTTCGTCTATGTTAGGCAGACCCTGGCTAGAGCTGGGAAATTGTCAGGTAGAAGAAGATTAAAACTAAAAACTAATTTGCCATATAAAACTAACAGTTTAGACGAATCGTAAGAAATATATAAACTTTCACTTATAATTATTATAATACAATTTATTTTCTATACGTTACATAAGCCTCATCGCAGTTTGTCAATCTTAGTTATATATTAAATCGTATAGTATTTAAGGAATTGTAAGGAATGCTTTATGAAACACTATTTAAATATGTTAAATTAACATGTCAACAAGAACAATCTAACTGTCTTTTGATATATAATTAATTGTACGAGTTTTCTTAATCAAATTAACCTGATTTAGTATAATCATTACTGATGAAAATATATTAATAAAAATTTCATATTAGGAATGTCAATAAAAAAATGTTTAAGCATAAAAGGACAAAAAGAATACTTTACTAATGTTGAAACATTTTTATCACATAACAATAATAATTAAGATGAATCACTTCAATGTCTATTTATGGTGAATTACCATAAAGGCTTTGACGTACACCATGAGTAACAAGTATCGTATGTCATGGATTTATCTAGGAAACCATATATGTACATACAGACGTAATGACATTTGTAGATGGATTATATAGAAATTTTAATTATACTAATTAGTATTAACGAGAATTGTATTGTATTTTCTTTTTAAATATATTTTTTTATATTATAAATAATGAATTTGTTGTTATTTCATAAATATTAATATCTAAGATTTTCGGATTTCGTAAGCGATTTTTCATTATAAACTACATACTCCCGACGTTTCGGTTTTTCGAGAGTATGTAATTCATAATCGAAAATAAAAAATGGCTTAGTAAATCCGACAATATTAGTTTCATTTTAAAATTTAACTGTTTGTGTTTATAAAATTTTAATTAAATGCATCCCCATCGAAATCGGTCAGAGGTTTAAGAGATAATCGCATATCTACATACACACAAATACAAAATTACGTTCAGTATGTAAGTATTGAAACAGTTTAATTAAAATAACCGAAACAAACCAATAATGCTACGCTTTAATTAAATACTAAGTACCTACCAATACACGTGAAGATTTAAGTATGGAAGATTTATGTTCGTTTTTCTTTCATTCAAAATTTCTAAGCAGATTTTTATAAAACTTTATTATTACGTAGTTCCTATGTGAGAAAAAGATAAGATCTTTTTGAGTATAGTCTGATTTTCGGGGAAAATTGGGGTTTTTGAACGAAGCTGAAAGATGCAACTAGTTGATATTTTAGCAAATACAAAAAAAATATAACATTGCTGATAAATTTAAATCAAATAACTTCTTTATTTCATAAATTCAATTAAAGTTCATACAAGTCTGTCACTAACTTTTATGTTTCTAAGAATATATCCTAGGATATTTGTCGAGATAAATCTCAAGATAATCGTATCTTGTATCCTTACATCCGTATCAAAGGAGACAGGACGCGTCTTGTAAGGGGTCTTATAAATTCAACCTACTTTCATTAGACCTATTGACCCATTGTTGGACTATTATTATATTATACAGGATGCTCTAGTTTCGAAACTGGATTTCTATCAACAAACAAACATCTCTTCTACCAGGCAATTTCCCAACTTTAGCCAGGGTCTGCCTTACATGTTGTGAATAGTTTTTGGCTAATTTTTTTTTACGACCGCCTGCCTGACATCAACCCTCTTTGGGAATGCATTAATCAGTGATGTCTAATTACTGTTAGAAATTACATATGTTGTACATAAGTATGTTGATGAGGGACTCGGAAAAATCAAGCTGGTACTTGCCAGGATCGAACCCGCACCCACTAGGCCACCTGACTTAATCAACAATCAAGCATATATAAACAAAACAATATATTAATAAATAATATTTTACCTTTATCTATTTTACAGTAAAATAGAAAACTTAGTATTTTTCACAATATCGGATCTAATGCAACAAAACGGATTTTAAATGTAATCAATCATAACCTATTAGATGTTAAAACATCCTTTGTATAAAATAATTGCTTCCATTACAAAAGCAAATCCCTTTAAATTATTTTAAGTAAATATTTTCCAGTTCATTTAAGTCGCCTGTATCTTGAAGGGGACTTCTCGGAAGCCAATCAATGAGCTTTGATATGACGTGATGAGTAGTAAGGAGACAGCTCATTAGAAGTGCCCTCAACTCTACAGGGCAATGGGGGGCAATTACGTTCTAGTAATAATTGATTGACAATCACTGATTTATTTACAATTTGGTTACTTTAATTAAAATGAATAGCATAATTATTTTATAGACTCTAAGATTATTTAAGTATTTTCTGTTTCTTTTTTATATTCGATAATTTTTCATAAAGATTATTTGAGGGGATATACATAGATTTCGTTCTGGTTACCTAACTTTATAAGAAGCAACCTTACTAATTGAATTTTTCGAAAATATTTTCATTATACGACCTGACTTTTAAATAGTAAATAACCTAATTAAAAAAATCTATATAAAAAATATTTTTAAAATATAAGTCGTAAAGAGTTAAAGGATATAACTAGCCTAATTTAAGATTTTAACTGCAATTTTTGCTTAATCTGATGGAAAGTATAAGTACTTTAAAAGATTTAGTATATGGTTTTAAAAGATACGTTTTAGTATATGCTTTTAAAAGATTTAGTATATGCTAGAGAGTTACAATATAAGGGAAACCAGCTGATGCTTCGTTGGCTCTCGACCCGTATAACTAGTCCGAGTTTGCACGTCACACTACATACGATGCGTCTCGCGTTTCTAATTCAATAACTTTAAAATAAAGTGAGAAAATGTATGAATAAACTGTCAAAACTACGTGTGTAGATGACGGAGTGAATTCGGAATAAGCATATTAAATATAGGACTAATTTTAAATCTAATAGAGAAATTATAAATTTTATATTTAGTGGTCCTATAGCAATCTTCAGAGGTATTTTGTTAAAGGTCGACAAATTATTACGACTTATCAATATACTATTAAAAGTTTCATATCACAACAAATAAACAAAACAGCTGTGTTAATGCACTTGATTTTTATTACTTCACATTAATAAATAAAAATATATTATTTTTCTTTATATGTATGGGTGTAAACTGTATATAAATATATATGTGTATGTGTGTGTGTGTGAGTGTTATTATGACACGAAGCTACAGAGAAGTTGTTTACATTTATTAATATTTATATGTTTACATTTTAAATATATATTCTACTTATATCATTAACATGAAGGTTTGTTGGGATATACGTGTGAATGTTTATAGCTCATTAGCCAAATTAAACAGATTTTGATGAAACTTTATAGAAATGTTAGTTTCATTAGAACAAGACACGTCTTAAATATATCCCAGAATTACATGTATCTCTGTGAAATCTAGATACAATATATGTACTAATAAGAAGTTACACTTCAAAAACTATACATATATATAAAATAAAATAAAAAAATATATAAAGTAAAACGATTTTTAACACACATCATTTCCCTTTTAACCCAATTCCGAACTCCAAGCAGACGAAGTCTCATACAAAAAGTTATAGTATTTATAATATGAAAATAATAAAAATCAAGATTTATATTTAGTGACATAGCAAAACAAAACTCTTTACCCACTCGGAAACGATTCCGTTTAATTAACAAAGTAATCGAAGGTAGGCATTAAATGTGTTTTATTCGCTTCCTATAAGCAATCAATAAAATATATCCTTGGGAGATTTTTATTCAGGAAATCAAATCTGAGTATTTACGAGACAGTTACTGTCGCCGTCTGGCGTCTGAGACTTGAGAGGCGAAGGTGAAAATTATTATCAGATGAGAAATAAGAAGGGTCGAAATACACTTAAGAAAAATACGATATTTTTGAGAGTACTTTAAATTTTAGTTCTATCTATGATTTAAATATAAACATATTTTTGTTTAGAATGAGAGAGTAATTGCAAAAATTTCTTTGATATAAGAAATTCAAGGAGAAAACCGTTTTTAAGTATATTGATGGTGGGAGCGACAAAATTTTTTTCTGCATTTAACGAATCCAAAGAGGTTTTATTTTATCTATTTTTAAAATTAATTTTACTTTAAAATATTTTATTTTACAAACTGCCACATTCTATAACTGAGCAAATTGTTATATAAATTGTATCAAAAAAAATCTAACTTAATATTTTTCTCACACATTAACATTTAAACTTAAATGGAAGAATATAAAAGACCAAAGTTGCCAGTGTTAATAAAAAAAAAACAATAAAATTCAGACACATTCCGTCAACAAATATGAGCAAATAAAAAAGAGGTTTTATATTAAGAATTATTTTAATTTTTATAAGCCCATCCATCACGGCCGGGTTACAATGATTAGACAATAATATCTGGGAAACAGAGCATGGGAAGGGAACGGTACACCCATGTATGGCATGAGCGGAGCGTGCTCCCACGGCCGCCATTCAAATTGAAACGGATTCACTTGGAAAATATTCTAGAATTAATTTGAATTTAGAATTCAGGATGAGAATCGATTTGCTGGCTTGTATAAGTTACGTAATATATTTTTTAATGATTATAATATTAACAAAAAGTATTTAATTATTGTTATATGCCAGTGTTGCTACAAGTACTAGTGAGATCTATATACAGGTGTACTTTTTATCTCGGGGTATGTAATAATTTTTTGTAAGTCAAACCTAATCTATTAGGACTAAATTTAACTGCAATTGCATGTAGATATATCTGAGTAGATATACATAGAGGTTTTTCAAATAAATACTCAAGTATTTTTCTACAACTTCGAGCTAAAAATGTTTGGTATTAGAAATAAAGATTCCTACAATTAAAATAACATTTGTCACCTACAAAGGCGATCTTATTGTACATATATTTCATAGTAATAATAATGATAAAAAATTACTCAGTTAAGTTACTATTTAAAGTTCTAGAAATTACTATAATTCAACTCTAAATATTTTCATTTACGATTCCATAGATAATAGTAACATAAAGTGGAAAAAAATAATTACAGTAATTAAAGACTAAAATACTACAACACTAATTGTTTTGATGAAATAGCTCAATAATCATATATTTATGTCAAATTGTATACCATTAATTTAATAAAGTACATTCTTTATTAGTTTTGATCCAATTTAACTACATATCAACAGTGTATTTTTTAAGTTGGTTAAAAAATAAGTAAAAAATTTAATAAGTGTATATCTAAATTGTTACTGCTTAACATATAAAATACTATAAGTGTGATCAATTGAGAAATCTGTGAAAGAGATTAGAAACAAATATATAATAGTACTTAGAAATAATTAATCTCATTGTACTCATTCTTTTATTTAACATGAAATCATATGTAATATGTAACTTAATTAATTATAATTAATTATTATTATTATTATAATTAACCTTTTATATCTCATTTTACCATATCATTTATAAGATTAAAATTATTAAACAATTTTATTTAATAAGTACATTTATAAATGAAACGGAAGTTTAATGATAAATGTATTAAAATAAACTAATGATTAAATTTATTAGTCATTCCATCTCATATGAAGATTTAATATCACTTTCATTGTTCAATCATTATAAAATTAAATTATAATTTCACTTAGTTTTTTTTTTTTATTATATACTGAGATATCTTTGAATCACTTTTTTATTGTACCATCAGACAAACATCAATTTTCTTTTCATTTTCATGTATAAACCCACATATATCTTTGCTATTGGATTTTAAACCTATGTACTATATGATTAAGTATATAATGCTATGTATATTATATGCAGTATGTAAGATTTAATGAGATATATACACGCGATCGTAATTAGTGTATAATGTATCGTGTAAGAAAGCGTCTTGATAAAATCATATCATTAATTAATGATTTGTAATCATATGAGACGATAAAAAGTAGATAGTAATATTATTTCTATCATGAAATAATAAAAAAAAACTACTACAATAAATCCGTTACAAAACGAGAAGCAAATAAGTATTGTGTATGCTATTTTTGGATCGTAGAATGCGCATGCGCACGTGCATGTTTTAATACTCAATGCTATGTATGGTTCGAATTTAATACAACTGTGTACTATTTGGTTGATTTAAAATGAAAAGTGGTACATTATTTTCAATATTATTAGTGAATACATTATATAATATATAATGAAAGTTATCTTTAAGTATTTGTTTTATCGTTGTAAATATTCTGTCAAACGATAACGTTATTCCACTAATAATTATTAATTTCAGTAAATGAAATTATATGTATAACTTATGTATATAATTGTAACAAAGAATTTTAGTTCCCGTGAGTCAACTTAAATATTGACAGTGCAAATGAACTAGGCGTGACTATTTGAGTAAGAGGCTCTAAGTCTTTGTCCACTTAAGTTTAAATAAAAAATATTTAAAAGGATCTTAGATGGTTTTAAAAGGCGCTGCCAAATTGTCTATCAAGAGATGATTAACAATTCAAACAAAGCTCTTCAATTCGTTGTCTTTTAAGCGGTTTTTATTGTACTTTCTACATTAATGATCACAACACAAAAATCTACATTAATGATTTAAAATTTATTTAAGATAATATTTTAATTAATTGATAGTGTTGAAATATCTGTATAATATATAATATACATTTAAATGGCAACATCAACAATCACAGCTAAATAGCTTATATTCTGATATATCAGAGTACTTCTTAGTTCACCTTTAAGCCATGCGTCATCGTGTCAACCTAAGTGTAAACTATTTGTTTGTGTGAGTGTGGACAGTACTCCTTTGTTACTAAACCGCCTTGGGAGTTATGTGGCCCTGGTACTTGGGGGCTTACAATGATTAAGTTTTCCTCACTAATTGAGACCAAGCTTCGTCTCATGTATATAAAATCCCTACTAATATTATAAATGCGAAAGTAACTCTGTCTGTCTGTCTGTTACGCTTTTACGCCTAAACCACTGAACTGATTTTAATGAAATTTGGCACAGAGATAGAGTTGACCTTGAGAAAGAACGTAGGATAGTTTTTATCCCAGACTTTTGAAAAGTTCTCTTGGAAATGAGATATATGTATAACCGAACTCCAAACGGGCGAAGCTGCGGGCGGAAAGCTAGTGAATATATAAATATACTTATAATATCACATGTTAAATAACCCTTTATATATAAATGGTACCGACAACAATTTCATTCAATTTAGATTAATTTGATTTCCGATAATTGATTGATAAATTACTTAAATTTTTTACAATTTATACGCTTTTAATTTAATAAGCGTACTTAATCAGAATATTATGTTTTAAATACATAAAATTGATTAGGTGTTAATTACTCTTTGACTAAATATTCCGTATAAAGCTCAGTTAAAATATTATAAATTTTACAAGTGACTATTTCTAAACTTGGTTTAAAGTCACGATGATTCACGCGTAGGGTGAGCACCCTTTGCATAATAATATATTGATTTTCAAAGCCCTCCTCATTATCTAGTTATGGGCAGTAGGGGACAGCATTTTTGCACCATGCTGATTTGATTAATTCATATTTTATTTAATTAAATATTTTTTATGATTTAACCAAAAAAAATCGATCTTAATTATAAATATTAGTCCAAGTTTTCATAGAAGAACAAATTTGTTTTTCTTGATACATGTCATGTCGGTTGAATATAGACAAAAATAAAAATAATGAACATAGAATACAATCAGGTTTTGTAGTAATAACAAATAAACAAACATTCATAGTATAAACTTCAGTAAGGGCAAGGTATACAAGGTAAAAAAATACCCTTTTACTTCATACAACATGAAGTTGGTCGTAGTTAGTTTATATCCTTGCGACCATATTATATAATAATAAATTGCTTATTTTACTAATACATAATCTATTATTATGTATATAAAATAAATACTTTAACATCGCTATGAACGTCTATCAATGTATCGAAAGATTAAAACAAAAAATCACTATAAAACGTATGTATATTTAAAAGTATAATTTCAACTATTAAAGTACTTCTTATTGAGAATATTTCATCTACCCCAAGTATTTCAAAAACAATTTACTTATTAAACTTCAACTTACATAAGGTCAATAGGTCAGTAATAAATGACTCTAATGACATCCAATTGAATATTATTAGCTAAATCAGAACACGCATGAGACATGACTCATAATAGAACTCGGTTAATTTTAAAGCAATTTACAAGAATTGAGGGATTTCTTAAAAATAAGTGACGTCATATGTAAGTATTATAGGCAGATATTGTTATATGTAGAAGTCGATATGCTATTATGTCAATATAAGCTATTTATTTAAAATAATAAAAATAAAACAATGTCATATAAAAATATAATAAATTTAATCGAAATTAAAAACTTAATACGATACTAAGAATTTTTGCAATTCCCATTGAAGCAAAATAATTGAAATTGCAATTAAGTACGACAATTGATTTAAAGACAATGTAAAGGAAGTCGTTAAAAATTTTACATTAAATTATGGTTTTATAATTTTATAATACCTATATGTAAAGTTTGTAACGGCTGTTCAAATATACGTCATTGTAACAGCTGACTCACGAGTCAAATGAAATACCATTGTATTTCGTAAACTATGCTGTGGTTAAATATCTGGTCAAATATAATGGAGTCACTCGATTCCCCTGATCGCACTCGAAACTTCTTACTTTATAACTGGTATTGAATTCGCAAGAAATCCATAAATATAAATTAATAACTTCTATGTACTTTAATTATTACATATAAGAAGAAAGTGATTTCGTTTAAGCTATTTCTCAAAACGTTTGTGTTATATTTGGAAATTATTTAAGACAGAAACACTAGAAAATAAGTTATATCTTTATTTTTAAGGCTGAAAGCATTAATAACTAGTGTAAAAATTAAAAATAATACGGAAACAGTCGCGGAGAAAACCTAGTTTCTTCATATTTCAATGAGAGATTTAATTATTACAGAATCTTTCTTATAATAGCTGAACTGTCTGTAAAACATGACCAATAAAAAAAAATGAGAAATACCATCACATTGGAATAACAAAAGTAATATGCAAAATAAATAACTACCTACTTATACATAGAAATTTACTACGAGAATACTCTATGATGCAAAACTCTTAGTCTAAAAAATACTACGCACAGACTAAAACTCAAAGAGCGTTCTCAAAGAGCGTGTAACGTTAGTGCCGGGTCATTGGCATTCAAAACTGTATCGACAATATGAGGTCAATACGTGACATATCCAATTACACGGGATTCGCAACTCCTTGTTAAACTCGCTGAACAATTATATTTACATGTATAATATCATGTCTTTATATTACCATATAAATTGTTTTAAGTGGAATCAATTTAGAATATTATTCACCAAAACTAAAACCTCCTGATTGGCATAATTTTTTCCGTTATTTATAATTTTGATTTATATTATCTGTGGTAACTATTTGTCATGAGGCATTTGCAAATGGTGCGGAAATCAATGTTGCTGTATTAAGTCTTAAAAAGCATAATACGTCTCCTGAATATTGCTAAAATCTTTTATAACATTGTTTGTAGTCTAGATAGTTAAAGACCTAGGTATTGCGTCACTTGACAAAGGCTGGAGTGACCACATTCCAATGCAAGGTCGATGTATCTTACAAAGGATTCTTATTTGTGATTAAAAATACGACAAGACTATAGAGAACAACGTAATGCAATTAAATAAGTTCATATATTTTTAACATCTCAATATTTAAAGTCTGTATATGTATATGTATACATAGATTATCTTAAAAGTATTACACCTTAAGAAATCGATTATAAAACAAGTAAAAAAATCGTCACTTAGGCATATAGAAGCTGTTATAAAATGTAAGAATCTTACAAATAATATAAAAGGACACAGAATACGCAATAAGAACGCGACCAAGTACATACAGGAACACATATCATGTTAATTGAAGTGTAGAATTGCAGTAAACAAAAACCGAGATTTTATACCATAACTGTACAATGAAAATACTAAATATAACTTTAATACATCAAGGCATGACTCAACGGGAAGGGGTTTCGATTGTCTGACCGCGTTTTTAATGAAATATTTTCACCTTTACGTGATTAATCGCCGTTAAATTTTTATCACGTGTGCATCAAAACATTAAGATGTTTAAAATCAAGTGCTGAATATTTATCTTGCGAATTTTTTTAATGAATACGATTTTTAATGTAAATTATTTTTTTGTGTGTTATTCCTGACCACAGATAATTGTGGAAATATGTCAATGACATAAAGAAAGCTAGCGTTATTCAGGAAAACAGATCTTTCTAGGTAACCTTGAATTGAAGGATATTTGAAGATAATAGTTCTGGCTATAATATTGTTGTATAAGAATGTTTTCATTTATTTGATTATGTTCATATCCCTACTTACACATAACTACGACACTCTCAGATTTAAAAACATATAATTTACCCGTTGATTTTGATTTTTTTCTTACAATTTTGATATGCAAAATTAGTACTTATATCAGGGGATTTTTTTTTAATTATAATATCCTTCAATCTATTTTAGAAGCTAACTTAATATAAATGTTACAAATAACAGAAACTTATTTAAAACACATTAGCCATAGGTACATATAAGATTATGATTAAATTAAACATTTTTATTAAAAAGATCTGTATTTATAAATAAAAAACATAACTAAACTTTATGTGACAAGCATTTAACTATTTATTATTTTAATTTTGATTATTGAAACATTCGATGTTAATATTGTGTCAAGGGGAGACATTACAAGACTTGAATATTAAACCATGTGGTAAAATTGCCTCATGGGTAATGGATAATGTATGACGCAAACATATATGTGTAGAATGACTTAGTCATGTACTTTAAGATATTTTACATTAAAATCACCTTGAGCTTCACATTCTCGTTATTTTAAATAAAATAACAACTCCGGAATGTTTAAAAGATATTTCAGTTACTATTATATCTATGTATTTGTATAATGACCAATATAACATCAGTTATTTGATAGCTATTGCTTCTATGTAGTTAATACATAAAATGTGTAGATACATTAAAACAGTACACATACAGAATCTTCACTAGTATAAGTGGTTTAAATTTCTGTATAGTAAAATCGGACAATAAATGTTTATTTATATTTCCATACAAACAAAAACTGTTGAGAAATCACAATTTGTCAACTTCTAAAAAACCCACAGCTGTTTTTATTATCAAAGAACTTTTTAAATAGATAAGAGTACATTTACTGTACTACAATGAACAGTTTATCATTTCAAAATCAATATCAATATGTGACATGGCACCTGCAATAAGATTAGATAATCATAAGGAGTTTTATTGTATTAATTTTTTTTAAATTGTCTCCAAAGAGTTTTCATGAAATAGGATATGTATGAACAAATAAAAATGTTCTTTACCTCTATAGATTTTTTAAATAAATGAAGAAAATAATGAATGAGACAATTTATATCTTTTCCTATTATAAGGTTGCATAGTGCAAATAACAATGTGCATGCAAGGTGCTGTGTCAATGTAATACATGTGCATAAAAAAATTAATCATAGTATAAACTTTAAGAAATATTTTAATTACCATGAAAACACGAATTTATACTTAAGTGATTTGAATTTGGAATATAGAATGAATCTCTTTTTTACTTTAAGTTGCACATATGTAAAATTATATATACACAGTAGTCGAATTCCGGTAATAAATGCATGGTTTTACGACCACACGCGGACTCGACTCGAGAATGGTGCTGGGTACGCTAAAATACGTACACTCCATAAACGGCAAACAAAACATGATTTATTGCGAAATGTAAATTAAGTATTCATATATAAGAATTGATTCAGTCTGGAGTCTTTTGCGCATTAACTGCTTAGTATCCATGCCGGTTGAAGACATAACTTGGACTTACCTGAGCAAATTGTTCCCTGATTTCAGTTAGCTCCTCATCGGTCAATTTTGAATTGTCTGCCATTGTCACAGAAAAAATATCACAAAAACAATTATCACATCTACAAAAGTACTTCAAGTTTAAATAAAGTTCATATATTATAAAGCTAGTAAAAATTTTTGTTTCGCACTTGTTACTTAAGTTTTTTTTAACGAAAATACAAAAATAATAAAATTAATTTAATGTAAAAGACGCACAGAAACTATCACAATTCCACACACTACCTATTCTATTACTGCGCTTACTACGAGCCGAAAAACCCACTACCAGTCCTTAGTCTACGTAGGTCGGCGGCTGACAACCAATGGCGAGCCGTTTAGAATTATTGAATAAATGGCTTTGTGAATCATGATCATTGATTCTAACTTTCATAATAATATTGTTATTCATGTTTTGCTATATTTTTTTAACTAACAAATGAAACACAATTCTTGTAAAAAATAAATAAAACTCCTTTTAATATTTTTGTAGTGGCAATACTTTCTTTGTTGAAAAACTTTGTTCAAAACGCCATCTATAGATGTTTCATTACACTGCCATCTAGCGAAAGCATATTTAATCTATTTGAATATTGTGAGTTACTTAAGGTACTGCTTTTCGACAATAGATGTGTAAGGAATATTCTGGAATTGTCTAGCAAAATTTTTCAGTCACAATCCAGGTGTTTTTAAGGCAGAGCCCTAACTTAAAAGCCTGATATTACTGTTATAACTATTAAATAAGTTATGTAAAATAAAACATAAATTTATTTCTTACGAAAACGGTATATTATATGCTTTAAGTACTTACTTTAGCAACTAAATAACTTTTAAGTTTTCTTTATATTAAGAAATAAATAATAAAAAAATAATAATCTTTTAACGTTTTATGATATATTGAAATATTTACAAGACTTAAATATATATTTTTAATAAATATTGTATTTACCTTAAAGACTTTTTATTAATTTAGACAACATATAATTTAGACGGACCTAAGTTTATAGCCCATGGATTCTAGAATTTTCTACATAGGTTTAAACTTTACGATCGAATAAATCAGGATGCGCGCGCAAAACAGCAAAACTGCATCAGTTTAATTCAAGCGTCGAGAGGTGAAAGTTGCGGGCTTGCAAGCGATATATTTTTTTTCGGAATTTGTGAAAAGAATCCAAAATGTCTTTACTACCATTACTTTTGGATTATGAATTAGAACGTCCTCGTCGTATTCTCGATCAGCATTTCGGCTTGGGGATATCTCCGGACGATCTTTTGAACGTTGTGTGCGGTCCGACTTTGAGTCGCGATTACTACCGGCCCTGGCGTCATCTTGCAGCCGCTGCAAGAGACGTCGGCTCCAGCATCAAGACGGACAAGGATA
The DNA here is from genome assembly GCA_916720795.1 of Danaus chrysippus. NCBI lineage: Eukaryota > Metazoa > Arthropoda > Insecta > Lepidoptera > Nymphalidae > Danaus > Danaus chrysippus. The sequence goes on along the minus strand of CAKASE010000064.1, from coordinate 3,993,830 downwards.
AGTTCCAAGTGAACCTAGATGTGCAACATTTCAACCCTGAGGAGATCAGTGTTAAAACGGCCGATGGCTACGTCGTCGTGGAAGGGAAGCACGAAGAAAAGAAGGATCAGCATGGATATATTTCGCGTCAGTTTTGCCGCCGGTATGCTCTGCCGGAGGGTTGTGTGCCTGAAACCGTGGAGTCTAGATTGTCTTCTGATGGTGTTTTAACAATAATAGCGCCACGGAAGGTGCCGCCGGCGGTTGAAGGCCAACGAAATGTTCCGATCACTCAGACCGGGCCTGTGCGTAAGGAGGTGAAGGATCAAGCCAACGGAGACAAGGCTTAAGTTTTTAATGCTTTCCAAGTCATTCCTTCTCACTAAGTCATTCTTTTCCGCTAAGACTGATTTTTATTTTAGTAATATAATTTGGGTTCATTAAACGTTGTTTCATTTTCGCTCATCTGCCATGATTAGTTATTTTATCCAAAACCAACTTCATACATTCACTGTAAGAGAAGATTGTATGTTATTTTAGTACTAACCAAAATTTGAAATCGTAAAATCTGCAAATAGTACTTTAGAAAGTAAATATCTCTAACCGTAAAATTTCGTCTTTATAAAGTTGAAGAAAATTCTTTTCAGTCGATAAATTATTTGTGGTTTAATATTTTTATTACATTGCATTGTTTAGGAAAAAATTTGCTTATAATATTACAAATGGAAGGATTAGGTACGTCTCGTATATTTTGTTATTGGATACATTTAAATAAGGCTTATAAAATTCATTAGGAAATAATGACCTCTACGAAAATTTGGCTTGGAACTAATATAACAAAGAAGAAATCAATCACCAATCTTCATGGTTTTTGTTATAATTGTCATTTGTCACGGTAATGGCGACGACATACCGATTCTGCGCCCTAAAGACGCATACATTACATGCATCATATAGTTACACGTACATTACCAGCATTGAGCTTCTTAGCTATAATTTTCCATAATTGCTTGATAAAATCGCTAGTCAGATAAATAGAATTGCACTCAGAAAAACAATCAAAGAAAATCAAAGTAAAATAATTTTAATTGGTATGCCAGGAAAAATATGACTCATTTCTCATAGATAGTATAGTTTATAAAGGCATTAGGTTAATGTTTTAAAGGCATCAGGTTTCGAGAAGCCATCTTTCAGAACTCAATACATGCTACCCTAATATTTCATTCAGCATGTCCGTGGCATATTTGGATCACCAATGACATCTGCATCTCATTCACCTTGAAGATCCATAATTTTATTAGTCCTTGGAAACTGGTGGAAGGTCTAGCAAAAAAATTACTAAAGCGATGAGTCCAAATACTGCAACAGTGATCAAGGAACGATTCCTTTATTAGAATATCTCACTAAGATTGCTGATTTAGCCTGACTTAGGTCTCGCTAAGTCTTTTCTAGCTAGTATAGGAAACTACAAGGGTGCTTGTAGACAGACATAAAGCAAGTAAAGATGACTGTGGACACTCTATGGTAGAGGTTGGTATTCTTTACGTAATCTAATTTCGGTAGTCTTTATATGTATAAAGCTAGTGACTCCATTATTTTCTAGCCATAGTACTTAACAATATGCACCTGAGCTGTCTTCGCTTCAGAGATGATTATTACGCTTATCTTTAATGAGTAATGACTAATATTATAGTGTAATGACTGCAGTAATGTGTGTGCAAAGCTATTTAAAACCACGCCACAACTAGGTGATGCACTTGTTGTATAGAAAGCTTTGGAGAGGGTTTAGTAACATGGCTAATTATACCTAATAGATATTGATAAGCTTCCTAGCTATGGCATACACCTTCGTATGACTGCCTGTATTTCTGATTCTTTGTAGTACCGTGCCATACAAGCTATAGGTGTTCCAATCATCACTAGTAGAGTATTGCAGTATCCTCACACCTAAATTTTGGACGGTTTGTTGAGTGCAAGACTAAGTTTCTGCAGGAATATTTGGTGTCAATGGTAAAGTATGGTAGTACTTCCTTCCCGACCGGATTCTTTATAATTACAGGGCACTAGACTTGTGGAGTATTGCTGCCCTTTTTGGCATAGACCCTGCTTAATGTCACCTTATAAAGACGTATAAAAAGATTTAAGTAAATAAGTATAATGTTTTCTGGGTTTATTTATTAACTTATTTAAATTAAGCTTCGTGGGAAGACAAATCAATCGTTTCTTGTACAGTTAATTATAATAGAAATTGGCAATCTTGTAAACTAACATGATCAGCTAATATTGGCAAAGACTTATTTATGCCCTTAGTTATGTGAGAACTCTTCAATATGCTTTAACCTTAATTATTATATCAAAGTATTAATATAAAATAATTACTTCAATTTGTTCATCTTTTGTTGTGTATTTATTAGTAAGTTTTTTAAATGAGTTTAGAAATACAGAACGAGTTTGATGATCATTTTTAATGAGTTTAGAAATGTAGAATTCAAACTAGTACATAGAAGAGATTTTTGCATCCCAATAGCTCTTAAAATCCTTGGTTCCTTGGGAAACCAAATACCCCAAAGACCATGCTATCAATTACGAGATCACTAATGATTTAAAAATAATGTTTAATTTGTACTTTTTAGCGCTACCTATGTTTAGTTCCGTCTGCTAAATACCAGTAAAAATGCAATTTTGATTGTTTGATTGATTTTTATCACAGCCTGTTGAATACATTATAGTATTTAGTACAATCAAGTCTTTTTAATATTTATGAGTTGATTAAAGTTCATATAATAATGATTATAAATATCTTTATTTTAAAATGAAAGTCGTATCAGTTACAAAGTTTATAGTTGAACTATACATTTTCAAATTTGAAAATAAAGTAAAAGAAGTCGCGGACAAAAAGTAGTTCATTGTATAATTATGTATAATGAACATCACAAAGACATCAAAGACATCGACTCTTTGATGAGTAAAAAATGATCACGTCAATTGCAATAAATTTTCGTGCATAAAATATTTTATTAAAAAAATAAATTATATACACAGTTGTTTAATGATGCATAATTTAAATTTTTTTAAAACAGTAGTTCGTTCATTGATATGTAATTATGATCAGGACTGCCATCCAATTGTACGTTAGAATGGAGTAATCGTGGTCAGTTGCTTTGTTTACAAGATTGCCAATTTCTATTGAAATGGACTTTAAATAGATTCGGCTTTAATAACTTTAATATTGTTTATACAAGTATGTCACATCAACATATAATAATAAAATTAATCCCATAGGGGGTTTGGAATTGAAAGGATAGCATTTAAAAAAAATATACCACTTGTTTAAAAAATAGTCTTTATCTTATATACATAAATGGAGGAAATATATGAAATAAAAAATATTAAAATAGCGTTCTAACTGACATTTAGGTAAATTTTACCTAAGTGTCAGTTGAAAACATTTAATTTGAATTTGTATTGTCATTTCTAAATCATCACTTTCGGACACTTCTGTTAACTTTCCCGTAAATCTCTGGGAAGGCTTCCTTGCAGTACGTCAAACTATTCCTCTGTTTGTCATAGAGCGTGTGGTCGAACATCTGTCTGAACTCATCGAGGGTTGTGTATGTATCTGCATACAGCATTTGGAAACCGCGTTTTTTGGCCACAAATTGTTCTATTTTTCTTGTTGATGATACCTGTAAAAAATTATTGTGAATTTGAAGTTAAATTCCTGGTGATATAAAAGTGTTGATAGAGAAAAAATCTTTTTCTCATTAAAACAAAAATGGTTCGAACTTAATTATTATAGTTCGAATATTAATTAATACAACCATTTACAAAAAATAAAATCATAAAATAATTTAGGAATGGTTTTTTTACGACGAAATGATTTAGTCTCAAATACAAATAATATGAATAGTTTCTTTTTATTTGAGTGTCCTTTAAATAGAACCATGAAAAATCCCAAAGCCCAAAAACTAAATTAAATAAACAAGTACAAACAAATACGTATACACCACGATTATTCGCTATACATCAAAGTCCTTACCGTTTCAAATCCGTTTGCTTTCGGCACGCCATAGACACCTATATCAACAAACATTTGCCACTCCCCAGAATGTATCTTCAACTGGCCAGGGTTGTTGAATATTTTGAATGGACATAACCATATGGGATAGACCTACAGAATAGAATCATTTGATCTTAATTGTGTATTCTTGCACAGAAAATTTACTTGTATTATAAAGATATGTTTTTATTATATTCACAAGAGTCATGCGAACACGTTTTAATCCAAAAAAAATACAAATAAATGTATTTCCAGCAACCGTGACCACGGGCAGAAGAAATGCTGCTGAAATCTCGTCTGCCCGTGAGTATACTCGCGAAAGACTTAGATCTTTTTACCAATTATTAAGTTGGGTTGAAATAGAGACAACGATAAATAAAATTAGTAGATTTTTAAAATAAAATGCTTATATTAATATATCTACCTCGAATTCCTTATGGAAAACGTCAATAGCTTCTTCCATAGTTTCGATTGGCACCAACATATCTTGTATGACGTGTCCCTTATTGTATAATTTCGTGACCGCTTCAGGTTGAGTGAGCTTCAATAATGACACTTCAGGAGGCATTAACCAGCCGAATAGATAACGGAAAATAATATTGTTACCAAATGGGACTATGTCCTGAAAGAAAAAATATGTATATATTTTGTTTTACCAATTAAGCTACTTTCGTTACAGCTCATTTATTTATTTATTTATGTACCAAAAATTGAAATGGTTACATTATTATCAAAGACATGAGATACACAAAGGAAAACTTATCTCTCAAAAGAGATCTCTACCAGAAAACCTTTTGATAGACGAAATTAGAAAAGAAATGTGGTGAAGGGACATTAAAAAAAGAGAAATATACAGGGTGACTGGTGAATTACTATCAATATTTAAGGAGCATACTCGGTACATGATTCTCATTCGAATTATGTAAAAAAAATAGGTACTTAATTTTTGACCAAATTTCCGTATAAATAAATAAAGTGTTGACACGTTCCAAGTTTTCCAAGTGTGCGCGGCGTGCGGCGGCGTGCTGATACAACAACACGCCACCGCGCGCGAGTGTGTGTGTGTGTGTATACCTAATCTTTAGGGTGTTCATACGATGCGTAATTAATTACATAACTTTTGGTTAACTTTACTTAGAAGTTTATTAATATTTATGTTATATTAATTTTTATTTTGTCATATATGATCGTCAAATATCACGTCCTCAAATATCGATAGTAATTCACCAGTCACCCTGTATATATAAACATAAGAAAATTATGATATTGTACAATATACATACATACATAGGTGTATACATAAATATATACATACCACATTGCTTCGAAATACTATGAACAAATAAACATAACATTTCAGATGGTTTAAATGCTAGTGCTTTTGGACTCTCTTTGCAAAAAGGTGGGAGTGAGTTTCAAAGTGGTGGAGTTTGAACAGAGAAGAATATTTAATATATTTGTACTTTGTTTTATTTGAATAACTATGTAATTAGAACCTAATACATCTTTACCACAGAAATTTACTAACCTGAAGTTCCCAAAAGAAACTGCGAGTGTGTCGATGGTAATAGTCCCTCAATGGTATGTATTCTATATGCGAGTCTCTATTCCCTTTTCTATACTTGCTTAAATATTTTTCGAGTTGCTTGAAGAACCATTCGGAATACCACTTGCCGATTGGATTAAACTGCATCAAAAACAGGTATAGTAGTAGGTAAATAATTTGACAAGAGCATAAAATTATCAAGATATTTTGATTCCTTAAACACATTGACGCAAGAAAGTTTGTGGCTTAATAGAAATAGCATGGCAGAATACTTCTGTTAGATACTTGCAAAAGTAATTAATTTTAATTATTGAAGCAATAAAATTATACTAGTAAGTTTGTCAATACCTAGAATGTAATTCAAAATACTATTAAATATTATTTAGAATTACATTTAATTACCTTTCCATCTTCTCCCACCGTATCAACCATATCTCCAGTCATCACAACGCCGCTATCCTTTGTGTAAAGCAAACCTTCAATAAATTGATGTGGGTTCTTCTTCAAAGATTCTTCCTGAAATTTCTTTGCTAGATCTTTAAGATTTGTGTACGGATGATATTCCAATCGAACGAATCTGTGAAAAAAAAATGAAGAAGAATTTGGGTTATTTGAACCTGAATAATATTATAAGTAATTATATGTTAAATAATGAGATCTAAGATTTTCGCGAGTACTTATTTAAATGAAACTAATATATTCGGATTTACTACGCCATTTTTTACAGACACTCACATCTCGTTTGCCCGTAATCACGGTTGATGTAAAGTAGCCGAAACGTCGGGAGTATGTAGTTTATAGTCAAAAATAAAAATAAAAACACTTAGTAAATCCGAAAATATTAGTTTCGTTTAAATTATATTATGTTAAAGTATACGTACTTTTTAGCCGGCACGATTTTTATGACAGCCGAAGTAAGAAATCCCAAAGTTCCATACGACCAAGGTATAGCATAGAATAAATCAGGGTTTTCGTCCTAAAATACAGCAGATATGAAAAAATAGTAACCTTCTAAAATAATGAGATCTAAGATTTTCGCGAGTACTCGTTTAAATGTAACTAATATTTTCGGATTTACTTCGCGTTACAACCGTGATCACGGGCCCTTTAAAGCAGCCAAAACGTTTGGAGTATGTAGTTTATAGTAAAAAATAAAAACGCTTAGTAAATCCGAAAATATTAGTTTCATTTGAACCTTCTAAAATGCTTCATAATCATGTTCCAATCATAAACCAACCTTGCTGCAGGTTACAACTGAACCGTCAGCCAAAACCAGTTCATATTCAAGGCATATGTGTTGGAACAAGCCATATATATGTGATGATGTCTCCACGCCCGTCCCCATAACTAGACCCCCTACAGTGAGTTGGTCTAATTCTGGAACTACTGCTAACGCTAGGCCCAATGGCTCCAAAGTTCTTGATATTTGGCCCATAGTGACTAAAGGCTCGCAGCGGACAGTCTGAAATATTGTTTGAAGTGAAAATTTTTATGCTGCATGAAGATATTTACGGATGAATCGAAATGGTGACACAAAACCGTAACAAGAAAATAATAGTTTTTGTCCTAGGGGTAGAGTGATGAGACCAATTGAAAGAGGGAGAGAGACCAATTGAAAGAAAGAGAAAGTAAGTACAAGTGAGTGATAAAGATCAGCAGTGAAAGGAAAATTAGGTGAACGTTATTTAATGCATAAATCTAAAGAATGAGAGAAAGAGAGAGAGAGAATGATAGACAGGGAAAGAGATAGGGAGACGAAGAAAAAATTAAAAATATCTTTATATATATAATTCTTCTGTGAGTGTGTATGTCACTGAACTTCTCTCAACCGACTGGTCCGATTTTGATGAAATTTTTTGTGTGTGTTCAAGTGGATCTGGGAATAGTTTAGATTCACAATTTTGTCCGCTGGACAATGTTTTTTTAATTAATTTTTAATTTATTAGTAGTTGTTGACACAAACTTTTTTTTAAACATTAGATTTGACAACTAATATGTCAATAATTATGTCGCACTTCAAAACACGGAGATTTATGGCTTTAATAGGTAAACTCCAAAAATGTAAAAAAAAAACGTAAGATATTTCTTGATTATAGGGCGATACGAAGTTCACCGGGTCTTCTAGTGTATATATAATATAACCTACCATGTTTTTGGTGTCGACTTCAAGTACGTCCACGAGGTTGATGTTAATATTAGTAAAAGATTTCTTGTAGATGCCCTGACGAAAAGACATTGTTTGCCAAGTAGGTCTGGCTGTACATAGCTTTGTCTTACGATCGCCGTCTAACCAAGCTTTTATCTGAAAAATAATAAAAACAGAGTGAAATATATAATAATATTAATACACTTCAATATTACAATAATTATTATGGTAGTTAAAGTTTTAATTTATGAATATTATTTACATGTTGCTAAGTACTAAAGCTTAAATGAATTCCTTCAACACGGGATTTTTTAGGGGACGCAATAAAATATCAATATTTTAATATTTTCTTACAATAATTATACTGGTATTAAAAAAGGGTGAGTATTTCCGAAATCCGAATAGAAGAATAAAAATAATTTTTGAATTCGACAGAAAGGAAAAAACAAGCTGCTATATATGATTTGAAGTGTAATTGTTTATAATTATTACGCCCAAATTCATTAATTGGATAAACACTTTATTTCTGAAAAAGGGTAATCATACATTCAGAAGCATAGACAATCTTAGTCCTAGGATCTAACTGAAAAGGTTTAGTGTTGCCATCTAGTTAAACCAGATAATATATTGAATGCAAGTAGGGTACTATTAAAATTAATAGAGTTTTATATTACAACTTCCTTTACATATTTTTTTAACATGATGTATAGTGAAAATGCAATAATTTACGGGTGACATGCCAGTGTTACTTATTAGTTAACTGACCTATAACTCATTAACCCGTTCTAGTGATAATGACCATAGATATAAAAACAATAAACAAAAAAAGTATTAATATCTTGCTTAAATTCAAATAACAATTAAGATATTGAATATTTACAAAACAAATTCTAAAAATAAGAAAGGAGGTGGTATATTATGTTTATCGCAGGTACTTTAAAGGGATTTCATTTTTATTTGTATAATAATGTTTTACAAACTCCTTTAATTAATAAAATTAAAGCAACTAAGACAATGTTAAGACGATTACCAATTTATTTTACATACCGATGTAATACGTTTTTATTTTATTACTATTTGGTTAAAAAAATTATTTCAACCGTGTATTTTCAAATACGTGATGTTTAAGCAAACTTGGCAATTTTGTAAAAAGTTGTTAATTATAACTAAACTTCTACTTATAAGATTGTTTAAATTACTTTAAGTAAAATTATTTGAAAAGTAATATAAAAGGACGTGTATTTTATAATGTACAAACGTACTTATAATTGGTCCTAAATTTTAACATCGGTTAACATATGCAACATTCATCAATATATAAAAATAACTCGTTTATACTTATATTACCTGTCTTTGAATATCTTTGACTTTCTTCGCATGGGCTTTTGGAGCGCTGTTCAGTGAGAAGACGACGTAATTCCTTAATGCTGACCAGATCTTCCATATGAATGATAGCGGCATCAGAATCGGGATCACCAGCAGCCATCGGTATTCTATGATAATGTATTCCAAAAGCGACTCTGGTTTAACAGCCACCATCGTGCTGTCTTCTCCTTAAATAATAATAGATAATAACTTCCCCTTAAAAAATGGGCATAATGTCTCGTTTACTTACAATTTTTTGACATAAAATATGTCTATGGCACTTCAACAAATTAACATAAAATATGTTCTCACCTACTATGTTAATATTTTTGTTAATAGAAATATTCGAATAGAAAAAATATCAACCGGAAACCATTGACGTATTTCTATAAAATTAAAATATTGATAATTATGAGTTAACAATCGTCAAATGTTCTGCTATTTTTTATCAATATGTACTTTAACCATAAAAATCGAACTTCGCCAACAAGATTATTAAAAGTATAGTATCATAAGTGTGTAAAATTCTCACCTTTGCCGCCAAATCAGTGGTTTTAGACGTCGAATTCAGTTTACAACGCGCGGACGACTGATTGGTTGAAGTTATTGAAGGTCACGGTCACTTATCAGTCAAAAGTTACAATATATTTTCAACTTTATTGTTTACAGATTGTAGCCGAAATCTTTTTCGTGACGTGATTTATATTATCTACATATAGAATGTATATTAGATTTCTGAACCGTGATTATCATAGAAGATAGACGGATTATGATAATCGACTTCTTAATAAATTTGGATGTCATTTTATATGTATCATGTAATTTTATAAATTAACATTTTAATGTAAAAGGTACACTTGAAACTTTTTATAATAGTTCTTTATTTTTTTACGCAAAAAAACATATATAGTACATCATACAAGAGATCTTTTGTTTTCATATACACACACAACACTTTTCTATTTTAAATTATTATATTAAATAAAAATCGTATAGAATTAATAGTAGTGGTACTAGTAGAGCTGTCTACATGCCAGTCCATGAACTATTCAGCTTACCCTTTTTTATGCATAGGGGCCGTCCATAAATTACAATCATCCTATCGTCATTTCTTAATGACCCCCCCCCCCTTCTCCCAAAATTGACGTCATTACCAGTTTGACAAAATTAAAACATTGCAGATTTGAGAAAAATAGGGTATTATATGATTAAAACACTTGGTTATAGAATCACCTTTTACTATTTTTACTTTGGCAATAATATAGGTACGATGTTATTTATAAGTAGTTTTAAAAAATAATGTAGACATGCCTTGACCTTGTAATAAATAAATAAATAATGAGTTCAATAATTAATTAATACCATTAAATACTTGCAAAATATCACAAGAACACTATCTTTCCTTAGTATGAGACATGTATATTGTATTTAAGTACATATAATTATAGTATTTATGTACTTTTATTAATTATGTAAAGTTGTAGTTATTATTTAAGTATATATTATAAACAAAGTCGCTTTCGCTGTCTGTTCCTATGTATGCTTAGATCTTTAAAACTACGCAACGGATTTTGATGCGGTTTTTTTAATAGATAGAGTGATTGTTAAGGAAGGTTTATATGTATAATACATGTAAGAACACGGGCGAAGCCACTGCGGGCAGCTAGTGTTATATGTAATATTATTTTTAGACTATTTTATCTGTAGTTATTACTGTATTTATGTACATCTATGTTGCATTATGTATGTTTATTATGAGTTATTTTAGTATTGTACGCGCCTTAGCCGCCTCTCACATTTGCAGTCTCACTTACTAGGTGTGCTGGAAGAAATTTCTTTTTAGAAATAATCTTTTCGTACGTGAACAATAAACTACAAATAATTAAATAAGAATGACGTCAATTTCGAAACACCCCCCCCCCCCCCCCCCCCTATATATCATTTACCGTCATCCGCAGACCAACCCCACCTTCCTAATTTAGAATGATATAATATATGGACGGCCATATACGTATATTAGTTTTTTTTTCTGTTAAATCACTAAGTACTGTAAAATAAAAACTAATTACTTTTGAAAACTAAAGAACCTTAATTACAGAAATATATCTATGTATTATATGTAATATCTCATTATTTATGTGGGTGGTTGTACTGACCTACCTACAGGTCAAAACATGTTTCATTTGGGCGTCTTTTCTCTAACAATTTTGTTGTCTTCAAAGTAAGGTCAGTAGACCATTTCTGGCATAGATTTCATGCTTTCGGCTTTATATAAATATAAACTTTACATTTACTTCATAAAAATTATTTATTATTCCGTTTATGTATTAAAAAAACGATAATTTTGTTTCAGATATCATTAAGCGTAAGTATGTAAATATATTTTATACAGCATGTTTTTTGCAGTGATTACATAAGAATATTGTAATTCTATTTAAAATATATTCACCTAGTAACCAAATTATCACAAGCTTATCTCTTACGATTGTTATTAAAAGTTATGGGAAGATAAGTGAATCATGAAAAATACAGGATTTACGATACGATAAATTAATATTCATTAACTATTTGCTAATAGGTATTATTTCTTTTCGGTACAATAAAGTTCAGTCTCGACTCCTATTAAAAGCAATTAGATAAGCAAAAGGGAAGAAAACATAAGGAAAAAAATCATAGGAAATTTAAGTCTTACTTTATGTTATCTTATTCCATCCCAATATATTTTCATAATTAGGAAACAAATTAGAAATACTTGAAGTGAGAAATAATAAAATCTCATAGGTTTAATCTTCATAGAAATCGAAATGTCCTTCAATTAATTTATATAATTTTTTATAAATATATAACTTGATTATATATATGAATAAATATTGAATATATTTTGAAGTAGGGACAACTACTTATATTTAATTATTTAATTTGCAAGACCGGTTTGATATACATACACTATCCCTATTCCCAACTCTTAACAAGAAAAATTAATAGACGGGAATTGGTTGAATAGATTTACATGAGACGAGCCGGCCGCGTAGTACGACTCTCTACTGATATGACGATACAACGAAAACATACAAAGATTCCGAAATAATAGTTTTATATGATCGAAAAGAGGTTTTAATACCTGAAACCTTCAAAAAAAAAAAAATAAGAAACGTTTGGACATATTTGGATAAAATCAACAAAATTGATGAAATTACAATCACGGCCCAATCTTTTCATCGATTTGTAACAATAGATGAAACATGTCTCTATCTTTGCACACTTGACTTTACGCGATGAACTCACTGCAAGTAATGGAAGCCAAAGACACCTGGTTACTGCAAAAAAAATGTTGAAGTTCAATGTATAATATTAAATAAGAAAAAGTCATAAGTAGCTATTACGTAAAATTCTTAAATCTTAATGTTCCCAATAAATTTGCAATCAGTAAACATTGACTTCGAATTCAATTAAAAAAAAATACATAAATATTTAAAAAAAAAAATAATTTTATAAAAAAAGTTTCTATGATAGCCTACGAATTTTTCAGCTCACTCGTGACGTTATTTATACCATTTCTATTTAACTTTTCTCCAATCGATAATGAGCCTTGACCGAATTCTTATAAATATCCGATGTTTTCGACATTAGTATTTTCAGTGGCAAAGCATTCCACAAATTAATTGCGTTAATTGTGAAGTAATATCTAACACCAAGGATACTAAATACTTCTTTTAAATATTTCGGCGATTTAGGTGAAACAAAACACAGTAGGTACAGAAGAAAAAGCTCTTCGAGATCCTGGCATTGACAAATTAGTTTATATGACGAAATCTTGATATGTATTCACAGTTCACACTTGAGTAAGGTGAACCTTACAATAGTTTTGAAGTCTTTCCAACTTATTAAGCTGCTCCTTTGATTGGTCCATTATCTAATATGGAAAGAAGAAAACCAATTTACATGCTCTTTGCAAATATATCGGTCGGAGTTGAACTGTGGCCGGAGTTAGGTATAATAAAAAATACCTACTTAATTCATTTACCATTTCTTAGTGTACTTTGCATTTTGTTTTCTACAGGATAATTTGTAGTGTGTGTAACAGATATTTCTTGATTATAGGGCGGTATGAAGTTCGCCGGGTCAGCTAGTATGTTATATAAAATTTTCGTTCTTCTTATTCTATAAACACTAAATTATAATTTCCAATATGCTTTCTAAAATGTGAGCTATGGTTTTAATAGTATGCATTCACAAATTGTTTATTCTACACAGTATAACTTATAAGTTGTGCATATAAATAAATTGTAAGTTTTTATATTTTGTTTCGTCTAGTATATTGTTATTTTCATAGACTTTTAAAGATAAATACTTTTTTATGACATTTTAATTTTAACCGGCTTTAAGTTTATTATAATCCATGTATATTTATAGTTATTTTCATCATCTTCCATCATTCGCAGCTCGACCCTGGTGTAAATTGTAGGTATACAATAGCAAAACACACTGGGATCAGTATTGCTTCATTAATCTAACATCATCTTTTTTCTTCTTCTTTCAATTTTGTCCAAATACTAATAACAGAAATATTAGTAAAAAAAATATCAATACGTCCAAAACTTGAAAATTTGTTCGAAGTGACGCGATTGTTTTTTGTGATCAGAGATGATCTCATAGTCGTCACTATTATTAGTACTATTTAAAAAACTTGCTTGTGAAGTGACAAAAGAAATTTAAAGTAACGCCGGCCCCATTTGAGAAATGTTTAGATTAAAATGAGTTTACTAGTACATAAACAAAATAGAATTTAATAATTAGAGCGGAGAGAATAATAACTCTTTAAAACTGTTTTAATTCCCATTAACAAGGCTTTGTCCAAAGCACAATAATGGGCCTTGTGGTCCAATTAGCTAATCTGTAAAATGTCTTGTGCTGTTGCATAAATGCTGTCTTTAGATTAAACAAATGATTGATTGATTGGTGAAACTGGGTTTTAAGCTAAGCCAAGTTAACAAAAGGTTACGTAGATAGGGTGATTAGGGGGTACCGTACGGTCTCCTGGGCCGCAGCGACTGCCCTTGCTGGCGATCCGCCTTGGGATCTCGTGGCGTCGGTTCGAGCCGAGTTGTTCTCCTATGTCTCGGGTAGGAGGGCACTCGGCGAGAACCTTTCGTCGGAGGAGATCCGAGCGGTTCGTCGGCAGGGGGAGGAGCGCCTTATGCGGGAGTGGGGGGAGGACCTGGCGGAGCAGCCGTACGGTAGACGTACAACGGCAGCGCTTCGCCCGGTCCTAGAGCGTTGGATGAGGCGGAAACGCAAACCCCTCACTTTCCGTCTGACGCAGGTCTTAACCGGGCACGGGTGCTTTGGTAACTACCTGTGTCGGACGGCCAGGAGAGAGCCGGGAGAAGGCTGCCATGAGTGCGGCGCTGCGGTGGACTCGGCCCAGCACACCCTCGAGGTGTACCCGAGATGGGCTGCGCAGCGCCAAGACCTTGTGGCGGCTCTCGGCGGAGTGGACCTGTCGCTTTCGAGTGTCGTGGAGAAGATGCTCGAGAGTGATGGGTCCTGGTTGGCGGTGTCCTCCTTCTGTGAGACGGTCATGTCCACGAAGGAGGCATCTCAGCGGGAAAGGGAGAGGGCGGCTGATGCTCCCTCCCCCCGCAGGCGACGTACGGGGGTGCGACGGAGGCAATTCCTACGCCTCCAATAGCACCCCTGTGTTCCGGGCTGGGGTCGGCGTGGTAACCCGGCCCTTTTGAAAGCCCGGCGTCGTCGGGGTGGTCCTAATTGCCGGGATCGCCCCCATGCTCCGAGGGAGTAAGTCCGGTCTTTGCCAGGACCGGCCAGTCGCTGGTGTGCCCTGTCGCTGACAGATCCGGGGTACACCGACATAGCGGCCGATGGCTTTCGCAGTGGTTTTAGTGAGTAGGGGCCTGCCCAGGCCGAGCCTCACACATCCCTTCCGGCCCCACCAAGGCCGGTTGGACGGCTCGTAAAAAGAGTTTCCACTACGTCATCAAAAAAAAAAAAAAAAAAAGGTTACGTAGATGAATGAGGGAGCCGGTTGCCCTTTTCTTTTCCTCACCATTTCCTACCCTTTCCCACTTTTTCCTACCCCTCTTCCCTAATCAAGAGTACCTACTACTACCTCCATCAAGTAGGCCGTCTGCTCGGTTACCCCCTTTACTTTCAGGTTGAAATCAAATTTGAAACGGATTTCATAAACCGATAGTGCAGAAAGGTGTTATATATAAAACGTTTTGTTCTGGTCAGGATTTAGTAATGAGGGAACACGTACACTATACATAGAATGTAGGTATTGATTGTTTTCAGTCACTAGATAAAACAAGTAAAGAAATATAATTCAGTGGGAAGTACCCTGATAAAAAAATTAGGTTACGCTGATTTATTGAACTGTGTTATGTTCCTCTCCGATAAAAGATTCGATGTAGGTAATTGAAACTAATATTTTCGGATTTTTGAAAACTACATACTCCCGACGTTCCGGTTAGTTTGCAGCAACCGCGATCACGGAAAGACGGGATATGTTGATGTGAGGCAATGTTATTGTATGTATGTATGTTTGTACGCATAGACTAAGATTTATACTGAGTATGTAAATGTTTCTGGAATAAAGAGAAACGTTCATTGAGCAAGATAGTAGGTACATGTTAAATGTTACTATAAACAGTATCGCAATCAGGTAAACAAGTATAGTCGAGGAAGATGTTAATTTAAATAATACTTAAGCAAATATTAAGACTTGCCATAATAATTTAATTACTA
This sequence comes from Danaus chrysippus, assembly GCA_916720795.1. NCBI lineage: Eukaryota > Metazoa > Arthropoda > Insecta > Lepidoptera > Nymphalidae > Danaus > Danaus chrysippus. Next base: position 3,977,966 of record CAKASE010000064.1, on the reverse strand, counting down.
TTCTAATATTATAAACCTGAAGACTTTGGTTAAAAGCGCTAATCTCAGGAACTACTGGTTCGAAGTGAAAAAGTCTTTTGTGCAGTGTATAGTGTAAACTGCTTACTGTGCAGTGTATAGTGTAAACTGCTTACTGTGCAGTGTATAGTGCAAACTGCAAACTGTACAGTGTATAGTGTAAACTTCAAACCGTACAGTGTTAACTACGTGACGCTGCGCTGGCCCCGGGAAGTATCTCTTGGACATAAGGGACACCTAAATTTTCCTGGGAACTTTCTGCCACTTAATGGAATACTATTAAATTACCTACTGTAAAAAGATATTTTTTATTTTTTTTAAACATAATATCTACTCTCTTTTAACCAAATGCTTTAGCCGAATCTATACCGTTAAGGAACGGTAATAATAAAGGTATTATAATCCTTAATATTCAAATAAATTTACTATAACTGTGTAAATGTTTGTTTCACGGCTAATATGCTGAGCCGTTTGTTACAAAATTGGATATGGATAGTCTGAAATCTGAAAACATGAGCTACTTTTTATCAAAACTCCACGCGGGCGGAAGCTCGTATCTATATATAATGAAATGGATCAAGATGAAGTTCATTACCTACAGGAGTTTTTTAATTCAATTGAACCCAAGTGGTTCAATATATATGTTCCCATATTCTCTCAAGTTAAAAATAGGTAGGTAATATCTTAGATCTCATTTTAAAAACAGGTACCCTAAACATTTTGCTTAGAAATCATAAATTTTATCTAACCACCAAATTTATCTAACGGGATCTGACTTCATATCAAATTTTTACGCAATAACGTGATCACTGCAATGGTTTTGACTGGTCCAGCAGTTGCTCAAACAGTTCTTATAACTCGCATCTCATTGATTCCAAATGATTTACCTTTTAATTTTAAAAGAATTCTATTTCCCGTTAATTACATTACAATAAATAAATCAAGGGGCAAACATTAAAACGTTAGGAATCGATTTAAGACAAGACTGCTTTTCACACGGCCAAATATATGTCGCATTGTCAAGATCGGGTTGCAGATAAATACAATATGTTCTTCTGCTACAAAAAATAAAACTAAAAATATAATTATTTACGCAGAAGTACTTTAAAAATTTAAAAAATAATTGTCTAAATTAATAACAAAGTCGTGGCAGTAATTACTTAAAAAGCTGGAGGTTTTTTACAAAAATAAATATAATGCCCAAAATCTAAGCGCACGGTAGTGCGCCGGCCAAGTTCCACAGGCCGGCGCATGCCGTGCACTATATTTACACGAACCGTTTCGACCCACTTTTGACCCCCCTGTAGCTCAGTGCCTATTGCAAGTACAGAGATAAAATTGTACCTACGTAATCATATACTAGTCCTTAAGCAGTATGCCAAATTTCATAGATAAAGCTTCAGTAGATCCTGAAATATGACCCTGTGAAAATAGCTAATTTTGGCACTGACTCACTGACAGGTAATCAAAACCTTTATATAGGCGCTCAGCTCTTCATAATAAAATACATAATAATGAAATATTAATAATTTATAATATGAGTACATCTATCAATCGGTGATAAATGAAACTAAAAAATAAAAAATAAATATAGTTTAAAAAAAACTAAAAAACACGCTCCAATGATGAAAGAAACCGCTTGGAAACTAATTTAACCCTTACAACCTTGGAAATCAATTTAATTTAAATTGTTTAAAATAAACAATAAATGGTATTATTGAAAAAAAAGCGTGGGGCGCTTCTCAAGAAGTGATATATGAAGCTCATCACGCTTTTTTTTTCACAAAAATACCATTTATTGTTTGTTAATTTATTTTTAAATTAATATTATTGTGAAAAAAGTGTGGGGCGCTTCTTAAGAACTGATATATATATAAGGGATATAAAATATTGTCATGTATACATAATGCACACTGTATAACTTAATTAAATATTGCTTACCTAAAAAATCAGGTTTCTATTGTTATAAATTACTTTCGATAGATGGCGCTAGCGGTATAATTGAATCGCGATATTGTTTTGTCTGCAGTATATATAAATGAAAGTCGATAAGGAATCGATGGTCATGTCTTTCTATTTCTTTCTACACTTATGTCTTGATATCTTATATATGGTTACGATTACGATTAAATGGATCACTGATTTGACTTGCTAAAGGATTAATTTTGATATTGCTTATTGATTGATTACTTGTGTGTGTTAAAAGCACAAATTCACTCTATTTCTTTTCTACTATTCATTTACCAACGATGGAAATTGTACATCTTTCGGTGGTTGGCGGAGATATACCACATAGGGTAATTCCTATGCCATCAGATGGTAGCTGTATGTTTCATGCTGTAAGTTATGCATTGTACGGCTGTATAGTACGATTGTATGTACGATTTCTTGAAAAAAAGTATTGAAATCTCACCAAAAACATGCCTGTTAAAAAGGGGGCCAAGTTCCAATCGGCTAATTGTTTGCCTAAAAAAGGGGTGAAATCCAATCTAATGCCAAGTTTAGATGCACTTTGAAATCGATCATAATCATCTTCATCAACAGCATGATCCACTGGTAAACATTTGCCATTCCCAAGACTCGCCACCACACCCAGTCCTCTGCCTTCCACATCCAGCCACTACCCGCCACCTTATTCACGTCAACGGTCCATCTGACCGAAATTCACTTTACCATACACCCAACTTAAAATATGGTATAGTTGTGAAAATACGTAGGTGCCTGGTTAAAAATATCTAAAATTATAATACTTCTAAATTTGAACTTGGCAGGTTAATTTACTTATTTAAATTATATAATATTTAAATTATATAAATATAAATAATTATATAACTAAATAATAAATTAATGATACAATTAATTAAGTGTTACGTACAGCACAAAAACCTACGCGGACGAAGTCGCGGGCACAGCTAATTCCTATATAAACATGATTTTTTTTTAAAAATTCGATGAAATGAAATGAAATAAATTTAGTACTTAGGTAATCTAAGCAATATTGGAAACCATCCTTTATAATCACACTTCAAATCAAATCCATTTAATAAAGTGTTTAGGATCAGGTTTGTAAATAATAGATACAGAAAAAAATTATTTTATTATCTATTACAATACATTCAAACCCAAAACAATAATTACCCTGACAAATGTTTCTATAATTTAAAACTTACACAATAGTCATGAGAAGATGATATTCATACAAAAGATATTTATTCATTTACAATTTACATTTAACGTTGCCCTCGTGTGAGACTGGTATGACAGTGTCCCGGCGTACGACAGGTTTCCTCGGAGCACTGATAACGAGTATTCCCTCCGAGGACATTCTAGATTGTACCGCCTCGATTCGACAATCATCGGGTATCGCGTATCGTCTCACAAAATGTCGAGATATAAAACCTTCTTCGTCCTGTTTCTCGTCGTGTTTGCCTTCAATAACTATAAAACCATCTTGTATTTTAACACTTATCTCCTCAGGCGTAAAACTTTTTAAATGCAATCGAATTTCATACTTATCTTTCTCAGTTTTAACTGATGTCTCGTTTCTCCAAGGAAAATTCTCCAACCAATCGATTGAACGTAGAACAATTTCGTCTCCAAAAATTGGTTTAGTACTTGCCCATAGTGACATGTTGAGTCAGTGTTCTAGAATGTTCAGCTTACAAGGTAAATAAACAAAACAAATCGTGCACAAATCGTTGTACTCTTGTATTGAACTCAGCTGATGTCAGAACGTATGTTAAGGGAATGAGTGAATGAATGTAACTTGCGCATAATATAGATATTACACTATGACCTTCCTTATCACTGACATTTTGCAAATTTAGGAATAAACTGGCAACTTTTGTTATTTACAAATTATTTACACTTTATTATAAAATAATTCAACATTGGTTGTTTACGTTACGACTCACGTCTAATTGCGACTTAAAATGTCAGTCAACGTTCTAGAAGGCTCTTAATGTCAATATGAAAATATATTAAGTTTGTACTATTTTGTGGTATACCTAAATATAATTTTATTACACTGTTTATTATAACACACAATACAAATATATTGAATTGAAGATATTTGAAATAAAAAAAATTGGGCTAGCATTTATCAATCAACACATAGAATTAGGTTTTGTAGCACTTCCTTTTTCTATTTCATCTTAATAAGTTATAAATAAAACAAACAAATTAACAAACATTGCTTTAGTAAATACTTTTTAAATCATGGAATGTTTATACTGTATGAGAAATAATAAAGATAAGTGATTATGTACCAAAATATCTAGCCCAGCTGTTGTATTATAAAAATTCTTATCCAAAACTTTGGATGATAAAGAAACAATAAAACATATCAGTTGTTAATGTTTCTTTCATCTTGTGTTTTAAAAATTTTAAATTTTACTCTTAATTATTCACTTATAAGTCATGTCAGAAAAAGTTGCTGTAGTTACTGGAGCTAACAAAGGACTCGGATTTTCCATGGTTAAGAAATTATGTGAAAATTTTGAAGGTACAGTTTATTTAACATCGAGAGATGAGAAAAGAGGTTATGAAGCTTGTGAACAATTAAGGAAATTGGATTTAAAACCACACTATCATCAATTAGATGTAACTGACAATGATAGTATTGAAAAATTCTGTTCCTTCATTCGCTCTAATCATAAAAACATTGATATGTTGATCAACAACGCTGGCATATTATTTCTTAAGGATTGTCAAGAATCTAAAGTCTACCAAGCTGAGCAAACATTGTATGTAAACTTTTTCGCTCTAGTTAATTTTACTGAAACAGTTTTACCGCTGATGAGTAATCATAGCACAATACTGAATATATCAAGTTCATCAGGACATCTATCAAGATTACCATCGGAAGAACTCAGACAGAGATTCCAAGATCCAAAATTAAATTTAGATGGATTGAAAGTTTTAATGAATGAATATATAGATGCTGTAAAATTAAATAACGATATTGATAGTTGGGGTTCATCGCCGTACGTGGTATCAAAAATAGGTGTAAACGCGTACACGTTTATGTTGAATCGAAGTTTGAAGAGCAGGGGTAAGTGAAATAAGCATTAGAAATTGTATATAAGTATATTTAATTGATTTATTTAATATCTTTTGGCAGATATAAAGGTGAATTGCGTCCATCCTGGCTACGTAATGTCTGATATGACTCGCGGCGCCGGGTCAGTGACCCCTGATCAAGCGGCACAGATTTGTGTTGACCTTGCCCTTAACCCAGAGCAAGGAGGCTTGTATGTGTGGCATAATGGAGCAAAAGTACAATGGGATGGTAAAGACCCTCGTAGTTATATTGACGGGAAACAAGTTTAAAGTTTTCAATTCTGTATTGTTAGTATTATTTTCTACTATTAAAATGTTATGAGCTGTCAAATATGAATATATTAAATGTATATTTTGATTTTGATATATTTTAATCACTGCTTTCTGAAGACTGCTAATCTGATTATTTTTTATTGATGTTTATATAGTCTGGCATAAGTACATCTATATAAAATTGTTATGTAATTAAACTAACAACATTGTAATAGCGACCTGAAAGTGCTTATTGTTAAAAATATTTTTTTTATGTCCTGATCAAAATTGCATATTAGAGTATTTAATAATTGTGGGTGTAAGTATTAAAAGAATGAATAATAATACTTCAATTTAATGATCTTTTCAATGGATAATGGTTCAATATTGTACAAGATCGAACCAGTTATTGGCATCTCATTTAATATAGAAAAAATAATCTGATGTAACAGTATTGATTCAAGTATATAAATATAACGAATATACATATATGTTCAGTCGAGAAACCTAATAGAACGAAATCTAAGAAATATGATAAGACGTCGGGACAGATAAAGAGCTTTAGAAAATAAACCATTCTCATCAAATAAAACAAATAGGTTAATTTATTTTTTTACAAATTCCTTTGTTATCATATTTCTCTTTTAAAATATCTCTCAAATACAAAGATTTATCGATCACATCACCAACGGAAAGACGATATATAATGTAGATTGCACTTGGGGTCTACTTGGCGTCGATGCATTCAGCGGGGTGTTGGGACGTCTTGGGCGGGGCGAAGCCTGGTGGGAGGGGTACGGAATGACCCCAACCAAGTTTTTGTGGTGCCCAGTTTATATTGAGCTGTGATTGTTTAACGCCGTTGGGAGCGTTCGCGGCTACTTGTAGTTGGTTGAACCGCGCGAATAACTCCTGCTGTTGTTGGGATAATGCTGCGCTAGAACCGGCGGGGGCATTTGATGCACTCTTGCCGAAGTTAACGGATGTCGACATTATGGCGGGGTCCATTTGTGTCCAGTCTGAGAACATCGCGTTGTTGGAACTGTAGCCTGGAAATATATTCACATGTTGTATAATGGGGAACAATTGAATTATTGATGATTTTTAATTATTGATATTGAAAATTATGATTTTTATTTACTAGACATTTAGAACAAGTATATTTTGTACATAATTGCTTTTTGTTAACTCTATTGCAAATTTTTTTACAAAAGGCACTTGAAAGTTGAAATAAGGCCCAAATTATATTATATTGTTTGTTCCCTATTTTCTCAGCTATAATCCCTACTAATATTATAAATGTGAAAGTAACTCTGTCTGTCTGTAACGTTTTCACGCCTAAACCACTGAACTGATTTTAATGAAATTTGGTACAGAGATAGAGTTGATCTCGAGAAAGAACATAGGATAGTTTTTATCCCAGACTTTTGAAAGGTTCTTTTGGAAACGCGATATAACCGAACTCTAGTATAAAGCTAGTATACATATATATGTAGTTTCTAATCCTTATATACCTTGATGGTGTGTCTGATGTCTGGGTACGCCGATACCAAATGTATTAACGTGACTGAAACCTGGAGGGGGGAGCCGCGAGCGACGGACGCGCTCCATGTTGTCTCTGTGAATATTATAATATATATAATAAATGATTTATACTAATATTATTAAATTTCTTTCTAAATAAAATTATATCACATTCTTAATTAGCTTAATGTCAATGTTTTTGAATGTTCTGCTTGCATTTTCAAGCACTAAAAATGTTTACTAACTTATATAGTAGACAAATCATCCAATTTGATATAAGCCAAAATTAACTATATTGTCTTTTTGTATTTTTTAGCCTTTATTTCAACCTGTACCCTTTTTTTTAATTTCTACCTTGTAATTCCTCGTGTATCTTTTAATATTTTTATTTTCAGCCTGTATTTCTAAATATTTCTATATATATACAAGTTTAATCATTGTATCTACAGTATATATATATGTTCATCATACCCGCTAGATATAGAGTTCAGCATGAGTTCTGTCTCCATCATCTCAGCGAGTGCCTTCTGTGTCTCCTTGAAGGGATCAAAGTCCAGATCATCATCACCGTCCCCTGCAGCCCGGCCACTCAATGTCTCACTGGATCTCATGTTGTTCATTCTGTTAACGATTAACATTATCATATCATTGACATAGTATTTACAGTTTTTTCAAAATAAATAACTATACTTTTTCTAGTGAGGTATATAAAATCTTAGGACTGGGTTTGATTTTGTCATATTATTTTTATTTTATATTATTCACATGTATATAGGAATCAATTTCCATTAACTTGAATTTCTTGTACTTAAATTTTATATATTAAAACATGTTCATATAATAGCCGATAAAGTAATTTAGTTTTATGAATGAATGAAAACTTGAGTCTATAAATAATTTCCAGCTTAGTCCTAGCCCAACACTAGCCCGGTGGTAGCCCATCATTACTCCATCACTATTCCAGGTATATTCCAGATGTATACCTGTGCTTCTGTTCCATCTCAAGTCTCTCAGCGCTGAGTGCGTGTGGCGGGGGCTCCCTCCTTTCATCTCTCATCTGCCTCATCTGCTGCGCTTTGTGGAAGTCTGTGAAGAATTTGTCCATAGTCTCAGCTTGATAGCGACCCTCGCTCTGAAATCATACATATAACATATAAATTGGCTTTAAACTTTAGGATTGATAGGTAAATCGAATCAATGATGTTTGGATAAAGTCTTATTACAGTAGAACTTCGATTATCCGGCCCTCAGTTATACGGATTCGTGATTATCCGGACTACAGATGTCAAATAACAATTATCAAATATTCTAAACCAAATTAAACTTATTATTTAATTTATGATCACCACTTGCAAATTACCAAATACATATTGTTATTTATTTTTTTAAATAAACATATAATATTATGTACTACATATGCACAAAACCGTCTTTTCATCATATATTCGATTATCCGAATGCCTATCGACAACAATTAGTCCGGTTAATAGAGTTTCTACTGTACTTAAAACTGTATGTGTTGGATTGTTGGTATATAATTTCTTGGTTTTGTTAAAATTTAAGTACTAAAGAGGCGTTTTATTATGTTTAATAATTTTTTTTGGTAGTTACTACAAAAATACATTAATTATGGTACATGCATATTTCATTGATTAAACTTACAGTAGTTTGTGTGGTATCGAAGCCGTTGACGAGGCCGGTCTGCATCTGTCCCTGGTTCTGTATCTGCGGTAACTGTTGAGCTGCTAGCATGAATCCCCCCATAGACTTGCCCATAGAACTTCCCATAGACAAACCCATAGAGCTGCCCATAGAATTCGTTGCCATGGAACTCGCCAATGTATTTGATAGTGAATTTGTTATCGGATTGTTTAATGTGTTCGCTGATAGTGTGGTCATTGTATTTCCTATAGAGCTAGCGCCCATTGAGTTGTCTACACGCATACCGAACGGCGGTAGCATACTGTGATTTGGATGAAAATTAGCACCTGGAACACACACCGATTACTATGATTTAAAGAATTTAATGTGTGTCTCAATATTTACATAACAATTCAACTAACTGTTTTTAATATTATAAAATATAAATTCGTATAGTGACCGTAAACTTTACCTAATAATTCACTAGCTGATTCGAGTCCTATACTCGATGTGGGCATGTAATGTTTAGGCTCCATACTATGTCTGGACATCATTTCATTCTGCCTCATCAGAAGACTGCTTCTATTGCGATCTCTGAGCATCAATTCTTTTTCCATCATACCATGATTAATTTGACTAATCTGTCTATCACTAGCTAGGTAAATATCTCTATCTGACAGGCCGTAGCCGTTCATGGGTAGACTTTTCAGCAGTAAATGGTTATTATCAACTAGACCCGCGAGCATTTCTCTATGCCTCTGCATCATCATTACTTCGTTACTGGCGTCGTTGAGTAGATTGTGTGTGTTGTCGTCTTCCAGTAGACTGTGGTCCGAACTGTCCAATAAGTCGTGGTTTTCCAACAAGCTGTGTCTATCTGATTCCAGTTCGTCTAATTCGTTTGACAGATAGCTCTGTGTGTCGTTTTCGAACACAGAGTTCGCCTGTGTCTGTATACTGATAGCGTTATTTTCCGTCTTTTCGTCTGTCCCTTGGTCGCTTGATTCACTAGTATTGCTGTTGCCCTTTTTGGATTTGCTATCTTTATTCTTTTTGCTCGTGTGACCGTTTGTGTTGCTACTATTTCTATTTTTGCTATCCGTGTTATTTTCTTTGACGTTTTTCGTTTGAGACTGTTGTGTTTGTAATTGTGTTGGACTCGAGGATTCTGATATGCCGTTTTCTAGTGACTTTACTGTAATTACATAATACTCATTAAATATTTTGCTTCCTTAAATTTTACTTCATATAATCAGTATCAGGTACATTATAAACAATTAAAATATATAATTTCCTTTGAAACATTGTGAAATATAAATTCTCATGTTCCTATTACAGTTCCATGAAATCACAGTAGAATGACGAAGATAATTAAAGTTACTTTTGTTTATACAAAAAGTTACAGTAGCTTATTTACCAAAGTAATATCATTAAGGTAGTTCTAAATAATCGACAAATTTCAGATTATTATTCGTACTATCCAATGTGAACCTTATTACCTGTGGGTTTGGGGCTGTTTTGTTTCCTCGCGGGGCTGTCTGCCGGCGGTGAAGCCCCGAGACTCGGCCACGCCTCCTTGCTCCCGCTGCCGTTTATGATGCCGTTCATTGGTTCCTTTTTTGATCTGTTGGTTATATTATTATAAAATATATTAACAAAAAGGTGTTATACAAAAATTATTTAATATATCTTTAACAATGTTTCTACAGGGATGTGAAAACTTTAAATATACATATTAAAAGTAGTTAAAATGATCATGTAATCTAAATTTAGTTATAGTAAGACTCACTTGGATGTGCTGACTACATTTATTTGAGACGATGTGACCACTGTGGTTGGTATAAAATTTGGTTGATTTCCTGAAATAATTAATACATAATTTAAAAAAAATTCCATAAAATATATTTCTTTATAAATATTGATTTGTTTAATGGATATAGATATAAACTCACCATCTTTAGAACTAGCTTTATCACCATTTGTATTTGAATTACCTGAAAATACAATGAAATCATTACAATATCCTTATTAAAGAATAATTTTAGGGATATTTTTATTTTGTCAATATACTTATATTATGTATCTTCCAAATAATTTATATATGTGGTTATATACTCCAATCTTTATCTGCATGTGTATTTGAGTGTGTGCGAGTTACCTCTTAAAAGATTATATGCATGTATTTCAAAGTATATAGATATTTGACGTTGTCATATAATATGCGTGGATGGATACACATATATACATGTGTGTGTGTGAGTTACCTCTGTGAATATTTATGTCCTTCAAACTGTATAGATATTTGAAGATATCATATGTGTGTATATATACATATGCTTGTGTCTGTGTGTGTGTGTGTGTGTGTGAGTGTGCGCGTGTGTGTGTGTGTGTGCGCGTGTGTGTGTGTGTGTGTGTGTGTGTGTGTGTGTGTGTGTGTGTGTGTGCGCGTGTGTGTGTGTGTGTGTGTGTGTGTGTGTGTACCGTCGCTATAGTGCCTCTCGTCGGGGCGGTCCCTCTGCGCCTGTAGTAACTGCTGGTGCAGCCGCCGCTCGTACACTTGATGCAGCCCCGCGTGCATCTCCTCCTTTGTGAACGATGCCTTTGGATCGCCTGCGGAAATAATACATGTAAATATATAGTATGGACTTGGGGCCTTGAACAGTTTGAAGTTTAATGCGTTTAGGCCATTTTAACTAGTATTTTTTTCCTTCTACCTGGCAAATTCCCAGCTTTAGCCAGGTTCTGCTTTACATGTTGTGAATAGTTTTGGCTAATTGTTTTTACGACCGGCCGCCTGCCTGACATCAACCCTCTTTTGGGAATGCATTAATCAGTGATGTCTAAATACACTTAGAAAGTACATATGACTCGGAAAAATCACATTGGTACTTGCCAGGATCGAACTCGCGCCCTCGTGCATGAGAGGCGGGCCTCTTAACCACTAGGCCACCACTGACTTTAAACTTGCTATTTTAACTTGTATAATATTAAGATGGGTTAAGAACGCAAGATTATTTAAACTTAATTCTAATGTAAAGTTTTAGAGCTTAATGGCAATACGTGGTTTGAGCTACAAGAGTATTATTTCTAGATAATTAAATAGTGATAACCTGTATAAAGAATACACTTAAACATCAGTTTATATTTTTAACTACCCATAATTTATGTCTACTATAACTCTAATAGTTTTTTATAAGGGTGTACAGTAAATAATATATTATTGTACCCAGTTCGTGTAGATACATGCAGTCCGGCTTAGGGCAGGGTTGGTTTTTCATGAAGTTAGCGCAATACTTGGTCGTCCCTAGCGAGCCCTTCAACACCCGACCGTCCAACGTAACGTTATTCACCCCTTGGATAGCACGTAACGCGTCCGCGGGCGACACGTAAGTTACGTACGCGGACGCCAATGGACTCTGGAAATAATATCATTATTATAGAATAGTTTTATTATAATAAATATAATTTAAATGTATATAAGTATATTATAAACTCACCTGTGACCCAGCATATGAACTACTTTGATTTATAACTACTTTGTGAATTTTTCCATACTTCCCAAAGTACTCTTGCCGTTTTAGTATCTGTAACAACACATGTTTTATTAAACATATGTATATATTTTTAATTAATTTCAAGGTATTTTATAATACAGATAATCAACACGTTTTCAATTAAATTGTGAATGAATGAGAATTTACTTCAATTAAGATCTATAATTACATTTAATTTACATTAAGAAAAAGTATCATTGTCATATGAGCAATCCAAAATTGAGGATTGTTATATTTGTGTGCAAGTGTTTTTTCTTCATCCGATAGATATAGTCATCATTTCAGCTAGTGGTAGGTTCAAATTATTATGTATATTTATAACATCTCAGATATATATTCGTTATCAAACATAAGTGCAACAGTAGAGTGTATCATTTAGAAGCATATGCAATCAGTAGTGTGTACAAATCATTGTTGAATATCAATCATTAGAATGTATCAATCAGTAGTTTGTACAAATCAGTGCTGTGTCTCAATCAGCAGTATGCAACAATTGGTAGAGTGTCTTAATCAGTATTATTTACCAATCAATAGTATGTACATACATTGAAGAAAAACATTGTGAGGAAACTTGGACTTATAGTTTCACAATTATAAGTTTGAAATCACCAACCCGTCTTGAGCAAGTGTGGTGATTAATGTTCAAAGCTTCTCCATGTGAGAAGAGGCCTTGCTCAGCAGTGGGCTCTGATAGGCTGATGACGAGTATGTACCATTGGTAGTATGTCTTAGTCAGTAATATGTATCTATCAGTAATGTGTAATCAGTAGTGGTCATATATTTATATACCTCTGGGTCGGCCAGCCTGACTGGTAGCCCCACAACGAACACCAGATTGTTCTGAACGACCCTCACGTTGGCCAGAGCTCGCCGTGACTCCAATGTTTTGTTGCGACGCTTCTGTTCCCTGGCCTTCTTCTCCGTCTTTATAGCGGCCACCTATAAACATACAACATATTATATATACCAATGAAACAAAGAATTAAGAGATATATATAACATTTTATTGAATTATTATGTTTTTTTTTTGTGATTTTTGTTACTTGAACTTTTCTTTTACTCGATCGGAAAATTTTAAACTAAACTGTATTGAAATACAGCTTGACGGGATTGCTTTTTTGTGTCCAATAATACCAAAATTATCAAAAATATAGCCACATAAAAACCCCTTAAATTTTTTGGAAACCTTATCTTTTCCGCCAGTGTAGTATACTGTAGAAAATTATTTAGGTTTTATATTTGTAATATTACTTTATGTGTATTTACTGTACTATGTAACAATGACTTAAAACTAAATAGTAATGAATAAAATCTTGGTTAATTCGGCGTTTGAGATATATTATATTTATTACCCACTTAATAATTATTAATAAAATTATGGATTTGATCAAAAAAAATTGCTTAAAATTATTTCAAATCTCAGGTTACTGATCGGTTACATATCAGATCTATTTAACAAATGTATATATGTTTTACTTTAAACATATTATAATAGTTTTTTATATAGATTGGGTAAAATAACTTAATACATAATTAACATCAGTAAAATGTTATAAAAATATTCCAAGGTCTTGTTATTGAATAACATTACTTATCTATTTGAACATGTTAGTCAATGAATTGAATTTCAATTAGATTTTGTATTCAGTTGTGATACTATATTTATACAAAATATATAAGACATAATATAATAACATAGTTATATATAATAATATTTATATTTTAATATACCGATAATTCTATTATTAAATTCAAAAGTTTTATATAGCATTGAATCCATAGTGAAATCTTATCTAATCTATATAAAAATATCATACATTTAAAATTCTGTATTAAAGATATATGCAAGTGAAAGACATTGAGAAATTTATTAAGTGATGTTTCGTTATTAAGTCTAAACTTTATAAGACTGTATGTATTCTAAGCTATTTGAATTAATTATTAACCTATTAATTGCATTAATCATTCAAACTTATCAAATTAAGTAGTGAAAACATTATATATAAAGCTCAAATCTTCAATTTCACTTGTTTATTTTAAATATAAAACTATCATCTATATCAAATAACATAAGGTAAAGGAAGTAGTCGAGCCAAATAGGTATTGATTGAGTATTTACAAAGTCAACAAGAAAGAATTTCGGATATTTTCCTTCTACTGAAACCACTATCAAACATAAAATAAATGATAAAAAATTTAACATGTTTATATTGTGTTTTACTTGCTTGGTGTTGTTAAATTCTAACATGATGTCAAGTGTAATATAGGTAGATCAATTTCTTATATCAGGTTCTGTCTTTCAGTCTTGTTACTAAGTACAATACATACATTAGGAATTTAATATAGTTTTATTCAATACTACACATTAGTTGAACCAACAGTCAGTTAAATTCAATTTATTTATATTGACTACCATATACATATTACATATTTAGTAAAATTTCTCTAAACTTCTGTGTGAAATGAAGAACATTAATTTACAGATATAAAAAAAAATTAACATGTCTATATTGGTAAATTACAGTCAGTTAAATTTAACTGATATAAAGTGAGTATATACTCCATATTTAGACATTCACATTTCATTTGCTCGTGATCACGGTTGCTAAAAAGTAGACGAAACGTCGGAAGTATGTAGTTTTTTACAAAAAGTTGCATAGTATATCCGAAAAACATTAGTTTCATTTAAATGAATAACACTTGCGAAAGACTTAGATCTTATTATTTAGTAATATTTCTCTATATCTATGTGTGTAATGTAGATTTTATATATATATATATATATATATATATATATATACTAAACTACATTACACACATTATATATATGTATATATATTACCTGCTCTTGACTGAGCGGGGTGAAGTCTGCGGGGTTCTCGGGATAGGCCTTCCGGCAGGCAGGACACAAACCATTCTCGCCTTCCCGGATTCGATTCCAACAAAACCTGCATATCTGTAATTATAAATATTCACTTTAAAAAACATAATAAATATATTAATTATTCAGTACAACTAAAAAAACATTAATATTGTTATATTACCTATTACTTTCATAATTGTTAAATAAATCTTAATACATATTTCAGATCTAATAAAATTCCTATTATAATTATGTATATTTTTTCCAAACTGCAATTGTATGTCCATTAGAGAAAACTATTGAAAGTTGTTATCAAAGAAATTTCAAGTTACAGTTGTTAAAACTATGTTTCAACTTCACTTCACTTAAGGTTTATCACACATTGTACTTTATCACACATAAAAACCTATAAACAAGATTCTTCTTGTTTTTGTTTAGTTTATTTCCAGTGTGAAATCAGCTTTAAAGATATAAACATTACTTGTTAGTCACATAAGAGGATTCAGTGAAAGAAAATTCTCTGTATATATTTTAAAAGAGCATTCTCAAGGAAAACTACATTTGTTATAAATGTTAATTGAATGAAAAATGCATTGAATTCATCATTGAATGCTTTAGAATCAATTGCTATACAACCAATGAGTACTTATTGAAATGTTAATACAAAGCTAATGATGTGTTCGAAATTGTGTTACTGTGAATGTATAAAATGTTGTTTTCGAAAACAACAAACATATATACAATTATTATTATTTGAAATACAAAAAGTGCAGTATAGCTCAAAATTTGTCAAATCTGGCTAAATATATATAAACTATACCCAGTGGATAAATTTATGATATTACGAACCCATTTACAGATCAAATGGAAACTACTAAGAAACCCAAATACCAAAAAAATCGTAAGATAATACCCACTACCATATTTTAAAACAATTCAATCTATTTGAAAGTTAAATTATCTTATTATATATTACATATGAATGAACAATTTCATTCATAATTATATGAATTAATGAATTTTAAATGAATGTAAACATTAATTACATACTTGATAACCACATGTGCACGGGTAGAAGTGGAGATCGTCCACTTCCAATGGTTCCATACACAGGGGACATTCCACCTGAAAAAAAACCGAGACTTATTTAATATAAAATTAATTACTATATAAACCTATCATTAATACCCAATAACTATCAAACTCAAATATATTATAGAATTATACAATTTAAAACCATAATTACAAATTATAAGAATTAATTTTCTTATATACATTTAATATGTCATATAATATTATTTTCAACATATATTAATGTTCAACTTATTACAGAAGAAGCCATTTATTTATGTGACAGTAAAATATCTATATATAAACGACTGTTTTAACATAATATTATGTAACTAGTCGTGGTAAAGCTTACTTGTAATATTTAAAGACTAACAACTGCTTTGTGTAATTTCAGAATTAAAATCAATAGTTCAAAATAAGTATATTAAATATCCTGACTTTTTTTGATATGCCACACCTATATCAATAGTTTATGGGCAAACAAAATTAATATGAATGAAGTATTCAGAACAGTTGACTGAATTTATTTATTTTTCGACCCAATTCTGTTTAAACAAAGGATTTAATACTTTTTTCAGTGATTTGGAGATTTGGAACTTTAAAACTTAAGACACCACAGACATTACAAGTATATTAAAATCTTTATTATTTTAGTATTATTAATTAAGATAATTTCTGTAATGACTTGTTTGTATGATATAAATTACCTGTTCTTCCCCGCTCTGATTCAAAACTGACATCCTAGTCAAAAAGAGCTTATTGTTTTGTACTTTCTGCAAATACAAACAAATACACCTCGTTTTTTACCTGAAATATAACAAAGTTATCATTAAAATGTGCAATTATATACTGATATGGACAAACATATATAATATATAACATATTTATATGACAATGAAAGTGTTAACCGGTCAAGAATTGAAAGCATTTTTATCATATAATCTGAAAATATTGCAATTATAAACTAATAATTACAAAATATGTCCATGTATTTATAACAGTAAAATCTATAAACATAAATACAAATGTTAGATCTCAAACAGGTGAAATTATATAATTTCAACATTAGAAAGGAATCTTTTGGAGGTCAACATTTGCAACTTCTATGATAATATGAAAGTATGGATTCATAGATGTTTTTCTGCCACATTCATAATTATTTATATTGATAAATAAATTAATATTAGCAGTGCCACACTATTCAGTTGATATTATTTAAAATAAATGACTCTTTGGATCTTTCTTAGTATTTAAAATCAATTTGTATGTGGTTTCTTTATGATGAATGAAAGTTAGTTACAAATACAATATATTTGTGACTCTTCCTATTTGTTTTATGTTACATTCACATAATAAATAAGTAAATTATTGATAATAATCTCAATATTTTTTAACTGCAATAAAATAGTATTATAATTTCAATGAGTGTTACATCTTTAATAAAAAGCATGAAATTAAATATAAAATCATGCCCAGAACCAATGTTTGTTCAATGATTACAGTTTACATTTTGTTATGTTCCTATATAAGAACTGGTTTTTGATACAAAAGTACTGTTATTATGAATAAAATTATGTTTTTTATTCCTATGATAAGACACTTTGTTTACTGATGAATCACAATAGTTTCTGTGGACAATGAAGAGTTTTGCCACATAGCAATGCCTATTAACCACTAGCAAAATATACTTAGAAGATTTTAAGCAACTATATCTTTCATAATATTTAAGATTACAACCTCATTAAACACGGGCTAATTTACGTAATTGGTAATCAGTTTATGGGCTTTTAACTATAATTTTACAATATAAAGCGACTATAACAATGACTCAACCCAGCTTTGACAAGTTCATAATTTGACATTTTACTTTGAAAAAACAATTCAATCATTTATTTCTAGGTAAATCTGGGAATCTTCCAAAATATCCCATCACTCATACAAATCAAAATAACATAGTATAGCACTGTTACATCGTTTACGTAGCATTTATATACCTACTATTACGATAAACGTACGTCCGCCAGCTGCCGTTCAAGAGAATATGTGGCATAAGTCAAACTTTCATTTCGTACAAGGATGCACTAAAAATAATTACAAACACTTGAGACACAACATGTAACACCTATGAACTTGTGAAGCAAGATATCGTCAACCGATTCCATTTTTGGAGAAAATAAATCGATGTTTACCTTAAGTCTCCTCTCAATGCAATCTTTTTTTCTATTGCAGAATCAAGACTGCTAACCCTTCCGTAAAGACGAAGACGAATTTTCTTGAATGGGCCTACTATACGGTTCACGATTCAATTTAAATTAAAATGCAAATCTGAAATAAATATAACAGTCCCGAAGATATTTTCTGCGAGTTACTATACATTTGTTTTATGAAATGGCCTAATCTTTTACAAGATTCCGTTCTGTGATTTCATAGACAAGTACCTCTTACTTTTTTCGAACAATGAATGAGTATTTTTTAACTGTATTTTTAATAAAAATAAAACCCTTCATATTTATGTAAAAATAGACATTTAAGCGTCATAAAGTTAAAAATGTAATGAAAATTTGTTTTATAATTATTATTTCACGTTGATAAAAATCCGTTACACGATATAAATGTTTTTGTGTATGGTAACCCTATGTTAAGCAAATAAACAGAGTAGTTTGCCCAATTCTGTAAATCAATACATGGAATTATTTTAATTATAAAATATTTATTAGAATTTTATAATTTTTTTACCTACTATTTTTTTAAGAAATGGCTCTGCAACATGCACACAAAATTTGTGATTAGCCTATGTAGGATTAGAAATAAATATATAAACTAGCACTTAGACGATTAATATTATAAAATAAAGACTAAGATATATTTTTATTATTGCCTCATCGTTTATTTCACCAAATCACACCTGTTTGTTTTTTCATGAGCTTCGTTAATCTAAATAACTGCAGTTAGTCAGTTTTTCTATTGATTGAAATGATAAAAACTGAAATAAAATTTTTTTTTCGGATCTACGCGTTTATAATTATTTTTACCAACATCCTCCCTACATTTCGATTACTTTGCAGCAAAACGTGATCACGGGCAGATGAGTAAGAAGGATTCGTCTTATAAATGCTTAGAAAATCGAAAAAACATTGGTTTTATTTCCATGAATACTCGCGAAAATCTTACATCTCATTATGATACCAACTCATTTAAAAAAATGCAATTGTAATCTTCAACTTTGATGTAAACATTTTGTCCTCTTTTTAGACTTTAGAATAATTTCGGAGATCTATTAAAAGCCTTAATGATATTAGAAGCAAATTAAGATTTGATTCATGAAAATCAAGAGAAGCAAAGAAAATGTTATGTATGCTGACATGAGTTTTTTTATACACGAAAAAACTTACAATAACTTACTTAATATGAAAAATATCTTGTCATAAAAAGCGACTTCCATTTTGTAAGTACATAGTAGTATTTCAAATACTTTTCTATAAAAAAACTGTTTCCTGTGATTACATTGCCTGTATAATATTAAGAAGAAAAAATAGTTGACTATGGTTACTTAAAATTGTCCTTTTTTGAGTAAACCTTATTTCAAAAATAGATAAAGATCTTTTTGTCAAAATGAAACACGGGTTTACAAGCATATTATATATTTTTTTATAATAATTAAGAATAAATTCTTACATCACGAGTTATAAAATAAATACATTTATTGCCTTAAATTAAGTCCAAAAGTACTCTGTACAATTATTGTTAGCGATGTACAAACGAGAACGACAAGTAAAAATGTCCAAAAAAACAAAAATAATAAAAAATAAAAAAGGGCCTTATCATAAAGTAAGTTGAATTCCCACAATATACTGTGACAAATCTACAAACAACTTAACAAATTGTGTCAGAATCACAACCAATAGTTTGCATCTTAATTTCCTCTCTTACAATAATATTACACAAACTATTTTTATATCATTACTCTTCACTTACACTAAAACAAGAACCATTCTTTACCTTAACATTATAATTACATTTAAATTTAATTCTATCTAATTTCTAGCGGGTGTTTTAACTGGACTGGTGTGTTGTATCTCACAAGATTGCCGCGCTGTTGGCGCCATTGTAATGTCGTATGGTGACGTCACGACATGTCGGTCGACGCGCGATGTTATTGTGCATATATTTTTTTCTAGAATATCTACAGAAACACATTCACACGACACGACATCCGGACGGGCGACCGACGCGTCGTGTTATATAAAAAATCTTACATCGACATTTAATCTCATAAGGATATATTATCTTGGGCAATACGCGTGTACCCGGGGTTCATTGCTTCGTATAAAAGGCATTAAAAAGGCCACTGTGTCGTCCACAATGTGCTAACTAGCCTAGCGTTATGTCTATGTACTAAAAACGTAGCATTCCAAAACATATTGGCATTGTTCAATGTTTAAAAAAAATAATAATAAATAAGAAATTTCAAATATATCACGAAATTAAATTCAGGTGGCAAATAATATGGCATCAGATTTTAAGTACGTTCATTAAAAAGTAAGACTAAGATCGATCTATAATGATTTTTCGTAATGTTTCTGAAGAGACGCCTTTCAGCCTTATTATTACACTAAGTTGAAGGTATGGAAGACAGAAAAACATTGCTATCAGATCAAAAATCAATAAAATATAACAATAAAGTACCATAATGCTCCAGGATCCATACTGGCCTGTCAGCCGAAATTAAGTTAAACCATTTTCCCTAATATATATTTAAATCTAAACTGGACAAAATAATACGGTTACATAAAACAATGTACTTCAGCGTCGTCGGGGGCGACCGGAGTTCGGACCTGACTGTAACATACACTTTAACACAGGATCGGGCATTAATTTCAAAATTGACTAGATATCTGTGTGCATAGGAATCATATATAAAAAAATAGCTAAGTAAAAGGAACCAATACACTGAAACTCTGGCGTGCCGGCGTATATAAAAAAAAGATAAATCTATGTTATTGCCATCAGCGAAATATGCCTAGCTGTACTTTAAATTATGTAGACTACGAGATAACACATCTAGTTTTGTACAATTTGTACAAAAAAAAAATCCACATTCCCTAAACCAATTCTGATTCAGTCAAGCCGACTAGTTCCACGGCTGTGTAGGGCATGAGTGACGTCACTAGTATGATGTTCGATTCAGTTGGAGGGTCGCGTCATCACTTGGACGGCTGGTAGGGGGGGTATCCGGGGTGCGGCTGGGCCCCGCGGGACCCCGTCGCGTACAGCTGCTGCTGGAAGTTGTGGAACTGGGCCGCGTAGTTGGGGTCCGCGGTGGACGGCACCGGGAAGTTGCCCTTGAAGCCCGGACCCGGCCCGCCCATGGACGGCGGTAAAGGCTGAGCCGCGCCCATCCTCACGCCGCCCTTCACTCCACGGAAACCCGGCCCGCACATCGGGCTAGGCGGGAAAGGCTCGCCGGCCATTTTGGGAGGTGAATTGAATCCGGCCGGGTAGTGCGGCATACGGAGCATGCCGGGCGCGCGCATCACTCCCCTCATGCCGCCGTCGGGGAAGTACTGCACGCCTTTACCGCCTTCCATTTGCATGGGGTTCGTGACTCGCTGAAGGAAGTCCAGACTGGGTGGACCCCGCGGACCTTGGTTGCACGCCATTTGTGGCCGCGTCGGTAAATACTGTATGGTGTTGGGTGCGCTCGCTTTCACTTGCACGTTGGCGCCGTTGAAAGGCGGCATCTTGCCGGGCCCGCCCATTCGGGGACCCATCATGGAGGCGTCCGGACCCATGGGACCCATCGGTCCCCCCATGGGACCTCCGCTCATTTTCGGACTTAGATTCATGTCCGGAGTGAAGTCCCCTCCGCTCATCATGCCTTCCATTGGGCCCCCCATATTGTCCATGTGGCAACCTGTTGTGGTTAACATAAGATTATAATATATTGATATAAATTTATACTTTTTACAGATAAATAGAATTGGTGTGACCGTTTCACAAACTAAAATTTCCCCTTCATGACTATACTCCAGCCAAATTCGATGTGGAATGTTTAATAACAAAGCGTTGCTTAGCAACCAACGTCAGGCAGATGCTCAAAACATTTTCAGAAATACATATGTACAACAATTTTTGATGTTAATGAAAATTAAAATTGATGATTAATAATAAAATATTTAAGACAAAGGACTAATTATTCTTGGTTATAATTATAATACTTATGATCATCTGGAATAATGTAGATCTCAAAAATAATACCTCCAATTTTAAAATGATACCAGAAATTACCTCGTAGTTATATTTTTAACTTTATCTATTGCCTGCCAAACGACAAGACTCATTTAGATTAAATTTTGTGTATATTTGAATAGGTCAATGGGAGGTTCGAGATTACAATTGCTCTAATACTGGAAAAAGCAACATTTGTTGGTAGTCTATTAGTATAATGTATTAGTATATATTTTTACGATAAATATAAATACAATATTTATTATGATTATTATTAATAGCGCTTATAAATCATTTAATATTAATTCTATCATAATTACTTAGTTTCATAGTATCATAGTAGTTAAATGTTTAATTTAAATGATATGATAATATATTTTTAAATATAAATTCTTATTATTATTATTTTTATATTCAATATATTTATACAGGGTGACTGGTGAATTACTATCAATATTTAAGGAGAATACTCGGTACATGTGTGTATACCTAATCTGTAGGGTGTTCACACGATGCGTAATTAATTACATAACTTTTGGTTAACTTAACTTAGAAGTTTATTAATATTTATGTTATATTAATTTTTATTTTGTCATATATGATCGTCAAATATCACGTCCTCAAGTATCGATAGTAATTCACCAGTCACCCTGTATATTACATATTTTTATATGGAAGGTATAAATAATTACAAAACTTATATTAGCAATAAAACTAAATTTGCATAAGCTAGAAACAAAACAAAACAAACATTAGCTAATTTTCATATAAATTATGTATTGACAGGCTAAATAATTTTTTTGGATTCTATATAAATTAAAATTTTTGTGTTTAAACAGAAAATTATGTTATAATGAATATAGTTGTAATTATAATATTAATTATTTTTTATTAAGAGTGTATCAACCCTAATTATGATGACTCATGGTTTGTTTACTAAAATTCCAGATCGAATGTGGCTGGAGTATAGATGTATTATATACACGGTAAATTAATATTCCTGTTTCTGCTAATCTCTAAAACAATTGGAGCGATTTTGAGAGGACTATCTCTGGTAGATAGCTGTTTTATTTCATGCACTACAAATGTAACCTTCACCAACAAAATATCATTGTTCAACATTAAAAAAGCAAAATAGGCTAGTATTATAGAAATTGTAATATTTTTCTCCATAAAATATAAGTAAATTATAAGGGAAAAATGAAATAAATATTTTCGGATTTTACTTGGCGTTTTTATTTTAACCGTGATCACGGTTTCTGAAAAGTAGCCGAAACGTCGAGAGTATGTAAATTATAATCAAAAATAAAAACGCGAAGTAAAATCCGGAAATATTAGTTCCATTTAAATGAGTACTCGCGAAAATCTTAGATCTCATTATATAAGGGAAAGAATCTCATACCTAAATCATTCATCATCATGTGTGGATGTGAGTGCGGGTGCATGTTGTGATGATGCATATGGTGAGGTCCGGAGCCGAAAGGCCCCATACTTCCAGGAGAAGGCCCCATGGGTCCCGGACCTCCTCCGCCCACCGTGTTCGTCAGCTGTTGAGACATTTGAGCCAGCGACGATATGGGGTCGAAGGAAGACGTTGAAGTTCCCATGGGGCCGTTGGGACCCTGGTTAGGGTTGATGGGAATGTTATCAGGCCTGTTCATACAGGGACCTGGGAACGGACCCGGCAGGCTCGTGCTGTTTGGACCGCCTGATAACGTCGTCTGGAAGGAATCGGTTTAAAAATTAACTCCTATACGTTATAGAGAAAATATAAACAACTTCATATATATTACTTATATAGTTACTACAGTAAAAATAAAGAAAAAAAGTAGTCGGAAGTTAAAAATTAACTCCTATACATTATACACACAATATAAACAACTTCCTATACATATATTACTTATACAGGGTGACTGGTGAATTACTATCGATACTTGAGGACGTGATATTTGACGATTATATATGACAGAATAAAAATTAATATAACATAAATATTAATAAACTTCTAAGTAAAGTTAACCAAAAGTTATGTAATTAATTACGCATCGTGTGAACACCCTACAGATTAGGTATACACACACACACACACACGCGCGTGCGGCGGCGTGGTGTTGTATCAGCAGGCCGCCGCACGCGTCCACACTTGGAACACTTGGAACGTGTCCACACTTTATTTATTTATACGGAAATTTGGTCAAAAATTAAGTACCTATTTTTTTTACATAATTCGAATGAGAATCATGTACCGAGTATTCTCCTTAAATATTGATAGTAATTCACCAGTCACCCTGTATAATATTAAATCTCAATTTTAATATAATAGGTTACATGCAGTTTTGACTCCTGTTTGATTTAAAGAATTTTTTATTTCCCTATATTTCTTTTCTGTATTTTTATTGTAATAAGTACGGTTTTTTTTGACATTAGATTTCACAACAAACTAATATGTCAATCATTTTGTCGCACTTCAAAACACGGAGATTTATGGCTTTGATAGGTGAACTCCAAAAATATAAATAAAAAAACGTAACAGATATTTCTTGATTATAGGGCGACACGAAGTGCGCTGGGTCTTCTAGTATATGTAATTAATACCTCAGTGTTGGAAGCCATGGTGTCATCAGAGTGTGAGGGTGCTGATACTACACTACAGCTGCTCTTGGCGGTGGAGGAGGGTGCATACGGACCCTGACTGAGGGTGGCACCCTCCCGACCCTCGCGACCCTCCCGCTGAGGAGTCTTGGACGCATTCTCCTGACTTGACCTGTTCGATGATGGACTTGGACGGGACTTTTCATCTGTAACATTTATATACAATATTAATATATATAGGTTAAAAGATCTTTATTCTCAACAAGACAATACATAGTCACTTATTTGAGAACATTACTAACTTAAACATATTATAACTTTGTTAACATTCGTCACACCAAGTTTTATTTAAACAGTAATGGTTAGTACAAAAGCAATAAGAGAATTAAAAAAAAGGGAAATATATACAGGGTGACTGGTGAATTACTATCAATATTTAAGGAGAATACTCGGTACATGATTCTCATTCGAATTATGTAAAAAAAATAAGTACTTAATTTTTGACCAAATTTCCGTATAAATAAATGAAGTGTGTACACGTTCCAAGTGTGGACGCGTGCGGCGGCGTGCTGATACAACACCACGCCACCACGCGCGTGTGTGTGTGTGTGTGTGTATACCTAATCTGTAGGGTGTTCACACGATGCGTAATTAATATCATAACTTTTGGTTAACTTTACTTAGAAGTTTATTAATATTTATGTTATATTAATTTTTATTTTGTCATATATGATCGTCTAATATCACGTCCTCAAGTATCGATAGTAATTCACCAGTCACCCTGTATATTCCTACTAATAATATAAATGCGATAATTATTCTGTCTTTCACGCCTAAAAAAGAACTGATTTTAATGAAATTTGGTAGTCATAGAGATGACCTTGAGAAAGAACATAGGATAGTTTATAAAAACTATCCTATGGCACCTGGCATAAGCCAGACTTTTGAAAGGTTCTCTTGGAAACGCGATATAACCGAACTCCACGCGGGCGAAGCTGCGGGCGGAAAGCTAGTATGTTATATTGAAAAGCGTACCAAATTCAAAAATATAAATTAAGTTAATTGTATTAAAATACAGACAGGTATTTAACTTTTAAAAGGGAAGAATATTTTTAACTGACAGACATTCACATCTTTTCTGTCCGTTATTATTGCTGAAAAGTAACTGAAATTTCGGTATGTGTAGTTAAAATAATAAAATGACGCGTATTACTCCGAAAAATATTATTTTCATTGAAATGAGTGTTGGCAGAAATCTTAGATTTCATTATATTTTTAAGTGTATGGATTTTTTATAACATTAATGTATATGTCTGTAATTTTGTGTGTATATGAACATATTTACCCTGTGCACATTTATTAGGACCGGTTGGCGTTTGAGGATTGTTGAACCCGGGACTTTGCTCCATAGAAAACCGACCGGCACGTTGTTCTGATAGTGACGAATGACCCTCGGGAGTGCCAGGCAACATACTGTAAAGTTAAAGTTAATTATATGTATATAACTATACATTATTATTAGTTAATTTTATGTATATAGAAATTAAACACATTGGTATGTATGCGATTGGTAATACATGCGATTTCTTAACTGATGTTTGTTTAAGCAAACAATTTTATACCTTATAACACCTAATGGTATTTGGTATTGAAAAATATAAAGTGTTGTTACATGCAACAGAAAAACCCAATGTTTCATATGAAGATTTAATTCTATATATGTATTGTATATAGAAATATGAACAAACGTATATAACAATCATTTGATATTTAATTTTATTATTTTTATTGAAGAGTTTGTAATTGTAAATGTAAGTTGTTTGATTATGTTCCATTTTCGATACTGATAACGCAGTTAAGGGGGGTTGACACAATTTTTCATACACACTGTATATGTATATATAATAAATATTTAATAATTACCCAGCTGGTGACTTTTGATTCGAATTAGACTGCGGCGTTTGACCCCCGCTGTTTGAAGGCGGGCCGTTATCTTTGAGTGATGTGTTTGGTTGTTTTTGTATCGTTAACTCTTGACCTGTTCCAAACATACACATTATTATATATTCAATGCAATACAGACATTAATGTGATATGAATAAAGATGAATTTAGTACCGGTGTTCGGAGAATTAGCCATAGAGTATGAAAGTTTGTTAGCACATTTTCACCAACCATCACCAAAATAAAAATGAAACGAAAATTAAAAACATTGCAAACACATCGGCGTCTATAATCTAGTGCCGATTGAAAAAAAAATGGCCGAACAATATTTAATATTTTTTCAGCCATTTTTTTTGTTAACACACAAAGCGATACCACACAGCTTATAATCTCGCCATCATTATTAACGGCAAAATAATCTAATTTACCTTCAAATTGGTTCAGATATGATATTTGTTGAGGTGAAGGCACGGGCATCAAACTGGGTTCCTTATGCTGTTGGTTCTTCTGTTGCTGCGCCGCCAAGCATTGTAGCGTTCGCACAAAAACTCCGTCATCCAATTTCTCTAATATCTCTTTATTTGGCCATTTCCCGTACATATTTCGTTTCGATACATTTTTTACGTTGTTATTTCGTCACACGGTGGGATTTCAAGCGGTCAAGCGTTTTGCGGGGGGGAGGGGAAAACAAAAAATACGCATTACAACTACGGAAAATTAAAAAAAAAAGTGCAAAATCAAAACCAAACTAATAATTTGATAAAAAATATATATAATATGATCTGTGGTTGGGAAAATGTGTAACAGACAATATAGCGACATGCATTTCTACTTCTATGGCTTCTACTTGTTATGTCTTAGTGTGTATTAGTGTTTGAATAAGTTCATATGTTATTACTGAAACATTTAAAATTATAGCTCTATCAGAATGCAAATGTATAATTTCTTGTTATGTAAAATAGCAATCTTTGTCATTTATAAGTAACTGCGAATGTAAAATATTGCTTACATTTAGTTAATCAATGTAATTGATGATTATATTCGCTTTTTTCTCTACATGTCAAGTTCTATAGCAGTTTTGTAGTCGTATGTTGTTATACCTATTTTTAGTATATATGTGTAGAGTATGTATGTATGTTTGTTAGTGTACCCACCGGGCGGATCGTTTTTCTTGCAGTGTGCGGGAGATGAAAGCGCCGAGCCGGCGCGGGAAACTTCCGACGACAACATACCGCCAGAAGGCGACTGGGTCGCTGGAAACATAACGCAATATATATAAGAATAAACTGTTGTATAGTGACAATGTAGTTTAAAGATTTTATTTAAAATATTTAAAGGGATCTAATGAAATAGGATGCGAAGATATTTACTTTTAATAGATCAGGTTTGATGACCAAAAAGTCGAGAAAAGAGTTATATTAATTCAATATGTAGTTTTGTAGCTTCATTTGACAAGATTTCTGTCTTCTAAAATGTTTTTAAAGCGTATATAATATATAAATAGAAACTCAACTTTATTACATAGAACAAAGGTTAGTTTTTGTATTGTTAATTAATTAATTTTTCTTTGGTATTTAATATATACCTATAGGCACTGAGGCAGATCTGTGAAGGGGCGAAGCTCCATACGGGGGAGGGGGCAGGCAGCCGCCGCGCTCAGAACACGGAGACTTCACTTGGGTACCTGTGGAATGAAATATTAATATTTACATATTTCACATATGTATATATATAGATTCAAAACTTTTACACAGACTTATACATAATTAATTTAAGAATATATTTTTGTCTCCGCATCTATGTAGTATTGTCATAGATCTATGTTCCTATATGAGTCTCCAAATAAAAAGATCTTAAAACATCCAACATTTCACTCGAACTCTAACGCTGGCTCTTATATTTCTAGGATGAACTATAAAAGCATTTGATTGCCTTAAATAAGGTTTTTTCATTGATCACTAGAGATTTATTTAAAATTATAAAATACATATATATTCTTCAGTATGCCACAATTATAAAAAGTTATGAAGATAATTTAATAATTTTTCATTCCATATTTCCTGTTTTTAATTTTGCTTCAAGGATCAAATATCGTGTTGATGTTAAAATAGACACACATTATTTTTGTATACTGCCTTGGAATAGCTTGTAATTATATTTTATATATTTTTAAATCTAATTTGCATTATCACTCAACGATTGTATAATATACTAGCACGAGTATAGAACCTAATAAAATAATCATACGTAAAAACGTCTTTTATAATTACAAACAAGACCAGATATAAATATATTAAAAGCAGAAAAAAAGCATATATGTATAAATATAATAAAATCCAAAAACCCTCAATACATTTCACTACTCACTGAGTTCATTGTCCATATTTTTATTATCATCGAAGAATTGATGTTGTAACTTCTGCCAGTCAATGTCTGCTGGTGATTTAGGGCTTCGGGATTTGTGACCTAAATTGGGACCCAGATTTGGACCCATCCCGCCTGGGTCGTTTGGACCCATCTGGAAATCATATCCATACATATAAATACATAATTATGACTTTTGATCACATTTTTGTATGATATAGATGGTGGAATATCGAGTTACATATATTAAAATTAGTATTATTTGTTGTTTTTGTATAATTAAATCCAGAATATTATTAATGGTTCTAAGTAAAAAATTAGAGAAAGTATTACTGAAGAACTTATTGAAGTTTGCGAATGTTTATAAAAACAAGCTTACTTTTTTTTCTACTTTTCTTTGCTAAAACTAAAATTTTGTAAGTTGACTCTCTAATAAACTAAATTTGAGGAGAACAGAGTAACATGAAAACAAACATTATTTTTGTTATTAATTTGCTTATATGTACTACCAATCAATAACGAATATGTTACTTTTCTATGTCTTTAAAGCTTTATAGATAGTAAATACTGTAAGTAATAAAATTCTTTCATACAATAAAAATAGCTTTATACAATATGTAAGTACACTTTTGTCTTATACTAGTAAAATTTTGTGTAGATCATACCATACCTAACAATTACTTCAAAAACACTTATAACTGCCCTAGATTCTTTAGCCATATAATATAAACAGTACCACATTGTTTATAAAAAAATAGTTGAAGAATGAATGAAAGGAATCTGATGGATTATACTAAAATACTTCTAGTGCTTTCGTAATATGTTATGTATAAACGCGAAAGTAACTCTATCTGTATGTCTGTTACGCTTTCACGCCTAAACAACTTAACTGATTTTAATGAAATTTGGTACAGACATAGAGTTGACCTTGATAAAGAACATAGGATAGTTTTTATCAAAGACTTTTGAAAGGTTCTCTTGGAAACGCGATATAACCGAACTCCACACGAAAAGCTAGTATGTTATAAGTAATAATAGTATTAACTAACATTTCGTCTCCCTCCATAGTCGTCACACATTGGTCCGTTGTTGAGATGGTGGTCGGGGCCACAGTCTCCGTGCACCATACCACCCATCATACCACCCTCCATCATGATACCACCTGGAAATTAACATATATAACATTAATATATAGAAAAATAATATATATACTATTATTATATACAACCATATAGGTTATACAACTTGGATATAAGTAAAGACGATATAGGCAGTATTATACTGTGTATTATAAGTATTGAAATCATTAGGAGTATAGTCCAAACATTTGTTCAGCATCTGTGTAGATTATGTTTTATGGATTGTTTGATGATGAATATATAACTTAATATATGTATATATGGGTAATTAATTTACCGGACGCAAAAGATACCACTGAACAATAAAATCTTGTTCATTAACAGGCCATGTTGACAATTATAATAGAGATGATTTAAGTTTTCTCCTGGAGTTTTAGATAATATTAATATAATTAGTGTTTTTTTTCTAGGCTATTTAAATATTCCATTCATTTTAAATATTAAGTGCAGTAATAAATACCATTCATTGTATTAAGATTAGGTCCTTGCATCATCCTAGGTCCCATGTGAGGTCCGCCCATCATACATGGCTTCGGACCGCCCATACCGCCCATCGGGTTCGGCATACGCTTCAACAAGTTAAATAAAAACATAAATAAACACAATATTCAGTGATTACTCCATACAGAGTACCGTGATATTATAAAGTAAAACTTAAATTATATTCGACTCACTCCCATCGGCCCGCCGCAACCTCGACCCATATGCATATCTGTACACATCCCCGACTTCATATCCGGGCCACCGCAAGATCCTCTTATTCCTTTCATTCCACACGGTCCCATCGGCCCCATGGGTCCATTGGGTCCCATTCCCGGCATCATTGGCCCGTTCGGACCCATCATACCATTAGGGCCCATTGATCCATGCCCACCCATACCCATACCCGGTCCACCCATGTTACCCATGGGGCCGTTTGGACCCATCGGACCGTTCGGACCCATAGGTCCGCCCGGCCCCATAGGCCCAGGTCCCATCGGCCCATTTGGTCCCATAGGTCCGGACATAGTACAACTAGGCCCGCTATTCATGCTACTAGGCATCGACACCATAGGTCCGTTAGGTCCCGATCCCATAGGCCCGTGGGCAGACATCGGTGGAAACGGCATATTCATATTGGCTGTTGAATTTGGTGGATTGATGTCGTTCTGTAGTTGGTTGCCGTCGTTTGACTGGTGATTGCTGCCGCTCTCAGGGAACAGTATTTGTTGCATTTTCCGTATAGTAGCCAGTTGTTCCTCACGGTGTGCCCTCTGCTGAGGCGTGAGGTTTTCGTCTGGTATTTTAACGCCTGCGGAGGAAACTGAGACTGGACATTGAAAAAATATTCTCTTACACCAACATTATATATCAGATATTACATATATGGGATATTTCTTCACAATTTTTAGAACGATGGAGAAATTATTAAAATAAAGTAATAATTCACCTTTCTGTCCCGATTGGCAGTGATTGTCCCCACTGTCGCCAGATTCAGAACACGGCGGCATCTGAGAGGGTCCGTTGGCCATACCATTAGACATTACGGAGGAGTTTTTCTGTAATATAACATAATATTTGTTTGAGAAGAGAGAGAAGAGGAATTCAATATTTCCATAAGTTTAATGAATAGAAGTGTAAAATTTAAAGCAATAGCAGACTAAGATAGAAAATCAGTTAGTACATCTTTATATACAGGGTGACTGATGAATTACTATCAATATTTAAAGAGAATACTCGGTACATGATTCTCATTCAAATTATGTAAAAAAAATAGGCACTTAATTTTTGACAAAATTTCCGTATAAATAAATAAAGTGTTGACACGTTCCAAGTGTTCCAAGTGTGGACGCGTGCGGCGGCGTGCTGATACAACACCACGCCGCCGCACGCGTATGTGTGAGTGTGTGTGTATACCTAATCTGTAGGGTGTTCACACGATGCGTAATTAATTACATAACTTTTGGTTAACTTTACTTAGAAGTTTATTAATATTTAGATTATTTTTATTTTGTCATATATGATCGTCAAATATCACGTCCTCAAGTATCGATAGTAATTCACCAGTCACCCTGTATATGTCACGTGTTGGTCCGCGATGGACTCCTTAACTACTAAACCGATTTTAAATTTGTTTTGCATTCCGTGTGCATTTTGATCCAAATTGAAAGATAGGATAGCTTACAATTCAATTTATAGTAACAATATTATTTTATTGCAAATTATTTGTCTATTAAAGAAATCTTTATATATATAAGAAAGTCATGTTAGTTACACTATTTATAACTTAAGAGAATCTGTACGGGTTTCGCTAAAAATTGGTGGAGATGTAGCTTAGACATAGAATACTTTTCATCTGGTTGAAAAAGAAAAAAAATCAGTTGATCAAAACCAAAATCCTCTATTATACTGTCTTTAAGGAGTAATATATGTAGTTCGACCGGTCAGCTATACATTTCTAATTTTGAAACTAACGCAGACGAAGTTCGCCGGGTCTTATAGTATTGTTATATAATTCAAGTATGTTTATACTTACGGTGTCCCATGGCATTTCACCATCAGCACCGAGGCCGTCCATGACACCACAGGACGGGGTGCCCCCTGGAAACCCATCCATGGGCCCCATACCCGGACCCATTGATCCCATTTGTCCGGGCCCTCCTTTCATCATCATCATTTGATTAGGCCCACCCATACGGTTAGGCCCCATCATGTTCGGACCCATATGGCCCATACTATGACCCATAGGCCCCATATTCGGCCCCATAGGACCTCCCATCATATGCCCCATCTGATTAGGCCCCATCATATTCGGACCACCGCGCATACCGCCACGCGTTTTTGCCATGGCTAGATTATTTAACCATTGTGCGGGATTCTGTTTATTAAACTGACCCATTTTGAGGGGATGTTTCTGAAATTTATCAATACAGCACGTTTTACTACAATAATATATTTAACAGAATTATTTTATGATATTGTTGTAGAAATTGCAAGACAGTACTTAGAATATACAACAAAATTATTTATCTTGACTTGATCAAAACCGTATTTCATTTTATATAACAAATTTTTCGTTTACACTTTTGTGGAAAATGTCTTTTAGTAGTATGTATACTACATAGATATTTTTTTATCTATTTAGGTATACTAAAGTGACAATTGAATATATTCAACTATTGTAAGTTATTAGGCATTAAAATTCGTCATATAGACCAACCTCCAAATATTTCTTAGTCCCTGGCTGAGCACAGTGATATGCTATGATGGAGTGATGCTGACCAGATATAACTGACTCGGCTCCCTTATTGGCCAGTAGAGTTGAAAACACGAAGATCTGACTTTGCTGCTGATTGAACAATCAATTAAATATATATGTTTATTTATATATAATATTATAAATAATTATATCCATTAATATAAAAATTATTCAGTCATAATAATTAACAAAAGACATAGGTATTAATTGTCAATTGAAATGAGATCCTTTACACTTCTATATGCAAAATTAATTCTAAACAAGTATAATATAAAGTATAATATGAATAATAAAGCAATCTTTCTTGTATTTTAAACCCAAACACTAATAGAAACGTGCATTCATTAATTTTATTGCTTTTACGCAAGAACGGAATGCAGGAGAAATTAATAATAGGCACACTATAATAATATAATCAATATATAGCGGAATATTATTGTTTAAAAATAAATATTATATAAATAACTTAATAGAATTGAAATGAATGAAAATATATATAGGTATATTTAATATTTATATTAATTATAGTAAGAATTTCTCTTTAATATTACCTCCATACTTCCAGACTGTTTGCTTATTACATTTGATGGTAGTGTTTGTGCCTCACTCGACATGGGTCCCATTGATACTCCGGGACCCATGGGGCCTGTATTACCCATACGACACGACCCCATGTCGGGACCGTTCGGATTGCGACAGTTTTGATTGCCATCCTACGAAAAAACAATTAAATCCACAGATTATTAACAATAAATTAATTTGACGTATTTTATATGATGAATGAGTAATATGTAATATATAAAACACCTGTAAATTGCCTGAAGAACCTCTAAGTCCCGTTTGAGGGTCAATAATATCATTGGAGTCTGATGAAAGTCGTTCAGATTTCATAGATCCTGGACCTCCAAGGTCACACTGGGGTGATTTCGTTGGATCGCCTGGAAATAATAATTATTATCTTAATAAATAAAAAACAAGTAAACCCAATGGCTTAAGTAGTGTTTTATTATAAAATGCTCTAATAATTATAAGATATCTAAGCGAATTCACCTCGTTCTAGAGGCTATTGATTTATTAATAATTCCAGTTGGCAATTAATTAATGTAAGTACGTACGCAGCTTTGGATATTATAGAACATATTTAAACAAATTAAATATACTAAAAGCTATTACGGGGGGGTCATTAAAACCATTTATAGTCAGAGGTCAACATTCATTACAGCGAGTATTGGTGGCATGAGTTCTTGAGATTGCGACACGCTTACCGACATATTAATCGCGATTTTATATTAATACGTTTAAACATTGATAATATAACTTTACACTATTTACATTCACAGTACAAGTGAAAGAGAAATTAAAATGTAATCAAGACGTGAAATATCACAGGCGAAAAAAAAATTCGTATTGAAAGGTCAAAGGTCAAACTCTCACCATCGCTGTCCATGAGGCCGTCTATTTCAGTCTTGATGCCGTCCACGCCGAGGTCGCCGGTGGAGTCTTCGCCCCCCTGGCTGTGGGGCTCCATCTTGACCCTGTGGGTAGCTTCATCTGGGTCCTTCTTCAACGCCGCTGGCGTCGGCAGCGAAGCTGACGGCGGACGTGACCCATGACCTTTTGATATATTATTTACATATATAACATTTTTTTATTGATATAACACATAAAAATATGTGATCTAATTATATTTCAAATATATTTATTTTTAATTAATAGAATATTGTTTATTATAAAATTCTAATTTTGCAAATTATCAGTATATTGTGGATTATTGTAAATTTTTTTATATTAATAAATATGATGATGGTTATAGTTGCTTTTTTTTGTGATTGTTTTGACACATAATACAATATAATTTTTAAATACAAATGTTATAATTTAGTCCTACATTACTTTTATACTCGTTTATCAAATCAAGACACAAGATAAATCATGATATTTATAAAAACTTACATTCCTAAGTTTTAATATCATTTCCTATTTTGAAAATTTATTCAATACAGTTAATTAATTTTTTTCATAGATCTATTACAATTACTATTCATATATTTTTTAACATCACTATTTTTGGCAACTTTAAAAATAAAATTAATGTGCATCATTAAAAATTAATTTTCTTAATTGTATATATTTAAATGGTTTAGACTTGTGTAGCATGTGTATGCATATGACACTAATTTGTTTTCAAAGAGTAAAAACTTTTCAAGGAATTAAACATTAAATTATACATTTATTGTATATGTCTTAAATATAATTTATATATTATTAATTACTAGCATTCTCTTTGATTTATATCAATCATCAATTTTACATGTAAATTCTGCTCACTTCTTATTCATTTTCTCTTCCCAGTAGTTATGAACAATGTGTAACTTACTAACTTTATATGCAACTAAAAATAATTGAAATATTTTATTTTATTATAATAAGTCACCAAATTAATGTTCAATTTTATTTATAACATGTATAACATATAATTAATGTAATTCTTCTTCTGCCTGGCAATTGCCCAGCTATAGCCAGGGTCTGCCTTACATGTTGTGAATAGTTTTGGCTATTTGTTTTTACAACCGTCCGCCTGCCTGACATCAACCCTCTTTTGGGAATGCATTAATTGGTGATGTCTAAATACTTAGAAAGTACATATGACTCGGAAAAATCACTTTGGTACTTGCCCGGGCCAGGATCGAACCCGCGCCCTCGGCAACGAGAGGCGGGCCCTAACCACTAGGCCACCACTGACTATAATTAATGTAATTATACATGTAGAATTAATGTAATGTTGATCAAACCTGGTTCCGTCGGATCATTTGGTTCGTCTTTGAGTCGGGCACCACCGCCCTTCTCCTTCTCCTTAATCATACCCCTACGTGCCTTCGCCAACTTGACTGAAAAAAAACACACATAAATAACATATTCTTTCATATACAAACTATTTATAAACTGTTATTCAAGAAAAACTGGTTATTTAGGATGAATTAAAAAGTTTGTTTATTTTATTTTTACATCAATACAATTCTGTTTACTCACAAATCGAAATTTCTTAATAAGTAATAGTGATCACTTATTTTGTTATTTGCAAACTATTTTCTTTTAATATGTAAATTAAAATCATTATGTACATTTAGATACATCTTAATGTAGTATTGGAATCAGTACTAAAATAACCAAGATACATAATCAAGGTTTCCATTCATGTGTTTAGGCTTTAAATTGTAACATTCGATACATATAAAACACTATAATATTACCTGTTGGTTAACCACTGAAGTTAACCAAAATTTAAAAAACTCATATCAACAAAACAAAATAAGTATAGACAGCTGATAAAATTTGTACATTCAAATTGGTTACCAAGCAATCAAATCAATAAATAATCTTTACTTACAGTTTTCTTGTATTGATGATAGTCAAAGTTTTAACATAAGCTTATAAGGATAATTATATGTAAGGTCCTGAGCAAATTTATAATTAGTAATTGGCATTCAGTGTAACCTAGATCTAATAAAATCTGTTGTGCACTTCAAACACTACAATAAACATCAACAATCACTGAATTGACACTGGAACTACAAAAAATAAGTGATCACTATCCATATATACAGGTAAACAGCACTGTATTACAATTTTGTATACATACAAATACAAAACCGTCCGCGGACCTTCCGTCACGGGAGCAATAATTGGCACATGTCCCACAAATTCACGGAATGGCACTTCATTACAAGAATGTCATTATGCAGCAAACGATCGAGTGATTATTATAAATAGAGATCTTATAGAACCTTGGCGTCTAAGACGCTTGCTGTACTATCTAGTCACAACCGGCCCTACCGATGTTTAATAATACTCCAATTTAATTTAAAGTTTAACTTCACAAACGAATGCTACAAAAATTCCAGGTTTACTCTCCATACATAAACAATGAGATAGATCGGGTGTAGACAGGCGCGAAGCACACTAAACGCACGTTTATTATGGCCGATTTAATAATAAAGTCACGCCGTAAGGCCCAAACGACACCTCCAGAGAAAGCGTCTAACATTAATTTATATCATTCGTGTGATCTAATTAAGGTATAACGAGGGGTATGCAGCGAGAAACAAAAAAATCGGGATCGCTGACATTTTTGTTTATGGTACATCGACGAGACGAAATCCAGAATCCACAAATAGCGAATAAACCTACATGATTACCGCCTCCTGACGGATTTTCTAGCACTTGACAACACAAAACACGGTGATTCTTCACATTTATGTAAACTTCATTGTTGAAATATAGTCATTTATTAATTTCTTTCTATCAGCTTAAAACACAAATCACCACGCACACACAACACAACATACATAATATATATACACCAATACACATGGGATGGATACTTCTCACTCACAAATTTCCTTTTCTACACAAAAACAACAAAAGTGAGAGAACTCGAACTGCGAGATATTTTTGTTCGATAACTTGTACCAGCACGTAAGATGCTATGAAAAAATATTATTAATATACCACTGCAGAAATCTGTATGTTTGTAAGTAAAACCTTTATTATACTGTAGACTACTGCTATAAAAAATCATATATTACACGATAACTCCAGGATAGAATAATAGCAAGCGTTAACTGAAATACTAATATACCATAAATATTTTGAAATAATATTATTACGCGTATTTGTTTTAAATTTTCGATTTTCGTTTCGAATCAAATAGAACACTTTGGTTTTTATGGCTAAATTTAAAGACACAATGTATTATATAAAAATCTAGGTTAAAGATTTATTAATTAATCCATTACTTTGCATGATAAAAATTAATTTAACTTTCAAATGTATAAAATTTAAACTAACAATAATATTATAAAATCCTATTGTTATCTTGAAAGTAATTAATTTTATAGTATATTTTTACCCAATCATGCATTCTTTAAATGTTAAGAGAAAAAATGTGGAAGCAAAGTCGTAGAATATAGTATTACTAATTTATAATTTTTCTGAGGATTGGTCTAAGCGTATCCGATCGCTCCACAACAACGCATTCATTTTTTATTTTATTTAGTGAGCAGCTATAAAACTTGTATTTTATTGGAAGACAGGTAATCTTAAAAAAAATTAAATAAGAAAAATTTTACATATAATTTAAGAGTTAGGCTCTAAAAATACTGATATTAATAATAAAATAACTTTGTTCTGTAGAAATTGTCTATGCCATAAAATTCTGTAGTAAAAGAGCAATAATATTCTTTATAAGAATAAATTAATTTTCTTGAATGTATGTTTACAGTTACATAAATGTAAGAAAGAACTTTGTAAAACTATTTATTTTTCAATCTGTATCCAAAGTTCGAAACTAGTAATAAAAATTCTAAAAGGTCTTATTCTATCCTTTGATAAATATATTTTCTACATGTACAAAATTAAATATACGAAAACTAATTTGTTATTTTGGAGTAAGGAAGAATTAATACAAAATAACTATGGTAGGTTTATCCGTGGAACATTTAAAATAATGCATATTATAAATACGTTTAACATTAATATAAAACGTAAGAGATATCACATTGCAATAAACTTAAAATATTGAAATAATCTTTTTTATGCAATTTATTAATTCTATATCAAAAAATCGTTGCTAATTTTGTGACAACTGATAAAAAGCATTTGTTAGTCTATGGCAAATTTGCGGTGCAGGGAGGAGGGGCTACGATAAATTTCGCTTCGTTGTCGCGTATTAACTTTTATGTGTTTTGTGATAAATTAAGGTTTAATGGATTGAATTAAGTTGTATTTTGACGTATTTTAATTGTGGACGGTATTGTTTCTCATCAATTTGTTAATACCGGCTCATCATTCTGACCGCTCCCAGTGCTAAAGTACGTACGTCAGTCTTCAAGTATTTTTCATACTGTTTGTGCTACTTGCGCATAGTTGGGGCCGTGTGATAGTAAAAGCTGTTGGAAAGTGCATTCATACTAGAAATTGTTTTGGTAAAAACTAATCTCATACCCATTTAATCTAGTCCGTCAGTGTTATAGTGTCGAGTCGGTGCTTATTTGATGTTTGTAGCCATTTTTGGTAAGTGTAGTAATCGGTAGTATTTACGTGTAAATTGGCAATTATACGGTGCCCTAAACGAGGATTGAATTTTATATGAGTTCTTTATAATACAATGAGCTTACTTATTGTCTCCTGACCCTCTCAAGTTAATAATGATTGGTTTTAAATATCGTCTTGAGAATTTTCTCTTGCTGTTTGTTTCGACTAAAATTGAGATTATATCTCGCAGAACTATAAATAAGATAAAATTGTAGTTTTATATATATTTTTTATTTTACCCTTTACCACATTTTATCACAATAAATACAGATTTTAAGTAACAAGGATAGTTTGAAGTAAAAATCAAAATATTTTATCAAATGAATTCTCTTCAATATTCATTGAATAATGTGGTGATGAAAGTTTGTTTTACACTAACTAGAGCTATTTAAATCTTATCATAAATAGGAACAGTGTAAGTTAAACAATTATTGTTCATAAATGACTATAATTATAATCTCTAAGGTAGTATTCAATTATCCTAACTAATTACATGTTGCGAAAAATTCACAATATCTGGGTAGACCAC
The DNA here is from genome assembly GCA_916720795.1 of Danaus chrysippus. Classification (NCBI taxonomy): domain Eukaryota; kingdom Metazoa; phylum Arthropoda; class Insecta; order Lepidoptera; family Nymphalidae; genus Danaus; species Danaus chrysippus. The sequence goes on along the minus strand of CAKASE010000064.1, from coordinate 3,937,856 downwards.
AAAATTGTTAAGTATCATACATTTGCATCAGTTTTGAAAATATCTAATTAAAACTTTATCATGGTTATTTATATTAAAAAAAAAATGTCTGCCGATGTTTTCTTCTTCAAATTATATCTTAAAATAAATGCATAAAGGATACAGTAGGTAGAGTAAATTAATTAGAATAAGCTTTAACTAATTTAAGAATTATTCCAATACAGATATAAAAAAAAAATACAAACAGTTTATGACTGAAAATGACACTTTATAATTCATTATATTCTTATCTGCAAGTCTTTGTAAATACATGAAACTATCTCTCTTGTAGCTAACATAATTCTTTTAAATGACTCTAAAAAATGATTAATATATAGTATTTTATAAATTTTGTAGTTGCAATTTTATTCTGGAAATTTAATATCGGACAAAACAATATCAAACACAAATTTAAGAATCATTAAATTTTCTATACAAAGTTTGATAACTTTTATAGTAATTTATATATTTTAAATTAGAAAAAATATACCTATAAATGAAACTCATATTCATTTAAAAACAATATTTAAAATCAAGTTTTTAATATAAGAATTAAAATTCAATAATAATTTAAGATATTTTCTTTATATATAAAATGAATTTCGTTGTTCATTCTTTCAAAGCTCTTACCCTCATTTGTTTGTCTGATGCCTTTTAAAATGTAAGTGCGGTCCTGTTGAGTTTACAATCATATGTCATATAAAAATTTTGACCTACATTATAATAAAATTTAATATGGAGAATATTTTTCTTTTTACATTGTATATACATATAAATGGAAGTCTTACTAGGTCAATCTGTCAATACATATATGAATAAATTCATACGTTTTTTTCCAGACATTATTTATACTATGTACATTAATAAATATATAGAATAAAGAAGGTTTGTTTGCCTTAAAATAATAAAAAAAACTTAATATGTGATTGATAAGTAATTAAATTCTTCTTCATAATATATTTTTCTTCTTTAAGATTTCTGTCAGAAAAAATCTCAATTATCATGTCATTTAATAGTAAATGGAAATGAACTTTTAGAAGATGAACATATTATCTCTGTAAATTAACTTTATCAACAGTAGAGAGAGGAGCTTGGACAGTGGAGGTGAGCGTTTAACACTTATTAGATATGGGCCTCTTAAACCTACACCTGGGTCGCAAGTCCCAGGCACTGTTGAAGCTCCTCTCCCTGCAACAATGGACCCGACACCCGCACGTTAATACATTGAATGCTAAGAGGTTTCGTCTCTGAAGTCTCTGTGCTAAACTTAATGGCCTAGAATCCTGAAACATGACTATATGAGAAATAATAAAATAATTATGTACTTCATCGGACTTGCAATGATTTATATTATTGTAAAGCAAAAACGACTTAATAAAATTTGTTTGTACATATACATTATTCTTAATATGCATTGTTTCATCATATTAATACAATATACAAAGTATTACGAACCTTGTGTCCATATATTTTGAAGTCATTTTAAATAACAATGTTTTTTAATATAGTTCAAGTATATCTCATAGTCGTACTAAGATAATTAGCCCATTTTTAATGACATACAAATTAATTTCTTTTACTCGATTATTGCATAGCTCATGTTCAAACAGATAATATTACTAAATAGGTTAAAAAGATAATGAATTTTATTGTACCTAAAGTTAGTAGTACTACAAGTATATTTTACAGAGATACTTACTCAATGTTTTAAAGTGATTTCGTACGAGTTTTTTTTAAGTAACGACAGTTTTACAATTTTTTTTTATTTTTCTAAATCATTTAACAAAAGTAGGAGAGTAATAATAATAAGATTTTTTTTGTCAAAGTCCAAAAAAAGTAAAGAGTACTCTTAGTTATCTACTTAATAAACATTTTCATACTAAATATATATATAGAATATAAAGTTATTTTTCAATGTACTTTTAAATCATCATTTTACGATATTTTTATCATTTTTAAAATTAGAAGACGGCGAGTATTCCCTAAGACTAAGCTACGGTTAAAAAAATAATAATTTCCAACTCAATTCTTCCTTTCATGCATTTCATGGTCAATAAACTTTATAGCATGAAAATGGTTCTATTTATTAAAACGGTTTTTTAATTTTAATATTTGTAATAAAAACTTTTTCAAGTGTTACATGCCAGTAAGAAAATTTTAATGAAAATGTTTTTTATAAAGAAATTTTAAAATGGAAATCTCATCTGCTCTCAGATCTACGAATTAAAAGTGAAAAGGGGTTTCGAAATCTGTATAATCCCATCGATTTAGACTTCAATCTTTTAGATAGCTTTACCCTATAGATTCGACTTTGAGATTATTCTAAGTAATTAAATGATATCTAAGTATGATCAAATAACTGTCGGATCTTCGGTTAAAATTATTATTTTACGTAAAATAATTTTATACAACAGAATGTAGAAATATTACGAACATCGAAAAATGTTTTATATACATAATTAAAATAATCCTCGAACATTTAATAGAATGCAATCAATCCCAAATTAATAGTAAGTTCTAGATTTTTAAATGTTTTTGTCAATTCAGACATTCTTAGAATAAATAAATAAATAAATTACGAAACGCTTGTGTGAAACTGAATTAGGTTAGTAGTTTATCGAAATAATTATTCTAAAAATACATTTGAAAATAGCAAAAATAATCGCATCGGCTCGGCACTATAACAACTCGACCTATTTGGAGACCATAGACAATTTGTTATATATACATAACGAACAAAAAGTTTTTATATAATGCAGCTATATATCAATTGTTCCAGGTGCTGTGACCAGATCATAATGACTATATTATTAAATAGTTTTAGCTATTAGACATGATAACAATATCACCAAAATGGACGGCGTGAAGAAAATACACTCTGGGACACTGTATCGGTGAGTATTTTTTTTTTTTATTTCAAAAGTGGCACAAGAACTAGGTTGACCTGACATGTTTTTGTCATGACAGATGTTATCTAAAAATAGGTTGCATATGTTTGTTTATTCTTGTATATAATATGTTAATTATTAAAATAACTTTGTAACAAATTTCGTTAATTTTTTTGTTCTATTTTTATATATTATTTAAGGGTGGTAAGGACTATTTTTGTATTTATTTATGGTATTTTGGGTATAAGAATTTCCTTGTATTTATTTCCAACGAATTATGTTTCTGACAGCATATAAAACCAATGAGTCAAGATATCGTAAACATTTCGATACTTCCTTGAATTGAGATGTTTAGTCTGAATTAAAAAAAAAGATGTTAAGTTCGTGAAACTACTTTCAATACGGCGAATGAATGAATGAATGAATGAATGGAATTAGGATTTTTTTTTACGTATATACTCAATAAATCATAGAATATTTATATACATGTATATATTATAATAAAATGAATATCATTATGTACATTATAGTATAGTGTTCAAGGAATCTATCCGTTTTTATAATGCGAATAAAAAAAATCTTGAACAACAAAATTTTACAGTTTTACCTAAAAGTATTTAAAAACTTATCGTATAATATTGAGGCAGTGATTAAGCAAATAGTATTCATTGTTATTTTATATACTAATTATATCGCTTATTTGTACACGAAACTGAAGTTAAATGGTCTTACGTAAATAAAAATCTGTTAGTTTCTGGTCATACAGAGAAAAATCCTTTCTTTTTCTTTCTCTTAGTTACAATTTGTATTTCCTTGCCCATCTATACTAATATTATAAAGCTGAAGAGTTTGTTTGTTTGTTTGTTTGAAAGCGCTAATCTCCGAAACTTCTGGTTCGAATTGAATAATTCTTTTTGTGTTGGATAGTCCAGTTATCGAGGAAGGCTGTGGGCTATATAACATCACACTACGACCAATAGGAGCAAAGATATAGTGGTAAATGTGTAAAAAACGGGAGAAATTATTTCATCTTTGAAGCCTTCCATTGCATGCGCCGTGAAAACGGTTCAAGATACACAAAAAATATGTATTAAAGAATAATAGCTCTTTTAATGATCTAAAAAACAATCCGCGACAGTAATGTCTATCTTTTAAGATTAACTCACAAAAGCGTTTTTATGGTACCTAATTTGGTCGAAATAATTTTATAAAATCTTTATTCAAATAAACAAATAAATATATTGTTGGTTAAGAGTACTTCATTGTGAATTAAAAAAAACATAGGTTTTATCCTGAAAACTCTACGGGAACTCGACCATTCCGAAAGCCCCGCAAGAACGGGAACTATGTGGGAAGAACCAAAAATCTGCCGGAAGTCACTACTCCACGCGGACGGAGTCGCGGCAAAAGCTAGTAATAGTATAAAGGCGTTGAATGAGTTCGGTATTTTGATTTTAGAGCAGTATCATACAAGGCTACAAACACACTAACATTATAGGTGATTTCTGTGGATTTAAAAACTCTGTCTTATTCAGATTTGTGTGTTTAATACCTTAGAATTTTTATCAATATTTTTATGTCCATCGGCTACAGTATAGAAAAGATTTAATATAGGTAGTATTGAAGCGAAATGATCATATATCTACGTTTAACTTGGTCTCCATAAGACTACATACTTCTCCAAGATCCTATCTTTTATCCTATTAAAACTCATCTAATTTAATACAGCAATTAATCTTCCGTCTCTGTTAGCAAAATCCATGCGAGAAAGAGGTCTTTCCTCAGCAGTTGGCTCTGATAGGCTGATGACTTAACGTCTGTTACAATCATAATATAAATGAAATTATGTATATTATACAAGTTCAAAAGTTATTAAGCTAAATTAATTTTATTATAATATTAACCGGATTAATGTATCACAACAATGGTGCTCAGCCTTACTGTGGTAATGCCTGTTAAGGTATTCTAAGGCAATGTTTCATTGTTCACTCACATAGCTGGGATTATTCCAGCCACCAAGCAATTGTGCTTGCTTTTCAGCATGAACAGCTCTTAATTTGTTGCTCTTTGCTATAATATGGATTTTAATAACGTATAATTATGTTTATGGTTTTATTTAGAGTAGATTATTTTTATATATGATACCAAAATTAATTGATGTACATTTTTTAATAAGTCATAAAGAAATCGTAATATATTTTATATGCAAAACATTTTTGTGTAATTTTGCGATTTTTTTTAAGTGATGCCTTTTAATAATAACTTGATAAGCCATTAAGGCTATTAGAATCGTTCTTAGTAGTGTTTTACACTATATGTTATTCAGTTCTTATATTTATTATTATATATCTTGTAAGTAAGCTAAGAAAATAAGGTATTTGGCTTATATGATAAAATTATACACAAGATGTTTCCTATCAATAGGAAATAAATCAATCAATTATGTATCGGCGATAAATTCTCTCAGTTAAAGTAGTGAGATCGTCTCTATGATCTTAAGTAATGCACTATTTTATGTATATGGAGTAAAGGAATAAATTTTTATTTAAATACTAGAAGACCTGGCGAACTTCGTATCGCCCTATAATTAAGAAATATCTATTACGTTTTTTTATTTATATTTTTGGAGTTTACCTGTAAGCCATAAATCTCCGTGTTTTGAAGTGCGACAGAATGATTAGTTGTCAAATCTAATGTCAAAAAAAAAACGTTTGTATGGGAAATAGAAAAGGGCTGTTTTTATGGTTTTCCCAGTAATGAATAAAATTTTTTCAGCTTTTATACCTTCCCTGAACCTCCACGAACATTTCAAGACTAAGATAAGATAAATCCGTTCAGCTGTTCTCGAGTTTTAGCGGGACTAAGGAACAGCAATCCATTTTTATATATATAGAAGATTACCTGTATTTTGAACTTTCTTACGATTATTATCTATTATTTGAGGTGAGGTAGGTTTTTTATAAAAAATATATTGTAATATTTTACACGAATACAACTTCAAAAATAAAATATAATAGTAGGTTTTCGTAACGTACACACATACCTTCTCATTTTATATCCTTAGTGATATTTGATATCTTAAAATAATATATCTATCTAACCGATTTTAGGTTCCAAAATATCTATGTATTATAATAATGAAGTAACAAACTCTTAAACGAAAGAATGGTCACAAAAAGTCTTAAAAATAATTAATTTTACTAAACTGATAATGTTTTAGTGGTTGGTAAATGTTAGTAATAGATTTGAAAAATGCAATGAAATTAATTCACAGTTACATAAGTAAGTGACGACATAGAACTACAGAGAATATTATATAGGAGCAAAGGATTCCATCATAAGTACATAAATTTCACCATAAACAACTTGCTTGCGTTCATATCCTATTATAATCAAATATATGTATTTTTATTACTATTTAAATACTACATTAATAACGAAAATACCGTCCATCCCTACTAATATTATAAATGCGTAAGTAACTCTGTCTGTCAGTAAAACTTTCACGCCTAAACCACTGAACTGATTTTAATGAAATTTGGTACAGAGATAGAGTTGACCTTGAGAAAGAACATAGGATAGTTTTTATCCCAGACTTTTGAAAGGTTCTCTTGGAAATGCGATATAAACGAACTCCACGCGGGCGAAGCTGCGGGCGGAAAGCTAGTATTAAATAATATAAAAAATAGGAATTTCCTTTGAAAACGAAACACATAGTATTCATTTAATGTACTAACATTATATATTAAATTCAGTAGACGGACTTCATATCTTTGTAGTTGATTCACAAAAGTCCAGCGGCGTTTCCTGTTGTCGCGCTTATAGTGCTAATGAAACCGCATCACAACAATACGTGCATACAATTGTTCACTAGATGTTACATTACATAGACGTACATACACTATACTTTATTTATTTAACATTATTTGTATCATATGATCGAATTTTTTATATGTTTCTGTAAATCTGAATGGTTTGGTAAATAGAAATTTATATACGCGATGGACCCGGCACTTGCGGTGAATCCATTGAATGCTGAGAAGTTTCGTCAATTACTTTTTGTCTCATTCAATAAAATCGTATTACTATTATATACTATTATAATTATTTCAAAAGAGCCGTATATATTTTCAATAATATTTTATTTTAATTTAATGACTTAAAACAATTGCGATACTATAATTTAGTATGAAGTTAAAATCACTAAGAGGGTTTTTATAAACATCTACTTCTAACACATATAGAACTTTCTTAATATATAACATAATTCGATCCAAGTCATGGGATATAAGCTAGTTATAAATATAAGGACGATTAAAAAAATACCATACAAAATATATCGTTGTAAAACTCTCGAATTTAAGAACAATTGTCTTCATATTGAAATGATCTCAGCTCTATTGATGCCAATTGTATGTTATGTAATATTTATATCATACTAGGGACGAAGTAAATTTAACTAGTTCCGTCCTCCGGATGCGTCTGCGACATACTATTATTCAATATAATAATTCAGTTATGTATTAATAATAATAATAAATAGTTTATTCAAGTATTAAACATCGATTTTATTTTGATAATGAACTAAAATAACTTATGTTGTATATCAAAGTGTTTTTGTGAAAATATATGTATTTCGAAACGAGACGAACTTAATTACTGCTTTTAAAATTTAATAAAAATAAATAATAACATAATATTTTATTTTAATTTTTTTTTCCTTTCATAACATTATTGCTAGAGTGCATTAAAAATATTCCACCATCTTGATTGTTCCGCCATATTGTATCTAGGTGACGTTAAACAGCTGATTCCATTCATCAAAATTTCATCATAATCGATACAGGAAAACTCATTTAAACGTAATTCATTAAACTCATCTTTTATAAACATTTTTATATACATTATATACATGTATATGCCTACATACATTTCATCTTAAAAAGAAGATGGAAAAATTTCAAAAATCATTCGTATAGAAATAACGAATATTCAAGTAAAGAAAATATTCTTATATTATAGGTGACAAAATGTCTTTTATGTGTCTAGTAACGAGCTGTATAAGAGTCTGAATGAACTGTCGTCATTAGGGACCCGAAATATATACAAACTACTCACCTTTTTATACCCTAATGTTCTATGAAAGATTTTTGTATATTATAGCTATAGCATGGAATATTTTGAGGCATTCCTAAATTGCATTTTCATAGTACTGAAAACTAAATTCGTTTGAGATTATTAAATCAAAATTTTTTGAGTACTTTTTGAATTAAACCGATTTATATTTTTCATTCTTAATGATCTTAAACAATGCATTTAATACGTTATTCTGTACATATAAAATTATCACTAATTAAACAATCACTTCAAAGAATTAATCCGGGACTGTGTCTAACGAATGACTAAAACTAACAATTCCTATTGCTTTACTATCATTATATTTGTTAGAATTTAGTTTTAAATTACTGTTTGAAACTATATATCTGTATTCAAAGTTATCCAGCGTAGTCAGTAACAAGCTAGCGGGTTCATTGTTCGCGCAAACAAAGTTAATTAACAAATATAGTGAAGTTATCTAAAACTGTACATAATATTCATGTTGGTAAAAACTATGACTTATATAGGATATACCTATATATGTTCTTATATATATACATATATCCAAACAAGTCAGTGGTGGCCTAGTGGTTAAAGTCCCACCTTTCATGCACGAGGGCGCGGGTTCGATCCTGGCCCTGGCAAGTACCAATGAGATTTTTCCGAGTCATATGTACTTTCTAAGAATATTTAGACACCACTGATTAATTTATTCCTAAAGAGGGTTTATGTCAGGCAGGCGGCCGGTCGTAAAAACTATTAGCCAAAACTATTCACAACATGTAAGGCAGACCCTGGCTAAAGCTGGGAAATTGCCAGGTAGAAGAAGAAGACATTAATCCAAACGAGATACAGCCGTATATAATGTGAAACAAAACTTGGTCAAATACATTGCTCATTAGGTCCTTTTTGTTCACATTTAGTATATAATATTGCAATAATTCCTCGCTTACAAAGTTTTTCACATAGCATACATAATTTGTGTTTTCTCTGATAATAAGTAATACACGAACTTCTGCATATATTTGCCCTCGATGTAATCATATTCCAATGTGAGTATGGAAATATACATTTTCAGGGTTTTCGGCTCTTTTCTTCTTGGTATTTTTGGTATTGATATTATGTGTTATTTAGTAAGTTTTCATAAAGGAAGTATCGATCCAACCTTAATATTGTGATTGTGCTATCTCTGGGTCAAAAAATATGTCCTTATAGTGTTTGTGTCTAATATAAATGATAAGTTATTGTAAACATTATTTAATGTAATTTAAAAAGTTATCTAACGCAAGTTGAATACGACAATAGCTTCTCGGCATTTCATGGATTCAAAGTGCGGTGCCGAGTCCATGGCGTTGTAGGGAGAGGAGCTTCAACAGTGCGTGGAACTTCACCCAGGTTTAGATTTAAGGGGCTCCTATGTAACATGCGTTAAACGCTCACCTTCGCCCTGCCAGCTCCTCTATCTACCTAACCAAATTTGAAATAAACTTACAAGAGATGTCCTTGCAGTACATTCTAAGAATGAATTGATGGTCAGGCCCAAATCTTTAAGTAGGTTGCAGAGAGATTTAGCTGTTACACTTCTCGCTCTCACTTCTACCGCGTAGAAATTTTCGACGATCATATTGTTGGTGAACTCGTAATACTTGTTGAGCCTCACGCCATGGTTTTTGGGGATATTGGTTCTCCAAGCAATCGTAAACTCTATTATCACAATGCGCTTTAAAATTCGCGAATACAGAAATATGTCTTGTTTGGAGGCTGACGCACAAATATACTCTGGGATTTTTTTTTGGTGCGTTTCTAATGTATACATCATTATAGTCCAATCCGGAGGTGCTTTAAGGATAGAGTAGGACTTGACGTTTGATTTTATAGCCTTAGTGCCTTCTCTAATAAAATCTATAGATCTTTCGTTTGCGGTTCTATCTTTTTGCGCTCTGGCTACCTAAAGACTAACCGCGTCACGTATTATTTCTTGATCTCTATGGTGGCGACACGAGTATTGACCGCTATCCATTAGTACCCCCCGCTCCACCAGCAAATGCTTAGCAGTTCCAACATAGCAGTGCCCTCCCACAGATATTGCAAGTTTTTTCGGTACCTTTACATTTACCCATCATACTAAATTACTCTGAACTGAGAGAGTCATTTGAAACGCATTGAGGTAAAATTTTAGCAGTGCTAGCATTAATCATTATTAAGGTGCGCCCCTTTAGTGCTAATGGGATGTTAAAATCTCCTATGTGTAACCACTAGTTTTGCATTTCTAGGCTCATTGTATGGATCTTATATTTAGCATTCTCGTTTTGCCGAATAAAAGACTTTAAAATATCCCTATTTTAGGCGTTCTTACTTGATCCTAACCCTATTTTGTGCTCCTATCATAAACAGTTTATGGAATGGAAGCTTATACTCACAGAATTCACCCACTTCATACACAGTACTTGACAGTGTTTGGGTAAAATTGATTCTGTTTATTGTTAAACTTGAACCGATATTTCCATTTTTTTCTCATTATTTATTAGTTTATCTATTAAGATATTCCTTACAATATTAAATGTTATTGGGGTTAAACAACAGCCTTGAAAGAGTCCTACATTGTTAGGTACTCAAAGGTTGTGAAAGGCCTTCTTTAGTTGTTATAGAAAACTTTAAATATGATTCGAACATAGAAAGTTATACCACCTTAACGCGAATAGCATAAATTCATGTTGTATCGTCCCGAACACATTCTCTCAGTCTATCCAACAAACTGTAATTTGCCTCTCACTTTTCCTATAAGCTCTTCTACAGCAAAGTGTCGTTTTCCAGGCAAATAGAAATATATTTGCCCTAAAATACCTGTTGCTAAGCCTGAATAGCCTCATTCTGGTTTGTAGAATTGAGAAAACGATTTTAGATGTGCTATTTGTTAAGGTTATCAGTCTAGTATCTTTCGGATCAGTAACTCGATCTTTTTGGGGAATGAGGACAAAAATTGCCTTACCAAAAAAGGACTCCGGAATTTGCTTCCTTGACCAGATTTTACCGTGTATATTTATGAGATGTTTACGAACCAATAAACCTTTTTTTAATCACCATCTCGTCCTGCTGCGGATTTAGACGATTTTCTTTTTATCTGATTACTTATTTCTTTTAGCATTGGTGGAAATCGAAACGAGAAATTTCAGATTTTTGGTCATCGGGATCCCTATATACATTTGGGAAAATCATATGTACTCTTAAAATGGTAGTAGATTTGTTTGTCGTCCAAGAAACGCTTTCTTCATTTTTTTTAAATATTTTTTTATCCATCCACTACCTAAATAGTATTACTTACTTTTACATTTACATTTATTACTCAAAGAAAATTCTTTAAATGATATATAATATGTATATACATATATATTGATATATTTTTTATTATACATATAAGTAAATAGCTTTTAACCAGACCAAACGACAACGATTTTAATTAAAAAATATCGAAGTCTACCTTTTCTGTCTTCAATTTAAAATTGAGTTAATAGAGAATTTCCCGTTTGATCGTTTCTAACAGACGATTGCTTGACTGGAAAATTTTTCTTGCATTTTTGTTGCTCATCTTTAACTTTCAACTTTCTTTTTACGTAACTACATACAGTATGATGTTATAACCAATGGTTAAACATGGTGTATATAAATTATTGATAAGGTCAACGTTCTTTGTAGAATATTATATTTTAATTCATTAGTTATAGTACATAAAAGATACATTATATAAGCAAAGAATAAAATTCTAGTATAGAGTAACTTGTATCTCAGAATAGTAAACAGTATGTTTTATTATGTATAATACGAGGATTATTTAAAAAGAAAAGAGCGAAGGAGAATTTAGACATTGCTGATGAGCGAATTCTTCTAGGTTACACTTATTATTAGCGAGTAAAGACATGATAAAGTAAAATAATATATTGAAAATGTTATCGCCGAATATATAGCATTATAGTTAATGAAAGGAAAAAATAAAATAACTAATTCATATTTATTACAATATAATAAAAACCTAATTTCAATTTCAATGGATATCAAAAGTATCTGCTTCGAAAAAACCTATCCTTTCGAGTATCCTGAATTGTTTTTAAAGCAATTGACAATTCAATTATCGCAAGGATTCAATAAGCAAATTGCCGTTAGCCCTAAAGACCACCGGCTTTCGTTTATTTGTCCTTTCACTCTTTGATGGGGTGGAAAACATCGCTATTTTGCTTCCATTCTAAATAAAACGCTCCAATTGTTAACAATGATATATGTATCAACAAAGTTACTTTTGTGTATCGAGTGATTATTTTAACTGTTACGTATGTAGTTTTGGGTAAATAAGTAACAAATAAATATACATTATCGTATTTATACGAAGGTATAACTTGAAAAAGAGTAGAAATAGAAAATCTTAGACGATTTAAAGCAATAAAAAATGCATATTTCAAAAACTATCATGTTTAACTTTCAAAGTTAAGGTATAGATACTGTCACAAGTACTTATAGATAACCGCTCGTCTATAAAGTTTGAAAGTTCAATATTACTTTCAGTAAGGCGTTGTCTTTCCAGCAATCAATAACATCACTGAATCATAAGGATTAAACAATCGATTGAAAAATATTATCAAACAGTAAAGTATGAAAAATTCGTTAATATTTTCTCCAATTAAATTTTACATGCATGCTAGTTTACTGCGACACGATGGCTCAATTGTTATAGTGACGGTATTTCATGGACAGTCCCAGGTTCGTCTCTTTTTTTTATTTTTGACAATTATTTTTTATACTCGTAGGTCTTAAAGGATATCAAATTGTAGATTTAATAATGATAAAATTATTTTAATTAAAAGCTCTTCTCTGTCCCAGCTATAATTTTAACCAATTAGCTGCGTGTCTATCTGAAAATCGATTGATATTTGAACCAATCAGTTACTTCGACGGTAACAGCTTCAGGTTATTCAATTATGTATATATATATATATTTCAATTATGTACATTCAAGAGTGATAACGTATATAGAGGATTTTACAATTTTTTATGTATAGTGTTTTAATAATTTCTCAAAATTGCGGCTCCGGAATTGTTTCTGTATAAAATCAGTTTGAATTAATAATGACAAATCCTGTGGTACTTAAGTGAAATTGAGTAAGCGTTAAATAAAATAATAATTTGTTATACAAAATGATATTAATACAGACGGTATTAATTACGAAACTAATAAGTATACATTCTGTGTTATATATAGGTATGTATAAAAAATATAAGCAAGAATAATCTTAATTTTTATTTATATACTGAACTACTATAAGTTTTATTATGTATGTACTATCTTTATTTTATAAGCTTTAAAATTAAAGAGATTATTTTTCGTATATATGTTTAAAAGTAGTTAAAAAGCAATTTTTTTTTTTTTTTTTTTTTTTTTTTTTTTTTTTTTTCGCGGGTAGGTGTCAAACAAGTTGCAACGTTTTTAGTGAGCTCTTGAAATTTATTTAATTAAAAATACATTATATATAATATATGTATGTGTAAATAACATTACCTACCAGCTTACAATCTCCTTTACAATAAACAATAAAATAATAAGTTAAATAACAACTAATCACTGCTAAAACCATGGATTCAATCAAAGATTCACTGTCTGCCATGTCGGAACTTTTTAACACCAAAATGAATGAATTTCAACGTGAGTTACAAAAGACATCCTCATCAGCTGCTACACACACACCATCACTTTCAACGGAGTTCACGCACTTTAGAAGCTTCATCATAGCTGCTCTCAGCACTCTTCAGCGTCAGGTAGAATTACTTGGAAGGGAGTTGGACCGCCAGGAAATGCAAAGAAGGCGCAAAATACTACTTCTTCACGGAGTACCAGAGGAAAAGGCCGAGAACACCAGTGCTCGGGTGACTAGTCTCATTGCAGACCATCTGGACTTAACAAACTTTTCAAGCTCCAGCATCAAATCTTCCTACCGGCTGGGTAAGTCAACAACTACCCGGAATAGGCCAATTGTTGTTAAGTTCTGTGATGTTAGCGTGCGGGATAAGGTGTGGTTTGCCAAGTCGAAATTTAAAGGCACTGGCATAACCCAATCGGAGTTCCTCACGAAGATACGGCACGATGTGTTCCTCTTAGCACGGCAGCGTTTCGGCATTGGGAAGTGTTGGACCCGGGATGGACGGATATTCTTCATAGCCCCAGATGGATCGCGTCACCAAGTTGAATCACTCGCTGAATTGGACGCTGTATCCTCTTCACTTTTAAAATCTCCAGAAGTTAAGGGTCTTAACGTCTCGAAGAATTCTGATGGCAAAGTCGCAGTATCTCGTCCGAAACGAATTGTTAAAAAGTAGTGATTATAATATTCAGTTTCACTTAGTATCTGCTTACTACTGGTTTGTTTACTTCAATTTACCTTCCATATCACTTACTTTCTTTATTGATTGGTGTATTTATAAGTGAGTGTAGTTTAAAATTATATTACTATTATGTCAGATATCAAATACAGATAGTGCCGACAACCTCTATTAATGACAGCTGTCACGATCTGGACTCTAGTGTTTTGTCAATTTTAAATACGTTTGTATGACTGTTTCTTTATTTTCAACTAACTTATTTATTTTTGTTTTCTCTCTTTTTTTTTATTATTTGTAATTTGTTTTATGTTCTACATAAATGTAATTTTATAATTTTTCTTTTTTATAGTGAATTGTCTGTTTTGTTAATATGTTGTATTCTAGTCACATATATATATATATATATATATATATATATATATATTTTTGTGTTACTTTTCACTACCAGCTTGTTTTGTGACTTATTCTATTGGTCATTTTTTTTATGCTATTTTTAATTTTTTTAGGCTATAATTTTTAATTGTTTTTTTTTTTTATTTTCCTTTTTGTGTAGCCATTAGTACTTTAATGTAATTACACTGTTTCCATGCTTATTTTATGTTATATCGGTGGTAAGCAGATTATGTATATTATATACATAATTATGATTTAAAATTATTATTCTTTAGTTTTTAGCATTATTACTTGTTACTTATTAGTTTTATCAATTTCATAATCTTTCAACAGCTGGCGGGTAAGACGGAACTATTATTAACTTGCAATTTGTATATTTATATATTGTATTTATTAAATATATTTATTTACTTATTTTAATTCACTATATTCTTATTTATTTATTATTATATTTAATATATATGTATAATGATTGATATTAGCCATGTTCAAGACGACAATGACGTATATTTTTCTTTCTCTTCTGATTTAGCCAGTAGCGACGACAGCTTTCAAAGTATTCCTTCTCTCAATGAATCCCTATCGAATCTTTTCACAGACGTACCTAAAAACTTTAACATTGTTCATATTAACGCTCAGAGTATTCCTGCTCACTATCCTGACCTTCTCACTTCGTTTGATAACAAAAACCTTCATGCTATTCTTGTTTCTGAATCATGGCTTAAGCCATGTTTGTCTTCTGAGTCATATTCTTTACCGGGTTTCCATTTAATTCGAAATGACCGTGTCAATAGAGCTGGTGGAGGTGTTGCCATGTACCTACGATCCTACATTCCTTTTAAAATTATCAGCATGTCAGCACCTCAGACTGGACCTTCCGCGGAACATCTTTTTATTGAGTTAACCTTTTCCCATTGTAAACTTCTACTATGTGTTTTCTATAATCCTTGTCTATCTATTGACTACTTCTCCTCACTAGAATACCTTCTTGAAAAATTTACTCCTCAATATAACCACACTATATTGATGGGTGACTTTAATACTTGTCTGATCAAGAATGACTATAGATCCGTGAGACTCAATTCCTTAATATCTTCATCTAATTTGCACATTCTTCCTCTCTCTGCCACACATTCCTTTCCGAATTCCAACCCTTCACTCCTTGACTTAATTATTGTATCTTCCACCGACCATGTTGAAAAACATGGTCAGTGCAATGCTACAGCATTCTCTTATCATGATTTACTTTACCTGTCCTATAAAATTAAACCACCTAAAGACAAGTCAAGGATCCTTCTGCTGCGTAACTTTAGTGGTGTAGATATCAGTCGCTTGCATGAAGATGCATCTAAAATAGATTGGTCAGTAGTACTGGATGCGGATACAGTTGACGAACGGGTTGCAATTTTTAATTCCTTACTGACTCAACTATACGACACACATGCCCCCATTCGTCCTGTGCGCCTTAAACATCGGCCTGCTCCCTGGCTTACTGATGAAATCAAAATACTGCAACATCGTAAGAACATAGCCAAAGCCAAATATAAGTTGAATCCTACAGACAAAAACCGCGAGAAATATAGAAATATTCGGAATCGCTGCAACATGCAATGTAGAGATCAACAAAGACGCCATATTCATCAGTCCTTAACCGACAATGATCCTTCTAAAGTGTGGAAATTTCTTGAAACACTTGGAATTGGGAAGGCACGTCAAGAACTAAATTTAAATAATCTGGATATAAACCAACTTAACCAGCATTTCTCGTCTTCTGATACCATAGATGGTACGTTAAAAACTAGCACTATTAGAAATATTTCAGCGCCTTCTACTCCCAATATTCCTTCTTTCTCTTTTAGTCAGTTTACTGTATGTGATGTTAAGAAGAACATTTTAGACATCAAGTCTGATGCCGTGGGTTCAGATTGTATTAGCCGTAAAATGATTCTTCCTATTATTGATCTTGTAGCTCCTATCCTTACATCTATCTTCAACTTGTCGATAGAATCCTGTACATTTCCTACGATCTGGAAAGATGCTCAAATAATCCCTGTACCTAAAAAGTCCAATCCGAATAGTTACTCCGAATTTCGTCCTATATCGATTCTTCCTTTCTTATCTAAAGTATTTGAGCGTCTTATATTTCAACAAATGACTCCCTTCCTATCCAAAAATAACCTTATGAATCCTTTCCAATCCGGTTTTCGCCGTGGTCATAGTACGGCTACTGCTCTCGTTCAAATAACGGACGACATCAGACTTGGTATGGACAAACAACTGATTACAGTGCTAGCACTGCTGGATTTCAGTAATGCATTTTGCACTGTAGAT
This sequence comes from Danaus chrysippus, assembly GCA_916720795.1. Classification (NCBI taxonomy): domain Eukaryota; kingdom Metazoa; phylum Arthropoda; class Insecta; order Lepidoptera; family Nymphalidae; genus Danaus; species Danaus chrysippus. The sequence continues at coordinate 3,920,766 of CAKASE010000064.1, read as the reverse complement.
TTTGATATTTTACTAGCTATACTACGTTCTCTTAACATATCTCCTAAGGTGACTGACTGGTTTCAGTGTTACTTGCGAGGGCGTCGGCAGCGCATATATACTAATGGTCGTAGCTCTGACTGGTGTATGCTAAGTGCTGGTGTCCCGCAAGGTGGCGTGTTGTCTCCTCTATTATTTTCTATATTCATTTCCTCTATCACTAATCACATTTCTTCTCTCTACCACTTGTACGCAGATGATCTCCAAATATATTCACAGACTCAATTAAGCGGGCTCTCGGACACCATTGATTTAATAAACAAAGATCTGTTACACATAAGCCAATGGAGTAAATCTTATGGTCTGAGAGTTAATCCCACAAAAACAAAGGTGATTATCATTGGTAGCCCGAGACTTATTTCACGGATTGACTGGAATCAATTACCACCTGTTCTTTTTGATGGCGTCTGCATACCAATCTGTGAAATAGCAAAAAATCTCGGCGTTATCTTTGATAGGCAACTTTCTTGGGCACCTCAAATAAATGAGGTTAGTAAAAAATTATTTTCATCCATTGGCTCACTGAGAAGATTGAAAAACTTTTTACCTATACCAACTAAAGTTACGCTTGCACAATCTCTCCTTCTACCGATTCTTGACTATGCCGACACCTGTTATACAAACTTAAGTGAGGAGCAATTAAATAAGCTTGAGCGATTACAAAACCTATGTATTCGATTCATATTTGGTTTACGCAAATATGATCATGTTTCTGAATTTCGCCAAAAACTCAAGTGGCTCCCTATTCGCCTTCGCAGGAATACTCACATTTTATCTCTTCTTTATTCTATTCTTTTTAATCCAGCGACACCCTTCTATCTTAAAGAGCGTTTCACTCTCCTTAGGGAGACTCATGAGCGTGCTCTTCGCTCGAGTGAAAATTTAATTCTCTCCATTCCTTCCCATTCTTCTTCTTACTTTTCTAAATCCTTCACTGTAGAAGCTTCTCGACTTTGGAATACATTACCCTTAGCTGTAAGGCGCGCACAGTCTTTAACCGTTTTTAAAAAAATGGTTAAGGACTTTTACACATCTCATTAGTTATAAGCAGTCGTTGTTGTTGTTAATTTCTTGTTTACTTAATATCTTCTATTTTATTATATATATTCTATGTATATATTTATGTATGTATGTATTTAATATAGTATATATGTATATTTATATTATATATATTTATTTTTATTTGTGTTTACTGTACCCTTCCATATTATGATCCTCTTCCCAAAGGTTGCCTGGAAGAAATCGCTGTTTAGCGATAAGGCCGCCTGTTGCACCTCATGCATGTAATATACATATAACGAAAATGTAATTTCTTTAGTTTTAGTATGTTGTGCAATAAAGAATAAATAAATAAATAAATATATTATAACCGATGCTATCTCAACGATATTCCAGTTCTGTTAAATTGTTAGTTATGAAAACGTTTGATTCTAACTCGCCTGGGACTCAAGAGTTTAAATGAACCACCCGTTAGATTGGTTTAGTTTAATATTTATACTTTTAAGGGTACAAAATATAATCTAAATTTGATAGCAATTTACAGTATAGGTTTTGGTTTTACGTAATGCTATAACTTTGTTCTATGCAGACTGTGTTTTTGCTTTTGTTGATAGAAGAAGAGAAATAATAGGAAAAATAATTGTCTATTTAAAAGGCAAATACTTCAATTATAATGGATTTTACCTATGGTATATATTTTTCGAATGGTTACATATAAAGTCATAATGAAATATAGTAATATAGACTTGTAGTCCTAGCCTCGAAAGCATATAAGGATAAAAGCAAAAGAATTTTCCTTTGACAGAATATAGCAAATCATTTTAATTAGAACTCTCTACAAGATTTTCAATTTAATTCTCGTTTTTAGATTGCATTTTTTAATCAAGTGTGACGTTTCGATTACAGTTGGTATCTTCTTTTGCAGGACTTGATAAAAGTGTTAATATTTAATATAGCAAATATAAAAAAATATATTTCGAATTATAATATATCATATACTGATAACTTCAAATTCTTGTGTGATTAGATAAGGCGTTGTTGATTGATAATAACTCAATATATTTCTAAAAAGACTAAAACGTTATCTATACTTTTTGCAAGGAATTTTATTTATCAGCTAATATCATACACTCAAATTTTAATATCTTTAAACTTATATTAATTTGTACGTAAGTTTGTACTTCGCAGTTTCTAAATTGAATTTCATAAAAGATTATATAAAGAAACTAGCTTCTAAGTAGGTCGTATAAAGAGGAAATATGTATTAAATACATCCAATCTACATAACTACACTGTTAGCACTAATAAAAAAGTAATAGGATTTCTAAAGAATTTTCTCTCAAAGTTTCTTGCCAATTCTGCTTATATGAAAGCGCGATTTCAATATAGATTTAATTCTACCAATTCTACTAACATATTATTTATTTGATGATACTTAATACCTTTATATGAAAGTTTATTGGTATCTGTTATCACGTTACTGTGGATAAATTCTATCATACATTGAATTTTCAAATAAAAAGCAATATTTCGTTGATTCATATGGGACTGGTGTAAATTACACCTAGCACTTCACGCTCCACCAACGGCTTCAATTTTTGTGTTCGATTTAAAACTTGCTATGGGATATTGAATGTCGTTCGTTTGTGTTTATTTTTATATGAATATTTAAATAATTATTATATAGAATGATTGAAAACTCTATATATTTTTTTAAATATAAAACGTATTTAAAGAATAATTAAAGAATATTGTTATGAAATTTAAACATGCTTAGTTTTTGGGTCAGTATTCGTCTTATTGTATTTATTTTCTTTACTTATTTTGTGATATATGTATATACATAAGTTTCAGTAAAAGTACTACTATTTTAACCATTATATATCTAGACGAAACTAGAAGAATATTTTCAGTCCATTGACAGTATTCTCTACATCGGTCTGAAAGTTCTACTAACTTCAATGTCAAGTAAAATATACTTTTATAAAACTTTATACGAAATTTGCTCTCAAATCAAGGATCATTGTGTTCTCTATATGTTGCAGTAGCGATAAATGTTATCGGATCGTGAAACAAAATATTCGTCTCAAAACCATGTTAAATCACACTTTGTAAATTTAACACAATTTTGGCTGCGAAGCATTTTACGTGCTTCCGCGATAACAATAGCATGTATTATAAAATGTCAGCATTAAATTTGAAATGTTTAAGAGAGTACATCGATTTTACTTTGTCACATTTATTCTTAAGACTATCAATTTTAATATAAGTGCCTTTGTTGTTTACGAATTAATAATATATTTAATTTTGGAAATGAAGATAAGTATTTAGATTTTTATTTAATTCTTCATCTGAATAGTTTTTAAAACAATTTTATGATTTCATATATCTATTTTAGTAAGTCATTTTCAATTACACATAGACTTTTCTCAAGGCTTAAATTGTGAATGGAAGTAAGGTATTCTTGGATAAAATATATAACGATTTTCCTGTGAATGTTATAGGTTTCTTCAAATCTCAAGTGATTTATTATATCATATATCAAGATTAATTATTATATAATAAGGCTAGGTAAGATTATTATTAATTATGAAACATAAGATTCGAACCACTAAGATTGTGATAAAATGTACCTATTAAAAATATGTTATAGTCATTTTATTTAGCTGGTAATTTATAATATTTCGACCAATATATCACCTGTATTGGAGGCAGCTATTTGGCAAAGCCACCAGACTCCTGGTATTAGCGATAAAACTAAATCGTGGTCGCTTATCTCACCGCACTAGGACCGACAACTTATTTGGCAGCTTGCGATATTAATAAAATTCCTAACCGTTTATTAAATCATTTAATATATATTATTGATTCTAAGTTTTTACTCCATCGTATACTTATATGGGTATTACTTGGTGTACCAGTAATCTAGATTGCCTCGACATAGCCCACCTTAAGCAAAAACCTTCATTAAATGATCGTGTAAATCTCGCCTTAAAAGTATCATCATACTTATATTAGATACATGTCTATACGATATTGAGTGTGAAATTTTGCATGGATCGTAATATGTTGCTTAATAAACTAAGAACAGGTCAATGAACTTGGTCAAGGAAAATTCAGTTCGGGTATTACTAAGGTCCTTTTGATGTACTTCCATTAATATGTAGGGTACCTGTTGTATGAGCATACTTTTTATCAGCAGTAATAAATGATGTTTATGAATTCTAGTAGGATTTTTATACATATTATCACTGGTAACTGATTTATATGCCTTTGAGATTTACAAATAAGTAAGATGATTGTTTTTAACTGGTAGTTATAAGATATTTCTCTTAAACTTTTAAGAGATTTTTTAACTTTTTTTTTGCGTAGAAAATGTAAAGAGACCAAACAGTCTTCTCTAAAGATTAGTGGCAACCAGGTTCATGACCATGTACAACATAAGAGCCATTGTACATTATGTATAGCCGGCTTTGTGTCTTTCGAATCAACCCAATAAAAATTCCTAACTGTAATCGTTACAAATATAAAAAAAGCCTTCAAACATTAATGTTATTCTTTATCATAGAGCCGATTCTGTATGAGATCGTATCTGAGGAGTTTGGGATTTAAAGATTTGCCCGAAGCTTTACTGTCCCGACGTTCTTGTAATTTGCAATGAGCTATGACAGTGGGTGGTGTTTGGGGGACACCCTCGCAGCCACCCCGGCGGCTTTAGAGACATTGTGTTGTCATTTTTGAAAACGTGATGCTAATATTAAAGGCCGGCTTTGGATATGTTCGCAGACTATCACGGATCATATTCGATGTTCTAACCATATGCTCTATTCTATTTGATTCTGATCTAGTTTGGGTCTCTGTGTATATATATTGTGAGTATAGACTATTGTTTATTGTGTTTCTATCAATTACGACACCTTATTCATAGTGTATGTACGTAAAGACCTCTTGAGTTGAATTAATCTGTACACAGTATGGTGGATTAGTTCTCTAATTACTTTAAGTTTACTTATTAGTACCTTTGTTTTATATAAAAGTTAGTTCTATAGTTTTTTAGCTTAAACATGTTGGTGAGTAATTTGATTTTCCACGAACTCAGAAATGTTAATATAGATTAAATTAATCCTTTAAGTATTTTTTATGGATAATATTTTAACAATTAATTTATTCGAGAAAATTTTAATCTTACAACAATGTTTTACTTCCTTGTAATCTATTTTTTTTGGTTTTCGTGGAATTTGGATAAAATCTTTTGTTAATATAAAAGGTAAAACTAGGGAAAGGAAGAAACAACGATATTAATTAAGTCTCAGTGGTGAGTGATGAAGCTACAATACAAACTCAAATATACAATACATATCCACACAAATACACTCAAATCCAAATATATACATATATATTATGTTAAAAGCCCTGTATGTTAGTTTGTATACTCATGTCACATAACAAATTTATATGATTTTAAAGTTGGCTTCATACACGCTAGGTGAATTTAAATGTGCTAAGCTAGACTTGTATGTATGTGGAAACGGGAGTACGCTCTGAAAATTTGATATAGTTTTATAAGTAATTTACATACTTATAGTTATTTAGTTTGTTATTTACTGAACGCTCTAAGCTTTGTGGTTTACATTTGATATACACTGTAAATTCAAGAATTTTATACGAAATTGATCTTATATGGAAATTGTATTTATTAATTTATATGGTATGGTTTATGGTAGTCAATGGTGGCCTAGTGGTTAATGGGCCCGCCTCTCGTGCACGAGGGCGCAGGTGCGAACCTGGCAAGTACCAAAGTGATTTTTCCGAGTCATATGTACTTTCTAAGAGTATTTTTTAGACACTACTGACATACGGTGAAGGAAAACATCGTGAGGAAACCTGGACTTATAATTTTACAATTATAAGTTTGAAATCACCAACCCGTCTTGAGCAAGCGTGGTGATTAATGCTCAAACCTTCTCCATGTGAGAAAAAGGCCTTTGCTCACAGTGAGCTCTGATAGGCTGATGATTGTATTGTATGTGTATCATTGAAAGGGATTTTGTTTTGCAAAATTCAAAAAAGTAGAAATAACTTGTTACTCGTCGACCGTCGTTTTCATTCAATCTAATTCATTTTAATTCTAAAATTGCTTAAAATATTCCAAGAATTAAAACGGTATGGATGACTTCTTGGATGGACATTTAAGATTGAGTTCCGCGGATGATGTCATGATTCGACTGCGGTTTGATATTACTCACGACTAATTTTATATGAGATAATTATTTTAATTAATATGAACTAAATGTTTCTGATAAGTCACTACGGATGCTGGATTAATCTTTGGGGCACAGATATAATAATTTGTATGTATATACTAAGATAATTGACTGTGAGATGAAATTTGACGTGAAAATAATAATCTTCTATCTTCTTCTTCTATATATATAAAAATGGATTGCTGTTCTTTAGTCTCGCTAAAACTCGAGAACGGCTGAACCGATTTGGCTAATTTTAGTCTTGAAATACTCCTGGAAGTCCATGGTAGGTTTAAAAGGTGAGAAAAATTGGAATAATTGCCGGGAAAACCCTAAAAACAGCCCTTTTCTATTTCCCATACAAACGTTTTTTTTGACATTAGATTTGACAACTAACTAATATGTCAATCATTCTGTTTGATTGAAACAGGAAAAATCTGATTATTTATGGCCTCTAAGACGGAATAGAGTTCGCCTGGTCAGCTATACCTACATATATTACTCTTGACCAAACTAACGCGGACGAAGTTGCGGGCAAAAACTAGTGCTATGATAATAATTTCAAGTTCGCTTTGTTTTATAATTAAGTATAATTTAAAAGATGTACATTACATGGCTTTAGGAGTTTATTGGCTCCGTTTCGAGACTGACCCTGTTCATCAGATTTCCTTTCCATTAAAGGGATTTACTTAATTAAATTTTGACGTGTTGCCTGTTTCCCCTTCCTTAAATGAGATCGCGTAGTCCCGGTTATCGTCTTAAATTTTATGATTTATAGAGAAAAATTGCCCGTTATTAATTTCACGCTACAAAGGATTCTTACTTAATTTTATTAAAACCATAACGGTTGGACGATTTAAGGGAGATTTTTTCGACTAATTTGTTTATATTTTTTTAATGCGTATTGCAATATTAACTTTTCTTCTATAGCGGTCATATAGCACTGTTAATATTCAGGAATGCTATATTTCGCAAGCGGGAGGCTTATTTGAATGCCGCCCGTGTACAAGTTGCATAAGGCTTAATATAAAAAACCTTAACCGACATACCATTCCATACAGTTGGCGCATTACTGACTGGATTCGTTTTGCATCTTTACCGACAGCTGATCTTATGTATTAAAGAAATTATTTGATCTAAGCTTTAGTATACTATGAGTGATATGTAATTTTTTTATTTCACTATGAAAATTATTTTGATATAATATAATATTATAATTGCAAAAGTTTGTGTGTGTGTATGTTTGTTACTTCTTCACGCTTAAACGACTTAACCGATTTTGATAAAATTTTGTATACAGGAAGCTGACGTCCAGGAATAACACATAGGCTACTTTACACTCCGGAAAATGTTCGACTTTTCCTCATATAAGCGAAAAACCATATTTACTTACTCGAGAACTCAACTCCTAGCCAAAACAACATTATCGCTATGTGCCTTTTACCGTAACGAAATAAATTCATTACTGCTGTGAAATGAAAAAAACAATTTTCCTTTTCAAATAGGTATAAAACAAAAAAAAATTCTTCATCTTTTAATCACCAAACGAAATGTTACATAAAATAAAGCCTTCTGGTGGCGAAGCGGAGTTCGCCGGGTTTACTAGTTTTGATATTATTCGGACTTGATTGCCGCTGTCGAATTATTCCTTTATTTTTATTCTCACTGGAATAGTAGAACATTATGCACATGTCAACTTTTCTATTTGTTGGACGAATTATAAACTTGAGTACTGTGTGGCGGAAACACGATTTAATTTATGAAATGTAATTAAGGTGTTTATTTATAACTTTATTTTGATTCCTATTTTAATATAAAAAAGATAATGCTTTCTATACCAAAATTATGGCGGGTGTAATGATTATTATCAGATACTAGATATCAGATTTGATTTTTTATACGTTAGTCGTTTTATTATATAAATAGTCACGTAACTATAGTCTCTACTATTATTAGTATATACTAAAAATCAATGAATATATAAAATATATTACAGCTCCATAAAATTCCATGACTAATAAGTGTAATTAATAATAAATACACACATGTAATTCAATATTTGTTTAATATAAATTCTCATTCATTTATTTTGGTATATCATATCAAATGTAAGTTATTTCATTCGATTCATTTAATTCTACATACAAATAGTTCCATGTCTATCATCTAGCCGCTATTGAACTGAGCTAATTATTGCCTTTATTTCTATTATGCTTATCACTCGTGCGGTTGACCCCGATAGTTGAACTGTCAAATGTCAAGTTGTAAGTACGTGTGTGGTGGAAAATTCGATCTATCTATAATATATGGAAAGAATGACCTTTGACCTTAATGATTTTAATTTTGGTTATTCAGTTTTATTGATATATAAACAGTTATTAATTTCGTTACCTATATGTATACATAAAAGAAAGTTGTGTTAGTAACACTATTTATAATTTTAGAACGGTTGAAGAGTAATGGTTGGAAATTGGCGGGGAGATAGTTTAGAACCAGGAGACGGACATAGGATATTTAATTCTGTTTGATCGAAAAAGAAAAAAATATCTAATAAATTCTAATATCTCGTTGTTTTTGCCGTCTTTGAAGGTATACAGTTCGTACGATCAGCTATACATCAGCTATCTTACTAATTCCGAAAGCAACGCGGACGAAGTCGCGGCCAAAAACTAGTATGTACTATTTATTAAACAGATCTTTGAAGCGTATGATTTTATTAACTCTAAAAAACCTGAATTTAATTTTAAAATACAAAATTCACTTTGCAATTTATGAATTCTAAATCCTGGAGCCGGGAAATTGAAAGAAGGTATTTCTTTTTAATAAGACTTACAAAAAGACTGCTATTTCGACGATTTGGTCTATTTGTCAGTGAGAATGAATTTATTTGTGTAGTTATGTGTACAACATGAGTTTAATGTAATTTATGTTTTTAAGTACTTGTTATATAGGTACATACATTCGTGAAATATCTAATACGAGAGCTTCAATTTTTCGTTTCGAAATAATCATCATCATCATCAGCCTACCAGAGCCCACTGCTGATCTAAGAGTATTTACTCTCTTAGAAACTACATATGACTCGGAAAAATCGCATTGGTACTTGCCAGGATTCGAACCCGCGCCCTCATGAATAGGAGGCGGGCCTTTAACTACTAGGCCAGAACGACTTTGAAATAATAGTAGCAGAAATAAAGGAGATAATTCTTTTTGGGCCTTTTTTAAAAGTACCGGTCAACAAAAAAAAATGGTACATGTTTGTAGAACTAACCATTTGGAACAATAGTTAATATGGCGCAAAAGTTGTAGGATCCAAGGTATAGAAGTTATACAAGTTTCAAGATTCATCATTTTGGTACATCTATTTTTTCTGAAAGTGCTAGGAAACATAAAATAATGATTGATATTGCTAGAGTTAAGCTTCTCAAGCAAATCATTATAGACATAATCTGTTAGAAACATGTCGTTTTTATGTAATACTAGCGAACCCGACAGACGTTGCTCCGCCAAGTATCTGAACGCATGCAACACATTTCTTGATGATTTTATTATTTGTCTAAACTAATATGTATATCAGCATGTATTATAGCATCTCTAAAACCACGGTCTAATATAAAAATGTCACCAGGCCGGTAAAACCAGTGAAATACATCATTCACATTATTCAGTGCATCATTAAAAATCTTTGCATCGGAGGTTGTTGCAGCGTATGGTCCATCTACCGCTATTATGGTTCCATTGCAACAAATATTTAAAAAAGGCTTTAAAAGATTTCGAAACTTATGGTTGCTATAAGATTTTCTTTGAAAAAAGTAATTAGTGCTCTTCTGTAAATATATGTAAGTGCCATCAAGTATAGAGATGGCCTTTCTTTCTTCAATCGGACTATCAGGATTACCAAATAATCGCTCTGGCACTATGAGGTTCCTCTGCGCCACTTGCTCTCGCGTCATATGATCAAATCCGACCCGAAATGGTACAAAATCAGTTAAAAGTGCTTCTAGGCCCATTTTTTTAATATATAAAAATGGCACCCCGATATACATATTAGTTTAGACAAATAATAAAATCATCAAGAAATGTGTTGCATGCGTTCAGATACTTGGCGGAACAACGTGTGTCGGGTTCGCTAGTATTACATAAAAACGACAGGTTTCTAACAGATTATGGCTATAATGATTTGCTTGAGAAGCTTAACTCTAGCAATATCAATCATTATTTTATGTTTCCTAGCACTTTCAGAAAAAAATCAATGTACCAAAATGATGAATCTTGAAACTTGTATAACTTCTATACCTTGGATCCTACAACTTTTGCGCCATATTAACTATTGTTCCAAATGGTTAGTTCTACAAATATTTACTATTTTTTTTGTTGACCGGCACTTTTAAAAAAGGCCCAAAAATGTATGAAGCCTGAATGATCTCCTTTCTTAGTTAAATTATATCGGTGCATGATACAAATTCATATAATTAAATTTCATATAAGTACATATCTGAATTAGAATTTTTTATCATACGATATTACATATATAGAGGTCCGTTTAACAAATGCAATTTTAAAGGAATTATGACCTTCTTAATATTACTAATTTAAAGTACAAAAATACCTATTAAATTCAATAATCCATTATAATATATCTCCTAAAATTATTTCTGATATGATCTTCGTTGACAGTAAAATCATTAGAGATGAAATGGATAGTGGTTTGACCGGATACCGGATGCCGAATATTCGGCAAGCTGATAAGCCGGAACGCTAAATATAGGGAAACCAGATATTTGGTACTTTCGGACATTTTCTAAGAGTTTGATTTTTTCTTAAGACATCTCCCAAATCGTAATAACGATTAATTATACATTTGGTCAGTTAGCTTAAATCAAAACCCGCAGTTATAAACGTCTGCTAGAATAAATTTTTCTAGCTTCTTCTTTTAATTTTTTCAATTAATTAATTAGAGTGAATTCAGAACCTGGTAGAAGCGCTTACAGCGAAAGGCTGTTTAAAGAAGGGCCTGTATATGAAGCCAAAAGGAGTGACAAGCTAAAAACTTTGTATTCGTTCACTTGAATTTGTGACTTGTTAATATTAGTTTTGAATAAAAATAAGTTTTCCTTAAAGTATTGTGGTATGATTTGTCTTACGTAAATCAATTAGTATTTTTAACTGTTACTCTCCGGTATTCGACCAAACCGAATATACTTTTCATCTCGAATAGTAACTAGTATAAAAAATATTTTAGTAGAAATTGATTGATTTATTATCAAAAAATATAAGCAATTATAGTGATATAAATTATATTTGAATTATATATATGTATATCGTATAGTTGAGTTTATTTTAGATATAATTTCTTTACGTATATTTGTTGAATACATATCATCACTCAAGTTCCAAAATAATTTAGATAATTGTATTGAAGTGTTACAAAATTGGTCAATTACCTATACATAGTCAATTATAGCCACAGTGACCGTAATCGTAGTTTGATTTTTATTTATTTAACGTCAGTACTTTGTTCGTATTTGAAAGCAACGAAAATAATTGATAAGCAAGTAATACATAATTGTTCTAATTATAATATTATTTTTATTTCTTTTAGTATATATAAATACTTTTCTCTGAGTGATGTATTTTTTGTTATAATACATATATTACTAGCTTTCCTTTCCTTTCAAAAGTCTGGGATAAAAACTATGGTCTTTCCTATATCGTATGTTCTTTCGCAAGGTCAACTCTATCTCTGTACCAAATTTCATTAAAATCAGTTCAGTGGTTTTAGTCGTGAAAACGTAACAGGCAGACAGACAAACAGACAGAGTTACTTTCGCATTTATAATATTAGTAGGGATTAAATTTTGATCCAAGTATTTTTTCTATCTCATTCAGTCTTTATATTTCAAAGATTTTCTTCCTTTTATTTTCTAGCTGAATAAATAATACTTTTCTGAATAAACGATCTATAAAAACAGGTACAGATTCAGACTTAGTCTAAGATATAACGGCTTCATTTTGTCTCGAGAATGGTATTACGAATCTAGCCAGAGCAATATTGATATCGGAAAAAAAATACTAGAACTAACTGTAGTTTCTTGAAACCGACCAGGTATTATACCACGTCTTTTCCGTTAGTAATAAGAATAGAAAAAAGTTAATAAAACATGAATTTAATCTAAATAGGGGAGAGTTGGTTATATCGTACTAGCATTTAAATCGTACCACTTCTAAATTTCCCATTTAATGAATATTTTTTTCTACACTGACAACGCCAAATCGTGGCCCTGCACCATCCCTCTTCACCCACTAGTTTATATGGACGTGAGTTAACAACTGTGCACGTAATAAAATAAAACATTTTTTGTAGGACTTGATGTAAATTTTGTCATACATTCGTAAGGAGATAACTCGTAGTCAAGGTAAGCTATAGTTATACAGTTTTTTTTTTATTATTCCACAATTGTATACTAGATTATTGAGGATTTTTGTTGCGTGTCTAAGTTTTGAGGTTATGCCGGATATTTGCTTTTGTTTTAGAAATTACTTAGTTGGTTTAATCGTACCACTTGCAGTTGGTTAATTTGTACTGGTACAATTTACCCGACTACCAACCGCAAGTACCTAGAGTAAGTATGTACTACCCAAGGCCAAAAACAAAAGTTACTAGAGGAAAAGATTCTCATTCCATCACCAGTAGCGATGATTCAGGAGAGACACTTGTTGTAGAACTAGATGATGATGATGACAGCGATGATTATCTTGAAAATATATGTCGAAAGTGCAATTGTTCTTACTACGATAAGAAGGGTCCAAAAGTTGATTCGATTCAATTCAATGCGTGGCTACATGAGACGTGTACTTCGAATTTTTGAAAACATTTGTCATGATTGTTTCCATTAAGAAATATGCACAATAATTATATTACAAACAACATTCTTGTTAACTGTTACTTTATTATTATAGTTTAGTGTTTTTTTTTGTCTCATTTTTATTAGTTATGTTGATTGATCTCATTATTATAGTATAATCATGTTATTTTACTGAGAAAGCTTATAGTGTCTTTATACAGGGTTACTGGTGAATTACTATCAATATTTAAGGAGCATACTCGGTACATGATTCTCATTCGAATTATGTAAAAAAAATAGGTACTTAATTTTTGACCAAATTTCCGTGTAAATAAATAAAGTGTGTACACGTTTCAAGTGTTCCAAGTGTGGACGCGTGTGGCGGCGTGCTGATACAACACTACGCCGCCGCCGCGTCTGTGTGAGTGTGTGTGTATACCTAATCTGTAGGGTGTTCATACGATGCGTAATTAATTACATAACTTTTGGTTAACTTTACTTAGAAGTTTATTAATATTTATGTTATATTAATTTTTATTTTGTCGTATATGATCGTCAAATATCACGTCCTCAAATATCGATAGTAATTCACCAGTCACCCTGTATATTACCTAAGAGTTAAAAATTATGTTTCTATTATCTAAAAGATATAAATAATGTTGTTATATTACTTACCTAAGAGTTAAAAATAATTAATTTGATTGAGAATTTTAATGTCTTTCATTCAGTGGTACGACTTACACGCCCATGGTACGATTTAAAGACTTAGTGGTACGATTAAAACGACTAGTCGGCTAAATCGTACCGATGGCAAGCCTCTATAAAAAAGCATTTTTAACAATGTTAGAGTAATCGCAAGGATCTGTTCTCTTCTTCTTACGAAGCTTAAATATGAAACTTTATTTTACATATGTATTAATTATTATAAGACGTGTTATAGTTGAAATATTTGAGTTAAAGTGAAAAGTGGTCCCCTATCTTAGAGACTGTACTGTTAAAGAAAAGTAACAATAAGTATGAAATTGAGATGATTAGTATTTGTAACTATTTTTACATTCTTATATTATATACTAAATAAGTCAGTGGTGGCTCAGTGATTAAAATAGCCGCCTCTCATACACTAGGACGCGAGTTCGATCCTGGCCCGGGCAGGTACCAATGTGATTTTTCCGAGTCATATGGACTTTCTAAGATAATTTAGACATCACTGATTAATGCATTCCTAAAGAGAGTTGATGTCACTCAGGCGGTCGGTCGTAAATACAATAAGCCAAAAGGCAAAAACTATGCACAACATGTAAGGCAGACCCTGGCTAAAGCTGAAAAATTTCCAGGTAGAAGGTATATTATATACTAAATATTTTATCAATCTCCATAATTGCTTCTCTACATAGTTATGTACATAGGTCATTATAATTTCGATAATGTTTATCGAAATTATTATTATAATGCATGTAATAATTAAGTATTATTTTTATTTTATAGTAGCATGTACTGTTAAAACCTTTCAATAATATTATATTTAAGTTGACAGACCTCACAATGTCGATGGTAAATTCTGTTAATTGTTCGATGGACATATTTTAATATAGGCATCATCACAAACAGGACGGCCACTTAAAATTCCATTAAAGCGGATTACATCTTTCATGTTAATGCATTTAAATTAAAATATGTTTTATAAAGGGCACGTTTTGAACTAATTACGCACACATAGACGCACACTCACATACACCTATATTTTAATATGTATTTTTCTATATATATGTATATAATATACTTTCTAAGAGTATTTAAACACCACTAACTGACGGTGAAGGAAAACATCGTGAGAAAACCTGGACTTACTATTTCAAATTATAAGTCTGAAATCGTCAATCTGCTTTGAGCAAGCGTGATGTTTAATGCTCTGAACTTCTCCATGTGAGAATAGACCTCATCTCAACAGTGGACTCCGATATGATGATGATGTACATACATATATGTTTTTGAAAGGACAGCCAGTGTTAAGTTGGTGTAGACTCACTCCCAAATGTTGTTTTGTTCAAAAAGTCGACTTATGTTTAGGAGAATATATCTTTCTCTAAATATCAATTAATTCTGTAAAAGTAATATTAAAACAATTTAAATTGAAATATAATTTAATTAAGATTGTTATAAAAATCATATAATAATTTTATTTCAATCATAAAATGGTCCTTAATAGGTCAAATAACATTAATTCTTTTCTATAATAATTAGGGACGTATTGTAAAAGGAGGATCGGACTTGTCTTGTTTCTCTAATTAGACACGAGAGGTAGTCTTGTTACTAATATTATCAATAAAGCTTTATATTATATTTATTAAAGATTCTTTCTATATTATAGTTAGATAGTACGTTAGTTAATTAAAAAATTGTTGCGTAACATTAAAAAAATACTCACTGACTAATACTTTCATACCGTCTTCTTTGACGTCGGTTGACGTAATCAAAAGGATGGATAAAATTTAAGAATAAAGGAGTTTGTGTATAAAAATATTGAGATAAAAGCTTACTGATTCTACCATAGACAAAATTAAGACGCAGAAACACTACTTGCATGTTCATCTTATCCTTTGTGGTTAAACTTCATATAGATGTAGTAAGAAATACATTATTTTTATTGAATATTACATACTTATAATTCTTTTTCGTCCTGTTGAACTATGCTTATAACCTCCATTCGCTTATAAATAATATTCCACCGATTTTTATGTACATACATTTATATATTTCTTTTGTATAAAGCATTTGAAATGTATCCATCTCTTTTATTTATCCGAATCATACTGTTTGTATAACAGTAACAGTGCGCCTTCTACTTAAATATAGATTAAACATTACATAAGATGGGTGCTTGAAAGACGAGATAAATACCGTAAACATCTGTTAAACGGTTGCCTTTAAAATACGGAAAAGAAATGAAAATATACAACCGTAAATGTAAGCGGTAACGGATATTTCAATTTTGGTATTATTTATTTTAATCATTCTACCGTATACAGTATACACAATGTGTGCGAAATCCGTACATTTGTATTGGTATATCGACATTGTTGAGAACAGATTACAATGTCCAATTTGTTTTATAGTCCAGGAGCGGTAGTATAAAAAAATATATAAATAATTAATTTCATAGTCGGATTAAAATTTTTTCATATATTTGTAAATGTAAGTTATATTGTTGTTTTGTTTGTTTTTTCGAGTTGATAGCTCTTGGACAAATATGTCACGTGTTGTCTGGAACGTGACTTGATGATATTGATTCATTTAAATGATGCATCATGCATCACACTGATTTGATTCGATTCAACACAATGTAATTCTATAGTTAGTATAATGTCTAAACAAATGATATTGATATGCATTGAATTAAGTTCTTTTTAATAATCATTTCAAATTTAAAACTAAATCTGTTCTAACTTTTGACATAATTGAATTAAAAAACATCAAAAATATAATTTTAATGCATTAATTTAGTGTTATTAAATTTTTTAGTTATAGTATGTATTATTTTAATAAAAATTAAGACATATTATTTGTTTAATATACAAATGATAACGCTACAATCTCTGATTAATGCTCTAACCTTTTCCATATGACAAGAGATCTTTGCTCAGCAGTGGGCTTTGATGATGATATTCTTTGGGTAGAAGTTTATTTAGTTTACTATAAAATTGTAATAGTATTCCGAATCCTATGCCCGCGATCTATATTGCAGTGTTATCAATAAACCATTGTTTTTTATATACATTATTTTAATTCAAAGCGGTTTTCTTACAAGCTAAATGTAATTTAGTGACGCAACAAGAAATTTTCGTCTCGTACAGTTTCTGTAGAGCTAGATTCAAGTGAGACCGGGATCAAAGACGTCTTCCGCCTTTGTAGTGCCACGGTTGATGAGAGTCGTTATTGTGTTGGGGGAAGTTTAATGTTTTATATTAAATATGTACTTTAATATCGCAGCTTTAATTATGTGAAATATATAATGGGAGTTTTATAATTTTATATGTATGTGATTAAGATGTTTCAACTAACATATTTTATATGGGTTCAAATTATAATGTTTAATTAAAGAAAATACACATCTCATCTGCCTGTGATCACGGTTGCTGTAGAGTAGCCGAAACGTCGGGAGTATGTAGTTTATAATTAAAAAATCGCGTTGTAAATCCGAAAATATTAGTTTCATTTAAATAAACAAAATTTAATGATATCTAAAACTTTTGCGAGTTTTATTCATTTAAATGTAACTAATATTTTTCGGATATACCTATTACGCGTGCTTTATTTTTGTAATAAACTACATACTCCCGTAGTTTCGTTTACTTTTCAGCAACCGTGATCACGGGCAGAGGAAATGTGAATGGACATTCACGCATATTATATCCGAAAAATATCAGTTTCATTTATATATAAACAATTAAAATTATATATGATCAATGCTATTACTTTATTCAAGTGACTTAATTTCTCAATACTAATACTAAATATGCAAATACTCGTATGTAATCAAAGTATTTATAATTTATATGCTTTAATTGTATTGAATATATAACGTATATATTTCAGTAACGGGCCGGTAGAGGGCGCATATGGGCCGCAGCATAGCCCTGTGTCCCGTTCGGACGCCTCCACCGAAGACGCGGAACTATCAGCTGCTCTCGCTCATCAGCACCATCTGGCTATGCAGGTATGATTAACAGCATCCGTGTGACAAATAACAACCGTATTGCTATTTAAATAAGGTTTAATTTCTATTTTCCTAATACTTATCGAAGAGTCAGACTATTTAAATAATTTACGATTGTAATTCGTAGCAAGAGTTTTTCCTTTGTAACATAATCCTTTACAAATATTATAATTTCAACTAAATTTCTAACATTGTGATTTTAAAATTTTGATATTAATAGTTATTTATTGTATTTTACGGTTGTCTTAAAATCAATATCACTGCTATTAGATTTAGGCTGGAGCATCTTAAAATATTATTCAATAATATTAAATAGATTCTGGCTTAATACGTACATATGCATTATCGAATTGATAAAGAAGTAAATAATAAGAGGTTATATTAAATTCATATTTCCTAACTTGGATCAAGATATTATTCAATAGTCATAAGCTTTAACTGAACTTAGAACCTGATTGCTATTTGATGAATACTATAGTCTTAAATCTCCACGAGCTTCAGTGTAATTGTTTGAAGTGTTCTTGAAACTATCTGAACATACTGTATCTTATGTCCATCATGGCATTATTAACACTGAACACCCTGTATATAATCTTATACTGATCAAGTGCTGTTATTAAAGTTTTTGTAATTTATTAATTACTGCTATACTTGAGTCTGTTTGACTTTTTTTGTTTTGGTATACTAAATATTAATTACTTTTTTATAAAGACAAAAATATTTAAGTTAGTAATTTACTAAACGAGGTTGTTTTCGAAATAAAGGCATCTTACTTTTTTGTTAGTAACGTTTTTTCGTGAATTCGAAATAGTATATATTTTTTTTTTAAACCCTTCCTTGCTTACTGATAGTTTTTCGATTATTGCTTCAGTCACCAAGTGGTACTCTCGAAATAAATCGCTTCTATCAAATTTTGATATTCATATACATAATGCAATATTTGTATACCGAACAAAGTATTTGATTTAACTGTAGGTTTAGTCTAAATTTACATTGTCATATTACATACGTAGCGTGAACAGTATTTCATTCGTAAATCTCTATACTCGTAGTATTAACGTAAGTTATTGAAAGAAAAACGGGAAACGCAATGTATTGTGACAATGCGAACTCAGACTTAGCATTTAGATATATTTGAATAAATCGGCTGACGATTCATTTGTATAAAATATTTCAATTAAAAAATGTCGTTTCTTAAAATCTCTGTAAGCTTTTTATACACATTTATATTTTTCCGTCTAAGCCGAACGGATTTGGTCTATAGTTAAATCCGTTTATATTTTAATTTCGATTTCGGATTAATAAAGTTTGAGAAAAATGCTACTTGAAAAAAAGTATATCTATCTGTTACACATTAATTATTATCTATCTATTAAATAGATTTCACAAATATGTCATGACACTACTTAATAAGATACTGCTACTTTCGCGAGTTTTCATTAAAATAATACTACTATTTCCGGATATACTACGCGATTTCAATTTATTAAATATATATTCCCGATGTTTCGGTTACCTTGCAGCAACCGTGATCACGGGTAGACGAGATGAGATTTTTGTGAAATTCGATGATGATTTGATTCATGATTCGATTCAAGATTTATTACGTGATCTGATTCATGTTTCGCTAATACCAGGCGGGTGATTACCCCGTCGGTGGCGGTGTGGAGCCGGACTATGGCCAGTATGTGTCATCACCAGCGGCTCATTACAACCACATGGGACACCTCACTATGGCTCCATCACAGAAATATCCTCATGTAAGTACTATATTACTACTAGCTGCGCCCCGCGGTGTTACCCGCAGATTTCCGGGATGTAAAGTCTATATGTTATTCCTGGACGTCAGCTTCCTGTAAACAAAATTTTATCAAAATCGGTTCAGCCGTTTGGGCGTGAAGAAGTAACAAACATACACACACACTCACAAACTTTAGCAATTTTAATATTAGTAGGATTTAACCGTAGATTTGTCCAGCCTTTATTTGTTGGTTACATTTGTATCATTATTTATATTTACGAATTAATACTTATAAATAAATTGATAGATGTTTGTCTGCGATTTCGTTCGCGTTTTATTCGTGTTTGTTTTCGAGGAAAGGAATATGTACTTTATATAATAGATATAAGTATCAAAGTTTGACGAAGTATGTTCCCGTGTCACATCTTAGTTTGTCTGTCTATGTAAACACTGTCATTGAAATGATGCATTATTTGAAAGTTTCATATAAATCTGTTTATTATATTAAATGATAGACGAAACAATATGCACATACGTACATATTGACAAACTCACTCACTTATATATATAATTTATTATCATTTGTATATTCTATAACCGACAAGAGAGACTGTTATTAATATAAAAATTAATTTTCAAATAAATGTATATCTATTCTTAAAAACAACAAAATTTTGATTTAATTTTTTAATTATAATTGAATGTAACTAATGTGCTAAAAATATTTTTTAGACTAACTCATATGTAATCCTGGTTATATTCTGTTTGTGTGCCTAAATAAATAAAATAAAATAAAACAAGATCAGAATTACTTTTTTAAAAATAATATTCGATACAATTTAACTACATATTTTATAATTTTATTAAATTAACACAAAACAATTTTAAATTAATAACTTTCAATTGTCTCGATTTAAACTTATCGTGAAATGAATTCTGAATATAACAATTACGAAAGACTTAAACACTCCGAAAATCTAGGAACGATTTATCTATCACACTAACGCGTGTTACGAACTAAAGAGTTCTGTTCACTTCTGACAATTGCTTATATTCCTACAATGTGTATGTGTGTATATATTTCAGGTGATGGAAGCCGTGTCTGTAAGTAGCGGCTACGCAGGCGGAGTAGGGGCGGGTCACTATGGCACGTACGCTCACTACGGCGCCGCGTACCCAACACAGCCCGCTTACTTAGTCGAACCTCAAGTACCCGCATATATGGCACAGGTATAATTATTACTTGTACTATGTTTTTGACAACGACGTTATCAGTGTAATGTGTGTATTAAAATAATTTGGTAAATTAAAATCAGCGCCATCTATGTGTCGCGTCTCTTAACTTGTTATGTCATAAATCATAATGAAAGGGGAAGTACATGCTATTTCTAATTTCTATAAGTATATTTTATTCTAATATTAATTTAATTATTGATTTTTTTTCAAAATTAGCTCATAGTTTTTGCATTATAGAGTAACAGATATATAAAAAGTTCATATATCCTCAGAAAGGTAATAAAAATATTAGTAAGTCAAGTGTGACTAACGAGTTATATTTAAAACAAAATTATATGTTGCTGTAGTTGTATGTTGGTATGTTTTGTGTGAAGAGATGTCATTATATTACTTAGAACTGAAATACGGCTAATGTACACTTTCACTCTGTCTTACCGTTAACATGGTTGCTATAAAGTAATCAAAAGTTCTACTGGTTGATTACAAACAAATTTTTTTTAACTCTTTCTCCCTCTCTGTCTCTTTCTTTCTCTATAGACACACATATATATATATTTCTTTCTTTATAATTATTTAATTAGGACCAATAAATACATTCATCTAACACAAAATCTTCAAAATTAATAATCGTTAACTATATTATTTATATTTTTATAAATGCTAACAAGAAGTAGAATAAGTTATTTAAATGATATTATGTATTTTATATTACAGGAATTTGTAGAGGGCGGTGGCAGCGCATCACCTCGCAGTGCTTCACCCGGGGCAATACCTCCGCAACACAATATGCATCTGCAACAGAGGTAATATTGTTAGTCATACAATAAAATTACTTATATACACATACAAACATATATACATATACATTTGTCAATCAAACACATACATGTGTATGTTGTAAGACTTTGAAGTTACACAATAAAATAATAACTAAACATATACACGCACTTATTAATTTTATATATAATTCAATATGGTTTCAATTATAATAAAAACACTATAATAATTATAACGATGACATACATAGTTGGATTTGTAAATAACTTGAAGTAAGTTAATAATAATCCCTACTAATATTATAAATGCGACAGTTACTCTGTCCGCCTGTCTGTTTGTTACTCTTTCACACCTAAATCACTGAACTGATTTTAATGAAATTTGGCACAGAGATAGAGTTGACCTTGAGAAAGAACTTAGGATAGTTTTTATCCAAGACTTTTGAAAGGTTCTCTTGGAAACGCGATATAACCGAAGACCACGCGGGCGAAGCTGCGGGCGGAAAGCTAGTACTAATGTATACATATATGTAGGTACGACTCGGCGTCCCTGGAACAATTAGGTCGACACTACTGTGTTACGTCACCGCGCGGTGAATATGCTCCCGATGCGTACGGCTATCAGCACTACTCCGCAGCATACGACACTACACACCAGCCTACTGCGTTTAAGGTACTACCTTACTACTTATACTGTAACGTACTAATTATATTAAAATACCTCTGCATATATCTGTGAATTGCACAATAGCAATAAACTACAAGATATATTCATGGTTACAATACAATTATTTTCCATCGATTCAATATAAGGCTATAGCTTAGCTGGTAAAGCGACTGGTATATTATATATTTGAAGTCAAACACAAGTTTAAAAAAAAAAATTGTTTTATTTTATCTATTTAAATATCTATTTAAATATAAATAATAAATACATCTCAATCATGTGGTGTATTGTAGAGAAGGTAAATGAGAATATTTTTGCTATTTGATAGGTATAAAATATATTAAACATACACATAAGCATAATTTTTGTTTAAGACGGTATTATAACTTTTAAAAACTTGACATAATATATAAGAAATATATGTATCTATTTTTTCAGGATTCACAAAACGGCTTGAGCTTAGGCAGTACCGGAGGGCAGTCTATGTATGGCGATGAAGAGGAACTTCAGAAGCAAATGGCTAATATGGCGTTAGGTAGTTATTAAATATAAAACAATGATTACATACAATTTGTATGACAATGTGGACACATGATGTAATATTACTGTTAGAGACAGTTATAATTTTTTTTTTACAAACATCTGTAGGAGTTCTTAAGAATAATAATATTATGTAAAAGTATATAGAATGTTGAAATCGTTGTGGCCTAAAAGTTAAAATGCTCGCCTCTCATGCATGAGGACGCAGGATTTGAAACCTGGGAAGTACCAACGTGATTTTTTCGCATCATATGTACTTTCTAAGGGTATTTAGACATCACTGACAGACAGTAAAGCAAAACATCGTAAGGAATCCTGGACTTGTAATTTCACAATTATAAGTTTGTAATCACCAATCCGTCTTGAGCAGGCGTGGTTATTAATGATCAAATCTTCTCCATGTGAGAAGAGGCCTTTGCTCAGCAGTGGGCTCTGATAGGCTGATGATGATGATAATGATATTGATATATATTGTTTATCATTTGTCACCAGTTCACGGTAGTGTAGGCGTGGGTGGTCGGGAGGAAGGCGGAGGTCTTCAATGGCGTGACCCCAACCTGCCAGAGGTCATAGGTTTCCTTAACTCGCCGTCAGATGTCGTGAAAGCAAACGCCGCCGCTTACTTACAACACCTCACGTATATGGATGACCCTAACAAACAGAAAACTAGAAGCTTAGGTTAGTTAAATGTATATATTTTATTAGATTTTAATCTAATTCTATGTTTTTGGGTTTATATTATTTGTTTATTTATATTTTATATAATGAAATCGGTGTAGATAAATAATTTCTTGCACTTGATAATAATTAAATTGCCAAGTATATTCGGTTATTTTATGAATAAAGCAATAATGATCGTATGAAAGTAAAATAAATGACTACTGTACTTTATGTACAATCTCTTGTTTCCTAACCGGCTAAAATAAAGTTATATTTTCTACCCACAGTAGTATATGTAACTTTACTTTACTATCTTGATTAATTTATATCTCTATTAACTTTCATCTGCCTTGCAAATCACACTTTTCGTAACGCTTTCGTTATCTATTCACCAGCTTACTCTCAAAATACGGAGTTTGTTAAGAAGTATATATAACGCTTCATATATATTATAATATAGTTTAAGTCAGTGGTGGCCTACTGGTTAAAGGGCCCGCCTCTCATGCACGAGGGTGCGGGTTCGATCCTGGCCCGGGCAAGTATCAATGTGATTTTTCCGAGTCATATGTACTTTCTAAGAGTATTTAGACATCACTGATTAATGCTGATTCCCAAACAGTGGCGGCTGTACCTTAAGTGCACTCGTGCGCTGAACCACCAATTCAAAAGATTTAAAAATTACAAAATATTACATACTTCATCTTTATTTTTAAATTACCATTTTAATATTTATTTTTTAAACATATGAAAATGTATAAAAATGAAATTTCCTAATATTATGGTCAAAAAGTTGGATCGCTTTACTTAACTCATATCGTGCGTTTCGGCGAGTGCACGAGGACTCCTAATACATCTTGTATGAGATACGCATCAATACGCCTGACGCGTGAGACAAAAGATAGTTCATAGAAATGTACCGAGTAATGAGTCGGTTCTCGAGCGCCGCACGAGCGGCCGAAGATTACCGAGAACACCCGATGTATGACGAAGTGAGTCGGCCGGCCGCGGCATGTTTGACATCTCGTTATGTTTTGCTGATTTTTTTAATTTATTTTAGTAAAGTGCACCACCAGTTTGATTACCCACCAGCCGCCACTGTTCCCAAATAGGGTTGATGTCAGGCAGCCATAACCAATAGCCAAAATTATACACAATATGTAAGGCAGATCCTGGCTATAGCTGGGAAATTGTGAGGTAGAAGAGGATATATTATATAGTTTATTTATATATTTCCAGGCGGAATTCCACCTCTAGTACGTCTCATATCTCACGAGAATATGGATGTATGTCGTAACGCCTGCGGTGCCCTACGGAACTTATCATACGGGCGGCAGAATGATGAAAATAAGAGGGCAATAAGAGACGCGGGGGGAATCCCCGCACTTATGGCGCTACTTGTACGAGTCTCTGATTTGGAAGTAAGGCTATTTACACACTATTGAATAACCACCGATGTTTTTAAAGCTTATAGCTAACAACTATAGTACAACAAAGAAGAAATTAAACTAATGTTTTCGGATTATTACGCGTTCTTTTATTATTTTTAACAACATATTACTGGCGCTAGTGTTCCCAATGACGAGATGATAATGTCTCAGACACCCGAAAATATTAGATCTCATTACGTAACACTTACGAAATTGTGATTTTTTTATACAGTTCCAAGAAGTATATTTGAGTATAATGTTTGTTTCTATAATGGTTTTTTTGCCCATGTACGGACTATTATAACATAAAAAAAATTAAGAAACACTCAAAACTATCGCATTAACTTGTAATTTTGATCAAGTCTCACGTTTGCTTACTCTATTTTGACACATTACTAGTATTCAAGTTACAATGTCTCGAACTTGTATGTATAATATAATTTGTTATAACCTTTTAGCATCTTCATTTAAAGCAACATCTATATTATTTTATTATATATATTAATATTTTTTAATATATTTATTCAGATCAAGGAGTTGGTGACCGGCGTCATATGGAACATGTCATCGTGCGAGGATCTAAAACAATCCATAATAGATGACGCTGCGCAAGTTATTTTCAACAAAGTCATCATACATCATTCTGGCTGGCATCCCACGAACCCGGGAGACACGTATTGGTCTAATGGTAGGCTTGAACATTAATATAATAGCTATTTTTCCTCTTCCTGGCAATTTCCCAGATATAGCCAGGGTCTGCCTAACATGTTGTGAATAGTTTTGGCTATTTACGACCGGCCGCCTGCCTGACATCAACCCTCTTTTGGGAAAAATATAATAGCTATTAATTAACTTAAATATTATCAGTTATTCTAGAAGTAGTCTTATACGAGATCTTTATCGAATCAAACTAGCAATAGTTTTCAGTTTTGTAAACGTTCTTTATGGAACATATACAATGGTATATGAAATCCCAAGGTATAGCTTTAGTTAAAAATGGTGGGGAAGTTTTGAAGTTATAGTGAACAGACAGACATAAGATTAAAAGCATGTTGTTGCATGATTTGTGGTTATAACTACATATGAATCGATATATGTGATCTGAGAGAATAAAGTAGTTTATTCATACTCAAATCTTATGATGTTATGAATATTTTAATGATTATAACAATTAATCCCAATTCAATACTATTCATAACACCAAGATTTTCACTCATACTTGATACAATCAAAGTTATTACAATATTAAGATATCTGTGATTTTCCTTGTTAAATGAAATAAGATAATTCTCTTGAAAGTATTCGAAACCTCGTAGTTTAATTTTAATGAGTACACGTGAAAATCTTAGATCTCATTCTATCTGACGTTTTGATAATATCGAATGTCATAATATCGAAACTTTATATCAAGCGTACATAAATCTTCATTTATATAGTACTAGCTGCGCCCCGCAGTGTTACCCGTGGATTTCCGTGATGTAAAGTAGCCTATGTGTTATTCCTGGACGTCAGCTTCCTGTATACAAAATTATATCAAACTCAGTTCAGCAGTTTGATCGTGATGAAGTAACAAAGATACTTTATATATATACAAACTTTCGCAATTATAATATTAGTACTATTAGTATTATAATATTATTACTGAGTTTCTTTCGCTGGTTCTTCTCAGGTATTTTCTTTTCCGAACCGGTGGTTCAAGTGTCCATCAATAAGAAAGTGTAATGCTTCTATATTGAATAAAGTTATTTGAGTTTTTTTTTGAGTTTTAGTATAATATTATTACATAATAACATTCTATACCGCAGTGTTCCGTAACGCGTCGGGCGTTCTCCGTAACGCATCATCAGCGGGTGAGTACGCGCGTCGCCGGCTCCGCTCGTTAGCTGGTCTGGCGGAGGCGTTACTACACACGGTGAGGGTGGCGCTGGTCAAGAACGCTATAGGGACGAAGGTGGTCGAGAACTGTGTGTGTGTACTGAGGAATCTGTCGTACAGGTATGTATGAGTATGTTTGATCAATTTGTGGGCTTATATTATTGTTTGTATGGATTTTTTAATATCTCCATGGTATAAATCGAGAGCAAGCGAAGATGAATTATGTATTTCATGGTCAAATAATTTTTCATGAACTTTCCATACATTTGTAATTCTACAGTTATGTAGTTGATATTTCTGCTTTCATTTCTGTTAGAAATTCAATGAGATATCAGGATATAGACTACAAGAGGGACTTGATATATACCTAATTTAATCTTTTTTAAAAACATACTTACATTTTTGTATTGTGAAATTTATGCTTTAAATTTTATAACCTTGTAAGCATACATATATAAGACTGAGTAGTAAATCTTTTAAATACATTCCTACCATTGTAGAGTGGCTATGTAATCTTAGAGTGAAAGTATTGAAAAATAAATATCCAAATAACACATTTAGCCCCTTGAATAGAAATGCTAATATACATATATTTGAGAATTTTTAAGGATAACCTAAATATTTAAAGGCGTGTTTTCCTTATAATTTACGGAATTATTCGTGTCAAATGTATTCTATAAATTATTGCGATTCCCAGGTGTCAAGAAATAGAAGACCCACTGTACGACACTCGAGCGCCTCCCACACAATCATCTGGACAGGCGAGGATTCAAGCTAGCGCGTCGAAAGGTACAACAAAATATATATCTTTAATTATAATATTATTTCTTAAGAAAGTTGTTAATAAAACTGTAAGAAATCGCTGGGCCTACACATAGTTCAATATATATTACTTACTAGCTTTCCGCCCGTAGCTTCGCCCGCGTGGAGTTCGGTTATATCGCGTGTACAAGAGAACCTTTCAAAGTCTGGGATAAAAACTATCCTTGTTCTTTCTCAAGGTTAACTCTATATCTGTACTAAATTTCATTAAAATCAGTTCAGTGGTTTAGGCGTGGTAGCGTAACAGACAGACAGAGTAACTTTCGCATTTATAATATTAGTAGGGATATAATACAAATATGTCACTACAGGTGAAAATCTTGGATGTTTTGGTGGAAGTAAAAAGAAAAAAGAGGGTTCGTCTTCAAATTCCACGAGTCCGCTTGGCAAGAGTGATCCTGAACCACAAACAGACACCAACACGACGCAGCTAGGGTACAGTGTACCGAAGGGAACGGAGATGTTGTGGTCACCTGAGGTGAGTGATAAGATATTTTTTTATTTTATTTATTAAGATCCTCCAGGAGTAAATACATCAACACAATATTAGTAACAATAACAACATATAGCTTAAAAACTAATTACCTATAAAGGAGAATACCTCATGCAATGATAGTGGATATAAAAGGAGCTTACACGATAAAAATATGTACATTCACGAATTTAAACATATTATGCTAATTGGTTATGGGTTCATATTTTCCTAGTTCTTAGTTTCCAGTCGCAACCTTGTTCATTCACAAATCCCTTTTTACATGGTTCAGTATAATATCAGCACACGATATAGGCGAAATCTATAAGGAAACTAAAAAAGAGGAATATATACACATACAAGTATATACATACTACATATACTACCATATAAATATACAATACATACATACACACGCTTACAACCATACGCACATATGCTCGTACGCACACACATTCCGATTCTTCTGTATGTATACATTTGTATATAGATACCCGACGAAATTCGTATCGCCCTATAATCAAGAAATATCTGTTACGTTTTTTTATTTATATTTTTGGAGTTTACCTATTAAAGCCATAAATCTCCGTGTTTTGAAGTGCGACAGAATGATTGACAAATTAGTTAGTTGTCAAATCTAATGTCAAAAAAAACGTTTGTATCAACAACTACTAATAAATTAAAAATTAATTAAAAAAACATTGTCCAGCGGACAAAAATGTGAATCTAAACCATTCCCAGATCCCCTTGAACAGACACAAAAATTTTCATCAAAATCGGTCCAGTCGTTTGAGATAAGTTCAGTGACATACACACTCACAGAAGAATTATATATACATATAAAGATTCAGATATTACAAAGAAATTAACTTTAACTATACTTTGATCATAAATTCCTCTATAAAAGATACTTAATCTTCAACCTAATCATTTCATTATACAGGTGGTTCCTCTATACATGGCATTACTCCAAACATGTTCCAACCCCGAGACTTTAGAAGCGGCCGCCGGCGCCCTACAAAATCTAGCCGCATGTTACTGGCAACCCTCTATAGATATACGAGCGGCTGTTAGGAAAGAAAAAGGTAATATGGCAACATTATGTTTAATACAATGACTAGGTTCAAAAGGATATATCAAGAGATTAAAATAATAAGTATTTTGATTTTATTTTTATTTATATAAAAGTTGTGTTAACTCAGGGCCATTAGAATTTTAATGGGAATATAAAATAAAATTACGGTTTATGTATGTGACATAGAAATGAATGGATTTATCAACCCA
This sequence comes from Danaus chrysippus, assembly GCA_916720795.1. NCBI lineage: Eukaryota > Metazoa > Arthropoda > Insecta > Lepidoptera > Nymphalidae > Danaus > Danaus chrysippus. The sequence continues at coordinate 3,891,426 of CAKASE010000064.1, read as the reverse complement.
ATTCAACCACGTAACGGTTTCGTTAAACTGCCAAAAGATGTCGCTAGTAGCAACCAAATATGAATCATACTCTCCATGAAATTAGTTCTTAGATTTAATAAATAAATCAAATGATTTTATTAATATGTATTTTCCACAGGGTTACCAATTCTCGTAGAGCTGTTACGTATGGAGGTTGATAGGGTGGTGTGTGCCGTTGCTACAGCCCTACGTAACCTGGCCATCGATCAACGCAACAAGGAACTCATAGGAAAATACGCCATGCGTGATTTAGTACAGAAATTACCCAGCGGTAATCAACAACACGATCAGGTATGTGGTTTAAACAGATTTCGTTAATAATATAATATTATTATGGTATAGTTATATAATAATTATTATCGCACACTAATTTTTGTTATATTCAATAATATTTTATTCAATTGAGAGTAGCTAATCTTCCTAAAACCTTCAGTAAGTTAATCAAAGCGCGCATTTAACACTTCATTACGAAATCAGATAAATTTTTGTTTTCTTATTTTTTGTTAAGCCAACATAGATCCTAATCAATAATCCATTATATTAAATAAATGTGTCTCTTTCGCACATGTGTATTTATGAAATTCTAGTAATCAATTGAATATTTTTTTTATGACGAATGAGTCTATAAAAGAATGTATGAATTAATTAATTATATTCCAGTCATTAAGCGAGAGCTACTGCAGTATTTACATCAATTTACAATCTGACTTTTTCAGTATTGTCGTAATGGAGTTATAACAAACGTAGTTCGTTGAAAAATTAAACAATAAAAATATATTTCTTAGTATCTAATAGATTAGTTTTTCTATGTATACATTACATACTTGAATATAATATAAGCCATTTTTTTTTATTGAGGCCAAGTAATGAATCCTAAAGTCTTGATCATATAGGCTTCATATAATTTAAAGTAGTATTAATATGTAATGTATAAGTAATGTTACCGTTATATTCCAGGGTCATTACATTACATGTCATTAAATTTATTAAAATTGTAATGATATGTAATGTTTACCTTAAGTAAAACTAATAATTTCGCTTTAATCAAAGTCTTAGATTTTATAATTAATGTTATTTTTATTCCAGGGTACATCAGACGATACTATAGCAGCTGTTCTGGCTACACTAAACGAAGTTATAAAGAAGAGCGCTGAGTTCTCACGTTCCTTGTTAGAAGCCGGCGGGGTCGAGCGACTGTTGAATCTGACAAAACAACGACACCGTCATACACCTAGAGTACTCAAGTTTGCTGGTAAGATTACTAAAAGATTAGTATATAGTAATTTAATTGTCAACAGATAATATTACCTGAAATAGAAGTTATGTCATACAGAAAATTTTGTTGCTACTATTTTGTATAAGATGTAATGAACTAGTTTGAAATAACTATGATATGGTAGTACTGTAAAATATATTTTCCTATAAAGATAAAATAATATATTTAATTTAATAGTCCCAAACGAAATTAATAATGTTTTACTTATAGTGATTATATTAATTACTATCTGCGCCCCGCGCTGTTACCCGCGGATTTCCGGGATGTAAAGTAGCCTATGTGTTATTCCTGGACGTTAGCTTCCTGCATAGAAAATTTTATCAAAATCGGTTCAGCTGTTTGAGCGTAAAGAAGTAACAAACATACACACACACTCTCAAACTTTCGCAATTATAATATTAGTAGGACGTTTATTAAGAAAAATCTCTGCTATACTATAATTATATATATAGTATATCTAATACGTATATATATTCCAGGCCAAGTCCTAATGACGATGTGGTCTCACGCGGAGCTGCGTGAGGTGTACCGTAAGCACGGGTGGCGCGAGGCTGACTTCCTCACGCCGGCCAGGGCGGCTCAACCGCGGGCTGCTTCTAATACTAGCGGTGAGTTGATATATATGAATTACAATGTAAAATTGAATGCAAATTTTGTTATATTGAAAATAATATAACTTTGGCCCTAAATATACTGAATCGATTTTATTTGTAGATATAAATATTGCAATGGAATCCTAACACTAAAATTGAGTTATTTTTGTATGAAATAGAATCATAATAAAAAAACCAGAGGGAAATGTAAATTTATTAAGATTAAGTCTCTTATATTAAAAAAAATATGGAAAAGACAAAATTAATATAATACACAATAATGTATAATACATGTAATATAAAGCATCACTTATGTGTAACTTGTCTGTATATGTGTAAATGTGAATCTTGTGTATGGGAGCAATGTTTTGTAACATTGTCATGTCTTATCATTACACAGCTTTACTAACATCAACACATACACACTACATATTTTATCACACTATCATAATCATTTTAACATGAAAATGCTTATTAATTTAAAACATATCGTAAATTCATTAAAATGTTTCTCAATATTAATCATATTTTTTTCACACAAATTAAATATATTAATATATAAAAAATGTATACGGAAATAGGTCACTTTCCCATTAGGTGCTTTCAAGTACATACAACATATTAATAAAATATTTTTTTATTCAAATTATATATAAATATATAAATATATATATATATATATATATATATATATATATATAATATAAATATAAATATATATAAATATATATATATATATATATATATATATATATATATATATATATATATATATATAAATATATATAAATATATATCTACTGTTAATATACACGATGTTTCTTATATATAATACCCACACAAACGTACACATGAACACACGCACACAATGATAGCATGTGTATAACGCGTATAATGTAGGTGGCACGCCGGGCGCGCCTCACTCGCCGAGTGCCGCAAACAGCACGCTCAGTCGACCGATGGCGTCCACCGGCGGCACTCGCTACGAAGACCGCACCATACGACGGCATAGGGAGGTGAGATACACGCACACACACACACACACACACACACACACGCAAAAATACATAAACACTAAGCTCGTGTTGTTATATATACACTAAGGTATGTAGGTACCTTTGATTGTATCACGATCTAATGCACCTATACAGGGTGACTGGTGAATTACTATCAATATTTTAGGAGAATACTCGGTACATGATTCTCATTCGAATTATGTAAAAAAAATAGGTAGTTAATTTTTGACCAAATTTCCGTATAAATAAATAAAGTGGACACGTTCCAAGTGTTCCAAGTGTGGACGCGTGCAGCGGCGTGCTGATACAACACCACGCCGCGCGCGCGCGCGCGCGCGCGTTTGTGTATGTATACCTAATCTGTAGGGTGTTCACACGATGCGTAATTAATTACATAACTTTTGGTTAACTTTACTTAGAAGTTTATTAATATTTATGTTATATTAATTTTTATTTGGTCATATATGAACGTCAAATATCACGTCCTCAAGTATCGATAGTAATTCACCAGTCACCCTGTATATGTAATTGGTATATAAATAGTAATCTTTACAAATCGGCTAACTTTATAATGACCATAATGTTCACGATTCACTAACTTCGGTTCACTTAAAGTTCACGATGCACCAAGCTCGGTTCACTTAATGTTCATGATTCATATACTCGGCTGACGTAATGTTCACGATGCACTAAGCTCGGTTTACTTAATGTTCACGATGCACTAAGCTCGGTTCACTTAATGTTCACGATGAACTAAGCTCGGTTCACTTAATGTTCACGATGCACCAAGCTCGGTTCACTTAATGTTCACAATGCATATATTCGGCTGACATAATGTTCACGATGCACCAAGCTCGGTTCACTTAATGTTCACAATGTATATACTCGACTCACGTGACATTCACGATGAACTAAGCTCGGTTCACTTAATGTTCACGATGTACCAAGTTCGGTTCACTTAATGTTCACAATGCATATATTCGGCTGACGTAATGTTCACGATGCACTAAGCTCGGTTCACTTAATGTTCACAATGTATATACTCGACTCACGTGACATTCAGGATGAACTAAGCTCGGTTCATTTAATGTTCACAATGCATATACTTGACTCACGTAATGTTCACGATACACTAAGCTCGGTTCACTTACTTTTCACGATATATTATACTCAGCTCAAGCAATGTTCACGATTCATATGTTGGCGCACTTTATGTTTACGACGCACTAAGCTTGGTTCATTAAATGTTCACGAAGTATACACTCTACTCATTTAATGTTCACTATGCATTACACTTGACTCACTTTTGTATTTTCACAAATTGTATTATTTTTGTTAATAATTTGTGACGTCATTCATTTCGTTAACTTTATGCCCTAAGTGACTTCATTCACGATACACTACATGTAGTCCGCTTTCTTTATTTTAGGGGTTCAACTAGGAATTAATGGTCCTTATTTATTTCCTACTATTTGTGATGTAGTGACGTCAAATAAATATCGAATACAAATGATTTGTATGTGTATATAACTTTAATTCAATAACTAGCTTAAATTAATTCATTAAACTTTCATAGTGCGTTTTTCGTTTATATTGAAATTTGTTTTCTTCTAAAAATTCTATTTCACTCTCATTGTATAAAGCACAATCTTAATCCACAATCACGAATGCTTGTTCCGTATGTATGTCTGTGTTGTAATTTATAGGTGTTTGTTTAGAGAAATTAAGCCTGTTTTGGTAAATAGAAAAAAATTATTATAATGATTAATTTGATATAATGTTTTCAGAACGATGACATGCCACCCATGGATGTGAATTACGTCGATGGTCTTGGTATGGGGAATCCTAACGGCCGTCCCATGAATCTACAGGGGGTACAAGCCCAAATGCCCCCACCAGGCAGCCGTTAACTTACGCCCGCGACTGTACCTCGTACTAGACTAGACACTTTTCTTCATGAATGTACCTACGTCGTAGCAGTTCTTATGAAATATTTAATTGTTGAGGTGTGATTTAACGTATTATTATGCCTATAATTTTTTTTGTAGTCTCGTTTTTAATTTTTTTGTTGTGATAAATGATAAAGTACAATATTTTTTTCTCTTTGTTTGTGATAGTCTTAATAATTTATGCGTCATTTTTGTATTTTTTTATCCATAGAATATCACAATCATATAATTTTTTTGTCAACCAAGAACTGAAATGTATTTTTTTTTATTACATACACATACCATCGTTGTGATATGTACATCGTAACTCCGCACGAAATGTAAACGTAATTTTATGTCTAACCTAATAAAGTAATAAAGTCAATTCCCCCTGTATATAATCGTGCCATTGTAACTCGGAAGGGGATTCCCATAGATGTTGTGTAATTTTTTCTATTAAATAAAATCAAGACTCATTAATTATGGGTATTGTGATTGTTGTAACGGTACAGTCGGCAACGGAATACGAATTCTGTTTTTCCTACAGTTCAATTCATTATCTCGTATAGTACATGTGTGATTTGTATTATGTCGCCGACTGTACGATCATTATCATTTATATTAAACGAGCAATCTATTTACTACGGTATATACCTAAATATATTCGGGATTTGATTGTAATTTATGTAATAGACTCGGCCCTGTGTACTGGCGGGCTTTTAGAGGAAGGTTTTTTGTAACATTTTGTATTCATTCCAGAAACTTAATGTAATATAGGCGTCTAATTGTCCTCTTTATATGATTAAGGAATATCCGTCTTATATACATAGATATAAGATCATTATTCGGATGCCCGTGTAAGCTTTAAATACGGTTTCATTCGCATCCTTTTATTAATTTTATTTATATATATTTTTAAACACTTTTGTTTGTGAAATTATTTTTATGTTTATAAACACGTGGCGGTATATTATAGATCGTATAAAAATCCTTTTATTTAAACGACATAGCAAGGAAAATGTATATTAAAATAATTATAATTTCTATGTCCTTTATTTCAAATCGCACGAACGTTGAAAATCATATAATATAATATAATATAATAAAAAATAACACGAAATTTCATCAGATTTCGTCTAAGATAATGATCTCTGTAAACGCGATTATCAAGTAATTAGTATAGAAGGATTTCCCTCCGTTTTCATTTTAAGTAATTATTTATTATTATTTTCATTTAATCATTATTAATCTTATATAGCGAGTATTCAATGTATTGCACAACACGTGACTGACTTACCCGGTATGAAACTACCCTCAATCAGTGCAGTTATTTTTTTTAGTGTAAGTTTTGTATGATACTTTTATATAAAACATAATATGAACAGTTGGTTATACTTGCCAGTTGTTGCTCGCTTCTATGAAGCGAAATTATTATAATACATTACTTTGCTCTCGAGAAATTCATTAATTTTTTTAATAAAAGCAACTTTTTTGAAACCGCTTCAGAAATTCCCAAAAAATAATAATATGATACTTATATTTTTTTAATTATATTAAGTTAATGGGTTTATATAGCGGTGTCTTTCTGACCGATGTAGGTTTAAGGGAACTTATTTAATCACCTTTTTTTAATTTATGATATGAATTATATTAGAGAAATGTAGGCATTATTACAGCCATTTGTTTTTTTCATATTATATACAACGTGATTTTTGTAAAGTTTATGGGCAGTACTTTTTTTTAAGCTATTAAATCGATTATAGTATACTACGGCAGCAGATATTAAATAAATGTTATATTTTTTTAACTATCCTCTTTATAACGAATCGGTTTTATTTCATGCTGCCAATATAAGATCTCCTTGAAGATTCTATGTAGGTTATACATCATGATTATAATTAAACCACAAATAAAATGTTATATGATTGTCTATGGTCAACCAGAGACTATAGTCGTTGGAACAGTAATACTCGATTATTTATATTTTATTTAAAAATAAAAACATTATTAATATTTAATAATCACTTATATTTTGGTCGCTGCGACATTATTACTGTTTATTAATTAATTTCTTATTTCATTTTGTGAGTAGATATAAATAGAAAATATTATCTTTTTACATAAAAATATATTATACACAGAAAAAATTAAAGAATGGTTTTTTAATTTGTTTTTGTTTTAATTTTTTATTTCCTTTATTTTACTATATATTATTTATTTATTGTACAATGGCCTATATACTTGTGGGTAGGTGGGATTATATTTTTCGTTTCTCTCAATTTACTATTGATATTTATAAACAAGGATTTGTATGAACGAGACTTTATAATTTATTAAGATTTTTGGAAGATTTTTACTACATTTTCTAAAATAATCCCCTAAATGATAAAGCTTCCATTCGTTTCGTAATATGTCATCACAACATATATATCGGTTATACATTGTTAGTAACTTTTTATAGTATATAAAAGTTAGTTAAATTGTCTAGTAACTAATTGCATTTGTCGATTCTTCAACGGAATCAAAGTTGATAATTGAGATGATTTAAAAATCGTATAGAGATTTAAATCCTAAATTTATGAATGCTCACGTTTTATGTAATTAGTAGTGTCATGATAATCAGTTATTGAATTTATAGATGTAATAGTATACATGGACTTGTATTGAATTAGGGTGTGCACGTTTTTATTGGTGACTATACATTTTGTACTTTATCGGACTAATGTTAGGGCGATGTCTCTATCCCACGGCAGTATTATCCAGTAATCTCATGTACCGATGTTGCTAATACACTTAAATACATTTAAAATGACGTGACTTTTATTTACCATCCCTTTATAATATTAAAATTCGATAAAGGAATATTCAATATCAAATTGGTATCATTGATTTTTAAATTATTTTAAACAAAGAAAATGTTTGAATCAGTATGGTTGAATCATCGTATAACAAAGGTAAGTTGTAAAACAAGTGAAATTGTGTGAATAAAAAAGCCTATAAAATATAATTTTATGGCAAAATTTTAACGGCGTCCCGCTGGTAGGAGGGCCGCACCGAAATTATAATTAATAGAAGGCTCGTAACATTCTAATTGATTGATATTATATATTAATTTATGATAGCTTGAAATAAGTAATAAATAATTTTATGAAGGCGTAAATTTTGTTATTTTGTGGGAAGACTTTATATTACGTAAGTCCTTATGTTTAACTTGTAATTGTGGTTAATAATAAAACTACATTGTATTAGACTAATAAGATCCGGAGATAAGATATAATTTTAGTGCTATAAAATTTAATAAAAATATTGTTTTAGGCCCTTATATTTTTATATAAAATATCTTATTATTTCTGTCTAGACGGTAACTTAAAAAACTTACCGTTCAATTAAGTCAAGCTCTAATTAAAATTAAGCATTAATTGGTATGAACAATTTATTACTAAATTAAGTATAATTTTCTCTTAGTTTCTTTTGCGTGGTTATGTTTGATATAATTTATATTTCTTCGCCATGATAAGTAGCTTACGTCGCAACCGACTGTCTTGGTAGAAAATAATGACCCTTCGTACACAGAATAAGATGTCGGAGGAAGAATAAAAATAAATAAACGGTCTTTTTGGATACAAGGTATTTGGGATTATACAAATTTATCGTATAAGTTATATAAAATAGGTAAGTATATTGTATAACAATGTATAATACTTGTACAAGATACTTGTATAGTCTTAATTACTCGTAAGACTTAACAGTTAGGTACGTAGAAGTAGTTTTTGTGTACTAATCTGGTTGTTGAGGTGAGATTCAGGTACTTGTGCGACGTTGCAGTTTCTTAGATTACATCTTTTACTCTATAAGACATTTTATCGTGTCGTTTAGTAATTTATAATTTTTAAAATAATACAAAAAACTATGGAATATTAAGATGCATTAAAGATAACTAAATAATAATGTTATTTAAAAGTTTTTCATATTTTAATTTGCATAGAACACACGAGTAGAATTTTAATCTTCCATATAATTGGTGTTCATGATTTCTTTGTAATACTATTTTTCTATAATAATCGTGGACTTATATCGTTTTACACGGATTAGCTTCAAAGTGCTTCTTAAGCTGCGGCTTGTAGACAACTGAAGTCTTCGTCACGACCGTGGGATTACAGTCACTTTGAAGGCGAAATTTAGATTTTATTGTATACGTCGGTCATAACTGACAGTACAGGAATAAGTTCCAGTTTAACTTTTTGTATGAAATTTAACTAGCATCTATGTAATAATAATTCGTTTTAACTAAATTTTAATAAGAGTTCCATTAGTTAATATATAAGAATATAATTACAGCACATAGTATTTGACAAATTCTTATTTAAACGTATTAAAACTGATAATGTATACCGGTCATATAAATTGTTAAAAGCTTATTGTTTTGCTTCCAACCACATTATAAGAGTAGATATTTATTTCCAGAAATTATTTATTATTACAGTTGCATATCCATTTGCGATAAACATTTTTTAAAGCTATGGCTTCATTCACGCTGGAATGAAAATCGTGGACTATTTTGCTAATGTCAATGTTTTTATTTGTAAGACGATTTGTTATCTTGAGTTCTATGTGGAGAAACCAGGAAGGAGTTTGGCGAGTGGAATAAATACTTTTATTTAATTATTATTATTTCGATTGAATATTAGTTATATTTTTACCGGCACCTAGAACCTATACATTTATTATCTTACTCAAAAAATATCTATCATTTACACTATGTATTTTTCATATTCTATACATAATTTTATTAATAATGGCTCATAGTGAAACTTTGTTTTATAATACTATAATATTCGTTATCGGCAGACCCTCTAAAAATTTGTTTAACTTATAAAATGAACTAACTTTGGTAAAATTTTCGAACGATCACAATCATCTTGTAAATTACAAATTAAGTATGTAATCTTTTTATAATATCAATAATAATTTTTATTATATCAACGTGTGTCACCGGCCTAAATCGCGACAGTGTAAGTTGTATTTCATTCGGTTGCATTAAAATAGATTAGCGGTTATTGTTTTAAACCGAATGTGGCGTATAAAACTGCGGGTTATGGTTATCCGATGGTGTTTTATAATTATATTTGTTGGGGAATTATTAAATACATATATTATATCTTTAAGTGCTGTATTTGCCAAATGTTCCCTATGAAGTTTATTTTTGTCTGTATTTTTTGTAGTTTGATTGGTGAGGATTAAATTGTAAGTTTTCCTAAATGTTTTAAAGCTATTTGTATGTCTGTCTCAAAAGATATTTTGCTGATAACCACCTTGATACTTTCATTTTAATAATACTGCAAAATTAGGCCGAGTGGTTTAAAAAATTAACATTTTATGTTACAGGACTTTTTCTATAAATGAATAAACTCGTTTCTAACAGTCGTTGTTAAATATTTGAAATTTAAAACAACGTTTCCAATTCGAGAGAAATGTGGCATGCATCTTGAATTTAGTTCCGTCTTAATATGCTTTGTTGCTCATAAGATGAAATCTGATACCTACCTAATTTAACGAAAAATTTACATAGAAGACAGCTTTAAAAGAAAACTAAAACTGGGTCTTATTTTAAACATCTAATTAATTTTAAGTGACCTTCTCTATAAGTAACTTATTACCACACAAAATTACATCAACCTGTATGATTAGAACAAGTTTTACATCGTTACACTACACACGTAGCGTTAACAGTTTTCATTAATAAATCTTCACACATACATAGTATTAACGTGTGTTATTATATGAGAAACGGCAAATGCTACGTTTGTAGTGTGATACAAACTTGTATTAAGCCTATTGTTTTCATACCAGAATTGATGGTATCTTATTAAATATATTTGACTTTCAATTTTACTAGGTATAGTACTTTTTTTCACTTATTTAGATGTATCAATTGAAAATCAAGTTATTTAAATATTTTTCTACCTTATCATATTATGAAGTAAATATTGACAAAGCATTTACATGATTAATGAGGACTTACATATATAATATATTTTATATACAATATGTTATCAATGCAAACACATCTTGAGTGTTATATACTTATATATATAGTATTTATTATTTTAATATATTATAAATTGATTCTCCTTTTTATCATTATTGTATAATTTTTCGATGTTCATTGAATGAAATATTTATTTATATAAATACAGTAATCTATTCCTTAAACGGATATATTCTTATTTTATTTTTTAAGCCTCCATTGTAACACCAATTCTTTAGCTTCTTTATAATAGGCACTTTAATTAAATGTTTAATAAAATTTTATGACAGCTCAAACTGAATACAGTAAGTACGTCCTTGTAAAAAATGTAATATTATTGAAGGTGACGATGGATTAATAAGAAATGTACTTAAATATTAATTATTTATAAACCGGTTGGTATTTTATCTGGTTTCTGGACCACGGGAATGCTGCTATATTTGTTTATTAATAATCAATTTGTACATAAAGTTTTTCAAGTAAAAAATTCGTTTTTAGACTATTTCAGTGTAATTTTTTTGTTTCTGGAATTCAAAGGATCGTTTTTTTTCGTCTATATTTGAAACCAAACTTACCATTAATGAGAATTTGGGGTAATTTAGTTTAAAGAATCAGCATAGCATAATTCGGCAGGCGGCCGGTTGTAAAAACAATTAGCCAAAACTATTCACAACGAATAAGGCAGACCCTGGCTAAAGCTGGGAAATTGCCAGGTAGAAGAAGAAGAATCAGCACAGCATAAAGCAGAGATTCTTTATATTTTATACGAATAATCCTATGGACATGTTTAAATTATAATTATAGCAAGACGACACTCCTGATTTCAGTATCAATGAAAAATATAAATTATTTCTTAAAAAAGTTATATATCTTTATTAAAATACGATGAAAGAATGTATTATTTTGAGATAAGGCCCAAGTGACTTCCAATTGATAAATAGAAAATTTTATTGCATTGTAATCAGCGATTTTGTCGTGATTCACGTATATTCGCAGACTTGTATTAAAATAACTACTTACATATGTGTTTCCCTTTTAATGTTAATATATCTTTATTTAGTAAGGTATGACACAATAATAAAATCTATTCCACTCCAATAACCAAACGTATTAGTAATGGTTACCAGATACTTAAATAACTTATAATTTTCTTGTTTCTCGTGAACCTGGTTCAATTATCGTTTTTCCACGGTTGCAACAGTTACTTGAAGTACCACGTGTTTGAAATAAAATTACTTTCTAGTTTATCGATTGTATGAACTTGTGTAATAATTAGAATTTTGTAAATTTTAAGTTTGATTTAAAAATGATAACAAGATGCTTTTATCTCACAGATCTAAGAAGACGATTTTTGAACTTTTCAGTAACTTTTTTCTTATTCGTATGTACTTTCTAAGCGTATTCAGACACCACTGACCGATGGTGAAAGAAAACGTCGTGAGGAAACCTGGCCTTATAATTTCATAATTATAAGTTTGAAATCATCAACCCGTCTTGAGCAAGCGTGGTGATTAATGCTCTAACCCTCTCCATGTGAGAAGACGTCTTTGGTCAGAATTGGACTACGATAGGCCGATGACGATAAAAGAAAAGGGATAAATCCGACATTAAAGGTCTCTTTATATCATTCGATGATAAAATCGTTATGTTTAAAATGCAATCGTAATATTAAAATAAATTTAATAAAGTATACATTATTAGTATAAAATCATTATTATTATTGAACGCGGTTTAACTGCGATTTAATTAAATTTGAAGTATATAATATATTTAATGTGTGACCAATTCCACTCAATATACGAGTATATTTATTGAGTCAAAATCATGTGGCTACCTAAAAGTTTATTTTGAAGTTTTGAGTCATTATTTTCTAATTCGCAATAATCATACATTTATGTTAGTCATAGTGAATATATTATGACTTTTCATAGTAATGCAATTATATAAACGGGCATTCATTAAGCAATGATTAAGTATTGCCAGTTAAAGCGCTTATAACTTGTACTTATAAATTCGGTATGTACATATTTGAAAGTTACGCTTTGAAACTTGATTTGTTGATAAGAAAATGTATATAAGGAATGAAAATAAGGAATTATATTAAATATTAATTAATAAGAGTAATTCATGCAATTTTTACTAATGCTTAAAACAAGTAAAGTTAAAATTGTTTTCATTCATTTTATGTTAAAAAAACTTCCGCATGATTAAAATCTTTATCGATTTATCAGCGGGAAGACAAAATGTTCTTTGTTTGGTTTTAAGAAACCTATTATAACAGCGATAAAATTAAAGAGAATTGTTTAAAACAATTTACATTATTTCTCTGAATGAAAAAGTTTTTATATGTGGAATAACTTATATGTATATAAAATTCTCGTGTCACGGTGTTAGACAGAGAACTCCTCCAAAACGGCTGTACCGATTTTTATGAAACTTTGTGAGCATATTGTATATACATATAGTAGGTCTGAGAATCGGTCAACATCTATTTTTCATATCCCTTTGTCATAAGGGTTGCTCACCGTAGATTTTTTTTCTGACGGATTCTTCTTTTTTTTATAATGTAGCATTAAAAATACATACAATCCAATATTTTTACGATACGATACGATAATAACGAAACGTATAAGTAACGAAATATTTTTAAGATATCTTTCAACATTTACGTTTTATATTTACCCAAAATATAAAATTTTATTGAACTGACGTATATCATTTATTTTGACATAATGTATTAATAGAGTAAATCGTGATTTTGACGAATTAGGTCATTAATGTATTCGATATCTGATTTGTATTTTACATTAATTCAATTAGTGTTAGGTCACTGTAATTATATTTGGTTGTATTTAACCGTTTTATAAGTGTCATTAAAATTACTTTTGCTGTTAACTTGTAAACGACCTACTAAAAAAACATAAATTGAATGTCCGCAATTTTGGAACGTAAGCCATTTTAAAATTATTCAAATTCAATTTTGGCTATAGTTTTTTGAATTGTGAATAAAAAATATTATTTAAAAAGATTTTTATTTATTTTAGGTACATAGCTTTTATGATACGAAATCTCCAAGCACTCAATGTTTTCACGGGTGCTGGGTCCATCGCATTGCAGGGAGAGGAGTTTTAAGGGGCCATCTAACGCGCGTTAAATAATCACCTCCAGTGTCCAAGCTCCTCTCTCTACCTAACTAAATTTGAAAAGAACTTACTAGGGTTGCCTTAAAAGTGCGTTCCATAAATGAATTAATGTTAGTTCTGGACAGGCCCAAGTATTTTAGTAGGTTATAGAGAGATTAAGCCGTTATACCTCTCGCTCCCACTTCCACCACGACGCATATAGATCCACGACGAACCTATTTCGAGTGAGTTCGTTAGTAAACTCGTAATATTTATTAACCTTGATGGTATTGTCTCTGGGGATGTTGGTTTTCAAAAGAACCGTAAGTTCTGTCATCACAACGCGCTTTAAAATTCGCAAATACATAAATATGTCCGGTCTGTAGGCCGACGTACATTAGTATCCTCGGGGATTTTATATTGTTTTTCATACGTATCCATCACAATAGTTTAATCCGATGCCGCTTCCAGGATTGAGTTTGCTTGTCGTTTGATTTTACAGTCCCAGTGCCTTTTCTCACAAAACCTACTAATCTAGTAAATGCTCTTTGCGCTCTGGCTACAGAAAGACTAACAGCTTCACGTATGATTTCCAGAACCCTATTGTTACGACGCGAGTATTGACCGCTATCCAGGAGTACCTTACATCCCACCAGCAAATACCTAGCAGTTCCAACTGCTTTTCCACAGATATAGCAAGATATTAAGGTACCTTTACCGCATCTTAATAAATGATTTTCATCTGGAAGAGTCACTTGGAACGGATTGAGATAAAAATTTATCAATGCTGGCGACCAATTACGAATTAATGATTATTGATCCTCTGAATAAATGTTCTTATATACAATTTGGAATATACACGGAGTGAATATTCCATCTAGATTTTACACGTGACTTTGTCTAAGTGGACTTAGTAAGTGGATTCAGATAAAAATATATATATTATGTTAAAACAATAGACATATTAAAAAACTAGAATAATATATGTATGTATAGTCGTGACGTGATTTATTACACAATACAAGTGTTGTCTTGAGAACAAAAAGAGCACCAATCTCTATATACGCTTACATCCTTACAAACTTTCGCATTTATATTATTATAAGTAAGATGAGTTTTGTTTCAATGCTACATTATATTAAACTTAACGTCTTATACGTGAACTATATTCTAGTTTGTTTTAACTTAATACTATCTCAATCTCTCATCATTCAATGTATTCACGGTGCGCGTGTCGGGTCCATCGTTGTAGTGAGAGGAGCTTCAACAGTGACTGGGACTTGTGACCCAGGTGTAGGTTTAAATCACACTTCACAATTAGTTGGCAAACAATATTACTTATCAATAATTGTGACTCCGATAATATAACAATATATATAAATATATAATATAATATATAATACTATATAATATACTGTATAATATTAAAACAATTAAACTTTAAGCAATATTTAAAACAGACACATATTTTATACGAGGGAATTGCATTTTCTGTAATGTAAGGGTGATTTTCTGTAATGTAAGGTTTAAGACTATTGTATAAAAACAAAAAACTATTGGCGTTTTCCTTGACCATAATTAATAATATTTTTTATTACTTATACGCAGTTTTATATCTCCTTATTTTAAATGAGATTTAACAAATTTCCTCTGTTATAATATCTAGCGTTTTATTCTACTTATATTTGCATAAAAGAAATGATGAGAAGTGATTTAATATTCGTTTCTATTAAACAGAAATATGACAAAGCAAATTAATTTTTATTAACTTAGGTGTTTCCAAAGCAAGAGTGTATAGGATATTACGGGGATAATATCCATATAATGAGATCTAAGATTTTCACGAGTATTCATTTTAATAAAACTAATATTTTTGGATTTACTACATATTTAACTCCCATAGGTACTCGTGATCACGGTTTCCTCAAAGCAAACGAAACCGTGGTAGTAATAAAATGTAAAAAACTCGTAGTAAATCCGTAAAAATTAGTTTTATTCAAATAATATCCATACCTCAATATTTGGACTCCTAAATAAATTTAATTCATCGTATTTTCGTTGATGTGATTTGAACAAAATAATTGCAAATGTTACTGATAAGTAAATAGTATAAATAAGCAAAGTTAAAGGATTATGTCTACTTTGGACCATGTATGATTTAAGTATATTGTGTTTTTACATTGAAACGATTATATGACTATAGTTCAAAAATATAATATTATTTTTACCTAGCATATTTTTTATATAAAATATAATCTCTAGTATTTACAAAACATTGTGGTTAATTTCATTACATTGTTATTAATTCGTGTCATTAAAATATAGTTATCAATAGTAAGGATCAACATAAAATATTAAATGCACTCGTAAACACGATCGTGTGATAGCAACAATGTCGTATCGGGCTCGTGTCGTTGGCTGTAAATAATTTTAATTGTTACGTGTAAAATAAATTATATTTTTATACATAATATAATAATAGTTTTTGTATGTTGGTGGTTAGTTTGTGATTTTAGTTAATTACAAGTTACATTGTAGCTATTTAGAATATCTATAGCTTTTCTATTCTATATTTATATATTGATAGATTGTTTTAAAATTAGTAATAGCTCTGTTCTTTATCTCTTTTCAACAGAATCTTCTAATCAGCCTGTTGAAATTTCATTTGTTAATTTTAGATATTCAACAATGTTATACGTACATAAAATACCTATGTATTTATATAACACGATATTTTCTATTAATTGTATAAATTTACAAATTAAAGAAACATTGAATGGAAGAAAAACTATTAATTTATTATTAAGCAGTTATTTTGTCTATTATTTATAGTTTATGTATATCTTTTCAATAGCATTGTAGGATTATTTTCATCAGTACGTTTAGCACAAGTTTGCGTTGTTATACTACATACGAAACTTCTAACGTTCCTCACTGAAAGTATTATATTTAAAAAATTATGAATGAAAAATATTTTTCTTACAAAGGGTCATAATGCAAATTTATGATAATCATAATTTACCTGTATATTTCACAATATTACGTCACAGTCAAATGTCAGTAGTTGTTAAAAATGAAAAAAAAATAGAAATAAAAGTTGCCAGTCTCAAGAATTATAATATATAAATATTATCTGTACAATAAAGTGTCGTATGCTATTTTTATCAAATAAGCTTCTATAGTCACTTGAGTTCTGTATTCTGTGGACACAAGGTCTTACCCTGAATCTTTAGTTCAAATTTAAACTTGAGACTCGCCACCGACCAATCAGGTTAACTGGGAAGAAATTGAGTTTGGACGTGATTGGTGTTCCTTTGCCTTGCCGATGAAATGTAAACTTAGTTTTATACATACTTATGTTCATTATGTGCCAGGAATTTTCATAGTGTTCCATATTTAAAATTAATATTTTTAAATATTAAAATAAATAAAATAAACTATTCATCTTTTAGACAAACTTAATTGTTTAAACTCTTTTATTAGTTTCCATTTACACGGAGCTCCTAGCTTTGGAAGTTAGACATTTGCAATTAAAACTTTGTTACATAAACCTTCTTAAATATAAATTTCCGAACACAGAACGTGTTCGTATTCGCGATTCCACTAATGGCGACTGAGAAAACTTCAAATTTGAATGTGGAACGCTAAACTTTAGAAATGGCGGGACCAGATGACGAAGTCTTCTTTGTACTACCGTTAAGGTCTCATTATTAGCATAATGCGTTAGTAATGGCTGAAATGTTTTAAAAATAAACTACACTTTCATAATTTTAAATAGTGAATTTAAAACAGTGTATAGAGATATATGTATATAAACTGTTTAGAGTCAACTAGTTTTAAAAATCTTTTCATACTCAAATCTACTTATGTGTGTTTCTAAATATTTACGTATTCTTACTTGAATGTCTCGTTTTTTTTTAACTTTAACTTAACTTTAATTAAAACCAGAGTAACAAGTAACTCTTAAACTGTATATTTTCATATGGTTGACAATTCTAATTAATATCTTTATATACAAGCACAAAATGTGTTCTATAGTGATGCGAAGTTGTATGGGGACAATTTAGCGGGAATTAGGAAAGTGGGTCAACATAACACGCCAGCACCACAATAGTCTGTGAGGAGTCTAGCTTTCTTTGTGAAATTAAAATGTTCTTTCGTAAAAATAGTACAGTTTTTTTTCATTGTTTTTTTGGTTGGGTTGACGTGGACTGGGTTGAAAATTGTTAGACTTGAATGACAGACGTAACAATTATAAAATAATTATAATTTGTTTAAATTTGTAATTTTTATCTCCTATTTAGTTTAATATAAAACCTTTTTTTTGAAACTTTTTTATAGATAGTATATAAAGCGATGACAGTAGCGGGAATGTGCGCCGATAATTTTGTCGGAATTAGCGAACTGGGTCAAAGCGGTAAGTAATGTTAGAACCCTTTTTTCCTGAGTAAGTTAATCATAATAATCCATTGTACTTATAATTAACCAGTGAGATTCAATGTTTGATATTCATCTCCAGGAAAAAGTTTATATTATGATAATAGTGATGGAAAAACTGTACAAGTCGAAAGGGATTAAAGAAATACAATATTTATGTATTTGAAAATAGACTGTCGAAATTATTATTAATTTTAAAATAATTTATTATTAGAACCTCCTAGTAGTTATCTTCTATCTATAGTATACCTATATACCTAGAGGTACATTTTATAAGTGAACTTTGCCAAATTAAAATGTCTGCAATGTTGAAGTTTTTAAGCAGAAAGCGAATGTCAGTTTAATTGAAAATTTGTATTAAAATAAATTAAAATTAAATTAAAAAACAAAATCAAGTATGAAATATGAGTCTAATCTTCTAGCACTAGTTACTTTGTATGGTCTTCTTAACGGTGGATTAAAATCTATTCATAAAAATAAAAGTGGTGTGTCTGTTTGTAATATTAAAATAATATTGTTTTTACTATATGCATATGAATATATACACGATATATTATACACCAAAACAATTTTTTTATAATTTTTGTCTGTCTGTTTGTTCCAATTAACCTCTGAAATGGTTGTATCGATTTTGATAGGACTTTTATTGATAGGTAGCTGAAGTGATAAGGAGTAACTTAAATTACTTTTTATTCCGATCCCGAAATTAAGTGTTACGACGGAATCGGGAGTAACAGTTAGCTGATAATAAAAATTTGCAAAGCAATGACATTTATAATCGATAAAAAAATAAATCATATTACTTTAAAAATATACAGTGTAAACTCCATATAGCGACACTCGATTTAACGACAAACTCTCTAAAGCGTCGAAATCATTTGACTTTGGTTGGTTTAGCTTGTCTACCATACAATCATACATTCTATATAGCGTCACAGCCACTCTCAATAACGAAAATTAAGTAATAAAAAGTACCCTTTAAGTTGCTCAAATTAGTAAAAAATGCGCAGCTGTGTACGTTTTTTTGTCGCTTTGTTATCCTAGCCCGCAATAAACTCCACTGTCGTAATCATGCATACCAAACTTTCTAAGAAATTCGTTCTTCACCAATATGCCTCAATATCGCAAGATATGAATAAAATACGTAAAAAATACAATAACATTACTGGTGCAGCAAAACACGTCAAACAAAAACAACAGACTTTATAACATTCTTTTTTATGTACATAAGTACTAACAGTAGTCGGAAACAAACTTTGTCTTTTTCTAATTCTGATTTTTCTTCCCTCTATTTAACGGCAACTCTCTATAACGCACTAAAATGCACGGTCCCTTCAGTGTCGTTATATAGAGTTTACACTGTATATGTATATCATAAATCCTCTAAAACTTTAGTATATTTTCTCTTCAAACTCGATACGATTGCATAAGTAAGAAGTTTTTTGTTTTCGCTTCATCATTAAATAAAAGATATCACGTAACAGTCATTCATCAAACGCGTTGCTCTGCCAAAATCTCATTGAACTATAAACTCTTGGAAAACAGGATGGAATGGGGATGAAAATTATAAATATGAGATTTATCACCGAGTAATAAGATGGAAAATTGCTTAAACAAAGCTAGGATTCTCAGTTTAATGCTAGCTACATTTATTATTTATTATTTGACCCTCGATATAGAACTCAATACAGTTTCTGCTGAACACTGAAGAAAATTCTAGAATATATTCCACTAAAACTATGTGACAACGCGAAAAACTGTAAGGAGGAATGAATGTTCGTGGTTTTCTAGTTTACGCTGAGAATTCTGTATTGTTATGTGACTTTAAAATACATGATGAATTAAACTTTGATTGGTGGTGAATGAATTTAGCATTGACTGATGAATTATGCATTCATAAAGTTAGTTACAGATATATATTGATACATTATATATTGACTGATATATTATATATAATTGACTAG
Source organism: Danaus chrysippus (assembly GCA_916720795.1). Lineage (NCBI taxonomy): Eukaryota > Metazoa > Arthropoda > Insecta > Lepidoptera > Nymphalidae > Danaus > Danaus chrysippus. The sequence goes on along the minus strand of CAKASE010000064.1, from coordinate 3,871,041 downwards.
AAGACCCGGCGAACTTCGTATCGCTCTATAATCAAGAAATATCTGGTAGGTACGTTACTTGTTTTAATTTATATTTTTGGAGTTTACCTGTAAGCCATAAATCTCCGTGTTTTGAAGTGCTTCAAAATGAGTGACATATTAGTTAGTTGTCAAATCTATTGTATGAAAACCCGTTTGTATGGGAAATAGAAAAAGGCTGTTTTTAGGGTTTTCCCGGAAATGAATCTTTTTTTTCAGCTTTTAAACCTTTCCTGAACCTCCACGAACATTTCAAGACTATGATAAGATATATCAGTTTAGCTGTTCTCGAGTTTTAGTGAGACTAAAGAACAGCGATTCATTTTTATATATATAGATTTAATACGAATTCGTTGTATTTAGAGTGACGTCAGCATTGCTATCGTCATTTTCATTTGTTTCAGTATGTTCCACGATATTTTAAAATGCAACTTCAATTGTTTTTAATGTTCCTGTATTTCTCGAAGGTTCTTCATAATCACATTATTTAATAGTACGCACTAACTGAACTCTGCCGTCGTGCGTCCAGACGTCATATTTATAGCAAGATTCAAACATAGTTCTATTCTCCTTTTAAACAGTCGTTAATTTCGTTTTACTTTTAACAATAATTATGAATACCAATAAGTTTTAATAATAGTTGATGACAGCCACAAGTTAGCGTTATGGTGCTGAGAGTAACTATATACATATGTATATGTTCTTATTAAAAGTAGATAATATTGAAGAATTATACATTGATTGATATGTTATACTGATGAATGATACATTGACAAATTATATGTACATGCATTTATACATTGCAAAGACATTCATAGACGGGTAAAGCTGCGGGAATTATGTTGTATATTATTTATTGTATTTAATATGATATCTTAGATCTTATACATTAAAATTAACTACTAATTCTGCTAATAATCACATTTGATAAGCGGTGGGAAAAGGTCGAAATGGGCGCAGTTAAATGTTGCTGAGAATTACTTCAATACATGTTAATCGATAATGTATTCTATATAGATAAAATAAAGTTAGTTTTGCTTTAATTTTATTTACAGTTGGGAGATAAGATGTAAATATGTATGAACATATTAAGCAAGACTCGCAAGTTATTAAATTTATCTGAACGGAAGCGTTATAAACTATAAGTAGCTCCGCCTACATTATTAGAAATCTATTAATTGCATCGTAAATACATTGAATAAAAAAAATATGTAAAAGGAATTCTTAATTAATTAAGCAGATTAAAAGCAACGGAATAAATTAAGTATAGCTTATAATAAATGCTTATAATATTGTAACTGACTTAAAGGCTAAGTTTAGTTTAAGTGGTGACGTCACAATATGGCCGACTAATTCGACTAAGGATTATCTGTGGTCAATGTTTTTATTAACTCAATTAATTATCTGTTTTATGTACAAAATTAATAGAAATATATTTTATATAAGTTCGTAAATACTTATTGGTAATGATGTACCTATTAAATTAATAATATTACTAACTTGCAAACGAAAGCTTGTATTTAGGACGATTTATTGACTATGTAAATGTAAATTTGTTATACGGTTGGTTTATCACGGGCACAGATATATTACGTAATTGTACCGTACACTACTAAAAGAGGTTGCAATTATACTATGTGATTTATGGATTTTATAAAATAGTCGAGTACTTAGAGGAAATCATTGCATAAATCTAAACTGGTGAATGTCAATCCACAAGGTGAATTTACAAAATCGTATCATACGAATATCAACTTTATGGTAATGTGATAAGGTTTAAATTGTCTGTTGATGTAAAAGTATTTTGAGCCTTATTGTTATTGGTATATGAAATGCTTAAATCGTTAAGCATAGGCATTCGGTATGGTAGGAGCGGTGGGTCGCCGTGTCAATCAGGTAGATGCTATTGTGGGTATCTGATAATCATTACAATAGGAACAAACTGAAGATATTACTAGATATGTAGTGTAGAACAACTTAGATATAACATTTAATAATAATATGTAACCAAAAAGGAATATTTCTACCAGTATCGTGTGTTGGGAAATTTACTTACAAAAAAAATCTATGAAGCGTTTTTTTTTATAGTAATATTAGAAAAATAGTTGAAATATCGAAATTATTAAATATTGTCTAAGAATTAATTAATTAATTAAGTAATGTGTGCCATTATAAAGTTACAATATGAAATATTTATTGCGTGAACTTTCTTATTTCATACATAATTTTATATTAAGGTATATGTTTGGTTTTTTATTGAAGATATTTTAGTTAAAAATTGACAAATATTCTGTTTCACCTTAAGAACTCTATTGTATGCAAAGCACTTCGAAAAAAATGTACTTAGAATTTATGCCTAAATTTTTTGAAAGCATATAAATATTAAAATCCAATACCTATTATTTGTGATTGTCAAAATTATCCCTTAATTGTTTTATTATTATAAAAAATTGAGCTTCAAATTATTTTATCTCAAAGACGATATAAGCATATATTTTATTATAGAAATAATTTTAACACGTCTCCGAAAGCGTCGAAGTAAGTCAGATATGAAATATCCTATTTGGATAATATTATGGATGTTTAAAAGCGTTTTTGTATGGGAAATAAATTGGGAATTTCGTACATATTCAATATAACATGTATTTATAAATCCACCTTCGAGGAGATCAGCCGCTGTGAGGGTGACAGAAACGTTTAATTTATAGAGATTTTTTCTTACGTAAATTACTTTGGAATTTTTTTTCAGATCTTAAATATAAAAAATGTATTAAAATTTATATGTGGGTGAATTTTGATTTAATTATATGTTTGATGATGATAATATTTTTTAAAGATGTAGTTTTATTTTCAGTACTCTTAGTATAAGTTTTCGCCGCAATACATAGAAAGAATTGTCCATTTGTTTGTAATTTGCGAATGTTAATGAAAAACGGTTAAATTCCTTCAAATTTAGTCATATACTTCTGGTAAAGTCATTCCTTATGAATTGACCTATTAACGGATGATATTCGCATCAAAATCGATCTATCCATTCCAGAGATTATCTGTAACACATAGATTCACAAACAAAGACACAACGATTTTAAAAATTGCAATTTTTATGTTAATACTTTAAAAACAAACTACCTATTAATTAAGAATTATAAAATTATGTACAATTTAAATTACTAGTATAGAAGAATTATGTATTTTCATATATATATGTATAGATATATATAAATAAGTTAAATAAGAAGAAAATACTCGTAGTATCCTATTTTAAAAGTTTCAACTTGGACGTTAAATTAACAGCGAGCGTGTGGGGTGATAATTAAAATAGATTGAAGTAACCCTAGGTTTTATGGCAAAAGCTTTTCAATAAAACAAACTCATTAACAATCATTTATAACGAAAATCCTTTAAAAGATTTAAGACTAAAGAAACACTATTTTAACAGCATTTGTTCGGAAAGAAAGCTATTTAAGAAACGAAATTAAGGTTATCACGCCTGTCTGAATTTGTATTTAAGGCTGAATTTCGTATGAAATGATGGATTTTCTTTGAAACTAAATGGTATGTATTTTTCAGAATGTTAGCTGCCCGAAATCTTTAATACTATTGATGTAAAAGAAAACATTCCATACTATATCTGTCACTTATACGTATGTATTTTCACATATATATAAATTATTACATTATTTTTAAATCACTAAGGAGGATGAATATCCAAGTAAGTGAGATTAGATTGGCATTATAAAGTGGACCATTTCTAAAAAAATACTTTCTCTAGCTTTGAAATGAGACATAATATTTTGATACACATTACGCATTTCGATACAAACGTTTTGTCGTAAAGAATAAATCATACGCCATTTTAATCTTGCGTGATTTTAATCCGACGGCTATTATACTGGCATGCGATATTTGTCAAAATTTTTATATATGAATGGTTTGGATTTATTTCATTTGCTAACGAACTTGTGGTAAAATTAATGTATGTCCGGAAACGATATTTACGTTATAATTTTACACCATAATTATATTAAATTAAAGAAAAAATGTTCTATTAATTTTCGTTGAGTCTAAAGGTTTTTTTTTATTATTTTGAGAATAGACACCTATTTGTGTTTTACAGCCATCGATCAAGTAGGATTTATATAAAGACTGAAGTATTGAGTCATGTTAAAATATTATTAATATCTAAACACTCAGTAAACCCGAAATTAAATGAAAATTATTAATTATTTTGGAACGACGGATTGCGTTTACAAATGCTTTTGGAATGATCAATCGCTGTTTTAATTATTATTATTGATTAATTTTACTGAGAAATTGTTCTTGTTACTAAACGAAATATAACTATGCAATTTTCATTGTCTTTATAGTTATAATATTTCAATATTTTACTTAAAGTTATCCAGAATTATTAAGTATTTTGTAAGAATCTTTCATTTATAAGTTAAAACTAAATTTATCTTATAAAAATAAAGTTATTCTCGACATCGATTCTCACTTGAAGTGAAATAAAAAATATGTATGTTGAAACATATATATAATAGTTATTTTACATAAACATATATGGGGCAATACGACTCATTTCGTTGAACTTACAAAGTCAGAAGCGAAACAGGTAATGGCTTTTGCTATGGGTTGGATAGGGTGTCTGTCATTTACACTCTTTTAAGGACAAATCACATTTAGCTTTAAAAAACCTTTTTCATTTGAAAATAGTATGAGTCTTATTTTGTATATTTATAATTTAATGGTAATTTTTTATTATGTTAAGTGATAAATGATGGTGCCCCTACAAATAGTGGTTCCTTGAATAGGTGATTTGAGCTAACTTGCAGGCAGTTTTAACCGCAATCCTTTGTTGTGTTTGCATAGAAGCTTTCAGTGATTTTTCCTTTTTAAAGTTTTTAAGTTTCTCGTATTGTTGGGACAGGGTTAGTGTCGTAAACAAATGCTTAGTTTTGAAATGTTTCATTCGTGATTCTTGGCTTGTATCTACTCCACAATGAATACCAATAGATTTGTTCTTTCGAGTTGTCTGTATATAGTTTTGTAAATTAGTTCCTTTCTCTGTGCTGTTGCGTTTTTTTAAATACATTTTCAGTGTTTTATAAAGCAATGTCACTTAGTTTATTTAATTGACAATGATTTAATAATTTATGTTCATAAATCATATTGCAACACTGAGAGCGAAAGTATCTTACAAAAATCCATATGAAGTACAACAAATATTTCTTTAGTATAACTTATGATCCAGGATCTGCTTATACATAATCCTATATAGTGTATAAAAAATAAATACTCTGATATAGGTTCATATATATTAAACCGACGAAGATATTTTGTTGGATATATTATTATATATAAAATTCGTGTGTCGCGGTGTTACAGAACTCCTCCTAAACAACAGGACTGGTTTTGATGAAATTTGGTGAGCATATTGAATAGGTCTGAGAATCGGCCAACAACTATTTTTAATACCCCTTAGTCATTAGGGAGGTTGACCCTTAATTTTTTTTTCGGACGAAATTTTTTGTTTTTATTTTTTACAATGTAACATTAAAATATATACAACACAAATTTTTTTGTTTTTTATCACCAATTCCTATTTTTCATATGGAAAACGACGTTTGCCCTGTCAGATAGTTTTAAATAAAATTTATCAAAATTATTACACCGGGATAAAAAGGTTGTATATAACATAAAGATAGGATGAATCTATGTTTAAACAATTCCTTATTAAGGTAATAAACTATTGTAGAGCAAGAGCATTATACATTAACGATATTTCCCACAGTATGTTTGTACACTACAGATATATCAAGCTCTACATAGAGGTAACAGGTGCAGTTCAACAAGTAATGTGTGCTCTACATTGTAACATTATTTACTCTAGCTGGTAAATATATTAATATACATGATTTTTGGGAGCCAAAGATATAATATATAAAATAATAATAATTAATGATTAGGAATTACATAAATGTATATATCGGTGCTATCAGCCTTAATAATGGATGAAAATAATTTGAGCCTGTCATCAATAATTATTTAAAGTCATTAGTATTCATGATTATTGTTAAAAGTAAAACGAAATCTAAGATTGTTTAAAAGGAGAATATAACTACATATGTTTGAATCTTGGTATAAATATGACGTCTGGACGCACGACGGCAGAGTTCGAGAAATACAAGGAAATTTAGAACAATTGAAGTTTCATTTTAAATATTATGGAACGTACTAGAAGAAGTGACATTAGTGACGTCAGCGAGTCTGGCGTCTCTCTCTTTAAAAACAACGAATTTGTAATAAATCCGATATATATTTCTTCATAAGTAAAGTACATATGGAATACGATTTAAAATTATTTCTTAAGAATCATATGTTTATGATAGTCTAAGTACTATATTATAATTCTTACCAACAAATTGTCTTTCAATGATAAAATCTACCTTAATAGTGATTTATTGCTGTATCAACTAATAAGGCATTTATTTAGAAATAGATAAGCTACTGTTTCGCAATGCTTAGATACTAAATGTCAACGCTTTGTAGTACATTGGAAGATATTACAATTGGTATTATTCAACTAATACTAGAAGCATATATATATAGTATTTCTAATAAATTAAAATTCAACATTATTAGTTACAATAATTTTACTATTTACTATTAAATATTATACTCGTAAAAAGAGTTTCCCTGCGTCATCAAAAAAAACTAATATGAGAAGTATATATATAAAATTTTATATCTAAGTAATGTTCTAAATACTATAAAGCCTAGAAATTCGAAACAGAAATAGATTCAGAAAGTCATAGATATGAAAAATCTTTTTAAGTTACATTGACGCTGTCAACATTTGAAAATGATTACAATTTATAATACAAATGTATTATTTTCAATACTTCCATATTATGGACGAAATGAAAATCGACTTAAATGGTTGATAATGCTTATAAATTATGAAATCTAATCTACTTATATTTACCCAAGATTAGACAATACTGGAATATCCTTTTTTGGTATCTGGTTCACATTGTTATTACAAATTCAAACTAGGTAATTAAGATTTATTCATTAATGGCTTGCCATCGGTTTATTTGATGTCTCTTTATGGTAAGTTTATTAGGCCCTTACGAAATATTCAGGAAGTGTATTGGTAATGATACGCTGATTTAAATGATATTGTACCATTTAAGATTGTATTAACAATTTCCAGATTGTTCTATGTATATTTTTTTTTATATAGAATATTTGCAAATTAATAAACAAAATTCTAATTGCTGAGATAAAAGTTAAATAGTTGTTTCATAGTATCAGTGTTTTAAAAATTTGTTATAATTGAAATAAATAATTAGGGATGCAGTAATTTAGATATATATAAAGAATGAAAATTTCTAATAATTATCTTGTTTAATTTAAACATGATATCTGTCTTTTTAATCTTTTTGTATAAAGAGTAGATAATAATAATAATCTTTCTTAAATTTTAGTATCAATAAAAACAGTTGAAAATTTCAGCGAAATTCGATTTAATATCATAGAATTAGTAAGAATTATTTATAGTATAGGTAAAATAATTTTCTATAATATATAGGACTGCGATGTCACAAATATAATACAAGTCTTGACCCCGGTTGCGGCTGCATTATCAGAATTCTCATAGATTTTACGCAAGTGCCTTTCACTGCGTGTACCTACCTGTTGACCCTAGGGGCATCTTGTGTGAAATTACGTAAGATTATATCTGCAACTGGTCTTACCTTTGTAATCAATTAACAGAATTTGTGTTAATTAAAATTAATTGTTTTTCCTCTTCCTTATACACGTTTTAGTTGAAATACCGTAATCTGTTTTGCAGGGTAAAAAGCGCAGGGAAAAATATTTCAATTGGTTTTAATGACTTCATGTTTTAAAATAAAATTTATATACAAGAAGAAAATATTATTTTGTATTTAAATTAAGATTTTGTATGAAATAATAGCGTAAGTTCCTTGCTTTCTTATCTATGTTGGTCCATTGTTGTAAATCTCAGCTCTTTACCAAAAAATGTAAGTCATTTTTAGTCTATACACTCGAAGTGTTTTAAACCAGTATAATTGCTAAATAATTGTCAATGTTTAGTTTTTCTTTAATTTTATATAATTTTGTTATAAATTCAGCAGCAATTGAAATGATTGTTCATTGTTTCGTAACAATATAAATTTTTATGTAGTATGTAGTGGATATTGGAATTGTTGCTCTACGTGGCTAAAATGAAATAATGAAAGATCTAATCTTATATATAACACATCATCGCCTTACTAAAATATGTGTCTTGTGTCTTAACTTACTGACCTTTACTTCACTAACGATCAAACTTTTATAACATGACTCTGTTTAACTATTTCTCAATAGTACATTATGTTGTTTCTGCGAACTATGTATGATTCACTCAATATGAAAGTTTTTTGTCCATCTCTATTTATAATTTCAATGCTTTTTCGTTGTTATTCTTCAATTGCATTTCTAAGCTATAACTAATAATATATAAACTACATTTTGTATCATAGTATATTTTTTCAAACATTAAGATAATTTAATTTGGTTGTAGCCACAGTGACATTTTAACCAACAGAATTAAAATATTTAATGCACATAAGCATAGAATTTCTTATTTTTCGCATCGTATGTATATTTCATTAATTTTGAATATAATATCATAATTATTCAATTGCGAAGATTTAATTTCGTTATACAAAAAAATATTTAAGATTGGCGGGAGGTATGTTTAATTCTAAATGTTCTTTAATATTTTGTATAACACAGTACTATATAAGCCCGAAATAAATGGTCTGAAAAGATAGATTTCTCCAACTTTATATCCACAAACATCCAAGATGTATTATTTGTGGATTTATCCATCTCCATATGTTTCTACATTCTAACATCTAGAAGTCCATGTTCTAACAAGCTTAATAAGCTGACCTCCACAAATATTCCGCGGATAAAAGGTAGAATGTTTTGTTTTAAAAATAATCTCGTTATGATATTCCTATGTTTTCAGAATTATATATTTTTGAAATAGAAAAATATTTTCAAAGGAATTTGAATTAAAATAAAGAAGGTCGAAGACGTAAGTGTAAATGTATTGGATGTAAATTAGTGTTTACTATTTAACCTATTACAGAGTTATTAATATAATATATATGAAAATTATATAGAAAATAATTGGGAGTGTTAACGAGCTAAGGTGTGTATAGAAATCCATAATTCAAGCCGATATATATCGCTGAGCATTAATTTGTAAATACAACGACATCCTAGTCCCACTCAAAAGCAAGCTTGAGTCAGTATTTTGCATTAATCCGTAAGTACGTTAAACAACAGAAATATATTCAGGAACTGAGCTTTATTTCTGGAATCTGTTTCTATTATATTATATTAATTTACATGTATTAATTGGTTATTATTCACGTTCATTACTTGATGACATATATTTTAGGACAACGAAAATTAACTGTATATTAATGTCAAGGCTAGTATCATTAATCATTTATAAAGTATAATAAATAATAAATTATAAGTATAATAACATTTTTGTAAAGTAAGGAAAAACTTTGACTCTAATTTCGGATGAAAATCTAAGGTTCAAGTTAACATTAAAAAGCAGACAAAATCAATAGTATTACTAGTCATCTAATAAAATTAGTTAAATAAATCGTTGCTTGTGGCTTTCAATGTACTACAAATATAACTTAGAACAAGAATTACGTTATATATAAATATAGATTAGTATGTCCTATAAGCTGGGGGGTATGCAAGTATGAATCTTCTCAAAATTATAATCTCTTCGGTCTAGCAAGAAAGTAAGAATATATCTATGATAGTGTATTTAAATTACGCAATCATGGGTTTCTCGGTTGCTTTCTAGGTAATTTTATATAATGTCCAATTATTTAAATCTACAGACTAGCTTCTTACACTTGTTACTAACGACACAGCTGGGGCTTGGCCACGTTGGTGAAATGATATCATTACATAATAATATATAACAAAGAAAATATAACTGCGTGTATACTTGAACGATATATTGTGATAAGATAATCGAGAACTAAGAATTCATTGTGTTTTTATAAAGAATAAGTTCATATCTATTTTGCTTTTGAATTAAAGCTATTTAAAAAGACACGGACAAAAATAAGGACAGCGAAAAAAGATAAAAAAATGTAAATAAAATTTTAATACTTTTTTGGCTAAATTGTATATCTATATAAAATAATCTATCAAATTGGAATGCAGTTAGGAAGTAATAATTATAATTAATTCTACGACTGGCTATTCATGGAAAAATTATTACATAAAATTAGAGGGCATACTAATATTTGGCAATCCCTTTAAGGAATCATAGTGGAATTCATTGTGTATCAAATAACTTTGGGTTAATTAAGATAAAAGTGTAAGAATTTTTAGAAGTCTCCTTTCATGAAAAAGCAAATGGTTTACGCTACTTCGCAGTGATATTAAGCCTAAAATAGGAACCATCTAACTAATGAATGCTAATTCATAAATTTTGTTTGAAATGTTATTATTAATTATCTATCTATTATCTATTTTTATAAAACAGAATTTTATCGTGAAATTTTAATTTAATAATATTCATAATAGAACTACAAAAAATGTTTTTGGGTCCACTTTCTGAGTTTAATATTTGCATCCTTAAAGATATATTTATGTACAACAGATATATTAAGTTAACTATTAAAACGAAATAGATTTTAAAGTCAATGAATTCTTCAAGACATTCTTTCCTAGTCATCAACCTGAGAGCAAAACACAAAGGATGGAAATAAGTACATAAAAATATTTTTACGTAACTAGCAACTGCCTCTGGCTCTGCCCCCATCTTAAAACCCCCTTCGGGAAACAAGTTATCATCATTATAAGGTTTAATTAGGTTTCTTAAAGACTCCTTAATCAGTTCCTTACTTGGTGAAAAAAACTGCCTCTTTACAAAGCACTTTATATAAAAAAAAAGAAAATCAACTACTACTTATTTGCAACGTAAAGTCAAATTGAGAACTTCCTAAATTTGAAGTCACTTAAAGAATAGCCTAAGTTAATCCTTAAGACACAACCACATCCAACCTGGGAGTCATTTCCCAGTAATGGGTCCAGCGTTTCTAAAATTTAGCTTGAACAAACAGACGGACATAAATTTTAATAAAGTTTAGATAGAGGTACCGTTTATAAGAGAATAGGTGTAATTTCAATACAATAATGCTTGTGAAGATTATTAATTGATTAAGAGCGGAATAGTTTTGATAAATAGAAAGGCGACAATTTTTAAATATTGGGCCCTAGCTTAATACTACAGAATATCATCACGGACCATCATACGTGAAAATATATTTAGGTACACAAGGGATAGCTTAATGGCCATGGAATAAGTTCTATCAATAGATGGATCAGAATTTGGTCTCTATGGTCGATTCTTGAACTGAATATAACTTCTAGTAATCCTATCTATTTCCTATCCTATCCTTTACCCTATATATAATTATAAAACAAATAAGATTATCCTAAATGACAATTAATTTTAGATATTGAAATTCCAATGCTTGATTTGAATTTATTAATATTTCATAAATATGTATAATAAATTATAGAGGAATTACTATTAATAATGTGGTAGAAATATTCATATGGAGGTATGTAATATAAAATATTAAGTGTTATAGTCCAGTCATTTAAGCTTAAATTAGGTAAGAATCTCGGAATTCGAGATACCCAGCTGTAAGTCTGTAAATAGTTGTATATTGACACCCTAAAAGTTGTCTCAAAACCTACATATGGTAGGGTGTAAGCAACTATTAAATTTCAGGGTCAAAGTTCACAAAAATCGGTTTTTTGCGCTTTTTTTGGAAATATCTCATTTCCTATGGGTTTTTTGCTATTTGTATTTATTATCAATATTGTAGAAAACTAAATTCTCTACAAATTTTGTTTCAAAAATTTTTTTATACGGTGTACCGTTTTCGAGATAGAGGGCGGAGAGCGCGCGGTCACCGCATCACTTCAGATCAACCGGTGCCACCGGTCGAAAACGCGCCATATATAGTTGATGAACTATCAATAAATCAATGATTATAAATATTTGTCAATTTTTATTAACTATTATATTATATTTTATCATTTTTTTCCTAACTTATCCACTTTTTATTCAGTATTAATTTATTTAACAACGCTTACCTGTCCATGTAATTGCAGAATTGTTAATGAAAGTATAAGAATTATATTTGAATTTTAACCTAATTAATATTAATAACTTCTCACATGATGAAAAAAAAACAAATAAATTATGAATTAATCTTTTTATTAAAAAATATCATTGAATAAATTACTTTTTTATTGAAAGTAAAAAAATGGAATAAAGGGTACAAAAACTACAATTTATAATTTTAAACATCTTCTTCCTCTTCATCGTCGTCTTCTGGCTGCTGGTAAATTTCAAACTGGTCTTCATTATCGTCTTCAACGACATTTGTCTCAAGTTCTTCCATGATTTCGGGATCAAAGGTTCCATTTTCGTTAATGTCGCTCTGATATGGTTGAGCATTGAGACAAGCTTGCCCATTACATTGGCCACAAGCTAAAGAGCATTGCAAGCCCGCTTTCCTGCATCCGCATCGCGAACCACAACCACTTTTGCAGTTGCAGAAAGTTGTATTTAGCAAATTTTCTGGAGCAGGTGGTAAAATTGTCATGATAGGCTCCAGAAAATCATTTCGCATTGCCCAACCCCATACCTGGGGTTCCAAATCATGTCCTAACCAAGTTTGAACTTGATAATATACACGGTTGAAATGTTGATCTCTCCGCCCTCTATCTCGAAAACGGTGCACCGTATAAAAAATTTTTTGAAACAAAATTTGTAGAGAATTTAGTAGTCTAGAATATTGATAATAAATACAAATAGCAAAAAACCCATAGGAAATAAGATATTTCCAAAAAAAGCGCAAAAAACCGATTTTTGTGAACTTTGACCTTGAAATTTAATAGTTGCTTACACCCTACCATATGTAGGTTTTGAGACAACTTTTAGGGTGTCAATATACAACTATTTACAGACTTACAGCTGGGTATCTCGAATTCCGAGGTGAACTTACTATAATGACTGGACTATAAAGGATAATAGTGATTTGTAGCTGTATTTGTTTCTATAAACAAATTTCAAACGTGGGTATCAAGACTAAAAAGACAGCATCTATTATACTTATTTGTAGTTTTAAAATAAGTGAAATAACGGGTTAATTCAAAAAAGAAAATAAGTAAGGGAAGTGAAAAGAGATTTAGAGGGAGAAGATGCTACGCCTTGCGTTCAGGACATATAATCTACGTCTCAATTAAAAAAGCAAGTGTGGTAAACCCTCATGTTAATTGTAAACTTTGAGTAAGATGAAATGCTATTAACAAAGCTACTAAACTTGTCGCAACTGAGAGGGTTTGATCTAGATACTGTAGGGATGATCAAACTTTCCCAGAAGTAGCTATCGGCCGTTCCATTCGATCACCAACCAATATGATAGAGACAGCCTCAGATGAAACACAATTTATTGCCTTTCACGAATAACTAGTCCGCTAAATGGACTCCTTACAGACTACACAGCACACATCTTCAGTTTACGCTACCCTCCAAAACAAAGCATCTAATACAATAAAAATATTAAACTAGACTCAAATTACAAAGCACTTATAGATACAGCTTCATCAGGCAACATAGCGAAATTGGTTCATAGTACGGCTTTGTCTGATGGTTGGCAGTTGGTTCCACGAAGTGTTATGTTATGTGTAAAATATTTTGTACAATCGTTTTAATCTTTTTTAAATGTTGACTGTCAAATTAGGTATGATTAAAATAGCATACATTCTTCGTAAGGTTCCAGGGAAATCATATTTTCGTGATGGTTATTTTAAAATGTTTTTATGATATAGTGTAAATTAAATTAAATTAATATTATTGCTTTGCACACACCTATACAGTTAGTAGGACACAGTGGGTAACGTCATTCATATAGCATTTGCATCAAAATGTCATAATTATTGACCGTAATTGCTTCATGCCAGAATAACTGAGCACGACTGTGGCGGTAATGGGACATTATTGCTTAGGTCAATGGGACTACTTAGTAATTTATTTTATAATGCAATTTCTTAATCAGCAATATATATATGTTTTAAAACAATATTCTATCACATTTTTAGATTTTATTTTAGATAAACCTGCTTCGGTTCTAAATATTATTTTCATAGTTTTATTACCAAATTTATAAATGGTAAATTCCTGAAAACTTTCTTCTATAAACGTCTGCTGTTATTTTAAAAGAAATATCAAGGAATTGAATTTAGAGCAAACATTTGTCCATTGTGAAAGGAGGAATGCTAAGCAAAGTTAAGAAAACATAAAGCCCAATAGGCTGAGTGAAATAGAACGAAGAAAGTCTTGTATACGAGAGGCACTTAGAAATAATCTTGTCAGGTTTCTTACTTATCGAAGACCTTTTAGATTTGAGACATTAGAATTTTTTAGCCAAGCTAATTCGATCTGAAGGAAATTTATTACAATACTTAAAATACTAGTAAGGTAATTAATTCTTATAAATGAAAACATCTTAATTATATTTAAGATTAAAATAAGTCCTAGTAAATAGCCTTATCATTAGAAAGCGTCTTACAAATCAGTTATTTTAAAAAGAAAGTAATTTCTCGCCAAAGTAAAACTCTCATAAAGTCAACAAAAATATAAAGGGTACTTATTTTGTATTCGAACTTCGCAGTTCCCAGGAATATAATAAGTGCAGTCACTACTTCTGTGAATTAGAAAATTGTGAGATTAAATCATACTATCAGGAAAAGTTGCTGTCTTAGAAATAAAATATTAACTTGTAAATAGAGAATCACCACTATAAGAATGAAAAAATAAATTAAAAAATAAGTTATCCTTAAGTTAACCAAAAAATCAGTTTTTAAGTGTATAAGTAAACAGAATTGAAATTTTACCACGTATTATCAAAGGCTTTAATAGTGACATCTTTGTAAGTTAATAAGTAATATATAACAAGTAATATATATAATTAAGTAAGTAGATTCAATACTGTTAAATAACAAGATCCATTGACAGTTATTCACATCTCATCTGCCCGTAATCACGGTTACTGCATAGTAACCGAAACATCGGGAGTGTGTAGTTTAAAACTATAAAAGAATGCGTAATAATCCGAAATTATTAGTAATATATAAATGAATACATGCGAAAGTCTCAGATCTCATTAGATTCAATATATCTACATAATATTGTGAAACTACCTAATTATGAATGAAAGTCGTATGTACTATAATTACAGTAAATAGTCATTGAGAGTAGTTTATCTTTCTCCCTGAAACATTTAATGCATTTTATACATATGTTAAAACAGAAGTAGGTATACTTTTGTCAGAATAATTCACTATAGTTCTCCAGTAAATTCAACAATAATATAGTAAAGAAAATTTGTCAGACGTACCTTCCACATTCGTAAAACCGTTTCCTATATCCAAATGATTTGAAACTTAAACTATTATTGAATCTGAATAAGGCATGCATTCAACTCGATCTAATCTGACACAGCCCGTATAAGGTTCTGAGCTGTGGTCTCGCAAATGGACTTCTAATGTCGTATGGATTTTGATGCTGTTTCTATAGTTGATAGGTATTGAATATGGTGTTGTACACTGACTTATACAGTCTTACATTGGTTTCTATCACATAGACTTCAAGCTTTATATAAACAACAATATATATTATTTATATTACGTACTTATAATATTTTTTAATGATTTCCATTCATTGCATTTTTTTATAAGTATATTTGATTTATTTATTATATATTACTTATATAGTTGGCTGGAGTAACACCCTGTATAATATTATTCCTGCCTGTATATGGCTTACAATGAGAGAGATAAGTTCTATCAACAGCATTCTAATAAAGAAACTCGTACTTCTGATGAATCTTCCAACTCTAAAAAGTATTCTTAATTATGTATATATTCTTAAAGGAAGCATTGAGATTAAATATATTGAACTATTGTCCTTTTTGTCGTGATCACGGTTGCTTTAAAGAAACAGAAACTTCGGGATCATTTCATCTTGATATATAAAATCATAAAAAACGGGTAGTATACGAAAAACTTAGTTTCATTTAAATGTACATGCGAAAATCTTATATTCAAAAATATTGTTTTATAAAAATAATAATCACTTTTTAGACATTACTGTGAAAAGACTGCTTAAAAAAAGTTGCAATAAACTTTGTATTATCACAGACGTTTTCCCGATCGTTAGTCGTCTATAATCGTTTTACAATGTAATTAAATTGCACTCGTAACCACCAACAATGTTAAGTCTGAGAAAACACCTTTTTGTTCGTATCATCAAGAACATTCGGTATTAACATCAATCAGTTGTGAAAGGAAGTAATAAATGATAAGTTGTGTTATTTTGTATCACAATGAAATGAATACGTGTAAAATGAGAAATTTAAGATATAAAAATTATAATTGACACTAATAAGCATTTCTAATATACAAAAGAATTTTATTTTAACAATGATTCACTATCTCCTAAAGGCATAGAACATATTTTTTTATAAGACAAATTCAGTACAAGCATGAGTCAATGGTGGCCTAGTTGTTACCAGGCCCGCCTCTCATGCTCGCGGCGCGGGTTCGATCCTGGCCCGGGCAAGCACCAATGTGATTTTTCCGAGTCATATGTACTTTCTAAGAGTATTTAGACATCACTGAGTAATGCATTCCCAAAGAGGGTTGATGTCAAGCAGGCGGCCGGTCGTAAAAAACAATTAGCCAAAACTATTAACAACATGTAAGGCAGACCCTGGCTAAAGCTGGGAAATTGCCAGGTAGAAGAAATTCAGTATGTACAAGCATAAAAATTCATATATAATATTTGCATGCATTTACTTCGTTCATTAGACTTAACAAATTATCGCTTTACTCTTAAGGCAATGCAGAAATTGTTATCGCTATCTAACCTAATAGGTTTAATAGATTTAATATGGTTCTACAGATAGTTGTTTATAGCCACTGAACCTAAATACTACTAAGGATTACGTATTACTAATTACGTTTTTACTTATCCTCTTTATGGTTTTATTAATATAAATTTTATTTTATCCACTTTTTTATTGACTGACTCGAAATACATATAAGAAATATACGTACGTAAAATTTTTATTATCGAATTATCTATATGTAACAAAAAATATATTTATATTATTTGTTGCTTACTAATATTTTACATACATTCATCTTATTCTATTGGGTATATGGAAAGTTTATTTTTAATGTACGATAAATTTAAGTAAATTTTTCCTTAATTTTGGTGTTTAGTTTAAGGCACATAACTTGTTTTTATTGCATCCATATCTTCTTGGGAAGAAATGTATGTTATTAAAGAACTTGTTACGTTAGGAATATATCTTAGTTATCGCGCAGATGAAATTAAGTGGCTACCATAGCTATAATTATTGGTATCAGGAGTTACAAATGTGATGCTATTAACGAGGGCTAATGTATACAAAATTAAACACAACTTTTCAAAGACTCATAGTGGTGATGGTTGACAATTTTAGGAGAATATTTTACAAATTGTATGTGAATTTGGAGAAGTACAACAATGCGTGTATAGATTTGTAATGAACATCGGAAAGATGTTTCAATGACGTGATTTTAAATCCGTAAATTTTCGTTTATAAACACGGGGATATAGAAATCTAATACCAAAACATTGGTTCTGAGATTGTTGATAGTTTTCATGTGGAATTAACAGCTAACAAAAGCTGAAACTTAACTTTCAAGCACGCTGAAGATGATAGGATTGTGATTTGGAATATACTTAGTCTTTCTAAGGAATTCACTGCCCGCCGTATTACTCTGGTAACAAGTATTATGATAGCTGTTTAACAAGTGTAACTTCTAGGTTCTTAATAACTATTATCCATAAATGAGTTGGTTATAGTAGAAGATTAATAGTAACAAATAATGTACCGATAGCTCTAGATAAACTTTAACCTGAATATTGATATTTCTCTCCAGTCTTTAACCAAAAAAGATGACCCAATTGATCTGTAAATTGTAAGAACTGAGGTGTCCACTTTTCGGGGTAAGGTGGACTTTGATGCCTTCGAAATAGTTGAACTAGACCATATACATTACATGACAGGAAAAATATATGAGCTTCTTTCAACGCAGTTATTGGTACATAAGAATTTTTGAACAAATTTCCATGCCAGAATTGAAGTTACCATATTCGTTCAATATTCTATCATCACAGCTCGCAAATTAATTAATAGTACATATACAGCCTACAACGAGGAAATGCCAAAAAATCACAGCCAATACTAAAAAAGATATATATTTTACTAAAAGATTCGGTAAGTAAAGTAAGAAAATATTTTCTTACTTTACTTACTGAATCAATATATTATTTCTAGTAGTCTGTTTCCAACTAATAGTACTCCAAGACAAAAGTAGTGCTGTAATGTGACCTAGAACAAAGGCATAAATATTTTTAAATCCACTTTATCTTAGTATTAAGTTAAACATGTAGGGCTCGGGTCATTAAATAGTTGTCATTCGTAGGGATAGGACGTGCGATATCGTAAGATATCTGCCGATAACACCGCAGACTAACGGTTAGCTTTAGGGTTGTCACTATACTGTATTTATATGTATTTAAATTAATATTATTTATATATTTATTCCTTAAAATTTTCCTAATATATTTTTCCTACAATTCTTAAGTAGATCAACGATAAAGTCTGTTTAATTATAAAATTCGTACATAGCTTATTTGTTGTTTAATATTTACATATAAACGCACATATTTACATATATACATAAAGTCATCAAAAATATTTCTGTGTTATAAGTAATTTAGAGATTTAACGCTCAAAATAAAGTGGAACGAATGGCAAGTCAAAACTAAGGACATTCTTATAAAACAGTACATAGTTACCAATTCTAAAACGGTATTTATTTTATAGATTTATTTCACTTCACCTTCAAAATTCATGTCCACTTTACATTTTAGTAAAGTTAATATATTATAACATATTGTATCTTTCATGATAATAACAAAATTTAAAGAAAGATGATATCAAAACTGTAATAATATTCGTTACAATGCCAACAATGTCCATTGTACAGCATAATGTTAAGAATAAACATAACAGAATGTGTGACAACCCTATTACAATGGATCGTTATCAGGTGAGATTTAGTTGGCTCAATGGTTGTCGCGCCATAGCAGGTTCGAAACTGGACACGCTCTCCATTCTGAAATATGCAATCAGTTTGGCTAACATATACTCTAGATGTACGGAATAATTATCTAAAAACCGAACCGAGTCGAGCCGAACCGAACTGAACCGAAACGTCGGGGTTATGCAGTTTTTTTTTTATCGGAATCATATTAGTTTCATTATATATGTAGATTTTAAATAATATCAATTGAGCATATAGTACTACAGCTGGTACGAGGATGCAATTATGAACTTCCGATGCCCAGCCCACAAATTTTGATTTACAAAAGAATGATCGAGTACTAAAAACAGTTGTCCGAATTCCTGCTTTTTGTGTCCTGGTTAAAGAATTTCCATTATACTTTCTATTTGCTCAAGACCAGGACTTATGGCACATAATTTTAACGGAAATCAAAAAGTTTTTAATTAGGCATTTTTTTCTTGTATTACCTTATTAGCTTCGATTAGAATTTATTTTGCTTTAAATAAGATTACCTGTAGAAAATTGAATTTAATGCTGAATTTGAAGCTATGAATAAGTAAAATTCATATATTTAAAATTTAATCAGATTTCTTCCAAACTTTTATTAGCTTGTATTGGTGACAGTAATTATTTTATTTAATATTATTACAGTATTTTCACATCTGTAATATATTATTGGAATTACGAGAAGTAATATATTTATAATAAAATTTATTACTTAAACGTTAATAGAAAATATCTTATGATTAAATAATAAGGTTTTACCGTTAACTACAGTTGTCAGAGGATCTTGATCATACCTTAAAATGGAGTTCAATTAATACTTGTATAAGAACCAATAAGTAATAACCGATTAATGAGTTTGCAATCTTGACGTAGAAGACTGTAGGAATTAAATGTACCGCTTTTATAAACAATATAACTTTCCATTCTATACAATAATTATTGAGTTTTAATGTACTTACTACATATAAAAAAATCGACATATTTTTTATTTTTATTTTAGGTAATTAATACGAACTTAATAATATTAAATCACCAAACGAAATATAAGTACTGAAAACTTACACGTTTATACATATGTGTATATTTTTTCATTAATATATTATTGGTTAAAATTTCGTTAGGCTTTTAAAATATCATGTCTTATATTGAAGCTCCAAGCAAAAGACGAGTCGCATTCCCGTCGGATGCTTTTTAAAATATTACTCTAATACCTGGATATAGAAGCTATTATTAAATATTTCTGATAATATTTGTAAAATGACTATTTATATTGAAGGATGCTTTTAATGTAATGTCATAATAGAAAGTATTCGGGCATTATAGATTTTAATATAGGAATATCTTCTCTGGTTATCTTGAATATTATTGAAATATTGCAGTCTAAAATTTTGATACATAAAGCTACTAGTTTCAATAAAATTAATTCAGTACTTTATGCGGAATAACTAACAAACATTCACATCACAAACTCATATTTATAGCGTTTGATATAATTGCAGAAATAAATGATAAACAAAAGATTGAAATAATATAACCTATTGGAGAAATTAAAAACATTAAAGTTATATAAAGATTTAAAATATTTGCGATTTTGTCCACAGGCGATGATATATAGTAAGTCTAAATGTTTTCGCTCATATGTTATTTTAATACAAGCCATGATTTTTTATATATGTAATATTGTTAGCCCTGCGGCTTTTACACCGTTACCAGATGAAAAAAAAGCCAACATCAAACGGTTTTCCCAGGCGGTCACCCATCCAAGTACTGACCGCGCCCGACGTTGCTTAACTTCGGTGATCGGACGAAAACCGGTGTATTCAACGTGCTATGGAAATTGGCAGCAATGAATACCATTAAGATTTATAATATGTAATTCTTTACTAAATATTCGTCTTAAAAAACTTACATGTACTTATAAAATTGACTTTAAATCTCTCAAAAATGCTTTTCTTTAGAACACTTGAAAGCATGTTTTGTACTTATTTCTGTTAAACTCCATTTTAGTCTCATGGTTTTTTTACTGAATACTAAATGACCCTTTATTTAAATCCCCTTTATAAAATATTTGCAGCACACAATGCACAATACTTTAACAGCCCAAGAACAGGTGCGTGTTAAGCTACACATAATTTTAAAAACTTATTTACAAGCAGTCATTAAAGCCAAATCGAACTTATAAAATACAAAACGTGACTCTTCTATCTCTTTTCTTCGTTTTGCTATCTCTTTCTAGTACTTGTTGGTTTGATTTAAATCATTTCAAAGATATAGTTTATGTGGGTTTTGAAATTGCTTTTCGTTGCTTGTTCTATCACCGATTTGTGTCTTATCGGACCGCATATATTGTAATATTTGTTTTTTTGTATATTTGATTAGTTGATTCTTATGAATCATTGAAATTCTGACTTTATTACTAACTAAAAAGACTAACAACGATGTATTTTTGAATAATATTATGCTTTGAAAGACAGAAGATAATTTTGTTATTATTATGTTTCATAAAAGCGTATGGAAATTCTATGGCATTTTTTTTCATAATTCCATTTAATAAAAGGCTTTGATATATGTTGGTGACCATGAATTGAATATCCCATAGAACCTTAAACTATTTAATTTTTAACACATAAGATGAATGCATCTTTTTTATAAAAATATTTTATTACTTTATTAGAAAATACAACAAGCTTTATTTTTTATACATTTTTCTTTGTAATCTATGTATTTTAATTTATTTAGTAGTGTATAATAAAAGTTTATTACCTGTTACTAAGTCTGCTCTAAGAAAACAAAAGTTTTGTTACATGTTTCAACATTTATTTAATTATTGGCTTTTTACTATAACGATTCTAGTTGGGGTAGATTTATGTCTAATAAAACCTTTTTTATTCAACCTTAATGTTTCTTTTACTTGAAGCGACTCTTAGTGTTTTTATTTACGTAATCTAATTTTAAATTTAAATAGATTGTTCTTCTAAATGATTTCAGTAAATATTTTTTAACGAAAAACTTTTAATTTAAGAATTTAACTAAGATTGGAATAAAAAAAAAACAAAATCTAGGTTTAACAGTATTCATTCATAGAGAATTTATAAACATTAAATAAGGAATTAAGAATGAATTCAAATAAAAAAAATATGCATACTATTTCACAGCTGACCCGAAAGCGTGTCAAAATCGTTGCAATTACAAAATCGTAAATATGATTGCACCCATGAACATTAAATTAACAGAACGTAATAAATTACGTCGTTGAAAAGCGTAAAAAATAAGACTAAGTGCGATATCCGACCGGTATAAATCCGTAACTTTATCACAATGCCGGGAATTCAATAAGATGGCTATAAATTGACGTATCAAAAAAAAAAGATCCGATATATTTTGGCGATTTAAAATATGTAAGTGAAATTAAATACCACACGATGACAGTCGATATTCGAACATATTTTTATTCATGCATCTAATTGTACGGTCAGAATATTTGAATACAAATTCACAGTTTATTTTGATGTTCGATCGATAAACGATTTAGATAGGTTATTTTTGTAAAACAAAGTTCTTTAAAATATTACCTGTCTTACAATAAATGGATTCAAAATTAATTACAAATAATTCTAATTGTTGCTATCAATATATATATAGATTTTATTATACATAGGTACTTTTTGCATAGAAGCTTTTTAATATAGATAATATTGCAAAAGGATTTATTCGATTCGATTGCTTTCAATGATGTCATAATCATTATCAAAACTATTACAAAACTCAAACATAATTAATAATGTTAAGAATATTTTAATGATTAAATGTTTGGTCGCCATTAATAATATGAAATAGATATATAAATTAGTTCTACATAATTAATTTCTGAGACCTAAATACGGTTTTATGTTAAATGAATGTTACGATTAAAGTTTAAATTAATTCGCAATGAGAACTCGGTTCAGGCTATCATAAAGATGTCCCAAATACAAGGAACTTTGAACGATAACTTGCATGGAAGTTCTGTAATTTAATTTTTTATTATACATCATATAAATATTAATTTATACATATAAATATAACTGTAGTTTATTTTAGAAATTGTACACGTATACACTTGTGTGTACAATTCAGATATTGTACACACAAGTGTATGATATGAACTGAAGTGTATATTCCCGTGTACTAGTGTATTTTCTATCAACCAAAATATTGGTTGGATCTTGCTTGTATGTCGTACGTGTTCTACATGACGCAGTATTGGATAAACATATGATTTTAACTCCAACCAGTCTAGTTCAGTGAATAAATATCAGTTATAACATTCCTTGTGGTTAACAAAATATATTTTCAATATTGTACATACATGAATCTTCTTATTTATTATTGCTGCTACCTTATATTTCGTTTATTAGCATCATTAAAGAGGTTTTATATGTAAATTAATTATATATAATGCATGTATCTGATAAGAATAAAGTCAAAGATCAAAAGTCTAGATCTAGTTAGTCTACTGGCGGTATTATTTAGGTATTTCAGCATTTCTCACGTCCGGAGAGAGTCCAAGATAGTCGGAGTTGCAACTTGCTACAGTTTGCGCTTAATTAGTTAAATTTGCTCTACGTTCAGACGGTCTCACTGTTTTTAACTTCGGTTTCGCTTAGCTATAACTAATTCCTAAGTATCCTTACAAGTCAGAAGCTCCGTCTTGTTTTGTTTGATATGTTCTTAATGAAATAAATTATCCACTAAAAAGGAGTTTTATACGGAAAACTTTTTTTTTGTATTTATTATTCTTTCATATGGCCTATACTTACGAAATTTACGAAATTCTTTGAATAAATAAACACTTTAAACTATTTTTAAACCATACTTGAAATTACTCGATCGAATGTATTAAAAACATACGTACATTTTTAAAATAATAATAACATAATTTCTTGAAATTAGTTCCAAATAGATGGGATTATTTTTATAAGTAAATATATAATTTAACAAAAAATATTTTCAATTTTCTAATTCTCTGTGAACCAATTGTGCATATATGCAATATAAAATGATTCATACGTACATAATATTGTATAGTATCTTATATAGACTTGCCATTGTTGTGTCTAATTTGACGTTTAAATAAGTGAAAGCTTAAAGGACCGTTTACATAAGTCTTTAGTTTTAATTCTATAAGAACACTAAGAAATTCTCGCGGCTTTTGTCAACACTGTTTAATATATTAATCTTCTTCTTCCTGGCAATTTCCCAGCTTTAGCCAGGGTCTGCCTTACATGTTGTGAATAGTTTTGGCTTATTGTTTTTACGAACCGCCTGCCTGACATCAATCCTCTTTGGGAAAGCATTAATCAGTGATGTCTAAATAATAACCTTAGAAATTACATATGACTCGGAAAAATCACATTGGTACTTGCCAGGGCCAGGATCGAACCTGCGCCCTCATGCATGAGAGGCGGGCCTTTTAACCACTAGGCCACAGCTGATTACTGTTTAATATATTAATATATATTCTAATCTAATAATCTGACATATAAGCCTTGGAATGATTTGAATTAATACTATACATAAAAATACATGTCAAAATACTTAAAGGTGTTAGTGAAATTATTATTGTGTAGAAATGATTTTATCTCGTCTGTCCGTGATCCCGGTTGCTGTAAAGGAACCGAAACCTCGGGATAATTTAATAAAAAACCCATAGTATCAAAAAAATCTTAGCTTCATTTCAATGAGTTCACGCAAAAACTTTAATATTTAATTTATTAAAATTATAATAAAAATATAAGTATATTTGTAGACTTTAGTGTATACATGCCTTTATTTTAAACGGGTTTGAATAATTTATTGTATGTAGGTTTGCTTTATAGAAATCTAAAGAACGTAACTCTGATGTGCAATCAATAAACGTTTGTGCAATTATTCTAATGAATGGTCATTAAATGAAAGTGATTGCTTAAACATCGAAAGACTGTTAGATAATCATTAATTGTACTTATAAATCAAGTGTTTATTAATAATGTTTCGTCTTCACGTGAATATGAAAGTTTCAAAGAATATAATTATTAATTATCATTTAAAAGTAAATACAGTTTTCATTCTAATTAAGATTTTTCGTTCTTTCGATAGAATTAAATGGAATAATAGATTTAATTTTAAAATGAATGTATTGAGTAAGATAACTTTGTCTTTCTGCCTTGTAGCATATTTATTAGAAATTAGAAATAAAAAAATACATTGTAATGATTTAACATATTACACAGTACGAGTAAATAAGTATTTAACATGAAATTTACTATTTAAATATTTACTTAATCTGACTTTTTACTATTCAGTATAACAAGTAAAAAAAACTATCAACAAAGCATTTATTCTAAGTTACTAAATCTATAAGTTAGTAGCGGAACAAAATATCCAATTTTTTACCTGCTTTATTATTTTTAGGAGTAGTGATTTTTTTTAATATGTATTACCCAATCACAACCTGCTATCTTAGAAAAATATTTCCATTAATCATTTCTATATGCATGGGAAAGAATGCGGAGAAAATTTGCAACAGTAATACGACTTAATAACTTAATATGTTATGATTGTAAGTATACATTTATGTATAACACATATAATATTACAAGAAGGACATTGTTATGTGTTTATCTCTGCCATAGACACCGAATTAGCTGATAGTAACTTGATTCTAAATCATCTTCATCAGTCAAACAGTCTTCAACAATAAAATTCATATAATTTGTTTTGTGTTTGTTCTAGACGATATTTTGAGTAATGAGATCTAACATTTTCGCGAGTACTCATTTAAATGAAACTAATATTTTTCGGATTTTACTTCGCGTTTTATTTTTGATTAGAATTAGAGTATGTAGTTTTCTAATCAAAAATAAAACGCGAAGTAAAATCCGAAAAATATTAGTTTCATTTAAACGATATTTTAAGTTTAATAAATTACTACATCAATCAGGGATCAGGAGAAGGATTATTCTAATTCTGCTCGTAGCTATGTAGAAGAGATGACTAGATTGTATTCTCTCAAGTATAGTATTCCCCACTGGTGTCAATGTAGTTCTAAGGATTTTTTATTGAAACACGTCGACAAAAAATAGTCAACATATACTTCAGATTAACAACTGTCTACTTGGTGAATTATTTTATAGGATCTGCCTTAAAAACACGAAGTGCAAAAGTCCAATAAATATTAGTTAGTATTTTTAAAAGTACCAAAAAAATAATATTAAAAGGTTCTCAATGCTATGTATTTAAATAGCTTTAATGATGCGAAATAACAATTAAAATCATAATCGTATTAGTAAATATTTATACATATTTTTTTTTTTTAATAATATATATTTTTTATTGCAAACACATGTACCTGGTCTTACAATCAATGGATATAGCCAATTTTATTTTGTTGATCAATTTTCCATCAGTACGATAATACTTATTCAAGGTTAATATAGAATGAATTAGCTACATATAATATTATTTTTTATTTTATTCCTTAAAAATAAAAGAAACTTCTATTCATTGGATTCTGTTATACACATTATTTTATCTAAATATTTTTTATCACCTAATAAATGTACTCTAAAACCTAAATTCGTTTTATAACTTAATTTGAATGGGAACTTAAAAATATAAAATTGGCTATAACTCATTAAAATAGCCCCGAGGCTTTAAGAGAGCGCTTAACGAATAACAATTAATATGATTTACAGACGATAAATCAGTTGCTTTTAAATTGCAAACTTTGTGCCACCTTTGTATTTGAAACATCGATACATCATTAACCTTCATTACTGTTATTAATGTACATAAAACTTTATACACATACTAATTCTATGTCATAAAAATAAAGCGAAGTCAGTTCATTACGCATTTAGTATTAATAATATCGTTCATTATATACAAAATATAAGAGATTATTGTGGAAAAATAAGTATTATATACTGTTATGCATACAAGAGCGAATCTGATAAACTTTATAGTATATTTCATTCTTTGAACGTTCAATATACAAATCAATAAATTCTTCAGTTTTATCAAGCTTACATATTATTACGAGATTATAAGTCGCTAGTTGGCCAGCGCCCGCGCATCACTCGTGCTAACAACCGATATCTTCCCGCATTCAATCGTTAAACGACGCCTCTTATCGGTTGGTGCGAAAAAGCACACAAATCACACCTCTCACTCGCACACTTTTTTTTTTTTATTCCAACCGAACGTGTTTCGCAGCCAGCCTTTTTTTCGCGCCTTTTTGCGCTTTTTAAAAAGTTAATGCGGTGTTACACGATGTATGCCGAGGTTTAAGAGAACAAAAGGCGAAAAAAAAAGTGATGGAACTTTATAATGAAAGTTATTATGCATTTAAGAGGAATTTTTGAAGGATAATTAATAAAATTGCATAGAATTCTAAGTTGCACGGTGAATATTCTAGAAATTTTGCATTATTATTTTTAAAGCGTTTCAATATAGCATCTCGGTACTGATTTCGTAACAAAACTGAATCTTAAATACCTTAGGTGTATCTTTATTTGGATTCACCGGCGAAATAGTATCTCGAGGAACATTGCGAGCATTTAAATTGCATATTTAGTGCATTGTCCCCATCCTCTTTCTTACTTTACGTTTATTTTCTTAAATAGTTGATTGCATGATAGTTTATTTTCATTTTATTCGTAAGTGCAAAGCCACTGACGCCATATAATATTTAAATGAACAACAGAAAAGCATTCAATAAATGTAAGTTGATGTAAACAAGTTATAAAAACGTATAAATTATGATTATAGCTGATGTTTTTCATAAGACAATTAAAATAAGACTCAAAGTGTATCGTTAAATTTGCAATATAGATAACAAACTATTTACGATAAATGTATTATCTGTGGTATCTTTTGACGTTTAGTATTAATTATGGCGCTCATTATGCATGCGCTGGATCATGTTGCTAAAATGACCGCGAATACTTGTAAAGCAAAGCCATGTAGGGTGACTAACGTAAGAATATTATTAATATTAAACATTAATATATAATATTGTAAATAATCTGTTTTCTTTTTAATCTGTATTATGTTGGTTTTGTTTCAACGCTACTATTTCAATTTTGCTGATGTTTGACTTCTGTCATCCGTGAAAACAATTGCTGAATAATAGATTTATGTTTAAAACTATTCGACTTTATTTATATATACAAATAAATAAATAGAAATTGACTACTGTATATATATATTATATAATATGTGCTAGCTGTAAATGTTTTCAAATTAAACATAACAAGTACCTAATAGATTACGGAATCATTAAAAAACTTATTTTAAATGTTGAATATTTTAAATGTTACTGTATTTCTTTTTATATTGCTGAAACCTTCTTTTATATTATTTTTAAAATTAAATGGTCCATATTTATATGTACATATATTTTTTTATTAAAATAAAATAAGCAAAGAGTTCTAAGTATGGATTACGATAAATATCTTAAGTTTGGTTTTATCTAATCTGTACGGTTAAAAATTTACAATATATTAAGTAATTTGAGCGGGAAAATGCATCGACTATAAATGTACAGTTTCTTACACACAAAAGGTTATGACAAAGGAGTTACTGATAGAAAAAGGTTTTATTATTTAATAAATGTAAATGAATATAAATATTTAAATTGATTTAATAAAAAAAAAACAATTGAAGAATACAAAGAAACGAAACAGTAGGGACGGTTTGTTGGCGTTTCCAATTTTAAGACGATTTAAGTTTTAAGTTGCTTGTAAATTTTAAAAAAGGTTCCCGCTCAAAGGGAATTATAGTTGGATAGATTTCTTTGAATGTTTCCAATTTATTTCGTTTTACATTCTATAAATGTTATTGTATTTGAAATACTTTTTGAATAAAAACATTTTGTAACACGTTGTTTACTGTCGACGTGGCTTCGTTCATCTTATGCTATCAGTTTATATTCATAATATATACATTCTTCTTCTACCTGGCAATTTCCCAGCTATAGCCAGAGTCTGCCTTACATGTTGTGAATAGTTTTGGCTAATTGTTTTTACGACCGGCCGCCTGCCTGACATCAACCCTCTTTTGGGAATGCATTAATCAGTGATGTCTAAATACTCTTATAAAGTACATATGAATCGGAAAAATCACACTGGTACTTGCCCGGGACAGAATCGAACCAGCGCCCTCGTGCTAAGAGGCGGGCTTTTTAACCACTAGGCCATCACTGACATTTCCATATACATATGTATATATATTACGTTACGTGTGTTAATTTTAAAGCAATTGTTGTTAATGTTCAATTAACCTACTTAGTAATATTACGTCAGGTCGACGGCTGAAAATTCATGTCCTCTTATAAGACAATATTAATTTTATAATATAATAAAATTAAATTATAATTAATAAATTATATTACCCCTAGTATGTGTTTTATATTATTAAAACTGAATTTATTATTTTCGACTGATAAAAACCGTAAATATAAATGGAGAAGCAACTCATCTATATTTTTTTTTACCTTATGTTAGTAGTATGAGTCATAAACTTGATAACCAACAGTTTGACAGTGTTACGATTGGATTAAACGACATAATATCAGTGTAGATGTAAACTTAAATACTTTCGGTTAACTAAAAACACATACTAAGAACGTTATTGAAGCGAGCCCAATAATGTACACTTTATACATCAGACATGATTCATAACAGAATATAATTAAATTTTGAAAGCATTTATTACACTTTACCATGATCGATGGCGTCCCGATTTTGAATTTACCAAATTACTGACCACCATTACGTTGTCAGAAACAGTATGGATGAGTACGAAAAGAAATTTGATAATTGATATCTTCGGCTTGTTCAATGGAAATGATGAATTCAATCTTTGTAACGAAAAAAAAATATATACAAACATTTTATTAGTCATCCGCCATTTTTAAAAAGTGTTGCCACATTAAGATTATAGATAATAAAGGTGCATTTTACATGCTAAGAAGTTTCGAGAGATAAAAGCCTTAAATGATAATCAAAAAGGAACATGCAGAGACAGTTTTATTAGTCAAAATAAATATTAACTGTCCCTTTAATGAGAATTGCCGTATTAGGTAAGGTTTAACTGCTCAGCTTAAGATATTTTGTAAGATTTGCTCCTGTATTTAATTATTTTTTAGAATATGTTTTGTTGATCAAATTATCCGATCTCATTGTCTTATTCTAGTATATATAATTATTTAAATTTAGACACTGTTTTGTTGATCAAATTATCCGATCTCACTGTCTGGTATATATTGGTAGTTTATTTTTGGTGATGTTAACATCAAATTAAATATCCTTTTACGTATATATCTGTATAAGTATACAATATAATCCTTAATTCAACCAGTCCATCTTCCTTAGCGTGAATGGAATGCAGTTCAGTTCACGCTACTCGCCAATTAGTTTTTGAACGTAACAAATGTCTCAAGTTTAAAGCGATTGCAATACTCTTTGGTTGTATACATATATTTCTCCCACACACTTTAAAAAATACTTTTTTTTTTCGTTTCTTAAGTATGGTTCTTATATCTTTAATTGCTATACCTTTTCATTGTACAGTTATAAAGATTTATCTCTTTAATATTATGATTGACAATGATTATGTTTATGATGACTTTGACGTTTGATAATTACGTTCCGTATGCTATGTATCGAAAAAGACATTTAGAATTTTCTTACTAAAACGAAATATTAAAAAAATAAATGCTAAAATCTTAATAAAAAGAATATTCTTTATGAAAATATTTCATTTATGTCTTTTGAATCTGTTTTAATATTATTTTTAGTCTGTCATTAGCCCGCCATGACAGTAACGCTAACGTGTAGTTGTTACACAATACTTTCTATTTTAATCAATAGTTTTTATTATGCAGTGAGTTTCATAAAAGCTTGGCATTTAAAGAATTAATGTCTTAATACATAATTTGGCAAAGCCGATCGTTTAACATGACGTAAAGTGTTCTCATGTTAACACTTTAATAGGCGTCTTGAGTTGTATTATGTTATGCTTATGTAATTATTACTTTTGGTATGCTGTGAAGCAATAACTGTTAAAATTATAGTAATACTTTTACTTTAATTACTTTACTAATAGATGATAGATAATATAAGACTTTTTGTTTTGATTTTAATTAAAGGAAAATGAATTTATGGTTTATTTGATATTTGTATTTTGTACTTTGGTTGCATCTTGTTTTCTATATAAATAAATACTTTAAAATATCTTGATGATTCCATACTTATTTTTACAGTTTACTAAAACTGAATTTTATTATTTTAATACCTTATCCAAACCCAACTGCATATAAACTAACTTAACGAAAATCATAAACTAGTTATATAAATACAACTCATATTTACGAAGACATTTTTTTAATAGTTTTGTTGTAAAAACTCCGTACTCAAGCCTCACATGTCAAATAAATCCTCATTTCTTCAAAGTTCGTGGCTGTTTGATGTGAAACTACATAGAATATTAAAATTCTCGTGTTTTTAAAAAATGAACTGTCAACAAAATATGACATAGATTTCGTCATTCAATATGTAGATTAAACATAAAAAGTAATATAATTGTATACTAGGCATAGCTTGGCACATAGAAATTTCAATTTTATTTTTAGTTTTCCGTACATTCGTTTGCATTTACAATGTTTTTGATAACTTAATTTACGTATTGCGTGAGCTACAATATTTCACCGGGCCGATGTAGGTAATTTGTTAATTTTTAACTTAACATATTAAAAGGACACTTTATTAGATAAACGCTAAGTTTTATGAAACATTTTGTTGTATTACCGAATCCTTTTTACTTAATAGTTTCAAAATAATATGTTTTATTATTTCGGTATAATATTATTTCGGTGTTGCTATATTAATTCTTTAATTCTACCCAGGTGTTGGGACTATAAAGTTGGTACGTCAAGCCATAAATGTTATAAATGCAATTTTATTAATCCTAATATACCGTGAAAACTTGTAATTGGTAGAATTCTTTTGGCAACACCGCACCTAAAAATATGCAAAAAAAAGAAGTTGTTATATTTATTGATATAATATAAAAAATATGAAAATACTTTGCTAATTAATTGCCTCTAAAAAATTATTTGATTACTATATCATGATTTTTTGTAAAATTCATTTTCATTCTTTAAAAACGTAATATATATGTATATAAAGTTATAAATGAAATAATATCAAAAAAATTATAATAAAGTTCTGGTATTTTAAATATTTAAATACTTAAGGAAGTCAGGACGAGACAAGTCTAGATAAGAATAAAGTTTGGTTTTATTTTACAAATAAAATGTTACGATCCTTATCAAATGTTAACAAGCCTAAGTTAAAATTGTTAGCTACTCAAATCTTAACGAAATTCATATCTACAACTCATGTACAATTATACTTCTAAAAGAAACGAAGTCAGTGGTGGCTCAGTGGTTAAAGGGCCCGCCTCTCGTCGCCGAGGGCGCGGGTTCGATCCTGGCCCGGGCAAGTACCAATGTGATTTTTCCGAATCATATGTACTTTCTAAGAGTATTTAGACGTCACTGATTAATATTGATTCCTAAAAGAGGGTTGATGTCAGGCAGGCGGCCGGTCGTAAAAACAAATACCCAAAAACTTTTCACAACATGTATGGCAGACCCTGGCTATAGCTGGGAAATTGCCAGGTAGAAGAAGAAGATAACACGCGACTTTATTTTTGATAAAAAACTACATACTCCCGACGTTTCGGCTACTTTACAGCAACCGTGACCACGAAGACGAGATGTAAGTTACAAAAATATTAGTTTCATTTAAATGTATACTTGCGAAAATCTTAGAACTCATTATACTTCTAATTTCTAATTTCATTGTTCAAATTAGTCATCGTGTATCCGTAAAAAGAGCTTTTTATTTTATATTTATTTTTTTGTACACAAAACTAGAATTTTCATCGTCTAAATTTCTGTCATTATAATAATATGTTTATAAGTATTTTCAATTGAATAAATAACTGAATGTTATCTTTTAATCGTATTTCTTGCATTATAAATAAAATAAACTAAAAATATCTTTTAATTTATTTACAATATGTTCTTTATAACCGGTAATTTTGTTTCCCTTGTTGATCGCTATCTGTTTTGCTTGCTTTATAATTGTTCGCCGTGTATAAATAATATTCGACTTTTTTTTTTGATAATCTTAGCGAGTTGTTTTAATTACTTGATATGTATCGGGTGTGGATCTTATAGAAACATATTTTTATACGGTCCTTGAGTATCAAACGAGTGATTCTTAAACTTATATTATTATTATTATTATCGTTTAACCTTGAAAAATCTCTCAACTCCATCACACCAAAACATAATAAGTGTCAGAAAGGCAATTTTATTTCGCTCACAAAACAATTTAATGCCGCCTCTAGGTAATTTAATGTGCGACTAATAACTCGACAGATCGCGCGACGAATCGGCCGACCGGTCGAGTAGCTTGCTCAATTATAATAATACTAGCCTCACCCGCGGCTAAACTGGCAATTTTTAAGTTTACGTTTTTTAATCTGAGGTAATGAATACATTGTGGTATGTAACAAGATATCCAGTGTTGTGTTACTGTCTTAACTATGCCAATATATTTTTATGTATTGAAAGGTCAATGACTTTTTCGTGATATATTCTACTGGATTATTTCCTTTTGTTATTAGTTTGCATATAAATTTTAAATCAAGCTTTTACGTAAATTACATTAAGCTTGATTGGTCATTTAAAATAATAATTATATACTTATATATAATAAAATATATGTTTCTATACTAAGGATGCCGATGCGTGTTAAATTATAAGAAGCCTGCTACGTAATTCCATAATTATTCTGAAGTACTCGCAGCATCTCGGTCTAACTTCTTAGAAGTGTTCTAATAGTTACGGTAACAGATAATAAATTTACTAGCTACGTACCAAAAATGGTAAGTCTACACTCGTATGTACAAATAAGTATCGATGGATAATATTACAAAATATTTATTTAGTTTTTAACTTAGTACGAGTGTATTCTTTTACCTAAATTGCTATCGTTTTTCTTAAATAGTTCAATTTATAACGTTATTACTATTGTTTTTTTAGTTTGGCTCACTGAAATGATTAGAAATTATGTACGTTTAATTAAAATATTAAATCTCATACTAAAATCAAAATCAGATAATTGATATTGTAAAGTGATACTAAGTATAATTTTTTGTTTACCGACTTGCAAGTGTAACATAGGAGATACTATATAATCGTTTTATTAAATAAAATTGGCGACTGCTTCTTTAGTGCCGATACTTAAGTACCAATTGAGATATTATCTAATATATTTGGTACTAGTTTTTGCCCGCGACTTCGTCCGCGTTAGTTTGGTCAAGAGTAATTTATGTAGGTATAGCTGACCAGGCGAACTCTATTCCGTCTAAGAGGCCATAAATAATCAGGTTTTTCCTGTTTCAATCAAACAGAATGATTGACATATTAGTTAGTTGTCAAATCTAATGTCAAAAAAAACTTTTGTATGGGAAATAGAAAAGGGTTGTTTTTAGGGTTTTCCCGGCAATTATTCCAATTTTTCTCACCTTTTAAACCTTCCCTGGACTTCCAGGAGTATTCCAAGACTAAAATTAGCCCAATCGGTTCAGCCGTTCTCGAGTTTTAGCGAGACTAAGGAACAGCAATCCATTTTTATATATATAGAAGATTATTCTTGCCTCGTTACAAAGCAACTGTTTATAAATTACGTCACAAATTAGCTACTATATAAAATATAAAAAAAGTATATTCATCTAAAGATCCTAGGAACTCCCAAATCTCATATTTTTGATGATGAATAAAAAATGTGTTTTTGTGGTAGGTCATAAAAAAGGATATTTAGACTTGAATTAAAATTTAAATAAAGTCGAAATGAAAACTTCATGGACACGAACAGTACCTCTACTACGAGTTTCTTTTATCTTTCGCACTACAAATCGAGCGTTTCACTATTAATCACAATGATAATAAACTGCTTATTAAAAATAATTAAAAAAACCTAGAAACACTCGTAGTAGAAGCATAGGATATAAACCTATTACTTTCCCATTATCGCGTTTCAGTTCTTTCCCAATCAAGCTATCACTTCCTTACTCGAGTCAATGATTTGGGAGTTCTATAAATTTATCCATATCGGCAGACGGGTGAAAACCTTTGCCAACTATTACATTTCCGTAAAAAAAGAGAAAATAATTCAAGCATTACCTCAACATAATTTCATAATAAAAACGTTTTATACGACTTCTAATTTTCTAATATTTTCACCTTATGTTAATTTGCCTTCGTCAATATGTCCATACATATAATAATATATTTAATAGTTAGTATAAGTATCTATAAAAGGAATATAATATAAAAACCAATAAGCAGTTTCCACGTACATCAATTCTTTTAATGTCAAACACAGTCCTAGCGGGGGTCGGGCAATAATTGGTCGAATCACTTAGCCTATTGTATACAAAAATCTTTTTCTTGTCATACCATTGACTATAAGCTATCTATGCGCTATTTCTTATTGACATTTCGAATAATATCTCATATTTCTTTATATATAAATTAATTTGTATCTTTGGTTACGACAAAATAATAATTTACTTTATTCTTTTTTTTTTACATTCATAATTTTGTTATTATACATATTATATTCAATAACAGAACAAATATTAGAAAGTAATATTAATATTTATAATTGTAAAGTTAAGCTAAATAATATTTAATATGTATATTAAAACACTATTACTTGTTTTTCCTACTTGTACATATGTCAGAAATGTTGTTGATTGAAATCTAAATTACACTTATACAGTACCAGCTGTTTTATAGCAGCCTAGTTGTTACAGATATAGATAGGGATCTTGTTACTAACAATCTGTGAAGCCATTTCAACGTATTTATTTTAAGACTTAAAACTCAGCTGCGGTTAAGACTGCTTGTATTATAGCTAGCTTTACGGAATCGTACGAAAATGCCACCGAAAAGTTGGTTAAAAACATTATTTTTATGGTTCTAGAATATTAGTGAAATAATATTTGTGTTAGCACAATATTAACTTTATAATACATGAGATTTTCTTTTAAATATCTATAGTTCTTATATATTAAACAACTGTCTACGTTTTGGTATGAAACTGAAAAAGTATTGAGTATTTTAAGCTGTTTTAAGAAATTATGTGAGCTCGAATTTGTATGCAGAAATAGTCATACTTCGTTGAGTTTAAAAACATAAGTTTTGTCAATGAAGGAGTTCACTTTTCATCCCTAAAAGGCAACGAAACAATTGCTTGTCGAATATAATTTCTCTTCTGACAATAGTCTTGTCAGTTAAATAGCTAATACTAGATTTGATATTTCCTAAAATAGAATAACCTTAAGGATACATTTAAATATAATGATAATTTAGTTTTGCAAATCTTTTGTTTCGTCATTTTCATTTTGATTTTTGATTGATTAGTAATAAATACTAAAGTTTTGTTATACTTACTAATTTGATTTGAAACTTAAATATTAAATATTTTATTCATTCATTTGTTTTCGGTTATAATTAATATGAAATTAAGTAATTATTAAACAAAATTTCCTTTTAGTTAAGATTTGCTGTTTCTTGTAAATTAACTTGATAATTTTTTCCGAAATATTAAAGTATTTGACTTTTTTACAACCATTTAATATTACTTATTTAAATAAATTATATTCACTGCATTATTTATATGATTTTTGTTCCATTTTTAATATTAAATGTTTGAAATCTTATGTTTCGAAATAATTATTTATTTATTTAAATAAAAACTTCGTCTTTGTCACTGAATTTCATCCTTTTTTTTTTAATATATTAAAAAATCCCTTCTAGATAAATATTTAAAAATTTATTCTCTTAATTTTTCTTAGAATATTTGAAAAGCTAAATATTTTATAAGAAAGAAAGTCGTATAATGATGTAAAAAGGTTATATATCTGAGGTAAATTCTATTCTTATGTTTTTTCTAACATAAATTGAAACTGAATGTAGTATCTTAGAATTTATTTGGTCATTATCACGCTCAGGAAGTTCAATGAGGGTTAGAGACGATTGTTTTATAGTCCTAATTAAACTCTTGAGATCTATTGACGTTAAGATTAGGTGGAATCGTAATAATATCATATGCTTTTAATGAATGCTTCAAGTAAATATTGTATATCATTTTGTACCTACAGAATCAATTTAGAAGTAGGTTATAAAATTTTATATGTTATATATTGTATATTGGAATGGTTTTTATGTTTACTTTAAGAAAATATCTTTTCTAGTATTTTAGTGCTATATATATATAGAACTAGCTTTCCGCCCGCAGCTTCGCCCGCGTGGAGTTCGGTTATATCGCATTTCCAAGAGATCCTTTCAAAAGTCTGGGATAAAAACTATCCTATGTTCTTTCTCAAGGTCAACTCTATATCTGTACCAAATTTCATTAAAATCAGTTCAGTGGCTTAGGCGTGAAAGCGTAACAGACAGACAGACAGAGTTACTTTCGCATTTATAATATTAGTAGGGATATAGTAGTTTGTATCCACGGCCTAAATTCATTATAAAGTAATTTCTTATTTGTGCTTATGTATTATTCTTCTAAAATACAGCCAAAAATCTGAATATTAATGAAAATTCTGTTTTCCTCAAATGAAACGAATAAAAGTTTATTTTGTAATTATATATTAAAAGTCCCTATTGATTAATTTATCGTAAACATTGTTTCTTATCAACATTTTAAATTAATCCAGGCATATTCAGTAGTGTGGAGTATCAATTGGGCCGTTGTTTTTTATACTATACAGCATAAAATTCGCGTGTATATGAAAGCCTTATGTAGTGTTGTCACGCGACGGTATCATCGTGCACGAAAGTGTAATTTTTTTTAGTAAAATAATTTAAATATCTATTTTGTATTAAAGTTAATTTAATGTCCTAAACAAAAATATTTTTATTTCAAATTATTTCATTAAATTATTGTTACATGTAATATTTACATAAAACTCTTGTTTTAAAGCTAGCTGCCAGTACATTTTAATTATATTAACTTTATATATGATTTTAATAGTTAACACTTTTGTATGTAACAGTACAATAACCCTTTTATTTTTAAAGGCAGCACCTCACGAATGATCGAATGCTCCCAATCCATGTTACATTTAGAGTTATCCGATTGAGAATATAATTTGTAAGCTATTTATAACATTGTAATGGATTGTGTATTAATTGTTACTACTGTTTGACTTATTGTAATACATACTGTTTTTAATATTTTAATTGGTTCATATTTTGATTCTTATGTTTGAATTTACTTACAATGATTTTATTTGATTAAAATTAATTGTAATATGGATTTAATAATATATTTTTAATGCTTTTAAATATAAGATTAATATCGCGAGAAGATCAATAAATCTGGGATGTTTCATGTCAATAAACTATTAAGTTGAAAAAAGCGCAGTTAACATCGAGTGTGCTTGTTGTAGCGACAAAACGATGGACACTTTCAAACTAATTATTTTAATTCGATTTATTAAAGGTGTGTAGTAAGTTTTGGTCGATATTTTTAAATTTTATATCAAAGGTTATCTATTTTAAAGGATATATTATGTATATGCTTCTTACATAGTACCTTTATAGAAAATATTTATTAGTAACTAGTTTTCCGCCCGCAGCTTCGCCCGCGTGGAGTTCGGGTATATCGCGTTTCCAAAAGAACCTTTCAAAAGTCTGGGATAAAAACTATCCTATGTTCTTTCTCAAGGTCAACTCTATGTCTGTACCAAATTTCATTAAAATCAGTTCTATGGTTTAGGCGTGAAAGCGTAACAGACAGACAGACAGAGTTACATT
The DNA here is from genome assembly GCA_916720795.1 of Danaus chrysippus. Lineage (NCBI taxonomy): Eukaryota > Metazoa > Arthropoda > Insecta > Lepidoptera > Nymphalidae > Danaus > Danaus chrysippus. The sequence goes on along the minus strand of CAKASE010000064.1, from coordinate 3,831,764 downwards.
CGCATTTATAATATTAGTAGGGATACAAGTAGGATATATTGATTTTTTATATAATTGTAGTTTTTCGTTTTGTACTCTTCTGTCTAATTCTAATTCAGTCTTCAGTAACTCATTTGAAAGATTATACATATATGTTTATTTATTTAAAGTGTTGCAAGTAAGTGACCACTGCTCTGTAATTTCTTTTTAATTTTATTTATTGATATGGCAACACGCGAGTATCGGTCTCCCGGCGGGAGTCAGCTACACTCGCTTGTCAGGAGCCCATGAATAAACATTGAGTTCTCTTAATTGCAACATCTTTTTAGCGTTAGTTAAATTTGGACCGGCATTCTTATCATGCGTGCTATGCTTCGATGTACGATTTGGATTTTTTAATTAATCCCAGCATAATGATTGATTGTTTATCTCAAGAATATCAAAAGGAAATATAACAACATTCGTTTAAACATTTGTTATTTTTTGTATATATATTTTAATGTTATCAATTCCATTTTGATCTTGATGCATACTTACGATAAGTTGAATCTGATTCATATTTAGTCTTGTGAGTTTTGTTCATAAACATGAATTTACAAGGAATACATTAAATAAATTATCTTCTTTAAATTGCATGTGATTTAAATAATTTTTAAACTTTAAAATAAAGAATGGTTCTTTAAGTTTGATTATAGTGCGTTTGATTTAAGCTGAGCATTTGTGTGAGTGTATAAGGATAGTGTAGGTGTGATGTCAAATTTTTTGATACCACGTTCTTTTCTAGTTTTGAACCGGTTTATACTGCTTTTACTCCTCCCCGCATTTTCCGTACTTCAGCCTTTGTAGTGCTAGCAACGTCAAATGTTGAAAACGCAATGTCAAGTGAAGAAGAATTTGTATTGTTTTTTCAAAAATTATACCTATTACTTAATATATTTATTTCATAATATTTCCATTTGGCCTTTTACAAGTTATGCTTATTTTATTTTGAATCTAAAATAGATTTAGCACTTATATTATGTATCTGTAATACCGCTTTCGATTTTCCAATTTAGATCACAATAACAGGTTATAATACATATTACATAATGTAAATAATAGTAAATAATTGTAATACTAGATGAAAAGCTTAAAATAACGACAAACGTTAAATACTACAGAATGCTTTGCTTCATATTTGAAGGCATATCTTTTAGCATTATAAACTCTACTAAATAATTTCAGAGCCGTATAGCTTGAACAATAAATGCTTTTTATATATTTTCTGTATTTAAATAAACTTAATGCAATCCAGCAATCCAGTTATAAAACAGAAATTGTTTCGGAATTATTCAATATATTGTAGAGGTAATTTAAAAAATATTAAATCAATCATTATTCTGTTTTATTTATCGGGTTAATCATGATATTATTGCTCCGGCGGTAAATTAGCAACATGTGATGAATTGCGTCCTGCACATTCATGCGAGAATATTGAGATGATGAAAAATGGATGCGGCATATTATACATATGCAAAGTATCTAAGTAAGTCTGTCTGTGTCAGTAACAGATAAACATCAAAAACTTCACTACCAATTATCTGATTACATTTAAATTGTTAGAGTTTTAAACTTAAATTAGAAAACCCTTGAAAGACAGATGAACGTTAAATATCAGAAATACTTATAATGAACTATATTTACTTTATTATAAGTAAATTATATTCGTTAGGTAAAAATCCTTAAAAAGTACGTAATAAGTAATTAAGGATTGAAATTATTTTAAGAGAATAAATTATATTTATAATATAATTGCCGTATCCATATATTATGTGTCTTGCACCCACCATTACCGATCAGTTACGCGGACCAGTAATAGTATAACAAAATTACGATGCCAATTGCATCTAAATGTTAATTAAGTTCGTAATATTTTGCAACAATAACTAAACGATATTCTAAACACTGTCGAGTCGAGTCATCTTTATGAGACTTAATTATTTTTTTACGTACATATTATTTGAGAGGCATTTCTGATTTTTAAAAACATAATTAGACGAAAAAGGATAAAAATTTATTTTAAAGGTTTTTGTTTTGTTTTCCTTATAGGTTTATTTTCTGTATATTAAATTACTAATATAATAATACATGTTAGGCATATTTCAAAGTGTTTTTTACAAATATTATAAGTATTATAACTAGGACTATTTCCTGTGCAATATTATAATGACATTAGCAACATTATTATGTTAAATTAATTATTTTTTGTGGACATTTTCAAAGCGAGTTCGTTTCGTATATAGTTCGGATCGTTTGAATGCTTTAAATTATAAAGTCAGTTCAAATATAAAGGTCTATATCCATGGGACAAAAAGCATGGCATTCGCTGGGCATGCTTCGTGTAGGTCTGACTGAGTTTTTATTGGGACTGCATTTCGAGCATACTTTTATTCTTGTTCTGGTTATGCTTTCGCGATAGCTTAGATGTTTTAAATAACTAATTATTGTTTTTCAAATTTGTCAGCTTGTGACTGCTAAATCGTTATTATAGTTTAAGGTTCAAAAGAATAAAAAAAAAATTACAAGAGAACAATTTAATAATTCTTAAAAATTTATCAAATAATTAATGTAATAGGTTTTTTAATGACACTAATACATAATAATGATTGATACCTCAGAATCTAAGAATTTGATTATAAAATGACTCACGCTACCGAATTTACAGAGCTCCGACTGTTAAGAGGGTTCACGAGCAATAGAAAGACTCGATACAAAACTATAGATCTTTTTTAAAATAATTATTAGGTACTTTAATAAATCAAAGAGAAGGTTTGCTTATAATATGTATATATTACTGAATATTCACTTCTAGACTCTGAGTTCTTTACATTAATTTAAATCGATATATTAGTAGCGTTATGTCATCTAAGGTTTTTGAAAAGAAGACACTTTCATCTCGTTTGCTAGTAATAAAGGTTGCTACAAAGGAACCGAAACGTCGAGATTATGTAGTTACAAAATAATAAAATACGCGTATCCGAAAAGCTTAGTTTCATTTAAATGTTAGAAGCGTAATTTTCTTTATTTCGAAATAAATTTCAATTTGAAATTTGAGAGAAAAACATAATATAAATTATATTCAGGATTTAAAATAAAATAATTATAATTATTTAAAGAGAGCTGTTTCCAAAAATATAGCTATTAATATGTTCACTTTTCGTAATTATCTAGAAACAGCCCGTTATTACACATTTTATTAGTAAATAGGTTCTACTAAGTATTTTAAAGATGATGATATGATTACTATCTCGTTTTATTAGACGAGAATACATCAAACCAATATACAACATACAGTGCATAGCTACAACAGGTATTGCCAAGTCGAGAACTGCGAGGCTCTAACATAACCGTAGCATAATATACCAATGTTGAAAGGAAATATAACTTAGTTTACAAATAATAAGATAGCAACGTCTCCCTCATTTGAATCTAATTTGACCCTTCCTGTAGCCAAGTATTGAATTATTGGAGCTAGAACCAGGATCTGCATCCATTTAATAGAATAAAAGTGAAGTGGAATGTAATGTATTATATGAACAGAGTAAAGACGATAGGTCATATAGAATGTATCCTTCTTATAGAAATGTCAAAAATGTTATGAAATTATTGCATCATTTTCTTATATTACGAGAAAATTTCGTGTACTTTTTCATGTGCCACAATCAATACTATTTCAATACCTGCATTCAATGCTTTTGTCCATCGGCTCCAAGCCAAATGGGTCCTTTTTGTTATTTTAAGTAAAAAACTCGACATTTTTGTAAGGGCATTTCTAAAGCAATTTCGCCATTCGTTTTCTCCGGGCAATTCCGTCCTGGAGATAGCGTTTTATCCCAATGTGCAATTATGTTATCAATGGGACCATATGAATGTATTGCTTTTAGGTTTTTAGATTTTAAGACTGGCCCTTTAAAACTAAGTGTGGGTATATTTTTATTAGACTAGTAAATGTACTTATTTATGGCGTTTCACAGATCTTTTTAATTTTAACTTATTCTAACATATCTTTTAAATTATGTAACAAGTTTCTATTGATGTATCTTCGTAGAAAATAGATAATTAATAAAAAATCAATATGTTTTTAATTTTGCTGGGTTGTGATTTTTTTGTTTCACTGTTGAGACCTTTTTTGTTTGACCCATAAAAGTTCTCTAGTAACGGTAAATGGAGCTATATTCCTGAATTTTATTTGTGACGTAGGAGTTCAATTAGATTATTCTTTTCCTATAATTAAAATCTCATACCTAAAACTTAATAATCATAAACATAAATGTATAAACACTGTATGTAACGATGTCAGTAAGTATGTTATAAAATTCTCGAAGCCATTTTAAGTTACACAAAAGGGGATATATAAAATATTTTAAATAAATTTAAATCTTCGGATATGTCCTAAGAATTTTCACGTTCCATACCAAGATTGCATCGTATGGAGATGAGGCTTGGAATTCTTCAGCTCATTGGAGCCGTATTCATATTCAACACGACCAGCCTGTGGTTCTATATAGGCCACAGAACTTGCGGCCCCACTGAGAGAGGGGATTACAATTACTGTTTTTTTTCGTTTTATCCTACTATTATTATAATTGCGAAAGTTTGTGGGCGTGTGTATGTTTGTTACTCCTTCACGCTCAAACGGCTGAATCGATTAGGATAAAATTTTGTATAAAGGAAGCTGACGTCCAGGAATAACACATAGGCTACTTTACATCCCGGAAAACCGCGGGTAACACCGTGAGGTGCAGCTAGTCATATATTAATAATTTATTATTTGGGAGGAAAAAATATGCTTGCAAAATATGCAGTAATTGCTATAGATGATGTATAATATGAGTCTTAAAACCTAGGTTTAATTATAAAGACATAGTTTGTATTGAATTTTTTGCCATTCAAAACGAAAGGAAAGAAAAAATATTTAAAAGTAAAATAAAAATAAATAATATTTATATTACAAGACGCCATAAATGGGCCGGGCCTTAAACGTTACATTCTATCGGCTGTCTACACACGTCCTTTGCCATTTAATTCGATTGATGACGTCACTATGTCCTCTTCATTGCCACATTTAGTGGACGTGAGTTATCCTAGGAACAAAGATGGCGTCGATTCCTCGGGTCACGTAATGGTAAAGATTTATTGAATGTTATTTGTAGATGCACTGTTTCTGAACATTTCCGGCTAATGCAAACTGGTCTTGAAGCAATATTGTGTTGCTAAAGTAACTGTGCAACATGAATTACGTACCAAGAAATGTTGCCGCGCTGTACCATGATAAACTTATACATCTAATGTATTATGTATTAAGTAATATGACTTAAATACCTGGGGACTGATAAGTTTTAATGTACAAGATATTAAAAAAAGATTTCATATATCTATACGTATATATATGTATATGTATATATGTATATGCATATATGTATTATAGCTACAGACACTGTCAGGTGACTAGAGAAATTCGTATGTGATATATTTTTATTACTTTCTCGGATTTCTTGGCCTTGAGTGCCGTCATTTTGGCAAGATTTCAAAATGGCATGTGCGCTTCATAATAGAAGATTAATGCAGACAACAGTCTGGGTATATTCGGCACTTTATATTATTAGTCTTTCCAGGGATCCCCAACCTTTTACTCTCTTTACAGTTTGTTGATTCTTGGTAATCGCTATATACCAGGAAAATATAACAGACTTTCCTGGAAAACTACTAAAGCTTAAGAATTAAGGTAGAAGTCAGTATATTAAAAATAAGAATTACATATTAAATTATAGTTCCAATATTTTAAAAACTCTGTTATCGTAAACAAATTATCTTTGAAGTGTTTGAAGTGTCATATATGATTGATAAAGCAGTTCAATAGTTTAATTATTTTGCTTTAATATCTGTATTCAAATTTTTTTTTATCGAAATTTAGATAAATTTTAATAAATCCTCAATTTTAATATTAAACTTCATAATGTACAGTGTAATTTTCCGTCCTTGGGATTTTCTTTAAGTTTTATGAAGATCGTTATAAACTAAATAAATTTACTTTATTCATAAAATAATTAACAAGAAAACCCTAAAGCACCTTTTAATATAATTTACGATAATCGTCCAACATTACAGCGTTCGTCCAACTCTTAATTCAGAAAGTAACTAATTCTAAGTCGTACAAGTTTATGTATAAATCTCTCGTTTTGTTGTGTACTTCTTCGTTGACAGGAGTTGGGATTTTGTTTTAAAATTTATTCACCATTTTGTTTTGCTCTTTTCCGTTTTTCGATAAACTTTTGTTCTGATGTTGCTGATGCTGCAATTTAATTAACAGTTCTTGGATTCATTAAAACTAAACATACAATTTTCTTACTGACAGACGTGTTTTTCTCTATTTTAAACCGTATGCAAATCAGTTCAAAAATGTTATTTATATAAATTAAAATTTCTTTTGTTATAATAATATTTTTATGCCATTCATTATAAATTGATTAAAGTTTTAAAATTATAATAAATTTATAAAGTACGTAACAATTATTTGATCGGTATAAAAATGGCTTCAGAAAGAAATGTTATCATAATTTATCGAAGATACAACTGAAGGTTATAAAGAATAATATTATTCCATGCGAATGAAGCCATAGCTTAAAAAAATATTGTTTGCAAAATTAACATACTCTATTGTTTAAGCCTTTTCATATTAGAAGTTCTTTAGACAGTTTCTGAGTCCTAATTTTAGAACAGCATAAAACTAAACTAATCACCCCACTATACTCGTATTTAAAGTCTGTAAGATCATCATACATTAATAAAATATCCAAAACATATGGCTTTATTTTACTATGACTTAAAATGGACCAATGAACTCAAGAGTTTTTTTATAAAAGTTTATTTTGCTTTTTATGATTTTAGTAATCATTAATATATTTTAAATGTAATTGTAACTTATTCAAAAATCAAGAAAATCTAAGAAGAAATATTTCAAAACATCTTTTTTGTTCAATTGTTTCCCAATACAAAAGTAAAAATTCCGTGTATTTGATGAAATCGTAACATTTGGAAGGTATATGCCGAATAGATATTTACTTGCATTGAGCTTACTCGCGTCTACAATCAGCGTTTAGTTCGTGATGAGAGATTGTTTATGAAACATACGTACATTTATTACACCGGGCTGGAATTACTAGCTTACTGAACCGTGTATTTGTTAGATTATTAAACCGAGATTCTTCTACGATTAAACGAAATATACTCGTTCGGTTACTAAATCGAGACATATGTACATGCTCGGTTCATTAGCCGAGATCAAATTAAATACATATATATATATATATATATATATATATATATATATATATTTCATCATATAAAATTTGATTCCCAATAAACTAATCTTTGAAAACAATTGTATATTTAAAGCAAATGTTCAGTACATATATATTAAAATGATATTTTTATGTATGACGTCTTATTATTATCAAAATGGTCGGGTGTAATTTCTGTCCGTGTGTTTCATTTATTCGGTCTGAGATGGGACATATACCTGAACGCGGTATTGTTCCCGCGATGCCTTTTTAAAAGCACAACAAAGCCACAAGGCATGCATCGCCTACTCTGTGTGTGATAGACACAACTTTATACGGAGTGTTCAAAATATATTATTATAATAAATAAAAAAATATATTGAAATATTAAAATATATAATATAATATTTTACCTAATTACCTATTATCATTTTAACATAATAATCTTTTGAAGTCTTGTGAAGCGTTTCTTTTTTTTTAAATAAAAATAGTATAAAAACAAAGCCTTTTCACGACTGATGTACCTAATGTACATAAATTATTATACTTCCACTGTATTTACGTTGAATTTCAAAGGGATAGTGGCAATTTAGGAAAACAAATTGTGGGCTAAGAAACGAATATAAATGGTTGAATATATTATGCAGCTGACCACGTAATTGGGTGAGGCGAACGGACAGACCATCAGTGTAACAGTTTAAAAAGATTCAGACATACTTTTCACTATGACAGCTGTGGAATAAGAGAATAGTTTTATAGCTATAATTTTTATTATATAACATCATCTACGGCGGTATATTTATATAGTAACTAGCTTTCCGCCCGCAGCTTTTCCCGCGTGGAGTTCGGTTATATCGCTTTTCCAAGAAAACCTTTCAAAAGTCTGAGATAAAAACTATCCTACGTTCTTTATCAAGGTCAACTTTATCTCTGTGATAAATTTCATTAAAATCAGTTGAGTGGTTTAGGAGTGAAAGCATAACAGACAAACAGACTTACTTTCGCATGTATATTAGTAGGGATAATAATATTATATAATAGGTTAATTAATGTACCAATATCGATGACAAGCAACATATTTTTCATGCCCTGTATAGAGCAATAAGGCAGAGTGCAGACTGTTTTGTGTGCCGTCGTTTCAATTCGCGTCTGAAGGGTTCCGTTACATCATTTGCTTTTAATTATGGGGGAAATGGAAGGCTTCTATGGATCTCTAATGGGGTGCGAAAAGACCCGCCGTCCTTATTTACTAAGCAACAAAGAGTGAAAAAATTCATGTCGTAAAATGTTTTTGTATCTCTCAAAACCGGTGCTAAGTGATTTTAGCTTTGATAAAAAAAAAATTCAGGTGCTCAATAAACGGGACGGATTAATTTTTATGAATTTCCCTTTTTTCTTTAGGTATTTATTTCTAAATAATTGGTAGTCGTTACTTTGACGATTTTTACATTTTTTGATTGGTGTGTTTCTAAGTTAAATTCTCTCATTTTTATATTATAAATTCAATAATTCTTCTGCCTGTAAATATTACACAAATCCATGCAATTAAGTGAAAGTAACACATACTCGTATAGGCAAATTATGTTGCCTATAAATCCGATGCTTGTAGTAAAATAATGTTAATGTTTTAACATTACAGACAGACATTAAGTTATATGTACATAAAGGAAGAACAAATCCAGGATAATCTCATACGAAAACGTATGTACACTTTGAATAAAGATTAAATTTATATCACTTCAGCAAAATCCTGGAATGCTTACACGAACATTGGAATTTCGGGATTCACAATTACAGTCGATGTTTATTTGTGTGTTGTTACCACTTTACGTAGACTAATGAACGGGCTGCGTACCAACTAATGGAAATTTCAGCACTTGTATAGATGATATACTCTCAGTACCACAATATCCCATTGTTACGATATATCAAACAATGACATTTGTTTTCATATTTTATTTCAAATAAATTTTAACCTACATTATTATTACAATCGTTACATAAGAGCTGTAAAGATTTTTATTTAAAAATTTTAGTATTTGGTTTTTTCGATCACATTCCAATAAGTATTCGACATTTTCGTCGACCCTTTTTTTATCATTTTCCATTTCAATTTCCAATCCTATTTAGATGTTTATGTTAAAGAAATACTTTTGGAAATTTATACGTATTTCAGTATCCTAATTTATTTAAACAAATTGAAGCTTTGTTTGTGATATATTATTTATTGGATACTGTTTTATTTAATCTATGTATCGGTCTCAGGAATACAAGGTATTATTGACGGCCCCACAGCCTTCGCCAGTCAAACTTACGGCAGGTACTCCACTGTTATTGATGACTTTAGTTTATGCACCAATTACTTACTATTACATAAGCAAGCTGTTTATTAAAACTATTTCAATAACTTATACTGTACAACTAGAGCTTTATGTTATTTTAAATGAAGCTAGCTAAAATTTTAATATAATTTCGTATGAAAAATGTATATGCCATAGCTTTGTTAAAAATTCAATTATTCCGAAGCAATGTAAAAATTTTGAAACAAATTTGATATGGGTTAAATACACGTTGAACAAGATTTGATATATTTTGTTTTGGTAGAATAATCCTATGGGCAAGCTATGAGATACATTGTGTTATATTAATCTACATGTACAGAACTTCTTTCTTAATTATATTTAATATTTCAAGTATTTAAACAATTCAGTATTTTAACATACAATTTTGATAACATTGCTTGTTATTTTATTTCGTGCCGAACCCAAATTTTCGAAGGGTTAGGACAACTTAAATCTATTGACCTTGTACGAGTGAGCATCACCGACCTTACTGTCAGTTTCAAGGTTAAAGTGACTTCTAGGTTTTCTCTATATGAAATGAAAACTTTAAAAAAAATATTCAGTTAAGTGATGTATTACATTTACGAGTATTCTCAAATGTAGTCATTTTATCTTCCAGAGAACGTGATAACAAGCTCTTAAAGATATAGAAAGACATCCCAATAAAATTAGAAACGCGAAAGTTTATTAGGATATATAAATTTATGAATACGATTTTCTCAATTATTTTTTGAATCCACAAGATTTTGATAAAGCTTTACCGCAATATATCTGAGATATTAGAAATAAGTATTAGTTATAATTTACATATACTTTTCTGCGATTCCGCATTATTCATTATTCAATGACATAAAAATTGTATTGTGAATTATACAAACTATATTCAACATTAACGCCTGGTATATTTTGTTTTAAAAACATTTGCTAACTCCGAAGTTTAGGTGAATAAAGTCGCAGACAAGAAACTGTTAATATGAATGTCAGTAATGTTGGATGTTTAATAAATATAAATACTATATTTAATTTAATTATGATATGAAATATTAGTGAAATAAAAAAAAATGAAGAAACTTATTGCCACAACAAAAATAACTTATGTTTTGTGGTTAAAGGCTAGTGATACAAAAACAGTGAGGGAAAATTAATAAACCTTAAAATCACCTTAACCTTCACTTGAGAATCTTCGTCAGTGGACTCCTGAGTAAAATGAAGTATGCAATGTTCAGCCAAATAACCTTTTAAAAGTCGCTGGGTATTGAAGATTAGTAGTCATTTTGCACTAGGTTGGTTACTCAGATAGACCGCTATTCGACGACAAGACGCTGTTTTTAAGGAATCCTATGACTTTAAGGTTGTGCTTTATTAGACGTTCACTGGTCAGTGAATACTTTATTAAGTGCGCTTAAATATTCTTTCCTGACGTTGGAAACCTTGTACTAGTTATCTCAATATCAAAGAACGACAAATATAAGTCAACCCTTGACTACTTCATTAAAATTGCGTGCGATCTATTCTTTTTGTTACTTTCAATTTAAAACCTACGTCTTGTGATAAGATATTTGTCATTGTATCCTCATATTCGTCTATCTTTAATAAAATAATTCGTCTTATTCACAATTTAATTTAATTCACAATTCATATACGAGTTTTAATGATATATTATGAATTAACAAGTGTACAATATACACATATATTTCTTTTATGACTAAATACAAAAAAAAATTGAAAAATCTTTACGATAAAAAGATCCGTGGGCATTATTTCTTTGAATTTATTTCTATTCTATTTAACAAAGGAATTAATTAAATCATGATAATTTTATTCATGATTCTAACACTAGAGACTAACATTTCTATATTCAGTTGATTATAGCAGTATGTTGAAACAGTATCGGAAGTTTTCTTTTTACGCAGCATAAATCTTAAAAACAAAGCTAGCGTTGTATTCCCTGATAACAATGGTTACTCACTCTCATTGTTAAGTCTAAACCTACAATGGTTATCGTATAAACTTATGTCTTTATTTTTATTTTGCTTCTGTATTAAAAATAAGAATTAGTTTTCACAATGGGATAAATTAATATTGCTTTATTGTATGACAAAAAACTAAGAGTTTTTCATTACTTACTTGAAACGACTTAATCAATTAGAAGTGATTGTAATAAAACAGTAATTTCTAATAAATACATTTAGTTGAACATTGATTGTTACAAAATTGTTTTTGTTATGAAAACTTCAGGAAGTAATGTCTCATAAAGTTCTTTATAAATATTATTATACCAGGTTTTGTCTTCTCAAATATAAATAAATAACTGAAAAGAAACAGAGTCAAAACGTTTATAATTCCCACATACATATAATTTTACACAAGCATAAATCTTACAGTTGAAAATATTAAACAAAATGCAAATCACCAAAACAAAAGTCGTCTGCACACAAATCATCAGTTTAAAACTAAACCAAAGCGATGCTAGCATTGTGTGGATATCCGGATAACAAAGGCGACCGATACCCGGCTTTGTTTACAGTTACCCGGCTGCACATTACTCAAACCGTAGTTTCGTCAGGTTATTGTTTAGGTGCAGATGCTGCGAGCATTTTAACGATGTTTGCCTTTATGTCTTAGTGCTTACCCTACCCTTACATTCTCTTTCCATCGAACTACATATATTGATAAAAAGATAAAATAAGTTATTTAATTTTGATTGTATTGGTTCAGGCTATTGTTATTAAGCTGTTATAATATAGTGATGAAAATCACTTGTTTTCATCATATAATTACGATAAATTAATGGGTTATTACATTTTAATAATGTTGTTATTTCGTGCATATTGAGTTATTTATATACTAGCTTTGGCCCGCGACTTCGACCGCATGGATATCAGAGTTGTTCTCTGCATTACGCCACTGAATCCGTTCTGGTCTTCATGATTCCACCCTTGTAGTTTTGGGATGGGGATCGGGATCCGGATAAAAAGTATCCTAAGTCCTTATCCAACGTTCTATCTATCTCCATAAATAAAATCATCAATATCGATTAAGTGATTTCGGCTTGAAGGGAAAGCAGAGGGACACACAATTACTTTCATATTTAAAATATAAGTAGGGATTGAATAAAAAAAATCAAATTGACTTTGAGGTCATTTTACAAACGTTTTTACAATTCTTAATACCCTAACGAAATGAGAACAGAATAGTAAGTAGACCCTTGATTGTAGAGGGACCCGGGATTACAAGTAAATGTATCGTTCTAAGGAAAGGTAAAATATGAAATATTACCATAGGTCTTTAAAATGTAGATTACTTGAAGAGATATAAAAAATATATTGTGGTTGTTTTCTACGTTAGTAACTCACAAAGAACGTATTGTTTTTTTAAAAAACTACATAATTATATCTTATTTTGACACAATTATGGTTACTTATGCATATTATTTGAAAAATAAATCAGTGAATCCATTGGTAATGTCAATCTGAGAAGATTCTCCATACAATTTAAGCTAGTATTTTTAATTATTTCTTACGAATACTACAAACAAAATTTATGTTTAAAAAACACGATTTTGCATCTCAATCAAAGTGATTAATTTTCATGCATGTCCCGATTATTGAAGATTTTAAAATATACTTACAATCGTAAGGGTATTTTCATTGGAAATTTCCTTATTAAACATGTCTATTAGAATAAATTACGATTATAGACAACATTGGACGAAAAACTTGCAAGATTTCTTTTTGATTGTGTTGCTAAATGTACTACTCCTCTCTAATACTTCTTGACTTATCTAGAAACTTCTCTATATACACTTTTAATAGATATAGTAAGTACCTACATGTTGCCTACAAAAGTTATACTAAATAGGAGTGTCTGTTTGTAATATTAAAACAAACATCTTAATTGTCTGTATGTCTATTGTTCAAGATAATCTCTGAAGTGGATGCACTTAATTTGATGAGACTTTCGCTACTAGTTAGGTGATGTAATAAAGAGTAATATACTACTTTCATTAAAAAATATGTCATAGTTTTTATTAATATGGATAGTAAAAAACTAAAATATTCCAGCGGATATATTCAAAAGTCCAAGAAAAGTTTTAATGCAATATATGCTGGATTTTGATTGCCTTTATTAATTATAATACTGTGTGTTGAAGATAATTATAGTACAATTTGCAACAAGCACATAATATAAGTATGATGGTCTAAAAAGAAAAAAAACTATTAATTTTCGCGTATTTTTTTTTAGCCTAGAAGTTTTGATCATATCATAAAATCATGTCCAAAAGTGACTTGAGTATGGATGTGAAACGAGAAATAAATTCGCATTGTCCCCATTACAGGGTGAATTGGAAGTGAGTACTTTACGATAATTAAGAAAATATCTCACTGACCCGTGAAAAGTTGAAATTGTTCTTTGAATTGAATCCCCTAAAGTTAATAGGTATTTTTAAAATAATAAGAAAATTTTCTTACTTTTACTTAATTCTGCATATATAGAAGTTTGTTAGAAGTTTAATAAGTTGCAGGACGACTTAAGTAAGCAATAAGAAATCTAATTATTTGTAATAAAAATTTATTTTTCACACAGTTTTGCTTAAGTTAAAATATAACAATGAAATTATGACTGTTAATATATTATATGAAAATGACATTTTTTATTAATTGCTGAAACCAAGATGATTCCAAAAAAGGTAATTTCAATTTCATTTGTTACAGCTTGTATTATATGAAACACTTTAATCCAGATATCTGATATGTTAAATATAAATACACATTTATATACATAATATCTGAAGCAAAGAATTTAATAAGACGAATTACTTATATAACTTGCTGTTTTCACAAATATTAAAAGAATTCTCCTCTCTACGACTAAGAACTAAAAAATGTAAATTTATCGAATGGCCAGAACTAAATGTGTTTTTCACACAACACTTAAACCTTTCATAATTTTAATTATTTGTGATAAATGGTTTGCTTTGTTTTAGTGAGTCTTCTTCTATCTTCTACCTGGCAATTTCCCAGCTATAGCCAGGGTCTTGCCTTACATGTTGTGAATAGTTTTGGCTAATTGTTTTTACGATCGGCCGCCTGCCTGACATCAACCCTCTTTGTGAATCTTGGTTTGTTTCAGTTAGTATTTATCATTTTTATTCCCATCGTTATAATTACAGTCGTTTCATTAAGACTAACTACTTATATATAAGGACGTCGTTTCCATAAACACAAAGTATATTCAACTCTACAGCGCGAATGATTTATTTGAACCCAGAAGTTGTGAACATTTTTACATAAAGAATAAATAAATATCCAAAAACTGAGCTACACCTGTTAAGTGTCCCCGTTCGAGCATTGTTTAAGGATATCTCCCGGATAATAAAGGCCCGGCTTTGTCCGCATTTATCCGGGTCTGTTACTGAAATTGCTTAGTTTATACAGACGCACAATACATTTAAATGTTTTGTATTATATAATGTTTGCTCGGATTTTGAAAGGTTCTACAGTTATTACTTTACTTATATATATATATATATGTATATAGGTAAACGTAAGTAGATGAAAAAGAAAATCTAACTATTTATATAGATTTTCACTCGTTTTAAATTTACTATGTAATACCTTCTTTTTTCGTAATTTTGATTTTAATACAAAATTTTGTAGTCTTAAAGACGTACAAGCAGATGCCATTTAATATGAAATTTACTCTGAATTTATAAAATAAAATATATATTACATATTCATTAATATTCAGGATTATGTAGTACACTCGTAACTTACGCTTAGTAGTACACTTTGGGTTTACTAAGTTTTAACTAGTACTCGTACCTATAAGCCTATTGAAATGAATATCTGAGGATTCAATTCTGTATTAAATTGGTATAAGAAATTATTAAATGTTACTTTGTTTTAATCGCTGTATATTTTATTTTTGAAAAGAAAACCATATGGAAATTGAGTAATTTGAGTTTGAAGACCTAATGGGATTTTAATTTGATTTTGTTGAAGGGTCATATATATTTTTTTCTTGTTATAGTGTTCTTATATTAAAGATGAGGCATCATATAGTATGTTATAAGAAAATTATTGTATGTTATTTAAATGTAAAACTGTCTTTTTAATTATTAGATTTATGTTTTCAAAGATTATTGTATAGAATAAAGTATCACAGAATTGTAGTTACTTTTGTGCTATTCTCACATTTGATATCTTTAAATATTAATTTAAAACAGATATTTATATTAAGAGACTTTAGAAATTGTGGATTGTTTTCAACTTTGCCCTTGCTAGTGTGTCAAAACTAAAATTAAAAATAAATGATTATAAAAGAACTAGTTTTTGCCGGCAACTTCGTCCACGCTAATTTCGGAATTAGAAATATATGTATAACTGACCGGCCGAACTCTATTCCACCCAAGAGGCTGTAAATAATCAGAAATTGGAATTTATTAAGTCTTATTTTTCTTTGTCGATCAAAGAGAATTAACTATCCTATGTCCGTCTCATGGTTCTAAGGTATCTCCCTACCAATTGACAACCATATCCCTACAGCCGTTCTAAGTTATACATAGTATAACTTACATAACTTTATTTATATATAAAGATGTGCAAATTAGTATAATTGCCAGACTGATCTCTAAAATCGCGATATCAATATAAAATTTTTAATCATAACTAAACTAAAAGGTTTAGCCACCCTGAACACAGTCGTAAAGTTTCCTTTAAAAGGAAAAGCCATTTGCTAACAGTGGAAGAAAAACAGCAAGATATCTCTTGTTCTAAAAAATTCTTGGCAACGTTAACCCGATCATTTACAACGTTAACAGAAGATTTATTGCTGCCCGTTTTGTACGCAGGAGGTATAAAATTCCTTTCTTTTATACTAGAAATACTAATAATCATTTTATACACTGTTACCCTTATATCAAACACTCGCAGAATTTAGATCTTAGTTTTTCTCTTATGTTTTATATTTGCTTATAACAAGTAGGATAATATTAATATAAAATAAATTTAAATATACAAAATATACGAAAATGTATTTGATTTTGAATTTCCATACTACAAAAGGTACGGACTTTTAGATTTTGTGTAGTCAATTGTTTATTCTACATCAGTCTCATAAATGTGTTATTTATAATAACTTTAACAAAAAAGCTGAATAAATTAGAGTTATATATTTTTTTATATATGTAAATATATTTAAATGGTGATTGGGTGGAAATAACCGTTTTTCAACGGGTAATAACTTAAGAAACAAGAGACAAAATTCTTTGAGACGATACAATAGTTTGATTTGAATTTATTAAATGATAGCCATATAAGACTTTTAACATTTAAAGTAATGTATTTTAATATGATCTTCGCAAGATGGTTTCTCAGATTCGAATTATAAAATTAAAATGTTTTTGTTTGTTTGAACCCGATAATCTCGTTCGATTTGAAAAAAGAATCCAATGTTGGATAGTATGTTTATTTATAAGATATAAGCCATATTACAGTTTAAAAAAAATTAGTAATCCTTATTAAAAGTACTAATAATGTAACCCAAGGTGTAAAAAATACCCGAAAAAATCCTTGATTGATAACTATTGATTGTAGAACAAAATAATATACTACCACTTTATAGAACACAAGCAAACAAACTCTTCAGCTTTATAATATTAGTATAGATATATTTATCTATGAAAATATTGTGTAACCATAGATCTAACTATCACAATTATCTCACAATAAGTGTATTTTTTTAATGATTAAAATGCCGTCGTTTCAAAAATATTTTATTTTCTACCTTGATATTAATCCTTCTCAAAATAAATTACTTCATATTCAAGACGGATTCAATACCTTTCTAGAAGTTTTTGAATTATTCAGTTCGGAGGAGTCATTCAAAAGATATCGCGATATTTAAAATGTTAGTATTAGTGTTGTAGACAAATAAGGAAAAGTATTCTGCTACATGCCATACTCCGTATGCTTGGTTCTTTACGGTGACTGTGCTCAGCGAACAAATTTTTCAATGCTTCTTAGACGAAAATTTCTTGTGTCGATTGTTCAATTAGAATTTTTAGTATTTAATTGTTTATTAAAAATAATGAGAGAGTATTTGAGAGTATTTAGACATCACTGACATACGCTGAAGGAAAACATCATGAGGAAACCTGGACTTTAGTTTCACAATTATAAGTTTGAAATCACCAACCCGTCTTGAGCAAGCGTGGTGATTAATGCTCAAACCTTCTCCATGTGAGAAAGAGGCCTTTGCTCAGCAGTGGGCTCTGATAGGCTGATGATGATGATGATGATGAATTGTTTATTAATACATGCATCTTTGAAATACGAATGTAAGTTTTTAGTGCAACTAATCTTTAAAAAGAAGTGTTACCATAGTATTATTTGACTATTTATTATAATATATATAATACTACTGTGTATGTGTGTCACTGAACTCTTTAACGGCTAGATCGTTAACAAAATAGTCAGGCAGATGGCGCTGTAATCGATACCTAGGTTATTTAAAATAAAGAGGCTTCAACGTATATTTTATATTGTTTTCACACACTTCATACATTTCTCACTGAGAACGACTTTGATCACTTTGACGGAGTCGCAGGCAAAAGCTAGTATTTACAATATATAATATAATTTTATACTTTGTATTTTGTTTTGTTTATCACGGTACATTGAAAACAATGTTTTGTTATTGTCAAACAGATCTAATATGGGATACGAGGATAAAATATTGTCATTTTTATTATAAGATTTTCTGAAACACTTAACGCAATATCCATAATGTTGTGGAAATATTGAACAATTGCCAAGAAAATGGATACTCCTTGTAGGTACTGAGAATAAAATGGGTATGGTCAAAAGTTATTGTTTTTTACATAATGTAAAATGTTTATGAATAAGGCTTGTGTATTAAATAAGGTTGTATTGATTCTACCTTCTTGCTTATTATATATAGTAATTTATATATATTAATATTCTGTATGATATTCCAGCTTCAATATATGTAAAATAGTATCAATTAAAACATCAAAACAAGTATATAGCAATAAAATTATAAAGTAGTACTAATTAATATATTATTTTTGTACCGCAGTTGCTCCACCAATTCATTCCATCTGAATATTTATATTTAAAATTTATTCATACAAAATATACAAAATGAATAACAAAATATAATTCCTTTCCAATAATAAAATTCCACTCTCTTCCGTCATTTACCTACAACTAAACGAACGAAATCTGGAAACTGGAAATTGACGCCGCTTCTTTAGTAAATTACCAGTATATGAAATATAGAGATGGATTTTTATATTTAATTTAATAAAAAAATTATTTCATATATAAATATATAATATTTGACTCTCATCACAAGACATAAGGATATACTTAAGTGAAACTAATATTATTTTGATTACTACCCGTATTTTATTTAATACTTTTATATAATGAAATAGGCGTAGTAATAATCCGAATAATATTAATTTCATTTAAATGAATACTCAGTAAGTAATATATATAATTAAATTTAATGTACATACACATTTAAATAAAACAATAAAACCGAGTCTACTGTATAGAGTTAATGAAAAAAAAATGGCTTTAAAAAATCTCTTTGAAGCGGTCAAGTTAAATAAAAAGCCGCTTCCACACAAACCGCACTACTGTAATTGAAATCGTCTAGGAAAACGCTACAATGGATTCTTTTTTAGAAATGAAAATATAAAAGTTCCACATCTAATTCCAGTGTCTGGCCTAATTCAGACGTATTGGTTTTTCAAATAACGCTTTAAGTCCCGATATGGAAATTTATTGTGGTTCTATTTATTCTGTTATAAGTTTTGATTTAAATTATTATTAATTAATGGTTTTTTCTTGTTTAATTAGTTTTGATATTGTTGTTTATTTGATAAGAAAAATTTATGATAAAACAATATAGTGAAGTTTGGCTTAAATTTATATTAAAATAATTAAAATTTATTTATTGCTTGAAGGTCGTGGTGGCCGGGAGGTTAAAGGCCCGACTTTCATTCGAAAAGGCGCGGGTTCGAAACCCAGCAAGTACCAATGTGATTTTTCCGAGTCATATGTACTTTCTAAGAGTATTTAGACATCACTGACAGACGGTGAAGGAAAACATCGTAAGGAAACCTGGACTTAGATTTTCAAGTTATAAGTTTAAAATCGCCAACCCACCTTGAACAAGCGTGTTGACTAATACTCTAAACTTCTCCATGTGAGAAGAGGCCTTTGCTCAAAAGTGGACACCCATAAGCTGATGATGATGAATAGGCTAGCAATACTTTTAACTTTGTTGATTGATTATGGAAAATTTTAATATTTGTTTATAAGTACATAATAAAATTAAACGAAAACTACTCTTGATGCAATCTTTAGGAGTAAAAAATTTTAACTTATATTCAATCTTCTTTATTGTTTCACATTTATAAAATAGTTTTCCAGAATGATAATATAATTTGAAAAATTCCCTCCGAGCAAGTCCAGGTAACAGCATTCCACGTTAAATAGCGATCGAATTATTTGATATAAAAATTATAAATGGGTTTTATAAGAGACATCTTCACGGATAGTTAATGTTGCGAAGTTATTTTCGAGAATAACAGTAGTCATAGATTTTACTGAAATTAATATTATATATTTTATATTAATTCCGGATATTGATATACTTTATATAAAATCTTTAAGTCTTTTTTATTTCTTAGATTACTTACACTAGCTGTTATGAAAATTTACGCTATTATTTCTTAGTCCATTTTTCATGAAATTACTTAGTCAGCCGTTCCATATCATACACATTTTGTAAATAGGTATAAACTTTTTATAAGAAAGTCCTTAGTTTAAGCTGTAGCCAATGAAGGCAATTACACATTTTGACCAGCAGAAATACATTTTACTTTATAAAATGTCATAGGGACTTTCGGATGGGTGACGTGGGGACGTCTGTGGCCCCGCGAATGCATAGTGTATCACTGATTAGAAATGAAAAACCCATCTTAAGAGAGAATGGCCCTTTTGTATGGCAGGTGATGGTAGACCACATCAGAAACTCAGAAAAGAAGGCAGAATTTTAGTCGGCAGTGCGTTTTCTCAGGATGAGAGTCTGGCATAACTCTCCTTGTTTTTATCCTCCTCAAATCAATAGAGTATACAAAAATCATTTCCTCGCAAATAAAATGTCGTTTATATTATGTCCACGTAACTCTTAATACTTCTCTGACAGTTTTTGTATAGAATACGCACGTAAGCATTGATACACGTGTATAATGATTCCAGTGATAAGTACACAACATATTAAATACTTCAATTATGGTGATCCAATATGGAAGATATTGATACCTTGAAGAGGTTATCGTAAGCTTATAAACAAGGAGATTAACAATTATAAGAAAAATTTTCAATACTACATATAATTTTAACATAAACTAAATAAAAAAATCGGTGTATGTATTTGCTTACTATTTTAATATTCAACCATAAAAAATAATATATACATAATTCTAATGGTATATAGATCATAATACTATTATGAATAGTGTTTAATTTTACCTCCAATAAACATACAAAGCATTCATAAATCCATAACGCCTAAACATAAATGAAAAATAATAAAAAAAATATCCTAAATATTATCTTACTTAATTTATTTCTATATAAATTTTAAGTAAATTTAAACTTTAATCATACAAGAAATGTCCTTGAGGAGAACTAGAATTATATTTGTAAGAAATAGTTTTAATTTATTAGTTGAAAATGAGACAGAATTAAAAATAGTAAATAATATATACAAAATACTTAACTTTATTAGAGTTTATAAAAACCCAATTTGATGCATCATTTTACCGATATAGGTACATAATAATCTCTTCTAGTCCATTCAATTTCATGTCAAATTGTTCTCCTATAACTTTTGTCATAATCTGATGAAAGAGTTTGACATATGTCAAAAAACTTTACACTTTAAGTCATACAAAGTTACTGTTTCAGACCTGAACAGATTTTAAATATAAAAATAACTTTTAGATATTTCTACCAGGTTTTTTTTTGAAAGAAGGTAATTTTATTTTTAATTTTTTCATAAAAAGTGTTCAAAAATTTAATTTATAAGAAACAGCGTCGATTTTAGAGGAACATTTTACTTGATATCGCGTGTAATGAATAGCTTATTGAGAGCTTTGCGGTGCATAGCCTAGTGTACTATTAAAAATGTTATAATTTCAATGCGCCTGAAATGTAACGATTGCCACTACCATTTGTTTAAGTCGATTGGAAAATCACATCGCTTTCGTAATGAAATCTTAAGAGAAAAAAAAGTGAATTGTGAGTGAAATCGTTAGGTATATATTTTAAATAGTCAAGTTAAATACATATATTATTATAATCCTTTTTTAATATTTAAAGATATAATTACCTTCATTAGCTTTAATAGTATTGAAATATTACCCTTTCTTAAAAAAAAATTAAACACACATTTTAAAATTTCGTCAAATTTCTATTTGTATAGGTGGTAGAGCCTAGCTGTAGTCAGTTACTTTAGCTCGAACATGGGCTGGCTCGACCGGGAAGTACAACCCTCTCACAGAAGATCGGCGTGAAGTAGCCTTTAATGGCTGCGTTTCGTTCGATGAGTGAGAGAGCTGGTTGCCCTTTCCCTATTCCCACCCTTTCCTACCATTTCCTTATTCCCACCCCTCCCTATCCCTAAAAAACAAGGTTGGCAACCCATCCGTACCAAAGATGTTGCGGATGTCTATGGGCGACGGTAACCACCTTCCATCAAGTGGGCCGTCGGCTCGTTTGCCACCTTTAACATAAAAAAAAAATATTAGGATTACTCTGTATTGTTAATGAAACCACACATCATATCGGGAATACCTGGAGATGTTAATGGTTCTCCCTAGCCGTGATAAGCTAACACATTAAAAATCATTGTTTCCCTCATACGGTAAAAGAAAAGAGTAAATTATTAAAAAACAAAACACACTCAATGGATTCCCAAATGACATACTCAGTTACTCTTCAGACAGAATAAAGCCACTATTCGGGATGCATCACCAAAAAAAAATATTTAAAATCACTTACAATAACTAACAAACGACATTAATAAGTAATTTGTAATGGTTTAAATCCTTACCAATTTTCATCACTCATTTGACGAATATTTTACTACATCAAAAGTATTAAAAATAAAAATTTAAAAAAACTTATTCCGAGCAATATGTATAAAGGCTATATTAGGATAATTTCTTTATTCCATATATATATTTAACTTCAAATAATATTAAATCTACCACTAGTAGCGGTGGGTCGTGACTATCGATGTCCGGTAGATGGCGTGACCCAACTTAATAGGTTGACACCAATGCTCCTACATTTTGATAGCCTTAAGTTATTACAGCAGGTTAACTCTTTAAAATTCCACATAATGGCATATTTAATAGCGTCATTTATTTTTAATTGTATGTAAGCATAACATCAGTTAATTTCAACCTGTATAGTCTTATTTGGTGCACGATTCCAGGAATATTCTTATGCTTCCAGAATATTCCCAGGTCAGACATCAAGCCATCTAAAGTGCGGTGATTTGAAAAGATAAGGGAATAAATGTTTTAATGCAAGATTATTTTGTAAATAAGTAAGTTTATGAAAATCGTATTAAAGAAGATTCTTTGCGATTTTTGGAATATAACCTATATTAAAACATTGAAATCCAGAACCAATGGGCGATTATATCTTTATTATTTTGATTAAATTTACTATTGTATATTTATTATTGTTAATAAATGTTCTTTAACAAAAAACTTTTTCCATAATTATCATTAACGATTACACTACGCGCGTGAAGTAAGTAATCATACGCTAAAAATTACTAACAATTTTTTTTAAAGAGCTAAGACTTATACTAAACCGATATTAACTAAAAAAACTTATTTTTTCGTATAAAATATATATATTATATAGCTGGATGTATTATATATATAATGGGAAATTTTTCTCATTACTTTCATTAAAAACCAATGAGGTTGGTTGGTTGACTATCAATCCGTGAGGTTGATATGTATGTATATATGTATGTATGTATGTGTGTATATGACATACATACAATATAAGGGTAATTCCACACAGGAGCTGAGAGAAATACTTTAGTTAATGTCAACAATTAACAAATGCTAACTCCTGCCATTAGAATGAAACAAACATATCATATTTCACAGATGACTGTAGAGCACCACTGCAGTAGTTATATATCGGCTTCCAAGAAACCATTACGACCTTATTACAACCGCATACGGCATATAATGGCTGTACGAAATTCGCACAAACGATTGCGATGATAGCCAGAACAACGGTTGGAGAACCAATTTAAGTAGACCTGTCGGGAATAAGCGGAATCGTTGGAGGCATCATCGATGTAAAGGCTGAGAGGGGGCTGGAGGGTCAAGATATACTGGTCCCAAGGTACGGCCACCCGCAGCGACCTCACAGCATGTTGAACTGAGTCACAAAAGCCGAAAGAGATGTTGTGGCTATATAAATAATTAGATGTGGACTCGCTGAGACTCTTTGTATATTCTTGTTTAATGCTGTAATTAATTGATGTTCAACTTCTTTTAACCTAATTCTAAAGATAATTTTCTCTTCTTCCATTTGGACAAGATCTTAAGGGTCAGATAAATCTTTTTTGGTGAACATTCAGATGATATAAATAGCTTCTTCGCCTCTTAACATACGGTTTCCGAAATTCCCAGTAACAATAATTACATACATATAATAATCATTACATACATACATATATACAAACAGACAGACAATAGTTATATACAGGGTGACTGGTGAATTACTATCAATATTTAAGGAGCATACTCGGTACATGATTCTCATTCGAATTATGTAAAAAAAATAGGTACTTAATTTTTGACCAAATTTCCGTATAAATAAATAAAGCGTGGGCACGTTCCAAGTGTTCCAAGTGTGGACGCGTGCGACGGCGTGCTGATACAACACTACGCCGCCACACGCGTATGTGTGTGTGTGCATATTTAATCTGTAGGGTGTTCACACAATGCGTAATTAATTACATAACTTTTGGTTAACTTTACTTAGAAGTTTATTAATATTTATGTTATATTAATTTTTATTTTGTCATATATGATCGTCAAATATCACGTCCTAAAGTATTGATAGTAATTCACCAGTCACCCTGTATAATAATCAGGGCTTTGGAAATTACTTCACTACAACAAGACATTGCTAACACTAATTGTAAAATTTTCATTAAACCTGTATATTCACCTTACTTTCTACCAATAAAATTAAAAAATAAATATGATTATATTAAAAAGAGAAAAATTTACACAACACCAACCATGTAAATAACATTACTATTACAGATTATGGTCAAATTAAGAGCCTCATTCCTGACTTCAATTAATTTAAATTCAAATTAATGAAACATTAAAACTCTTGTTTCAAAATAGAAAATGAAATGTACTTGACATACTGTGGCATTACCTTGACCTTCGTGGCTTAAAAAGTATTATTTCCGTAGAGTAAAATTCTACCCATCCGTATACTACATACATTTTTAATTTTAATGATATGTCTATGTTAACAAGAATTTTTTTTAACGTATAATTTTTGTTGATAAATATTTTTATATGAATTTTAAACTAAAAATTAGTTACGTAATTTCGATGATAGTATTAATAATAGATTATAAATGTATGTATGCCTTTAGATATTGTTATATTATTAAAAAAATGTAAATTTTATTAAAATTTATAAACAGAAGCAAATTCGAACCTGCTATAACTGTAATATCACTTTTCAATGCCTCTGCTAATTGAGCTATCGTGCTTTGACTCGGCTTGATGGATGAAGCATTTAATCACCTTTGTGAATAGAGATATATTTGGTAGGTTTACTTACAAAATAATAGTTAATGTTTAAATGAAACTAATATTTTTCGGACCGGTAGGAGATAAAATGACCAGACCAACTGACAGACACTCACATCTCGGCTGCCCGTGATCACGGTTGCTGAAAAGTAGCCGAAACGTCGGGAGTATGTAGTTTTCTAAAATAAAACGCGAAGTAAAATCCGAAAAATATTAGTTTCATTTAAATGAGTACTCGCGAAAATCTTAGATCTCATTAATAGTTAATGTTGTCTTATCAAAAAAAGTTTTTTGTTATTAACAAGATTTTTATAAAGATGGCAACACCGATATAAAAATCTTGTACTTATTTTTTTTTTTACATTAAAGCAATGGTGAAATAAATATTTTACCCATATCGGAATCCTTCACGTATTCAATTAGTAGAATATTTTGTATACTTAGTTTAATTTAAAAATATATTTTCTCTGTAAATAAAATTGAACTGTAATATATTGTAATATGAATTCAAAAGCTGTATGACATCGTGCAATGACAGTTGACAGCAGATTTGGCGGGAAAAGCGCCGCCAAGTAAAAAGTATTTTTTTTTCCGCTTCCAGGGAGACGTGTTGACGCATTGCTTACTTTGATATACAGCCATTGTTGATAGGAATTATTGTAGGCATGTTTCTTGAGAGTGATTTTTTTATCCTACTTAAAAGCACCTGTAGGTTTTAAGCTAAAAAGAGTGAACATGTTGATACCATCTATGTTTTTGTAACGTTTTATAAGTTGAAAAGAACCACAATAGAAAAATAAAACTGTTCCAAAACTAAATATCCCTTCAAAAGAGCTAATTTAGTGTAAAATTTTGTTTTGAATTAAAAGATTTATTCATAATTAGATGTACGGTAAGAAAAGTAGCCCAAACGTCGGGAGTATGTAGTTTCTTTACAAAAATAAACCACGTAGTATCCGAAAAATATTAGTTTCAATTAAACCTGTAATAAACTGTTTTTAAAATAAATATAACTGAGTATATACAAATAATTGTATAAAATAATACGAAATAAATAGATTTTTACAGAATGTTACATACTAAGAATGATTAATGAATATAGGTATATTATATCAAATACCTATTTGATAAGGTATTACATGGCAGTATGTCGTTAATTTTGTCTATAAAATAATTCTAAGATGTCGAAATCAAAGTTGTTAGTATCATAAAGAGTTAAAATTATCAATATATTTTCTTTGAGAAATCGGAATCTTCTTGGATTTTGAGGGCCCAATACAAAGTAATAAACATACGTTAAATTTTTCAAAAAGAAATCGTCTTTGAAACGGTCTTACAGCATGAATTTCCCACAATTAACAAAAATAATATCACTGGCTTTTAATTCTAACTCGTGACTGGTGACGTATATTTTCTTTCACACAAAAACCATTAAGATTGTATCGAAAATGTTTTTGCTAAATATATATGCTATTGCTAAAAAACCATTATATGTATATAAATACATTCTAAAAACCAGCTCTCCGCGTTTAATATCAACCAAAACAATAAAATCCATTGTATATGAAACCCAGCTACCAGTAATCCTATTTTTTCTCGAAGGGAACGCGATATGGAGAATAAAATTGTGTAAATCATTCACAGGCCAAAGCATTTGCTCTGGCATACACATTGAATTTGTACCTATAGAGGATAGATTATGTTGTGGGTTCGACAATTCATTTGCTTTAATAATTCTACCTGGCAATTTCCCAGCTTTAGCCAGGGTCTGCCTTATATGTCGTGATTAGTTTTGGCTAATTGTTTTTTACGACCGGCCGCCTGCCTGACATCAACCCTCTTTGGGAATGCATTAATCAGTGGTGTCTAAATACTCTCAGAAAGTACATATGACTCGGAAAAATCATATTGGTACTTGCCAGGATCGAATCCGCACCCTCAAGCAAGAGAGGCGGGCCTTTTAACCACTAGGCCACCACTGACTTTTGCTTTAAAAAATATTCCTATAATTATGTATCTAACAAAAGCTGGCTATTTGAATGTAGTGATAAAAATATATTACTAAAAGTTTATAAACACGGCACGGATTTGAACCTGCGACCTCAATATTAAAGGAGCCCTGCTTTTGATCTTATATTAAATACAAATTTAAATATAACTACTAATACTTTATTAAGAAATATAATTTAGAGTATTCATAAGATTTAGATGTTTTTGAGCTATTCTCTCATATATGTATGTATATGCATTCATTCACAACGCGCTTGTATAACTGTTGCGTTTTTTTTACACCTACCTACATAATAATATCGTACTCTAATGAGTTTAAAAACAATTATATATATTTTATCTACACGGAGAGCTATTCATTATATACAAAAACATGTAATTTATATAGAATTTTAGTATATTTTAATACATTTTTTGCTCTTGATACTTCTTTAGCATTGAGTAAAAATCCAATGATATTGGTTAACCTGTTTCATGTTTAATATAAACGAATTAATTAATCCGAAAATGTTTTTTTTATTAATTATTATTTTTCGTAATACAGTATATACGGGTTAAGACTTTGATAATATTGACCTAGGAGATGTTTATTTAATTATAATATGGTCGACAATCACACGAATATGCGTTACAGTTGAATAGTAACGCAATTAAAGATAAACAAACAATTTAATCAACCATTATATGAGCCATGTAATTAATTTGTCATACAATGTTTTATCGTTTATAACGTTTTTTTATGAAAAAAAGTCTAAAAAAAACTCATCTCATTTTGACATTTCTAAATATGGCGTCCTCACCCCCCGAGGAACTAATTTTTCTCATTATAAGAGATTGTTGACCCGAAAAAGTTGTTTTTTGAGTCGGGTGTAAACATTTCATAATTACGGGAACGAAAGTCACCTCTTTCAAGTTGTATATATTTTTGCTTTCCTGAAATTTATATTCATAATTAGATTTATTTTCATTTAAACAATTAATTAAGTCATTAAAATGTCGGACGTTTCATTTTCAAATATATTTAGCGTTGTTGTATTCCATGGTAAAATAAAAATGTTACTTTCCTCACGCATTGAACAACAGAACATAAAATACAAGAAAGGAACATACTTTCAACATTACGCGTGGTCCGATCCGAAAGATATCGACGGACCAAAAAAAAATACCTTGCAATGGCGCGTGGCAAATAAAAATAATAAATGCGCAATTTTTTAGGGCTGTAAAAATGTCGGTGGCACACGCGTCCTTGAGTCCTGGGTTTGAAAACCATTGAAGGGAGGGCGTGCTTTGTGTTACTGATGTTTTCACTGTATAAAGCTTATGATATATTGACGCTTCAAGGTTAGTGCATTGACCTTATTAAGACACTTGCTTAATATACTATATGTAACTAGAATTAATTAAAAAAAAACTTTAAACTTGACCTTTGAAATATGTTTTTTTTATTTTTTTTCTGTTTTCTGTAAGTCAAGTTTGACAGGTGTCAAATAATTAAATTTGACACGTGTCAAAGTTATCATGTGTGAGAAGTAATGATGATAACGTCATTTTTGTTTCTTGTTAGTCAAGATAACATTGAGGTTAACAGTATATACGAACCGGCGATTGATTGATTCGTCAGTTTATTTACACTCGACGCCAGCCCCGAATCTCGAAGGGTTGGAAGTTGGGCCAAAGTTCAAGATTGATTGTTTTCGAACTTGAGTTTGATGTGCTTGGCGTTTTACCTTGCAAATACAGATTTCTGTCACGAATATATAACACCCGATATGTAAGGAATTCAAACTGTTATTGCTTATCTAACTTTGTACGTACTTTGAAAAATTGTTCGATTTAAATTGTTTTATTCATAAAAGATTGCACACATTGATACAAAAGTGTCAGATAGTAGCCGATGTGTGTGTGTGAGTGCATATGTAAGCTGTTGGAGCAATTATAAGCTGTCAAATGCACGTATAATCTTGTTTGAAAACCCGTCACTGTAATAATCTTGTATACATTTAATAACAATTAACGCTTTAAGTTCTCCATCACTATTGTACAACACAGTTTTAATATTTACTATAACTATAGAAATTGTTAATCTAAAAATCTGAAACACGTATCTCAAATTACATTCAAGGTGCGTTAAAGCCAAGGTGTTAGGTCACTAGCCATAAATACTAGTGAACCAACGAAATAGACAAATTAATGTGAATTTGTAGATTGCTTTTAGTTTTGCAAAATCAAATTCTTAAGTCATGGTATTCAATTATTTTTTTAATATATTATACATATTTGTTTATCTTAGATAATATTTTGTATATATAATAAAATGAATTTGTAATGGAACACGTATAAACATATTAAATCATTGCCATCACTAACAAGAGTATTATTTACGAGTACCTACATATGAACTCCAATTACACAATGATAAAGATCCAATGAAAACAGTCATGTTTATCTCACAGCCATTTTTTACTGTGGACTAATTATACTAAATTCTCGTTACACGTGGCAGGCTGAAATAATTACAAAAATGCCAACCCTTAAACATTTTGCGAGCTCTTACCGAGCGTGCATACGTTTTGTTACACGTTAGAACATGTTTACGAGAACCAGATGGTAATTAAATATTTTAATTAATATTATATTTTATTTATTTATGTAGAAAATAAAAAAAACTTATTATTATGCGAAGTTTTTGTTCTTAATACAAATGTTTGACGATCTTTATCAATCATTTTGGATTAAGTACTACACTTTTTCTATCTATCGCGTAATATAACAGAATTATATTTAAGAATACTTTTACTAATATAGCAAAAGAAAATCAGATTCAGAATTTCAATGAATTTAAATTGAACAAGAAATCTGTGCTTATAACTCAGTGTTATATGAAAAATCCAACTTTTAGACAAAACTATAAAAATATCTAAGACCCATTAAGTCTTTATGAATCATAAAACTGAGTACGATTTCTTTAAGAGTAAGTACTTCGGTCAAAAAATATTCCGTATTAAAATATCTCTCTCGAAAGCCGGTTCTAGTCTAAAGGGATTAGGTATTAGAAGAAAATACATGAATTATTAAATTTTCTTACGCAATACGAATTCTTGGTAACATATTATTTACTTTGCGTTAAATTTTAATGAAGACTTTCATTACTAAACTAAATATTGTTTTTATACTTCTTTATTAAGAATTTTTTGAATACTTGAACATAGCAAGGAAATCTACATATTATGTATATGGCATTCATATTAAAAATAGTAATTTATATCAAGCCTAATAAAAAGATAAAATCTTGTTGTTATAACATACATATTCTATTCTGTTGTTATTCTTAAATTAAATATTTTGTAGTCATTGTTTCCTGGTTTTGTTGTATAATATTATTCGTAAAATATTATACTTTTAAAAGTTTTTGAATTATTTAATAATTAATTATTTCTCTCTTATATTTTATAATTTACTTAATTAACTCTCCAACAAGATACATAACAATTTCCCACCATTTAAATAAATATTATAATATTAATAATAAGTCAGTGCTGGCTTAGTGGTTAAAAGGCCCCCCTCTCATGCACGAGGGCGCGGGTTCGATCCTGGCAAGTACCAATGTGATTTTTCGAAATCATATGTACTTTCTAAGAGTATTTAGACACCACTGACAGACGGTAAAGGAAAGCACCGTGAGGAAACCTGGACTTATAATTTCAAATTATAAGTTTGTAATCACCAACCAGTCTTGAGCGAGCGTGGTGATTAATGCTCAAATCTTTTCTATGTGAAAAGAGGCCTTTGCTCAGCAGTGGGTTCTGATATGCTGATGATGATGATGAATAAATCCTATATTTTTATTTTCCATAGCTTACTGTATAACATTAATGTACTTTCTAAGAGTATTTAGACATCACTGATTAATGCCGATTCCCTAAAGAGGGTTGATGTCAGGCAGGCGGCCGGTCGTAAAAACAATTAGCCAAAACTATTCACAACATGTAAGACAGACCCTGGCTATATCTGGGAAATTGCCAGATAGAAGTTGTTATCATTCTTAAATTAAACTAAATATGTTGTATCTTATTGACTGTTGTATTGTATTATTGTTATTCGATGAATAATTTTTTATATAAAATGTTATAAGTTTTGAAATTATTTAATAATTATTTCTCTCTTATACTTTAAAATTTATAATTAACTCTCCAATAATATACACAACAATTACCTACCATTTGGTGTGGTTTTAATAAACGGTATGCATAAATTTTAAATAAATATAATAATAATGTATTTTCCATATGTAGAGATTTTAAATAAATCCTAAGTTTGCTTACAATATTCTTTTAAAAGTGAAGAAATTAACAATTACTTGTTTATTAATTAATAAGTGTTCGTAATGGATGTTTTTTTATGATTTTCAAAGTGAATATTTTACGACATTAATTTGTTTTTTTGCATCTATTGCATGTCGCGTTACTGCTAGCCAGCGATTGGCAAAGTGAAAGGTGGCCAAGCCTATATATCTCCCATTTTGATTGTCATTGAAAGAGTACGTGGATTTGGGGAATTAGAATAGAGATTTAAATAAATATTAACAATGTACATATGTATACCATAATGTATGAGAAAATTGAAAATATAATTATATTTTCTTATTTTTCATTAATAATTATTGGGTTAGAAATAAAATTATTTTGATAACTTGAATTTACTTTCTATACCTTATACCATTACTTCACAATTCGGATAATTTTCATGTGTTTAGCCTATCATTGTTAAAAAAAATGTTTTTCTTTCATCGTATTTTAGGTATTAAGCATTAGCCGGTCGATATAAAAAAAAACTGTACAAAAATAGCATATTCGATAATAGTGTTAACATAGGTCCACAAAAAATATATATTAATAAAAATGGTGAATTCAATGTTGTTAAAGCCATATCAGTCACCAAAAATGTTTGAAACATACTTCTCTTATTATAGAGTGATAAAATAACATATAGTCTTTTCAGTGTGAATGGTTATTGCGATTTGCGACTCATGGAAACTAATAGTTGTATTAAGTTCAAAAGACTTTCGATGTACGAAGAAAATTGGAAGGAATAAAGCAATTGGCAGAGTTTCAGACAGAATTATTTGTTAAACTTAAAGCAGGTATCTCATCGTCTTACGAGGATTTAGTATTTTTTATTGATCTCACTGGTCGGAACAATGAAGAATTTAATGCTGTAATTGATATAATATATTTTAGTTAAGATGATATTAAGAAAATATTATATCTCAAAATTATGATTTTCACAATTATGAAGACTGAAAACAATTTTGACAAAAACTATTAGAACCTTTGATAATGACTCGAAATTTGGTGAATAGATTACTTTGGCACATAAAACGATTTTAACTACATATAATAAAAAAATTAAATTTTTCAATACATAGGCTAGTAAAAACTAGTATTAAAATGCGACTTCATTTGAGTTCAATCTCAGTTTTATAAAAATATTTTTCGTAGAGTGTCGATAATTGAAATAATTAACGTGCATGAAATCAATCGTGTAGATCGATTTAGAAATATTGAGTGTAACCAATCGTTTTTATCATCATCCAATGACGTAAGCTATAACTAACACTACACAATTTCTACCTTCAATTCTGGTTCATCTTAAAAAAAAATATTACGACCAGTTCCCGGTTCTTGTAATAATATCGTTATCATATAAATAAGCTATAAAGACATCATAAACTATAGCAAGATCGCGAAAGTGCTTTTAAAATATAACGTTTTATTGCACCAATAAAAAAATTATGGACACTCATAGCAAACATTACGTATTGGAAACGAAGGTTGCATTCGAACTAAGACTTACAAAATCAGAAACAGCATCGCTTAATTCAACCAATTAAATGTTTAAGGCCGATTTGTTTGTTTATTTGACGTTTAGTTGCGGGGCTTTGTCCCGGGTAAAAACAAACAGACGCTTTTTCCGACTTAACAGCTAATTGATTTAAAGTTTAAATGAACCCGTTCCAAAGCTTGTGTGGATAGTGGGTTAGCTCTAATGGATATTTTATCCAGTACAAAGCTTTTCTTACTTAAACATCCAACCCACCTGGTACCTGGAATGAATTTTCGGATTAATCTTCTATTTCGGAACACAACAGCTTGATTAAAACTAGTTAAGCTGTATTTGAACGAAGACATCCCTCCGATGTTTGTATTCAATATGAAAATGTTATTACGACGAAAATTATAATATAACTTGTTACATTATGTTTAAATTTAATTAAATTTCAAATAAGAACGTTCACTTATTAATGGTTTAGTTTAGAAGTAGTAAACGCGTTATGTGAGAGGAAAACTTGAAGTCTGAAAAGGTAAAATATGCTTCAATAATAATCCGTATAATAGTATCAAGTCATCAAAGAAAAAGATTTTGTGTTATTTTAATTTACAATTTATTTTCTTCGCATTTTTTTCTATAGATAAAAAGGCTCATCTGTCTTTGTCTCTGTTATCAGATACTAGATAGTCCGCGGTAGCGATGTCAGTATTGATTCTGATAAGATTGCGGATAAAGTTACAGGCGGTGGCGGTAGCGGAAAAATGCGAGATATACAATATCTTAGCAAAATATTGAGAATCTTCTTCTACCTGCCAATTTCCCAGCATTAGCCAGGATCTGCCTTACATGTTGCGAATAGTTTTGGCTAATTACTTTTACGACCGGCCGCCTGTCTGACATCAACCCTATTGTGGGAATGCATTAATCAGTGATGTCTAAATACTCTTAGAAAATACATATGACTTGGAAAAATCACATTGGTACTTGCCCGGGCCAGGATCGAACCCGCGCCCCCATGAGAGGCGGGCCTTTTAACCACCGGCCACCAGTGACTTCATATACTAAAATATTGAGAATATATATTTTAATCAATTAATATATGACTGTCGCAATTATATTTTTTATAAGATGTATATTTATTTAGTAAAACAAATTACAATAATAAAAAGTAAAACTTTATAAGAGATCAGTGAACAATAAATTTTTAAGTATATAAGTCAATTTAATATCTTCATAGCCACTATAAAGATATTAAACATTTGACTAATACAGGTCACGACCTCACTAAAAGCATGTGCAACGTTATCTTAACGCATATTTTATTACGCCCCATATAAAACTTCACCTTAAAAGAGTGGTTTAAAATAGGTTTTAATAATTCATATATTTTATTACGGATTGACAGCTTCAGAATACTATAGTAGAAGAAAGTATTGAATAATGAGAGTTAAGACTTTCGCGAGTATTCATTTTAATGAAGGTAATATTTTTCTGATTATACTACTCGTAAAAATTATATACTACCGATGTTTCGGTTACTTTTCAGCGACCGTGAACACAAAGACGAGATGTAATAAATATTAGGTTAATTTAAGCTATTAGTACATACGCTAGCACTATTTCTCTACACTTACTATAAGCAATCAAACTGCATACGAAAAGTTTTACAGTTTTACATTCTTAAAACTTAACGTATTAATGTAATAGTAACAAACTCGTGGAAAGGATACTAATGTTAAAAGACGTTATGGTTTTTACGTATGTATGTATTAAGGTTTCTCTGTTCCAACAAAGATTGAAAACTACTTCATGAAATTTAAAGAGAAATTTTATTAAGTCTAATGTGTACTGCAGTTTAAGCATCATATTTAATTTCTTGTAATTCAAATTTCGATTTCGAAAACAAAACAAAATAGATATTTGCTAGCTATTAAGAATTGGAAATACAGTTAAAATATTGTATGTTTTCTACTTGATATGCTCTTTGCTAGATAATTTGGTATAATCGCAGTAAGAACAAAAAGAGTTCCTATTTATCCGTCTACAAAAAAGGGTAAGCGAACTAAAATTTAACGAAGCCGTATTAAATAAATCCTATAATTTTTCTTTAAATTTTGTATCAATCGAGATAATTTTCTGTATTTTTATTTCAAACATTTCTCTTGGACACTTAAATAAAAATTATATTAGAAATTGGTTGTTCAATATATATTTATAGATTTAGTCGAATAGAAAATGTTAAAGTAAGTCGATGATAAATTGGTATAATTGAACCGATAATTGTTCAATTTCCCGACAAAAGTGGGTCAGATTCATTAGCGTTTTTTTAATATTGAGGCTCCTCATATATTTTTGTACTCGAGATTATGCGATCGAAGCAATTAATGGTTATATAACAATGGCTTTGTATTTTAACCCGTGGCTTTTTATCTGTATAAATATCGTAAAACATGAAAACATGTGCTTCACTGAAGCCGGCTATTGATTCATCAATACTGGGGAAATTGAATTTTGACAATTAATTTCGTTTATGGCTCCGATGGTTATTTTCATATGAAAGTACAATACTATTTTATATCTGACAAAAGATTATTAGGATGTAAAAAACACTTGGAAAACCATCGTTAAAACTAGTTCTTAACTTTTCACATATATAAGATCAAATATTACAATCTATTTTAGAAATTAAATAAAGTATTTTTATAATATTTTATACAAGATATTATTTTTGCTTCAGAAATATAGAGTAGAAACTTGTGAAGTTTTATTATATATAAGAAAATAAACTAGAAGTTTTTTATTACACGCAGCTCTAAAACTATCTTAGAACTTACCACGACTTCAACTATTTCTATTTAAATTGATAGTAAATTTCCACTATATAAGAGGGAAAATTTTTATATGTATATACATACATATAATAACTGTATTGATTATTGCTTTTCTACTGATTTAACTGATTTTTATTGTGATTTGTACCTAGATATTTTTTTTATTGTATCACAAAAGTCACTTCAGTATTAATTAAAAAACTTCATATTGTAATGTCATTTATTTATGGTAAAAACCAATGCAGATCTTAATTTGAAAGTTTCTGGGAGTTTCAAATTTATTTTTTATAGTTTTACATACTTCGTCACCGATTACATGGACAAAATAATTTTGGACAGAATAATTTTGAAGTAAATATATAGTAGTGTTATAATATACAAGTATATAAGTTTATTGCTTTATGGAAAAATAAAAAAAGATTAAAAACATGATGATGGTTAATAGTATTATTACGAGTTTCGAGTTTCGAGTTTTAGTTTACTCATAAACCTAAGGTATATAGCAGTTTTAAGTTAATTCCATTGTTCTCTCACCTAAATAACTAACCTAATTTTATCAATGGTCATGAACTAACCAACTCGAAAACTTTTACAGTTTACGTTAACGTACTAATACTAATGTCGTTATCACTACACACACACACATACACACCCACACACACACACACACACACACATACATTGATTGAAGACACTCACACATGGAAAAAGGCAATAAAAATATGAAAATAGAGCACTTATTTAAGATCAAATCAATCAATCAGTGATATAAAGAAGTACTATTAGTCTCATTATGTTTTAATAATAAATATATGAATTAATTTTAAAACACATTAATTTCTATGGGATAAAAGATTACATATTTTTTTATGTTTCATTCTATAATAAAATCTTTAATCTTGTGATAATTATCCTCTTCTAGCTTCAACCCACACACTCAAAGGATCTTATAATTGTGTACTGTTTATTATTTGCTAACAAAACAACATTAAAAATAAAGTAAAGTTCGCTTCCAGAAACTTGAGATTAATCTTACTTAGTATAGTTTAGCTGGTACGGTTAGCTTACTTTAGTTTTGGTGAAGCAGAATAAGCGGAGTGAGAACATTTATATAAGTATAGCAAAAAACTAACTAACTATTAGTTCTTTTAGTTTGTAAACTTAATTTCTTATTCACTAGCTTTAGAAAAAGTGATTTAATTGACAATGATGTTTAAGAATTGCATAAAGATTGTACTTTCTTAGTCATCAGCCTATCCGAGCCCACTGCTGAGCAAAGGCGTCTTTCTCACATGGAGAAGGTTTGAGCATTAATCACCACGCTTGCTCTAGACGGATTGGTGATTTAAACTTATAATTGGGAAATTATAAGTCCAGGTTTCCTCACGATGTTTTCCTTCATCTGTCAGTGGTGTCTAAATACTCTTAGAAAGGACATATGACTCGGAAAAATCACGTTGGTACTTGAAGCCCTTTGAATACTAGGCCGCCACTTACTTTCTTAGTATTATACGATAATTTAAGTTATATTTTTTCCCTAGTAAAATATATGTATGTATTGTTTTTCTCGTCTTCGCTATTGTGATGATACATATATATATCATTCTATTAAGCATATAAACATCTTTTGTAATTATGCTTAAAATAAGTATGTAAATTGACTTATTATTGTTTATCGAATGTAAAGTCATTTTAATGAAAGTTTGTTACATGTCTTATTGAAATAAAAATAAAGAATACTTTAAATAATATTACATTCATTTCCAATTAAAATAAAAATGGAACAATTTTACGTCATTTTTTATATAAAAATCGTAATTGTAATAATTGTACGTCGACCTTTTTCAAATTTAGATGAAGTGGAAATTGTTTTCATATATTACAAAATAAACCCATAAAATAGATATGGATACTACATAGTTGTGACAAAATATAAAATATATGTATATTTATTTCAGCAGAATAAAATAGATTATCTTTCAAATCTTGTCATGAAAAGTGTCTCGCTAAAATAAATTATTCGTTTAAAAAATACCATATATATTATAGTTGGAAATATTTGTTTCCTGACATTAATTAAATTAACATGTGTGTGTGTGTGTGTGTGTGTGTGTTTATGTTACTTACACTAATAACAAATGTTTTCTTTAAAATATACATAAAAGCAAGTCGAAACAAGATGAACAATAAAAAACTCAAATTGATGAACGTAACAAGTTTTATCAATCTTTTTTTTAAAGTGAAGGGGTGTCGTTTTATCTCAATCCTCTTAATTAAAGGGTGCAATTGTGTTTCAGGAAGGGACAGATTATGTTAACAATTATTTGTATTAAACGGATAACAACACAAGAGAATTCGGGATATTTTGATGTGGTTTTAATGTCTCTTGTTGATTATTTATAGCACCCTTGTTGTGTCTACTTAAAATGTTAGTTTGCTTATTCGACTTAACACTGCTTATACAGGATGTTCTTTGAGAAATTAGATGTATTCTTTATATTTGTTAAAAAAAATATATATGATAATTTACCATAAATTCAATGAATGAGAATGAAATGAGTCAGAAAATTATATGATATGTAAAAAAAAATTACGTATCTATTTTTCGTAATATTTTATTATTTTGGAAAATTTTATCTTACGAATTCATAATTAATAATGATGATACTACGAGTACAATGTAAGCTTGTCCTACACCTACTTTTCACATAAATAAAATAATAATAAATAAAATAAATATAAAAGCAAAATTGTTTGTATGAATTCTTAAATTAAAATCTAGCAATAAAATAAATAATATGCATGTAAGCTTTTCATTTATAACGTACCAAAAAGTTCTAAATACTACAGTAAATGAAATTAAGATTTCAAGGATCCAAAAGTCTTTATTTTTATATTTATAGAAGAAATTATACTACTATCAAAATTATAACTTTTAATATATAACAATAAGATATAAAGTTATCTTTAACATATATTTTATTATTTGACTAACATTCGTGTATATCGCAAATAGAATTACATAGTTCTACATTTTCAATTTATACAAAATTTTAAAAGTCAGGTTGTAAATTGAATTGTTTAAGCGAGCAACACTGGATCGGGCGGGGTAAAACTCACAAATCATTCAAATGTAATTTATAAGCTAATGTGAAAAAGAATTTAATGGAACAATCATTATAAACATTTCTATACTGTTTTTGAAATTATACGAATTCATAATAATGTAACTTTTAGATATTTCCAGCCACTTTTCACGAACAGTAATATTTTTATATTTGTATATTTAATATATGAAAAATATTGTTTTCTTATTTCAATATTATATTTTTTAAATAGAAACAAATTTCATTTTCACAACAATACAATATTATAATGGCAATTATAAAAGGAATTTCATAAAAAATATCAATTCAAACAAAAAGTTTGACAAACATTATTAAAATATAGTGCTCTCTTTAAAATACATCCCCTTCAGATATCAAAATAAATCTAATAATAAAAAAATATACGTAGAATGAATCAACCATCCAAAATTTAATTCGTTCCAAAGTTGCCAGCCTAATTCGTTTACCCATTCGGAAATTAAATAGATGGGTAATTTGGCAACCCCATTAGTAGAGGTCGTTGGAGGGGGGTCTAGACGTAAACTAGGGTCAGATTTATGACAGGGGACTGTTGTTTAAAATTTGATATGGTTTCACATATATATTAAATGTACATTCGTATGTATTAGAATTTAATTGATTAAAATATTTTTTCATTCAAAATTAAGCTTATATAAAATATTGTTAAATTTTTTTCATTCGATAATATCATTTTCTACGTATAGAAAAATATTTTGATTTAGAGATTAAAAATTAATAATATGTTTTCTTTTGTATAAAATAAAAAGTTGTGTTATTTTGTTTAGAGTTTACTTTTAGAGTTTTTTTTTAGTA
The DNA here is from genome assembly GCA_916720795.1 of Danaus chrysippus. NCBI lineage: Eukaryota > Metazoa > Arthropoda > Insecta > Lepidoptera > Nymphalidae > Danaus > Danaus chrysippus. Next base: position 3,791,591 of record CAKASE010000064.1, on the reverse strand, counting down.
TTACTTTTATTTTTTATAACGTAAATGTACATTTTCAACTTTTTATAATAAATTTATTATCTTCTTACTATTTAGTGATATCGAAAAACATATTTTCAGTCTCCGATATCCACATAGAACATTAAAAAATTAATAATTACATCTTCACTCAAAGCTTTCATATTAGTTAAATGATACGTAGACAATTTAATAAATAGACTAAATCATTATATATTGTAATTTTGTAGTAACAATTATAGTAGTTATAATTTAATTTGATCTCTACTTTTATCGATACTAAAAGACATAAAATTAATGTTTATAATTGTAAGAACAACCAATTAAAGTCAGTGGTGGCCTCGTGGTTAAAAGGCCTGCCTCTCATACGAGGGCGCGAGTTCGATCCTGGCCCTGGCAAGTATGTACCGATGTGATTTTTCCGAGTCATATGTACTTTCTAAAAATATTTAGACACCACTGATTAATGCACTCGTAAAGAGGGTTGATGTCAGGTCGTGAAAAGAATTAGCCAAAACTATTCACTACATGTAAGGCAGACCCTGGCTAAAGCTGAGAAATTCATAGTTAGAAGAAGAATTGTAAGAACAACCAATACATATATATTCTGTTAGGAATATTTTATCACATCATAATTTCTTTATACAGTATTTTTTTAACTATCTAACGCTTTGTCGACAGTTTATTCTTTATCTATTTGATAAAAAACGTCAATTACTCCTTTTCGGATTGATTTGAAATGTCGAGTAAAATGTGTTAACAAAGCTTCTGATAGTTTAAATGGTTTTGGAATTATATTTTCAAAGAGAACTTCAGTTTTTATTGAAATAATTTCATTATTATTTTATTTTTTCGTTTGCGAGTACACAGAAGTGAATGAGTTATCATGGCTCAATTTTCTTCACTCACAAGAAAGTTATTCTGAGTTCAACAAAGGACAAGTTTCAGAAATGATTTAAATATTTTTGAAGACGCACATCAACTATTTTATGACGAAAAAATACAAATATTATGTAGCTATTATGAAAAAAACTATGTCGATTTAAAAAAAATTAACAGTGATATAAATTATGTGTTTTCAATTGTTTATTATTTTTGAAACCAAAATTTTTTTTCAATTAAATAAAACATAAATAAGACGGAACAGATTTTTATATTAATTCTTATACAGATCCTAATTAATTAACAATACAATAATTAATATTATCAAATACATAGAATACTTAATTTACCGTCTTTACTCAGACCACTGTAGCTAAATTGTTAAAGCAATGCAAATGCATATTCCAAAGGTTCCAGGTTCATAGCTCGTGTCAATGAATTCGTCATATATTTTCTTATTTAAATTAACTACAATTAATTCACTGTTAACAGAAGATAACATGGAATGTCGATTGTCAGATAAATTTATACATTACAAGTATTTTATTACCAAACAAACTGAACTTTCGTGAGAATATTACCAGTTCGAATGTAGACTAGACCACACCTACTGTATTTATCTCAATCACGTTAACAAATGCATTTAAATCTTATCTGTATTGACTGTTAATTCTAAGTTTATTAACTGGGACACACGAATGTTTTAGACTAGTTTTGTTCGGTGATTTCGCTCGTTATTTTAATAGAAAGTATGTCATACAATTGTTAGAGTGTGTTCATATCAATATTCTACTGAAGTAAACTCATTGAATAATGAATTGGAAAGACAGATATATTGAAATATTTTAATACAAAAGATATTCAAATATTTACCACAAAAAAGACTCAAAATAATATATATATAGTCAAGGGAATACAACGATTTTTTCAAATTCATCTATGAGGTAAAGAAAATTACAGGGATATTATAGAGTAATAGTAGTTGATATTAAATATAAATAATATATATGGAAATTAAAATACACTTATTGGCTCTAAATCTAAGTTTTATAAAACCTTTATCATAATAACCATGTTACCACCTTAATCAAAATACATAATTATAAATCAACACAAGAACTGCTTATTTTAATTAAAGCCCATTTTAGCATTAATTTAACGTAATATTAAATTACTTATATTAGATTATTACGTAAAATTAATCATCCGATTACGTTAAATATCCGATCAATCTAATCCTATATCAGCTTTTAATTTCATGATAATCAATTCTCTGAAATCGGCTAAGGTCATATATTAGATCTCGTTGAAATGGCATTAAACTACCCTAGACTTAATTTGTTTTGACCGCAAACTTAGAAATTTCAGACCCTACTCAATAGCTAGACTAATTACGAATCTATTCAAGAAATTATATTAATTTATAATTATGAAAATACCATTTATTTTGCCTAGAAAAATGTATCGTTAATAAATTTCAGAATTTAATTACAATTCATAAATAATGTATTAAGATTATTGCCGAAATTTAAATCACAGTTGATTTAATAAGTTCGTAGCTTACTCGTAACAGAAGTACAAACATCCAATTCATTATAGAGCCTTTCCACTAGCAAATCCTAATAGATATATTATGTACTATGCCATGCTTCATATAATTGAATTCCTATGACTAAGTATTAGTGAACACCATAACTCATAAAGTGGGGTGCAATCGCTCTAATGCGAATCAATTCATTTTACAATATATAGCAAATAGTATTTTTTTTTGTTCAAAGCGTTAATCGTGATTGATGTTCTAGATGGCTAGACTTCACATCGCCTACGGAACTCTACTACGGAAGCTTAATTTCAGTTCGAGTTATCGTAGTAATAATTATAATCATGAAATTGGTAGTAATATGACCATGCTATGGCTGCAAAATATTTTTTTTGCTGGCTAAATTGTTAATAAAGTAACACAAAACATACTTACTTACCTAGTTTTTACTCAAAATATATAAAGAAAAGAATTTTATTCAAGGTAATATTAATAAGTGTGAATAATATTTTTTATGTATTTCTCGAATTATTAATATCAAATCGAGTTCCAATAGTATGATGGACTCAAATTATTTAACGTGCGGACTCCGAGTGGGACTTTAAGGACAATTAACTTTCAGTCTAGACTAAAAAGCTAGGTTAACTGCTTTGTGTAATCAATCTAGAATTATTTATTATTGGAGATGAAATTGTTGGGATTCGATTATTTGCTTCGTTTTCATAGTTTTTACGTAAAAATTCAAGTAAGAAGTGAAATTATGATTGGCTATAAAATAAAAACTTAAACACTCTTCAATAATTTCCCATGGCGTCGGTAGATCGATGGTTTTGTTAGATATGGAGTGCCCCGTATGTTATTGATGGGATATCGATAGCTTGGCTTACTTCATACGAGTTTATTCATGTTTTTTTTTATATGGAAAAATATCAAACATGCACAATTTCTAATCTATAAAATGAAATATTTCATATTAACAGGACTAAATAGACTTATGTTTTACATAAAGAATTTTCTTACTGTACTAAATATGTATATTTATAACTATGTAGTATGTTTCTGCCTTGTAATTAGCGCTGATTGTGGGAGCGATGACGTCATCAATATGTAGCCCCGCCGCGCCGTACTCACGGACGTCGGCCGTTTGAATATAACATAATGTAGTTTGAATTGTGAATACGTTAGATACCTTCAAATATGGACCGTGGAATTACCTACTGTTCTTCATTATTCAAAACATGGAATTAATTTCAGGTAGTCTTGATAACTATTTTAATTTATTTTTATACAAACTGAAAGTGATTTACTATCCATTTCCATCAAATATCCTCTAGATATTTGATGGAAATGGAGCTGAAAATTGTTCACGCACTATCTAAGTAATAGTCTATTTCCTTACGCCATGAACTAAACCAAATTCTAAGCTGAAGGAAACAAACTATTTTAAATCCTTTCCATTTCTATGAGAAACGAGAAGGCCCAGACAGAGAAAGGTCTATAATGAAAGTATGAAAATTCACAAATTTTGCTAGAGAACCGAGTTTTTTATGTATCTGCTTTGAGCTCTAGACTTAATGAGACTCCTAATGTGTAAAATCAACACGTTCTTTATAGCCTCTATTTTGAATACTACATAGTTGTGCTTGCCCGAAATCTATAACACCACAATTCTGCTGTCATTTGCACAAACTAAAACACCGATAGTATCAGGTCGTCAAGGTTCAACAAAAATGGAATTGCAAGGGATGACCAGCATTGCAAATTTCTTCAGTAATAAATGTAGGCAATACTACTAGGGAATATTGAATAACTGGAAATATTGAGTTTATCTTAACAGACCCTGTCAAAAGCATTCTAGAGGTCATGTAAAACTGAGGGAGTATCACATGAGTTTCTATCGCTTCACCCCAAGAGTATGTAGCGTACACTAGAAGGTCACCAATTGACTGATTTCTGCCAAACGTGTATTGTCGATAATTGAGAAGATCATTGTCAATATTAAGCCAAAATGGCAGCGAAAAGTCTGGCTTCTCAAGCAGAAAGAGACTTTGAAGGTGTATTTGTCTAAATTGGTAATCAGCAGAAAGTCCATATAATTGACTGTATAGTGGCAGTCAGTGGTGGCCTAGTTGTCAAAGGGCCCTCCTCTCGTTGCAAAGGGCGCGGGTTTAATCCTGGCAAGTACCAATATGATTTTTCCGAGTCATATGTACTTTCTGAGAGTATTTAGATATCACTGATTAATCAAAATAATATACTATTTATCCATATTAGGGTCTACTAATATCCAGAGCCTGGACAATTGGGAGTTATTCGGCTTCAGAGGTATGAGAACAGATGGCATCTTGTTTAAATAGAAATACTTTGGAACGCTGTTTTATATTATACTCAAAACATTAATCTGGAATCTAAGTTACACCGCGGATTTAGTATAAAGAAACAGCGTTTCCACCGAAAAAGAAAATGCAGCTTATTTGTCTGTAATAGATTGTAAACTGGAATGATATTAGAGTGCAATCATCTAACTTCAAAATTTTTGCGAGTGCACTTTGTAACGAAACCATGATTTTACTTCTTTTATTGGAATCGTTCATTTTTGTGGTGGATGGAAGTTGAATGAGTAAACAATTAACCTTACTAAGCTAGTTAGGGCTTGATCTTTTGATCTTGAAATTATGACGTTCCCCCTCCCCCCAAAGTTAAGAAGATGAGCGTTTTGTAAATTCAGTTATATCATTTTGGGTAAAAATAATTAATTTGAGTATTAAAATATTCTTCTTTATATAATTTCTTAAATAAAACTATAAATGATACATAATTATAACGGCAATTCCAACTTTCAAATATTGGGTTCATCTTATTATGTGAATGCATTATTTTTGGGAGCTATATTTCCATCTGTAACTTTCGTCACTTCTCTGGTTTTTGATAACAGTAATGACGTCATCAATATTGAATGTACCACTAACAAGAGCTGCTATCTTATAAAACCGAATATCTATTTAGTAAATAATTCTAAATTGAAAGAAAAAACGCTAAAGACTATGTGAGTTGATCATTAAGTAACATATAAACTATTAAATCGATTTGAATAAAATTCTAGATTGACTTGCCATTGTGCTTATATAACTCAAATATTACTACATAATAAAATAACAAAGCTATCTTCACTATAATGAAAACAAATGATTTCATTACACATAAAATTTTTCCAATTTATGTCTATTTGTCTATTTAGTATACATGTACATATCTGTTGCTTAGAAATAGTACCCAAACAGACGAGGATAAAAAAATTGACCCATCCTGGTTAATTAAGGCAAAAAATTAGTTCAAATCAAAAAAAGAAAGTAAATTAAAAATAAGAGCAAAACATATTTGTTCTGGAGATTTTAACTATTAATATAAACCTTGAAAATAGAGTTAAAAGCAAGTTGTTTATGAATAATGAAATTATTTTGTAGGCAGATGGTAAAGCTAGGTTCAATTTAACTCAAAAGAAAATCTATAAGATCTGACCAGACATTATTTGGCATCTAAAGTGTGCTATAACCCAGGCTAGTAAATTAGTGTAGCCACCACAATATAAAACATGATCTCTAATTTAAAGGAGCCATAATTGAAATAATGACCTTATCTCACAGATAGCCATCATTTTTATCATATCTAAATTTCTTGAAAACACAATCAGTGAAAGTATTTCAAGCTTCAATTATTTTAAGTCCATCATGATTATGGCACTAAAGAAGGACTATATAGCAATACCCAAGCAAGAAAATAATAAAGGAATAGTCGTTAATTGCTTGGAATAAAAAGATTTTTTTTTCTTTCTCCGTATATATATGCATATATATACACTAATTTCACAATATACTCAATATTTACTTCTCTAACAGTGAAAGATGATGTTATAAATTTAACTTTCGTATAAAATGTATGATATTTTTTTAGCAAGACAAGTAAGTTTTATATAAATAAAAGAAATTTTACTAAACCGCTTACATTAGCTCTTTAAAATTCACATTGAAAGTCAAATTTAAAAACTGTTAACCACTTAACATATTCTCATTATAACCAATTTTCTCGACGACTGTACGGGAGCATTCAGAGGAACATTCCCACTGGAACTACTAACACTCACTTTAAGAAGTTGGCTGCGTTACTACTTACTACTAACTGTACTCGCCTCTTTTATAACAGCTCTAATAATAAACTACTTTTGTTTTACAGGTTTTATACGCGACTGTACAACTTAATAAGGACTTAGCTTAGATTGAGCTTACATTTTAAACACTTGTTTTTAACTACCACTACATTTATTTATTTTTTATATGATAAGTGCTCCAATTCTTCTAGTAAGGCGTTTTTTTAATGAGATATCTGTTCTAATTGCTTTTTAATTCTTAATGTTAGTAAAAATAGATAATAAGGTAATACTTTTAAATAAAAAAGGAGCAGGTATATATGTATATATAACGTATAAAAATATAGCGTATATCATATTTTTAATATATTAGTAATAAATTTTATTTTTTGACATATATATTATATATTTTTATGATTTATTAAGCGTCAGTTAACGATGTTACAAGCGTTATAGTAATTATGATAATGAATAAATATTACGATCAGTGATGAAACTGTTAAAAATATTTATTGTACATTAATTAATATTAAAATACAAGTCAGACTTTGTACATATTTTATAATTGACACAAAAAATGCTTATCGAATTTTATAGTTATGGTTTAAAGTGTTTTTTTATCAAAAAATATATAATGATACATATTTTACAAAAAGTTATTTTTTCAATGTTTTATATTTTCATAAAAACTGTAATATATTATTATAAATCTTTTTGTTCCCATTATATTAGAATTGCTGGTTGCATTTAATTGAGTTATTTTAATATTTAACAAATGTTTTTTAATAAATTTGTCATCTATATATATAAAAACTAGAAGACCCGGCGAACTTCGTTTCGCCCTATAATCAAGAAATATCTGTTACGTTTTTTTATTTATATTTTTGGAGTTTACCTATTAAAGCCATAAATCTCCGTGTTTTGAAGTGATTAGGAATGATTAATAGTTAATATGAGAGTTACACTGAGCTAGCAAAATAATAATTGTCAACGTTACTACTACACTTGATGCACAAACAATAACGATGGCCGACAACTGTGTAGGGAGTGAGAGAAGTCTAATTGTGTGAGAGAAACAGAAGACCGGCTTCGTTCTCATCCCTACTCCGTGCTGTTTACTGGGTCAGAAGTGACACCTGTAGATATCTGGCGGGGATAACTTATTAAATGACGATTGATCAGTTATCGACCGGAGATGAAAAATGATTAAATTACTAAAATAGCTATTAAAAAATAAGGGTTGATCGTAAAAGGGTGAAAATTTAGGATTGTATGTATTTTTGTACGTTGTATCATAAAAAAATAGTAATTAAAAATTTTGTCTAAAAAATAAAAAAAAAAAATTTAGGGGTGGACTACCCCTAACATTTAGGGGGATGAAAAATAGATGTTGGCCGATTCTCATAGCTACCGAATAAGCACAAAAAATTTCATCAAAATCGGTCAGGTTGTTTCGGAGGAGTATGGGCACGAAAACTGTGACACGAGAATTTTATATATTAGATTGATTGCTGTTCCTTAGTCTCGCTAAAACTCGAGAACGGCTTAACCGATTTGGCTAATTTTAGTCTTGAAATACTTCTGGAAGTCCAGGGAAGATTTAAAAGGTGAGAAAAATTGGAATAATTGCCGGGAAAACCCTAAAAACAGCCCTTTTCTATTTCCCATACAAACGTTTTTTTTTTTACATTAGATTTGACAACTAACTAATATGTCAATCATTCTGTTTGATTAAAACAGGAAAAACCTGATTATTTATGGCCTCTAACACGGAATAGAGTTCGCCTGGTCAGCTATACCTACATATATTACTCTTGACCAAACTAAAGCGGACGTAGTCGCGGGCAAAAACTAGTTGTTAATATTAATTCAGAATATTCTTTGCACATAAACAGTTAAATATAAATTTAAGAATAATATTGACATCCTAAGATTGCATTTATCATAGTTTCCTTATGACTGTTTTTTTTATTGCCTCTTCGGATAGGAAAATAAAAGTTATTGGAAAGTTGTGAATTTTTCTCCTCGTTTATACTAATCACTTCTGTATTTAGTCTTAGAAACGGTTTCTCTCTTGTGATATGAGGTGACGAAAACCATTTTTTAAAATTCATTGTCGACGATTATTAACACTTCAGAACTTAATCACTATAAGAAAAGAATAATACCAAAAAAGAATGATCAGAAAATTATAAAAGCGAACATTCGAGAGTCGTTGTAGGTTTATCCAGCGTTTGAGGAATATATACGAATTAATAAGGAAAGGGTCACACTGTCTACAATTGAAACTTCCTATGTAGTAATCAATAGCATTCTATTGATTGCCAGTCCAGTTAGAGCCTATATTTGTTAACGATTATACCAAGTAATCATCACCAGCTATATGAAACGAAAGTCCAGCAATTAAATGCAGGACAATAATTAGTGTGTCCATCGCCTTAAACCGATCCATTCCATGATTATATTCTTCGAGCCATCCTTTAAACATAAACTGTTTACTATAAAACATACTTTGTATATTTATTCTGAGTCACTGTTAACACTTGTTATTATTTCTGGTTAAAATCAGACTTTGTCTTCCACTTATTCAAGAATACAAAGAGCATTATACCTTATAAATTACTGTTTGTATATACATATGTCATTACATATAAATATTGGTACAAATTAAATAAATCATGCCAAAATTATAACATCCAGATTTGTGATATTGTAGGGATGTATGTATGTTTGTTCCTCATTAACTCAAAAACTATTTAATTATATTTTATGAAACTTAACAGTAACGTAGCTTAGGCAATAGAATAGGACTTAAGCTATGATTTGTGGTTTTCTTTGTATTTATCGCAGAATCAAGAATATATTTGTAATGTGTATGACGTCACTTGATAGACTATACAGGTGGCTGACTATTGGTTACTATATCTGATGTTTGAACACGCATTATACATTTTTCTCTGAACTTAATTCTGTAATCAACAGGAGCGGAGTTGGAACTAAAAAGTAATAAAGTCTACATATTGTAATGTGAAAATATTTTGTAAATCACACTTATGTAAACCGAAAGAGCTGTATAAGGATCAATATGAAATGAATAACAATAATATATGATAATAATGACTTATTAAGGCAGACCCTGGCTAAAGCTGGGAAGTTGTCAGGAAAAAGAAGAAGAATAATGACTTAAGTACTATCTGAAAAAAATATCCGTATGTTTTTTGGTAGTAAATTTGGTAATATTTTCAAAGAGAATAAAAATCTTTATACTTTTTAAGCCATTATCAAAATGCTCAATAAGTTTCATGTCACACACAGCTGTGAGCAGACATAAACAATAAAATACCTTAATGCGTGCGTTTATGATGTTAAATTACCCAGTTTTAAAAATCTCAAGCTTACGTCTCACTTCAAAAACTTAGTACAATTACTTTGTATAAAAATATAGCCAGCATCCTGTGTGCTTTCAAATGCTTTTAAACAAAAGGAGCTTGTTACTTTAGAGCTCTTACAAAACAGAGGCAAATAATGATAGTGGAGTGGGTGTCGGTAATTCAGGAACACTTTCCTTAGAAATAACGTGTAATTAATATGAAATAAGGGATTTATGTACGAATTTAATATTGAAAATGTATCCATTTCTGTACATAGCATTGAACAATTAATTAAATTTTCCATATGTTTTTATTATGTAGACCGTACATATGTAATATAAATAAAATAAAAAAAAATAAAATATGTAATATATGGCTATTGGTCAAATTTTTGAATTAAATTCGTGAATGCTTAAAATGGAAATAAAAAAGAGTTTAAATGTTTATTTAAATGAAATTTACGTATTTTAATTTAATTCTTTAATGTTTAAAAACTAATTATTATATTTCATTAAAACATATCTTTTCCTTATTTTCTTCAGTATTTGAGAGTTATGGCGTATTTAATAAAATCCATTTAGTTTTAATAATGTATTAAGGATTCCTAATCTGACATTCAGTTACTTTCTTTACAATAATCAATGTATATTAAAAAATATTGCAAAATAAAAAAATATATTTAATACAATTTGGAGATAAATATCGTAATTATTTAAAATATTCTTCAAACGATTCCTTTGTCTAAACATGAAAGTAGTCCTTTTAATTATAGGAAATTCGTAATAATTACATAAAAAAATTCGTTATAATAATATATATGAAGTTTTTTATAAATAAAATTATATAAATATTTCCAATTAAAGACGTTTCATCTGATGTTCAATTAAGATAAATCGTAAAAGGTAATTTATACTTATCATTGCTAGACGGATGGGATTACAGTTTCAGTGTTTAAACTTCAATCAAAATGGTATTGAATTCTTAAACAATACGCATTATTCGATATTCATAGTGGTCAGTTACCTCTCGTGGATGATCAAAATTTAATATTTATTGAGTACAAATTTATATGAGAACTGTAAATAAAATATATATATCGGATATGACTTAAAATAATATTAATAATTTCCATATGTATATAATATGTCAAAATATCTTTTAGTGTGAAAAGATAATTGCAATTCTTATTTTATAAATGAAACGTCGGGAGTATGTAGTTTATAGTCAAAAATAAATCGCGTAGTAAATCCGAAAATATTAGTAACATACAAAAGAGTACTCGTTAAAATCTTAGATCTCATTATTATTTTATATTTCGTTTATGGACAAACGTTATTTTTTTAAAGGAATAATTGAATAACTATTACTAGTATTGTACATTTAATATTTATTTATTAGAGTCGTAATATTAAGAATAGAATATTCATTGTATAACTCCACATTCTCAAATTGATTATGCTTTTAATACCTGTAATTATATAACATTTATATTTAAATATCAAAACAATAAATTTTCAGTAAATATTCTAAATAAATATTACGTTTTACATAGGGTACATATTTCTGTTTGTTGTAATTTTTGTTTAAATATTAGATTTCAATTCTTTAAAGAAAACATTACTACCTTTGCATCGCCACAAATTTTTATCTATTGCATGTCGCATTACACCGGCCGCGTGAAAGAAATAAAACTAATATGACGGCGTCACTGAAATCTGTTGGTTCTTATTATTACTTGATGGTACTGTCATCAGTGACAGTAATCGACAAATGCAAAGATGGGTCGAACACTACACTGGACTCTACTCGCAGCCAATCAGTATTGAGCCACAAATTAAAAATTTAATTCCAAAATTACCCACCTGGTATGAGCTAGACGATGACCCTACAGCAGAGCAGTTTCAAACCGCCATGAAACAACTAAAATGTGGCAAAAGTCCTGGACGAGATTACATCTACCCTGAGCTGCTTAAATTAGATTTTATTGCTCCGCTTATGCATACTCTCTTAATAAAGTGCTGGGCCGAGGGGACGGTACCTCAGGATATGCGTGACGCCAATATCATCACCCTTTACAAAGGGAAAGGTGACCGCGGTGATTGCAACTCATATCGCGGCATATCCCTTCTGAGCGTCGTTGGTAAACTAATAGGTCGAGTGATTCTTAGTAAACTACAATGTCTTGCCAATCGCGTTTATCCTGAGGCTCAATGTGGGTTCCGGGCCGGGCGATCAACCACCGATATGATTTTTACATTACGTCAGATCCAGGAGAAGTGCAGGGAGCAGCAGACGCCGCTCATCATAGCCTTTGTAGATTTAAATAAGGCCTTCGATACCGTGAGCAGAGAGGGACTGTTTGAGTTGCTCGAGATAGTTGGGTGTCCTCCAAAGCTGCTCAAACTCATTAGATCATTCCACGAAGAAACGAAAGGATCTGCCGTTTTTGACGGAAAAATGTCGGAACCATTTGATATGCGCAGAGGCGTGCGACAGGGTTGCGTACTGGCACCTACTCTGTTCGGCATTTTCTTTTCGTTGCTTTTAAAAGTAGCCTTTGGTGACAAACAGCAGGGTGTGCATCTGCACACACGGATTGACGGGAAACTCTTCAATATTGCTCTCTTAAAGTCAAAGCGCAATCGGGTAGATCTGTTCGCGGATAGTCTTCTTTTTGCTGATGATGCCGCCTTTATTGCCACGTCTTCTTATGAACTTCAAACCATGATGGATAAATTCTCTCATGCGTGCAATCTATTTTCAATGTCCATCAATGCTAAGAAGACTCTAATATTCGCCCAAGGATTTGCTGAAAAACCAGTCATACTGCTGCATGGTGTTCCCTTGGACGTAGTAAGTAAGTTTTGCTACCTCGGTTCGACCGTAACGAGCAATCTGTCGCTTAGTGCGGAGATCGATATACGCATCGGTAAAGCGGCGACCATGTTCGGGAAGCTTAGAACAAGAGTATGGGACAACAACCACCTTACTGTCCGAACTAAAATACTTGTTTACCAAGCGTGTATCTTGAGCATACTCTTGTACGGAGCAGAGACCTGGACATCGTATGCAAAACAAGAGTACAGGCTTAACGCTTTCACATGCGTTGTGTGCGCAATATCTTGGGAGTTACGTGGAAGGACAGGATCACAAATGAAGCAATCCTAGCGAAAGCACAACTGCCTAGTCTCAGCGCCCTCCTTAAACAACGTCGTTTGCGCTGGGTGGGACATGTGCACCGTATGGATGCTTCTAGACTACCTAGAAAGGTCTTTCTGGGTGCTGTAGCGAATGCCAAGAGACATGTAGGACGTCCGTTGCTACGCTTTAAAGATTGTGTCAAGCGAGATCTCACTTCCTTTGGTATCGAGAATAGGGAATGGGAGAAACTCGCGGAAGACAGGGATCGATGGAAGCTTCGGATTGCACAAGGGGTCAAGCTACACGACACAGCGTGGTTCGAAAAACTCGCCACCAAAAGAGCCAAACAGCAGGACAGCAATAACATGCCAGCAGGCGCATCCGTTGCGTTATGCGCCTGTTCCAGATGCGGCCGGCCTTGCCGATCCAGAATCGGTCTGCATAGCCACCAACGAAAGTGTCTATTATAATCACACACTCTCATAAATCAAATCATCTGTAATAGATGAAAGGGCCAATGAATATTATTTACATTGTCATTTAACCACACAAGTACTCAACGCTATTTTGATCAGTGATTTAAATTAATGTTGTTCTCAATATTGAACATGCGTACATGATGGCGTGATTTGAGTTGTGTATTAATTCAATTATCTAGTATGCAAACTAAAATATATAATTGCATATATATTGTCAACAATTGATTACATGATTATTCCCATATTCTTATTAAAAATTAAAGTGGAACATTAAAACTGCAACTTATAAATTTTCAATAGAATGTCTGCAATTTGAAAAGTATCTCTTAAATCATGTATTCATAGATATATATTTATTATTATGATGATTTATATTTCTAAATAAAAACGTAAGTAGATTTTTAAAACGAATTATATATTGTATTTACATATAATTTAAGAGATTTATACACTCGAATCTCGTACTTCGAGTACACTCGACCGAACTCAAGAAAATCGTATGTCCTTAAAGAATTTTACAGATTAAAAGTCAGTCGTATAGAAAAATTTATTAAATGTTAATAAAATATGTAGATATATTAATAAAAAATAAATATATTATAGTATATATGACTAATATTATAAAAATATTTAGTAATATTGTCAAACAATCACAAATAAATGACTCTGATCGCGCTAGTTAATTAAACGGTGTTTGTGACGTCATCAATAAATCACTATCGCGGCAAATCCGCATAATAACGTTTACAGATATTGTGTATCGCATTACCGGGTTAACGATTATGTTAAGAGAAGTTGTATGTTATTGATGTATAATGAAGACATACAATACTGTCCTCTGTTGTGTGAATTTGATTAAGGGTTTTAAAATTTCTTATAAGACTACTTGAAACACTATGTATGTACATATAAATGGGAATAGTGTGATTAATAGTTGGATAATTTCGAAGCTGATATTCCATAATCAAATTTATTGGTCCATGAAATAGCAAGAGATTCATCTCAAACTCTTAAGGTCTTTTTTATAAATTGTATAGCTGATTGCAAGATTGCTGATTGAGTCGTAATTCAAAACAAGGTCTTTTCAAAACTGTCATTATAACGATTACTGAAAAAGATGAACTTTATTCTACATTTCCATATAAATTTATAAACAAATATTCTTATTTAAAGCCAATAGTCATTTAAATTATATATTTAAAAGTCCTTAAACCTACACCTGGTTCGCAAGTCCCAGTCACAGTTGAAGCTCCTCTCCTTGCAACGCTATGGACCCGGCACACGCATTGAGTGATGAGAAGTTTCGTCCCATTTACGTAAAATATAGTTGATGAAAAAATAATAACATAATTATGCTAGCCTTTCAGTACTATAATCAGGTCAAAAACAAATTTGAAGTGTACATTAGGTCAGTTTCTTTCTGCTATGTTTATGTTTATATACTTATTTGAATGTAGCGTAGACTTGGACAACTGTAATCAAACGTCATTTCAGGCAATTTTCACTGGCCCATAGCTGAACATGATTCTTTGGGCTGTCACGACGTTTAATATCAAGCTGCCTGCATCCATTTACTTCTAGCAATAACCAATAGCTAATCTGATCTACTCTCCAAGGGAATATCTTCCAATGCTCCTTTTGTAATCATCAATTCAAAGCTATAGCCATCACTCTAAGAATGCAACCCTCATAACCATCTTGGTCGAATAATTTCCGATTATTTTCCACTTACGACTTATACAAATAATATTTATCGTATCTTTTTTAAATAATTTTATTTTGTTTAAAAAAAGACTTTCAATTAAATAAATTTAATTCATTAAATCATATTATGTTGTATATAATTTCATAAATTATCAATATGAGTTTGTGGTGAATCAAAATTCAAATATTATACATATATGAAATAACAACGTGTTAGTATTATATTTGATATATATAACAATTATGTAAACCAGTTTTTAATAAAGTAATAGATACCCCACATCATAACTAAAGAAAAAAATTGCAAATTACTTTTAAGACTGTTTATAAAAGAATTGTATTAAAATACCTATCAATAACGAAGATTGGGTTACCGGTTTAGTTCTACAACTTTAATGGATGTTTAAAAGTTAATGAAATTCAATATTCAAAAGGATTACCTACAGTAGTTAAAATTATGGGAAAATAACAAATAATAATTAAGTTTGATCTTTCTATAATGGATCGAAATAATGTTTGAAAGAAAATCGAAATCTTAATTTTTAATTATATTTTTGGTTTAAAATAGTGGACTATTCTATATAGTCTTTTAGCTAACATTGTTTTGGTTAGAGATATTGTGAACAACTCTGCGCTCATCATTCAACTATACCCTCTTTGAAAATATTATATATATGAAACAAAATTGGAAGGATTAAACATATAATACAAAAAAGAAAATTATATATTTATATACCCAAGTTTCTGATGTTTCACGGGCAGTTGAGATGAAAATACACTTCTGACAGATCACTTTAAAAACGAAAAAATATATTTTAAGATCATCCAGGTTAATTATTAACAATATTTATAATTTATGAACCTTTATATAAATGAAACTATATTTTTCAACTTATATTTCACGGGCAGACGAGATGTGAGTGATCACGGTTGCTATAAAGTAATCGAAACATCGGGAGTATGTAGTTTGTAATCAAAAATAAAAATATCTATTATAAGTCTGTGATTATCAGTACATCCGCAAAATATTAGTTTCATTTAAATGAATACTCGAAAATCTTAGATCTTATTATATCTGTATATAAACAATATTCAGAAAACGATTCCTTTTGTTATAAATACGATCGTCGTCCAACGCTTCATTAAAGGAGCTTATTATTACCTCATCAATATATAACTAATGCTACGTTCACTATAATAACTTTCAACGAAGGCTTTATGCACTTTTACATTGTACCTATGAATAATTTTCAACTTTAAATCAAATACTTGTATATTAAGAACATTATTTTAAGTTAATGAAAAGGTTAACTTTATTTTTGTATGTCTTCTTACAAGGAATTGATGTAAGAACTCATACAAATTAGTAAGTTTTTACTTAGTAACAATGTACTATTTTACTTTGATATTTAGAATGTATTTTTTGATTTCAAAAGTCAAAACGAAACTTCTCAGCATTCAATGGATTCACCGTGCGGGTGCCGGGTCCATTGCGTTGCAGGGAGAGGAGCTTCAACAGTGCCTAGGACTTGCGACCGAGGTGTAGGATTCTATAATTTCGATAAGTAACGTCACTTGTCTAGCACATACAAGTAGAATATTTACTGATGACATATCACTAAGCTGGTCAAGAGATACACCCTAAAGATCGTGCTGGTTTATGCACCAAATTCAGCACTGCTATATATGACGCAGATATTCTGTATGAAGACATATCAAAAACTCTGCAGAACAGCTTTGAAGGACACAACACTTTGTAATGATAGATTCTATCCCTAAAGTGGCGATAAAAATTCTTCACGAACCCTTTAAAGAACTTCACGGTTTTTTAGTGAGACAAACCTGTACAGTCAATCTGGGTAACTTTGATTCATCGGGTAACTTTGACAGTGGGACCATGAACTAGTTTCGATTATTTTTTCGCATGAAACCAACACTATACATATATGTTTATTTTAGATTTGCGATTTTAAATAAGCTTCCTAAATGCACTTTAAAAAAAGTAAGTTGTGAAAATAAAAAAACGTCATAAAAGTGACAAGCTACACATTCCCGTATTATACACTTGTTGTCATGAGTAGATCAACACAAGGTGGTTGAAAATGGCCAGATAAAAGAGAAATTATTAAAATTAGATAAGATGATGTTGTATCTCCAGTAGATAACAGTAAAATCAGTATAAAGCAGCCTGGGCTCTACACAAGTATTATTGACGATTTGCTCTATATGGAGTGGGGAGAATAGACAAGTTATGCTCAAGATTTTACAAAATGTTTGTTTGTTAAAATTATTTTTGCTTATTTTCTTTATAATTTGAATAAAAATGTTAAATTAAAGGAGTTTTTTAAGCGTTTTTGATGGTGTTAAACAATGTGTGTAACATTGCCAAATGTTGTAGACTGATTCTTCATATTTTTTTTTAATATAAGACAAAATTGCAAAATGTTCGTTTTATTGTGTCACATGCATCCATTAGTTAATAAATATATACCAGAATGTTACCCAGATTGATAAAAATAATACTTATTACTACATTTTTATGCTTGGCTCCGTGTGTTTCAAAGTTACCCATCTTAGGGGGGTAACTTTGACACACACTAAATTTAGATTTTATACTATATTGGTATGTTTTATAAACTTTCTGTGGATGTCTAGAGACGGAAAGTAATACGAGAGCACTGATAAAATAAAAACACCCGAGGGATAGGTTTAATTTTTTTAAATATAGTATAAAATATCACCCTTATCTGTCAAAGTTACCCAGATTGACTGTACTGTAAAGCTTGTTTATCAGTCAGAAATCGCTTAGCTATGAAGAGATCTACGCTGTTTCGAGTTTCTCTTAGGAGTTTATCCAGACAAAGTGGTTCATCAGAAAATTAAGATATTGCTCAGTGATTGCGTCAGCTGAGTGTGATAGTGGGTAGAGTATATTATGCAGAAATGACAGCCATTGAGCATCCAGATTTTAGACGAACCAATAACTGAAGTATAAGATGTTCTTGTGTTCAGTGAGAAGATGGCATCCCTAAGGAGATAAGGTGAGGTCAGAAGAGAATTTAAGATAGTATTACAAGTAGCGCCATCTTTACGGTACTAATTATAATATACTAAAATCTTTAGAAATATTTTTATGACTGATTATATAATTAACTATAGTACCATTGTAATTTTATAATGAAAACATTTAAGTATCATCTTATATTTGAAAACTATTAATACTGGCTTCAGCCATTTTGTGAGTTATTGGAAGTAACGCTGAATAATAAAAATCATGTCTGAAACTGGAACAATAGTTATCAGAGGCTTAATATTGAAAGAGCCTATGTACATCTTAAGACTGATATATAATGACGTAAATATTAACATTATTAATATTTATTGAATAATTTAGGAGCTCAAAACTAATAATGAGCCAAAAACGTGAGTCGTGACACAAGTCGAAGTAAAATCTATGTGATATTTGAAGTAAGATTAGCATCTTCATGACGCATTCTTCCTCTGATGTATTAAAGGAGTATTTTAATCCATTAGCTGAAGAAAACCGAAGTATTGTAGCCTAGGGGAGTTAAAATATATACAATAGAAGTTTTTATATATTTTTTTACATTAATGATAATTATTATGCTGAACAGTATATGATGCTTAAATTTTTTGAATATTTTTTTAACGAACTTTTACGTAACGGCCAGTTTGAACCGGAATTTTATTTATCTTTTTTTTTGTTGTCGTAATTTTATAAATTGCAAAAATATACTATTAATCCTTATATTATGAAATATGATAATTATCTATTATAAATGACGTGAAACTCATATTTAAAGGTCATGCAGGTCATGTTTATTAGGCATAAAGAACTGAATATACTCTTAATGAAACTAATATGTCCAGATTACTATGCTGATTTTATTATATTTAAAATCTACATACTACCGATGTTTCGGTCACATCTCTTCTGCCCGTGATCACAGTTGCTGCAAAGTAACCGAAACTTTGGATGCATGTAGTTCTTTAAAAATAATAAAATTGGCGTATTATATATACGAAAATATTAGTTTCATTTAAATGAATACTCACGAAAGTCTTAGATCTTATTTTGAATATGCTCAAATTTTTTTATATTATTTGTGAATCAAAAAGTCCAAATTTCTTAAGAGCTTAGTTTATTCCTACTTGGTTACGTTTCGCTCGTTTCGTTTTATGACTTAATATAAATCCCTGTTACCGATGCTTGGTCATCAAGATACAGAAACTCAGTGGAGACCAAAATTCGTGCCAAAATTTAATTTCGTTATATTAGATTGTTTGATAGTCGTGTTAATGAAGCAAGTAAATCTGAATTATGTAAGAAATAATTCTATTTAATTTTATGTTTTTATAAAATGTAGTTAGTATTTTAAAATAAGGAAGAAAGGAAGAGTTAAGAGAGCTTAGGAAACTCTAAGTGGCTTCTTTATTAAATTTTAAGGTCACAAGAAAAAAATAAAATCATTATGATTCAGATAAATTTATATTCAAAGGTCAATAACTATTACCAAAGATCTAACTCTTCTAATTCTTAGCTATTGTAAAACTTTGATATTATTTATAATAAATATTACATTCTTTTAAATTTGTAATTTAATAAAGCTGATAAATAATCTTTATTTATTAGTCTTCAATAAATAATCTTACCACAATTAAGACTTCGCTTTAAATTGTAATATACAGTTGAACTTATAAAGGTTTAAGCAATAACGAAATTTAACTTCATATCAAACAAGTGGTTAGAAATTACAGAAAAATGTCTGCTTTCTCTCGCTACAAAAATAAATAAAATAAATCAATGAATTATATTTTAAATCTTAATATCGTAAGAATATCAAGACACATTGAAAATTACTTACACCAAAATTAAAATTAGAATTACGTATTATTGTTAAGCCTGAAGTTAAATTATTTAATAATATATTTCATAAGCATTGGTTCTTGTTATCTTTATTTAATTTAAATCAAAAGTTATAACAATTATAAAATTATAACAAAATCTTTAATATTTCCAGTAATTAATTCCATGTTTTGAATAATTAGACCGGAAATTCCACGTATCTAAATTCAAACTACATTATGTTATATTCAAACGGCCGCCGTCCGTGAGTACGGCGCGGCGGGGCTACATATTGATGACGTCATCGCTACCACAATCAGCGCTAATTCTGATGAATCGCTTCTGTTACTGACACTTGCAGTTTCAATTTAGAATAAATAATTATGTTGTGGACATAACCGCAACTTGTAAAAGGCGTTGGATGTATCCAAAATTTATATTTCTACATATATTATACATTAATTATGTCATATATAGAGTACTTATAAATCTATGTGTAGTCTTATTTATCCATAATTATTTGGCAAAAGAAAGAAGCGAAAGTTTAGCATGTATGTACGTACTTTTTCTGGGGTAAATGACATTGAAGGCGAAACATTCTTTAGAAGAAAATGAAATTGAAAGAAAAAAACTATAAAGGTTTTAATAAACTTAAGAAATTCCTACGTTATTTTAATATTACATTAATTATTTACAGTTTAAATTACCATTTCAAGAAGATTTGTGTACTGCAAAACTAAAAGTTAAATAAGATATTACTTCATATAGGTACGCAATCTTTTCATAAGTTCAAAAACGCCAACGAAAATGTATAAACTCAAATTCCAGAACTGTATAAAATGTATAAATGAAAATTCCAAGTTCAGAACATACAAAAATGTTCAGAAAAACACTCCTTTTATGATAAAATTTCAACATAACCATAGAAAAATTATGAAGAATTCGAACTAATGTGTATGCAAAATTCTATATAGTAAACGATTCAGCCAATTCTTCTCATCGGGTTAAGAAGTTCGTAAGGTCATCAGTTATTCAATAATCTTCGGACAGTTCGTGCTCTGTGTGAGAAGTTCCATAAGTAGGGAAGATGAATAAAACATTGGTAATTTCATTATTCCATGTCATTATGTCTACGTGACATTTGTCATTTTATGACGTGTAACGGGTTCATGGAGTTTTTAGTTTTGTTTGCAAAAAATGTAACAAAAATAGTACAGGTTAAGTTAAAAAATAAGTAAAAAATACATATGTTTTGTTATATGGTAAATTTTTCATAGTTATGTTTTTATTGTAGTCGTATTTACTTAGTTATTTGGCTTTTTCTATCAATTAATTTCCTAAATCGCATATTGTTTACATATATATTTTAAATAGACTACTTATTTATTTTCATAACACTCGGATATGTTTTAAAGAAACTAATGACTTAGAAATAATAATACGAATTTAATGTTTTCAAAAAATAACGCAATACAATTAAGTTTCTCATACTTAATATACACCTATGTTACATATAGATTTTTTTTATGTTACGTTAATGTATTCAAGGCAAATTAATAAAATAAATATATCAAATATTTTTGTATTTTTTAAGTAATACTTCTTAATTCTTAATATTAATCATAAAAAAGCAATATTAAAGGTGAACTTAATACTTTCTGACTAAAATGTACGTAAATATTGTATATGCTGTTTATTTTTTAAATGTGGCTACACAGATACACATCGTGCAGTAAGGCTGTGGTTTCACTGAGGGAAATCCTTTGAGAATGTTCCCATTAGAACTCACTACTAATACCGCACTAAATCATATGTATGAAATACTTTAAATACCTATTAACATAAATAGTCATAGATTTAATTATATTTATATCCAGACGTTTTTACCCAATCCGGTAATGGCGAAGTCGTCAAATAGACTGAACGCAAATCAACTATTTTTACTGCCATTTTGATATGCATTGCGCAGAGACCGTTAATTTCGTATTTTATGTAATCGTAAAAAAGGGAAATAGATTTTATAGATGGCAATGAAAAGAAAAAAAATCATTCACACTGGAATGCAATTAAACGTATTTATTGGTGAGGGCGTTGAAATGGTTTTGTGTAATCACAAGCGAATACTGTCGGGTTTATTTGTGCTGTTTAAGTAACTTTAATTACCCTCATTAAAGTTAGAACGTAAGTCTCGTACACTTAACTTGCTAGAACTTTGCACTTATATCAGTGTTGCCACTGTTATAATTACTGTAATGTGGGGTAAAATTTCAAAATTATTAAAGAATAAATATTATAATAAATATGTTTTTTTTTTATATAGAATGTTATCTTTATGATTTGGATTGTCACAGCACTCGTTTAAAACGATAGCAATAAAGTGTTGCCATAAACAAGACTCCCATCTGCTGTTTTGCGATATGTCTTAACGACGTGAAATAACTTGTCTTATGGTCGGTTCACATTGAAAGCGGATATATGATAAAAATATTATTTTAAAATTAAATATAAACTTATCAATAAAAGTGATAATTTTACATCAAAACAGTAAATATTGTTATTAAATTAATATAAAAAAATAAAATTGTAGAAATTATACTATTATATATACACTTTTTGTATTTTCTATTTTATAAATTCTACTTATTTAAAATAGTCGTATCACTAACAACATCTTCCGCCCGTGAATGTAAACGCAGCCTTATTTTGGTACTATTATAGTTAATAATTAAAATGTATTACCAGTAAAGGATTAATACTGCAACATAAGTTATTTTAACTGGGAGATATATTAACACGTTTCCACTGTTTTAGTCTGCTACATGGTAGATGGTAACATTTATTTAAACATATGAATATACATATATGTCCTATGTTTTTGTGTGTGTGTGTGTATGTGTGTGTGTGTGTGTGTGTGTGTGTATAATTATATTGGTATTATATACTTGTAATCTTTTTACAGTTGAAAATGAAAATATTATGTCATCTCTATTTTAATTTTTGTAAATATGTATAAGAAAAAAATAAATTACAAATTTCATTAATTACACTTAACTAGATTCTTAATTAACCTTCTTTTTTTTGTTTAAGTATTTATTAATGTAAACATTATTTTTTATAAGAATTCATTAACTATTTTTATAGAATTTTAAACAAGAAAGCCGTAATTCGTTTTGAAGTGAGTGAAATAAACAAAAAAAATATTTATATTATATACTGTAATATAGTAATTAAATGATGTTACAGAGTCGTTTATAACACTTAGGTCACCTATAGTAGGTATAGCATATATAGTTTTTGCCCGCGACTTCGTCCGCGTTAATTTCGTTATTAGTAATATATGTATAGGTGACTGGGCGCCATATATATACAGGGTGACTGGTGGATTACTATCGATATTTGAGGACGTGATATTTGACGATCATATATGACAAAATAAAAATTAATATAACATAAATATTAATAAACTTCTAAGTAAAGTTAACCAAAAGTTATGTAATTAATTACGCATCGTGTGAACACCCTACAGATTACGTATACACACACACACACACACGTGGTGTTGTATCAGCACGCCGCCGCACGCGTCCACACTTGGAACGCTTGGAACGTGTCCACACTTTATTTATTTATACGGAAATTTGGTCAAAAATTAAGTACCTATTTTTTTACATAATTCGAATGAGAATCATGTACCGAGTATTCTCCTTAAATATTGATAGTAATTCACCAGTCACCCTGTATATTAATTATTTCTGGTGAAACTATAATTTGAGAAAGTATTTACACATTTCATTAATCTTATTCAAAGTTACCTAATACTTCGTAAAAGAATCTAAGAGAAAAAAAGTGTTTAGAAACTTTTACAACTACATTTATTTATACACATTTTAATGTAAATATTTTGAACGTACAAAAAAACCTATACTTGTCTGTCTGTCTTCCTTTCATATAAAGCGAACAACCTCAGCATCTTTAATAGAGAACGAATAATTCCACAGTTGTAGTTGTATGTTGCTGAAAGTAATTTACTTGTATTATTCCAAATCATGAACATAATCATAGAAATCCATGGTCAATATTAAAAAATAATTATAATAACTCTTACTCAGTAACCTTAGTACGAGTTTGCGAAGTACGAGTACGAGTAGTACGAGTAGTAGTTAGTACGAGTTTACGTGAACTACAAACGAAGGTTTTCTCGTTTCTCATTCAATATTAACTAATAATGTGGTAAGGTTTGTGAATGAAAATCAATTAATATTGGATTTCTAATGTAACTCGATTGTATATTTGATGTGAAAAGACAACATTGTTACCGTACTGATAACTATGAATGGCATAACAAAATAGTAATGACTTATTACTTTCATATTATTATATGAAAATAAACAATTATGTACTGTGAAACGTCTCGATTATATGAGATGAAACCTCTCAGTATTCAATGTATTCACCGTGCGGGTGCCGGGTCCATCGTTGCAGGGAAAGGAGCATCAACAGTGACTGGGACTTGCGACCCAAGTGTAGAAATTACAAAATAATAAAAAACGTGAAGTAACATTCGAAAACTGTAAGTTGCATTTAAATCAATACATACGAGTATTATAAAACATAGTTTCCCGCCGCGTCTTTTAGCAATAAACAGAAAAACTACTGCACCAATTATTATCAAACAGTTTTTTCCACTTGATAGCGTGATTCTCGAGGAAGATTTTAATATTAAATTTTTTATGGTTTTGTATTGATTTGTATGCACATTAACGATATTTGTTAAAGATATCGGATAAAAATGTGCCATCTGTCAGCTTTGTCTTGATTTAACTCAAAAGTAAGTACATACTCAATACATTATACGCAATATAGGCTATTTTATATTTTTTGTAAAGTACTCCTGCGAAGCTCGGCCGGGTATCTAGTTAAGTAAAAAGAACTTGTTGAAAAGCGAACTGTAAAAAATATTGAGATGAAAATCTTAGGTAAACATCAAAATTATTAACCTGCCGAATCGATGGTTTTATATAAAGTAAAGATCGCGATAAATTTCAGACAACGACATCATAACAGCATACATTGAATATTTAATCAATAAAATTGTTTATCACCAAAATTCTTAAGCGTATAAAATATACACCACGACCCGAAATATTTGAAATGCTCACGTAACAAAAACCTCGAGGAATCCTTGCACAGACTTGACTATACAGGGTGTTCAAATTGATAACTTCTTATTATGAAATATATATATTTTAAACATATATACAGGGTGACTGGTGAATTACTATCAATATTTAAGGAGAATACTCGGTACATGATTCTCATTCGAATTATGTAAAAAAAAATAGGTACTTAATTTTTGACAAAATTTCCGTATAAATAAATAAAGTGTTGACACGTTCCAAGTGTTCCAAGCGTGGACGCGTGCGGCGGCGTAGTGTTGTATCAGCACGCGTGTGTGAGTGTGTGTGTATACCTAATCTGTAGGGTGTTCATAAGATGCGTAATTAATTACATAACTTTTGGTTAACTTTACTTAGACGTTTATTAATATTTATGTTATATTAATTTTTATTTTGTCGTATATGATCGTCAAATATCACGTCCTCAAATATCGATAGTAATTCACCAGTCACCCTGTATATTTTTAATAAAATAAGAATAAAATAAAGATACTTATATGCAATCGATAGAAAAATAAATCATACAAATTATATGAAATTAGTTTATCATGTATATGTCTAGATGGCGCTGTTGCGCTGTAATTAATATATTAAGCCAAACGTTTATGAGAGCCAAACCCCAAATTCCTCAGCAATTTGTATATCTTGAATACTTGACATAACATAATTCTCAATACTAATTCGCGGCGAACATTGCATACGCTACATTCCGCCAGGTAGCCACAATTGTAACAATTAGTTGCTAGCTCGCGTGATAATGCCACGCTACCATTGTATATTATAATAAATCACAGGGATGTAATCTAACAATTATTAATAAATAATTATATATATTATGCTCAAACCTTCTCAATGTGAGAAAGAGGCCTTTTCTCAGCAATGAGCTCTGATAGGCTGCTGACGAATTATAATATTTAATTATTTTTCATTTTATCTTACTCGTTATATGATAAATATATTTTTATTGAAATGTAAACTAACGAAAACTTTAAGGACTTATTATGTAGCTATATGTATTCTTATTTTATTTATATGAGTTATTTAATTCGATTTTACACATAAATAAAAAAATGACAAATTTTACCTCACAAGATTAAAAGTTTATTGTTATATGTATATGTATGTGGTATATTTTAGACGTGATTATTTGAAAGAAATATAATAAAGTAACCAAGTCCATCCCTGTTGTTTTTGATTAGGGTTGACACGTGCAACAGGACTTCTAATTAGTTTAAAATTTCCCTACACGGCCTAAATACTCTTTTTCAAGTATTTAGACGAGCAGGAATGGTTGATTTTCATACAATTTCCCTTTAAAACAAGCGTTTAATTAAATTTTTCTTTAATTCGTTTTAAATTACGTAACTGAGGTCAATGAATAAATAAATTTATGAAGCGGTTTTTACATTTTGAATTCGTGTGTTCGATAATAGGTATAAGTTGCATTAAAATAAATACGTTTCTAAATGAGCTCTAAAATCATTTTCCTTTCAAAGGAATAACATGAAAATTCCTAATAATATTCCCCAACAACAATAATTAGAAACCTGCTTATGGGGTAAAATTCAAAAAAACTTACACGGCTTTCCCGAAAAGGCTGAATAAGTAATTTGGGCGTTGTAGTAAATCATTCTAAATAGCTCCCCTAAACGTAGGAAAACTTCTAAAATTAGCTATAAGTGCTGTTGACTTGCTCGTAAATTAATGTAAACACATAAAACTGATCATCTTTAGGGACCAGAGTTCGTTGACCCCCGCGTCAATGTAGCTTGTATCAAATTGAATACCTTTTCAATGTGAATTAGCAATTATTTTGATTTGACATCTCAATAGATATGTAATTTGATTCTTGTTTTGACTCGCAATTGTGTCTCATATTTTAAATCAACGTATTTTATCGTTTGTTATATATGTATCGCATTTATTAAAATCAAAATAAATACAAAATCATCTTTAAATTCGCTGTAAATAGCTTAGTACTTAATTTATTTTCTTTGAGATATACAGGGTGACTGGTGAATTACTATCAATATTTAAGGAGCATACTCGGTACATGATTCTCATTCGAATTATGTAAAAAAAATAGGCACTTAATTTTTGACAAAATTTCCGTATAAATAAATAAAGTGTTGACACGTTCCAAGTGTTCAAGTGTGGACGCGTGCGGCGGCGTGCTGATACAACACCACGTCACGACACGCGTATGTGTGAGTGTCAGTGTTTACCTAATCTGTAGGGTGTTCACACGATGCGTAATTAATTACATAACTTTTGGTTAACTTTACTTAGAAGTTTATTAATATTTATGTTATATTAATTTTTATTTTGTCATATATGATCGTCAAATATCACGTCCTCAAGTATCGATAGTAATTCACCAGTCACCCTGTATATGGGGACGAAAAATATCTATATTTATAATAATAAAATGTACTGATATAATGAAATGTAAGACTTTCGCGAGTATTTATTTAAATGAAACTAATATTATCCGGATTACTACTAGTATTTTAATCGCGTACGTGATCACGTTTGATGAAAAGTAACCGAAACGTCGGGAGTATGTACATAGTTTTAAAATAATAAAATACGAGTAGTAATCATAATAATATTCGTTTTCGTTCTCAATATATTTTATTATTTATGTTAAACAAATTATAAGTTTGAAATCACCAACCCGTCTTGAGCAAGCGTGGTGATTAATGCTCAAACCTTCTCCATGTGAGAAAGAGGCCTTGCTCAGCAGTGGGCTTCTGATAGGCTGATACAGGCAGGCATACAGGCATGTTAAACATATTACGTAGCTACAATAAGATGTGATAAAAGTCCCTGTGAACACAAGACCCGATGTATAAGTCGCTTATTTAGTCAAAAGTAACAGTTGAGTGGAATGAGTTTGTACCGTGTGCGCGTGACAAGAAGACTTTATTATATAAAACAGCTTGTACTACATTGATATATATATTAAACTTATAACATATATAGTATAGTATAGAAAAGATAATCATAATTTAGGTCACAATAAATAAATTATCTTATATATAAAATTCTCGTGTCGCGGTGTTAGAGAACTCCTCCGAAACGGCTGGACCGGTTTTGATGAAATTTTGTGAGCATATTGAGTAGGTCTGAGAATGCCAACATCTATTTTTCATACCCCTAAGTCATAAGAGTTGTTAATCCTTCATTTTTTTTTTCGGACGAAAATTTTTGTTTTTATTTTTTTTATAATGTTGCATTAAAAATATGTACATACATTCCAAAATTGTTACATTTTTATCACCAACCTCTATTTTTTTATGGCAAAACAACGTTTGACGATCCAGCTATTTATTAATATATAATAACCGAACGCTGTCAAATTCATTTTCGCTGTCAATATTGTTTTTTTTCAATCCAAAATGACGTCATTTTTTTTCAAAATGGCGTCTGTTTTTTGGCGGGTTTTAATCCGCTTCTACTAACATTTCTGACTGCATAGCTCCTTTATTCGTAAAGTCGAGTGCACACGTGGTCACAATATTTACACGGTACACGCTTGCTGAATATTTAATCCTTGTTTTATATGAAACTGAGTCTTAATAAAGTGGCGGGAAATTAATTTTGACGTACACCATTTTTTTTGTTCTTTTTTATATATTACGTCTGTTTATTAATGTTTATAAATAAAAGCTGTTTTTATGTGATATCTAATATATTATTGCCAATTCATTGTACTATGTATAATCATGTTATAAGGAAAACGTACAAGTGAATTGATCGCCTTTAACATATAGGATTAGATAGAGCCTTTGTTAGATATAATATTATTTATATTAATATTACAGATGGAAATGGTTTTCCATAAGTACATAAAATATTTGTATGAGATCTCGGAAAGAAAATTATTATTAGCTTTATTGTATATTCCGTATGAACTTAAAGAAATAATTTACACTTTCTTTGAAATTTCCAAATATTAATTTTATGTTTTTTTTAATATATTTACTTACAGTTTAGTATTGCCATTAATATTGTCATAAAGGAGATTTTCTCTCATAATAGGTAACATTTATTTCTTACTTTTACATAGCGTTAGTTTTATACATTGATTTATGTCAAAGGTGGCAAACGAGCAGACGGCCTACTTGATGGTCAGTAGTGACCGTCGCCCATGGACATCCACAACATAGATGTTGCGGATGCTTTGCCAACCTTGATTATTGAGGAAACGGGAGGAGTGGGAATAGGGAAATAGCAGGAAAGGGTGGGAATAGGGAAAAGTCAACCCGCTCTCTCACTCATCGGACGAAACGCAGTCATTAAAGGTTACTTCACGCCAATCTTCTGTGAGAGGGTGGTACTTCCCCGTTCGAGCCAGCCCATGTTCGAGCTGCAGTAACTTGACTACAGCTAGGCTCTACAACCTCTAATATAAAAACAGTAAAAATATACAAAGTATATTTGAAATGACATCATTGGAATTATTACAGTAGTGTAAACGTTAAGTCTGTGGTTAAAGAACTTTATTTATCTCTCATAAAGAACAATGTTCACTTGAATGAGATGTAAAACACAATTCAATTCAAACAACAATTTAGTACAGTAGCAACGAACCATAGAACTCAAGAGCGGTTAATCCAAGTGCTCCCTACAATAATCCAATAGTTTCCTCCTAAAAATCACAAACGTTTTTTCATCAAACACTTCGTCAGGCAAGCCAAGTCTAAGTCTAAGTCTAAGTCTAAGTCTAAGTCTAAGTCTAACAATCAATTGCATCAATCTCTCTATGAAATAATCTGTTAATTGTCTAGGTTCCTGATATAGATTGTAGGTTCAAAAGGATTTCTTTCAATTCTTTCTGATATTGCTTTGATAATTTTTTTTGTATGAACACTTTGAAAGCCAGATAGATCACTTTCTGACACAAATTTATGTTATTTTATTATATCTATGAATAGTTCGATACAGAAAAATTTGACTAATACCACGAGTGTAAAGGATTTGAAAATTCTATTTGATACCAAGCGTACATTACAAGTGGGGCCATATTTGCCATACTTATAAATACCATGATCATTAGAAATATTTCATTAATTAATTAAAATACTGAACAGTTGTAATTTTGTTGCAAACATTTAAGTATCAACCTATTTCTGAAAATCATTAATACGTTTCAGCCATTTTGTAGGACATTACTGGAAGTAAATCTGAACATTGAAAAACAAATACCTCGAACACATAGTTATTGTAATGAAATCAATGGTTTTACTTTCTAACCTTACCCCATTTTAATATCACAAAAACTTTAAAAAAATTTCGGCACCAGAATAAATAAAGACTAGACAATAAAAATTACAGATTTTGTAATCAAAAGTAACATTACGTACGTTAGATAGGTGCCCCTTAAACCTACACCTGGGTCACAAGTCCCAGTCACTGTTGAAGCTCCTCTCACTACAACGATGGACCCGACACACGCACCGTGAATACATTGATTGCTAGGAAGTTTCGTCTCAATAATTTATGAATATAACAATAATAAAATTTTAAGTTTACCGAAAGGATTGATAAAAACACATACATTTAATATGATAAAGTAATTACGAACATCAAAACCTGCATTACAGGACTTATAGTTTTAGTTAAACCAAAATAAAGCTTACTAGCCATATGAATAAAGTTTATATTGATTTATAAGAAACATCTTCAAATCTTACCGATAGTACATTGAACCTACTGTATCGTATTACAAAGGGTGACTTCTATTAGTTCACGGTAATGTTACTGTATCCACTTATATTGAGGCAATTAAATTACCTACACCCTATATATAGCTATAAGTTAGAACTATGTCGCATTATTTTTATCAATTTATATAGTTTTTTATTAATGATACTTTAATTATAAAATCATTTGTTAATAATGATATATATTTTTAGTGCGTATATATATATACTTTTAGAACTATTTTTCATATAACATATTTACACCCATATCTAACTTATATTGTCTTTTAGATACTATTTCAGTACACTCTCATTAAGAGTATAAAATACATTATATTTATACAAAAGGTATCTTATTTCTTTAATAATATGGTTCAAATTATGTTAAATGTATGTGCATATAAATGCACATTCATAGTCAAGTATGAATTGCAAATACGTGAGTGTGGCGCGGCCTTAACAGAATGGGGTTTTGTAAATGATGTTGACATCTTAATAATATTTAATACTTTTTTTATATGAATATTTTATATATGTTACATATTTTTTAGAAACTAAAGTATAAGTAACTACACAATTAAATAGCTCAATGAAATCTCTCAAACGAAATCATTTTCTTTTGTTATTTTAAGCCATGAATTTTCTATAATCTACCAAATCTAAAAAAATAATGATAATCTAAGTAAAAAAAATAAGAAATGATCTAACACTATCAGCTAAGTTCTGAACAAGTTCCCAAGTATATAGGTTACAGTAAGACTAGCACCTTTACTACGTAATTGGTATATATTGCTTTAGAAATTGGAATTTATGTACATTGTGCAAGGTATGTTGACATCTTTATACGAAGGAGTGTTCACCTTTGAATAAACATATATAAAGTTCAAGTATTATAATAGAAATAAAAAAATATACAAAATAAAAACTGTTTGTAATAAATATATATTGTATACCTATTAATATTTAAAATTAAACTTAACTTCAAAGTTTATGTTGTTTATTTAGACCGAAATTTTGTCATTCATAGAATCATGAGAAAGCTATGGTAGAACTACGAAAATTGGATTAAGGTAATATAAACATGTATAAACTTTTATACTTTCTAAAAGTATTTAGACACCACTGACAGACGGTGAAGGAAAACACAGTGAGAAAACCTGGACTTATAATTGCTCAATTATAAGTTTGAAATCACCAACCCGTCTTGAGCAAGCGTGGTGATCAATGCTCAAATCTTCTCCAAGTGAGAAAGAGACCTTTGCTCAGCAGAGGGCTGATGATGATGATAAACCTTTAGGTAGTAAATTTAAAAATAGAGTACAATGAAGTTTCTATGTCCAGGAAGGAGATCAAACTGAAATTACATATGTGATTATTTCCCTTGAGATTGAGAGGAGTTCACTAACTGTTCTGATGATAAGGCACCCATTGGTTTCTCTTTTAGGGAGATCAAAAAGAATCCAGGCTTTAGAATTCCAAGACAAATGAAAGGCTATAGATATTCAGAGAGAATTCTGAAGAGTTTTAAATGGGTAGAAGACATATTTACCAAAGTCTTGTTAAAGGGTTTTTAATATTTATTCTTATATAAGTACTTCACATCGTCTGTGAACATTACAACTGTATAACTATTATAGTTTACGAGATACAGTCCAGTGATAGACAGACAGATGAGCAGCTGAGTCTTAATAACAGGCTCTTGTTTTACCCTGTGGCTACGGATCCTTAAAATTTTATATAAAACCTGAGTCCTAATTTGAATAATTATTCTCAATTTTATTTATAAAAAGTCTACTATGTAATGTTAAGCATTATAATTAATAACAATAATTTTTTATTCTCTGATTAAATAAATCAAATATAAAAGATTTACTAACTCCATTTCTTGTGTACAATATATCTTGTGAGCAATAATATTTAAGCTGACTAATATTACTAATGATGAGAAAAGCCTTTATGTTATGATAACTACAAAAACTCGATCGGAGTATAACAATACGTTCGAGAAAACTTAATTATAGAAAGTATTACTTGCTAGAATTATAGTTTTAATAGTAAAATAGCTTTAGTTTTTTACTAGCTGCTTTTGTTTCAATGTTACGATATTCCTAAATCTTACTTTACATGCTATTTTGAAATTATTACATATATGTAAATTATTTATAAAATCTACGAAAACCTGTTCTGTTACTTTTGCTTGATGAGCAAATATCATTTCATTAATTTGAATTTATTATAATATTTCAAGTATTTAGGTTATATTTACAAATAAATATTTCCTTTGAAAGTTCGGTAACTCTCAAAGTAAACTCTCAAAGTTCGGTCAAATTAAATACAAATTAAAAAAAGTTTGGTACCTTCTGCATTATAGTTTTTCTTTAAACTTATATATATTGCTTTGAAAATGAATCGTATCTTTTTTCAATGTATATACGAATTTAAGTTCAAGTATCCCAAATTTATCGACCTTCAATAAGTTTACATGTGAATTATTTTTCCAAATTGAACACATAAATTGTGTCTTTTAATGATTACCTTCTTAAGTGATGGAGAAACAGAAGTTCTTATTTATTATAAGAGGCTTCCGTTTTCATTTGATATGGATGTTGTTAAGCTTCTAGTGTTTTATTATCACAGTTATTATAATAAGTAATCATAAAAGTCCCATCAAGTGTTAGCATATAATAGCTTAATCTGAATAACTACTTATATGTTTTGTATCAATTTCATTCATTTCCTGTTGCTATTCTAATGAAATTGACCAAATTCCTAGAAGTTAAGCTAATCATAAAAGGAATATTTCTCTATATTTATTATAAATACGCTTTGTAAAATATCTGTAGGAGAATAGTTGTTGTGGCCTATTTACAATCGAAAGCAAAGAGTTAAATATATTATGTATAAGAAAGAAATATTTTTGGATATTAGTGAATAATAAAATATATACTTTGAATACTTTGTAATTTTTTGTTTATAATTTTTCCTTTGTAATATAAATTAAAAGGAATATATAATAACGAATAGAAATAACTTGAGTTTGAATATATCACCTCACTTACGTGGTGGAAAAGAGTCAGGAACTTTTCTATGATTATTTTACTTATATGGTATACTATTATTAAAATATACATCAGTTTATTAAATTACTATAAAATTAATAGATTATATTTCTATAAGGTAAAATATGGACTATATTGTCTAGAACTTACCTTGTGGAGTTACTGGTTCCTGTTTGCCTCTTCATAGCTTCATACACGACACATTGATACCACTACTACAGTTCCTTGTACTATTTCTAAAGTCACTTATAATTCACTGATCGAAAAATGACCATGAGTATATCTTAACACGATTTCAAAAACAATGAGATTTTGTATATACATATGTAGTTTTTAAAAAAGACAACTCTTATTTTTTTTAAATACAGTGTAAACTCTATAGGTATAACGACACTGAAGGGACCGTGCATTTTAGTGCGTTATAAAGAGTTGCCGTTAAATAGAGGGAAGAAAAATCAGAATTAGAAAAAGACAAAGTTTGTTTCAGACTACTGTTAGTACTTATGTACATAAAAAAAAATGTTATAAAGTCTGTTTTTTTTTGTTTGACGTGTTTTGCTGCACCAGTAATGTTGTTGTATTTTTTACGTATTTTATTCATATCTTGCGATATTGAGGCATATTGGTGAAGAACGAATTTCTTAGAAAGTTTGGTATGCATGATTACGACAGTGGAGTTTATTGCGGGCTAGGATAACAAAGCGACAAAAAAACGTACACAGCTGCGCATTTTACTAATTTTAGCAACTTAAAGGGTACTTTTTAATACTTAATTTTGTCGTTATTGAGAGTGTCTGTGACGCTATATAGAGTGTATCATTGTATGGTAGACAAGCTAAACCAACCAGAGTCTTATGATTTCGACGCTTTAGAGAGTTTGTCGTTAAATCGAGTGTCGTTATATGGAGTTTACACTGTATTCTTAAAATTCAGCCTAAATAAATAATGATATGTTTGCTTACATTACACTAGATTATAAGTTTTTCTTTAATACATCGCATAAATAGTATTAATTTATTTTAATGAATGAAATGGGAAACGTTCAGTTTTTAGTTTGACGTTGCAAACCTTACTAAGCATACTGATTTCGATTTAATCTGGTCGCAAAAACAAACAAAAGCTCTTTAACATCACTTAGGTTATTTTCGGACGGAACAACTATACTTAGTCTATTGAAACTTTAATTTCTTCATAATGGCAAATATTATTATAAATTCAATATGTGATTCTCGTTTTTTTAACAAAATATTCTTTATATCCAAATTTTTCATTATTAACAAAATCTTCACTATTTACATTTTAATTTAATTTCATGTAAAACTTTCTTTTTAATGAAGAACAATATTAAAATAACTATTTTATTATTTCAACGTATTTCTTACGGCTAAACTAAATAAATATTTAACGCTTTACTGTTACTTAAATTATCGTAACGAATAAATAACTTTATTATAATAAAAACAGAGTTGAATTTTGAATATAAGATGAATAATAGTTTTCTGTAAATCCCTTTTGTAATTATCACGTAACAAACATCCCAACATACATATCTTTATATTGAAAACATTTACGGAATTTCTCCTAAAATTGGTTGTTATTAAACGATTTCCCGTTATTATTATTGCCTTATCTTTATTTCCCACGATCACTAAACGCGCCGGTATACAAGCTAAATAGGTCGTTCGGAATGATAACGCTTATCAGACAGATGAAGGACGATTATCTTATTCATAAATATTTATAACTAGTTACTACCCCCGACTTGGTTCGCGTTGTATATTAAAAAAGTTCCCGTGTTAGAACACACATCACTGAACACGTAGTGCTTAAAAAACTCGTTGTTTTTGTTTTTAAACTTTAATTAGTTTACTTATAATATATTAATAAGTAAAAATAATTTTTTTCTTGTAAGGCAAAAGTATTGGAAAATAAAATAGTTTAAAAATTTAATTAATTTTCTTTTTATACTATCGGAGTAATTCGCTTCCAACTGCAAATGCCTTATATATTTTTTTATAGCTGGAAGAAATAAACAGATGATTATCTTAAATTTTGTTTTTAATATAAATACTATTATAAATACTGAATA
This sequence comes from Danaus chrysippus, assembly GCA_916720795.1. Taxonomy (NCBI): domain Eukaryota; kingdom Metazoa; phylum Arthropoda; class Insecta; order Lepidoptera; family Nymphalidae; genus Danaus; species Danaus chrysippus. Next base: position 3,755,433 of record CAKASE010000064.1, on the reverse strand, counting down.
ATTATAATCACAAAGGGACTGTACAACAAACTGATTGACCCGTCAGGTTAGTTCACCTAAGACTGGTGCAAGCACAATGATATACCGCGGCCTGGCTTGGACCAAGAAAAGTACGGGGTTTTGTTAATCAATAGGAGTTTGACACCACTTGTCTTGTACTACCCAAAACAAAAGAGGTCATTTAATGATGGTCCCCTTAGAAAATTCAGATAAACTGTACTTGTACTATGTAAACTTTCGATAATTGTTCAACCATATTCAAATTAACGAACTTCTAACTACAATATATTGATAATTATAACTTGACTTAGTGATAACAAGTATTGAAGATTGAATTGGTGAAAGAATTTTAATTGAATTTTGTATAAAAGTATATCAAATTCCAGAATAAAATCTTCTATATAAATAAAAATGGATTGCTGTTCCTTAGTCTCGCTAAAAACTCGAGAACAACTGAACCGATTTGGCTAATTTTAGTCTTGAAATACTCCTGGAAGTCCAGGGAAAGTTTAAAAGGTGAGAAAAATTGGAATAATTGCCGGGAAAATCCTAAAAACAGCCCTTTTCTATTTCCCATACAAACGTTTTTTTTGACATTAGATTTGACAACTAAATAATATGTCAATCTTTCTATTTGATTGAAGAAGGATAAACCTGATTATTTATGGCCTCTAAGACGGAATAGAGTTCGCCTGGTCAGCTACACCTACATATATTACTCTTGACCAAACTAACGCGGACGAAGTCGCGGGAAAAAACTAGTATAGAATAATTTATGTTGTTATAAATACTTAAAATCGACGTCAAACTTAATACTTATAAAATAAAAAAAACATTAATTTTTTATATAAGTTAAATTATATTCAAAAACAAAATAAAGTATAATATATAATTATATAAATGTCAGCTTACAAACAACTCAGTTTTAAGACTAAGGTGTTTTGTAAAATTCTCGGTACAAGATGAAAGTTTCATTTATCATTTCAACTAAGACATTTAATCTCAAACAAAATTGTTAAGAAAAGACTAATGAAAAACTGCCAGCTATTTTCACTTGATATAATATTATGTTATTTTTTGTTTCCCTTACTAAGAAAATATCTTTTTTATTCAATTCTATGTTAAAAAATTATATGGAAATCATAAAAAATTACATCAAAACAAAGCTAAGAAGTACACTTTTTTGATTGGTATTAAAACAAAAAATATTTATTTAATGTAATAAAAAAATACTATTTAAAATAAGTATATTTTTATAATTAAATTGGCTGAAGTAGTTTCTTGAGAACTTTTTCTAGAACCAGCTCAAATTAGATCCGAGTGAAATGTAAATAGCAAAAGTGTAGTTTAATTCTATAATATTACTTAACCAACCTTATTTTGCTAAGATCACCTTAATTTTATTAGATAGACACATCTACTCGAGATGTCTGCTTAAAAAATTTCACCTAAGAATTCTATTTACAACTGAGAGCGAATCTTGGTCACATTATTTAATATATTTTAATATGAAACTAAATTTTGTTAATACTCCAATTGTATGTATATGTATTTTAGTGTCAGTGTTTGTGTGTGTGTGCGTGTGTGTTTGTGTGTGTGTTTTCATGCTATATAAACAATACTCAAATCTCTAATAGATTATATTACATTTAGTCTACAAATCTAATAACAATATCAAATTTCACTGCAATAAGCATTCATTAATCAGATTTGTAAATAACTAATTGCTTCTAAAAATCCAACGTGATGTTTATTTTACAGATGAGATTAAAGCCTTTTGTTTTTAGGAATGAACAAAGAAAATAAAGAAATATTTAAAATTGTAATTTTAATTAACGCAAATGAAGTTTAGTTTATATTTAAAATATTATAATTGACTTAAACATTTTGATGTAACTCATTATCGAAAAGATGTTGGAAAGTTTTGTGCTTGAAATAGAATTTACTACATACAATTGACGAAAGAAAAATGAATAAGTACGTATATATGTGAATCTTAAAAATAGATAATTTATAACATACATAGTATGTTCCTGTTTTCAAACTATACATAGAAAAATTATAGTATTTCATTTATATTGTAACTTTGTGCATACTATTCATTAGTGTGCGAAGTTTTGTGAATGAAAAACCATTTGTTTAATATGACAACGGAAATACGTGGCCAAAGTATATTTAACAATTCATTCATTAATAGTAATATCAATAGAATCGAAGTAGTCTAAATTTATTCTTGGTCACATAAGTAAATTGCAAAGTTATTATTAATAATAATACGGACGCAATAAATAAACCAAATAAATAAATGTAATGCCTTAAGGATCTTACGATAAAATCCAGTATCACAATGTCATTCCTTTAAATACATTGATATAAAGAAAAATAAAACATCATCACTTAGAAAAATAATCAAAAACGTATAAAATTCTTAAGCCACGGTAATAATCTCTAGTCTGACTACTCTACAATGAAACCTATTGATTTTTAAAGCTTACCCACGTTTGGTCAACAGTCTATTTTATGTTAAGTATGTAAGAAAGGTATTTTCCCTTTTAATCCTTATTGACTAGAACAGATAACAAAATATCTATAAAGAATACCATAGATCAAAGAACGTTAAAATATTCTTACTCCGTCGTATAGCTAACAAGGCACTGAGAATGTATTTTATGTCAAATAAAGTAACACGTGCTACAATAATAAATAGATCTTGACAATGTTAGGATGTGTTTTCATTGAAAGGCGGCAGCGATTTACATAAGAAAATATATATTTAATACTTCACAATATCACAGACTAAAGTGTCATTTCTTTTGCGTTGTTTTCCATTACACATGGCATAATATGGCGTGCAAATTGTTCACGTTTGTGCCAAAATTAAACAATATAAATATGCACAAAGTATTTAAAAAGTATTAATTAATATGAAATCTACAATCGCTCCGCTACCTCCATCGCCACTAAGACCGTAGCTTAACAGTTAGCGCGGTCAACAGCTGTGTTCGCTGCGGATTAAAACAATTGATTAATTCAAGTGCATCTGAATGGTGTTTCTGGACAACATCCAGGTCCACGACTTGTATCAACCAGAGCATCTAAAGTGCGACATTCATTACGAGGCTATGCTACATTCGACTTGGTCTCGTTAAATTCGCTATCGTCTTGAATATTTTATATATAACGCGTGATCAAACTATTGTATATATATACGTGCTAGTTCATTATAATATATACATTATAGCACATCGTACGTTTGAGTGTATTTTATAAAATCATAAAATAAAACATATTGATTTGATTTTTAGCATAAGTAGTGCAATATGTATCAAGAATAACAATACACTATGAATGCTAAATCAAATGAATTGTACTTCTGAAGTGATATCCAACAATAATCATCCAAAAGAAATAAAACTTTAAAAAAGACTTTATTATCTCGAAAATTTGTACATAACAGGTATATTTTTATACAAAACTTAATAACATACAATAAAAACGTTATTACAACGTTAAATATTCATAAACTTTAATAATATTGTTGCATTTTAACCTCAATTCATTATTTCAAAGATAATTAATTCTCTTTAAATCCTTAATATCCGACATCCAATAAGAAGAATATCCGACAAATTACGATCCAGGCCGGTCTAATTACTTCAAGACCTGACGATCACTTACAACCGACAGAGATAATAAGCGAGTATAAAACCAGCCAGCGCTGATGAAAATACTACATTTAATACAACCCACATCCTATCAGTACCATTAAAATCATTAACAGATGTTTTATATGAATGTAAACCAAAAAAAAATTAAAAAATTACAATATATAATAAATACTAATATATTTTAAGCTAATTTAACACAACAATAAAAGAAAAATCAATGTAATAGACCACTAAAGTACACAATACATTTTTTCCCAAATTCGCCATGCCGCATTCATCGTGCGACTGTGACAAATTCTTAAATAGTTTTATTAAAAATTTAAGTTACAAAAAACTGCACTCCTCAGGGTTCAATGACCGGCGAAACTGATGTTTTATAGCGCCCTTAGCATTAATCGACTCCCGAGATAAAATCATATTATGACCTAAAATTATGCAATTAAACCGTACTGATGACCATTCATTATATGTGTTGTAAACAATGATAGGAGCATTATATATGACTGTTTTATATACATAGTGTATAATCCAGATCACATAGGAAAAATAGTTCAATTAAAAATATACTCTATTACTTTCTTATTTATGATACAATTTTAAATACAAATATATTGTTGTGACTTAGATAAATGTACACACTGATAGAGACATTTAAAGATATTCACATTTCTTTATCAATCTTCAAGTCATATAATAATATAATAGATTGATGAAGTAATTTGAGAATTGATTTAGGGGAAAAGAATTTATATATAAACGAAATAGCAGATGTCAGAATCTCCTTTTTTTTAAAGGTATTGAATATGCTATATGGGTTGTTTTATAACTACACTAGCTTTCCGCCCGCAGCTTCGCCCGCGTAGAGTTCGGTTATATCGCGTTTCCAAGAGAACCTTTCAAAAGTCTGGAATAAAAACTATCATGTTTTTTCTCAAGGTCAACTCTATCTCTGTACCAAATTTCATTAAAATCAGTTTAATGGTTTAGGCGTGAAAGCGTAACAGACAGACGGACAGAGTTACTTTCGCATTTATAATATTAGTAGGGATTTATGTCCGTACCTACGAGTATGTTCGCGTTAGAGTTGTTTCTGTAATATCAAGGAAAAAACTATACCTATTGAACATTAATATTAAAATTAGGAATTAATTAACTATATGTTATATGTTATTTTTTGATTATCTAAATAAATACAATATGTATAATATTTCTTTAATACTCCGCGCTATCAAAGCTAGTCCCCCCAAACGTTTCCAATTATTTCATTTGATATTTTGGCTGGAAAAGGGAAGTCGTTATTGGTCATTTATCAACGTTAAACTACTCACTTCCTAAATTCATATAACTTTAATTTGACTAATATAACTATGCAATAGAAAAATATATAAAACAAAAAACGCCTCTACTATCGGTGATATATATACATATATGAATATTTTAAATAATGGGTTTATTTAGTATGATAGAAAATAAAGCCCTTTGGCTAAGATAAAATCTAGTTGGTACATTAATAAACAAATTTGTCATTAACATGCCTGACCCATTTAACGTCATAGGTCAAGTAGATGTCTTTTACAATTATGTCATATATACATATATAAATATTAGTGAACAATTGATATTGATATATTATTTTGTGCGTCATACTTATTTTTAAATATGAAAGTCTAAAAACTAAAAATACTCTTTCACGCAAATAGGAATTATTTATACAAATCGAATAAAATAAAACAAAAATATCATACAGCCCACACATAATGACAGAGGAAATATTATCTCTATATACATACTAGAAGACCCGACGAACTTCATATCGCCTTATAATCAAGAAATATCTGTTACTTTTTTTATTTATATTTTTGGAGTTTACCTATTAAAGCCATAAATCTTATTGTTTTGAAGTGCGACAGAATGATTGACATATTAGTTAGTTGTCAAATCTAATGTCAAAAAAGAAACGTTTGTATCAACAACTACTAATAAAATAAAAATTAATTAAAAAAACATTGTCCAGCGAACAAAATTGTGAATCTAAACCATTCCCAGATCCCCTTGAACACACACAAAAAATTTCATCAAAGGCGGTCTAGTCGCTTGAGAGAAGTTCAGTGACATACACACTCACAGAAGAATTATATATATAAAGATATATTCTTATATAAATGTCTATTTGTTCATTCATCAGATGTGTGATACCCACGAGTTAGCTAGCTACCTTGAACTTCGTGCCTCAAGTTCTCTTTAGACGTTATCAATTATCAATAACATATATATTTCTATAACACTTGACTATGTTTTTCTATTTAAGTTTTGATAAATATCAACTTTAACCTTTGATTAGATTGTGTCCAATTAGGAGCTAAAACAGTTAGATAAATAATAGGATCGTGTATATTGTCAACCTTTTCAATTCACTTTTAAATACTCTTGAAAACATTTGTATCTTAATTATAAAGAGTTGGTGATACTGGATTTTTCGCAATTATTTATTTTGTGACATTTAATTAAATAAGTGTAAAAGTATTTTTTATGTATTAGTCACAATTTTTAACTGAAAATTCATAGATATACACTCAACTGTAGAATAAAAACAAAACGAATGAAAAATGTATATTAGATAGGTAAATATTACTTAAGAAAAGTAAAGTCTAGTTTTACGCGACAAATAACCACGAGGCTGAAGACGTCTTCACAAACTATAATTCTATTGTAAACATAAAAATTATTTTTTTTCTTTGAGACCATCATTACACTATAATAAGATAAAATTAAGCTTTTTATTTTCAAATAGATTTTCTTAACATTTATATACAGTTAACTGCCGTAAAGATTTGTTCCGATATACTACATATTTAAATTGAAATACATTCACGAAAATCAAATAAGAAAGTTGATATTGAATAAGTGAGAATTCATGTATGTGTATTCTATTGTCTGTATGTATAATGTGGGTAGTATAATATTTTATCCGCTGACGTCACAAGCGCCCTTTTATTTTACAAGATTCGTTAAAATTATAATCCATTGTGTCATTTAATACCTGGAGGCGTCGGGAGTTGGTCGAAATATAAATTTTTGAAACTCTTAAGAACCCTTAAGCTTGTGGGACTTAGGTCCTAATTAGGTCATTTTCTTGATGAGTTTGTGGAAAATGTTGTAGTGAATTTTACTTATTTAGCAAGTTAGAAAGAGTTAAGATTTATGAGCCTTTGTTTCATTGCGAATGGGTTTTTAAGTTTAAAAGGGAAACAAGTTTAATTGGTTGTTTTATACATTATAAGGATTGTATCTTTAAATATTCTTTAACTATGTAGAGTACTTATAAGTATTAATTGGTTGATTTATTGAGATTATGAGTAGGTATATCCTAATGATAACTTTAGGAAGCAACATTATTAAGATATAGGTCTTATTTTCATCCAGTCCTATAAGGTAATTAGTATATATAAAGTAAGTATATAATACTTTACCGTAAAGCCTTATTTAAGATCGTTTGTTATCTTTTCATTAAACTTAAAATAAACTTTAAACACGTTTAGTAGCCTTTCTGAAACTGTCCATTTGAAATTAACAGCTGTCTGTTATGTTTCTTAATAAAAATATTCTAAATTAATGTTCATAATCCATTTAATTTATAAGCGAGTGTTTTCATTATTAATTTATCTCTAGGATTATTCTTGTAATCAAAATTACAATTTGAATTGTATGATATTAAAACTTCTAGTATACATGAAAAAAAAAAAACAGAAATCTATATGAAAAAAATCAATTTAAATAATTTTATAGACTCTATCGTTTAACACGTTTTATTTCTTACTAAGGTCTTCATTTGTTATAAATAAATGTTTTAAAAATTAAATCACGTAAACGAATAAGCAATGAAATATGTTAATTTTATTGAAGGAATTCATTTATTAAATGAATTGTAATCAACTTTGAATGTCAAGGATTTTTTATTACTCATTTAGGGGTGGCGTGGACACAAAATTATGGGTAAGTAGATATAATCTTTTACTAAAGGGGAAGATAGTAGGAGACCAAAACAAAAAACTTGTAGGAAACGAATCTTAAAGAAGTTGGTTGGTTTGTATTTCGTTATAATAATAATTAATGTACTGTTAATATATATTTATTTAAATTTAATATATATCAGGTGTGATATACAATTAAATATTCTACAAGATCGTGATCCTTGCACCCTTTTTTTTTCAAGGAACATCAGCAATCTCATCTTCCATATCATACAAAACGAAAGAGGATCGAATCGATTGGATTTTCGAATTTTTGACGGTCCACTTGACGTCGGCGTCACCTTCGTAATTACACGCGCCTCCGCACGGCGGCGCTAGTGGCGTATCCAATTTACCCCCACTCCCGTCGAGATCAAATTTACTCGTACGCTTCAAAAATAAGACCTTTCACGAATGAACGAGATTGATCGTGAAAGTGCTTCAATCGTAATAATGGTATGTTTAGTATTTTATATTAGGTACATACAGATTTTATGACGTATGACATATACGTTCAGAAACCGAATACCGGTATGTATATTTAGAAATAAATTATTATGTAATTATGTTTAAATAATTTTGGCTACTAAAGGACTTATGAAGTTGAATTTTTCGATATTATAATACATTTTCTTTTGATATTCATTGAGATTACGTATTATCATTCAATTTGATTATAGTAAAACATTTATATTCAAACGACAAAAAGGCAAATCCAAATCCCAGGATTAACTTCAAAGGGACACCGCAATTCAGAAAATGCGTTTTTATAGAAATACTCGCTTTGATGGCAAAGATTTTGTCAGCGAATTTAGCTTGATAGAATTTAGGTATTTAGATGATAATACGTGTTAATGTTTGTGTGTTATATATTAAATTTATAATAATATACATGTTTTAGTTAAAAAGTATTTATTAAGATAATACGAGAACAGTATGATATGACTTTGTGAGACTTACCTCGAAATCAAAGCCATAAAGTGCAAACATTATAACAAAATAATACATTGTGTAAAGGTTTATTTACTTTGTATATATATTTTTTATATATTTAGTTATGTAGATACATTTTCTCGCCTCCTCTCATCATCCCACACATGTGATGAAGAGATTTGTTACCTATTTTTATACAGTACCTTCTCTCAACTTAGATAAATCAATGATAAATTAAGTATGACATACATTTTTATAAACTTTCGCAAATTGTTATATGAGACAAGGAATTAATATTAAGTCTAATTATTACAAGTAAATACATAATATATAAAATTATTATTTACTAAACTTTTTCTTTTAAAAATTTATATCAGTAAAAGTAATCTATGTTATTTCAATGAAATAAATTCCTGAAAATCAGTTCAGTATTTATATTGTAATTAAATTACAAACATACATACAGTGGATTATAAAGAATTATTATAATCAATTATATGTATATAAAAACATGTAAATAAATAAATAATAGAATAACTTATAAACTAACAAGTATCACTAGGACGGATGAATTTAATTTCCGAACGTTTAATGAAGAACTCTGAATGCAATACATAAATAAATAGACCAACGTTTTGTATTTACAGTTCAAATTATTATTTTAATCGGAATGCTAAATGGCGGGCACTTTATATTGTGGGTAATACGTTCCTGTATTGATAGCCATAATGATCTTGTTCTGTTATACAAATGGCGTATAATGCTTTACACATTAAGCATTCTTTGCTTACTTTAATGTTGTGTTATATTTAACTTAAGCTATTCGTTTATATTAATCAATTAACACCTTAATCATATAGAAATAAAGTTGAAAATCATTTGCATGCTTCAATTTAATCCACACGAATATAATAAAATACAAAGGTAACAGTTTGAATTAACCGTTTTCCTCTATCAATTCAAACTCAATGTGTACGTATGCAAAAACTAACATACTTGTAATTGCATTTTAATCTCTATTGTAACAAGATTAAGTGCTAAACTCGCATCCAAGGCTATGGGTGTAAAAATGGCGTACTCTGTCCATCCATTTGAAGGATTTATTCCGATGGAAGGATCAACGAATAAAAAATTAAAAACCCGTATGTGACATAACGATTCTTAAACTAAATATAAAAATATAAGAACATTTCATCCGTAATATTTTATGTCTTATTTAATAAAGAAGTATCGAAATAATTACAAAACTCGGTCAGACATTATTCAGGTGTTTAAAATTACCGCCGCCATCTTGTCTAATAGAGCAATATTAATATCATAAAATTGCCAGCTCGCCTCTTAAGCGTTTCGCTTTGAATTTATTAAGCTGTTTCAAGTTTAATCTCGGTTATGAACAAAGGTGTATCAATAATTGGAATATTTAGAGTTAATTAGGCTACAACTAGGTGTAAACGGAATGCCGTTGGTGACAACGAATGTAACACTAAGTAATTTAGGTTCAAATGACAACGTCAGATTTACTTCATTTCTTTTTAAATATTCCATTTATGAATTTATTTTGAAGCCAGCAAACATAATTCATAGTTTTCTTTAATATTTATATAAGTTTACAGTGATACAAAGTTGATATCTCTATCTATACGATCTGTGTGCTTTGGATTGGAATAATTTAAAAGAATTGATATTCAGTGCAATATTGCATTTGCTTATAAAAATCAAGATAGTTCCAATAAGAAAACTAATATCGAGCGTATCCGCCCATACGCTGTAAATTTGATTGCAGATAGAACTGCCAGTGCTCTCTAAGTTCTAAGCTTTGCTTTCGAATCGAGTGTACGAGCATAACGTAGGTAGGAGCCGTGCTTAAAGTTATGTCCGTAAAGGCTTTCATATATATATCAATGTAGTCCGATGCACTTCAATCAAAGATCCGAGGCCGTTGTAGGCCGACACACTCAACATAACACGTGCATTACTCACGAAATATTTTCATAAAACCGAACCAAACGCACCCGAACGTCTTCCCCGTCCCTCTCGCCCGGCAAAACCAGTTCAGTTCGTGCCCGGCTGCCGAGCGCGTCGGTTGTTAATGGAACGTTGGACCCCATCGCTGTGTTACGAAAAAACATATTTTGTATCATAACCAAACTAGTGTCGTGGATACATTTACAGTGGCCGTGAGATAGTGTTATTTAGTATTGTGATGTTACGTGTCCCTGATGTTATAGTGTCGGATTTCTCTTAAATAGTGTGGGACGGGTTTCGCCTGCTGCCGCCGGACGCTTTTTCTCTCGGAACTCGGGATATCATTAAGGTATTTATTGTTACACCGACTCATTGTTGTAAGGAATTCTTTCCAGCCCTCATGCTGAATCTGCCGTACCGATGTGTCTCAGTTTACATGCTTGCATTTGTTGCTATGGTATTATATGTTCATTGAGATGTTTGTAGATATCGCCATGCGAGTGAGCGGTAAACACGGTAGTAGGTGCTGTCTTTGAAGCTGTTAATTAGGAGGCATGAACCCTAGCTAACGAGATAACATGCGATTTTAATTTGCATTTACTTAAAAAGAAACTTTCATTTATAAACATCGAGTATTCTAAAGTTAAAAAAAATGATATAGAAAACTTAAAGCAACATTTTTCAAACAATTCGAAAACAAATTCGAAATTCGAAAACAAATCAGTTATAAACTTTTTAGCTGTCTATGATTCTTTAAAAAAGCCTCCAATAGATGGCGTTCGTTGTTTGTAAACGTGCCCTTACAACGTATAAATCTCATTTCAAAACAAATCCTTACTGCTAATTAAACGACAAATTAACTGGGCTTAAATTAATAACTTTGCTGTTTGTGTATCAAAACAATAGCTGTCACTGTCTGAATTACAATTATATTAATATGTAATTGTCACCAACCTAAAATAACGTTGTAATATAACGAATAATATTACGAGCCTAAATTACAGAAATAATTTATATTACAATTAAAGAGGGATGAAATTTCTATTTTCACCTTTATAACAGTCCGATGGCTATTTATAGGAAAGAATATACTTAAATTACTAATTATATTAAGCTGTACTGTGTTTTTTATTTTTATACATTGACATGAACACGATTGTTGTTTGCAATAAATAATAAATCTATTAATGGTTTCGCCTTAGATAGTTCTAAACTCGAAATGTGTATTCACAGGCATTGAATTTGAATTAATTGTGTTAGTTATTGTTGAGGATGTTTGAAAGTTACGCCAGACTGCAAGTATGTCGAAACTTTTCAGCTACACAAACTATATCAGTTTTAAAAGTCTTGAGTAAATGAAACATTTATTATACGATACATAAAACATTTTTTACTTTGTATCTCAATTCTCAATACATCGGTGCAGTTTGTAATTGGAATTGGATGAAAAATAGCAATTAACTATAATTCAATTAATTCACTGTGGTACTTAACCGTCGTGCGTGTAGTGGATTTTCAAAAGCCCGAAGCGTTAATTTACCGCGTAAAAAATCTCGATTCGTCCGGAAACGTGTCCCATCGGTAGTTGTTGAACAGATGTCGACATATGTCGAGCCACTCGTGCGTCGTAGGCTAATTGACTAGGAAAAATAAAAATTGTGGTTACCTACGTCCAATGTCATTTGCGGTACGCCCCGCGGATGACGTATGGGGGCGGTTTGACATTTATTAGATTCCGTTCCAAATTTAAATGTCGTCATTTAAATATTCGTGAATGATATTTTTCATTTTGAATTTCTCAGAGTTAAGTGTGTATTCGCCGTCCCTTAGGTGGAGAGATTTATGACAACCGAATAGATATTGTAAATTAAAATCACTGGAATACTAGAGATTCTTTACTGGGTTATAGAATCCGTTCTTAAAAATTATAATAATTTGTGAGCTTTCGTAGCCTTAAAAAGTGTTTTAAATGTCAAGCCGCAAACTTTTTTTGTACACACTATTTTTAACTATTATAGAAAAAAGACAAAAAAAGAGGTCATCAATTTGACGTTACTTTTTTTGTGGATTCGACTTAGGTACACCTTAAAAAAATATCCATATAGTAAAGTATGTCATCTGTGTAACAAATGTCAGTTCAAGTTACATATAATTTGTGTAATATGATTTTACACGTTACAAATGTCAGTCATTGTCACTGATAACCTGGTCAAATGGTAATCTGGCGACGAATTGTCGTACAGGCGTCAAATGATTGTAATTGTCTCCAATTATAGTCGAACATTTTTTTTACAATGACTCAACAACTGTTGTGACGTGTCTAAACGAAAGGAGACGAAATTTAAAAATTTGAATTTCGAACATTTTTTAGTCAAGCTACTTATTTTTTTTTTTAATAGATGAACAAATATTATGACGTGTCTAAACGAAAGGAGACGAAATTTATAAATTTGAATTTCGAATACTTTAGTCGAGCTACTTTCAAACTTTTTTTTTAAATAGATTGAATAATAAATGCAATACAAGGAATTATAAGTTCTCAATTCCATATACAATCTATTTAGATACCGTCATTGGTTATGGACTCGATCTCGGTCGTAGATGTTCTTATCTCACTGACATTTAACAGTAAAAAATACTGGACCATGGCTTACCGTTAGCCGTCATACGAAACTTATGCTCAGCCAGTCTTAGTTTTAAAATTAATGATTTCACATCCAATGATAAATGCTACGAAGATTTCTTTTATGTCGTTGTAGTTATAAATGATATGGCATTTCTGAAATGTCTACCTTTACATTTTATATTCGTGTTTATGATTTGTGTTACTAATTAATGCTATTTGATATTCATTTACGTTTCGATGTTAGGTGTTATGTGGGAATATCGCATTGCATTTTTCATGACTTGGCAACTCTCTGGAGGCGTTGTTTGAACAAATAGTACGAACGAACATATGTAATGATTGTAAGATATTTTTTATTAATAATAATTACTATATATTTATATTACTTATTAATCGTACATTGCTATTGTTATGATTAGAGTAATTCCTATTTGCTTGTTTTTTTGAGTTTTCAAAAGTTTTTCTAAGAAAGATGTTTATCAGCCAAAAAAACTCGTTTTTTGTGAAACAAAATTTCATACAAACCTGTTTTTTTGAGGATCAAGCAAAAAAAAACCTACCTAAATAAATATTCGTAAATACTATATGTGAGATTGCTTAATATATTACATTATACTAAGTATATTATATATAACAAAGCCCGTATTATCACATTATCTTTTATGTTTATACATATATATATTGCCGTAATAAAACCAACTTAACCCAGATGTGATAAGAAAATATTGACCGTATCAATTGACTCTTACTAACAATAAACATTGGAAGAGCATTCCGAAACTATCTGTTCTTGAGTCATACATTAATAAAAATCACTGATAAAAACTAAAAGCGAGGAAAGCGCGTACAAATACATAACCTGGCTTAAAAAAATTAAATTAAATTGAACTCTATTCCATTGGGATAAAATATGTTTATACTGTAACAAACGTCATTGTATAGCTTTAGTAATTTCAAACCGAATGACTGCTTTCTAACTATTTATTAAACAATAGAGATTTTGAAAGAATTTTAAGTTTTTTTTTATAAGCTCGTATGTAATATAGATTACAGTGATTGTATTCGGATTTTCTAAACCCATATTTTATATATAAATTATTTTTTGTCAATGATTCATTCAATAACAATAAGGAAAATGTTTAATTTGTAATACTCAGTGTGTAATTTCATGCGTTCTTAAGAAACCGCAATTCCTTACTTCGTTCTTTAATGTATTAGATACTGTCTCGAGAAGGCTTAATTATTTACGGAAAAGACTTTACAAATACAATTTCTTAATAATTATATATAGGTATTATTGTGTAGTTTTTGTTTTGGAAAATTCTCGAAAGTCCGCGTAGATTTTTGATACCTACATATCTATTAAATACTAAAATGTTATAAATATGTTTTACAAAAGAATAACTTACTGATTAAAAATGTCAAAATATACATATTTAAATGAAATTATTTAATTTTATATAAGTTATTACAATTGTTCAAAGTAAAGGTAACTGTAAAAGTTTAATGTGGTTTTTACCTTTTGTAATCACTTATCCTAAATTAGGTTTCCTACCTTTAGGCTATCTTGAATTAGAATAAATTTGAATATGGCAACTCTTAATATATTTTTTTGTAAAATCCTTTATGACGTCACATAAATTTTTAAGAACTATACTAAGGTAACTTGTATAAATTTTCTCCACAAATAATTAAGGAAAAATGTTAGAATGTTTTCAAACGCTTATTTTATTGTATAAGACAAGTGATTTACTTATGTACAACAGCTGTCATATGTTGAGTTGAAGCAACGTTTTGTTGCTGTCTGTATTTATTTACAAAGAGGACTTCAAGTGGCTTATTTCATTCTATGTAACGTCAACAAAAAACTCATTTAAATTATATAAAAATTTGGTAATTTTTTGGTCGTTTTTTATTATTGATTACTTTACTTTGTTTTGGTTACTTTATATTTAACAGCAATACAAATAGAATAATATAAAGTCTAATCGTAGTGCAGAAAGCGCATTTTTGTGTAGCTATCAGTTGAGCATTGATTTACGTAACATAGCATTGAGTCCGCGTATCTGTCTGGAACTGATTTGGTTTTCGTTGAAACTTGCGATATATTGGGATGTCTTAAGAACAGCGTGAGGGGGGATATTACTGTGCTAGCGACAGAGTCGTTAAATTGACGTGTTTCGGCAGGCAGATCTTGGTGCAAGGTTTTACGAGATCATACTAACTTTACTATCATCCGAACTTTTGATACGTACCATTAAATTTTGCGGCTTTGATTCGTTTGATTGACGTATGAGTTATACAGAATTTAGACACTAAAAATCAAAGTTATATTATTTAAATGTATGTTGTAACGATTAAAATATTATATAATAATAAGGGAATCAGAAAGGTTAGGACCCACGGAATAGAGAGGCAATAAACATCAGGTAAAAATTGTATCCCCGCTTGGTCCCTTTTTCTGTTAGACGGGTGTATTGTATCTCTTTCACTAATTGGCTCCGAAGGACACAGATACTTTGATACGGCTCACGAAGAACACGGAAACGGTATCTGTCTGACGAAACGGCATAGAAATTCAGACGATGTAAATTAGGAATGTTTACAGAAATAATTGTACATTTTTATTGGTACGTACCAGGACGAGGCGCTTTAAACGCAATCAAGTCCTTATTCTGACTTAAATTGAGACATTGAATGTTTCCCATTTCCTTTTCTCCGATTCTAAAGCAATAGTAAAAGTAAAAAGGATCTGATACCACCAACGCAGAGGCAATATACGGGCTCGTTGGAGGAGAGTTCGCTTTAATGTTTTCATGAGTCTCGAAAACTAAAGAGCGTGTAACAACGTATCTATTCGTCCCTTTTAATAGCAGAAGAGCGAACAAACTGCCAAGTATTAAGTTTTATCAAGCATCTGCACGAATGTCACGTCTTTATTACTACTTATTCTTTGTCCTCATGAATGCATCGGCCGTGTAAGGGATGGCTATATAACACTGTCCCTCTCTTAACTTGTATTTCTTTACCGCGCTTGAATAGGCGGCGGATCGTGCGTCTCTCTCGGGCATACATAGGTGTTCGATTTAATAAAAAATGGCGTACCTGAACCGGTCCCCTGACATGTTTGTACATTTTTCTTACTCTGTAGGGATTTTTTTTTTGTGACGAATTTTTCAATAGATCCAGAAATGCGGGGACTGTTAATATGTTGACTTAACAGTCGCTAATAGTTATACGATTTGGGATACTTTAAAATATACCACATTTTAATCTGGATTATAAAAAGTAACAATGGTGATAAATGCCTTTTTTATTTGAAATCCATTTGAAACAGATTATTTACATATAGAAGATTTTTCGTTCATGAACTTATGACGTCACGCAATAGTCTGCCTTCGTATCGAATTAAAAATATTTCAAAATAGAACCGCTAGTTTTAGATACAATTTCCTAAATTTATATCGTACAATTCAAGAACACGGTTTCTAAAGTCTTACATAAATAAAATAGACGCGTCCGAAATAACAATAGAATCGAAACCGAATGGTATCGAGCGTTTGACATGCAAGCGCAATCAAAAAAAAAACATGGCGACGCCTAGTCACAGCTGATTCAGCATCACCTTACGAAGTACCATTCGGCTTTGTCTATGTAACTTTACTAAGCGATTTGATTGTTACCGCAACCTTTGAATCTGAAGCTGAATTTTAGTTTGTAAATTATTAGATATATAGCATTTCAATATTAAAATTATAGTAACAGAAATAATTACTCAACTTTTCGTCTTAAAATTCAACGCCTTCACTATTGTTATAATTTCATTCTGACGTTATAAATACTAAGTACGCCCATATTGCGAAATGTGCATTTCAAGGAGGTGCTATTCATCATTTAACGGATGTAGATAATATATTATAGAAAATAAAATGTTGCAATACAAATGTAACAGATTATGCAACATTAAGCATCCAGATTGTCGACTATTTAAAATAAAATAAGAATAGTTAATGTGAATTTACGAATGGAGAACCTATTTATATTTATACATTAAATAGGACAGAGCTTAGCCTAAATACCTATTCTTAATCCGGGAATTTCTAGCTTGGTTTCCGACCTGCTTCTACAAGTGATCATTGAATTCGATGTCTCATCGAGATAGAATATAGCCTCGCTAAAGAAAATACTTTCCGTTGCAGAATTTAAACTTGCAAAGACATGACCCTGTTTAATATGCACAAGACTAGTGTTCTTTAATTATTTATATGCAAATACGTCTTGTGTGGTCTTGACTTAACTTTAATGTTGGAAAAAACTTGAAAAATAAATTGTCACTGGCAGGAAAAAAAAGCTTACGTGTTTTAAATTATAGAGAATATGCTCCAACATAAATAATTGCTGTTATATGAACTTTGTATTGTTTGATTGTATACAAAACTAGAAATATGTTGCTTTTAAATCATATTTATTCAAACTATATTCACATTATAATAAACAAAGATTGTAAATGTTTGTTCTTATATACGTTAACATTTTATTCTTGTATTTGATATTATTTCGAATGCTAAAAAGGTTAAAGTCTACCTGCAAAGGGTTCTCCTAGATAAGGCATTGTTTTAGGCAGCTGCTTTGTTCTCTTATCAGTTTTTGAATCCTCGGTTTTACGAAAAAAATTCTAACCGTATATTTTTGCGGTGTAACGTTTGTTGCTAGTTTTTATATTTTTTGAAACCAACAATTTCGTATTTAAATGCTATTTCTGTTCTTATTAAGACATATTATAGAAAATGTCAAAGACAATATTTTTATTGCAGGAAACACATTGTTGGTGCTACTTAGAGCATAACCCATGACGAATAACTCTATATTAGGTTACAAAGTTAAAAGGTATTCAATGCCCAGTGAGCATTAAGACATTGTTGAAATTCTAGGCAATTAGAACTTTCCCATGGTATAGAATCAATTTGACGTGTGGAGCTTAATTAATAGATCCCTCTGGGAAACAAGTGTATCCTATATAAATAAGCTATAACAATACATAAATTATTGCTTGTAAATATCAGCTGTATGTTTGAACATCTACACTTTAACAACGCACGTGTTGTAACTCAGATTTTTATCGGAAGACAAACGTTCACAAAAACTTCAGCCTATCAGCATTTATTACGAACGCAGTAAGGATTGAAATCGCGTGCTATGTTTTAACATGTATGTTATTATTAAAACGTTTACTGTTTATTTTCTAATGTATACCGAATTGACTTATAAAAAACTTTGTTTAACATTGTAATCAATTTATATAACATTTCTATTTACTGATTTTGATATCAAACATTTTCACTACTACCGTTGTCTTTTATTTAAGTATTACGAGTGTTATGATCCATTTGATAAAACTACACCTCGCCTCTTGTCCCGTGCTAGTTCATATTTATAAAAGTATTTATGGTATTTACAGCGCAATTTATACCCGGTATTGGGTAAGTCGGAGACGACTACCATAGAAGCTTTAGGAATTCTTACAAAAGATGTTCCATCCTTCACCATCGAACTGGTTCACGGTATGTGGGAACGGGACGGAGGACGTGATGGTAATTTACACGGACTAAATAGGCGCCATAAATCTTTTATAGTCGGTATGAAACATGCGCAGGCGCACGCATAGAGATCTCCCGACCTGATAGAAGGTGTAACTTTGTGTTGCTATTTTCGGATAAAAATACGTCATGTAACATGCCCTTTATAAATTACAGGCTTCTTAAAAGATTCTGTTTCTAGATTATAATAAACTTACATTTTGTTACATGTACCTACTTTTAATGTCCAACATTTGCTAAGTACAGGTAGTTTTATCTTGATCTATTTTATATTTTCTAAATTCCACACTTTAGTCTATCTATACCTATCTCTCTGTAGCTATCACGTATATTATATGCAAACATAAACACAATATATCGATACAAATGAAATGTGCGGTTTCATGAAACAATATGAAGCCTTTCCGTTGGTCTGAGTGTAACAACATTCCGACCACATCCATGACCGCATACAGACTGACAACTTGAATCTTGAATAACATATTCTTAAAGCTGCTGTCAAAAAGATTTTTAGCCATCCATTCAACATATGATATAACCTTTTTTTTGGCAAAGATTTAATCTTTTTGGGCATGGTTTTTTTATTATCTTTTACACTTGAAATATCTTAAAATAAAATAAAATTGAAACGCAGTAACTGCTATAAATTTGGGCTGTTCAAATGTTGTTAATTTTTGAAGTAAATCTTAAAAAGACGAATGTTTACGAATATATAGTATTATCATAGCGTCATAAGGCTTTATGCAAAAACACAATAAAACTATTAAAATATTACACAATAGAAGTCCAATATTAAAAATCCTTTTCCAGCTTCCATTTTACTCAACAACTTAAATACCTATCTGAACTATTGTCTGTGGATCTTAATCCTGCATTAAATGAAATTCTCAAATAAAATGGATCTATGCACTGATTGTCTTTCCTGGATAAGGATTTTTCAATAGAAAATTTTTCTTTTTATAAATTCTCTTAATTATAACACTTCATTTATATTGCAATTATGAGAATTTAAATATAAGTGTTACAAAATTATGTATCAAATGTATTCTTGTGGTTAAGATAAGAATTTTGTATACGTTCTGAAAGTTTTAATATGTTAATTGTGGTTTTTAGGTTATTCACGAATATTAATATTTTACCTGGAAATGGTTCTGTATAAAATTTAATATATTTTTTTAATTCAGTATTTATTTTATTTTGTGTCGTCTTAAAGCTTCCAAATGACTCATTACAAATCATGGGAAACTTTAAAAAATTTAAAATAACATATACATACAAATATGTAACCAAAAACCATATTGAACAGTCATTGCTATAACTGTTTATGGAATAAAAGTATAAAATTTAATTAATAACATTTTTAATGAATGCGATTGTTCATTGAGAATTCACGGCTCGCTACAACTTTGTAGACTGACATCAAAAAGAAATCAAAGAACGAGTCCATAGCATTTCACTGTTTCGCATCATTAATTTGACACTCGGCATGTCACGACAAAGTGAGCCGGCCACAAAACAACGGGTCAAAGGTTGACCTCCGGACGATGCATTGAGAGACTCTTAATGGACGCATAATGAGGTAATGCCCAAAGAAATCATTAACCTAAATGTTATACTTTCGAATCTATTACTTATTTTATAATCAACAGCTGCTTCGTTATATCTAAATTGTATCGTTGATTTGAATAGATATACGAGTATTCTGACTGCCAATGATATATTCGTATAGATAATACGAGCATAATATACGATATTTACGTGGAGATTATGATGTTAATTAAAAATCAATACACGTGGTACACAGCGTTCGGGAACGTTAATTATTTTTATGTAGCATAGCAAGTTTTACGAGATTCCTTTATTTCTTGATACCCCAGCGGTTTTATATCGCCACGCCAGCATCGTCTTTATGACCATTTCCATTTAATCGTGTAGTTATCGATATTTTCATGTTATTTACCCAAAAATCCTGATTTTCTCGTACATTAAACATATCTTTCCTTTCTCTACTCAATATAATATTACTCTTTTCGTGTTTGATTTCGTTTCCCAATGTTTCAACAGTATCTAATGTTAAAAATCTTTTTATATCACATTTGAAATGTAATTTCAAGCACTTTAAATTAATTCTATAAATTATGTACATAAGTTTAAATTAATATTCTTATGATGTGATAGCCTCAAATTACTTTTGATTCATAAAGGTCACATATTATAATCATATTATTTGAATCAAAGTCTTAATTGAATCATACTATTTCTCAAAAGTATATATGAAATGATTTAAATTTAATTTAATGATATGCTCATTTATATTAACATGGTGCTTTGATAAATGTCAAAACTTTATTTAACTTTTACGTACATATTTTATGACATAAGACATGTGATTGTATGTATATTCACAGGTATGATAATAATTGGAAGCACCTTAAATTTTTATTATACGATAAAATTTTATTTCTCATATATTTCATTGTTTGCTTTGAGATGTCCTAAAGTATGACTTAGTATTATAAAAGTTATACCTCATTTATTATTTATTTTAATAAATTTCTTCGGTTTTCCAATACCGTTGATATAGATAATCAAATTTTATTAGATCTAAAATAATTTTGTCTCAGACACCGTTCAATCGATAGGCAGGATTTGGAATAAGCGAGGGATTTATAAGCTTCTACGTAAATCACCAGATCATTTCGAGACCCGAGCGATTCCGATTATGTAAACTTGGGGCCTGTATCCTAAAATGTACAAGAAAAAAACTAGTAGGTGTTAAGGGTGGGGCGGGGATATGCGTCCTGAATGCCTAAACCTACGAAACTAAAGAGAATCACTCCAAGAGACTTGGGAAGTCGATCAAAGTGGGATTTGCGCTGAGACCCGTTGCGACCCAACCGGGAGGGTTACTTAAGTCTTTCAAATTGAAATTTCGTTTTTGTTTATTTTGAACGTCAGGTGGACTTTCAATGATGGCCTATCAGACACAGCTTTTATGGGCATAGAAAGGGAACACTATGCAAATGTAATTAATGCTCTGCTAAGCTAACATTTTTGCAACAAATTCATTTATAAATATGACGAGTGGCAGCCCTGGTAGTTGCTGCTACAGCTGCAAAATTCAGTTCCCA
Organism: Danaus chrysippus; assembly: GCA_916720795.1. Lineage (NCBI taxonomy): Eukaryota > Metazoa > Arthropoda > Insecta > Lepidoptera > Nymphalidae > Danaus > Danaus chrysippus. Next base: position 3,733,503 of record CAKASE010000064.1, on the reverse strand, counting down.
ACCCTAATAGGAGCCGTTGATATTTCCCTGTACCGAGTCCGTTCAGAGCGGGACTGGTCCACATTTGCATAACTATTTTATCTGTATCTTGTTATTCGTTGGGCAGCAAGTTGATCTTGATAATTAATGATTTATACGCCTGTCCTTAGGGAATCTGAACAGCAATGACGTCCTTACGGTAAAAAAAATTGTATATATCTGTTATGACTTATTTTAAGATTGTCAAGTTCAAATATTAACTTGCTTTACATGTTTTTATTTTTTTTTTGGTTTCTCTGATCGTTTTAGATCGTCCTTTTTCAAACTCCAACGATACTGGCACTTAATGTCTGTCGACGGGATGTTTTTTAAACAATATTCTTCATATATTATGTTAACTAGACGACCATGTGTACGCTGTTTATATTTCTATTATCGATGAATTCTCTATACATTGACATAAAGGCGATATTCGTTCAACAGCTGCAATCGGGTCAAACAGCACGCCATGGATATTGTGCAGTTGGTTAACAGCATTCTATTCCATAATAGCATCTATCACTTTAAATTAAGGATCACATTTAATTGCATCTATTTTAATTGTTCGGTAAACCGGGAAATAGACATCGTTCTTTGTTTGCTCTGAGCAGATGAGAAACAGCCGAAGAAAACAGTTCGGGTGTTAACGTTTACAAACAACAATTTTTCGTTCGTTAATCCATCATCAGTTAAACTGTTTATATTGACTAAACATTATGTCTTATGTTAGTTCATTTGAAGCGGATTTTTACGTCTGCTTCTGTGGTCTTAAGAAACGATTCGTTTAATTTATGTTATAGTAATTTTAGTATAATAGCCAATAACAATTTTAATTTAACATGTAATTTTGGATATGTTTGAAAGGTTATAAGATTAATAATACATATTTCTATATTTTTAGTAAGTTCAACGTTTAAAGCAAAAATACCTTTTAAAATATGTTGTAGGAATACATAAATCTAAAACAGTACGTATTAATATAAAGGTTACTCAGAAATTATAAATAAATGTCATAAAATACCACTTTAATAAAACTCCATTCAGTGGAGTACATTACTTTTTCACGGCGTTTCCCAACTTTTTGGACAAAAAGCCAGTGAAAAGGACCACTTGAAAAAAGTATGAAATAACGCGGTATCCTACCGGAAGTCTGATGGCGGAAGTCACTAGCTTTCCGGATGTACTAGAGGGCCCTTGGGAGGTCAAAATTGTATTTAATCGTACGCAACCTCAGCAAAGAAAGTGTATCGAAACAGCCTCATGGGAATTATTTATCATTAAGGGCCTACATTTTTTGGTTTCGGCTGTAATTACGAAATATAATGGACTTTTAATTCCATAATTTAACTCAAAATTGTTAGCGTTAATTCTATCTGTATTTTATATTTAGGTGTATCACTAAATATAAACTTACACGGGAGCGGTCCGGTTGGATATTTTGAAGTTCAAAAGTAAACTACCCCACGTTCACCCTTTTTATTTGCTTAATTAAACTCAACATATTCGGATAACCGGTGCTCATTGTCACTGAATAAATTGGACTGCTCTGTTAATTTTTGGGGTTGTTACACAAACAAAATAGACGACCTTGTGGCTTGGTTACTACCGTTTTGTGAAAGCCTATCCTTTAAAACGGCAAAGGCCACTGTGAAGAACTTATTTCCCTAAAGGGCAAGTAGAATTATGCTTGGTACTTAGGAATATTAAGCTTAGTATATATGTACATAGGTTGGAGCAAAAAATACAACTCAGCGCTACAGTTGTGGAGTTTGAATGAAAATTTTGCGGGTTTCGAAATAGTTGTACGGGAAATGATAGTACTTTTTGTATTATGTTTGTAACTAGTTCCCCTGGCTTGTGCTGTTCTGTGGAAATTTTAGTGTTATAACTAAGTGATATAAATTTCGTTCTCTTGCAATCCAACTAATGTTATGAATGTGAAAGTTTGTATATATGTGTGTTTGTTAGTCAATTACGCAAAACCTAGAGAACCGATTAGAATGAAATATTAGTAAAAGAGCAGTTGCAATATAACAGTGCTGGAATATTATATACACTTTATGTCCCAAAATTACAGGGGACCGAAGCTTAGACTAGAAATGAAGTGTATAAAATGTGTTATAAAAAATATATTTTTGCTACTGACAGTAAAAGAATGAGTCTTATTTGTTACTATAAAGTATTTGCCATTAACGTAGACCTAAAACCAATAAATGAAATGTCGTAATAAGCTTGAAAAACGGCAAAGCGAAACTAACCTAATTTGTCGCCAATAACAACCAAACCTAATGTTACGTGAAAGCAATAAAACTCAACCGGAATAAAATCCGTACACAGCCGAAATATGCGGAGTTCGGTACGTTTAGCTTATTTATTATTTTTGTTTACAACCGTGTCAAAAGCACGGCACCGCGATCTATCAGCCCTCTGGCGGCCGGCCAAGGAAACTATTCGGACTACCCGTTAATAGTTTTACAGTTATCCGCGTGCTCTCAGCTTTCGTAATTAATACTGCGTGGGTTATATTAGACATGTTGACGCTGCTACTTTGAAATATTTTTATTACTGACATAACTCCGACTTTTAGTTTTTCTGTAACTCTAATTAATCGTTATTTTTGTGACATTTGTGACATGTTTCTATTAGATTATGAGGTGGATATGATTTAGTGACTGGTGGGTTATTTATTTGTGTATATATAATGTTGTAGCTATCAATGTATGTAAATACAAACTCGTAAATAATAAACGTTTGTTTGACCTTTGTTACAAAGCTTCTAATAACAAACTCAAACAATACTATCCGTACAAATAGAACTTCTTACTTGCTAATTTATTTAACCAGGCGTTAACCGCATTCTGATATAAATACATTATATTCTTGTTAAGTAATTTCAACGTTAAATATATCCGGAAACTATAGAATTATCTCCTAATGAGAGGGGTGAACAGCTTGAGTGGGGAAAATTTTGCAAACGCTAGCAATGTGAGTGCGCTTCTCTAGTTAGGGAGTACCAAGGTTTCATAGCATTATGTAAACTGGTAACATTATGCATAGTTAGAGTAATTGGAACAGTACTTTTTGTAAAGAACAAGTTGAAAAACTGAATACATACAGATATCTAAGAAATAAGATTCGAATAAAAGAAAAAGATCGCTCTATTAACGTCCCGATGATGGAGATTAAGTTCAGGATAAGGCACATTTAATTGCACTTAAGCTTGAAATAGCATCTCAGTGGACCTCTTAATTTACGAACCAAAAACTTTCAGTGACATTTTGTGAAGCAATAGGAAATTACTATACAGGGTGACTGGTGAATTACTATCGATATTTGAGGACGTGATATTTGACGATCATATATGACAAAATAAAAATTAATATAACATAAATATTAATAAACTTCTAAGTAAAGTTACCAAAAGTTGTGTAATTAATTACGCATCGTGTGAACACCCTACAGATTAGGTATACACTGACACTCACACATACGCGTGTCGTGACGTAGTGTTGTATCAGCACGTCGCCGCACTCGTCCACACTTGAACATTTGGAACGTGTCAACACTTTACTTATTATTACGGAAATTTGGTCAAAAATTAAGTGCCTATTTTTTTTACATAATTCGAATGAGAATCATGTACCGAGTATTCTCCTTAAATATTGATAGTAATTCACCAGTCACCCTGTATAGGTAGCTCTAAACGATGAAACATGATAAATGTTGATGACGTAACAATATTCGTGATCTCTCATATAAACCAATAAAAGGACAATTTCTTTGTATTCACAAGGTATTTGTCACACGATCGTAACACTTGTCATCTAATGGAATTTCCTTAATGAGTGGGATGAATGACCTGTGGGGAGGGAATTTGCAACCGCAGTGGATGTAAGTGCTTGGCCTCTTCTCGATATAGGGCTGTCGCACCACTATACAATTATAAACTATTTATACGGTATAGTTCTAAAAGAAGTAGGGGTCAGGATTTCATTTTAGTATATATGTATATATTTACGTCTTAAAACCAAACACATAAAGATTAAAAAATGTAAGTCCTTGTAACGTTATATATTTCAGTCAACAGTACAATACACAAGGTATTCTTAAAAATGTTATTTCTTATCCAGAGTAAATATAAAATAATATAAGAATTGTTTCTGATTTAGCTTATGTCAGCATTCACTTTGGCAGCGAAGTCAGTGCCATTACTTCAATTAGGGTTGACAACCCTATAGTTTAGTATTGAAGAGCTTTCATCGGCTCTTTCAAATCGCTTACGTCTCTTCCCCTTCTGCGTGCCCGAGAACCTTAAGATGTTGCCAACGTACGTCTCGTAGCGGAAAACTTGTAGTTGATGCCTCGCTACATATCGATTCACTTTGGGGAAGCCTAAAATGAGAACGTACATATAAAATATATAGTTAAGTCAGACCTAGAGAGAAAGTTGCAATGATTTATAGTGAACAATTTAACATTATCTTGATCTCAAAGAAAATAGATAACAAAATGACAATACTCTTGCTATAGCTGATAAAGATGTGCCTTATCTTGTGAGTTGAAGGGAAGGCGTGACCACTCCAGCAAATTGCTTTGTCCCTTGTCCCACAATGACGCGCATTGTTGACGTATTCGATTCTTTCTGAACAATAAAATACGGCTTCGCTCCTACATTTAACCTCAGAGGACAGTACAGATCAATACTCGACGATATTGGCCACGGATTTCTCTAAGTGGATCAGAGCATCTAAAATAGCAATTAGACATCACGATCATTGGCCTCTTGTTATTTTTTATACCAAAACAAGTTACGAGAAAATATGAAATATATTTCTGTGATGTCAAGTATAATAGACAGGTAAGTATATAAAATTTAAAAACCTGTTACAACAAGTCTAACGGCATCCTAGTGTCACCCATAATGGCAGCGATAAAACCTTAAAATTCTCTCAAATATTAGCGTTGAAAAATGTCGGTGCCGATCAACCAGCTTTTAGTAAACTACACTACACCTAATGGCTATTGCTGAGATCCATGATCTTTATTTAATATTTATTTTCGTGTTGACGTGGGTCTAATTGACGTTTTTTCCATTTAAATGTCACTAGCTTTCAACTCATCCTCAGAAGTCAATTAACGTTTTGTTGACAGTGTTCCAAGATAATCAGTTCATCTGATTTTTCTATATTGTTTTTATAAATAAAATATAATTATATATCACGGGCTTAATAATATTTGATGCAGTACTAATAATAGTACGGACTTTTAAATCGTTTACGTGTAGGTGAAATAAAGACGCTCGAAATAAATTTAGTTTAGGAGCATGCCTTGTGAGGAGCCAGTAATCCTCAATCTCGTCAGTAAACACGGTTGTTTGCGATCCACTCAAGTGCCGACAGATACCTGACCCAGGCTTTCCCTGTAAATTCATTGCTTTCCGAACCTGGCAAAATTACTTCACTAAGTCTTAGTTTACTCTAAATTTCATTTTAATCAAGTGGAACTTAGAAATATCGTCTAGCTTTATTGCAACATATGTGGTTTGATACATATATTTGATTTACAAACTATAATGATAGAATTGTTATTAATTAATTGTTTTGTTTATATTTCAGGTACAACAATATACAATCTTAACTGTGTAAGTAAATATGTCACAACTATTGGGACAAAAAACGGCTATTCGGTGAGACCCATAACATTTTAAACTCTTCTACTTCTATTTATTTGACCTTGGACACAAAACTTACATAACAGGTATCCACTAACCACTAGTAATGTGTCTATTAGTGCGCAAGAGTTTCACACGAGACTAAATTAAAAATCCATCAGAAACGTATTACAATTCACACCTTACAACCCCTGTGTTAAAAACATCGTGCATCAACCAAAATAGACCTTATAACATTATAACTACGGTCTAATTTCAAAATTGTAATCGCATCCAATTTTACTCAGCTGGTACTTAACTTTCAATTTAATTGCATAGAAAATAAAGTTGATATCAGATAATCCGTTTGTGCCGGAAACGGCGGGGATGAGACATTAAAACAGGTTTTTTGTATTGCATTAAGTTCAAAGGAGAGATTAAGGTTTGTTTTATAGGATTTCGTTTCCAATGGGATAGTTCTCGATTTAAACATTTGTAAGGTTTTAATCTTTTTAACCCGGAATGTCTTTATTACATCAATGTTCGAATGTAAGTCGACGATCGACTGGCGGCTTAGCCAGTACGTAGCCGTTATTTGTGTAGCTTATGTATACATATGATTTATTTATTAAATATTCACAGTAAAACCAGATTGTAACACTGATTGTAAGTCTAGCTTAAAATATTTCATACTTAAACATATATTCTACATTTTTCTTATATTATATAGATATAATTATATAAAATCTAGTTCAATATAATAAATTAATATTATGCTGACGTTTATAATATTAGGTACCTACCAATCATATGTAATTATTATAAACATTCCTAGATATACAGCTAACTGTGTTATTCTGATTAAAAGTAATAATAAATAAGATTAATTCTATGAAGTTAGTGCAAACAAAAACATACAAGGAATTCTTTTAAGTACGATAAATATTTTAAAAATACGAGCATTGCTTTATATATTTCGATTTAATCGAATTTACGTGTTTTATCTCGTGCGGGTAATCTCCTAGGACGCGATAAAGTAACGTTAAAAAAACATATATTCGTTCGCTAGTAATTTCGAGTTCCGTCTGCGATTTTCCTATGTTAGTATGCTCGTCTGTAAACAGCCTATTTTGTAACTTGGTCATCAGTTTCTTTAGGTTTTATTCTATACTAGAATGACGGTGATTTTAGGGAATTTAGAATTAGAAATATATAGGTACGTTTCAAAGTAAGATGAGATAGACTATACTATTGCTGTCTTCGTTTATGGGTTAGCATTGCTAGTATTAAATAATGATTAAATATTTTTATAGTACGTAAATGTAAAAATGCAAAACATTATCTTCTCTTTTGTTCCTCATATCCAAATATACAAGTTATGTTCAGCACAATTACTATGAGCCAGGATAAAGTTTTAGTTTCGGGTGTAGAGGCTGAATTTATATGATCTACTTAATACTACTTTGTATTGTATGTAGTTCTTACGATTATGTGCGGTTTATGAGACGATTTGAACAGAAACTTGTTAACGTTACCATACACTGTTTTGTATACTTTGAAAATTACTAAGTAAATTATACATTAAAATCTTAATACAAAATCAAGGTTAAATTTTATATGAAATTATCTTACATTGTAATTAAATTATTCATGTCTTAATACATCCGATGTACATTAAATACATAATATATAATATTTTTCCTGTGAATGTACAAATTGTAGGTAATTAGTTGTAATTATCTTAGTAATTGTATTATTGGGTTGAGTAATGAAGCGAAGATGACTAAGGTCTGCAGATGACGGCTGTGTTACACGGCGTTTTCTTTATTTAATCACAACTTATACATAGATATACAAAGCTTATATGTATATAAGTCATTATGTATACAATGCTTATGTATAATCTTGGGTCTATTTAAATACACTTAAAAAATCCTTTCCGTCTTAACGAGACTACTTTCTATTTGTAATATAAAAAGCTGCTTTAGTTAACTCTACGAAGGCTGTAATAGAAGTTTATAAAAACAACAATAAGTAGTTTTCCTTATCGAACCGTGAAAATGTATTTGGGCGTATGATGAAGCACTATTTTGTAAGAGGTAGATAGGTTTAAAAATATTTAAAAGGATTTTTATAGGATACTGTTACAATATTATTCTTTTTATATATGTAAAGTTTGTTATGATTTCTTACTTTTATTGTATAGGATACAGTCACAATGGAAACTTTGACAATACTTATGTTAAGAAGTGTCGGTTATGAACTAGTTTAAAAGTTTCGGAAATATTCGTGTAATGGATACTTAACCTTGACCTTCGCTGGCGAATGTTAATGTATTGGTGAGATAGCCGTTATCATATAACAAATGGCTCTAGTTTCCTTTTATACTCTTTTTAACTAAAAATTACCATATTGTTATAGTAGATATATATTTTATGTTTGAAACTTTCGTTGAATAATATAATTAAAGTTATGATTAACTTTGAGTAACTTAATTTGCTTTTATATATTTTTATTAAAGGAGATTTCTATTGCGTAATAAAAATAGTTTTTTAGTGTAATTTTATAAGAATTTTCAGTCAATATTTTAAGATTAAATTTTAATATGCTGTTAATGAAAACAAAAGCATCGTAGCCCATGTTGAATAGGTACCTATTATTTTATATTATCCGATATTTAGAGAGATCTGCCAAAGGGCTAATCTAACTAGCATTCGAGTAATAAATCATAAAATAAAACTGATGAATATACAATGGGACAATCCCTTTGTTATGGCCGTTATTGCATAACAAAGGTTCGGAATTAATTAAACACCTAAACGATTTTTGCAAGTTAGTTTAGAATTCTTACAACAAAGCCGGAACATAAACAAAGCTTGAATTGTTGCATTTGGTGTTTGGTGGCTTTGATAGCGGGAACAGTTGACATACAGAACAAAAAATATTTAAAAAAGCCCGTTTATAAAAATACAATGTCAAAAAATACTATGAAAATAAATAAAAGGAATTATATATGAGTGAAATGGGATTTAAATCTGAAGTCCCAGACCTAATGACCGCTCACAAAGAGACCGTACGAAATTTTAAGTGTTCACGAATAAAGTACGAAAACGCTAAGTGTTGCTATAAATCTTCGCGTAAAAGAACCTAGTTGGACGGCCATTTTGAGTAATTCGATGCGGGTTCCTCCAACTTGGTAGCGAAGTGTTAATAACGAATGTTCTCTGGAACTGATTTCTTATTTTCATACTTTATTATTATCCAAATAAGTTTCTATTTATCGATGGCTCCTATGTATAAGGGCTAATGTGCAAAATATCAATTTTTCAGTTTCATTTCAATGTATATTTTACATGCGACAACTTATGCTTTTGAAACTATGACATAGGTATATGTACGTCATTTTGTTTGTTTGATAATTTTTTTTGTTTGATATTTGTTTGTATGTTTGATAATTTTTTTTTGTAATCCTACAACTTTTTTAAATAATGTATATAATCCATTATATGTTAAAAAGTGTGTTATTTATGCATTTTTACTGCAATAAAAACTAATTCCTTCCACATACAAAAACGCTTTTTTTAAAAGGATGTTGTAGAATATATTATTATTTTCTTCTTCTTCTACCTGGCAATTTCCCAGCTATATCCAGGGTCTGCCTTACATGTTGTGAATAGTTTTTTGGCTATTTGTTTTTACAACCGGCCGCCTGCCTGACATCAACCCTCTTTTGGGAATCAACATTAATCAGTGATGTCTAAATACTCTTAGAAAGTACATATGATTGGGAAAAATCACATTGGTACTTGCCCGGGCCAGGAATATATATATCTATTGAAGAATATATTATTAAAAAGTGTTTAAAGTAAAAAAATAAAATTGCTATATTGGCCCTTATACATAGGACCCATCGATTTATGGTTATTAATTCGCAGGAACTGATGTCTATATATTTACATATTCGTAAGAATATATCCAAAAACCAGAGTACGTTCATGCGTTCATACATTTTTCACTAAGTCCTTTCTTTGCGAACCACTCCCTCGAGACCAATTGACAACATACACTTTAATTGAATACAAGATCAGGGTTCCTCGTTGAGGAAATATACAGAACCTAGGGAGAGTTTAACGGTATTACAAGTCTAGATTTTTTCGGTAGCTTTATCTATAAAAAAAGAAATTGTATGAATCATGGGCCACTCCAAAAGCAGAAGCTGTAATAACTATTTTGATTAACACGGATGATGAGTAATCTAGTATATTTATATTTTACAAAGTATCAATCATGCATACTAAATTCAGTAAGGGTCAAACGCATCCGCAAGATTTTTAATATTAATATACATATATATGTATGTATGTTTGTGTGTGTATGTATGTGATGTGTGATGTCATATGTATAAAGAACGATTGGTTTTATGATGCGCTATGAATAATAAAGTCATATTAAATGATGTTCTGTCATATTAAAAATGTATTAATATAAAAATAACCCACGGGAAATCAACTGTTAATGTAACTAAGACAATTTTGAATTGGATTAATTCTATGGAACATTTACTTACTTTAATGTTTTTGATATAAAATTAGCCTATTATAAATATAAAAAAATAATTTGTGAAAATTATATGAGGAAAAAAAAACGTCTATTTGTATTTTTGAAACGAGTTTTAACAACATTGAAATTTTTTTCGTTTTTACAGTTGCAATTATAAAAAAAGTTTATAAATAAACTCGAAAACAAAACAATTATTAATTAAGTAGGTATTCGTATTCCCGAACTTATTAGGAGATAGAGAAAATAGGAGGCTCTAAATCAGCAAGAAAAAACGCTTATTGGGAAACTTTTCATGGCCACAGTTCCTGAAACAACATTTTATTGGGTACATATCACAGTGCCGGCGGAAGCGAGAAACTTAGTTTGATCGATCAAGCGGAATTAAACCATACTGGTATATATATTACATTCACATACATAGTAACTTTCTTGTATTTATATAAAGCATTTTCGTATTTATATAATTTCGTCCATAGGTCATAAATAAATGTAATATTTTTTAATGACCACCAAATATAATTTTAATTAGTGGTCAAAAATTACCAGTATTTTTTTCATCCAACACAAGTCTAGAGCACACAAACTTCTAGGTCAAAAAGGCCTTGCGTCCGCTCATTAGTGTGCAATGGGGTTAAAAGAGGCCTCGAGTTTAGGGCGTTTCCCATGGGATCTACGGTCCTTGGTTTTTCGTTCATTTTCGCTTAATCGTTTGTAGGCTTTCGTTACATATATATACATGAATTTTTCTATCTTTATACATATCTCTATATAAATATTATATAGTATTCATTCCGCTATTTATAATGAAACCTACGAAGTCAAAATTGAAGCGAAATAAAAAGTATTTTTCTTATATTTATAATTTATTTGACCCATGTGAAGAGCCACTATATTTACGACTTGTACGTATATATTATATAATGACCATAAAAATCTTAAATTTCATACTAAAACGATAAAATTAATTCACTTCAACAAATATAAGTAGCTATAAAATAATAAAGACGAAAATATGAATAATTTTCTTGACTTCTTTCGCATAATTGAGCATTTAATATTTCTGGTAGCTGTTTAAAAACTGTTATGAAGGTTGGATAATTATTAAATTTCAATAATATTCACGAATGGGAAATGAAAAAATGTTACTCGGTGGGGGGTGTGATAAAAAAGGTATATATTATATTTATATATATAACATCATTTCTAATATTTTATCAATCTTTAACGCTCTTATTTTTGTATAATTCTCAAAAGTTGGAAATACTGTTATCATATGATTAAGGCTTATAGGGTTGACAGTTTTATATTGAAATCGAAAATATGAAACATTAAGTAATATTATTATACTAAATATAAAATATTTAATATGTATACAAATAAGTGACACAATTGACATTACAAAGATATTCAAATCTAGGCATCTTGAATTGGTTGCATCGTATTCGTTGCAAGAAAACGCCACGAATCCACAATCTTGACAAATACCTTCAAATCCGGTTAGATACTTGGAAATCTATGTCGGATGCAACGTCACTAATCTTTAATGACAGTTTATAAAGCTAAATGTTAAAATGATAAGGTTAAATGATAATATTAATGCGAAAACACGAACATTATATGTACATATAATGTATATATATATATATATATATATATATATATATATATATATATATATATATATATATATATATATATATATATATATTATATTCTAATTATGTTAGTTCTAGTAAAGTTTATGAAAACATATATTTTCACTATCAATGAATAATGCCTTCTTTAAAATCTGCCGGCGGCGAACTCTTGAGAAAACGGGGTTATTATGGAAGCTCTTGTATAAACAGGGTTATTATAAAATCACAAACAGACACTTAAATTTTATTTTTATGTTGTTCTCGTTTTGACATTAACATGATTTTTATAAAATTCGTTGGCAAATCGTGTATAAGCTACGTCTAAGTTGGTTAACGCTGTTTAAATCCACCTACTAATCGCTTCAAAGTTTCTGTGGTAAGACTTTTCAGTGAAGAACTTGAGTAACGATCTTTGTTTTTTATTTTACCGACAGTTACCGACTAGTTAATATCGAATTTAAAATTAAGACTAAAGATTAATTATAATTAGCATTACGATTATTTACTTAGATAATTATTTTATTGATAACATATTAGTAATTAATTAAACATAATAGTTATTTAGTTTTTCTTTTCTGAACGTGCTGTACGAGATCCATCTCAATATTGTTTCATTATAACTGACATGAAACGTTGAACAGAAACTTATCAAAATTACGTTATTTACTGTAATAATAAAATGGCTTTTATTTGATAAATATAATAAGAGGAACACAAATCGAATATACTAGTTTCAATACAATTATATTACTTTCAGAATTATACGACCTAAATACGTATATCTCTTGTCATAAACAGACTTATGTATCGTTAATATTAAATAGTTAAAAGTCATTTATAACATTTACCCATATATTATTTCATATCAGAAGCTTTGATAACATTTTATATCTCCACGAAAAAGTAGCATGCTTAATTATAATATTAGTATTTAAATTACTTAAAAAGAAAACCTAAATTTTATTTCTTAATAAAACTAAACAAAACTGTGTATTGTAAGTAAAACAGCAGAAACTTTTCCAAAGAGTCGTGTAAGCGCATCGTAATAGGATTTACAGTCCGCTCTATATGTGGCTAGACTACAGGTATGTACTTATACTAGCTTATTTAACATTTGAGATAATAAACAGTATAAAATATTCACAATGGAATAAACTCTCATTATTTTGATGTTTGATGTTTAGAAATAGTAGTGGCTTAGAGGTTAAAGGTCCGCCTTTCGTGCACGAGGGCGCGGGTTCGAAACCTGGCAACCAATGTGAATTTTCCGAAATATATCTAATTTCTAAGAATATTTAGACACCACTGACTGGTATAGGAAAATATTGTTAGGAAACCTGGACTTATAAGTTTGAAATCACCAACCCGTCCTGAGCAAGCGTGGTGATTAATGCTCTAACCTTCTCCATGTGAGAAGAGACCTTTGCTTAACAGTGGGCTCCGATAGGCTGATGACGATGTTGAAATTATTCGTATAACGAAATATATCGAGAGTATTTTCCGTCAATGTCAAATCGGTTATATCTTTAATATTTAAAATAAACATTTTGGATTCTTGTCACATTATTATAAATACAAGTTAAAGAAAAATATGGCAATACGAAAGCTTGAATAAATTATTTTATATTAAAAACTAAAACGTAAATGATATGAGTGTACGAACTTATTATATATGTATTATATTGAAGATGTTTAATGTGCTATGAAATTACAATTTATTATTATTAAGTATAACGATGTTTATTGATATGAAATGTAGAAATTTTGTTTGATGATTTTTTGATTCATTTAATAAGCTAAATATTCAATTTGATGTCTCTCTAAAAATGATTGAGAAAAATAGTGAACATAAATTATTATGAGATTCAGAGACGTCTAAGATTCTTGAATGTGTTCTTGATTGTATGATTGTTTGTAGGTAATATTTTTTATATGACCCTTACTATGGATTGTATAGTTTATAGAAAATGTCAGAAATTTCCAGAACCTTTCATTAATCCATTAATAAATTTATCCACAACCTATAAAATGTATTAATAATTATGAAAACATTTCATTAAAAATGTAATAAATTAATATAAACGAGATTTATTTTTAAATTTCGAGAAAACAACAATAATAATTAATATTCAATTAAATTAAGTGAACAGCAAATATTTAATTGACCCCAAACCGTTATGCATTCTGTAACATAAATGTATACACTTCATATAAACACACACAAGCATATTTTATTTGGATTATTATTATTATTATTACTTTGAGAAAACTTCTCAAATTAGAGTTTTGTTTAACCATAATACAAATGATTTTTATTTCAAAAACAATCCACAAAACTCCAAACAGATCCTATGACAATCGGAATAACATAAGAATAGAACGGAGTACAAAACGGGCGACCAAAAAAAAAGAAACAATTATTTATGAGTTTCATGTGTGATATTGACAATGGCTGCTCTCACAATCTCATTCATCTTTGGCAGAGGGTACTGGCTCGCCTCCAGACGTACACAATATGTCCTTTTAATACTGTAACAGTTAACCGATTAGAATGATAAACGATCGCTAGCGAATATTCTATTCCCGACACTACATCTTTCTTATCTACCATATCTTAAGTCGGAGTCATAAATTCATATTTCATTAATATGACCTATGAATCTCGAGAGCTACTATTTAATAAAGGTTGAATTCTTTTGAATATATCAAGTGCTGCTCCAACGGTGGAGTTTTAATGCCTAAAAGTGAATTCAGTGCATTGTTTCGAATCTTTAAGCACTGAGGGATACTTTACAGTCCAGAGTTAACACTTCAATTGGTAGCTATAATGAGAAGCTTCCAACTTTTTAATGGTTCGTTAAAAATATTCGATATTCTTTAAACGTTAAAAATACCTTCACCTTTAAGAACTCCTTTGTCTCTATAGTAATTAGTCACTCGATGCAATTCAAGCTATGCTGTACATTAAATACTATGATGTAATGTATTTTATGTTAGCCATGTTAAACACGCGGGATAAAATATCTCGTTTTATAGGCATTATATTATTTATTGCTTTTTGGTAATAAAGCAGATTATCGCTAGTGAAATGTCAGCACTAAATTAGGTCTTAACCATGGACGCGTATTTTGTAGCCGACCGGAACGATTTCGAAACAATAAACGTATTTGCGGTTAACCAAATGATTTTCTCTAATATGGTTTTATTTTCAATAAAAACATGATGCGGTTTATAAAACCTTGACCACCTGTTATTGGGAGAGGATTTTGTTGAATTCGATAATAGAACCTCTATGAGTCGCTTTGTCGCTGTTGCAAAAGTATTTGTTGGTATAGGAACTTTTTTGTTTTTTTAAAGGACCTGCCCTGCCAGGAAGCGGTCGGTCGTTCAGAAGTGTTTACATGTGCATCGGCTGTTTGGTTTGGGTCTTTGACTGAATTTTAGGCTGCCTGTGGTTTTGGCGCGAACTCGCCGGATGTTAGTTTTTTGTTCGTGCTTTAAGTGCAGATCAAATATTATTCGTTCGTTATTGCATTTATATTTTCTCTGTTTTGAAGTGCTCTATTTTTTTGTTAAAACCGACTGATTTTTTAATGAGGTTTTATTATCGGAATTTATAAGAAAAATAAACGTACAAGGAAGTATGTAAACAATCATCTTCTATTCACCGTCTCATGGAATCCCAATGCCAATGGAATAACGGAAATAGCGTAAGTCACGTTTTTATCTCATTAATGCCTTCAGCAATATATCTTCCGTTGCAACCATTAATATATGTCAAAACTTTTGTACAATACACTGTATATAGCGCAATTTGAACATTCAATTAATAGCATTTTTTTTAACCTATAAAGAAATTATAATTAAAAATAATGTTACTATCCTATAAAGGTGAACTAATAAACCTTTTTATTACATATATTATTATATATTTTTTATATAACTTTCAATAAAATGGCGGTCCGGTCATTAAATCAAATATTACGATGTTTTCCTATCTTTTGTGGTGTGTATGTAGGCGTGAATGTCTCTAAGTTTATCTATTTTACGATTCAGAATGAAATTGATTTCTTCGTGTATTGAGTAACTTCTAATATACATATTCTAGTGCATTATGTATCAAATTATTATATAACAGAAATTATTATTATTATTGATTTTTTTTTCTCTTTCTCTTTGTGTTTACCATATTAATACTATATATTAGAATTTCGAATATATTTGGATGTTACTCTTTAACGCAAATACGACTGAAACGATTTTGATGAAAGTTTGAATATAGCTTAGATATTAATATAAGATTAATGTTACAAATTATAACTAATCTAAGCGTCGTTATTGAGAGAATATAATCTACAAGTTATATATTCTGAGTTCGTCTTAATGTTCTTGTTTAGTTACAATATCTTTTAAGCATATCTTCATTTGTCTCCTCACTTTATTCCGAGATCCACGCGGACAAAGGCGTGGGCGGAAGCTAGTTTTCTACCTACCTATCACCAAATAATTTTCCATTTATAAAATGTAAATCATTGCAAATTTAATAACATAATTCATTCAGTAATTAACATGGTGTTTCACAATCATAATGGTTTGTTAACATAATAATAAATCGTACGTGTTTTCCTTTTTTTTATAATAAAAAATTTAATTGTTTTATGCTTTAAGTGTTTATAATTCTTTATTCATCTATTTATCGGTGAGTAATTATGATACCGAATATAGTTGCCAGAAACCTTTTTGTTCCTCTTTTCTCTACTAGGTTAATCTTAAAAGAATTTAAATTTCCTTGATAACATATTCGTGACTCCCCAAGAACTGCTTAATAGAAAAGGTATAATTTTTCAATCTTTCGCTCGTCTCTTAGCAATATAACATCCATAGTATAAAAGAAATTTGTCAAACAAAGTATACTCAGTAAAAACTACCCTGCCTGTAACGGATAAGGAGATGTAAATTACGGTTCTTGATGTTAAACGTCTCCCGGATATGCTCTTGAAAGGTATTAATATCTTGACACCAGATACACCTACCGTTACATTAACATATTCATGGCCAAATAAATTATTAGCGACATTATCGCATACAAATTATATTACAGTTCAAACATGAATCTATTTCTAATCAAAGAACAACTATTCTGCTCTTTTAACTCTTAAGAAGTTATCCACAATTTGGATTTGGTCAAGTTTCTCATATAAAGACACATCCTTTCTTGCTCGAAGTCGGTAAAAACATCTTGACCTTAATTAATTTAATTATGTGCAACGTTACGGGTTATCAATTTAATACGTAGATGGCTATGTAATGATAGATGGTACAAGCTTGGCTATTGTTCGCTTATCTTCAACTGTGGTGTGTGATGCCCTAATGTGGAACAAAGTGCCTTTATGTGCGGTGCGATAATAATATCTATTATCCATGTATAAGTGTTTTAAATTATTATAATCGTCGAAAGTATAGCGTCTGTTTCAACTTACTAATCTTATTAACATTCATTAATTTTATTTAGACTTATGCGAATGTAAAATAAATTCTGTCTTAATATTGTTTTTACTACTGGAAATCTTTAAAATATCATTTGATATAATTATGTAGAAGAACCTTTAGTAACAAATCTAACGTCCACACGAATTCACCCGTGGGGAAACCCAGTTGTCTTCATATAGCATCAAAACCCAAAATAATATTAATTATATTTAAATCATTGCCCTTTATAAGTCAGAGATCCCATGAGATTCGTGAAAACTTCCAAAATCGTGTAATATTTTCTAAACGAACATTTTCATAATTCATGTTAAAATATATGTAAATCCTCTACTAGTCTCCCGAGCGTACATTGTTAATAATTTGATTGTTCATAAAATTCGTTTACTGTATACATTTACTTAAAACAGTCCATTGAATTTAAATTAAAAATGAAAACATATATGTAACAAGCGTAAAAAAGCATCTTTAACGAAACGAGATATACGGTCATATTCAATGAGATTAAAATGTTATTATTTTTATCTCATTAAGAGAAACTGTTAATTAATGACGAGATGACAACAGCATCTCTCGTATTACAAGTTTTTGTTTCCACATCATATGTATGTCAATTTAATTAGCTACCGATTGTAAATATGTATGATGTTTTACGACGGCCGCCATTAAACGATTTTATGGTTTTATTTTTAAAGAGTAATTTTATATTATAGCTTATTTATTATCCTTTGATTTTCATATTACCGACACAAAACAGCTTCTTTGTAAAGGTGTGTTCTAATTGAAAAGATGCTTTGCTATAAAACAATGTAAATAGGATTACGATTTTGATACAAAATTGTATACAATTTATATAGAATAAAATTTAAGATGTTAAATATAAGCTAATTAAATATTCAATATAATATTTAGTAGGTAAACCAATTTAAACGTACCATCAATGAGCTACTAAATAAACGCACACGGGTGCAAACTGGCGATAGCGCGGACAAAAAGTCCCTGTATTGTAAGGAAGGCACAATGGCGGAGTCTGACTTGTAATTACTATTTTCCTTCTCCCGTCTTTTCAGAGGTATATTTTTCAGCCAAATGGAATATACGGGCTGTTCCTTTGTATGAAATTTCATATCGGTCGGGGAAACGTTCGGTGGTATGCTTCAATTGTCCCCATCTTTGATAACGACAAACATTAAGGCAATTTTTACTTACATTCATTGAATGTGATATTATTGTTAGAATTTTAAACTGTAATATAGATTGAAAGTTCTTGAGAATGTCGTCTTAATACTATTATTTAGGTATTAAAGCTTAATTGCATTTAGAACTGCATCTCCTTGTGAGCTAACTATGATTTAAATTGTGATGCTAAGAACAAAGTCAATGACAAATGTTTGTTATAAATTAGTCCAAACTGCGTGGATGACTTTTACAACGTAATTAAGAACAACTAACATTTCTCTGTCAAACATTAGTGTGATTAGTGGCTTATACAGCTCATGATTTAAACACACTTTAAGATTGGTTTGATTTTAACCCCACTTTATTAAGATAATGTACATATAAATTGTATAAGCGATTAACATAATTAAAAAGTATTACTTTATAAATGAATAGCTATATATCTCTGGTTATAATTAAAATAATAGATCTCATATTAATCATTATTGGCGGCATTTCATACAGTAATTTCGTTTCCATGTAAGTAGATAATGTTGTCTAACACTTCGTGACGAGAAGTGTCGATAAACGCTCAACTAGTGATGATTTAAACATCTAAGTGAGGTAAACAGGATTTCAAATAACCGTGGGTGTAACTAATGAATGTAAGCTACTTTTGTAATGAAAATATGTTCCACACCTGATCAGGTTTAACGTGCACAATCCCACCGATATACAGGAATAAAGGGCATTCGAAAGGCAAATGACAGCTTTGGAGCGATCCACACACGGCTATTTAACTTGATGTGCCATCTGTAATTACGGTACTCGTACATAAGACTTAAAATATCTCAGCGCTTCACATCATTACTTGTTCCTGGAATCTTAGGCGTAAATGCGTCTGGAATACGCGCAATTTTAAACCTTATTGATGAATATGAAATTATGAAACATCGAAAACAATACCAGATCATAAATCTATGTTTAAAAGAAAAAACATTGTAAAAAATCTCAAATAGAGATAGTTCACAAGCAACTAATACATATGGAAACAAAGATAAACAAGCTACTTATAACCAATAAAAATTTGAGAGAACAACTCCTAAGTGGCATTTAAGTGTCACTCAACTGGTGTTTAGGACGTTTCGTTAGTGAGAGGCGAGCACGGTCTCATACTGGCGGACTGGTTTACGGAGCCGGTTGCACTAAGTGTAGCGACTCAGTAACACGGCATGGGTAGTCCTCTGTAGGCACATTCCGATAGATACAGCCCGCTAGTGAAATGCGGATAATGAAGAGCGGTTATTGTGATTCGTGTGGCATCCGAGTTTCGAGCTAGACGTATGCAGGACTGGCGAGGAATCACTCGATTTATGCCCCCGGCCGATTCAAACATGCTAGATGTGAATAAATTGGCCGTACTTAGAGCCGCTGGCGCGTTTTACAAAAAACTTACGTGTACAGAAAGCAAATGGTAGGTGCCTTTAAGACACGACGCGTTGCGAATTTTCTTTTACACGCTGCCTTTAAAAATCTCAAGGCTCAAAACGTAATCGGGTGCTTTACGATTCACAGATAGAGTTATTTATATTGGCTGTTTTATTTAATAATGTTATCTTAAACATTGCCGTTAAATCCTGTAATGTTTGTCGACTGCTTATTTTAGGTTCTTAAAAGAGAATTTCACTTCTGAGTTCGTTAAGATTTTCTCGGAACACCTTTTCTGGTAATGATCGTGATTATGTCAGGGCTCGGGTTATAGAGTGGCAGTTTTTTTTGTGATAATGGTATTTCGCACAAAAAGGTTTGTTTCTTTAAATAAGTATTTTTAAAAGGTACCATTCAACCGTTATAAACATTAGGAGGCTGTTAGTGTAACAGAATTTTGTTGTCTGTATAATGTTGTTTTAAAATATATGTCGGGAGTTATTACCGTGTTGTTGGAATATCTTGAATATCTAATGACCATACCTCATGTTTCGTTTAAGTGTTGAGATTGGGATCGTTTTCACGAATGATACAATGGATTTTTTTTGTTCGAAATATTTTACATTTATAATAGTATGAAATTAAACAGGTTTTTTAAAATTTAAACAGTTCAAATGCTAGACGTTCTACTAAAGACATTATTCAATTTTGTAAATCAAAAATATCATAAAACCTCCATCAATGATATGTCTATAAAAATCTTAATATAATTCTTAGTGATTGTAAATTCCACATTTTATATCGTATGCTAATCATTTGATATAAATTGAAACATTTAGTCATAAATATATTTTAATCTCATTATACATATATTTTACGACATTCTATTTATTGAGTAGTGTTATAAAAACTTTTGGAGGGCCAGAGTTCAGATATGAACTAAGAATATTGATCAGATTAATTTTATACTGTAGATATTATGTTGGATTGAATAACATTTTGATATATGACTTAATTTCTTTATTAATAAATGATATTGATTTAATAATTAGTTCCTGATTTAAAAATATTACTACTATATTTGATACACCATGTATATATGGTACAGGAGTGACGCAGCACGTTATAATAGGAACATCCTGTACAGCTTCCTATGTCGTAATAGAATTCACTATAATCACATTAGCTCTAATGACATCAGCTTTGATCCTTTTAACTATGCGTTACAATTTGTAGCCACTGTACAATAAATACTTGGACAAACAGTTTAAAATATATTGACACAAACACGATTCGAACCTGGAACTTTTTCCATACAATTTAATATACATTCTGTCCTCTTCGACACCATTGGGTACCATTCCAAAAGTTTCCGATTTTTGCTCTTTGTGTATTCAATAATTGCATTAATTTTAAATCATGATATAAGCAAATGAATTTTTTTTTTAATATACATATATAGGATCTTTCGATGGAACCATGTTTTTTTATAAGAATTACGTATTATAAAAAATAGAGATTATAATTTATTTCGTGAATTTGATGCACAAGCGAGCATCATAGCCGCTTAATATTATTCTGTCCATGTTTTGGGTCCAGGACCAATGACGGTTCTATTTACATAAGAATTTAATTTAAAAATCATTACTTTAAATGAGATGTGTTTGAATAGACAAAGATTTTCTCTTGTGATGTTTTACTTTATACTCAGTTCTGAAGGACTTTACCAACTAGACGACTATTAATTTCGAAAAACGTCTCTTGTGAGTGCATTCAGGTGCCAAGAAATATAAAGTGTGGCTTATGAATTATTTTTACTTGTATTGTAAAGGCGGTTTTTTTGTCCTTATGGTTGGATAAAGTCCCAGTTTACAAAAACTGCTGAGCATATTGTTATAAAACTTCGCATCACTTAGTTTACTGTTTCGAAAAAAATCTTTTTGAGGAATAAACAGTCAGATTGGAATGACCAAAACAATCCTATCCTAAAATCTGAAACAACGATGTAATTTTTACTGTGTCCATCTAAATATACGCTTTGAGCTCAAGCCATTGTTTGTGTTTAAAATTCAGTGAGTTAATATTAATAAGTAACAAGTAACAATGTTCACACTGACGTCATGTCATACGGTCTGCCTGCTGTATATAATTAGGTATACCTTAAAATATTGTTATACATTCTATTTTCATTTTCCTTACTTTTTTATTACTTGGATTACTACCAATTTTTATTGTTAAATATTTTATACGACAGTCAGTGATTATAAATAGGCTTGACAGGTTTCTATGTAGTTTGTTCGCGACTGTTTATATTATAAAAATAAAACACGAATTGGTAGAGAGTTGATAGAAATAGAATTTGTAAGCTTATCTGTAGTCATCTATGTATGACATTATATTTTACATTGTTTAATAATATTTTTTTAACTAATGCTTGACTTTGGTGTTTGAAGAATGAAGCATTTGCTAACTTTTGGAAAGTATTTATTCAATTAAAATTAATCTTTTAATAAATATTAGGATTGATAAACTAACTTCATTAACCATATATATGTAGGCTATGTCAATATTAAATATGTATTAAAAGTACTTTGAAAGAAACTTCAAATCATCACACCAATAAATTACTACACCGCGTACCTATATTATGTTAAACGTCTTAAATTGTTTCATATATTAGGATCATGTTTCAGTGTCGAACTTTGCGTTCCATGCTTGTATTATTTTATTTATGATTTCGTAACGTTTCTTCGAACCCCGTATTACGTTGTGTCAGCTTTCTCGCTAATATACATTTGTTTATTATCCATTGTGCCTGTTACAGGCCTTGAGCAAGCAAGAATTCATAATGCACCTTTGTACTGTGAAATTATTGAAGAATTCTTAGTAGTTAAGTACAAGCTGTGAATGGGCATTTTTCTATTCTTTCACTTGTACCATTAACTTCGCTACCATTCTATCTTGACCTCCTCTTGTATCGGGATACATAGATATATACGTTGAGTTAACATAAATAGTATTTACCTTACGTTTTAAATAACATAACCATTTTATAATGAACTTTCAAACAAATCCATTATCCATCGAAATATTTTATAGGTTTATTTTGTACACCATTAATACAAAAACTAAAGCATACATCACAGAGCATCAATTAATTTGAAAAACATTGTATGACAGTCATTTTAGTTGCCATGTGCCCATATACTTGATGTATAACAGAAATTTTTAGCTGTCGTACTGAAATAAAAACCAGTCGTATAATAAAAACCGCAAACAGAAATATATTGAGTTTATATTTTATTACAACAGATTTATTGGGCCCAACACAAATCGATTTTTCGTCTCTGTCCGACTAACGTTTAGACGTTTATGATAAAAAGAGATGTACCATGGTCCAGTGGTCCAGAACGATTGGTGCAGCCAAAAACATTTATTACACGCCATCAAGTTTTAAAAAGCAATGTAACCTGACACCTCGAACAAACGACAAGTTTTAAGACAGGCGTAAATGTTTTTACACGTACCGACTTATACTAAATGACATATGAAAATAAATACTCTATCAATACGATATTTTATTAAATTTATATTATGTTTTTATCAGCTTAATATCATTAAAGCTATAGCTTAGTTCGCGATAAGCTTTATTTTGTACTTTAACTTAAAATGTTTGATCCAGGGGTTAGTAACATTTTCTTATATTTTTTATCTAAATGTAGGTATACGTTTCGTCGAAATCATAACATTTTTACAATACATAAAAAATATTGTTAATAATATCTTATTTTTATAACACAATACCTAACACTTTTTCCAATATTTTCATAATAAAAATCCGTACCTGCGAAATATAAAGATATTGAAAAAGTATTGAATTTAACAAGGATCGGATTTCAAGAGTTGTTTATTTGCATCTAGCTCAAGGGTTGTTTTATATCATTTTGAGCTTTAATGTATAGTATATAAGGCATACATTTGAATACAGATATTGTATTATAATTTCATATGTTAACCTGTCATCCAAGCATGTTGATATTTTTTATGACAATCAAGAAACAGAATTCGTATGCTATGGTAAGTGTGATATTAAAACAATAATAGTTTTTTCGTATATTTCGGTTTATATATATGTAAATAATATATTATTTATGTAAAAATATCTTAATTAGCTTCTCGGTAATGAAGTTTAAAGTTGCTCCAAGTTTGAATTAACCCAACAATGATCGGGTTACACTTTACTCGGGACCCGGTCAGTCATAAAATGAGGCGTTAAAACGTAATAGCTATTACAGGGTTAATTAGCAAAACGTTTGTCAGAATTTTACGATCTACGTGACTCGTGATGGCCGCATGTTCTGTTATAAAGAAATTATAATTACATGCTAATAATATACAAGGTCTCCTCATGGTTTGCGTAAATCAGATAGCCGTTTCATATATATTTTGTATCGAAGAAAAAAAGCTGAGGAAAACCTATACTGGGAAAGAAAAATTATTAGAAGTCATATAACTCGATAGCCAATATAACAAATTGTATCGATGACGGTAAAAATTGTATTTCCTTGAAATCTAATTCCGTTATGTCGAAGGACCCAGCATATGCGATCAAGTGCCGGTAAGGTCTCATTGACCCAGATATAAAATGAAATATATACGTCAGGGGCAATTATTATTTAATAATATCTAGGAAGACGGTCTTTAGATGTTAAATTATATCGGGGAATGGAAGTACGTCAATTTCTGTTAAATTGAATATATGTTAATGTCGTTTTTAGTGGAACGCGAAATAACCTCTTAAATTTTTTACTCGATTAACCAGCCGTCGATTTGTTTATCCCCGTATTGGCTTTGACGTGTTTTTAAAGATATCTTTTTTATATAAGGTATATTTTTTATGTAGTTATATTTCATTGGCCTTTATTTCTTTCATAATGAGATCAGTTTGCCAGAAAGTGAAGCTCAAATAAACGAATATTTCATAACGAAGCGTTGTAATACAGATATCTAGGAACATCCAAACCTCGAACAAGAGGAATGACTTACGAAACTTTAATGAAGATTTATTTCATTTGATACTGTATAAAATTATATCTGTTCCAGAGTATATATCTGGTTTTATGTTACAGCTATAACCTAAACTCTGTAGCGGTATAAATCATAAATATAGTCGAGCAACAATTTGATGATGTCATAAAATTTTATTGAGGCAAGACAATCTTTTGATTTGAAACATCGAATGCGGCATTTAATATCTTTGAGGAAGCGACAAATACGGGAAGTCATTTAACCCACTTCGCTGTGCCAATTTGTGATGCTCATTGTTGCAAAACATTTGAACAAAACAACTCTACAAACACGAGGACGAGGGTAGTTTGGAAATATAAAATGGTTCTCATTTTAACCAGAGGAAAGTTTATTAATGTGACCTTTAATATTATACAACTTTTATAGTATTTTTATATAAAAATGTAGATTTTCAACATTTTGGTTTTAGTCAAATAAAAATGAAGTAACTAAATACATTTGTTATATGTTTTATAAATAGATATCTGTTATCATAAAGAAATACGGAATGAACAAATTCTCCAATGAAAATATTAAAAAAATATGAATTAAATAACAAAAATCGTTTTTGGGTTATTGTATTTTTCTCTAATAACATAAAAATATTATTTGTTTTTGATGTCAAAATGAAATTATAATATAATTTTATGTTACAAAGTAACTTTTAATTCAGATAACCGGCCACATAAAAACTTTATGATCTAATTAATGAAACTTCAAGACATTGTTTGATGTCTGGCGTCCTTAAGGTTTTGGTTAATTTATACAATAATAACTTTAATATTATTCACTTGATTTTAATAGCCAGTTTTAAATTCCTATTATACATTCACGTTCAGTAATAACAAAGGGTAATCACATATATTAGTAAATTTACGTACGCTGGGTTGTGCATGACGCTACAATTTGAAACGGTAATACTTTTAAAATTAGTCGTGTATAATTCGTTTTAAACCATAGCGTTTTGAGACCGTAAATGTTCTGTATGTATGTATGTGTATTACGAATAAGTTACTGATTTAAAATCGAGTGTGAACTTCGTACATGAGTAATGTTGTATTCCAACAGCTAAAGGCATAACCAATCGATCCTATTGCAATATTTCACATTTTATTTATTTATTGTTTTACGAAATCTTTGTTCGTGTTTTGATGTTATATATATACATATATAATATATATATGTATGTATATACAGCAGCATGTAATATAATCCGATGATCCTAATATTGAAAGTAGATTACAAGCAATATAACTTAGATGATCGAATACTGTTCGGTCTATTGAAACTTATGATGGAATGCTCATCAATTAATTTATACATAATATACATTTTATATACATATAATAATTAATAACAATTGGTGTGTATATTGTTATAAATTATTTACTTATTATTCTTATATAAAAATAATAATGCATGACAAGTTCACGTCATACAAAAATTGTTTTTTCTTTAATCATGCACCAAATTATATATCATCTATTTACAATTTCTTTCGTTATATTTAATACGTAAATTATTCAATTGGCTCGCGTCACGGTTCAATAGACCGTCAAGCTTTACGGGCATCAACTGAAAATATATACACAAACAATAGTCCATTAAAAGCCATTCTATACGAATTTGTAATTAAATTCTCTAAAACTCAGGAAATATTAAATGATAAAGCTGATGTAATATCACTTTATAATTGCTTTTATAATATTTATGGGCCATTGTAGTTTACAGGTCCACGCGGTCTTTGAACCTCTGTATAAAATGTGTTATTTATGTCTAATAAGTTTCTGAGACCCCTGATTTATGCCCCAATGGGCGCATGATTTGTTGCCCGATATAATGCTTTACTTAGCGTATCGCAAACCTTTATACTCAGCTTTTCATAGCCATACCTACACTTGTCTTCAGATACAATTTTACTTACAAATTCATCTTATTACGTTTGCCCTAGATTTCGGTCGCTTTTTCGATGTTTATTTTGAATTGGATGGTCTTTTGTTTTACCAATCATAAAACTACAATTTATCTATTAAATAGTTTTGTTGTCGGTAGTAGGTATATATATATAAATTCAAATTTTTTATTAAAAAAAAGTGTCTTAAACATATGAAATGATTTATAATATTCAATACTTCTATAGAATATTCTAGAACCTGGATTTACCTTACATTTATATTCAATATTTAAAGGATTCCTAAAGCACGTATTAGGTCGTGACCCGAGTCTCTTCAGCGTATATTTTACATCAATTCTATGTATAAATATGTAAAATACGTATATATATTCAGATATATATTAATTATATTATAGAAAAAACTGTCATGATTATGTATGTTAATAAATATTTCTGCGTATTTTTGCAATGTAATGTCCTATTTACATGGTAAATACTAGATAATTTTAATAATAATCATATAAGGTGTATTTTACTTTAATTAATAGGAAATATTTATAGAGAACTTTGTCGAATCCATTATTTTTGTTTAATATCACCTGACTAATTCTTTATTAATTCAAACGTGTGATTTTTATTCTTTTCATTTCTTTAAAAGTGTATTATTGACCATTTATTTATGACACACAACATCTTGAATTAAAATTCGACTTCGACTAAGAAATTATATTCAGAATAAATGTGTGACGTGTGTTAAAACAATAGACATTTATATAATCACACATATGTTCAGTATGTCACGTGATTTCATATACATTACAACTGTTATGTCTTGATCCAGCGATAGTTACTCGGAATTTCGGGATATGCTATAGCTTATGTCTTATTCTAATGTCCAAACTAGATTAGTTTAAAGTTTCATCAAATTCCTTTAAGTATTATCTTCCTGAAACACTAATAAACATTTATACATATATTTAACAAAATCTTCATAAACTTCATAATTTTAAGTTAACTTTTAAAACAGTAATGTAAATAAAAAAGTAAATATAAAGCTAACATATATTTGAAAATAGGAATTAATGTCTGCATCAATGTTTCTTAATCTCACGAACAAAATATGCTTTTGTTAGTCGATAGATAAATTTTATATATAATTGTAACAACAAAATTCACATTTTTTTAAATTTATTTATGACTTTACAATATGAGAATTAAACGAATCGTTCTCTTAATATTTTTACAAAGCATTCCATAAAATGTATAATTGTGCATCGCGAATACACGATAAAAACAAATTACTTTTAACAAGAGCACATTGACTGTGGCGATATAAAAGTTAATAATTCTTACCATGTTCAATAAGTGGTGCGATGTTTCGTAAATTGCTTTAGTTTTTCAACGTCCCGGATCAACAATATCGGTCGTTGGTGCGCTAGCAACGTTTTCGTTTTGTGAGGTATGAAAATACACGGGAGTGACGTCATATAGCACACGAACCGTTTCACCATGACCTATTTAGTGATAACGTTACAATAATACTTCATTACATGGTGCGGTAGCTCCCGTATGTTTTCACTGGCGACATGCTATTTATATCGTCTTACGCAGTACGTACATAATCAGATCATCGTCTAAATTAGCTTTTTGCTCATAATACATAAATAATGATGTTGGACGCGGTCGCCTTTGACGGTTAATTGTGTAACACAATTTATATATATACAACGAAAAACCTAATAGAATATATCAATGAATATTACATATAAAATCTTTATAATGAATAGCGTGAAATAAAAATGTTGGTAAACTAGCTATTTATGTGGTATTATCGAAGTGAACGAATGCAATGAGTTTGCAATGTTCAAGTAATGTGAAGTGGAAAGTGCGTGATACCGCACATCAAAGTGAACGAACGAATGAACGATAGAACGGTTCAAGTGAATGGATCGCTCTCAACTGACCGTACGGAGCGGCGAGGTGTTCGAGCTTTCTAGTCTTTTAATAACAGTTCAACAAGATGCCATGCCCAGTTGTGTTTATGGGAGACTGACTACCAAACAGATTGTATCTACATTGTTGATGTATGGAATAAGCTTACCGGCTGATTTATTGATTTATTGGAGTTGAGCAACCAAATAATTCCATAAGTGATAAGATGCTTTACGTATCATTAAAACGGTATATTTATTGTGGATTATTTTTTTTCGTAATAAGATACACTAACTTATATGTATGTCGGTTAGCGTCAAAGATATTCATGTTTATGAGAAATTATGAGCAAACATAAGGCAATAAAGGAATGTGAACTGTTTAGTGTAATAATTTTCGCTTGTGCAAGCTAAATAAGTTACAACTCGCTTATATTCGACTTACGTAGATCATGCTGGTAAGCTGTCAGGTATAAAGATTTGTTATATGCGATTTCATATTACATTAATTACACTTAATGTTGCAGGCTAGATTTTTTTAAAGACTAGATTATGTTTGTTCACAATGTATGTGAAAAGTAAAAGTTGCACTTTATACTTTCGTGTGAAAATACGTCATATAAAGTTATACCAAATGTAAAAGAAAGTTCTTTTCACTGATTTATAGTAAAATTCTGTTCTTTATACCTCATTCATAATTAAATTTAGATTTTAGTATACATAGTTTTTACTACCTTTACCTTGTACCTATAGATAAAATAGTTCGATAATTCAACAAACACGATCTCTGCCAGTTAAACATACTTGATAGATATCCTTGATTTAAAATAGTGAATTGATATAATTGTATAAAAGACAATCTGAATAACGCGACACAACAAGTCACTTGCTCCATTAAGAACAACTGAACGAATGAATGAACGACTGATTTATTTGCTCATGCCGGTCTCGAATGGATTTAAATCGCCAACAAAGCTTTGACCGTGGATTATATGTAATTGTTAAAAAGATTAAAAACAAATGAACGATATTAAAAAATATGCTTATCTTAAATAATGAGTTTATTTATATATAAAATTTATTAATTTTAATTTATGGGCTATTGGTTGTTTTGGAAAAAAATTATAACAGATATGTTTAATATTGATCTTAATAAACTCTAGTCAGACTTAAAATTTTTCGCCAATATATTGCATACAATACTTTGAAGGCTTAGAAACCATCGTAATGATAATTTTAAGAGTTATTTTATTTTAAAGGAATTATGTTATAATACATTTATCTGTTATTTCCAATGTTCTATTTGTCATATAAAATAATAAACATTAGCATTCAAATATACGATGTAGAAGCCAAATATTAACAAAAAAAATCCGTCACCTAATCGAAGTTCAATAGAGTAAGTAGGGTCGACAAAAAAAATAACGTAAATACGTGGAGTATTGTGCCTCCGCAGGCTTTAGTCTCAAAATGCGTTCGACAATAGAATCTTTTTTTTCTTCCATGTTAAGCAGACTTCGTTTTTTGATACCGTTGACAAATTCATATAAAATATAATTTTTATTTATACATACATTTTAGTAATTGTTTTATTTTATTTACAGGTAATTAGTACACTATTCATCACTCTTGAATGGGCTCCGGTCGTCATATATCTGATGGTATATATATTTTTTTATTTAACTTAATATGATATCGTATTATTTACTGTTTTGTGCTAATTTACTTCGGTTAATCCAATATTGTCTTTGCGGAACAATGCTTAATTCCTTTCAAAAACAGTTTGAATAAAAAACTGCAATTATTATATTAATTAAAAAAAAACTGTATGATGTATTTCAAGGTATATAAATTCAATGAATTCAATTAAATGAAAAAAATCCATTTTAAGATATTTCCGCTGTCTGTACATTATTCGTCTCACCAAAGAGCCTGGGACGAATGCCGAACAAAGGTACAGAAACCAATTTGTTACGTGATAATATGCCCCCCTTTCCCCCCCTCCCTAAATACAAAATGCGACTTATTTCAACTCTACGTCTTGCTTTAATAAAACCATTGTTTTTTGTTCACTGAAACATGAAAATAGATAAAGGATTTCCATTTGTTCGTCATCAAAAAAATGCATTTAAATATTTCAATGTTAATTTTTATGAACTATTGGAATAAAAAAATGTTTTTGCCATAAAGAAATGTCACTATAAAAACTATTCCAAGTTCACATCTATTTACTATAATAATAGTTATTATCACTATCCACAGACAACAATATATACGGCGATGCGTTAATATTCACATTGTTCTAAACAGTTGCTTCCTTGAGAACTTTGAAAGCTCCAACTCAATTATGCTTCACGGCATGCAACTTACGTTACTTTGTCTCTAATCATTGTACTTTTATTCATCTATGTAACTAACTACGCACGTTTGTTCTTAAATATTAATTTCTCAAATCCCTACATATATTATAAATGCGAAAGTAACTCTGTCTGTCTGTTACGCTATCACGCCTAAACCACTGAACTGATTTTGATCAAATTTGGTACAGAGATAGAGTTGACCTTGAAAAAGAACATGGCATAGTTTTTTTCCCAGACTTGAAAGTTCTCTTGGAAACGCGATATAACCGAACTCCACGCGGACGAAGCTGCGAGCGTAAAGCTAGTTATATATAAAGTAAATATTTATATTTAATTTTCTAGTACAAAGAGTTTAAAAAATAAGTTAATTTAATGCTTGTAATAGATCGACACGATCTCGTTACATACTATAGTCATTCTTGACATCGAATCCATTAAATTGAAAACAGGCTTGAAATTAACCGTAGCTTGGATTAAGGCGGCAAAAACTCTTCATAGTTTTGAAGGTGACCAGCAAAAGGTTACTTATAAAGTCATTTGGATGCAACAAGTTCTTGTTACTTAATAATTAATATACACATAATAAGAAAATAATGTCCACAAAACATCAACAGTATTTAATTAAAATACATGACGTCCCTAAAAAAATATGAGGGACGAAACTTTATAAAGCCCATCCCTAATAATATAAAGTTATTCAAAATAAATGAAATATGCATGGAGCATATTAGGGTACATTTGCATAAACGTAAGTAACTGAGGCCCAGCCACTTTATGACACTAGCACACTCTGCTAATGAAAACGAGTTTATACTCCCTTCTCCCCAGAATCGGGGAAAAACAAACAAGCCTCAGTGCAAATACGGTGCCCTTTTGGTCGGTCCCATGTGTATGTAACTGTCATTGTTTGGACAAAGAACACGGGAATTTTTTGACACTCGGAAAAGGATAAAGATTTTTTGGCCGACATTTTATTTGGGTGTTAAATATTGTTTTGAAATGTTGCCTTGAATTTATGAACACTTATTTCATTATATTATGTTCTTATTATTATATCTATCTACTTCAAATGAAAACTGACTACTTTATAATGGACCGTATGAAAAATATTTACAGAATAATAAATATTTATTTTTATATAGTGCCAAATTTTACTCAATAAAGTAAATATTTTTGGCTCAATCAATTCAATTTACTGGAATATCCGAGGAATTTTTGTTATATTTATTTATTAAATGCCATAACAATTTCCTGGAAAGTAATTTTTATAAAGGTTAAAATTACTAATGTTTTGTTAAAATGTCCCCATACAATTTTTAACACTTTACCGTTAATATCACAAGTATATACTTATCTCCCCTCGTAGAATTCAGCGACCAACTATATTTATAAAAACTAAGTTCGCACGTGGCATACACGTGCTTTACTTTATTAGCTGCTACCATATTGTATTTGGCAGAGATGACCTGAATGACTGCCTTACACACTACTTCCGATCTTATTTTAACTCAAAATAGAGTCTCATTTGGTCTATCATATTCTAACATCACCCAACATTTGGTCTTATTTATGGAGATTGTGAGGTTTCCAAATTCCTGTCGAACTTTTAGCAAATGTAAATCCCCCTTGAGAGTAGGAAATTGGCAATGCGGTCATCGATAGAAAAGCGGGTGTTTTATCTTTTTTTGGTGCTAGAAATAGTTAAAAAGACTTCTCATCAGGAATACTCTAGATTACTTTTTCAAAAATGTTATTAATCAATTGTAGGTTTAGTAAAGTTACCTATTCTAAATTATTTTTATCTGATACAGATTAAAATTTAAAAGATAACTTTATGTTGTTATATTGTTTTGTTACAAAGATGAGAACTATTAATGTATCCACCTATTTTATGTTCACTAAGGATGACCTTGTTTTTTCCTCTTTTTGTATGATATTGAAACATCACTTACTTATTTACTGATCTTAATTATTCTTTTTTTTATTTTTTTTTTGCTTTCAAATTGGTTCCATATATATAACTTTGAAACTAATAACGATATCTTATATCTTTACGTTGGTATGAACATTATGAAACACTCGAAATTATTATAAACTTTGTTTATAGTTGTTATATATTTCGATAATTCTTTTAATATTATATAGTGGGGTTCAGATATTGGTGTAATAGTGAAGAGTTTAGAAATAAATGAGGGATGTTTTCAAAAACCCACTAGTTCTTTATACTTTAATGTAATTTACATATCACATTTACCTTAGAGGCAACATTAATACAATAACAAACTAGGCTTTTACAAAGTACTGTCACAGCATGATGTACATTACGCATAAAAGAGAAATTCGTCGTTTAAAAATGTTTCATTGTTTGAGAGGTCTTTGCCCTCGGAAGCAAAAATAGAATTCAACATTTAAAAATATTTTAGGTGGAAGTACCTATTACAACATAAGGCACGAGAGTTTTTGTTAATGTTAATGAAGGTAAATTGATTTCCTCAACGGTTTTAATAAAAAAATGTTATTGTAGAAAAATTATTATAAAAATATAGAACTACATTTATTTTTGGCTTCATTTTCATACGATCTTTTAGTCATCACGTATACCATTTTCGTTGGGCTCATAATAAATTATACAACACGCAAAAGGTGGATTAAATTTCAGCTAAAGGTTATATATGAGCAGATTATTCCATCGTTGGAGCACGCCGAAAAACTACCATCATATTGTGTTCTCCAAATGAAACTTGTCAAGCAAAACTAACAAATCGTAGGCAACAAAAGCTTTGACCTAAAAATCTGAAAGCTACGCCTCTCGATAGACAGAAGCGTGAAACAGTTAGGGCGAGGACATACGACGTGATCCTCTTAGTGTACAACGTGCATATTACATTAATAGAACAAAACTTTAGAATTTAATAATATTACAAAGAGGAAAGTGATAATAATGGTACAGAAAGTAATAATGACATGATATGAAATAATTTTATTAAGACACTCATATATGTTTATCTATATTTATTAATTTTTCGTATCCAATAATGAGTTCATGACCACAAATCACATACGTGGGTAGTGTGTGTAGGGCCTATCGCGATCTAAGGGTGTGGCTGACATGGGAATTGCTTTCCGAAACCCTTTGTCAGCTATGCTTTTTTATTTACTTCAGATGCTATACAAACGGTACAGGTGAGGCGTTATGTGTGTTTTACGTGAAGGGTTTCCTCTGTTTCGATATTGGCCAATATATACTTAACGTGTCAAAACATTGACAATATTCCGATATTCTTTAAGAATCAAGTTATGTAGCAGTTTAATAGTATTGTCTATTGTTTTTCACGGATATTGTGACAAGTTATCATCAAAGAAAAGTAACGTATAGAAATCAACCCTCCAGTTTACATCCCTTAATAGCAAAGACAGCCTAAAGCTAGTTCACAACCCTTAGTTTCCTTAGGGGGATTGTAATGACATGATTGTAATGACGTAATTGGTAACAAGCAAACACCTGTCTAGATGTTCGCAATATAAAATAATTGCTAAACATACCAATGATTAGTTAATTGCGCGTATATCAAAAAGGTAAAAATCGTTCCAGTTGCCGTCGGTAATGAACTTCGCGATTGAATGTCACAGTCGAGTTTGGTAGGCAGAGCGTGTCCGAAAAAAACCACTAGGACCGAAGCAATGGAGCGGTCGTCGGATGCCAATTATTGGAGCCGGGTTATCTCGCTTTAGTTTGGCCTAAGCTTTTTTGATTTTCGTATGTCGTGTAACAGTTTGGAATGTCAAAAAAATAGGAACTGCCGAATGGAAGATAATACATTTTTATACACAGCGTGGCGATATATTATATTTATTATACAATTTTATTAACGTACGTCTATTATAAAGCACATTTTATGGTGCAATAATAACGTGGAAGGTCTTATTTTAAACCGCAATAATTCAGAAATGACAGCAATGATACTAAAAACGTAATAATATTCATCTATAAATCAAAATGATTAAGATCAGATAATTGCTCTTTGTTAAATGCGGTCGACTTCATAAGAATAACGGTAACATTCTAGAGTGTACCATCCTCGCAATCGTTCAACTATGTATTAGATCGTGATTCAATAAAAATACAGCTAACTTTTTTGAAGGAATTCATCATAAATTTATATTTTACGGTCCGATATAAGGCAGTCTATATAAAGGATGGGAATAAACTCTCAAGGTAAATATCTACCCTCATCACACTATACCTAGGCGGAAATCATTTGCCCCAATAACCTTCCCCACCCCCCACCTTATATCAGTTGATTTAATAGGGCGTTGAGTGCCGAAGGAACTCTGTAAATATAATTTTTGGTAAGAAAATATTGGTCCAAATTTCAATTGTGTCTTGTATGCTTTAGTATTTAATCATAAGCGCTTTATTAAGGATAATTCTATTAGTTTGATCTGTTGTAACTACAAAGAAGATTTTATATAAAATCTATTAAGGAGGTACAAGTTTCAACAAATTCTAAAGGATGTCGAAGTCTATTTGTGGCGTATTGGAACACTTGGCAGTGTCAGTATCGAGTAAATTGGTAGTAAGTTCAATTTCGATGAAATAGTGTCACGAACAGCCAATATTCGCTCTTTCAGAGAATTTAATTCCGGTCTATTAAATTTTGATACGTCTAATCATGAATTTAAATTTTGTTAACTGAGGAGGACAAGTGAATTTAAGGTACTAACGGCTGTTCACACGGTTTTGCTTGCTCCTAATGTACGAATGGATGTGTGATATATAATACAATCTTAACTCGTGAAGAACAAACAAACATACTCTCACTCTTTGTGTTTACATTTATATGTTAGTGTGTTTTATTAAAAACTTATTTATGTTTGATAATAATCATAAAACTGTTTAAAAATATGTCTTTTTCCAATTATGTATTATTTTATCAATTTAAACCTCAGTTATTATATTTTATGCTCATTAAATAATGCGTAGATAAGTATTTTTAATATAATTTACACCATTTCTCATAGCAAGTACAGGACTGTAAGGTAATTTTCTGTTGGCCGCCCTGGTTAGTAGTTTTCGTAGCGGACTTGAAAGCATAGGTTAAGTTTCCGTTTTTACGTCATGCAGACGGTCATTTTGTATTTGAAAGAGACGATTTCCGGGGTAAGTCGTGACCCGGATTCATTTTGGGGCCGATAATGAATGTCCATGTTTTAGACAATTTTATTCAATTTCGAATTGAAAATGTAGGAAATTGGTGTTTATTATTTTAAGGAAAACAATTTGCATCAGAATTGGTTTTACGAAAGAACAAATTTCAGAATTAACAACGTCGGTAGTCAGCAAATTTTTCCGTTTCATGAGGGTAGTACCTAAAAATATATGCTCAATATTTTGGGAAACGAATACGTACATTAATATATTGAGTTTCAAAGCCGGCCTGATAGGTTTTCCATGTACGAAGTTAGTTTGTTTTCGTTGAATCATAACTCGTAACAAACGGACGCGGATACGTTTTTATGATCAGTATACGGTTTCGGATTGGCTAAAGTTTTTATAAATATTTTATTAGACGCCATAGACTCTCAACTTTCAGGCTTGGTATATTTTCGGAGTAAATGGCGTCGGGATGTTAATGCTCACTCTGAAAGCACTTAAATATACGTCATATATTCTGATATTATGAATAATCGTACGTTTGTCACTGTTCCACAAAATCTACTAAAAGTTTTATTTAAAATATTTGCAATGAAATAGTTTCAATATTAATATACATTTATTAAGTAAGCGGTATACTATTGATTTAACAGATCGGTTTCGTGGGATAAGCTTCTAGAAATAGCTTTAATTATACAGCTCATAGCTATATATAGGCTCAGGTTAAAATTAAATGTTTGAAGTAATAATATTTAAGGTTTGATGTCACCACGCTACAGTGAAAACATGAACACGTAGTGCGCTTACATCGTCTGAATCTCACTCAGTCGCATGGATTGCTACTTAGGGTTGGCGATTAATTTCATATATTTTAACATATAAATTATACATAGCCATTTCATATTAACAATTTCTTTGGAAGAAATATGTACTTACAATATTTCTGTATGACATATTGAGCACATATAATTTTATATCTATATAATTACATAATATATGTACATTTTTTTTTACTTAACGAATTTTTTTAAATTTCTCAATAATAATTAATTATTCTGTGTAATGATATTAAGTGACAACCCTAGCGACTTCTTATCTCAGCGAGAGCTACGCTTGACGGATCTCTGTCAATAGAAGATCCTATAGTTGCATGTCTCGATTTGTCTGCCAGTGTGCCAGTGTGTGCTTTATGTAATCACACTTGTTTGCATGTGTGTCGTTTGCATTCAAAAATTTTGAAACAAAAGGGAACTGTTGATATTATCAATATTCCTTCACAAATGGCAGCTCCGTTATATGTAGAATGCTGATGAATGTCATCGCAAAGCATTGAGTCATTGAATCAGCAACATCGGTGAGCTTTCAATGTACGTACAGCAATCGATATAATAAGATATTTCCCGTCGTACATCTGTTCTTATTAAAGCAACTTCGACAGCAACATCGTTAAGTA
This sequence comes from Danaus chrysippus, assembly GCA_916720795.1. NCBI lineage: Eukaryota > Metazoa > Arthropoda > Insecta > Lepidoptera > Nymphalidae > Danaus > Danaus chrysippus. The sequence goes on along the minus strand of CAKASE010000064.1, from coordinate 3,695,705 downwards.
GCTGTACGTATCGCCGGCGAAATTACTCCGAGATTATCTTGAATAAAAATAAAAATTCCCCGACAAAAACCGGAGCGGGGCGTGGGCCTCAGATTAAACGTACATTCTGCAATATTTTTCACAAAAGGATACCTTAATCCTTAACAAGTGGGGAGTAAGCATGGGGGGCAATTCTCGGATCGCTCTCTTCATTTAGACGACGGTGGATGTTACAGTTAGAAGAATGAAAAGCGGGAATAAAAGTTTTTGATGGCAGGAATTCGGATTGCTGAACGCGGAATCAGCGACCATAGGGAAGGTAATTGCGGTAAAGCCTTCCTAAAATAATGTACGTACTGTAATTGCTTCTATTAATACATTGCTACAATTTTACCACTTAATTACCACATTAAATATTTGGCATAACCGCGTAATGTCTAATTTTAATGACATCATTATTCAATGCGCGATTTAATGATAATTTAAATAATAGAAAATCACCGACAATACATCTTTTTTCGTAGTATAATTAAAGCAAGAAGCAAGAACATTTTAAAAGGCACCTTGGATTTACATGACTCGTTTAATTGCTTCATAGTCTTGGAGGTTTTTTAATTATAAAATGATTCATATCGTATGCGATAATCGTATCGTGTGATTACGTAATACACCTGTCGGTTCTCATTTCAATATTAATATTCCCGGTTCCTAGGTACATGCCGATGAGTTTTATCCCGAGCCTTTCCACAACTTTTTTTAATTCGGCCGGTATAGGTAACAGTTGTGGGGTCAATGCCCTCAGAGTATGGGTCATACATTTTCAAACATTGTAATGTAGGAGGTTTTTTGTTTACATCTAGAACGGAAATAGCACTATTAAATTGGCACTTTGAATATAAAATTCTCAACTATCGAGTGACTAAACCGTAAACTTAGTCATGCTGATTTTGTTTTATAATTTTTATATTTTAAATTGACAGACTTTTATCTGAAGCATAAATAAAATCTCAGATAGTTAACAATGAATATTATTAGGCGAGTAATTTAGAACAGTAACAATTCTCATTTAAAAGGTGAACTTGAGAACATTAAAAGTTAATCCGAATTTATTTTTTATACGGCTATAAAATTCCGAGTGTACCTTAACATTTAGCATAAATCTGCAATATTTTAACGAGTTTCCTTTGTGAAGGCGTTTAAATGTACTTGTTACAAAGCTCTCTGTTACGTTTCTACATGTCATATATATATGGCAGTGAGATGTTCTTGATTAGAACGTTTAAGAACATGATTTATCTCACAATGGAATCATTATAATATAGCATTACCCTAATAACGTCACATTAAGTTAATCTTCAATGCTAATTCAAGTAATTACAGGGTTTCATGGCCGTCATAAGAATTGAAGATAATAATTAGACGGTTTTTGTCATCGTTTTTATAACGGAAAGCGGTTCTTTTTGTCATAACCCTTTAAAAAATATTCCGTCTCGTTAAATAAAAACTCGAAAAGAGGATATAAAAATTTAATTACCAAAACTTTGTTAGAAACGTCCGTTAGAACAAAGAGCCGGAGCTGTTGGGAGGAGAGTGATTTTATAGAAATATTATAGATAGGCCATCGATTTTGAGTCTTGGAGACAAACGAGAGACCTTTTAATTTACTTTTAAGTTGTTTATTTTATAAGAACTCTCCTAATGCCTTCAAACGTTAGCATTAATTCAATAAATACATGCCATTTAACAACTCAATCGTATGTCGTTCAGATATGTTTTACATTTGGTTATACATAATTAGTAAAACCGTCATTCAAATTAGCTTGTTTCGGGTTTATTAACACTGTCTAATAAATTGTTTGATAAACCATTAAAAGGATTGTGGCGCAGGTATAGATTCCATTCACTTAATTAACATCGGCTTGATATTTAATATCTTTAACGTTTGCTTGTGTTTATCTCTGAAACACAGCATCCATTATTTAGCTTCAAAACTCGCGGCCAAGTATTATATTACACTATAAGAGTAATCTAGAAATTTACTTCATATAAATCCTATTGTGGTTTTATTTATTAATGTTTATTACCTTGCGAAATACTCCTTCGTTGTAAATATGTTTGCTGTTCATATATACGTCACTTAAATATGCCAGTTGCTTTGTAGTTAGCATACTTTAGGACTCAGAATATGTTTTTCAACATACATACCGGATTTTTTTGGGTAATAAAATCGTAGCAAAAATCTCATTTGAAAACAGTAGCATGGATGCGACGACGCTATCCTAATTAAAAATTTACATTTTAAAGGGATGTTTTAATTCATTATTAAAATTTTGTGGTTGGAGTCGCTTTAACGCAAATAATTCACATAATTCACGTCAAATAACGTGGTATCGCGAGAAAATTTAAGGGGGGGTGATAATGGCAAGCCATTGTTTTATTATGTAAACCCTGAGGGCGTCCCTAATTCTTTAAACATCAAAATCTTTTCTTTTCTTGAATTATGTAATTTGTTTAATTACTTTGAATAAAGGGCACTTATCTAAAGTTCCTTAATTCCTTTTAACGAGATTTATTCTTCCACGGGAATCTAAATTTCTTTATTTTTATCACGCGCAAGTTTTTCGTGTTCAAGTTTTATTCGTGAAATATAAAACACCAACATTGACTTGTTAACTGTAGAACAAAGCCGGTGACAAAAGTTAATAAAACTTTTTTTTGCGTTTCAATAAAACCCTACAAAAAGTCAACAGCAACCGTAGTTAAAGATTCTCTTCGCCGTTTAACTCCTTTGATTTCCAATCCCTAAGGCTGTTCGAAAAGACAGACAGATATAAAAATGTTAGTTAACTCGTCGTTCCAATTTAGTCTTTTTCTTTTGGGGATAGAGTTTAAAGTTTATTGCACACGGCGCCAATAAAACTTACAAAGTTATTTCGATCTACCCTCATGTTATGAATTATTCAGGTGGCGTTTAATAACTAGGAGTGTAGTTTGCGGATGGCCGCTGGCTGGGATGAATCGTCTTGAATTTACATCATCTGTCCCATTCTATTATTATAAAACGGAACAGGATAGATTTATCATTGAGATTGAGCGATCAACGCAACTTCGACGCGTTACACTTTGTCTCTGAATACATTTGAATAAACAAAGCTTATAAATCAAAAGTAGCTTACTTTGTGTCAGTCTGTGTGTTCGTTGAGAACACGAATGTGGCTCCAAGTATATTTGAGATAGCATCAGTTGAACTTTTTATAAATGTTACATATGTACTGTTCGCTTTTCATGTTACGTAATACTAAACTTTGCATCGGAATAGAAAAATGTACGTAACATCTTAAGACTTCTCTCAGGAACATGTTTCAAGAACACACTACAAAAGCTAAATTTTACACTTGTTACAAAGATAACTTAATTTTACTTCACGTTACTCTTAGAATTCTCACAAGTTGGTCCTTTGAGCCGGATTAATTATTTTAATTATTCATTATACTTTTTCACACAACTTATTTTATAATTTGTCGATTTAACATAATACATATTTAATTTTCGAATTTAGGGTTTAATCTATTATGTATTTAGATGATTGTAAGAAGAAAATATGTAATAACTTGTATATTTTTAATAAGGCACTGTTAATATAATTTGAGTTTACAAGCTCTTTGAATATAAATGAAGCGAGAAGTGTGTCAGGTTTCTTATACGTGACTATACTACAAGTGACATAGTCTGGTTATTTACATATTTAATAACACCCTTTATAGTCAGTGCGACGTCAATTTATTTAACGTTTTATTAATCTGTGACGAGCACTCTGTTATTTATCGCTCCTCCGCCCACATAAAATTCTGCCTTGGAAAGTTTAGTTTTTAGTATATTGTTCTATTATGGATTCATCTTTTTTGTGTGCATTCATGTGATGTCTTATTTTGGGTAGGACATTTTGGGTATTCTTCCACTAAGTCTAAGTTTTATCTGATTTAATTTGGTCTTTTTCAATAATTTTTATACTAAAAAGCATTAGTTTCACGTCTGTTAGAAATGTCTCTTAGACATAGAATTAATTATTGCATGACTTATTTGAAAAACTAATCTAATCACTTCTTAGTCATGTTTGTTTGGTTTCAACTCGGTGTTTTGTAAACAGATATCGTACATTACCAGTGTAACCGATAAATTAGTTTCGGGGTGAAAACCGATCAAAACAGAGCATAGTTTATGCAAGAGTGTGACAAGATTAACACATCAAAAGAAACATGACTCATGAGCTCAAAATAGTTTTAATATTATTTATAATTTTCCTTAAATATGATAATAATACAAATATAAAGTATATTTAAATAGCTTTTACATTGAAATGACACAAAAATTCAAAAATAATTCCCGGCACATACAAAATAGAGACAAAGCTAATGGTATTTCATTGTTGACTCTCTCTTGCATGAGTGTGTCCCTAAAGTGGGTCAGCGCATACTGCATGCTTTGTACTAAATTAACCCCGTAAATTGACTTAACATGTCTTTATTATGGTTGGTTTCGTTTTGATCTAGGAGGTGATAAATTAGAAAACAAATACTTTTAGCCCGTTTTATATTTAACGCTCGGATCGTCTTTTAAAACGTTGCTATATATTTAAACACTCAAGCGTGATAAATTCTTAACATATATCTAAATGCTGATATTAGAATTGATGAATGTTCGTTCGTGTGATGTAAAATCTACTGAATGTACTATCTTTAATAGGCATTGATATGTGGAAAGAAGATATTTAAAATTTATTTAGCCGTAGCACATGAAGGTAACATAACTCAATTCACAATAAAAACACGTATCTTAACTTGGAACAATGTAATTTCATTTTAAATTTTAAATGACGAGGTCATTGTAAATGAACCGCGCTGCATTAAAATACATTTCTAATTAAAAAAAACAACATTCAGATGTTCTGAAGAGTCTTGTGACAACTCAACGCATCATCCACGACCCGGCGACTGCATCACGGGGTTACAGCTTTTATTGCTATTGTTACAAGTTCCATTTTGCTGTACAAACCCCGGCTAGTTAAATAGGTCAGGAACCACGCAAATTGTAACACCACTAAGTACGAAAGTGCATCTTTAAGCTCTTATAACGATAAGGGTACTAATTAGGAATGGAAATCAGATTGCAATTTTAATATAGCAATTTGTTTTATATAAAGTGCACGTAACGTGTAATATATAGGTACATTTAACTGGTTGATTACGTAAATTATAATGAACACCCAATAATAATCTAAAAAGTTTCTAATGGTTATGAAAAATTTAGGTATTTTATAAGACATTTTCTTCTTCTAATATGTTTTATCTCGTAGTCATTACGTTTCGTGGAATGCCTAAAAAATCTAACCTTTAAGATGTTTAGTTAAGAAATGAAAACAAAAAATATTTCTGGAACTAATTACAATATTAATTAAAATAAAGTGATGTAATCATTCTTATAATATACATTACATGTAAAAGATATCTGAGTGGAGATGTGAAAAATATATTTTTATAATATCTTAATTATTTTGATAGTTATTAATATAATAATATCTTTATTATCTACTATCTCATATTCTGAAATGTCTACCATAAATCTAGAATAATAAAGATTGCGTATTTAGGCGCAGCCACCCGTCAATATCCGATAATCTATAAGCTTGTTCACACTCTCGAGATGTAGCGGGAGAGGTAGCGGAGCGATAAAGACAGCTTCATAAAAGATAACATCAAAAATGTATACAAGCCTTTATATTTCTATTTAATTTATTTTGTTTTATAACCAAATAAATACTATGTGTTAATAAAATATGCTTATTAGTAGATAGGTATTTCCTCGCTACAGTTTTTTCAGCTACACAGTAAAACGCTACCGCTTATCTAATGTAGTACTAACGATCTACCCATATCGTGCGTTAATATATTTTTACGTTCACTTTTCATTACAAACGCTATGAACCTGGATAATCGCTAAATAATACGTGAAATTATGTCTCCATTAAGATTATATTAATATTATATATTAAGGAAAAAACGTTCAGAGTTCCATTTAATATTGTTTTTTATTAAAGCATGTTTAATTTTTTTATTTTATTATAATTGCTTTCGTAGTAAGTTTTAAATATTACTTAAAGTCAATTTAAAGCAGATGCTTGTACGAAGTTATTTAAAACATAACAATAGTCCGAAAAACCGGTCTAAAACACTCTTCTATTCCTATTTAAAATAACAACCTCATATATATGTTATAATTCAATAATAGGAGATAAAATTTCCAATAAAGCACTAGTTCATACTAACTGCTAGCACGTGTCGCTTCTTGTCGCCCTTACACGTAATGGATAAAACGCGTGCGATTCGCAATCATGGGAATTAAGGACCCTGCTGGTAGCTGGACCCTCAATGATTTATTTACTCAGACCCTTTGAAGATAGAGCAAACTGTGAAGATCAAAAATGAAGTGCGGCTGTTATTGGTCATGCTATGATTGAAGTTGATCTATGCAGTTAAAGGATTCAGACCCATTCTTTCATTCATTTAAGATTCATCATTCATTTTGAACGCACTTAAAAATTTTAATGTGCTTTTATTCAATTACTATAACATCAAGAATATGTAAAGCATAAAGAAAATGAATTATAGCTTACGTACTAGTTTCAGAATTTTCAACATCTGTAGACTTTGGATTTAATAATAAAATATACATTATACAAATATGTAGAAGAAGTTTGATTGATTATGTCGTAACTTTGAAATACAACGATGTATATAAAATCTTTATTTTCTCTTTGGAATTATTCAAAATTAATCATATGTATAAATCTTTTTCTTCTACCTTGCAATTTCCCAGCTTTAACCAGGGTCTGCCTTACATTTTGTGAATAGTTTTTGGCTAATTGTTTTCACGATCGGCCGCCTGCCTGACATGAACCCACTTTTGGGAATAGATTAATCAGTGGTGTCTAAATACTCTTAGAAAGTACATATGACTGGAAAAAATCACATTGGTACTTGCCCGGGCCAGGATCATATATGTATATATGAAACTTTGTAGGGGTTTTATATACATATATATATGGAAATAATAGCTGAGTTCTATATTTTTAATATCCAAATACGTCGGATGGCCCCCTGCAGGGGAATCAAACTTTGATCAGTGCCATAGTGCTCCCGTAATATAGGAGCCATTGTCCTACCCCTGTATTCATTTCGGGAATAGATAATCTTTTATTATTCCTCACAATTTATGGTCGACGTCACATTTCATTTGTCATTGACGTTACATTGTGTGCTGGCTATTGTTGAAACAGATATAGTAGATGCTGGGAATCAATTGAGAATATTTTTTTGCATCAACTTTTAATGAGGTATATCGCTTAGGATGGAATAGTCACGAAATAAATTCAGCCGACAAACAGAATTATATATAATATGATAAATATTTAGAGTTTAAAACTACGACAAAATTTCGTGATAGGTACAGACATGTAAAAGTCATTGTAATTGTATCATAATTAAAATCTTTTACGTACATATGACACATTTTGTTTGATAATAATTTATTTAATCCTTGAAATGATCTTTTTTACTACACTTAACGTTTTATATGCAAAATCCCAAAATATAATCTAGGAACGAATATTTGGTTTTGTTTAAATAATTGTCAAATAACTTACTATGTATTATTAAAAGTATATCAACTATATTTTATCCACTTTATTAACATTATTTTCTGATCAAAGAAATTAAGTTTCAGTATTACCATATTCACAATACAACAAATCGTAATAAACAATCATACCCATTGAATCATTGCTTTAAGAAAGGTAAACATATTTCAGGTATTAACAATCGATGTATCGATATCGTTTACGACTTAAGAATTACTCGATAACCTGCTCGGTAATCGAATCGATTATTCTTTTTAAATTGAATTCGCAATCAGTACAGTCCGCTTCGAATGTGAAGTTAAACCTTTAATACAAAATCGAGTTTAACAAATTCAATGTAATAAAACCTTTATTTTAATTATAATAATTATTAAATAATGTTTAAATTATACATATTATATATTAGCAATATATAATAATACGTATAGATGTTTAATTAGTACCGTTTATCGGTATTGCGAAGTCATTTAAACCTGCGATTACTTTGCACCTAACAATAACCCTTTGATTTCCAAGGAGCTATTGTGAATAGAAATTTATTGGTCATTAAATCAATTTATGTACATGGAAATCATTCTCAGAACGGTCGTTAACTCAAATACCTAATTAGAGAAATCATACTTTGCCTCCAATTACATTTTCAATCTTAATAATGTAGTACTGTGGACTTAACACTGATTTAAAATAATACTTATTTATTTGGAATAACACTTTTTTGACCAATATCATGTATATATAGTATAAAAATTTGTATAAACAAAGAGATGTCTTTTCAACGTTGCTACATATAAAAAAGCGTATTAAAATTTAAAAATAATTCGTACATACATTAATTAAAAGTTAAATTTTATATTTTATAATTGTACAGTATCTGTGAGTGTAGTCGCAATCGACATTGCCGGCATTCCCAAGGCACTGCTCGTTAATTAAACACGTTTTGTTAAAGAGTATTAAACTTGTGTTCAAAGATAAATGTAATTAGTAGGCGAAGATATTTTGAATACAGCGCCATCTAGTATACTACAACGGAGTTTCACGCTGTTTAATTTAATTATTTGTTATTCATATATTTTACGTAAGTTTAAATAAACTAATAAAATTATTTCGATACTTAATTAGTTAGAATGAACAGTACAATTTGTAGTTTGACAGCAAGCCATTCCGTCAAAGTGTCTGAAAATACAGTTATTTATATGAATGGCTCTGTTTTGCGGACATTTGGATATAATGCGCTGTGTTGACTAGTGTATCCACGCTTTGAAATATGACACTTTTGTAATATATATTATATTTAAAAAATCTTTACAAATATTAGGAGGTCATTCATAACATGCATTAAAGGTATATTAAGAATTATTTCGGTAAATAACTATGAAAAAAAATCTGTATAACATAAAATTCTAGACAATTTTTTTCTTTAAACAAATAACTTAATTTAAGAAAACAAACCAATCACACTGTAATTATAAAAACATTTTTTCATATATTTATTCTTATTAAAAACTAATCATAACTTTAATTCCACCTTTATATATAACATGGTAAGTCTCATTTTAGTATGTGTTTGGTCACAACCCATGTATGAACCATGTTGATCATGGTCTCCATAGCTTGTGTCTGGTCGCCATAATTCATAATATCCTTAATGGCGCGAACCTGCCGTCTGCTTTCAACTTCACTTGCAGCTTTTTGTTTATGGAGTTACACATATATGTTTCAAACTTTCAGATGTGAAATGACTTGGATTTTAACATTGATTTATATACATATGTATGTACTATGATTGTTTGTTTGTGTTACTATATAATATGTACCTCTATTTCCTTATGTTTCTATATATATCTCTCAAAGTATCTATAAGAGGTATCCCTACTAATATTATAAATGCGAAAGTAACTCTGTCTGTCTGTCTGTTACGCTTTCACGCCTAAACCACTGAACTGATTTTAATGAAATTTGGTACAGAGATAGAGTTGACCTTGAGAAAGAACATTGGATAGTTTTTATTCAGGACTTTTGAAAGGTTCTCTTGGAAACGCGATATAATCGAACTCCACGCGGGCGAAGCTGCGGGCGGAAAGCTAGTCCTATATAAAATAAATGTGTTTATGTTTAAAGATAAAATCATTAAAAAACATTGATTTATTAAATCCTGATCTTTATACAACCGATCAATAATAATTCAAATAAGATGTTGATTCTATATTTCTGAGCTTATGACTCATAGAGTGATATGTTATAATTCTTCAACAATAAATTAAATTAATTCCGACATCGCCACTGATTTGTAATCATTTTTACGATGTTTTATGATTTGTGGTTTTATATATAACTTTGATGAAGCCGGAATATATAATATATCGATTATTACACTTTACAAGATATTAACGCCCACGAGATTTTTTATAGTTTGATATAATTATTTAAATTGAATTTTATTTTTATTCAAGCTTGAGATGCATATACGGTATTTCCTGATGAAAAAATCTAGTAATCTATTATAATGAAAACAGAAATAGTATATAAAATTTTAGTAGGTATATATCTGATATAAATAGTCACAATACATAATGATTTAACTCTTATTTTAACATTTATATATAAAAAGATATAATACTGTTATATACTGAATTTTGTATAGTAGCAAATATTTGAATTATATCAAAACAGATTTTAAACATCAATGTTAACTTATGTTTAGTCACTCAACTCATATGTTACAGCACACGTGGCTTAATTGAAATATTCTAAAGCTAAAAACATGTATCCAATCATTATTATTAATTAATTTTGATGCAATGTTCGTATATTTGAGTGGCGATTTACCTGTTTTACCTGTAAATTAATTGACTATTAACATGAAGTGAACAAGTCATGTACAACCCTGGCTGTCTACAACTAGGGTTGATACACGATTCATAAATCATTACTGCTTATATTTTATATGTACTTGTATTTTAGTTGCGGTACGTTAATAAAGGTTTTGATTGCTTTTTGTTCTGTCATAGTGAAGCAAGTGTTTGCACAATCCACATCTTTAATTAAGAGTTGCACAGTACTTTCTATTTTATCATATCTTATTTAGAGATTCTTTTTTGATATCTTATAAATTTAAGTCTTCCTGAACTTTGGTTGACGGCTTTTCGGGATTGTTTGAGTTTCTTACATATATGATATTTCACTTCCCTATGATTACAAAAACACAATTTTGGCACCGATTTCGAAGTCAATAAATTATGTCAATTAAATAGAAGTTCAAATTGATATGTAAAGTTAATGTCAAAAACTATAAAACTTATACTGGGACTTATGCAAAGCTTATTTAAATTCAACCATAAGAATATTAATGGAGGCAGCCCTAAAAAGCTACCATCCCCAGGGTTGGCAACTTCGCCAATTTAGTTGGACAAGTTTGGTCAGTGTCCGCATAACGTATTTACTGCGTCGAAATATTAATCTGGTCTGTAGCGAAGCGGCGATAGTTGGGACAGTCTGCAGATTAATTCTGCAGACGCGACAAATTAAAAATATACGTACTTTTATTGATATGATTACCACTATGAATATATAACCACTTATTTTATATATACACATCCTATTTCTTTATATATGATATCACACAAAAACTTATACACAATCCATCTTTAAGATAATTTTATAGTATTTACAATATTATATTTAATTTAAATATTTTGCGATCATTTGTTATTGAATGCATTAAGTTCTGTAACTATTAAATCTTTGTCATCGCCGAATTGTACACCAAAGTATATCGCCGAAGTAACTTCACACGGGATCATAATAATCGCGTTTGACCGTTTAATTTTAAAGCTTTATGAACCATAGCCTGTTAGAAATTTTGTTATAATAAATTATTCTATCACAATACTCTCAAACTAGATTGACTCCTAATATTTTTTAATATTGATTTTCAAACGAACGTTGACTTATACTCCAACTTTTCGTCATTTCCTCCGTTGAATTCCAATTGTCGTATGAAAAAGTTACGAAGTTACTTTGTGAAGTTCAAATAACGAATATCATTCATCGTCACCTGAATAAAACCTGCCTTTGGGACTCTTTAGACTAAATAAATATTATTTTATATTAATATTATGAATATATATATATATATATATATATATATATATATATATATATATATATATATATATATATATATATATATTATTATTAAACGATAAGATGGTCCAGTACACATAGGATTAAAGTATAAATACTTATAAAAAGACTACTTAAAATTCTTATAGCTATATACATACTAGCATATCACTATCATGTATTGTCGGTACTTCGTAATATAGAATGCAATTTGTATGTCTGTCTTTAAAAAACTCATACAAAACAATAGTAATGTTTCTAAAGTCTTCACCTCCATATGAAACTTTTGCCATTACACGAGTTTTAATATCTGTAAAACTTCCCGAAGATTGCTGTTTACTTGTTGTGTTTAAAACTTTCAATTCAACGTCACGAGACATAATTCATTTTATTGTAGTGTATGTTCTATGGGAAACAAATATATAGATTGTAACAAACATTAATCTTTGACTGTCAAGTTAATATTTAGCTAGTGTATTGTAATTGAACAACACTCATACATTCCAAAAGTTCTTATACAATATACTATATGTATATTAAAGGTATATTTGTATATCATGGTACCAAGGCTACTTATGCCGGTAATTGTACTTGTAGTTGAATATACAATAGTAATAAGACGCGAAGATATGCTGTTATTTTCACGCACGATGCCGATATTTATTATAGAAATATGATATAAGCACAAAAGGTTACCGTTACTAATCCGCTGATAGTATTTTGTACCGTTACACGCTGATCTTAGTCATAAGCGTGAGCGGAGAAATATATACAAATAATTAATAATACCGCTTAACACTACATTCGTTTGATAATCTTATTATATATATAGTGAACAAGTACTTTTATTTAATTTTATAAGCACAACTTGCACTTTATAATATATGTAGTATAAACATATAGTGAACAGAAGGTGTGGTCGGTGATAATTGTTTACTAGTCCGCGATCTAGTCACGTATGCCGGCCGGCCGGGCCGCTTTGACCTCTGGCCGGTCAGCGGTCAAACCGAGCGGTTGCAATCGTAGCTACGTATAAAAATGAGTAGACGGGCCGGCAGTGTGTTTGTTATACATATATATTTTTTTGCATGTAAAGAAATAAATAATTTAATAAATAATTTAATAAATGAATAAATAAATAAATAAATGTATAAATTAAATAATTTAAATAAATAAATAAATAAATAGGTACGCTACATCACTCCCCCCCGAGACCGTCACGACGGGCGATAAAAATCAGGAAAGTGTACTTTACGGCCTGAACGCGTTCGTCTGACGTCCTCCTGAGCCTGGGAATCCTGCACTGGCGGGAGGTTTTCAGGGATGGAGTTGGACCGTTGCTGCAAATTGGGATCGGGAATGGGAATGGGATCGGGAGATGTGTCAATCAGCGTGTAGGCTGGTTTAAGGCGGTCTATAGACACTGTGACAGTTTTTCCTTTAACAAGAATTTTGCAGGTTTTGTCTCCTCGCTCAAGGACTTTATAGGGGCCGGAGTAGGGTGGCTGCAAAGCGCCACGAATTGCATCGTCCCTCAAGAACACGTGTGAAGACGTCCTTAAGTCTTTAAATATAAAATATTTTTTCTTTCCGTGACGAGAGGCTGGGACTGGTTGGATCTTGGACGTTAAATGCCACAAACGGGTGGTGAAATCCGATATGTCGGTGTTTGGGGGAGCCGTTGTCTGGAAAAATTCACCAGGTAAACGCAACGGCTCCCCATAAACCAGTTCGGCTGGTGAGGATTTCAGGTCGTCCTTAACTGCGCTTCGAATGCCCAACAGTACCAGGGGCAATGAGTCCACCCAGTTGCTGTCGGCGTGGCACATTATGGCTGCCTTCAACTGACGGTGGAATCGCTCCACTAGCCCGTTACAGGCTGGGTGATATGCGGTTGTTCTGCGATGTTTGAATCCGATCATTTTTCCAAGGTATTGGAAAAGCGACGATTCGAACTGTCTTCCGCGATCGGTGACAATATCCGCTGGACATCCAAATCTGGATATCCACGATATTAATGCCTTCCCAACCGTTTCGGCTGTAATATCAGCCATAGGTGTAACTTCAGGCCAGCGTGTGAAACGATCCACCGCTGTGAAGCAGTAGCGATAGCCCTGTGAAATAGGTAGCGGACCAATAATGTCCACGTGAACAAACGAGAAACGGGCGCGAGGCAGCTCGAACGTGCCCAATGGAGAAGACACGTGACGATGAACTTTGGCGCGTTGGCACGCTAAGCACTGACGAGCCCACTCCCGGCAATCTTTCCGTATTCCAGGCCAAACAAATCGCTCAGCAACCAATTTAGCCGACGCGTTGGCGCCTGGATGGCTGAGGCTATGAAGACTGTTAAAGAGTTGTCTCCTTAGTGGTTTGGTGACAAAAGGCCTGGGCGAGGGAGTGCTGACGTCACAATAAAGTTCTGTTCGAGAGTTTGGTAGTGTTAACTTCTTTAGGCGAAGTGAAGATTCTTCTCCCAAAAGACGAACTAACTCCTCATCAGAAGCTTGGGATGAAGCTAGGATGTCCAAATCAACTGGCATCTGTAACTCATCGACACGTGACAGTGGGTCCGCGACGACATTGTCCTTGCCTTTAATGTGTCTAATATCGGTCGTGAACTGTGAGATGAAGTCAAGGTGGCGAAACTGTCGAGGTGAGCAGTTGGCTTTCCTTTCGTTGAAAGCGTAACTGAGGGGTTTGTGGTCGGTATAAACCACGAAATGCCTTGCCTCTAACATGTGCCGAAAGTATTTGATGCTTTCATAAATGGCTAAAAGTTCGCGGTCATAAGGCGAATATTTTTGTTGGGAAGGACTCAATTTTCTCGAAAAGAATGCAAGAGGTTGCCACGCGCAGTCTTTAAGTTGCTGCAAAACTGCACCCAATGCCGTGTCGGACGCGTCTGTTACCAGAGCGAGTTTAGCCTGACAATCAGGGTGTGCTAGTAGAGCGGCATTAGCGAGGCTCTCTTTGCATCTGTTAAAGGCAAGAAGTGCCTCTCCAGATATGTCAACTGGTTGAGATGGCTTAACACAGCCAGAAAGAAGAGCATTTAAAGGTGCTTGCGTTGCAGCTGAATTAGGTAAAAATCGCCTGTAAAAGTTGAGCATTCCCAAAAATCGTCTGAGTTCTCTCACTGTCTTGGGAACTGGGAACTCGTTTATGGCTTGGACTTTGGATTCCAGCGGCTTTGTGCCAGCTGCAGAAATGTGGTAACCTAAAAATGATACTTCGGATGCCCCAAAGACACATTTAGAGCTATTTATAAGTACGCCATGTTCCTTCATGCGTGAGAAGAGTTGGCGAAGGTGGGCTTCGTGAAGAGTCTGGTCCTTTGAGAATACCAAAAAATCGTCGCAATAAGGATAAACGAAGTCAAGCCCCCGCGTCATCTCGTCAACAAACCTTTGAAACGTTTGGCCTGCATTCCTCAGACCAAAGGTCATGCAGGGGAATTCGAACAAACCAAACGGGGTGGTGATAGCAGTCTTCTGAATGTCCTCCTCAAAGACCCTAATCTGGTTATAGGCCTTGACGAGGTCTATGGTGCTGAAGATCTGACAACCAGTTATATTGTGGGCAAAGTCGTGGATGTGTCTCAGAGGATATCGGTCTGGTATAGTCCGTGCATTAAGCATCCGGTAATCTCCACAAGGTCTCCAGCTGTTATCCTTCTTAGGGGCTAGGTGTAGGGGAGAAGCCCAGGGGCTGTCAGAGGGCCGCGCCGTGCCATTATTGAGCATGAGCTCAAATTCCCGTTTGGCAATTTTTAATTTATCAGGTGCCAGTCTACGGGGAGTACAAGATATAGGTGGGCCGGGTGTAGTTCTGATATAGTGTACGGTGTTATGTTTTGGAAACACATGTGTGCCTGCCGGCCGCGTTATCTCCGGGAACTCGCTCAGGATGTTGTGAAATCGGGATTGGCCTGTTGAAATTTTTATAGAAGAAATATTAGACTTATCAAGCGAAGCACATGCAGTTAAACTAGTTGTGTTGTCAATTAACAGCTGATTACGGCAATCTACTATTAAATTATAATGACATAGGAAATCGACGCCGATTATTGGTTTAGTTACATTTGCTACAGTAAATCGCCAAACAAAATTTCGTCTTAATCCTAAGTTTAAGTTAAGCTCGATAAAACCGTATGTTTCTATTGTCGATCCGTTGGCAGCGCTCAACTCGAAGTTGGTCTTGGAACGGCGCTCCCGCAGTGCAGCACGAGGGTAGACGCACAAATCGCTACCGGTGTCGACCAGGAATTGTGTGTTGGTGCTGCGGTCGGTGACGAAGAGGCGACCAGATGAAGGAGGACAGCCGTCAGTCGCCATTAGCGACTGCCCGTGGTGTTTTCCGCCCGAGATGTGGTGTAATCGCAGGGCTTAATGCACCTGCGAGCCTGTGGTCCGAACTTGGCGTGGTACCAACAAACTGGATATTTCCGGTAACTAGAACTGGAACGGCTTCGTTGCTGAGAAGAAGACCGACGGTGGCGTTCACGCGGTCTTGAACGTTGAGTGGAGCAGCAGGACCCTCGGGTATGCTCTTCAAGTTTCAGGGTGAGCTGCTGCACCATCCTTTTCAGCTCTGCGATCTCGTTAACTTGTTGCGCCCCAAGTCCACTGCTGGATGCAACGGCGACAGTGCACGGTGACGTCAGTTCCTGTATTCGGTCTGCTAGGTCCGCAAGCTGATCCAAAGAATGCGTGGGCTGCGAAGCTAGCACCGTCTGGATGTTATGGGGTAGGCGGTTGCTCCATATAGATTTTAGGAAATCGTCGGGTACAGAAGGTCCAGCCAGGTCTTGGAGGTGGCGAAGAAACTGTGATGGCTTTCTATCGCCGAGCTCTTCATGCGTGAGTAGTTGTTTCACCTTTTTCTCGTGTGATGCCGAAAGTCGCTTGATTAGCTCGGTCTTAATTTTATCATATTTGTTTTTCACCGGAGGATTTATTATAATGTCCTTTATGGACTTCGCGTACTGTATGTCCAGGTTGTTCGTGACGTTAGTGAATTTAATGTGGTCATCGGTAATATTTTCACTTTCGAACTGACCTTCTAAAAGGGCGAACCATAATTCCGGATCCTCGGGTGAAAACGGGGGAACCTTAATTTTTATTTTCCGCCCAGTAATGTCTTGACGGTCCGTGGAAACGCGCATTTTTCGCGCATGCCGCGTGGTGATTTTGGCATCCGGTTGAGAACTCACGGTTTTCGCCGAGTCACTACTATCACTCATCTTTACACTTTTTATACTTTTTATGTCCAACCGCGGGGTCACCAGTTATAGTGAACAAGTACTTTTATTTAATTTTATAAGCACAACTTGCACTTTATAATATATGTAGTATAAACATATAGTGAACAGAAGGTGTGGTCGGTGATAATTGTTTACTAGTCCGCGATCTAGTCACGTATGCCGGCCGGCCGGGCCGCTTTGACCTCTGGCCGGTCAGCGGTCAAACCGAGCGGTTGCAATCGTAGCTACGTATAAAAATGAGTAGACGGGCCGGCAGTGTGTTTGTTATACATATATATTTTTTTGCATGTAAAGAAATAAATAATTTAATAAATAATTTAATAAATGAATAAATAAATAAATAAATGTATAAATTAAATAATTTAAATAAATAAATAAATAAATAGGTACGCTACATATAGAACAAATGGAAAATTGTTCTATTCCGCTACCGCTACGCACATGAACATGACCTTATCACATACTTCGCGACATCGTCTCTTTTATGATAATTGCCTAATGATGGATAGCCGTTTATCATTACTACAACTGTATATTACATTACAAATTGATGTACCATGAAGACGTTTCGCATGCCTTAATTACAATTAATAATTGCTTACACATATTATTTACAACTATGAAATCACCATTTATTATATAAATTGTGTAAACAGGGAATCTGTTTACACAATTTACATTAATTAATATGTATGGAGTATTAAATTAAACAACTCTAAAATAAGATGGATTTGTTGTGGCCGCTAATGACGTCATTGTGACATAAAACTGTGGCGAAATAAAATGGCTAACTAAATTACGTCACTGTGGTTAATAAGTTAATAAAGTTCTTAATAAAAAATATTGTCATTGATTTTTTCAATTTGTTATAGTTCAATGTTTTCATCAAAAACTATAAATTGTTAAACACATCAAGTTGTTAAATTACTTACATAATAAGCGTCTAGCCTAACTAATTACTTCGCAAATTTGTTTGCTCTAGCTTCGTAAAAAATTGGATTACAAGACTTGATGTAGACACTTACCTAAATTGTTTCGGGAGAATTATGGCTGGATATTTTCCTGTTTATGGAAATTTTGTTTTTACACTTAATAATATAATTTTATAAACCGTCCTCAAATAACTTGATGTTTTACAGTATAGATGGTTTACCGAGAAGTAACGTGTAAAATTTTTTGTAATATGAAAACACAGATTAATAATATTAGTACAAAAAAGACAGTTTTTGTAGGCGTATAATACATTCATTATCTTTTTAATTTAGGTAGTACTGATGATGAATTGTTAAACAAAATTGGTCCTTTCTCTTTCTCTCTCCTACTATCATTAAGGAGTTTCTTTCTGAGGTTTAACACATAGTTGACTTTATTTTTTATTTCACTAAATTAGGGAATAAGCTATGTTTATTTTTAAATAAAATGTCATCTTATTTGGTATGCTATATAAAGTACATTAAGCACATGTCATGAGACGCTAAGTGCGGCGCCGCCACCCCATTATCCCGTACAAAATATGAGGGCAACATATTCTCTGCGTTTTATATCTTAAAGCTAGTATATACCCTCCGGCTTCACTTAGACCTTTCACTTTTGTGTAGTGCTAAAAATATTAGTATGAACCGAAATAGGTTACACATACATATATACTTACATTTATAATCCAAGTAGGGTTGTTCTTTTTACCTTCTAGAACTTTCTGTAATGAATTTTATACCCTTAATTATATTAAAAGTTTGTAATATAATATTCATCCAGTCATATCAGTCATATTCTTAACACCGGAGTATATCATTAGTCATATAAAGATGTCGTGAGAGGGTTGAAATTCTAATTAAATATTCTTATATCACCCAAGTGAGGTCTGCCTCGATATAAACAGATGTACTTATATTAACTTAATTAATCCACACCTTGGACTGTATCACGCTAATTTAAGTCTTATGACCTGTTAATACGGATTAAAAAAAACATTCCTTAAAAATATTTCATATATATAACGCCCCTTTATTTAAATTTCATTATAATAATTGGTATCCAATATCAAGGTATCGTATTATCTTTAGACCTATCATCAAACGTTATTACGTCGTAATGTCCTCAGAATTAGCTTAGTCACAAAACCTAATAAAGCAATTAATGACACTCCATTCAACTCACTACATTGAATTGTAATGATATCTATCTATTCTTATAATTGTTAGAAATGTATCCATAATTATATGAAATTAATGATAATAGTTTCTCTCTTATTAGAATCTATTAGATATTTCTTATTCGTCAATGTGTATTTTTGTGTACAGTTACATGAGTAAAAGACATTCTAGTAATATAATGGGTATTTGATGCTCTTTTTACGTACTGTAACTAATTTTTTTCTAGTCACTGGTTCATTTTTATTGTTTTTGTCATATTCATGTTGTTTTCTCTGTTCTCTAGTATGTCATAGATTTTTTCTCTTAAACCGTCGTTAAGTTTTATTATTTTCCAATCAGTACTGCCTCGACGGACATACATCAATATCTTTGTCATTACAAACCTGCACAGTAATGTTTCATTGTACTGTGAATTAACATCTATACAAATTTATTTGTAAGTCCGTCTTTAAGTCTCGCATTACCGCCACGAGAGCTATCAATTTATAGATATCAATAGGTAAATTACTTTGTACATTTGTCGGTCTGTGTTATCGTGTCATTAACTTTACATCTATGGGAACAATGAATGGTTTTATAATTTGTATGAAAAGCAATTTCATTTAGTGTTAAAGGCTACGACGAAACTATTACCTATCACCAATAATATGTTTTTAATAGTATTTCAATTCTCTCATAGATGATTTAAATGAAACATTCGTCTTCTAAATCCTTATTAAGTTCTATCATTAATAAATATTAAGTTCACATAATTCATAATAAATAGCACATTAAATGTAGCTCTTAAATTTTATATTATAATATTATTTTAATAGGATATTACACAAGAAGTTCTGTCCAGTCATTAATCAACGGTCACGTCAGCATTGGACCAAATCTTCTTCCGTTGAACAGAGAGGTTTGCATATTAATTGTCAACCGGAATCAAGCTTCATAAATCCTAAACGATGGATCTTTGTCCGTATTTATAGATTATTTGATTCATAACTTGGATTTATGTAAGGTGTTACACATAGAATGTATAGTTCCCATTAATGACATCATCTATACAATTTAAGTATATTTTTGTTTTGTATATAAGGAATGCTTTAAATTTGCATTTAGACAAACAATATCCAATCACTATAAGATATATATACAGTATTTACCAAAGATACACAAATAGGCCAGATCTGTTCAAATATTAACACTGCAGTCCCTAGCATCGATCCTTCATTACAGATTATATTCAGGAACCAGTTTGATGGATAGCCGGAAGCTACCTCTGTACCTATTACGAATATATTTCTTTGTTATAAATAACCTGCGATATATACCATATGTTTGTTTTACTATACAAAATGTATGAAATATGAAAGTTACTTAATGCTTATGAGTTAATATAATTCATATTTCATGCATTATGCATATACCTAGTGATGGGGCGTGGCATTGAATGGTGTAAGGTATTAACCTCTAAATACTGTAATTGTAAGGCAATGTAATAATCTAATTATATATACAGCGATACAAACTTACAGTCTTAATGCCGCCTTTTGTACCGTCAGTTGCAAAACTACTACTAGAATGTTAAAGATTATATTATTAATTTTATTTTTTTACTTACAGGTAAACAAAATCACGAAAACGTCCTATCAATGAAAAAGAAACAATATAGGGTGAGCG
The DNA here is from genome assembly GCA_916720795.1 of Danaus chrysippus. NCBI lineage: Eukaryota > Metazoa > Arthropoda > Insecta > Lepidoptera > Nymphalidae > Danaus > Danaus chrysippus. The sequence goes on along the minus strand of CAKASE010000064.1, from coordinate 3,674,827 downwards.
TAACATCATTTATTTGGCGGTACAAATAAATTGTATTGTTAAAATTAATTTAAAACCAAAGCTTTAACCGCTCAACAAAATATTGAAGGAAATGGAAAATGTCTAACGTTGTCACAGACATGACAGACAGACAGTTGCGAAATTAAATTTATTATTTCATTTAATGATTAATATTGCGGGGACAAAGATTGAACCGCCGCTGTTATTACTGGATTAACTTGTATCGCATCTGTTAAAAATAACCGTGAAAAATGTTATATCCCTACTAATATTATAAAATGCGAAAGTAACTCTGTCCGTCTGTCTGTTACGCTTTCACGCCTAAACCACTTGATTTTAACGAAATTTGGTACAGAGATAGAGTTGACCTTGAGAAAGAACATAGGATAGTTTTTATCCCAGACTTTTGAAAGTTTCTCTTGGAAACGCGAAATAACCGAACTCCACGCGCGGGCGAAGCTGCGGGCGGAAAGCTAGTGTTACTATATTAATACTCGTATTACTAATTAAATATAATTGTGATTTGTCACTGTTATAATACACATCAATTTGCAGATACCGCGTTTTTTTGTGTATATTTTTTGGGTGAAATTCCCAGAGAACATTCAGATCCACATAAAAAGTATCACGCCATGACATTTATATCAATTAGCCTTCTCGGTTCGACGGCCATATTTCTTAATCGTGACCCCCATAACTTGACGGGAATCCCGGCTATTTCACACCATTACTTTATACTATTACTCCATTCACTCAATCTGATTTCCATCGAATACATTTCACACTCAAATATAAAAAATACTATTAAAGAAAAATAAATTTTTTCTGGTTAACTAAAATTAAAGTCGTCAAATCAAACGTAGAACTCAAGAAGCCGCAGAACTTCCGTAATTAGAATTCGTTTTAAATTACAACAAAATAAATTATTCTAAGCTGTAATTTAATTCTGGAAGTTAGAAAATAAATTACAATATCATTTGTCGAAAGGTCAGAGGCTACATACATAATACTGTACGTTTTAAATACAAATTAAAATGTTGCCCAACATACGTCTATCAGATGTTCAACTGTCTGAACGGAAAAAGATAAACAGATTTTAAGGAATCTTAACAAAGATATAAAATATAGCTAAAAAATTCAAACCTATCTTTGTTTGTTTTACATCATAAGCACAGCTCGAACTAATTCATAATATTAATAGTTCTTTCCATCAATTACTAATGCAGTAATTCCAAAAATATCGAACGCTTCATTAATCGATACACTCCATTGAAACCATTAAATCGTCTATTATTGTTTTAATCTTTCTTATCAGTAAATTACACATCGATATAACCGTAGTTTTATTCTAATTAAATTTCGATTTCAAGTTAAACATCGGTCTGTATTGTCCATGCATAAAACAACTTATATTTATACGTAGGGGCCATGTCAGAGATATAACCCAATATTTCCCAAACCTTCCTGTTATACAGACCCAAATCAAACGTATAAACATAATAGGATGAGTTGCTTTCAACAGTAAAAAGGTCGATCTATTGTTAGCATCACAGTTTTTCTCTTTGTATGGCTAATAAAATAACGCGTGCACTAATTTCGTTCATCCGAACTGGGAATTGGACCGGATTTGTTGCAAAAACAGGACAAAAAGGACATGTTTTTATAGTTCAAAGCTTTAGTCTGTGATGGTTTTCGATGTTGACTTCGTTTTGGTTTGTTTATAGAAATATATTTCGTAGCTAACATATGTATTTTTATTCGTATTTATTCGTGACATGAGAATCAAGCTTGATTTTCAATTAAACCCTGAATTTACCTAGAGCTTCCAATCAACTGAATACGTTCAAATAAACCTCTCAATAAGTACCCCGCCAGCCCTAGTTGGGCAATTTGGCAACAAATTCTCTACTATATCAGGTCCAGCAATCCACCTAGATCAGCTAGGGCTTTGTCTAAAATATTGACAATATTAAACTCAAATCACATCACATCATCCAACATTAATTAAAATTATTTATATTACATACTACAAGTAATTACAGTTTAGAAGCATATATACGCTATCAAGATACATATTGTTATTCAAACTTAAATCAAAACGAAGCCACTATTAATCTCCATTGGTGTCAAATTACCACAATATTAGACCCTTTTCAAAGTTTATTTGTACGTCACAATTTCTAAACGTAAATAAAATTAAAAAGGACGCCATCAAGTTTTTGAACGGCTGTCAGCCCTAACGGTTCAAAGTCGCCGCCCTGTCGCTGACGATCTCCGGCCTTGTTATTATTGATTATAATAGTTTGCTTAAAACTGAATTATGTCTTAAGTTTTAAACTTAGACAATAGCAATTGTTTTAAATCTGGTTTTGACAGTTTATAGATTTTGTATAAAATAATTTCATCCTATTTATGTAGTAGATTAAATGATGGGCAGAAATTATTTTAGAAATGAAATTTCCAATCGCCATAGCGCCGTAAAAGCTATTCGAATAGTATCCAAAACATTTATAACCGTTCTAATTAGGATTCCTCAGTCATTGCCGGTGACAAATATTCCGCTACATGCTTCCAACGCTATTCGATGTGGAGGAATTTCGTGTATACAAGACTACGCATCACCTGCTGGAAGTTTTACATTTTTATTAAAATACTAAAAATATTTTACATTCAGTTTTTGGTACGTCATCGTGTTTTTTCAACAAATAAATCGTGACCATCTTGTAGTATTGGGTTACGTATTAGGCAATTATCGCTTTTAGTGTCGCTTACATAGGATCTAAATTTGTGATTTGATAAAGACATAACAGAACATAATTACAACTTGGATCGAAATTGTCCGCAAAGTATGGAAATCAAAGCGAAACAGATAATGCAAGCTCTTCGATAAACGTTCGCATCTAAATGAACGTTGTACAGGTCATAGTCAGAGGAAATTTGCCTATACCAGTAATTGCACCCCCGGGCAAACCGGCTACCGTATGTCATTACATAGTAAGAGACTATACCTACCATCAATATCAACCTTAATATATAAACCTTGTTTAAACATACAAAAAAGGACTTTATGCTATTGTTTATTGAGCTAAAGTTAAAATCATAAAAAAATATAGTGTAACTAGCTTTCCGCCCGCAGCTTCGCCCGCGTGGAGTTCGGTTATATCGCGTTTCCAAGAGAACGTTTCAAAAGTCTGGGATAAAAACTATCCTATGTTCTTTCTCAAGGTCAACTCTATCTCAGTACCAAATTTCATTAAAATCAGTTCAGTGGTTTAGGCGTGAAAGAGTAACAGACAGACAGACAGACAGACAGACAGACAGACAGACAGAGTTACTTTCGCATTTATAATATTAGTAGGGATTCTGAAATAACCGTGAAAGAATCAATGAAATAATGTTAAAATCTATTACATAATGTTTATATGTAAGTTACCACCGGTTTAATATGACATTATAAAATCATTGCTACGTCATAATTAATTTGATTAATTTAAAATTATCAATGATTATTTCATTTAAATCAAAATTCGGTGTCGTGTATTTAATGGACGTTTGTTTTGTTTGTTATTATAATCGATACGGCTTTAGTGCGCCATTGAATTATAATGTAAGAGGAAATTTATGAAATCAAAGGACTTGTTGCGATTCAAATAAATCAAATAGGTGGAATGTGAATTGAAGGCGCGATAATTTACATACATTAGCGAATCAGTACCATTCACAACATCTTCCTACGTTATGATTATAATTTCGCTTAACTTCGTCAGACTTTAGAATTCGTATTATATTTCACGTAAGGTTCATCTTCAAATTCTACTTGTGTTACTCGAAATAACCAGTCGTGTAAATTATATTTATATAACAAAAATTACAATCTCTATCTCACAAGTCGCAACCCTAACGCGTCGGATGTGGTGGAACAAAAAGATAGGGTGCCGGGTATGTAGTAGTAAAACAAATGTCCTACGTGGATTTAGCTTTGTATAAATTTTAACACCTTACAAATATCAAAACCTTTAACAATAGCTGAAGCACCCCATTGTTAGGGTTGGGAGTTCAACGAACCCTTGTTTGAGAGGTGTGAAGCGGTGTGAACAGTAATTTAAATACACGATAAGGATTATCGTCGGATTATTATTATTAAGTATATTACATTGTTTTAACTGATAACAAATTTACGATTATAACAGCTTTTAAATATGTGGTTTTTTTTAATCGTAACCGCTTTTAAATTTATTTAATATCAATTTATATGACTGCTCATAATTTAAAACAATATTAACATTGAGTTTGAATGTAAATACTTAGTTTTATAAATATGTAAAAGCTGAAAAGGAGCTTATCCAAGATCCATGCAATTCAAAAGATAAAATAAAAAGAAGATGAAGAATCCTTTTACAAAAGTTTATTGCGTCCTCCCTGAGAGGACGGGATTAATCCGTTATGCGACTCAAATCAAGCAAGTGCATTAGGATTTACTAATGCAATCCCTTCAGACTCTTAAACCTCAACTTACTCACCGGATTTATTTGTATCAGTCAGACTGACACTTAGTCTAGACTTCCAGAAACATCTAGATTGATTCATACATTTACATTGCATTAGGAGATAGTGTTCATTGTAATATTTCATTCCTTTTTATTTAAACGATTTTATCACTGACTTTTATTTGTTGTTCTGAGACATTTCGTTTGAGACTTTTTTATATTTTATATTTTATTTATGTTCAGACATTATTATCATCGACACAATACTTAATATATTTCCAGTGAGTCTTAATATTGTGTGTAATATTTAAATATTCTTTTATTCTCCCTTCAAACAAACCGGCTTGTTACAATCTTCAAAGTATCTGCCGCCTTATTGATTGTCTAGTGGCAAGACTTATTTGTTTAGATTTACATAAAATAAATTTCCTCTCCACAGTATCATTTGTTTAAGCTACTTTGTGTAAAAGCTTTAAAAGATTTTACTTTTCTTGTTTTTCACGTGCTTGCTATACAGCTGATTGTATTGTCGTTACACTTTGTGGTGTAATGAAAAAGTTGACTTTGTTTTCTACTTTATTTTCATCCAATTAGTCTCGACGAAAGCGAAACGTATAAGGAAGTGAGCTTTTAAAACATAAATTATATTGAAACAAATATATTAGATTTAAAGCGAACAAAATATAAGGTAATCTTATCAAATGTAAGGTTGTAAAGGACTAATTAAATTCACCCAGATATCATTTCTAGCTACATAATATTGTATGTAACCATTTACAACGATAACGGTCAGGAAGTAAAGGCGAACGAATTCACGTGCGTAGTAACTGAAACATGGGTTCCGGAAAGGACCACCATAACACCAGGTCGAGTTTTTTAACCACATTAATGCGTACATATACATTTATTTTGAATATGAATTAATTTTACTATACTCAACAATATAATCACTACATATATTGAGCATTTTATTCGGGTTGGATTATATTTTTATTTATATTTGTACTGTCAATGTAAAACATTCGTAAATAAAGAGGGATATCAATCAAAAGAGACATTACTGTCGACGATTATCGTGGAATCATGCAGTGCAACCCTTTGTAACTATTTCTATGAGTGCATAGCTGAATAGATACATAATAATATTTTTAATGTTTTTGTTATAACTACATATACAAGAGCATTACTTTTACTATCCTCCCCTCATGTACCCTAGGGATGTTCAGAGTTATTGCATGGGATGAGAGAAAAAAAAACCTAAAGATGAAAGTCATGTAACGGTCAGCTTCAATTTCGATTTATAATTCCATGTACAGTATTAGTCTAAACATAATATCATATTCGGTACTTCGTATCTTAAACAATAGAGCTATCAAGATTCATTTTATCTCACAGTGTACATCTTTATCACAATACTTTATTTTTATTGATAAATTCAATGTAAGAATGGCTGTGTTTTGCATTTTCGTCTATTATATCGGTAACAAAGAACATTAACAATTTACATTTTTCGTTATAAAAAATGCAGCTTCCATCGTTATTGGCAAAGCATTGTTCATTGTATGCAGATTTAGAATCACTTACAATAAAAATTAAAAACAACGCTTTTAGCTTTTGTAAGTTTTGTACGATATAAACTTAAATTCTATATAAAGATTCTATTTTTGTAAAAACTTATTAAATGCTTCTAATTTCTTCATTATCATTTAAATGTGCACTGAATAAGAAACCTATAAATATCACGAAAACGTTCATTGAACACTTTTCTCTTCGGTCAATACATTTAGATTCTTATCAAAATGAACAATGTCGAGACTAACGTTCAATCTTTAAGTTTCTTCCTTAATAATTTCGGATGTGCTGTTTTAAATTGACTCTTATGTCGTGTGTATAGGGTCGTGGATATTGTATTAAATAAGTTTGTTTTAATCTGTATGCGTACAGTGTTCGCCTCGCTTGATTGGCCCTACGCTCGTGGAAGGGTGACAGCATGAAGATTTGCCTTCTATCGTTATGGTCGGATGACTTGATTCTAATTTAATTTCAGTCTTTAAACGCATATTACGTTATTTTCAATAAGCTTTATGAACCCTGTTAAAATGTCTTCCCTGCGACATTTTATCTAAATTGAAGTCTCAACTGTCAATTGTTAATTAAAATAGAAAACAAAAGGGATTTTGGGAAGATAAACATTTTGAAATAATTACTTTAAAGGACGGTTACCTTTATAATAATATTTGTTTCGTCTATAATTATAATTTAAAAGTTTCTAACATTCAATATTGCTGTAGTTGTGCGAGAGTCTAATAATGTCAGTTCTAAAAGCTTTATATTAATTGTCCTTCACGTTTTTGATTAATCGTAATATTAGTCTGTATTTGTACAGCACCCTGATTCTGAATTGTGTAGGACGTTCAGACACCGTGATTTAATTCTTGCCCTCCTGCTGCGAATACAATATCATCCCATTCAAATTAATGTTTACGTATTGTCATCTGACAGACAAACATTTGTTTCAATGCTGTCCTATTTATTGAAAGCTATTTTCAAAATATCTCATTAATCATAACTTCAATTTCATTTTCCGCAAAAGGTCTTTAATCATAAATTCAAAGATTCGAATTGAAATAACTTTTAGATCACTCTCCTAATGGAATTCAAATCCTGTGTGTATTAAAGTACGACGAGATTTCGTTTGTGTCTACCGAAATACGAGCTGCGTAAGAAACAATTAATTGTCGATTTTATTGTCATCCAAGAAGTATCGGAGAAGTTAAAACCAATACTTTCTCTTAGATTGATCTTTTTCTATCTGACATTTTCACTTCGTAACTCTTAAATGGCGTAGAAATAATTAACTACAGAACAATGTAAAGGCAGTGTCAGAGACAAACTAATGACTGTCAATATCGCCATAGTAACGACTCTATGGATCAACCTTTTGGAACAAATGGCTGGAGACACAATTAACCGGCGCTTTGACGCTTATTTCGCTCCGAACAGAGATCACAATACTTTGATCCTGGACCCAGGGTGTGTGATTCATCTCAGAAGCAATATCCACTGATTCTTTAGTACGATTCCTTTATGAGCGTAAGTTGACTCTAGTTTCTACGAAAAAGGAAATTTGCTTACCGTTGTTTGAATAGATTCTGTAGGGATAAGTGGGGTGATTTCGCTTTGATATCGTTTTTATTTGCTGGTCTTATTCCGAGATTTATATTAAACGACTTTTGACTTAACCCCACTATAAAACTAACTTATGGTGAATTTACAGTATTTTTTTAGGTGAAACGACAATGTTATAGAGAAAATATTAAAATAATACAACTGTCTATGGAATTGTTATTATTAAATGATGTCATGTTTGATTGATTGTACTTAAATTAATATAGCTTTGATCGATCGATGAAAAATTTATATCCATAATAAAGTAAACTAACAACTGTTATGTCTAAGTAAATAACCAGTTAAAACCATATAGGTACATATTAACGATAGTTTTGTCAAACTTAATACGAATTGATAGTGATCTAATTTAAGTGTCGTATACTGAACAGTAAGCTATCACAATTAATATACACATGTTACACCCGCATGGTACAGTGACATACACTAAATGGTGTAAAATTTATAGACATCGTAATCATTTACCATCATGAGTGTCGATTCTACGGCAATGACTCAATTGTCCTATTGGTTTGGTTACACTTATTGACCTTATACCTAATAACTTGATAATTGGTTATGAAAATGTCTTAGTATATGTATACGTGTAAATAGTGCCAAGTTATTAAGATATCCAAAATGAATCTTAGTGTAATTTTGAATGTTAAACGAAACCTCAAAATATTTGTTGAAAACTTTGTAGAGGTATGTTGAAATATTTTAATTACTTCGACCTAGTTCTGTCTCTGCGTCAAATGTAATTTTTTCCATCCCACGGAAATAGAAGCTCCATATTTTTATTTATACCTATCATAAATAGATTGAAATTTATACTGGGGCTGAGACAATAAAAACAAATTGCTTTCCGGACGGTTTTATGAGCCGTCAATACCTAACAAATAAAAGCTACTATAACGCGTCCCGCTAACTTTTCAAACATACGCGTTTCTACAATGGCATAATAATCAGCAACACAAAGCTGTGTAGTTTCCGTAAGAGAGCAATTTTGAACTGTCAACCCCAAGCTCTCACAACGGCATTTGGCAACCAAACTGTAATGGCACAATAAATAGTTTGCAGCCCTTATCCATCTGTCACTTAACTAGTAAAATATACAGACGTCATTCAGAGGACTGCGTTGAAAAATCGCAGCTCGGATCGACTGTGCACCCCGGCTAGCGACAATGGGGATTGTTTCGAGTTAATTCACACCTACAACAAATAGTTTTAAAGTCCATTTTGAATTGTAATGCTCAATGAATAAATTTAAATATTTGTTAACTTAAAATGTAACCCGTGTTGCCGGAAATACAGTCTAAATTGCACGGCTGAACATTTGTTTCTTGGGAGTCGTTGTATCATTGTAATATGACCTTTATTACGTAAACATTAAAGTGCATTTGAGTCGCGTAGTACGACAACCCTACCCGAGGGTTATTTAACTTTGAAGTTGTTCAAAAGACCCTCGATTTTGGATTCTGGTGGATTTCTTTTGGATTAAAGACCTCATGAATTTAATGATAATGCATCGAGGGTTGTCGCAGGTCACGCGTCAACATTTTAATAATGAACACTCCGTGTACAATTACATATATATTTTATTATAAATCTTAATTTAGATTATTACTCCTAATAGTTCTTATACATATATCCAAAGACTAATCTATACGATAATGTTTTTAATATATACAACTTGTTTTCAATATATATAGCGTCGCCTCAAACTGAAACGTTGTTCTGCAAACACCCCTTATTATAATAATGAAAACAAACTTACAAAGTAAATATTAATTTAATGATACTATTTATACTTTTTTAATTATTATTGGTTCTCTTTGATGTTGTAGCTGTTTGCTTTTTGTTTTTAATTAACATCCCATATGGGGCTGAAATGTATGTAATTAAATAATTATCAACGGTTCTTTATTTTCGTGAGGAAATTGTGTATCTTCTATATTATATAACTATACTTTTGCCAAGGATTTGTTCGTGTGTTAATCGAAACAGATTTGATAGTTTTTGCATAATTGAGTACCGAACATACATACATTCAATCCTCTTTATAATATTAGTGTGTTGTCTAATGAAATTCCTTACAAGTAATACAAGTCGTGATCGCGGATTCGTATTATTACAAGAGTTCCTATTACAATAGGTCCTAGGTCAAGGAATTATTTCTGGGTTAGTAAATGTATCTCATGTGTGGAAGGTTTGTTTAGGCTTTGTTCTAAAGGGTGTTTGGAATGATAATTCATTCTTTGTCATCAATACCCCTACCTTCTATTCGTTTGATTTTAAGGTTCATTGAACTTTAAAACTTACTAAGCGGTTTTCAAAAGCATTTTACAAAGGTCCTTTTAAAGTGTTGAATTCCACAATTACAATTTTTATGGTGACAATGTTTGGATCACAGATATATTTCGGTGTATTTTAAATTCTATTTTTAGTGATATTTAGAGAGTTTTAAGTTAGATTGGTCTTTTGAAGATAATTTGATTACATATTTATTAGGTATAAATGTATATTTCTTAGTTATAGTTAACTTATTATACCAAAAAATCTATTATTTTCGTGTATTATATAAATGTCGTAAAAGAAATTAGAGATCTTTTAACGATATTACCTTAAGTACCATAGGATTCTAAAATATATATATTGTATGTTGAAAATAGGTTTTTAATATTGTTGACAGTTGTTTTTCTCTTACTTTGAGTATAGTAGAAATTGACATTTTTAATTTGAACATTGAATTATACCTATATGATTAAATATTTTTTATCCTCTGCCAAAAAGAAGGGTTATTATTTATATAGATGTTTTAAAATCATTATAAAGTTCCTTTTAGCACATCTATGGTCTTAAAATATCTAATCTAATTTGGATTCAAATTGTGTAGAAATTAGATATAGAATTAAGAGGAGTCCAAGTAAATCTTGTATGCAAATCTTATGATGCCGCGCAAAGTACAAGATTATGAATTTAATAAAATTATATATTATACAGTTAGTAAAACGTAATATAAGTTAAGGTTCAAAGTAACTGTTCGCAACGAACTTTTTAGCGGCGTTAGTTAGTGAGTTCACTAAAATTTATCCCTATATTAAATTGATAATTAAATAAAATATTCTACTAATATCGCAATTTTTATAATACATATGTCGATATGTTTGTTCCTCAAATAATCAAAAGGTTCTAAACCGATTTTGATTAAATTTTGTATATATACAGTAAATACCTAAATAGATGAGCTGGATAGTAAACTTCGAAGCGAGCGAAGTTGGGCTTAAAACCTAGTATATCATAATTAAGTTGTATTATACATACAATACTAGCTCTTATAACTTGTACCATTCAAGGTAAGTTGGAGCTTTGCGATTATGCATATTACTTGGCAAGAAAGGCCAAGTTTATCCTGGGATAAGGCGTTTAGATGGAATACAATAGCTAATTAAATGAAGGTATGCGTTATGATTATCATTTTGAATATTTGTTGTGATTTCATAGGAACTGTGTTATCACTAAACTTAATTTCTAATAGAAGACATTTTCTATATGTAATTTAATACAACATTTAAACTCTCAAGGAATTTCTTTGGATTTTTACATCTGATTTAAAGAAGAGTATTTTATATGTTGATTAATCTAAGTGTTTAAACCGCAACAAAAACTCCATTTTCATTGTTTTATATGTAGATACATAGATAAGAAACCAAAATGGTTGAAGGACTTCATAGTTTAATTCTCAATTTAACCTGGCGTGTATGTAGAAACTACAATTTCAATTCAAATTACTTTCGCAGTACGAATTCATATAAATTAGGGAAGTTTGAAAAACAAAATATTTGGAATTTCTTATAGAGAAAGTATTTTTATTTAGAAAAAAGGCCAAATTTACATCTTTCGGCGGTTTCAAAAAGTTTATGACCAAATCGTCGGGAATTATAAATTTGACTGTAACTAATTTCTTATTTCAAGTTTAATAATGTGATTATAAAAGTAGAAAAATGATTTTCACAGTAATTATAGATTTGTAACAAGCTTTTCTGTTTTGTTTGTTTTAAATTCTACGAATTAAATGATTTGAAATATACTTAGAAAGGTCAAACTTTTCTATATGTCTGACTAAATTAAGACGTCATTATTATAATTATTGACATTGTATGAAAAGTAAAAACATAGATTATTCTTCTCAGTTGACATAATTGATTATAAAATCATGATTAAGTGAGAAATCTTTTAAAATAATTTCATGTAATTCTGATGCACTTTTATCATTAAATTTTTACTGTAACAGTTTTTATTACAATAACATATTATCTTATAAAATATCTTCAAGCCTCAAAATTCAACACTAATATCATAAAGATTATATGGCAAACAAAGTAATTCATACAAACAAAATAACTGTATCATCAAAAATATCTACGAAATCAAATAACGCCTTGATTATAACTTATCACACACAAATATATCTCACAAACTCGAAAACCTAGATTATGCATACCGATCTTTAATATATGCAAAACTGCAAAAGTAGGTTGTAACACGCGATTCAAACATTTTGTTAGTATTAAATTAGACCGGGTACAATCGGGCTATATAATAGGAGGACTTATCGCTTACAAAAAAAAATACATACAAAAATAAACTTAAACACAGTCAATGAAAGCTTAAAATCCATTTGAAATACTAATCCGGTTAGTTCATTATGTTTTTGACATTGAGTTATGGCTAATAATAACAAATGATAGGTCAAGGGTGAAACGGAATCAAAGGAAATTAGTTTGTGAAATGTATTTGTAGCTATTATATTCATGAAACTCGCTTTAAACTATAAAAGGTTATTGACATAATCGTATCAGAGAGTAACGATGTTTTCTGTGTATAAAGATGATTGTAAATGACCGTATAGTAAATGTAAAGTAAAATATAAGTGGCAATAATTTAAACAATCGAATCGATCACTCATAAAACCCGTTCAGACCGTCTTTGTGTTCCGGCGTAATCCCTAAAGTATTAAATCCTCGGCTTCAAGGGATATACATACGATTGACCGAAAAGCTACGAGAGGCAATATTGATCGGTATTTTAGATAAACAATGCTATTTGGATGACGAAAGTGATTCTGATGATGAAGACTAGAAAATATTGTGGACTTTGTATCATATATTGTTAAGTTCCGTTCTCGTTTGGAACCTATTGATATATATCTGTTCCGGAACACATATTTTCGCCACATAACTTTAAAAGTTCAACCAAAAATGGCGCATTACGGCAATAAAGGCATGTACTCATCCCGAACTTAAGCTATTTATCAGCTTAAGTACCATCGAAATCGTTCCGCGAAAACAAAAATAAACTTTCTATCGTTTATATATTGCGGCACCTGAAATTTTGTAATCTCAAATGAAGTGCCTGTTTTATTCGGCCGGTTGATACAAAGACTCGTCTCATTCGATATTAGCCTTTATAATGTAAGACCTAAGGTTGATATCTTGGTGCGTGTACTTAAGTCTGTATCGTCATAAGTTTTACCCGGATTATCGGCTAATCCTTGGTTAATTCCACGGATCGCTTGCGAGATGGGACCACCCGGCTGTTTACAATATAAGATATATATACTAACCTCTACCTGTGGTTTTGTTTATACTTTGCTATGTCCTAATCCAGGATTTTTGAGCTATTTATTACCTACTATTATAACCTTAAATTAAACAAAATAAAAATTCAGTAAGACATTTATATGTGTTTTTTTTTAAATTGACAATTACTTACTTATTATTTGTATTGAGAAAGTTTTCCATACTGTCGGCATATTTTGGTACAATCCTATTAATCTTGCTCACCTCTCGTACTAACATATTTTTTTTATAATTTGTAACTCAGACTTGTTGTATTTGAGATTCTCAAGTTTAATGAATGAAGTACAAAATTAAAATGAGATACTTAAAGTAGGTAAGTATTTTTGTTAAAATGAAAATATACCGTACGATAATATTAAACACCGTATATAAATCTCCAGTCGGGATTTAAAATGAGTAAAAGGTAAACAAAATTGGTAACATGTAGAATCAAATTCTAGATCAAAATACACCATTTTGAACTTCCCCGAAAATTCAGATAAAGTCAAGAGGAAAAGCTATTGTGCTTTACGGTTGGCCACAAAGAAATATTAGATACGATATAGAACTCTATTCCTATTGCTATAGAGTGCGATAGTACAGTGTACTCGAATCTACTTATAGTCCCAAGACGAGCTTCAAGGCAGTGCAATCATTCTGTACCACCGAGGGATGTACATTAGCATTTTTATCGATAGAAAATTGTAGGATAGAATAGAAAATTGACGTCATTTTATGGAATGACGATGATTTATAATATCATTTACATGCAGGAAATATACGTCACATGCAGTGAAAATATAAATATTATTATTAAAATAAGTTAAATTTGATAAACAATTTATTATATTGAATTGAATAAGCAACGAAACGAACTTTTTAAATGAATCATGTGGTGATGTCATAAAAATATCGATATTTATCCCCCCTACAGCTACCCACGGATATCCGAATCCCGGAATTATTGGCCATCCCTCGGGTCTTCAATATATTCTATTTTTATTTACTCGAAAGAAGCTTTCCCGTCGACTAGTCGTGACTGCTCTTGGATCCAGAATCTGAAATACAACATTTGTACTAACCTTTTATTACCTATGAAATAAATTGAATTTGAATAAAAAAAAAACATAAATAAGTGTCATCTTATTTATGTTTCTATTACTACCGAGAATAGTCTGATTGAATAATGCTCTCAATACGTTCATAGCACTTAAAGCCACTTAGGTCAGTTAACTTGTAAATGTCCGATGACCAAGATTCTGTTTCACATAATTACAAACGAAGCTGCCCAAACAAACGAGTCATTTCCCCAAAAAACAGCCATTTTCACGTAACAATGTCGCATCCGAGCAAACATTGAGGTAACTTTCAAAACAATTGTGTAGGAAAAAGAGTTTTTAATTAATAAAAATGGCGTCACAAAATGTCTGCAATTCAAACATGGCGCGGCCAATGAGCGAGTCTCCTTATTTACATATGCTAATGAGTGACAGTCTGTTGAATGGAATTGTCGTGTTAGGGATGTCATTACATTATACCGAGGTTACAGGGTCTAGTGTTATTTTTGCTCTTTATTTCATACATAGACGAAGGTATTATATTTTTAATTAATCGTGAACATTGTTCTCTGATTGCGCAACTTCCAGTCGTATCGGTCTTTTATAGAATACTCAATTACGCAACTTGTAAAAGAACTATAAAAATCTTGAACTGTGTTCACTAAAAGAAATATAAACGTTAAAGATCAGAAGTATCGAGTTCTTAAAGTGCTCGGATATATTAAAATATAAAAGCATTATCTAAAAACGAGGAATCTTATAAAATAATACCGCTTCAATTGAGTTTGCATTTTATGAGGCTATTTACAACACAAATGTTCTCGCATAAATAAAAACGGTTGAACTTTTATATTCGCATAAAATTTCGAAGATGGCCGCAGTAACTAATGGTCTTTTTATTCTTTGGCGATTACTGGCTCCGGGCTAAAAAAAGATAGATTTACCTTCTCATTTTCCTCATAAATAGCTTGAATTTTAAGTAGTGTTTAAAGCTTTCTTCATAACATTTTAAATTAAACCAAAAAAGATATTAGATTAATTGGGGACATTTGATTGACTATAAAATTTTAAAGTTTACCTGCAGGAGCAACATTTTTCTAGTCGGACGGTCGATTTGACCCGTATTTCTATAGCAATAAAATCTAGTATTGCACGCGATGTACCGACAAATTGAAGTGCATTTGATTGTGATCGTCCGATTGTATCTCAATTGCACTGTTTGGAGAAAAACGTTTTCTTAGTGGCAGCAGTTCTTATGATTTTCTTTTTTACATAGTTGCTAATAAACTGTTTAAATCTCAAACGTATAATGTTTTGTACATAAAAAATTATATCATATAAATTTCATATGAAAAGTATATTATTCCATTCACCTTCGGTAAGCCGAAACCAATTTACTTGTTTACCAGAGACAGAAAACAAAACCTTTTTTGGCAAACAAACTTGTTTGCTTTACCTTTACTGTGGAATATTAAATATTGATACATATCTCATGTGAAATTAAATTGTGATATCTACGGCTTGAAATATATTTATTTCAAGTGATTCCTAGACAACAACAAATTACCTAAACGCTACCTTCAATTCTGGGTACCAGGTGTGGCACATTTCTCACGTCACTGCTTTAGTTTTTACGAAACAACAAGCTCTTTGCGGAAACACACGGGATTGTTTCCCAACATAAACAGCTGATGTGTCTGTCAGCTGACTGAAGTAAATATATGTTTACAAAATGCAAGTAACATAATGATTTATTATTTTAAAAATACCACATACATTTACGGTTTTAAAAGAAAAACAGTTTTATTTTTTCATAAATTTCTTTACGAATATACTATCGACGTTTACAAATGGTTTGTTTTTCCAATATTTGTACATTTCACTGATTAAATTCGCGTATATTTTAATACCGATACAGTTTTATCTTATAATAGTTTATTCATATAAAAATAAAATATTTTTGGTTAAAAATATATGCTTCTTGATAATCTATTGCGTAGTCTTGATCTTATTTTTAGAATCGTTACAAAACACAATATGTATTCGTGTGTGTCAAATATTTTAGTGAAACGGTTAAGTGTGATGCAGGGCTATAAATTCTAGTTTTTATCTGCGTGATATCTCGACGAGAAAACTTTATGCTTTTACTGAATGGAAAAATATTAAATCTGCAATTCTATTCATTCAGATAGACTGAGCTATGGCTTGGTAATACCAACGAATATTGAAGTTATTTTATTCCGTGGCTTATTTGAACTCTGGATTTTAAGGTTTTGGTGATGTGTATGAAATATTGTATTTAATGTGCTTTATATTGAATAGAATTCAGTCCTGTGTATATAAGCTCAGATAATTCTTGATCAATGACTATTTATTTATAATATATTACACTCTAAAAACGATCCTTTTTACATATTATATTCATACAATTTAATTAATATATAAAATTATAAAAGCTTTATATAAAGTGACGCTTTTTGAATTAGTAATTTACTAAGGATAGTAATATAAAGGTTTCATAAACATTATCCGTTGAAGTTAAACGTATATTATGGAGGGTGAATACCAGTTTTCTGTCCGTCGTTAACATTACACAGCACCTGTCTCAGCTCTGATGGACAAACTTGAAGAATATATAGTTAATGTTAAAGATTTTGTACGTCTGTCCATATGTTCCAACATTAAATCCGTATTTATACTCTTTAGAAACTGGCGTATTTATGAAGTATGAATTGAACAACCTGTATAGTATTTTTTGTATTTCAAAGGTAAGCTAAGCCATTATCAGCCATATACGATGATTCAGGATTCCTGCATTAAAATACAAAATAGCAGTTTATTTGAATTTCTATCATTTGTGCACTTCAGAGCTATTTTCTATTCGAACGAGCAATACCATAAACTAATTTCCTGTCAAAACATGTTAGTTGTAGAGGTGTAACTATTTGATGTCCCAACTCCTAACACGAAATTGGTTAGTTTCGATAAGTCTGGAAACTATTTAGTTTGTTCTCGTTGTACGTTATTATAATAATGTTAATTTTTATATTATATTTTAGCTCAAATGAATTCATTTGGTATAGAAGAAAATTATTTTAAATTATATTTAGAAGTTCATTCATAAAATTCATTTCTTAATGAAGATGTTTACGGCTAGTTTTGGTTCTTAATGAAATATATTTGAATTAATTCCGAAGAAAATTCAAATTCATTCCGCGGAGCTAAACGCTTATTTACTCAAATCATAATTTCATTTCTCAATTACGTTTAAAATCTTAACGCGTACTAAACTTGTTACAACAGATTTAAAAACTCAGAATATATTTTATAATTCATTTTATATGAGTTAACATTCGTATGAAATGATGAAATATTTTGTATTTTAATGACATAATTAAGTTATATATAAACTACTTAAAAAGCCGATACTACTTATAAATGCCGATACACCAAGTTTCCTTATAGAGATATCGAATTGTCTGTATATAAGCGTAAGATAAAAACTGAGATCAATGACCCCGCTTCTATATCCTTAAATGAAGAATAAAACGTGTTATGTTAATTTATTACATATATTAAGTTATTTGTAGGTAATTTATTTATCAATAATAATAACGTATCAGTGGTGATTTGGTATATAGTTTTCGTAACACGATTATTACTCGTAAGGTCACCAAACAAATAATGTGTTTTTAATCAGTATACGTTTCGCTTATCTATATGAAAAGATAATTAATTATATAGCGTCATATTACATATGTACTTGTAGAAAATTTGGGTGATAGCTGTAGCTGAAACAAAACAAATAATAATAATCAGAATGAAATGATATTTTTCTTTTGAATGAAGTTGTAAAATATAAAAAGACATTTTTTTTTTTAAGAAACATACATTTTTAATAATAAAAAATTGTAAAAAGTATAATTCAAGTTGATTTTACTTCAATTCAATGTATATAAAAATAAAAATATGAATAAGGTTGATTGCAACGTACGTAATACTGACACAGTAAATAAGTTTAAAAATATTTTTTTACTTTATATATTCCTTTTATAACATATGTTTAAAGATAAAACTGAAAAAGAGCTGGGAATTTTATGGATTTGTATAAATTTATTATGATCTTAAATCCAGTAAAAAGGCAAGGATTACGTTTCGACCTCACAAAGTTGCAACTGCAAATTCTGTAAAAACATCCCTACAAAACCGAGATAAAACAAAGAGATCCGTCATGAGGGGGCAACACCTGCGACCTCCCTAGAGCTACGAATGGACCTAAGGATTGGCAGGATAAATTACTACACATTTCTTCCCAGCTTACAACTGTCAATGCACAATTATATAAGCTTTATAGACCTTGAAATTAATTAAGTGGATCTACGAACGATCCACCATAGTATTAAAAAAATCTTGATAAATTATTTTACACATCTATCCATCAAAAATATAAGTCCAAATACTGTAATTCTTACACCAAAGAATAAAAGCAATAAACAAAATCCCATTTCATACCTTTATGAGCATCATACAATTCTGAAACTATTCCGAGGAATAATAGCACATCTTCACGCGCAATGAAGCTGGTGCAATGACACAATAACTCATGACACCTGCGAAAGATCTCACAAGTTCCGATGGAACTCCAAAGTCCTCCTCGGGGAATTCGAACAATTTTCAGTTACGATCTTTTCTACGGAGCCAGAAAAGGACAAATGTATAAAAATATCGTTCGCACGTGATCCATAGAATTGATCTGTAGTTTTTATTTTTATATAAATAAAATAGAACATAGGAACTGTCGGGTAACAAATGTAGTGGGATAAGAAGGGGAGATTAATGAGGCAGTCCGAGCTGGCACCTGGGTCCGGACTGAAATTCAGTCGCTAAATGCTCTGTGTGCTTTACTGCTGATGGATACCGTAATATGTTTTACGTTTATGATGTTAACCAGTTGTTTATACACTATATCATTCATTGTTTTATATTTCATAATATAAATGTTCGATTTCAATATGAAAATTTAGTCACAAATCATGAGAAGCCATATCAATCATGCCGCTGTTAGGAGTCGATCGTTAAACAGGCTCATCTCGCTTATCTGAGACGCAGGTGTTCATCCTTGTGATAACATTGTAAATGTATTCGTAGACAAGCCGGTGATATACTACATAAGTGCTATTGATAATAACCTAAATTAATATGAAACAAAAACTACATTAATATGATTATAAAATTTAATTTACTACATTTATTAATATGGTATAAAATCATATAAATCTTTCCTTTAAAACACATTAAGATTTTAAAAGAGGAAGTGTTTTTCAATCTGACGTTAAAATTTAAAATTTATGCACTCCTTTTTTGTCCGTAAAAAGCTTAATAGTAACCTTTAAATTATGTCTACAGCCCAGCACTTCAAAGCCCAGTTTATGGATAAGGTGTACGAAAAACCCAATGTATGCAAACGTATGCAAAGTCGCAGGGCTCAGTGAGACTTTCTTTTTGCAATACCTTCTACATTTTACGATCTCGATATCAAGTTATTTTTTGACTTTATAGAGTTTATTGTATCATCTCCAACAGCTATTCATGTATGATTATATTAAGTGAGTTATATAATAAGTATTGAAGTTTGTTTTCGTGAGAAAAATCTGTTATAACTTTTTTTATTTATTATTGTTTTCTATAATGAATTCCGTCGTACATATAAACTAATTGAACATTTTCTTTACAGATGTCACCACAAGATGACGCGAAGATTTGACTAACAAAATCTACATCAACCACAACACCATGTCAGGAAAACATGAAGAGCCTTTGGAAAAGGCGAAGTCTACTAAACGAAAAAGCCTTCTAGATCTGAAATCCCTTCTGGAAGATAGAGGAGGAACAGCCAGATCCAAAAGTGTCTATACTCTTAGCAATAATAATTTAGACATTAAGTATAGTGTTACAAATTGTGACAGCAATATGAGGTGTAGAATTAGTAGACTTACAACTTTTATGTGTTTAGTGTTTGTGGCCATATTCGTTGATACCAGGCTGTTGGCTGAAGCGAGGAGTTCAGGTGAGTTCACTTACATTATATCACAAATATTAAGACGAATTATTACATAATATTGCCTATTATTGATGTGTAGGTCATATAGTTTTAAAATAAAAACCGAATATGTTTGTATCCAATAAGCAACGATCAATTCTTCCATTAGAATAATATTCAGAAAAGTTTACTGCAAATAATAAGAAAGCAAACCCATTAGTGGTTTACATTAAAAATATATGAAAATACATTCCAAATATGAAACCAACCTGAGTCATGTTTCGTTTCACCTAAAATGGATGCTGCCAAAAATATTTTGGACCGATACATAACGTTTATGAATGACTAAATACTAACATTCATATAATAGAAAAACATTAACACACGTCTTTTGTTATCGTAATAATGAATGTACCAAACGCGAAGCTATTACTCATAGGTGTAACAAAAAAATATTGGTCGGATTTTTCCTCTATGATTACACTAGTTTACAGTATATCTGTTGCCAAAGAAATTTTAATTGTTGTTGATTAGATATGTTATGCCATTTCCAAAAATGTAATTAGAATATTTTTATCAGCTCTAGTTTTTGAGTTTCAGCTTTACAGGAATAAAACAGAAAAAATACGTAATTACTGAGAAAAACTACTAAAAGAAACATATTTAATCGTTAAGTTCTAGAAAACTACGTTTTAAAGCTCTTCTCTGATGTGTAGCCTTTAGAAAATGACGTATCAGAGACCAGCAATAGTCAGACATCATATTCGTATCCCAGAAACTCTGATAGCGCTCTTCCGTGATGCGTAAGTCTTGATGCATACGCTCCCCCTGCTCCTCACTCATAGCTGTCAATGAATAAACGCCAGTCGTTTGGTTAGTATTGTTTCAAGCAGATTTTTATCAATAAGTTTTTAATGTCTGAACAAAAGGTAAAATCCGTTTTCTTCGGAAAAATAACATCGTAATTCTTTTTCTCTTGTACGATAAAAACTTATTTTAGTGTCCGAGGAAAGCAATTTTTTTTTTCTTTGAGTCTTGATGCTAGCAATTATGAAGCTTGTTTTGAAAGATATAAATCTCTAACAACATCATCTAACTCATTTTTAGTATAGCATTTTGACTCTTTGGATATACTTTCAAATTCGCATCATTTTGTGATGTTCTTGGTCTTTTCATGTCTTGTTCTATGGGTTCTGATACTTTTGTAGGCACTGAGCAGATAGATAAACGCTTCTGCACTGGACGTTGAACACAACTAGTACTGGGGTACAGCCATTTAGCCCGATTTTTAGTGTTTAAACCATTTAAGTCCACTCTACAAAAATAAGAGTCTTCGAGATGATTTTGTGGTTCTCGCCGAATAGTCGGTGTTCCAAATTTAAAGATAGTTCTTTTCCCATTTTTCAATAATCTTAAATATACCACACACCTTTTACAAACACAATTTGACGCCTAAGGCTTGTCATTTTCATCCAGGAGCATCCCAAAATACTCAAAATAGGTATTTTTCACCAACGGTGATATAACTTTTCTACAGTATTTAAAGACATATTGTCAGCAAATGTATCAAAAATGATCTGGATTGTTCAAACAACATCTCCTTGAACTGCTCATGACAAAAAACTTTTGATATTTATCTTAAAACACTAAAATACGACTGTTATCAATTAATTTATAAGCTTAAAATGACAAAAACCAGAAACAAAATAACTAGAGCTGCTAAAGAAATTTTGAAGGTATTTTTGACATAAACAAATCATCAGTGAACAATATCAACCATTAAATTTGCGGCAACAAACAAAAAGTTAAATTTTGTAAACTAGTGTTATTATTAGTCATATACTAACCATTTAGTAAATACTAGCAAGAATTATACTTATTGAAAGTTAAAGAAATAAATCAATCTCGTAGTTTAGAAGTAAGTAAGTTTTTAATTAACTAAAAACCTGACCGAAATAAAATAGCAGCTGGAATTTAAAAGTGTAGCAATAATTTAAGTCAAACAGGGTAACTATGCTTTAAGAGGACAAGCTGTTACTTACAAATGTTTTAAATAAAGGAATTTCTTAAACTTTTCTTTTATAAACTTTAACCGGCATTAAAAAAGTAGAATACTTACAAGAATCTATGTTTTTCATTTGATTTTTTCTTACAATGGTGTGCGAATATAAAATTTTAATTAAAGATATTAAGCAATACATATATATATATATATAATAGATATTAGATCTTTTGCAAAATATTGATAGATATAGTTTAAGGAATGATGTTCTTTAATTTATTCTTAAAATTATTGAATGACTTCTCTATGATTATTATTTACAAAAAAGATATCGTGAAATGATGAAAAATATAATGCATGCGGTTTAAAAGATGTCTTTTCTCTTTAAAGTATTTGAAAGACCTTTTATGCTAATGAGTCTTTTGGAGAGGATTTACAATTTCGTCGAGTGAAATTTGAATGCAGTCTAAGCCTTAAATTATAGAATTTACTATCAAAAAATATTATTGACTATAATAATTCAGTAAAACCACTTATTCGTTTAAAATATTTCTGACATTAAATAGTTAAGTTTTTATCATTTCATTAGTAATTCAGAAACTCTTAATACTAATATATGTACATGTATTTTATAACAGTTTGTGTGCTCGTGTAAGCCTTGTGTCTCAAAAATACGTATGAGCTCAGAAACAGTACGCCATAAAGCTTAGTCAGCGGTGAAAGGTAGATCTTAATTAACATGTTCAGGTGAAATGGATAAACACTGTTCCTGTGTTACATTTCACGTGATTCGCACTTTTGTTATTGAATAATTAAAAACATTAGAGCTTACGAAATGTACGGTGTTTTTAACGGACACCAATGTTCCAAGTAAAGGAAAGGATTTTATCATCAGTAGATGCTTTTAATTGATTTAATACAATTTACACGCCTTGTATAAAACACGATCCTCACTCCCACTGTATTTTTGTATATACTCGTCATTATTGTTAAATTGTTCACGCAAATTATGTTAAAATCTGATTAAGACGGCAAACGTAACTAACTAGCTCACATAAAACAGTTTTGGTGTGTTCCCAGTGAAGTGGAACGTCCATTAAAAGTTTTTAGAGTTATATACTAAAACCTTCCAACAAGACCTCTGTCAGGTGCAAAAGATAACTATTAATATAACTTGTCAAGAATATACAAGCATGTTTAAACTGTTCGCTGAGCTTGTAACTTATTAAGCTAAGACCAACATGAAGTTTAGGAAATACGCTGAAAGCTATGAATCATCTTTCATTTGTATTTATTTCTTTTAATAACTAAAGTTGTCAATTTTATTCTTCACTTCAAATAAGTTTTAAGGTAACAATATAAAATAACATAAACCCTTTCAAAAGTAAATCAAAACAACCAATAATTCCCGGACGTTAAACACAAGTACGATACCTACTGGGGCGGGAAAAATAATATTTATAATTGGATGCAATCTGTGAGAACAGAGGACATACCGTTTAATCCTTTATAGCAATCAGTCGATCGTGAAAAAAAAAATATTAAAATAACACCAAGAAAACCGAGAGGTCCAATCATACCATAATCCATTAAGATTTTGCTTCGCTCCGTCGAACACACTTCCAAACTCCCGCGAGGTAAATATTTCAACCCCTCCTCCCTCCCCTAAGTATAATGTATTCTTCACCACCCCTCAGACCTCATCTTTCCGTCCCTATTTTGCATGAAGGGGGAATTTAAATTGTGTAATCTAACTTTCAATTCATTCATACATTCAACGCCATCTCTAGGTGATAAATTGAAACTCGACTGAATTCTTAGACTCATTTAGTTTGAATAGTCCACGATTGATATATATAGTTCACCCTCGATCCGAATCAGTCGTCACTCAAGATTAACATTAACAGGTTGGATATAAATACAAACAAACATAATATATTGTTCACATTTCTATAAAGATTGTGTAAGCAGCCAATACAATTCGTTTTCCTTTTATTTTTACGAAAGAATCGCTTAACAATTCAATTATCTAAAACCAGAGCAGTTTTTATCTCCGGGCACTAAAAAAGAATGCTCCTTATCAGAGCAAAAAGCAATTTCGGACCAAATGTTATTTAGAAACTTGCATCGATCGACCTGCACCGAAAAGGTTCTGAACAAAGATTTCAAAACATAACTAGAAACAGCTCCCGCTAACGCTATTGCAAATTCAATTTCGCTAATAAAATCCGCTCTGGATACAATATGAAAAAGATATGATGAAAATTCAGTTGAATTGTCAAATATAAGTGCTAAGGCGATATATCACATAGATATCCTTTCTTTTTCATTTGGCGGGCCATTTCTCTTTATATCTTATCTCGCTATAAAAAACATAGCTTCTGTTTACCAAGTCGCAACTATGGCAGGCAAGTTTCCATTTTGTAAATGCCCCCTAATGAAATTACACCGTATGTCGATGCTTTTGGACCAAGTGCTCCTCTTATAATTGAGTTATGAGAGGATTTATGGTAAGGTTTTGTTTACGAATGTTATACAATCACTATTGTTCATCTGTTATATAAATAAATATATACTAAGAAATAAATATCCGATATGGTTCAATTGATCATATTAACTCTTATCACAAAAACTCATCCAATAATTCCTTATAGAAAGAGTTTGATTAAGGCAATATTAATAGAATAAAAATGTTAAAATTGATTGTCTCATTCCTGGAACTATTTAAAAGACAAAAGTTCTTTTTCATTACATCAAAGGTGTCCGTTACCGGCTAAAAAGGTTTCTAAAATGAAAATTACAATCATTGTTAATGAATGTGCGAGGGTCCGTTGACATGATCAAATTAGCTCCTAAAAAGCCTAAAAAGTATCTGCCAAATGCATTAATCTAATTACACGATTGAATAATAAAAAAAGCTGAATGAAAATTTCTTACTTTTCAAAAATAGATTTCATTATGAACGCTGAAATTTTCTAATTGACTTATTTTTGTACTTAATCATATTGATTTCGAACTAGTTAATTATTAATATCAATGAAGTTTTTGGGTTATGGGTTACAATACTAAATAAACATATCCTTAGAGTTATTCATTAATGTAAGTAAGGCTAGTGACAGTTTAAAATCCGTTATGTGAATGTTAGTTTTACATTTGTCCATTAATTCTGTTCGCTCATAGCACATTACTTCACCAGATAGAATTTAGTACACAACCCAATTTTCATAATTAAATTTGGAACATAGCCATACCTCTATTATAAATATTTTTCTCAAAACATTTTTGATTTTCCATATATTCATTGCCAATTTGAACTTATGAGAAAAACTTATCTTTATTATTTATACATTACTGAATTTAATGAAACTCAATAATTTTGTTTATTGAACATCTAGTTCAGAAAGACAGACCTGTAGAATATATGTGTATTGGAACTAAAAAATATATAAAGTTATTTATAAAATGACAAAATCATAATATCTCCGTCGAGCCCGTTATTTCCTGATACAGTTATAGTAAATCTATGACGGCGTGTTTAACAATATTTTTATACGATATATTTTTATAAACCAACATGGCGGCTTAATTTGTCAGTTTATCACGCTTCACCAAAGTAAAAATATCAAAATGTTTCACGGTTTTTTTTTTATATAGAATTCATATTGGATTTTAAAATAAAATTTTTCATGTCAGTGCAAGTGTTTTTATTAGAAATGAAAGTTCATGTGTAGATACGAGCCTCTTATGTGACTGTACTCAAATAGCATTTTTCACAAAGTAAAATAATTAAACACTTCATTATATTAATAATTAAATCATTTGTTTATAGAAACGTTTCAGAAAACCGTCATACTTATCAATGTTGATATTTTAAATATAAACACGTCTTAGTTTACTAAAGCCTCCATTTTGCTGTTAAAATGGCTGGAGAACTGAGGAGCCATAATTTTAAGGAGACAACAGGGCAGTACAGCCTTTGCGAGTAATTGAAAATTGCTAAGATTAGATTTTAACTGAATTTGTGCTTAAAGCTATTGACATAGGATTGAATTTCCTTTGTCTCTAATTAGTTTAAACTGAACAAGAATGTTCTTAGAAAATGGAATTATGGAACTTAATGGTCAGCAATATTAGCAAATATTATTTATATTACTACATTTATGATAAGCTATAAAGGTGTTCAGTTTGCGTCACTCTACATATAAGTGTGCTTCAAATTCTGACAAATACGAATTTAACTTCAACTCTGAAGCCAATAAACTGGATTCGTAATAAAAAAAGTTCCATGCACACAATAAGTTAGCATCGTAACAAAAAAAAAATGCATTTAAAAAACCATTAAATAAATAGTCGTGAACAACTCGTTGAAACTAAAAGTCGACCACAAATGTAGGTATTCTATTTGTACATCAACTCAACTATGAACAAATATTGAATACATTTTTCAACTCTGAAGCGTCCATTACGTGGTCAAATGCATTTTTTTATTTACATTACTTAATTTTACTTGTGTTATATCAAACAAACGGATGTTTGAATTTTTAAAATTAGACTGAATTAAATTTTATTTATGTACTTTTATAGTAGGTACATGCATCATAATATAATTTTATGTATATCTATTTGTATGAAGAAAAATTTATAGTCGTACTTCATACAATATGGAAATAGATAAAAGTCCTTTTCTCCCCCTAAAAAAACTGAAAGCTATTTAATCATACATTATCACGATTTCCTTGTAACCCCTGTAAGCCTTGCTATACAATCAATGATTCTCACAAGTGGGAACTACCCTCCTGGGGCTAATAGGCCATAATGAATTTCATATAACTTCTTACATTAATTATAATGAAATTATTTAGGTTTGATGCACACTGTACTCGATTTCGTAATATTTAATATTGGCCTGAATGGCAGCCTTAGTTTTCATGTAAAACAAAAACTGATGTTTGATGCATACACAACAACTATAAGTTCAAATGGTATTATTAAATAAATATTATATGCGATTCTAAGAACTACCATTGCTCGTAAGGCTTATTTTAAACTAAAAATATTATTAATGCTTAAACAGCCTTAAAACAGTCATTCTTAAGAGTCTAAAATATCTTGCTTAATAAAAAAATAATTATATACAAATTATAAAAATATTTCATACTAGGTATAGATACTCATTATGTCTAAGTGTTTCAATTTACCTCCAGGCAAATCAGCTGCCTGTTAAGAATATTCTAGAAGCTCTCCAAATAAATATAATTTTAATAATAAGACTTGCATAATACTGTTAGTACTTAAAAACATTTTATAACGAACTGCTTCTGTACATATGTACATATATTTAAGTAATATATCTTTAGTAAACCACAATCTTGTAACAAAGTGAATCTTTGTGCACTTTCCCTTTGATAGGAAGAGAACTCTATTTTATAGCAATAAGGCTGCATTTAGTGTGGCATACCGCGGTTCTGTGTAAAGGCAATTTCGGATAGCAAACTAGTGTTTCATTGTGAGGTTTTAATTTGTTTTGTGCTTAGTCAGCACCGTTTGTGAGTTCCCACGCACTGTTATGATAGCTGTACTATGAAGACCAAATTTGAGATTCAGATAAAACTTTTAAGATTATATTATTTTATATGTAAAATTAATATTTAATAACTGTTTTTATTTAATTACGTCATATAAATTCAAGCAATATAAGGATATACTACAAATATAACTTCAATATTTTTAACAAACCATTAAATTTAAGTACATATTTCCATATACACGATATTTTGTAGTCTTTTAGAAAAGTTAATATTCTTCACCAACTAAATGACGTGGAATAATCTTTGTAGAATGCTTCAACGTGGGTTATTTTAAACATTTGGCAGATAGATTTAAATCTTTAGTTTATAAAACCTTAATAAGACCAAATAATTCGAAACCTCTTAGTTTATAAAGCAATCCATTTAGCATCAGTTCAATTCGCTTGTTCACCTCAAAAGTTCCAAAATCAACATAAAAACTAATTATCACATTCATCATAGAATTATTATGCGAACTTTTTATATCCAACATGTATATAAAGACTTAATGTAATAATTAATTTTATCTATAAAAGAAAATCTGAATTATTTGACATCTTATTTCATCCATTCTAGTAACCAATTAATTCTTGACAGTCGCCATGACTTATATACTATAAAATATTTGATAGCTATAATTTTGTATAATGAAATAAATTAAGTATAACATTCATATATGTAGTAATAATATTAGTTAGATTAGTTTTCATACAACTAAATTATATAGCATTAAAGTTTCTTTATATTTAGTTAATAGTATTCTACGGGAATAGGACGACTTGGTACGAGCATAATGGATCCCTTCAAACGTTTTAAATGATACTTAGGTATTGTAATAGCATTTCTTTATTTGAACCTACCCTTGGTCATTACTATTTTAATATAAAGCTTTGATAAGAGCTCCTATATGATATGTATTAATTTCGTTTGAGCATTAAGAGAAAATAAATTAAGATATTACAATAACTTAATTGTGTATCTCAATTATTAATTATTTTGGTTATGGTTTATGGTTAGTATATTACCAAAGACAAACAAACCTCATTGGTATTAAATGTATATGTATGACAATAATTTAAAGTTAAACAAAAATAATTAAATGTACATTAAACTTTCTCAAGGAAACAAAAGAATCTCGATATTTGTACTTAGTCCGTATCATAGAAAAATAGCTAGCCTATTAAAATATACTGACTATGATTTCAAATTCCTTAAGCTGTTTCTGAAAGGACTTATAACAAATTAACGGTAATTATATTTATGCAGGCTAAATCCTTATTTTTTAATCGTAAGTCTCGATTTGAACTGTTCATTAATGTCTTAAAATTAATTAGCCACATACAATATCTTAAACTTAGTAGTTTCCGATATGTTACAAATAAAGTCGTTGATTGCTTGTATTTCCAATTTAATCAGTGGAATTAATGATGGAAACTTTATTTGAAACTGATTAAGTAAATTTTGCATGCCTTAACTGTCTATCGGATTTATTTATGTCTTAACCGTCATTCTGTTCCAAAAAAAATATATATCTGTAATGAAACATAGTTTCAAATGGCCGCCGCAAGCGAAAGCTTTAAAAAATATATCAAAATTTAACATTACTCATTCATATTGACGTTCCAATATATTGAAATTGAACATATTAAGAATAAAGCTAATGATGGAATTAAAATTATCATCTTAATACGTATAGCAAACAATAATTTATATCGGACCACCCGTACATACAATTAATAGTCTTATAAAAAGTTATATGAACTCATTAGCGTGGAATTTAATTTATAGCTCGTGGCTCTTGATGGTCGTCTATGACGAATGTGATTCGAATATATATTAGTAATGATGTTTTCCAACAAAACTATCGTACATCATCTTTTTGTGTACTCGTGAACACAACAATGAACTAATGATTGAAGTTTCATACCAGTTCATGAAGGTCGTAGTTTTATTCAAATTATTGTCGTTACGTGTCCTTTTTTTTTGTTGTTGGCTGTGCCCGTAATTAAATTAAACAATACCCTATCCAGTATATTATTATACAGTGTACACATATATCATATTGAGCTATCAATCTTGCGCCCACGTACACAGATTTACGCTCGGTCCAGCGGTCCTTTTCATTTTTATTTAAATTTTAATCACCATCCGATGATTTTAATTCATTTAATGTGTCCAGTAGAACGGCTTCTATAATTTATAGTTCGAGATACATGTTGTATTATGTTAATTCATTTGATTAAGAAACTTACATTTGTAATATCTTATTGTTTTATGACGTTCATTATGATCTCTCTAATTGGTGTATTAATTTGTCTCTCGATCTTATTGAAGCTGATAGGCTATAAGTCAGTAATAAACCAGTATTTAATTAATATAACATTAAATTGATATTATACGTGTAATTCGAAAGTTTCTAAATTACAGTTTATCTCTCAAACTGTTCCTAAACGACCCCAAAAATTAATTAAACGATACTATCATTTAAAAATATCATCCCTAGCCTTAATTGCACAAAACACAAATGACCGTAGATAAAATTAATTTGTACAAAAAAATTTGCATTCCTATCGGCATTCCGTAGCAATTTTAATCGTCCCTCATTAAGCACATCGCTTCACGTAAACGCGCGGTTCACGAGCGCCATTTTGAATTAATTTCGCGCTTAAAAACAAAATGGCGACATAACCGCTACGATGAATAATAAAAAAATATTAATCTCAAATGACATCTTGACTGACGGGGGTAGATTCAAAGGAGGATAATGTATCCCGTTAAAGACATATATTACCATTAAAAATATTTAAACAAAGTAGAACATGAAAACAATTTCAAACAAACATCAACAAAGCTATTGTAAACTCGACATAAAAAGGCTCATTATACCGACCGATGTCATAATAAATTTAAGTCAGACACGGCGCGAAGTTATAGAACTAGGACTTGATATTAAAAATAAAATAGTTTTTCTATAAATTGTAATAGGTATCACTGTCAACCACACCCGTGCTAGCTGGTAACTGAATATTTAACTGCACGTCTTTTACTTCGCTGTTCCCAAGTTACGAGTGACAACCAATCAGTGTAATGCATGTTTCACTAATGTTGAACACAATACAAACGTTAAAACCTCACGCTATAGCTAATTCTTTATAAATAATTTCGAACTTCTATTCATACGAATTTTAATTAAATTAATTTAATCTGAATATCCATAAGCGATTTGCTTGTACGTGAAAACCTTTTAATTTTTACTACACATAAGTAAATGTTTACATTTCATTACCTCAAATGTACTGAACACACTAAACCGGGCTAATTTTGCATTTGACTGTACATTTTAAAGCTGTTTGCAACGTAATTGTGTCCTTTGTGAAAGTAAAATTTCTTTCCCTTTAACTAGACCAATTTATATCTCAACGACTCTTGTGCCTTAAACCACTTGATTTATAAAAGATTCAAGCGACAACGCCAGCTATTTGTGGCCATGTCTTTGTAAGTTGCCATTAAGTTAAATGTTTATTATGGCTTACGTAATGCTTCCTGTAATTTGAAACTTGTTCTATTGACTTTGTTGCCTTTTAATTACGGGAATGATGGGAATTTATTTTCACATTTAGTCCAGCGAAACAAATGTAAAAAGACCTCAGTACCTACGTGCTAACGTCGGTTATAAATTGCAAATAATATATGTCTTTCACAAAGAACGATTACACTAAATTCTTAATGTTAGTTCCAAATATAATGATACGCTACGGTCCCATATGATGCCGTAAAATGTACTTAGTAAAATGTGTCCAACTACAAATTTCTATTGTTATAAAGTGGATAGAAGGACTCTTAGAATAATTAATAAACAATTGTCTGCAGACTACGTGACAAGAGTGTGTACTAAGTTTAGGAAGTCTGATAGTCGTCTAACAATTGATAATTAAATTTAGATCCGCTTCCAGATGGGTATCTAACGTCTTGATACAATTTCAACCGTAACCTAACAGACATATACGTGTTATAATAATAGTATTACACTAAACAACGTGCTCTTATTATCAACCAGATGAAAATACCTGAAACTCTTCAATAAAATCAATTTCTTTATATATAAATTATGGAATAAATTTTTTCTAAGTAATAATAATACACAATATTCTGAATATCAATGATATCTACAAAGGATTCTAAATTCGTATATAACCATTCTGTTTCTCGGTTCGAAGCTGTTTTCCATATGAATGTATTAAATCCCCTATGTGCCATCTACGGTAATATACCAAAAATATCGCTTTCCTTCCCCGCTTGCTGATTTACGATCATTAATGCCGCTTGAATCGAATGTATTACGCATGACCGCTGACGTTTTTTCGCTTAACATGTTATATTCTAATAATTTTTCAATGTAACACACTTTATAATATCGTAGTAATAAAACCTAGTTATAATATTTGAACTACCTTTTAAATAATCTCTTATTACATACATACATACATATATATACATATGAATTAAACTAGTAAGAATCTTGTATATCCTAATAACATTGTAATAGCAAAAGTTGGTTAGAATGTATCGATGAAGGTATTTAGTATCAATGTATGTATGTTCTTTTACAGAAAAACTACTAAACGGATTTTGATAAAACTTTTTAGTACTTAACTAAAATAACAGTTGTTTTGTTCATGAAGAGACGTAATATGGACTAGCATATAATTACAAGTTAGTTACCATATCTATTATTTTAAAACGCTATATATTATAAAACTCTTTGATTATAATTCCTTAGACCAAGTTGACAAAGTCGGAGGCGAAAACTAGCATGTAATATATTTACATTGTAGAAAGTGTTAATAACAGCGTCTAATTTTATGATCATAAATCAAGTGTCAAGAGTCGTCTAAACTGTTCATGTTTAGTATGAAGATGATATTTAATTTTCACTCAACATAGTTACAACATGACAGAAACCTAACTACCCGCAAATAGTGAATTTTATGTTAATCATGATTTATTACTATATATGTATGTTATCTCAAATCACAATTCTCACAATATTAACCTATTTATATGATGTCTCACACATTTCTGTTCCTCTAATGCGGATAACAGAGTGCGCTATAAATGTCACCGGCGTCTCTAAATCCAACGAGAGATTCCTAATTAAGTAATTCGTCGTACCATAGAGCTATGTATCACTGTTGAGATTTTCACTTGCTCCAAATGTAGACGTTTTAATCACAACCACCAAGCTTGTTTGAATTTTCTATTAAAACCGTGAGCAAGAAGACGTATCTCGGATCTATTAATAAGGCAGTTTAATTTCGTGTACTGTCCGAATAAAAATGAGAGTGGAAAAAGTTGTATACTTACCGATGATTGCCTCAGAATTGGCTTGAGTTTGTACGGAATATTAACTTCTTGGATGATTTTATGTTACGAAAACCTTGTATTTGTATAATACTAATAAATTATAGAATAAAAAACGCTTTATTTCATAAATTGTATGTTAGAAGTGAAAAATTGATACGTCATATCATGTTTTTGTTTATGCTGTCGTAAAATATTGCTGTATCAAAATAAAACTATGACGCGTAAAAAATCAATCCCGCTTTATTCTTGTTCCTCTGACCGTACGTCCTGTGACAGTCTCGTACACGAACCAGATTAATGGTTATATTTTAAATTATTCCTGTATTTCACGTTGTTTTTATATTTTTTCCCTCCTCCATAACGCTCCGCCACCAACTAGCTGTAATCTAAGCTTGCATTTTTCATTCGAACCGAATGGACTTTGTACGTTTGATATATTAGTAATGTTATTGTATTTTATGTTTTAATTCGACCTTTTCCGAGTGATTCATATAAACCGTGTTTTAAATTATGATTGCTATATACAAAGCGATACTTTTATATACCATACAAGTATTTTCTTTAACCCTCCTACCAGTCAATGTTCGTTCACTTGGTATACTGTTAACAGATATCGGATCCAATACAATGACTCCATCTATTACAATTGCTTTTGAATCATATCTCATAGCTGCAGACACCAATTTACAAGCAAATAAGACAATTTCGTCATTATTATGCCCGTACCCAAGTGATAGGCAGAAGCGATCTTTTACATTTACGTAACAAATATTTTAAATATTTATGAGTAAATTGTTTGGTTACAGAATTTCTTTTATAACTATTCTTTATTTTTGTAGTATATTATTTATTTAAACATAATGTTATCAACAAACTATGAGATATAAAACGCTTCCGCTTGACGCTTTCAATCAGTGACTCCCAATCATCTCAAAATTACATAAGAAGACTTTAAATTAAAGGGGAGATAGCTATTAAAATACGTATTATATATGGCCCGAGGCGATGTCGGGGACTGTAAGATGTAATTAAGGGGATATGAATTGATTCAGATTAACACTTATTATTATTGAATCTAAAATTAAAACGTTTGAAATAAATACCTAATACATACAAATAAATATTTAAATATTTATTATAGAATTAATATTTTTATTGTTACGAGGTAATATAAATTAAATGCAATTATATAAAGTGTAATAAATTTTTAACTATAAAAACTGAAAAATGTAGGCAACATATTAAATATATATATTAACATTATATTTATGTCGGTCTGTGCTTAATTTGTATATGAGCATGCCACAGCGGCACGCTAAATGCACATTAATAATAAAACTTCAAGAATAAAATTTCATACAAAGCGTTTGAGTGAAAGTCATAAGCGGAAGCGTTTTAAAGCTGAACAATAACTAAAATTAAGAATAATATCATTGTTTCAATAATATATTTGAATAAAAATTAAAACCATTATCATGTATGTAAATTTTCTATAGCATGTATCATAAAATGCTATCGCTTCCGCTTGTAACTTACATCATACCTTATATGGAAGTAATTACAGAAAAACCTACTTGCTAGGTGATTTACTTGGATGTGTATATGGAGTTTTCATCGGAACCTTTAATATTCAAATAAAAAATAAAAATATCAAGAAAGATTAAATTCTGTAAGAAAAACCAAAAATTACGAGAGGCGTGCTCAAAGAACATTTATGCACTAGGAATTGGTGTGACTGAAAAACAATCCAAATAACTAAAAATATAGTACAATAAATGCTTCATCTATATATATGTGTGTGTGCGTGTAAGTATATCTATATATCAGAACACTTAATATATATACTCGTTTCGATATATTTAAAATACATTTCTTCCGCACAACATTTTCTTCACGCGAGTGTATCAAGTGACTCAGAATGACAATCTTGTTAACATGCATGCGACTTGTAAACAGCTATTTACTTTACAAGATTTTATATTGAAATATTAACTCAGTTGATTTTTATGAAATATATATTTATAAGGGTATGATTTTACGAACTAAAATTACTTATTTAATAAAGGTGTTAAATTTATTAAATGAGAACAATAAAAATCATTATAACTTATACAACTTTAATATTGCGATGGAAATTAGCTGACAATAATTGTTACATTAATTCGTTGAATGATTTATCTATATTAAACAAAACTACTTTTGGTATTTTTATATTTAGTAATATCAAGTACGCAATTTTTACATTTAATTTCCTCTATTTATATATTAATTAATCATCTTTTTCTTTACATATTTTTCCCCTTGATATAAAAGTCTGAAATCCCAATTAGTAGTTTCCAAACTAACGTTGACATCAAAAACAATAATGAACGTATATCAAAGTTGAATATAAAACAGAATCAAAAATAATTGATGGCACATATTATAATATTATAATTGAACATTTATCTGAAGCTTATCTGGTATTACTGATTGCGGTTGTAATGCAATGTTTTAAATAATTTAATAACTGTCCGATGAATCATCTATTTAACTGGTCGTTATAAAACTTTATTTTATTTGAGTGGTTTTCATTCATATATTTCATTTTTTTTTATCACATCCAATATTTTATATATACTATACATTTCAAACAACTAGTCTATAAACAAGAAGAATGTTCCGTCTTTACAAAGCTACAAATATTCATCTAGAAATAAAACATCTGAATTGAACTTTACTATGCCTTGGAGATCTGTCAGCTTTGCCCGTTTCCTATACAGAACTAAAATAAACAGTATTATATTAGAGGCATTCAGGTAGAAAATCAAGTTTAGGATCCACTCGAACGTTGATAAAACTTGAGATTAAATAATGACAATTCTAAAGACGATTACACTGCCTATATATTAAATACTATTTTTAGAATGTTATTTAATTAATTCGTTTTAAATGTCTGTACAATTACACTTCAAAGACTATTTAATTATAAGATCAGTCTCACGATAAATATAGATGAAAATACCTAAATTTAAATTGAATAAAAATCAATTTGATTCAACGTCATATTTTTTGCCAAATAACGTCATAAAGTGCCATAAATTCTCAGACTCTGTTACAACGCTGAGAATGTCTTTAATGAAAAGAAAAAAAAATACATAAAAGTATAAAGCGTTTTCTTCGCCTTTTGTTTTCTAAACTTCTTTAAACCTTCGTCTACTTGAAATTCAACATGGCTGTTCGTGGATTTCTCCGAATTTCCACGGATATCTTGAGAACCTTAGCGGTGCAGCCATCATTTACTTTGTTGTGACAGTAACGTATGGAGCTTAATAAAAGTGTTTCGCAATTGTACAATTGTTACTCGAAATATTTATATTTTAAAAACATGTGATGTGTGGTTAAACTGAACTGAGAACGGTGTTCATAGATAGGTGTTTTAAAATATTTATTAAGCATTCGTTTTGGGAATATGTTTCAATAAAATACATTTGTTTTGAAAAAATCTTATGTTTTATACTTCAATAAGTGAAGTCTGAAATTTTCTTAAAACACTTCGTTTTTTATTAAAAATAAACACCTTTATACATGTACAGATATACCTCAAATTAAATAAAACCGTAAATCATAGAATACCTCTTCTATTTAATTGAATTATAGATAATAATATCGAATAATATACTTAATATAAGTATTTGTTGAAGTTTTCGCGTCTTAAATCTTTTATACTGCACAAAAATTATGATGTAGCAAAATTTTAGTGAATTACACCTTTTAGTGTTCGATGGAGCGACGATTCTTGTTGAACAATATTGAAATTATTTAACTTAAAAGCCCTACTCGGAGAATAACCAGAAAATGTGAAAGTAATGGCATTCAGTCATTAACTAGCCCGTCTAGACATAGAATAATTAATCTAGATTCATATTAAAGTTATGGTAAAATCAATATTACCTTTGTATTAATAACTTTCTTTTCTTTGTTCTTTATATAAAGGTCAATAATCATTTATTTAATGAAACTTATAACATCAATTATTCCTTATACTTTTAATTTTAACTTAGACTTGTTTATCAAGTTTATACTTAATAAAATCCCAAGAGAATACTGTTATTGATAGTATTGCTAAGACGTTCTTCGGAGGATTCACTTGTCTTATCAATCTCCCCTTAATTTGCCCTAACTGACGTCAAGGGCGAGGCTCGGATAATTCCTACGTAATGTGTTTATGCCCTTGAATGATATTTAAACAGCATTTTTGGGCGAGGTTCATACTTTAAGTACAT
Source organism: Danaus chrysippus (assembly GCA_916720795.1). Classification (NCBI taxonomy): domain Eukaryota; kingdom Metazoa; phylum Arthropoda; class Insecta; order Lepidoptera; family Nymphalidae; genus Danaus; species Danaus chrysippus. Next base: position 3,637,255 of record CAKASE010000064.1, on the reverse strand, counting down.
ATTTTTTTAATATCTTAGTTGATAGTATTAGTAGTCGCAGTATATATTTAAATTTAGTTGATATTTATTATAATCAATCGATTATTCATTAGGTATAAGTTTTTAATAATTCAATTTGATCCATTTAATTTATAAATACTCTTTGCTATATTTAAGTCTGCATAATTTACCAACGAAGGTTTAACTTTAAAATTATGAATAATTTAATACATTAGTGCTATTATACTATTGTTCTAGTGAATTAAAATTTTATTTTTATCTCATACAAAAAAAAAACTATGCGTAATTATTGACAATCTTCCGGTGTTTTTATCGATATCACGATAAGCAGAACAAAAAAAATTCGCAAACTGGATATCAAAGTGAGATAATCAGGGAATGATTGTAGGACGCCGTGCTTAAATTACAGGCCACGAAGCAATTAGTTCTCGGTCCTGCTAAATGTGGATACGTTGAGATTATAGTTTCGAATTTAATAGTTACCGGTGAGAAGTTTGATGTAAGGCTGCGTGCACATTGGAAAGAAAATAATTAAATATATATAAGTTGATAAATTATGTTTAAAGTCTTTAAAATTAATATCGAAAAGTTTGCTCAAATGCTCAAAAAACACTGATCCTATGTAATTTACATAGAATTAATTTTTTAAAAGATTATTTTTTAAACAAACAGAATTATGTTGTGTATATAAAGATGTATTTGATTGTATATTTTTTCTCAAAACTTTATTTTATTAGAAGTTATGTGTATTAATGTAAAATATCCTTATAATATCAACTTACCTAATACGGTAGGAAAATTATTAATCTTAATTGTTAGTGTAATCTGTATATTAGTGAAGTAATCATTGATCCGACTAATGAGTTGTGGATCAAATTTACAATCTAATAGTATATAAGTGGTTCGATAGACTTAGCCGGTCTGAGATATCGATGCTAGCAATAGCTAACGTTATAAATAAAATACGTTTGCCAACCCTATATATATAATATAATTTGTCAACCCTATATATCCGACCGCTCCGTAACAAACTATACTTTATCTGACAAAACTTAAACTTGAGTGTATTGTATAAACATCAGCTGTCAGAGCAGTTTAATTTATCATAGTCGGATTTCAGATAGTCCAGTAAACTAAGTCGGGTAATTTCGAATGGCCACTACGGATGCTATTGATAATGTATTTCAAAACTTCGCTACTAACTGAGATATTTGGCCATAAATTTGATATTAAGACGCGATGTTTTGAATTCAATAATAAAGTTTGTTATTCCAAATATATTTCGTACTAAGTTTATACTTGTGCGTATTGTATAAAACAGATAACATGAATTAAAACTTGCGGTTACTAAGGCATATAACTAGGCTGGGCCGGCTAAAACCGGCTAAAACCGGTCAAAACCGTACGGTCCGCCTCGAACCGCATCACAACTGGGGTAAACTGGTATAGAAACCGGATTAGTTCGGTGAACTTCAACGCATGGTTACACTGATTTAGAAACTTGATCCGGTTTGTTTCTTAAGATATTAACTATAGCCTAAAGATAATGCTTTTGAAATACAATTGTGTCCCTTTTATAGATTCGCTTATTTGGAGACGTGATGAAATTATATTATTAAATATCTATGTATTGTTCATATACTGAATGTTATTATTTTAAATAATATTTTGCTTTAAAACAGTCAGGTTACAAAGCTGCAACTCATCACACGCCACTAAGTCACATAAATATGTATTCAAATATAAAGTGAACATACGAAGGCTCCTAAACACGATTTCCATGCGAAAGGACAGTAAATACGAATTTTAAAAGACCGCTCAAGTCGAAACCGCGCTGAGAAATAACATAAAATATTTCAGACACATCGACATTCAAATTTGAATTTTATTATACTTATATAAAGTTATTATTATAATAACACAATACAATAATAATTAAACTTTAATACCGCTGAATAAATAAAAATAATAAGTTAAGTTTCACCAAGTTCAATACAGTGTCGCCACTTTTACCTTATCGCCTTTGTTCCTTTACGTGGGAGCTCAAATTTTCATTTAAAGTTTCAAATTGTATATTTTATCGATCTGTTTTTCGTTTGAAGTCTATTTTGCGTAACAACTTTGTAATCGCTTGTAAGCCATGGCTTTACTAGAAAATAAAGCGATGGCACATTACAATGTAAAAGTTAAAGAAGTTTTATTATTTTTGCAAGAAACTGAATAGTTTTTGAATTATATTTTGGTTAGTATAAACTTTATTATAATGAAGTGGATATACGTTCAAAACAGGCACAATTGAACAGGTATTGCTTATACATGTAAGCTATATTAAGTAATAAGCTTCACAACGAACACCGCAGACAAATATGTACGTATATGCCATATTGGCTTTTTGCTTTTATGCCATTGTGGTTACCGGCACTATTTTGTTACAGCCTGTATTACAACTATGCTATGTTCGGTTATCCATAAATATATATGTAGATATATATTTACTTGCTCACTACATAGTTAAATTCAAGAAATCGTTCCTCAGAACAAAGTTTAGGTGAGAATGTTTGTTTCTGTTGGGTTAAATCTAATATTTCTAGATCCGAGTAAATTCAGAGTCCTAGGAGAATATTCGCTGGCGCTTATTCCATTATTCAACAATGCGCCATATGTGGGTAACGATGTTCCTAAACCAGAAAATATTTTAAATTTGTATCAATTTACAGCTCTAATATAATCTTAAAAATTTATTCATACATATTTTTATAGGAGCGCTCTTATAAAGTTCGACTTGAAATATATACTGAACAAAATATAGCCTCTTCATTAGTAAACTATGATATTAGAGCATCTATGAAAAACTAGAGCGAAATGGAAATAGAACGAGCAACAGATGTTATTCACTTGAATTCACATACCAAGTTGCTACAGAAACCAGGAGAGCGTAAATTAATTACTAGACCGTAATTAGACGTGTGATCTTCAAAGGAATATATTGCGTTATCAAAACAACGAAATACCCAACTCTGTCATACAATGATATGGAAGGGAACAAAACATCTAAGTGTAAAACACACAAACTACTATAGCGTGATATAAATTGATTTTATTGCGACCATCTACCAGCATGCAACAAAGTCGTTTGCACTAACTTTTACTATTATATAAAGTGTCAACAAAGAAAAATCACATCTCATGATTTCATACAAATCGTGTATTGATGTTTGAAAAAATTACTTAACAAAAATATATAGTTTTTTCAATTCATTCATCCCTAATTACCCACGAAATGGGAAACCGTAGAACAAAAAGAGTATTATGTATGGGGAACAATGCGTATCCTAAAATACCTCCGTGTGAGTTCTCTAGACGTTACCCCACAGACTTCCGTCACTGCGGTTCTGAGATATATTCTCGTGGATTAAATTACAGCATGCATCGAAACGAGCAAGATGATGGTATGAAGCCTGGTAATTCCATTATATCGTGAATGAACTTTTTCGGTTTCACTGGATTATCAAGCATACCAATCAGGATAGATTTATATACGATTTATCCCTAAGAAAAACTAAGTCTACATATTTTCATAGAACAAAATTTTATCAAAAACTACTATTATATAAACAAGTATAGTGGTAAGACTGACACTAAAATATCAATGACGTCACATATCAATAAAGAGCTATAGGAATCAAAACTTTATTTAAGTTTAGAAATTCGGTTGGTCGTAAAGATATATGAAGTTTTCTCAAAACCCGCCGTGGAATTACAGAATTTAACCGAGACGGGTCGGACCAACGGATGCGAATATCAAAACTTTCCGGCGACTTCGTGGAAACTTCCAAGTCGCAGGAGCGCGGCGTGGCTGTTGAAAAATGAATTGTCTGCACTTCAAACATGTAGTCATACTTGAAATAATAACTGCCGCTTCGAGCTACTAAATTACAACTTAGAAATGGACGTTTCAACTTATACAACATTTTTAAATGCTTACATATTAACTTATTAAATAATTGAGAGGTATTATCAGAGCTCATACTCAAAGAGAATTTTTTATAAAGAACATTTTTATTTTAAAACAATATTTTGAACTAATCAAATAAATATCGACAGTTCACATTGATATCTCAAGCCATGAAACGTTGTTACTTTTGATCGTACTTATAAAACATAGTCTATACAGCTCCAGGTAACGAAAACTCCACTGTCGAGTAAATATAAACAGACAACAGTAAACTTCCAACAAAATGCAAGGCACGATGGTTCGTGTATTTGAATGTAAGCAGAATTTAGACCCAAGACAGGTTTATAGTAAGGCTCATACACAAACGCGTACTAAGTCATGTTGCGACGCGCCGCATTAATACTGAAGACACTAATGTGTTTATTGTCAGAATACAAACGGTTTATTTATTTCTTAATGCTATACGCTTCTATCATTATTTCGCTATTGAATTGCATTTTCTTATTGATGTATAGTTGCTTATAACTAATAAGTTTGTAATATTTTTTCTATATGATCTTATTAAATATATTTTAGGATTTTTATCTATATTACAGTTGTACGCAATTAAAAATGATAAAAAAAAATATGGAAGTTTTTTGAAATGAAACTAATTTTCCTAGCTAATTTGTCTAGCTTTATTTAATTACCTAGAATTGTTATTTGATTTTATGATTTATATATCTTATTTGATTTTAACCTCAGTATGATATACAATATCAAGAGTAACTGCTGCCATCTTGGTATCCGAGTACCTAATACACAATAATCATATGCAAAGTGATCGTTAAGTATGCGGGTTGCATCTAACTGTGCAGTTGAAATGTTAAACCCAACTAGCTATATAAATATACAGGGTGATAAAGGATTGCGGATGCCATTTGCATATATTCTACTTTTAGTTTTATTGTACCGGTTTTACTCCTTTGACGATGCTAATATTCATTCATTTCCAATTTTATGCTATCTAGATAATTAAATGCACTACGTAAGTATCATCGTACGTATTCCTATACGGGAACGTTTATGTCGATTATCAGGAACGACATTTATTTGTTATGTCTAAATCAATTTTAAAATATGTGCAAAGGAGCTACAAATAACTATACATCAAAATACAATCGTGTGGTTGAAGACCCTTCGTCGTAATCGATTCAACATGAATAATTCTATGTCCCATTCGTTTCGAAATTGAATTGCGAATGCGTATCAATCGATACGGTTCCAATTTTATGACACAAACAAATACCTCCATGTCATATCAATATGAAATTTGCACAAAAATGTGTTCACTGCCTGCTTGTATATCATTTATCACTATTGTTTGATTTGATCAATCATTCCCTTATAGGAACAATCTGCTTTATTTCTTCCTTAACCTCCGATGCGCTTCTGAAAAATCTCCATAGGTTAGTGAGTAGTTCATAACAATAAAATTTATAGATATCTCAAATACAGTCATCATAGTCCATCGACGTCAGTTCTGCAATCATTTCGATTACCGGAATCGAATAAATGACAAGCGACCCTACAATTTAAGGGGAAGATGAATGTTGAGTGCAGACGAATTTGATTGATAGTCCAATAAATGCCTCTGAGCTGTGGCTACGCTGTCACAGAGCAGAGTTCAATTTAGATTCCCATTGTTTCGTTTTTGCTATCCCTTAACAGAACGCATAAATGAATAAAACCAGTTGTTCGGCTCAGGGTTTTTTGTTTTGACGATTTTGATGTTATTTTAAAATTATTTAGATGGAAGTGTTTTAAAATACTCTTGATTTGGATGATTTTTTTTTTGTGATTTAACGATTATCGTTGTAAAGGGATTATCCGATTTTTACTAAATACTATAAATAATAAAAAAGAATTGTTCAATGTTATGTATCTTATGTAATATGAATGTTTTATAGAAACATAACAAAGCTAGAGTTTCAAAGAGCATATATTTTGTTGTGAACAAGCCGTCAGTGTCAATTACAAAATAATTTTTACGTAACTTATAAAACAAGCGCTAAACTTATTTACGTTTAAGTTTCAGAGCTACTGAATAATGCCAAGCTGTTTTGTAAAAATTTCCCAGTGTAGTATCACAAAGTCGTCTGTGGCTCTTTTCGTATATTTCACGACATGCACTGACAATCCTACGTCAACTAATCCACAGAAACCTTAATAAGCATAACAAAAACCAACATTTTTCCGCTGTTGTATCATAACATGAATTATTCTCGCACGAACCGGCAGATTTTTCTGGTAACAATAGAAAAACTTCAGAATTCTCATGCCATTCTGGTGTCTGTGAAAACACAATACGGATTATTTTTGTTTGATATATTTTCAGTATTCTCATGAGTGGCGGCCTGTAAATTCGTTTTCCTTTTAATATACGGGTTGGAAGATAAATTGTGGGAGACATTGGGTATGATTGATAGCGTACACGTTTAAATTCGACCACTGATATCGGTTACCGAGCCCGTACAGATTTTAATATGATTTTTAGAAAATTCACAAAACTAATACCTATTCAAATAAACTACATATATTATAAAACCAATGAGACTCGATTGAAGTCTTTATAAGGCATCGTCGTAATTTAATTTATCTCCCTTAAAATTAAGAGAAATAAATACTTCCTTTTTTTAAGAATTCGAACTTTATCTCCCTCGATTTGCATTCCCGATTAAAATAGGTACCAACTAATTTAGAGAGGGGAATCTTTTGTTTTGTAATGTCGTCATGAACGGGTATCAAATGTCCTACAGTATAAGGTTTCTTTGTATAATTCTATTATAAATTTTAATTTTTATTGAAAACAAATATAATGTGCATTTACTTGTTTGTTTATATCGCAATGAATTTTTCTATTTTTTTTTTTCTTTGAGTTTAATATGAGTCTTCAATACTTGAGACTTAATGAAACAAAATGTGATACTATTCAAGCGCAGTATCTAAAACTTAATTATTTGTTTCATAGTTTTTGTGTGAAAAGATATACATTTACAGAATCTTCAGTTCAACGTTTATGTACTGTATATCAGTAGTGTAAACAATGGGATGAACCAAGCATTCTTTAGGAAATCCTTATCAATTATAATCCATTAATTAACAATACATATATACTCCATTCAATTACTTTCCATATATTTATCATTTATTTTACTTCATTTGAAGACGACGTATAACATATACCATTTAAAACTCAAGGCACATTTTTAATGTATCTTTTCGACATTTAATTTCCTACAATGAACTGCACGTCACACACAGATTCGTTTATTAATACGTGGCATATATATTCTTTTCATTTGTACGTTGACATTTTTGATGTGTAATTTCCGGTTTATCTCATTTAGAGAAAAATCACTTTTATATATTATTTCAATTACCTTTTTCATAACATATATGATATTAAAAATATTCTAGGTAATATTGCTCACACACACACAAAATACAACTACATAGATATGAACATAGAATTTGATTAGTCGTTCAACTGTTCATTCATTCATTCACAATCCAATAGCTAAACCATAAGATATTTTCATTAAAGATTATAATTTTATTGAGTATCACTGGCTTATATATTTTGATGTTATTAAAAAGGTAAATAAATGTTAATAATTAATGTTAGCATGTCTGTGTTATGAACATTTCAACGTGTATCCAGTAAATTATGGCTTCCACTAATACACCATGCCATTGTTAGACAGCACTGTCATCTCCTTTAATATATTACTCAGTAATAACTACACAGAGATATTTCAAATATCTGTACATATTTAAGAACGTGAATATTATACACTTTAATATGAATAATATTGAAGCCTGAATATAAGAAATAATAGCAAAGAGAGCAATTTTTTTCATGAGACATGGGCCTATGTTTCGGCACCTCGTGAAGAGATTTATGGTCGTTTATTAATTTTTTATCATTCTAAGAAGATATATTGACGTAAAATACCAATGAACAGAAATGTTTGCACTATACGGGAACTACATATTATAATATTAAAGAAAGTTACCTTCGTATTCAACGCTAATTGTTACTTTAAAATGTTTAGAATCAATCATTTTATAAGTCAAATTATTATGGATCATAATGTTTTATTATATGAATTATGTATAAAAAAAATATGAGTAGGTTAACATGGACTTATGTACATTAAATTTTTATTGTATTATAAATAAAAATTTTATAAACATATATACATATTATATATCTTGTCACCATAAATACCTTTGAAAGCTTCGTTTAATTAACAAAACGATTTAAATATAAAATCTTATACGACAGAACCAAATACATTTTATAACCGAAATCCATTATTCTGTAATCCCACCCACCACTAATATTTAATAATAAGTAATTATATCAATATCGGTGAAATAATAACGATATTTTCCGGGACACATGCGGTACTAATCCCTTTGCCATATGCGAATCGAATTGTCATATTACAGAAGCTGCCCATTAAAATATTAAATTAGACTTTATTTTATACGCAATAAGGTCCTAAATGTATATCATTGCTTAATTTATACTAAATTCTAATATCACCAGATGGCTAAAATTACTGAAATAAAGAGTTTCCTGTATTTATGTACATATATATATTTTCTTCATATATTTATATTTTGCTTCTTAAATATATATTGTCTTTAAAAACTTAATGATGATTAAGAATACATGTTTAAATTTTACCATATCGATTATTATCAGCATTGCAAAAAGATATGTGATTTATGAGAGTACATATATCAGGCCATTTCCTGTACATCGGGAACGGAAATCTGACTTCGGAGCATCGCTTATAAGTAATATATGTTCATGATTCTGTTTCATATATTATATTTAATGTATATATGAAAAGTTTTGCAAATTGATTATGATGATTGCTTGAAAGATTTTTGTCGAATTCTTCTTTATGACGTACTAGTTTTAGCCGTCAGCTTTGCCTGCGTAGATATCGGAATTAGTTTTTGAGAGATATTATATTTTAAAAAACACTCTCTTAACAACCTATAAAAAAGTATATAGGTTGTTTCACCTGACTTTATATACCATTAATGCTCATACTTGATCTCGTGAGAATTACACGAAGTAAAAGGAAAAGTTATATTTTATTTCATCCTGATTTCTAAGCTTACATTACAGTAAAGTTTCATCAGAATCAGTGAAAGAGCAACAAACATCCGTACATAATCACAGACATTTGCATTGCTAATATTAGTAGAAAATTTAAAAGATTTACATGGGTGGTTAGTTAGTCGCACATGATATATGATGAAGAATGGGTTGAAGGCTTCATTGACTAGGTGGATTCAAGTATTCTTTTTTAATTGGGACCAGATAAAACTACGTACTTTTGCAGATATATGTATGTATGAGGAAAAGACAAATACTAATAATTATTAATATTATTAGTATCGGAGTAATTAAAAATTAATTTTAAATATATTTTCATTGTTTATGAATTATTATAAACATATTTTAATACTCACGATAGCGACTTATGGTATAATCGCCCCATCATTTGTTTTATCACGATTTGTTAAGAAACACAAGCAGTTTATTAGAAACATACAAAAATAATAAACTTATAAAGAAATTAAATATAATATAAATTATTATTACTTTACCTTAGATTATAAATCATTTTTATATAGGTTAAAGTATATTAAACGTATTTTTTAATTCATTTTAATAATGATGCTGGGAAAATTGTCAATAGCTTTTATTTTTCGTCAACCACAACACAGTGGTGAGTAAAAAGTAAAAGTAATGAGACGAGTAAGAAGCTATATAGTGCTGTGGTCGCCAACCATACTATGCGGGTCATGTTTGGACGGAAAAAAATTTCGTCGTAAATTTTTATGTACATCAAAAAAAAATTGGAGCTCAGAATACGAAAATTTTTCTTTATTAAATAAAATATTCAAATAAGCGAACGTCATTCGGTACATTCGTGCGGAATAAAGGAGAAAATTAAAGTTTTATATCAACTTTTCGTTGCTTCCCCATAAAAGTAATAATAGCCTTCTAGCTGTGGCCGAATGACATAAAACCTCGCTGTGAGCTAAAAAAATGAAAAAAACACAGTACGAACCTGTGCAATGGCGCGTTTTGAAAAGATAATTAAGGTAGATATAAAATAGAATATTCGATGCAACCAATTTCCGGCTTCCGGTCAGCCATTTTGCTTTCCTTGTTCCTTTTTAACATGTTTTGATCAGAATACGCGAAATGGAATTAAATTTCTGAGATATTTTTTTATATATCCGTATATTCAACTGTTAAATTTTAAATATGTATATAAACTTTATATATTGTATAGTGAATTCACATTAAAAATCAATTTATCATTAAAAACATTTTTCTAAGAAGAATATTCATACAAAAGCATTTTAAAAATATCTGTCGCACTCAACGAAATTGCATTTTAGTGGAAGCGTTTTGTGTTGCATTCTTAATGTAAATGACATTTGAAATTAATATATCTTTATTTTTCCAGGTACGTTGCTTTGATACTATTTAGACAACGAACTGTAAGTAAAAAATACTTATTCTTTCTATAAAATTCACTTCATATTCATCAATAATAAAATTTTCTTGTTAAAAATAAAGGAATGATTGTTTGTACCCTATAACCGTTTTAGCTAAATTTAATTCACTCTTTGTTATCTTATGTGAATTCACCCTAACGACATCGTTACGAACAATTCATTCCAATTTAATGGTATAAAGCTGTGCACACATGGGGAAGACACAGATTACAGGTTATAATCACATTAGCTGTACAACCGGTAAAACTGTGCAGACACATATATCAAAGAAATTCTCACAGGATATTAAATTAATGGAATTATTCCATATTGGAATTTAAACCTAAAGAAATTTACATATTCCTGATGCGCTTATGAAGTTAAATTCCAAACAAATGTTGTTTAGTTTTAAACAAAGAATATTATATGAAATCAGCTTAATATTTTGGACTATAATTACCAAAATGTTTGTTAAAATATCCTGAATAAAATACGAAATCAAAAATACTGTTTGTAAGGAATAACATTTGCAGTGAAGTGAAACTAACACAGTCCTCACCCCAGCTGGGGTGTTAAATCCCGCCTTATAATTAAGGAAATTTGAAAACCAACGTCAAGTGAGAGCGTTTGTAACAATCTGATGGGGCGAGTGCTCATTAATCAAGCGATAGAACGCCACGTCTGCAGCGCGCCTTAGTTGAGACTCAGATATATATAAAAATAAAATCAATGTATGTACCTACTATTGTAATTATTTTGATATATTTTATACGTAGCAAGCGTTAATTAATGCTCAAATCTTCTCCATATGAGAAGAGGCCTTTCAGCAGTGGGTTCTGATAGGCTGATAATGATGATAATATAAATAAAGTATAAAGAATAACCATAAAAATATCAAGTTAAAGAAATTCAATATAAATTAGGTTTTATTAACAAATTAATTAATTATATAAATAATTATTGCTCCAATTCTATATTATTGGGTAAGGTATTTGTTTAGGTTTATTGGTTTCGTCAAATGACCTCAGTTAGTAGGAAAAGCATATCAAAGGAGGTCCCCTGATTAAACTTCACTTGAAATGGCCACTGTATATTTAAGTTGTGATTTTGTAATGGCTATGAAACTTTGTAGAGCAGCAATAACATTTGGCCTTCAATTAAATAAATGAACTATCTGTAACTTATAATAATTATTTAATAATAAAATGTAATTTATTAAAAATATTTGTTAAAGCTCTTTGTTAGACAATAATGAGAAAAATATCAAAAAAAGTAGCTTCTAAATATTCTTTGAGATTGTAATTATAATAGTCTCTAGGAAATTGCTCATAAAATAGTGACAAGTTATTTTACTTAAAATTACACACCTATTAAATGATTTGATTTAAATTTAAATGTATAATCAACAATTATATTTGCTTAAAGATCTTTTGTTTAACCTCAATATTTTAATAGTAAATTTATTGAATTAAGTATTTCCATCAATCTGCCGTAATGGAGTATTGAATGAGCTACATAATTAGCTTTGAGTTTGAATGTGTTTGTTTCTATACAGTCTTTGTAGGAGTACGTACGCTTATTTTGATAGAATATGTAAAGGGGTTTGTCTTAATAAAGAATAAAAGAAATACATACAAATAAACATGAAAAATATCAAACATGATGTAATTTAATTACCATTTCTACTACTCACGTCTTGAACACAATAGCTGAAGGAATAACAATATTAAATCTTATCATTCATGCACTCTCTGTGTCTGAACAAAGAATTTCGCCACGGTATCCGAGCCCCCTATAATTAGTCTGCTATAAATGCATTGGACTACTAATGGACGTTTTATGCCACCCCTCTTCATTGACCCGACCATTCATTACTGCATTACCCGGCATTACACCTTGGTTTAAGTGACGGCTTCGGAAACATTAATTTTGTTTGCTATGATGCAATCGAAAATAATTTATCATCTGTTCTCAATGAATAGCACTATATAATTTATTTAGTTTAATAATTTAATTGATAGTCACACAAATAACATTTTAAAGAATTATGTCCCAAAACATTTCCATTTAAGCATAAATTAATACAGTATATTCAAATAAAATCCAATTCAAATTTAAACAGCTGAAGATTCTAATTTAAAAATTGCGTTAACTTGCAAATAGAATTGTCTCACCTTCCAAAAAAATGTTAACCATTTAAAATGAGATGTTCTTAGAGGTTCGACGCGAAAAACTCGTTCGTAGGCGGCACACGATCTAAATATTTGTTAACATTCAGAAAACTGGAGTCAAATGGACGTATTTTGTTTCTTTACAGGTTAATGCCGTTACATTAGTATTCCGACCATTTAATATTTATTCGGTTCAGGTTTACGGATGGTTCGTCGTAACTGGGAATAGTGTGAAATAGATTCATTACCTCAATAGATACTTCTCTATTGACTGCTATGATTTTAGCCTTTGTCACAATACAATAAACTTGGCAATGTTATAAGTAGATGTAAATAGTTAATAAATCAATATTAAATAATACTTTTATCACCTAATATTGAAACTAATAAGTTATTTTGAAGTTTAAATAGCGCTTTTAATTTACAATTCATAGTTCATTCATAACAATATACAATAAAGTCACCCTGTATAAAGTTGGCACATTTACAGCGATCGGTTGTGTCGCTCATACATATTAATACGGCGGAGTTGGTGACGCATTCAATGACTCTCAGCGGATTCCCAGCACCTGTACTTAACCCTTCAAAAAATACGCTAAAATTATTTGTTAATAGAAAAAAATATTTTTAATCTGTGCCATAATTATTTTCTTATTAAATCAGATTGTGACACTTTTTAGTGAATTTTAATAAAGCCACATTATTGTTAAAACTTCAAAATTAAGTCACAAAAAACATGATTAATATGAAAAGATATTAGATACTTTATATATAAAAAATAGAATAAGAAAACCTTGACACCAAGGAGCATTCGTCAAAAAAAAATTAAATTAATTTCCTGGCGCTACATTTCTTGTATAAATATAAATAAGAGAAAGCTGTTAGGCTTAGCGGCTGTCGGTGGTCGTGTCCTCGCTTCATAATATCACTGTGTTGTTGACACCGCGCGTCCCATTCGCCATTTTAGGCCGCCATTTTAGAAAAGCGCGGGAAGCTAGCTGTCATGGCAGCAAAATAATTAGATTTCACCCGCGGATTTCTTAAAATTTCATTAATGTATTTTTATTCAACTATTTATTGTTCAATGTTAAACTCTTAAATTATTGCATATTTCAACGTTGTCTTCTATTTAAACTCTCTTAACTTCTTATGTAAATAAATTTTTATTTGCTTAAGGCTCATATTAAACAGTTGTTCACAGACTAAATAAATATTCCGTTCGTTATAACATGCTAGATTATTGTAATGTGACAATCAATAATTATTTTAAAGTAAACGTTGACACAAAAATATTCATTCATATTACTCATTTGGTTCCACAATAAAATATGGCCCCCCTCGAACCCGCAAATTGATATTAATTGTGTTACAAGCCGGGACTGTAAGCCGTGTGTTTTTCTTAACAATCAACCATTTGTACACAGTCTGTCCAATAATGCCATCATTGCAATTTTTACCTTAATCCATTGATATACTGCACCTTTTATGTTTATGGCTCCACAAAATTAATTCATCGAATATCTCCCATCTCCTTCTTCGAATTTAAATTTAATTTAATACATTCGTAATATAAATTGCGGCGCGGGAATCCTGCTGCTTAGAATATTTGTTGTAATTTCGGTTGTCAAAATGAACGCGGGAAAGTAGGGAGACATTTTAAAATGCTTTTTTTTTGTGAGAGTTTCGCTATTTTTATAGAAATGTCAGTGGTATACGATATGTTTATTCGATTTTTGGGGAAAAAAGTTTGCGAATAAAAGGAAGCGTCGATGAAACCAACTTTGTTACTGCTTCTTTTTCCGTCTTCAACTACAATAATTGGAAAAGTTTACTTATTATATTTTCGACAGACATTTTGCACGGACGAAAATAAAAATATATTTAACATTAGTTAATAAAAAGTTTGATACCTTTTTTGGCATCATCTATAAGATTTTTTATCTGTAATCATTCAAATTAATTCACAATTTTTTTTAACATAAGTTTCTTGTGATTTGTCATTCTGGATATAGAATTATCATCGAAAATATGTAATATTTGTTGGGAATTCAAACAATTCTTAAAGCGGCGTTCAAATGTTATATGACGCCTTAAGACCTTTCCGAAATATCATGACATTTGCAACATGTGTAAGTCCGACATTTTACTAACCTAATAACACAATGTTCCAAAATACATAGAACCAGAAGACGCACAATACACACACACACACACACACACACACACACACACACACACACACACACACACACACATATGTAGTGGATTTATATAAGTCATGCATGCATCTTAATCAGTTGCCTCGCGATGATAATTGTAACAAAATAACGACACTTCAAACCAGATATGAATTCGCGTCGATAATCAAAGATATATCAGAACCGGTATATCTAGACACCCGCCGTGCCCTCAGCATCCGATATAGAAACTGTAAGCTATAAGATGAATGTATAGCCAGGGATCTTGTCTGTTTGGACAGCTATATTTCCGACCCGTCATCTGTTAGGGAGATAGAAGGGATGTGGTCCAAAACGAAAGATTCGCAGTCTAATTAAAATCAAGTGACTACTGAATAGTGCCAGATATTGGGCCAAATAGAGAGCTATCCAGCGGACTCTTCTGTGGAATTAGGTCATGTTGTGAAAGACGAATTAAAAGATAGGATTTTAGAGAACACTTACTTACCTCATTGGGTTAAGATATAAATAGTAATTTGGTTTTAAAACCTTATTAGTTCAACAACTGTGGAGCTAAATTCGTTTTTATCTTCGCAGATAATTCCATTTTTTTAAATTCTAAACTTAATATTTTAGTTATATTTTTTCCTTTTCGGCCATTTTTATATTTGATCTTTAAAACACGAATATTGATATAATCTTGTTCAAAAGTCGAGATATATTCTACAATATATTTGTACATACAAATTCTTTGGTCATTAAAAATGTACTGTCAAATAGTAAACAAACGTCTATAACTCATCCCACACAGAGTAGATGTATCACAGCGGGGCAAGGTGGAAATGTTCAACTGATTGCGGATAGCGCGGGTACAGTTCTAATTAGTGAGAATATCTGGCTGAGAAGCGTGAAGTGATCTACACCCAGCATCGTAATAACGAAAAATATAATAAATAATAAAATTATATTCCCTTTACTAGATTTACGAGCTTCCGGATAGCAATGAACATTAAATTTTATGTTTTTTAATCTCGCAATGAATTTGTTGGTCGAACATAAAACGTTGTCATCAAAATATTTAATAATGCTACTTTGCGTTATCAGAACTATCGTTTATGACAATCGATGGCGTGTCCATATAGACCTTGAGTGGTCGGAATAGAGGTGACTTTGGCGCGTCTAAATCAGTGGTCCAACCTGTCAGGCTCCCAGGGCGTTTAATATATGGGCACCCTATTACAGCTTCCACAAACAGCCATATATCACAACGACACAAGTAAAAGGCATAAATTTCAGACCATTTTAAACAGTTATCTGGTCCAGATTAGAGATTGAACGAATGATTTAGAGTTGCCGCATATGGAACTGTTTGACAACTGATATGGCGATACAACAAGTGATATTGGATTCTGATACATACTGTTTGGATATCGTTATTAAATATCGATTTTTACTTTTTATGTTACACCAAACTAAATTGAACTGTAATAATATTATAGCTATCGAGAGCTAAATATTGTATTACATAATGGCGTTCTTTTGTTAGAATATAAATAGAAGTGAACCTCTTTTACAAAGTTTTTGTTTCAAAGCGTGGGACGCATTCACGTCGTGTCATTTCCACTAGAACATATCCCTTATGCAAACAATTCATTTTAAATATAGAATAATTTTTTAGAACCTTTCGTAAAAGGCGACACTTTCATAGTGTCTGAACGGTCAGTCTTTGAAGTGTCTTTGATGTTATTTTTAGTGCTTATCACTCGCCCCAGTACTGGGACGAAACAAACGAGGCATGGGCTCGCAGGTCACTGGTCACTTGCGATAATTGCCCACGAACGCGTATAAACACGTATACACTTGTATGAATCTGTGTATACAAAAACAGAAAATATTATATCCGCCGACATAATACTTGTCAGTAACATTTACTAAAACATATATAAATATATCGACAAAGACTTTCACGAAAACAATATATACTTCTAGCCTATATAATAGAGAGTAAAATCAGTGGTAAAACAAAAATAAATCGTCGTAAATAGAGATATAGAACGAACTAATATAATTTTCTTTAATTAAGATGTCACTGCTAAAGAAGACTAATTTCTTAGCCTTAAAAGATTTTTAGTGCACTGGCTGTTCTAACTAACTATTTAATTCTGGCTTGACATAAAGGTAGGGTAGAAAAGACAGCGGAACGGACATAATTTTATTAGCATTTTTTAATATTATAGGTAATATAAAATTATCTTCCGTTTTGATAAAATTAAAAAACGCCAATCTATTACGTCACTTTAGAAAAAAACGCACTTTGTGAAGCAAAGTCTTTTGTCTTGTCTTTCATTTTTTTGTTTTTAGCTTTACTATTTTCAATGACGATAAAATTTCACTATAAAGTCCATTCAATTAATTATACTGTATAATAATTCTGGCTGTTCAAACCGTTACATATACATATTATTTTAGGTTTAAATAAATATATATTTGTTAATATATCAAAATAATAAATACGCCATCTCCACTACTATGTTCTAACATCTTGTAAGTCGTAAATCCTGAGCTCCTGAACTGTCCCGTCCCTTTCCTCGGTCCTATAAATCACGGGACTCCTAGAGATGAATCTATATGTAAGGAGGGTAGTTAAAACTTTAGATTAGCTGCTTCAGTTTCAGCTTTGTTGATTCCTACTTAACATAATTTTAATTAATTATATTTGCAACTATATACATACATATAATTTATAACTGAATCTAATATTTCTTTCAAACTATAAATAAAATTGAACAACTGTTGTAAAATAAAACCGTATTCTTTCCGTGACTTAAATCCAATTGGTTGATAACCATCGTGGAAAAAAATCTGTAATAAACATCCCTCGAGCAATTTAAATAATAAATAACTCATTATAACGAAAAATTCGACAGCTAGATGATAAAAAATTATGAATGGAAGCGTTAAAAGAGCGGTTGAGTTGGAAAATGTTTTGACAAATATTAAGAGGGAAATTTGTTGTAATCAATCAAGCGCCCTTGACCGTGGGCAACTTGTTAGACTGAATCTATTAGTAAATGTACACATATTCTATTAACTGTTCCTATTAAACCAATACATTTTGAATTACTTTAAGTCATTTGTTTTTATATAAATATTGATAAAATTCTTAAAATATAGTTTTTAACCAATAATATGAATTTTAATCTATTTGCCTGCAACATTAATGACCCTTAAGAATTCTTACATTTCCAATTAATTTCCTTAACTTATTAATTATATAAATCAATAAATTGAAGTCACTTATAACCTTAAGTTAGAAAAATTATATGAAAAAGAAATATACATATAAGAGAAAATTTCTCATCAAAGTATCGTTTTTTGTGTCTGAAACATAGCCTTTCGAGTCTTCAGAAGCTTGACGAATGAATAAGTCACAGCTCTTGTTAATGGTAAACATCGAGACCTGGTGACAAAAGCGTAGCTCAGGGTCTGTGAGGAACAGCTTATTGTATTGTGAGACGACACTTCAAGCCTTCAGTCTCTACCGCACTTATAATAGAAGCAAGAATTATGCTGGGCCATGTCGCGTGAAAATAATTGAAAATAAAAAAATATGTAGTTTTAAAAAATGTCGTGGTGCCCAAAAGGTTAAAGGCCCGCCTCTTATGCTTGAGGACGCGGGTTCGGAACCTGGCAAGTACCAATGTAATTTTTCGAGTCATATGTATTTTTAAGAGTGTTTTAGACTGCTCTTTAGCTCTGATAGTCTGATGATGATGTAGTTTTTAATTTTAATTTTTAATTAAATCAATAATGTATTAATTCAATGACATTCTTTTATCATATATATATTGCTAAAAACGTTTATGTACTTAGATGCTCCTTGCTTTTTTTCTGAAGACGTGTAAAGCACACTTAAAACAGCATTTCACTGGACAAAAGCCCGCCATTTGCTGGCCACTTCCCGGTCGGAAATTCCCTGTACCGTGCCACATCTTCAACCATTAAATATATATTTCTATGGGCTATCAATAAGTTTTTTACGTTCCTATTTAAGTACAAGAAAGAATGTTTGTATTTAGTGTTTCCATATAAACTTATGTATAAGAAAAAGTACAAAACAATCATCGTTTTTATATATGTACTTCGAAAAGTAATTCATTTAAAATTCTCTAATGAGGCCATTCACCCTTTCAAGGGTTCAGTAGATTTCGGATTAATTGGCGAAAGATGCAATTCGTTTGTTCAAAGCTAATGAGGCGATTTGGGTGATTAATTACGAGCTTAAAGTACTTGAGACAATTTAATCACTTGACAACGCCAAAGGAAACAGTTACTTTCATTATATTATTGAAAAACTATTATAATAGTATTCTATATTTACAAAAACAAAAATGACTCAAAAATATTAATTTACAATTTAATGCTAGCAAAATTTAGACGAACTTTGACATACACATAAGCCATTTCGTGAAAATTCCCATATGTATGTATTGTCACAATGTGTAAACAATATTTCTATTTCTCCTTAAAATTATCATTTATATGTATGATTGAGTATCATCAGTGATAGTATATTTTATATTCATATATCTTCAGACGTAGAATAAAATGAATATATTTTCTTAAAGCTAAAAAGATGAAATCCTCGCAATCAATACCTTAATCTCAAATGATCGTTTAATATCAGAACTGGGTTTTGTTCAGGAAATTAAGTGTTTGAAGGAGGCGTACCAGGTCCTTTGTTCACGGCCATAAATCCCCGCCACGCACAATTCTCAATCATTGTTCAAAGTTTCTTCGATTCTTCTCCATCTTGAGGTTCAGGTGATTCATACCTCACCATTGTTTGATTATTAATTTCACCAATTAGTGTCTCCCGCAACGCTAATGTTGCTGCCGTTACACGATCGTCTATTTTGGCTGATAAGATAAAAAATTTAATTAAAATTACTGATCTTATATTACTTTTAATATCTTCTTTGGTTCATTCGGAAAACATATGAGTATCATTATAAAATCTAACTTTATAGAGGTTTAATATATAACTGTGAAGAAAAATTTAATTGCGGTTTTCGTAATTCGATATAAAAACGAAATAATGCAGACATACCATAAATTACATATATGTCACTTATATAAAAGTCATTTTATAATTTATCTTGTGAATATTTTGCTACGAAGTTAGTTAATAATTCATCTTAATTTGAATGAGCTTCGCGTTACTTAAACCTAGCCTTAATTAATGAGTATACAAGATTTCCAATACACTTAGGAGTTTTAAAGCCTACCCACATAAGTCGTTACGAATATTATACATACGGTCGTAAAGAACGGCCAACGACTGACGACAGTACTATCTGCGTAATAAAAACATTTTATGAGCCCGCAAATGCCTATTGTAACTAGCATAGTTCTAGTATTCATGGAGATTTTATTTGATATTATACAGAAAGCCTTCCGTCCTATATTTAACTCTAAATCCTGTATTACAGATCTTAATAATAATTATTGTATATATACACGTTACAGTGATTATTACTACTTCATTAATTTAAAAAATTGTCATTTATTTTTTAACTAAAACATAGTTACTTGCCTAAATTATCACCTTTGAGTCCGAACTGTGTGGCAAGTAAGAAAAAAAAAGAAATAATTCAAGTAAATACTTAAAAGTGTCCTACGCCATAAGTCGTTCAGATCAAAAACAGTGTCTGACTAAAAATATTTTCTATGTAACGCTTTTTATTACCTACTTAGAGCTGTTGAATTTTGTATGAAAAAATACTTCAGAAAATATAATAATAAATAATGTTTCTTGATACACAATTTTTTATTGATATTGAAGTTAAATCAAATCTATTTTTTATGTATATAATTGTCAATACATAGTAATACAGTTGTTCTCATTTATTACATTAGTTACTATAACAGAGTCATGTTATATTAAAACACACGGACGCCCCAAATGTTAATCAAACACACACTCTTCTCTCATACAAAACATACATCAAAGCATGTTTCATTACACCTAATATATCAATGTATGTAGTTGACCGGTTTGTCTGGCCGTGTGTGTAATTAATCTAATATACAATGACGTATGACTGGACAGTAAAACTATGATCTTGTTTATGTAAATCCGAGCTACTACGCTAATGCTAATGGATGCTGCATCTATCTGCTATGTAGCTGTCGCTGTGTCATAGAATGAGATAAGGTTTAGGGTACCGTGTACACTCACGATGATAAATGTCACTGATAAAAGGTTCCGTATGATCTAGAACTCACATTGTTTATACCGATATTTATAATTCTTAAATAAAATTGTTTATATATTTCGAATACTATCGGTTGATAGTTAAGTAAGAGTGACCTCAGTTGCACCTAGATAGGTTACTTAGCCTGTCATAAAGTGCCATTCCACTCGTATCTCAAAGACGACTTTGGTACAAGTGAATACTATTAACATCTTATAGCGGTTCTGAATTTCTGACTCTGAATGTCCAAAGTTTAATTCCCTTTTGAATTACCACGAGGTAAACGCGCTATGGAATCTAAATATTGTTGTATCTAGACTGCCTAAACTAATCTATTAGCAGTTTGTATACGCATACCGGCACTTCGTTCAAACTTGTTCAATTTTATTCGAGTCTATGAATTATTAATTAAAAATTTCATAACCGTTCAGTTATTTTCACTTGTATGAGATAACTTTATACTTCTATCCCATATTTCGCATCAGTACTTCAAGATCATTTGAATTTTATCACGAAGTATATACAATTGCGTTTTCCAATTGTTTTTTTCCGTTAGGAATACCTCATTCACAGTAAACCACGGAGATTTATAACCAAATGCTATTTGCTACACTCGTTATAGATATTTTTGTTTTCATGAAATTGAGCGAAAAATCTGATAAGCGTTTAATTACTTGAAGCTATTTATGAAACAAAATATTATCGTACCAAATACATTTTTTACGTTTAAAATTAAAATGGTAGCTTTTAAATTTAAAACCTTATCTATATAAAACAACCTGATTCTTCATGATACTCCAGCGTCAACAAAATTTTACTGGAACACTCCAATTTGGGTGAAATATAAAACGCGAATAGCAAAACTAGCGGCTTTCATGTCTATTATGAATCAATTTAAAATATCTTTGTTAGACAATATTAGTCTTGAAATCATAGAAAAGAATTCTTTTCCAATTTATTTTCGGAATAAATGAAATGTTTTATTACATTCCTTTCAATTAAGGTAAAAAAGAATAAGAGATGATAGTTTTATTTTCATTTCAAATCACAGAAGGTTTTAGTTGAATAAAAATTACACTACAGTGCTCCAATGTAAAAACTTGCACAGCAATAACTCACAATAGTTTCTGCGGAAAGCACAATTTTTCATTACCCCCAAGTATTAACCTACTTCGAAAGTGTTATTTTAAGTTAATATTTCCTAGAAAATGCCTCGTAAAAATTTACAACTCAACTCGTTACATTGTATGAAATCATTGTTTCAAATACTTCGATTATTTTCCTTCTATGAATGTGAAAGTTTTGAATGGATGTTAGTCAGTACCGGTAAAACATGTGAATGGAATTAAATTTAGCTTAGGGACAGATTATACTTTGGAAGCTGGTAGATTTTAACCAGGAAAACGTTAAGCACTATGGCATAGCCTGTACTATATTTTTATCTTAATACTAGCTGTTCCTCCTGGCTAATCCTGTTTGATTTTTGGTTACGCGCTATCAAATTAATTACTTCTTCTTTTATATGAGCTTTTAGTTTAATAAAACAAACAAAATATATAGATATAATGTTACTAAATAATTTGTATGGGGCCTAAATTGATAAGTGCGTTTAAAAAGTAATGGATAAATGACATTACTAAAATATTTATTTTTTATTTTAAACATATTTTAGGGAAATAAACGGGTTTTCGTTTGTTTATTTATGGAGTCCTTTTGATTATTTTTAATTAATAATATAAATATATATTATTACATACCTAAATTTATTTGAAACTATTTCGACATCACGTCTTCGCCCACGTATATGAAGATAGCATTACCAGAAAACAAAACAGAAGTTAGTATAAAAATATCACCCAAATCTGTACGTGACATTTTTTAAGAAACACATAATATCGCATTATATAAGTATGATTTACAACCGGCGGAGTCACGGTATAAGTAATGTGTTATGATAAACATTCGCTAGGTTTATGTAAGTAAATACGTAATATGAAATTAATTAATGTTTTAGGAAACCATTAATATGGATAAGGACGTGTCACAATCGTGATACATGCGGTACATATTTTAATTAGTATTACCGTAATAAAGTTATTAATAAATTTTCATTATAATTATATTTTTAAATCAAGTAAAATAATTCATAGAATAAATCTTTGTTTAACATTGCATTTATATATAGTTTATATAAATGAAAATTATTTCCAAATAGTAATTATATAAGGCATTTAGTAGGCATTCTTTGAATTTATTTTATATGATATATATAGATTTAAATTGGTTTTATACGAGTGAGGATAATTAGTCAGTCGCCTGGGAGTCTTTATTAAAATATATTAATTTCGATAATCAGCTTTAGATGAAATGAATATTAGGAGCAACGAAATATTATAAATAAATTTTAAATATTGTAACAGACATAGCATCGATAAAGCCGTCCAAAGTACGGACAATAACTAATATGGCTCGAAACTGAAATTAATATAAAACACTTGGAAAGACGCTTTTAATCCGCATAAACCAATCAAGCTGAAAACACACGAATAACGATCATAACCCGATCGATGGATGGCTTAAAATCGCCTGCTTGATTAATATTACCACAGAGTAGGTAAATCCGGTATTAAAATTCGATAGACCATACGTTATCCAGCTCCAAACACGGGAACCGTTTTAAGCTGTGCATTTGATAATACAGTACTGGAAACCCTCCATTAGGGATCCATTCTTTAGTTTTATAATTAGTATGGATCAATTTAAAGAAATAACACTGATTTCCATTCATTCTCATTTAGATAGCTCGGTAATATTGTATGAATAATATGTTTTAATAGCAGCTTGTATCTCAGAGGGTCACGATCTATCTCTACTTTGTTTCAAACGTACAGACTCCATTAACAATATGAAAACAATAGACAAAGCTCCAGCTTTCAAAGCAGGTTCAAACTTGGAAGCCCGTCTGATAAAATCTGGTTTGATTATGAAATGAAATCATTAGATACAAGGCATAAAGCCGGTAGATATTCGCTTCTCATTGCATTAATCGTAAACAAGTATTATTATATATGTATTTCTATATATTTTCACTCACTCAATACAAAACCTTAAGACACAATAATTGAATAAGCAATTCCCGAGTGGCGTACATAAGCTTCTCATTTCATAAGGTAATTCAGCATCCCCCAATAACAGCCACATATTCTTTTTAAACCCTCCCAATGCCCTTTATTTTTCCAGAGCTAACTCTATTACGTACAAATCCCACATAAATCAATTATCAGTCGGTAGCGTTTGTCAATGTAACACTAAAATACCTAGATGGGGATCACCTGAGCCCCAGCGTTTCCCACCTGCTAATGTCGTGTACAGTTAAGCCGATAATTATCGGATTATTCCCCCTTCGTCTGCGTCTCCCCTGCCCCCCCCAGGCCCCCTAGGCCCCTTCTGGCCCCATCGCAACCCCCCACTTCACTTTACTTCAATGCACAGTATGTGTTGTAATGCTTTTTAGGGCTATAATTTTTCGTCTGATGCATTTTTCGTGAATAATGTCCGCGTAATTGTACACTAGAATGTTTTTCTTTGTTCGTTGGGGCGCAGATGGCAGCAGGTGCTACAGTATACCGTGCAAGTAAAATTACGCCAGAAGTGCTCTCATTGACTTTTAATGTTTATTATTACGCAACACATCCACACTTAAATATTGTATAAAGTACGGCTTCCGAGATCTTGTAAAATAATGCCGCGTCCATTAAATTACACTTAATGTTGTTTAATGACTGAAAAATAACATATACATACTTTAATTATATATAGCTTAGTCTTTAATGTATGGTTCGTACCGAAATTTTGACGTCATCTCAAATTTCAATGACGACTTTCATCATATTAAATGAAACATACATTTTTAATTTATAAAAGCCGTATTAATTTTTCTATATTATAATGAATTTACATTGACGCGTTATTATGATGTGAATGACATGTAAATTTAACGTTAAATATTCAGAAAATTATTAAACGCTATCAACGCTACAATCCAGCCTTTGATTTCCCCAACTCTGGGAGGGCGACATTATATCAATTAACCCTAAACTGTATCCAAACTCAATTAAATTAATGGCTATCTTACCTTCTATGAAATCCTGGTACTTGGTCTTGAAACCCGCGTCTTATTAGACCAACTTGGATTGGATAGCAATTTATTACGGTTATTACAAATTTTGGTACTGGCCCAGTAACAGCATGGTTGACCGAATAGCTTAGTTTTGGTCATTCTAGAGTCATCTAAAATAGTGCCAGATGTTAGATACAACATTCTCTTTAAATACAAGATTATCGGCTTGCAAATTACAATGAAGTTTTTGGTTAGCGGCATTTAAATTTTATAATATTATTTTAAATAAAAAGATCTTCACTAAATATTATTAATCCGCTCCAAGTGTCCGATTCCACTTTAACCCTCGGATATCGTAATTGCAATACAGTTTGGTTCAGTTATTTTTCGATAGTCTTGTTAATTGAACAGCAATCAACTTATATTTTTTCCTTTTGTACGGATTGATTAAATCTTTTCGATGATTGTGACTCCACGTTATATCTTACTGAAATCTAACAATCTCTTTTTGTGAAGCGAAATTGCTAGCAATTAAAAAGAAAAGAAAGATAAAGAGAAATATACAAAATCCTTTTCCTATATTTTATTAATTTTATATATTCAAATTTGTCTGGCTAAAAAGGATTTTATTTTCTTCGTTGTTTGCAGAATTAACTGTTTCGAATTTATAAATGATATACAACAGATCTGTAGCAATCAACTTAAAGTTCCTGAAACACGCAAACAGAGCATTGTTCGAGCACTCACTAGGAACGTAAAAGCCAGAGAAATCAAACACATAAATCCAATATTCGTTCGAGAACATTCGGGATAGAAAATTTACTGTTTCCGAGCATGTCTGACGTCAGATCAAAATGCAAAATTTAGTTTTTATTTACTCCAAATATAATATTTTAGACATTAAGTTCGAAACAAGTTGGATACATGTTCATGTTTTTAATGTTAATATTCTATCATATCCTTAGATAACCTCGCAAATGACATTATGAGTAACCTAATTCGGTATTTTCCTTATTTTCAAGTCACCGCACAGCTATAGAAAACCCAAACAAAAACCATAATGTAGCTAATCGAGTGACGTATAAGAAACGGGGGGTAGAATACAATTATTTTTATGGCAACACAATTTTCCTCGGCTCATTACGTTACATACCGCGTTATGTACCTGGCAACATTAACATGGCCGCTTTGGGTAGGGCTCCGCTAATGCCCATTGGGCACGCGAGCCAGTTTTTGATTATTTCTCCAAAATTATATCCCATTTTCACACTAAAGAGACGTGTGTAAACCACGAAGTAATAGTAGTCGTGACTGAAAATAAGTATATACCTGGGATGGAGGATGGAGGTAGACACGATGAATTTAAATATTAACCCAGTTACTGTACTTATTGATTATTACGATAATAACATCTAATATTTTTTAAAAATATACCAAAAATTACCATTTTCATAACCATAAACAACAAAGTGTGGTGAAAAAAAAAATTCATCATTTTAACAAAATCGTCAGGTAATAACCAATCTAATTTATATGGAGATTGACCTTAATAAAATTGTAACCGACATTTGGTCGGCCATAAACTGCAGGATTGCCGCCAAAAATACATTCTGACACGCATTATACGTCCAAAAATCCCGTACTACCCGCTTATCGACGCAGTCAAATCTGACGGCGCCCGAATAAGCACATTAGCATCTATAATCTAGCCAATGAGCTCAACAAAAGCGAAATTTACGTAAAAATCCAATAACAGTAGTCATCAGCTTGGGCCGGAGTATTTTGAATATTAGTAACACCCGAAATATATTCAAGTCACTTGTTCAACTGAACCGAGCTTTTTATGGTCTTGGTGTTATAAATTAAAACAGTCACGGAAATACGTGAAATGTTGTAATTAAATTATTACTTGAAGTTAGTTGCCCTGTGATATAAATATTACTATTGCAATTTTTTTTATAGTTTGAATAAATTTTCCATGTCCGGAAGGCTGTAATGGTGTTATATGTTTCGATTTAGATAAAGATGTACCAGTTAAATTGGGAGTGTATCAAATTTGGCGTACAAGTTTTTATTATCTTTAGTCACGCAAACTGAAAACATGACTTCGGAATGCTGTAATGTTTACTGATTGTTTTAAATTAAACCTTTTGAGCACGTTTTTGAATTAATATTAAATATAAAAATAATTTGCTGATTCCCATCTCGCCTATTTTTCATTCAAACATTCATAACGTATAATTTAATTTAAAATTATTGAAGGTTTCATAGTGGTTAATTTAGAAAAACATCTTATAAATAATGAATCGTGCGTACTGAAAATCTGTAATTGAATATCACCTATATATTTTAATTGAATTTATTTCTATGACATTTCGTTCGGGTGAACACCGATTTCTAAACGTTTAGTGTAAACCAAGATGGCGGACACATGACAGCGCGCGATATCGCGCCAATTCTTTCGTGCCACTTCGGATATATCTCCTAGTTTTCGTATTACGATCCGATTTGAAAGGACAAGCTAATCTCGCAATCATTCGAAGGAATTGTACTCTTAAATTTTGCACTGAAAATGCGGGGAGAAATTCGCATTTGTTTGAAATGATCGTCTTATCTGTTGATGACATGACGTCCTGTCTCCGGTGGCTAATGGAGTGCTTTTATATTGACTTTTATATTTTGTAACGCTTCGTGTTTTGTTTATATTTATTAACAATTTTCTATTAACATTTTACACATAATTATCATAATATTTATCGTATCTAATTCACGTGCAAATTAATACAATAAACTTAATCATAAGCAAAAACCGCAAATCAAATATTGCGTGTACCTAAGCGTCCTATATTCCTTGGGGTATATTGTGTATTGAATTACTCGTTCGCGGGATCGCCCTACCTCTTAGAACTGCCTCGGGCGCCCTCTAGCTGAGAAATATTATTTCACACATTATACCGTGATGAGTGACACGAAAAATATAATTCTTTTTCATAGAAACGTTGTGTTAAAAGCGTATTTTGAATGAAGAAGTGCAAAGTGTATATTCAGCAGGTTGTTCAGTTTCTGTTAACGTGGACCTTTACCTTAACCACTAACGTTTATATTTCGTCTGTTCCATCACGTAACTGTTTATTGTTTGAATAAATAACAATGCTCGACGAAAAAAAGGGGAAATGAAAGCGATTCAAATCGAGATTTGTTTAAGAAAATAGAAATACGTGACCCCATTGACGTTTCAAAACATTTCCAAGATGGCGACATGTCACGTCAAAATCTTTCTGCCATTTTCTCGTTGTATTTATTTTTTTACAGAATACGCAATTTCCTGATGTTCTTATTTTGTTCGACTCCATGTTGGTACAACATTAAAAATGGTATTTTTTTCTTGTAATGATCACTTAATCGAGGTGAAGGGAGGTAATTTGTATTTTTTTTATTCTCAGTGCCATTGTATTTTCTATTCAAACTAATGTTAGGCTCGTTGGTGAAATATGGGCGTGATAAGAGCATTTCGTCCGCTACAATTATGGTGGGTTGTTTATAATGAAAAGAACTCGTTTACGTTTTAGTGGTGACCAGTTTATTACGCGATGGGCGTGACTCTACGCGCACTAAATATAAACTTTTTTATTTCTTATATTATATGAAATTTTGGACCATTTCCGATTACTTAATTTCGTTATCTGAAACAATAGCTCAAAGCCGGTTAAGTTAATATTCCTGAATGTCTGGATCGCTTAGCGAAAATAAAAGTCAAATGTTTTCTGAGACTATTTTCTTAGAAAAAGGTGGTTAATGACCACTTCGACGTCTGTTCCATCACAATCTCGTGCGATCTCAGTGAATCCCGGGAACAGTAATGATCGCCTAGACTCTAGTATCTGCGGTTTGATAGTAAAGCTTTCTCTTGCTTTGGCATGTATAGTACATTTGTCGTCCTTGCATTGTTTTGACTCACAGTCTGTCATAGAAACATATTTCTAGTACGTTATTATCATCAAATTACATGCGAATTAAAATGCTTCGATACTGTTTTTGTTAACGCTACAAAATCTTTTATTCATTTTGTTTATTATTCAAGAGATAATTTTTTACGTATACTTTGTTAGGTTTATTTCATTGTATAGCCCATGCTTCGACCGCATTCCGGTCATATCCTTTTCGAACAATGGCTATCTTGTTACAACCGCATGCAATTCGATACTGACCAGTGAAGTAATGACTTTGGCGAAGTGATTTTGTAAATGACAAAACAAAATTGTCGACTTCATTTTACGCAGGTGATAATTATGTTGCGTTTAGACCGAAGTAATTTATTCGCACAATAATTTTGAAACAATTTAAATTTTAAAAGATATTAAAGTAATTGAATGAATATTACAAATAAATGTCCCATGACGGTATCTCAAGAAGCCACATAAGAGATCTCAATAGCCGCATGTGCTCTAGTTACGAGGACATCGCATACCGGTTTCGAGTGGGAATTAAGAAGTAAATACCTTCTAACTTCAGGAATCTTACATGGCATGCTCAATGGACTATTGATCCGTTATAACCTCAGTAACTATTTTAAAATGAGTCAAATATACATATGTACATATACTCTTATTTATTATTGTTTCATTTGTGTTTAGTTTGAACCCCGATGAAACGAAACCATGAAATAAAAAACCTCTTGAGATACATCCAACTATATCAACACCGGATGTATTTATATCCCCAGCTGGGGTTCCACAAAACCTTTAACACTTAAAAAATAATTCAGGCACTTCGCCAAGTGTGGGGCGAGCAGGAGGGGAAACTATCTCGAGTTACTGAAATAAGAGATATGAAAATTGAATTATATAGTGTCAGCTATACATTTTATCACAAAAATATCTGTCAATTACATAGTGACAGAGGTCAAATTGGGTCGAATTTTCGGTTCCACACTTATAATGAAAAAGAATTAAAATATTTGGAAAGTTTTCGTCCTAAATTAGGTTGAATGTAATTTTAAAATTATTTAAAAAGTAAGAAGACATAGAAAAAGTTATATACTGTATATAGCGTAGGAAAATGACATACGATTATGCGACCATATATGTAATTGTGCAGTTGTTTACTCTGTATCAATTCACCTCAGGGACAAATAGACGAAAGTTGTTCACCAAGCCAGTTAAGCTTCGATAACACAGTCCAAGATCGTTGAGACTAAATGGAAGCAAGTACCCTAACGTACTAAATTGTATGACCGGACATGAGGGAGCCCTTGGGCCCTTCGATTGAGGAAAAAATCTTATTTGACAGGCCCCTGCAATTCTCACTTCCCCTAGGGCAGAAATCTTCACGCGTCTTATTCGGGTACTGAGTAAATCACGTGTTGTTTAGAATTCAGGGCTAGTGCAACTTGCGTTTATGGCTATTTCTAAGTGGAAATACTTTGAAAAAAAAATTTAAAATATTATGGAAAGAAATCTATTTCTTTGAGAATCTCATAATATATTAGATATAGATAACCAAAAATATCTTGCCTTTGAAATTTCATAGAATATTTAATATCTTTTATATAGTTGTTTATAAATCTATATCGAAAATAAATAAATTGTAACTGTCATCTAAATATAAACCTATATTAACAGTCCCAAAAACCAAAAAGAAAAATGAAACCGCTTATGCAGGAAGCTACTTCATATGAGACGTGACCGGGGGTGCATACATCACCCAAAAACTGTTAAAAAAAACCCCTAAGGGTTCTTTTCCGTTCCGCCCGACCCCTCATTGTTGGCTCGAAATGATATGAATGTGGACGATTTCCTCTTAGCACTCAATTGCTGACATCTGATTATGACCCTTATTCTAAACCAAATAATAGCTACGCTAGTATAAAAATTGTTTGCGATTTTTCGTCAAGTCCAAATCTTTTGATATGCAAAACTGACCTTTATTATATGATACTAAATGACTAAACTGACGTCGAATGGTCCCGAAGTGGGTTTGGTATGTCTCATTTAGCTTTAGACGTGCACTCGCCCGTAATAATCTTGTTTGACAATCAAAGGTAACCTGATGGTATCCCTTTATCGTATAGAGTATACTAATATCCATTTCGGACAAATTTCCATGTTCAGACATGCGTAAAATCACATGCTTTGTTTTTACGAATCAAATTTACCATAACCTAATAGTATTTTCTTTTATATTATCAATATTTTATTTTCATTTATTTTTATTGGTATTTTATTAATCTCTTATTCATTAATTCTTTAGTCTAAATGACGTCTCGATGCATTCTCAATTAATCTATCTATCAAACTTTTTTATTTTATTCCAATTCGTTTAAGTCTTATTTAGTCTGAAGCCGGCAAACTGTTCACTTGTTTAACATATTTTAAATTCTCTATTTTTCTCTTTAAGTTAGTGTAAATCGTTCGACTGTTCATCGATCGACGTTGGTTGCAGACGTCAAGTCGGCTCAACATTTCCAACTAGCATTGGATTTACGGCACCCGAGCTGAATCTTTTAAATTTTGTATGTGGTTTCCCTGACATTTGGATAGTAGGATTCTTTCCAGATAATCATTTTAAACGTTTAAAGGTGATATATGTGGTATTTGATGATTCAGTTTATTTTTTTACGGAAACCTTATAAATTGAATAAAATATTTGCAACACTGTTAACATATTTTCTGCTAACATCATAATGTTAGAATTCCACTAGTTTATATCATTTTTATTGCCGGTTGCTGTAACTGACAGAATAAATGGACAATCGGTTTGACAGAATTTTATTGCCTATGATTTAGGTATCACAATTAATAAGATATAAATAAAAATGTATTTCATATAAGTGTTTATCAGAAAATATTATCGCGTCTAAAACATAATAGTAACAGGATATTTTATAAAATAGTTACAGCTTTCAGAAGCAATACTAAAAGAGAGATAAAACTAAGTTTTACGTTCTTGATAAGTGCCGTGCTTGTGTGGATGTAACGCTATAAATATTCCCTACTCCAAACCAGAACGTTTCAGTTTTCAGAGGAAAATATGCAAATTCTTAATAATTAAATCAGAGGGGCGTATTTGACGTTTAAAATTGTCACGTTTTATTTTATTTCGGATATCATTTGGTTTTCATTTTTGGCTAAGCTGTGAATCGATTTGAGAAAATAAAAAACTTGTCTCTTTTTAGTATTACATACCAACACTTAAGTGGCAGATGACTGAATATTAAATTTTATTTTATTGCATGTGAACAATAACAGTCATTACATCTTCTACACATTCATAACAAAAATTCCAATAGGAAACTTAAGTAATACAATTTTTACATAAAAGGGATAGTCCCTTTCCTTTGACATTCACCATCATAAAGCCATGCCATTCAAACATCTGGAATACCAAAAATCTTTCCATGACAACACTGACGGGTTCCTGCGGGAGCCCATAAATACACTATAAAACGCTTTTTCAATTTGCCACTTTACCGGGATGGGTTTAGTGCTACGTATAATTTATGACCCTGATAGAGGTATCGATATATTACCGGTTCAGACACTTTCAAATTGCGTGTACCGATACTGTTTACCTTGTTTATTAAAAATATCTACGATATTTATGCGATTTATATTCATAGAGCAAAAAAATTTAAAAGCAATACTAATATTGCTCCGTTCAAAACCATTAATTCTCATTTACATTCGTGTATTAACACAACGACCACCTGAACATCAAATAGATCTGACGCTCTCATAATAAAATTTACTCTAATCCCAAAGGCCACTGACGCCGATTAATGGGATGCGGAATTAAATTCACCGGGGCTCATTGTTGCATTTGGCGTGTAAGTTAATTTGAACTCTGCTACAAATATACAGCAGCTATTTTAGAATCATTGAGATATCGGCACGTCCGCGCCGTTCGGCGGTTGGATATCAAATGACATTCACATATATTCGCTAACGAGTTTTTGCGATAGGGGCTTATTATCTTATTTCATAGGAACGAACGAATTTAAACCTTATCCGGTCCCAATAAGGATAAGCGGTTCAATAGTGTTGAGTGTGGCTGTGGTATGAAAGGAATTGTCAAGTAAAACACGAAAGTAATTACAATTTTACGTGAACAGAAGTGCTCTCTGCGGATTAATAAACAATAATTCAAATGCATAGGGATGTCAACGATTACTAGTACAATGAAATATTATCAAGTACGAGTGAATGACTACAATGATTATTTAAATTATTTTCAATACTATTGTATATCATAGCCTTAATTAGTTTAATGATTTGAACCAAAATATTGTTTACATTATATGATACATATAATAATGATAAAAGTGCGTTTGAATTTTTTTGAAGTATGATAAGTAGCTATATTATTATCAAACTCTTTTAATGAAAAAGCATTCACATCAGATTAAAAATAAACTTGGGCAACACTACGTACCACATATTTTAGAACCTTAATACTTAACAATGTTAAAGTAGCGTTTATATAATACTTGAAAAACTTGTATTAAACGTCGGGTACTCCGTTTTCTACCTTCGAAAAATTACCCTATCCCCTTCTGAAGTTTATCGTAAATTGTTTTCATCCCTTCATAACAAGGTATGAGTCATGTAATAAATCATTTTTATTGCACATAAGGGTCATCGTGATGCAGCTTTTTCGACAGTTTTTATCGTTTTCATATATTTATATACAAACTGCAGTTTCGCGTGCATCGGAACACATTATTGATAATCTTAATTGAAATATGGAAGTATTTAATAATATATTTATATATTTATTTTGTAAGGAAACTATCAATAAAAGTACGTTAATTATAGCACACGTCAGTTATATGTATCTCCAAAAAAGGACAAGTTTTATTATATCTGATATTCGTAAATCACGAATGGATATTATTTGTTTTATTTATATCCCCATTACATCAAATCGAAGGACGGAATGCTTCTAATAATTAAAGCAATCAATTCGATATTAAATTAGAGGTTCGTTCGTCGATAGTGACAAATGTGTGTAATTTATCGTGGAACACATGTCCCCTCACTATTGTAATTAAAACACCAGTAGAAACGTTTAAAAAACTAACAAGGTATTTAGATTAAACCTACAAATGCTTCAGACTCGATATTATTTATAGAGCGGCCTTATCAGATACGTCACAACATTAATTTACTGAACTTTAGATTGATGATATACCAGCCGCTTTAAAGAAAAATTTCCTATAGCAAAATTCGTTTTTATTGACATTTTTCTAATTTACATCGCAACCCTATTGTAAGATTCAGAGTAGGTATATTATGTATTGTTCGGGCCCTCATTTCGTTGTATGACGTTGCGAAAACGCCTTAAACGATCTGTCGGTGCCGTCATTAATTTGGCCAGATTTATTATATCCTATCCAGAATATGCACACCTAACCCGCTTTGAAGTTGAAGCGATAAATCTTCTTACAAACTCATCCATTGCATCTTAAATTACACGCTCAAAAACTAATCCGCGAATATTGAAGCTATGTACGTCATTTTAAGTTGAGAAAATATTGTTCCCGCGTCGCTCAGCAGCTGATGATACCAGGAATTGATTATGGAACGTTGAGTCGACAGTTTTTACGTTTTGTCTTCCATTGGATGTTTGCTTTTGAATTGGTAAATGCTTTCTGAACGTAACGATGGGAAGAACAATTCTGGATCCGTTTAATTGGATTTATTTTTGTACGTTTTCAATGTTGTTTTTCTGGAACACCCGCAATGAATGGCTGAGCCACGGCTTGTTTTTCGACAACATTGTTAGGTGCTAAGTTATTTCCATCGCTTTAGTTCGCTAACTACCAGCATATTTTTGGCGGATAAGCGTATTTTTATTTCGGCCTTATTATTAAACGTATTTTTGGTTAATGAAATGTTTTTTTTTTAGAACCACGGTACGAGACAGCTTACGCTTGCGAGGGCAAGACTCTTAAGATCGGCTGCAGTGAAGGATCTGTCATTCACCTGATCAGAGCCAATTATGGAAGATTCTCGATCACCATTTGCAACGACCATGGAAACACTGACTGGAGCGTCAACTGTATGAGCACGAGGAGTTTACGGGTTTTACATAGCAGGTAAATTTTTTTTCCTCCATTGAATTACCAATTTTTTTCTGCCTTGATCTGTAACAAGACTGAGAAGTTTAACATCCATTAAATACTGTTCTAAGCTATCTTTTTTATGTATAATTTACAATAAAATTAACATTAAGATACTTACACAAAACTAGGAAGGTATTGCAAATGACTTTTTAAGATATAAAAATAATAAAAATAAATAGCTACTGTCTACAAAAATGTATGTTATCTTTTCAATCTTAAAGGCGATATATCAGACCTTTGTCTCTTCAGTTTTCTTTGTCACATATACACAAAAAGGACAATTGTATAATATGTTTTAAATAGAACATAACCTGATATGTTTTTAGTTGGGAACAGATTAAAATCTCCTGTTATAGATTTAATCCGGATGTGCACAAAATTTTTATCAAAATCCATTAAGACCATTTCAGATAAATTGAATAATCCATACGTTAAAACATTCAGTTTCGATTCTATTATACATTTTACAAAAAAATATTTTTATCTATAACTTTTATGTAGAATGCATAGTTGTATCTTTTGTTTTATATATAATGTTATTTCATATACATATACATTTCATTAATTAATTATCATTAAATACAAATAAATTAGTATCACGTTTGCATACAATACAACAAAGGAATATTTCGGTTTACAAACGAAATACACAACTGAATTGTAAATCCCATATTGAAGGAGATTTTAATGAAATTGCAATATAAGCTGAAATAATTCTGGTAACTATATCTGGTTGTCTATAACATGCTTTAATTTGTAACATAATGTTATTGTGGCAACGGAATTGTTGCTTGTATATCCAACCACACGGTATTTAGAGTAAAGAGATATTATGACTTGTATTCAGCCGATGATTAAATAACTGTTTCATATAACAATCAAACATAAATCTACGGGTTCACTTAACAAAATTTAATTGTGTTTCTTAACCGTTTGATAGGCTAGATCAAATCATTTATGGCTTAAGTACTACCCACTTGTATTTGCCAACTTCATTTGAACAACTCTTCAGTTTAGACGCATGTTAATGACGTTGAAATCGATTGTTTTTAAGTGAACCGTCCTGTAATTACGTCGTTGGGACATTATTAAACCGAATTACATTTTGTTTAGCTACCAATTTTCGGGTTGTTTTTATTTAACAACAAATCCATGATACTATTAAGTGTAAATTGATATTATTGCTCAAATGCTGAACTTATCTTATTTCTACGTTTATTTGTAGTATAAATTACGTTTTTCATAATAAATTCGGTCACAATATACATTTTTTTTACTCAAGCAATTGCTGAACTTTATATAGCAATGGACAATATTCTTCAAGGAGAATATCCATGACTTGCGCTTGCATCAAAACATAATATTAAAAAATGTATTATTATATCTGTAAATAACATTAAATATTTTAGGAGAGTTCAAAAGATATTTAATTATATTAAAAAAACTTTTTTTCGGTCTTTAGATGCAGTATGCACCAAAACTGTAGTATATTAGCCAGCACGAATATGTTCGGGGATCCGTGTCCAAACACACTCAAATATTTGGAAGCTCACTACCAATGCGTACCAGGTAAGATCATACTTATAACATTCATATATTTAGATAATTTGATACTATTTAGACAACAAACTGTAAGTAAATATTACACATTTTTTATATAAAATTCACTTCATATTCATCAATAATAAAATTTTCTTGTTAAAAATAAAGGAATCATTGTTTGTACCCTATAACCATTTTAGCTAAATTTAATTCACTGTTTGTTATCTTATGTGAATTCACCCTGACGACATCGTTACGAACAATTCATTCCAATTTAATGGTATAAAGCTGTGCACACATGGGGAAGATACCATATATCTTCCCTTGAATTTATGACCTACCATTTTACATCCAGCTTCAACAACAAGTACGACCACAAGGCCATCACCACCCTGGTTGATTACATCACAACCGACAGTTTGGAGGTCAACAGCCCCACCGGTGCCTAAGAGTCCAGTGCTAACCCAACAAGAAAAGAAAAAACCCACGGTCATAACACCACCTACATTCAGACCTCATATAACATTACCGCCAGAAGTTCAGCTCGGAAACGTCGGAACTAAGGTATATTTATTTTCAAAATAATCCAATACCCATACCAGGATTTTTGCATAAATTGTACGTATTCTCTTAGAAAACAACAACGCGACAACCGGATTCATCATCAGAAAAGGAACCTCCGCAAACTGTAGAGAAAATACCAGAAGTCATCGAAGAAACCAAAGTTGAAGAACCAGAGATTCCTAAAGAAGAGAAGCCGAAAGAAAAAGATGAAGAAATATGTACGTATACTTTTTGTACCCCTAAAAATTAGTAATTATTGCTTTTGAGATGTTCTAATAAGAATATTGACTTCAGCTGCAGTTACTGACGAAGTAGTACACTGGGCACCTGATTCTGACTCCACATCATCAATCTACATACCTCCTAGAGACAACCCCCCTTCAGAACCTGATGTGATCGACGAATTCGACAAAACATTCTGTAAGTCAAACATAAATTAACATAATGTAACATAAAAAATTAAATTAATGTGACATAAAGAATTAAATGAATTTTCTTATTCTTACTTCCAATATTAAAACACCAAATAAAAAAAGGAAATATATAAAGTACCTATAACAGAATAATCACAACATTCACGAGCTGATAGTCCAATAATAATATGACAAATTGAATTTCTTCAAGGTAAAGTGGATATTGTTACTCTTAATGTAGCTTTACCATCTACGATTTTTACCTATCCATGGGTGGTATAGTCTAGGAGCTAGCATATAGTATAAGAGCACTATCCAGTCGTTATAAAACAACAAAATATTAGACCACATACCAAGTGATAGTTAATTAAACTTTACATCTTTCTACCAGCTACCATCTCGACTCCAATAGGCAGACGTGCGTATTGTCCTCAAACCAATGCGCGAGGGTTACATTGGAACTGGACGTTAGCTGGTTCCTATGCTGTACAACCCTGCCCTGGTGGAGCAACTGGTTTAGCTAGATGGAAGTAAGTAATCCTAAGTTTATCAGTTTTTTAGGAGCCTAGCTGTAGCCAAGTTACAGGCTCGACCGGGGAAGTACCACTCTCTCACAGAACATCGGCGTGAAGTAGCCTTTAGTGGCTGTGTTTCGTCCGATGAGTGAGAGAGCCGGTTGCCTATTCCCTCCCTTTCCTGCTATTTCCCGATTCCCACCCATCTAGTAGGCCGTCTGCTCGTTTGCCACCTTTGACATAAAAAAAATGTTATTATTTGTTCCTCTATTTGTCTCTTATAATAATATTAACACATACGTTTGACCCAAACTCATTTGCACAATTTCTAGATGCACCCTAACATCCCATATCGAAGAAGAACGCCCAAAGCGCCCACGACCAGGTCTTCAGTCAGGAGAGAATTACCACGATCTGGGTCTAGATCCACCTAATGATAGACAGATGCAACTGATAAGGAGATTGGGATCGGAAGCTTTGTTAAAAGGTTAGACAATTAGTCAACAAAAACTACCATTTAAGACTGCCAAGCACCATATAAGATGCTGATCTATATTAAGACTCTATTACGTATGTATATATTAAATTTATTTGTTGAACTTCTAACAGGTCGTGATGGTGACAGTCCAGAACATATGATAGATTACCGTGGATCAGCCAGTACATCAGATCAGCAAGATAATGTTGACATCGTATCCAATAACGACTTAATGTATTGTTAGTATCATTTATAACTGACACAGTTCTGTTAAAATATATACGTCATATATTAAACTAGCTGCGCCCCGTGGTTTTACCCGCGGATTTCTGGGATTTCCGGGTTGTAAAGTAGCCTATGTGTTATTCCTAGACGTCAGCTTCCTGTATACAATTTTTATCAAAATCGGTTCAGCCGTTTGAGCGTGTAGAAGTAACAAACATACACACACACACTCACAAACTTTCGCAATTATAATATTAGAAGTATTTATTCCTTCTTGTGACTAAATGTGGTTGTTAAAATTTATGCTATATATTCTAAAATCATGCACCACTGATATCATATATTTTGGGGTATTTTATGAACTGGGTTTAATATTATATAGAGATCAAAAAGGTATGGGAGGCATGTTCTTATTCATATAATTGACAACTTTTGATTGACAACTTTTAATCACGTTTGCATTTTTAACTTTAAATTTAAATTCCTATCCTCTCTTACGTTTTATATTCTTTGCATCATCTTTTGTTCTTTAACCACTATTATTCATTTGGCATGATATTACAAATACATACATGTCTTTGTCTGCATACGAAATATCATCTTCACCATTTTATTCTTAGCTTGTGGACTTTGTCTTATTACTCCTTACTATGTTTATCTTTTATCTTTGTTTTTTCTATCTTATCTTTATTATTTCTTCTTCCAGCATCCAGTTCTCCCAGTTGGCACGGCCATGCTCCCGATCTATCTGAATGTCGTTCAGTATGGCTCAATAGTCTTGAAGCTAGGGTTAGAGAGGGAGAATCTTTACTAAGTATCAGCAATGACCTCGCACAGGTTAGTAATTTCTCATCATATTATTTTAAATGAATATGTTCCTTGGATACTATCTATCTTTGATAGTTTAAAATCTTAAAAATTACTTATATTTCGTCAGAAAACTCTTTGCGAAAGCTATTCGTAGAATTTATCTATTGACCAAATATAAATCTTTTCTTATATCATGATTAAAGCTATATGAAGCAATGTTTTGATTCCATTCATACAATTTTGCTAACTCTGCGTATGATTGCTTTCCGGACTTATATAGGAAACCTAAAATTTCATGGCTTTTTTTCCAAAACAGGTGACCTCGTCAAAAACTTTATATGGTGGGGACATGATGACAACTACTAGTATAATGAAGAAGCTTGCACAGCGGATGTCACAGAACGTACAGACATTCCCTGATCCGAGACAAAAAGAAGCTATTGTGACTGATATGCTGCTTGGAGTTATTAAAACCGGTGAGTTGATTGATCAAAATCATAGTTATCAGAATGAGTGGACCATGTAATCAAATTTTTTTTCTAAAAGTAAAATCCCTGATAATTTTTATATTTTTTTTAAACTGATAAATTCTTTAAAGCGTTAAATTAATCTTAACAACAACAAACTAACTAAACTAAACAAATATTCATATTAATGTTTTGATCAAAAATTATTTTACTATATAAGAATAACTTATTTTCTTCAAAAGTTTAGCTTATACAAAAATACACCAATAAGTATTTTTTTATATAAATAATTAAAATCAAACAAGCTAATATTTTATATCGTTATAAATCTTCTTATTAAAATTGTGTTTTCTAGGTTCAAATCTTCTAGAAGAAAGTCAAAGAGCTTCCTGGTCAGATTTAAGTGCGGATGCTCAGAATAGAGTTGCAAGCGCTCTATTAACTCAATTGGAAGAAAATGCATTTCTATTAGCCGACGCTGTTACAAAAGAGAAGACTATATTGCAAATTGTCAAAAACATCTGTACGTATAACTATTATTCTATTGAAATTAACTTTTAGTTTATAAATCTTAAATTAAAGTCTTGATAGCCTTAAACTTTCAAGATTAATTGGTTCTTACATTAATATAATTTATATTGAATATTTCAGGTCTATCAGTGAGAATACTTGAAGTGAAAAATGTTGAAGATGAAACTTTCCCATCGGCAATAGCTCAAGAGCAATGGAAGGCTTCCGAAGACACTATCACTATACCCAAACTTGCCTTACTTGGTTGGTAATCTAGTTAATAAATTTGATATAATAAAGAAAATTAAATTTGATTATAAAAATGTCCCTTGACACTAAGCAAAAAATCTACCATCATATTATTGCTACTGATTAACTAACATTGGATCTTAATATAAAAATAAATTCCATATCAATGCTATAAAATTCTTTTAAACCATACAATTAATATTATTTATTCCAGATAACCACCCAATAGACCTAGTCCGTATAGTGTTCTTCGCGTTTGATCGTTTAGAAGAAATTCTTCCTCCAACGTTTGGGAAGAGTCCACAGTTCGCAGCTTACTCAACAGATGGCACCACAAGTATTAACTCAGAAAAGGAAAAGAAAAATGTCACACGAGTTTTAAACTCTAAGGTATGGAGTTAAGGATCTTTTTGATCTGTACTAGATTGTATCATCAAGTATTGGACTATTTTGTTGAAATATGCTTTGTTTGTTACTACTTCATGTTTTTATTATTCAACTGAGATTTTATCACTAACATTCAATAGCATGTCTGCAATTATTTATGTGGTATTAATAAAATAGAATTTATGTTTTATTCACAAGAGAAGTCGCGTGAAATCTTAGTAGTTCATATATTTTTGTTTTCAGGTGATCTCAGCCAGTCTTGGTAATGGTAGACACATACAGTTGTCACAGATGGTGCAATTGACAATGAAACATTTGAAAATTGAAAATGTTACGAATCCTGTCTGTGTATTTTGGGACTATACATTACAGTAAGTGAATTAATACACATATTCTTTAAGTCCAACTAAGTTTAATATACTTTAAAAGTGTATTAATCATCAAAGTAGCACTCATACATTTTTTGATCTTGAAATTTCTTAAATGTCATTGAAAATTAACAAAAGACTTCTAGACTTCTATATTGTATTCAGCGAACTATACAATACATGAGAAGCCTTTTGTGGTGTCGAGTCGAGTGGCTCTTAACTTAATGAAGATCAAAGATCAAAATATCCTCAAAGATTTAATAATATTAACACACTAGCACTTCTTTAGTTAAATTACCTTAATCCCTACAAAAATTATAAATGCGAAAATAACTCTGTCTGTCTGTCTGTCTGTTACGCTTTCACGCCTAAAACACTGAACTGATTTTAATGAAATTTGGTACAAACAGAGTTGACCTTGAGAAAGAACAGGATAGTTTTTATCCCAGACTTGTAAGGTTCTCTTGGAGACGCGATATAACCGAACTCCGCGCGGAAAGCTAGTTTTTTTTAATAAATGTTATCAGAATTTTTGCTCATTGTAACCATAATTCTCACCTAGTATTACTTCTATGGTTATTTATGGTAGTATATTATTATAATGAATAAATTTCTATCTTTATAGTGGTTGGTCATCCGAGGGTTGCCACGTCGAATGGTCGAATACCACTCATACAGGTTGCGCGTGTTCTCATCTCACTAACTTCGCGGTTCTTATGGACGTTCGAGGAATGATCCCACCAGCCCACGCGCTACCACTCAGGTTGATCACGATGATAGGTTGTGGAGTGTCGAGTGTCGCCCTAATCGCGGCTATAGCTGTCTTCCACTGCGTCAGGAATATGAAGGTGGGTTTGATAATACGATTTAGCATATTTTGATAATAAATTACTATCATAATGGATATTTTTAGATTTTCCTTTTAAAAATCATTAAGAACATAGATATGCAAATATTAAATAATTGTTTCATACAAAAAATGTATTAAAATATTCTTAATCAATGGACAAAACGGAATATTGCATTGGATCCAATTAAAAAAATTAACTTATTGACCGAACTATATATAAAAGAAAGTCATAAAGAGTTAGTTAGCAAGATATAAATTAAAATCTCAATACATACTTTTTATTTAGAAACATTACATTATTAATTATTTACATATATATTTATATTTTCAGTCGGAGCGCGTGTTGATCCACAAACACCTATGTTTCTGTCTATTAGCCGGTGAGCTAGTTCTCATGCTAGGTCTTGAGTCTACGTCTCACAGAGTTCTATGTGGACTTGTCGCTGGCGCACTCCACTACTTCTTCTTGGCAGCTTTCGCGTGGATGTTCTTAGAAGGTATGCGCGTGCGCAGGACATATTAATGAATGTTATTTACTTGTT
This sequence comes from Danaus chrysippus, assembly GCA_916720795.1. Taxonomy (NCBI): domain Eukaryota; kingdom Metazoa; phylum Arthropoda; class Insecta; order Lepidoptera; family Nymphalidae; genus Danaus; species Danaus chrysippus. Next base: position 3,593,953 of record CAKASE010000064.1, on the reverse strand, counting down.
TTATTGTTTCATTCTTTGAAGTCAATCATTATGATGTTATTTTAATTTATTATGGTATTACAATGTCAACATTATTTAACGAAGTACAAATTTTCTGATATATATTATTGTTAATTAAGTAAGACCTACTTGGATTTAACGATGTTTCAAATTTTCATCTTCTATATACATAAATTTTTAGGACTGGCAAATTTTTATTTTATTCTATATACTCTCATAAAGCAACCAAAAATCTTGTCAAAATCAGAACATATACTCATATTATCTTTTCTACTTTCCAGGTTTCCATCTGTACGCGATGTTGGTAGAAGTTTTCGAACCAGAAAGGCCCCGTATATTTTGGTACTATACGGGGGCATACTTGTCCCCCGCGGTCATAGTACTTGTGTCAGCCTCAATTTACCCCACGGGGTACGGAACCCAACATCACTGCTGGCTAACAACTGATAGAATGCTGATAATGAGCTTCGTGGGACCTGTTATCGTCGTGCTTGTGGTAAATGAACTTTATTTATATAGGTTTAAGGTCTATTTATAACTGCTTTTAGAATATTAGCGTATATTCCAATATCATGTCTTAAACATAAGAGCGTACCAAACATTGCTATTATGTGTAAGACATAAGGCTTGAATTAGAATTAAAATAGGAAATATTGAATGAAATTTCTTCTATACCAATTGTATTTGAATGGGTAGCCACTAGAATAACTCATTCCAGTAAATTTACCGATTGAGCTAAAGTGTTATTCATTATAAATCAGAATAACTTCTTTGACATACATCTTAGTATAAATTTATTCCCAAAAAGAAGTTTTCACATTGTAATAGTCTAAAATGAGTGTCTAAAAGATTTTCTTATATTTTCAGGCAAACTGGATCTGTCTAGGAATGGTCATCAACAGAATGTGTCGTCACACTAATGTATCGATCAAATCAAAAGACAATTCCAATTTATACAAGTTCAAGTAAGTTTTATATTACTACTAGCTGCGCCCCGCGGTGTTACCCTATGTAAAGTAGCCTATGTGTTATTCCTGGACGTCAGCTTCCTGTATACAAAATTTTGTCAAAATCGGTTTAGTCGTTTGAGAGTGAAAAAGAAACAGACATATACACACTCACAAACTTTTGCAATTATAATATTAGTAGGATAACTATGTTTAAACGTAATTATTATGACTAATTGATTAATATTTTCCAGGGTATGGCTCAAAAGTTCGATCATGTTGGCTATAATACTTGGTTTGACTTGGACATTCGGCTTACTGTATCTGAATGAACAAACGACCATCTTCGCGTATGTGTTCACGATACTGAATTCATTACAAGGACTATTCATCTTTATATTCCACTGTTTGAAGAATGAAACTGTAAGTACACTACCATTTCTAATGAATTGCAACTAATATTTTTTGTTACATTAAATCTTTTTGATATTTTTTCGACATGGTCTTTACTTGTAATAAAATCATTAATTTCTCATCGATATTCGCCCAATTATTTAATATTTCTTTTATATAATACTAGCTTTCCGCCCGCAGCTTCGCCCGCGTGGAGTTCGGTTATATCGCGTTTCCAAGAGAACGTTTCAAAAGTCTGGGATAAAAACTATCCTATGTTCTTTCTCAAGGTCAACTCTATCTCAGTACCAAATTTCATTAAAATCAGTTCAGTGGTTTAGGCGTGAAAGAGTAACAGACAGACAGACAGACAGACAGACAGACAGACAGACAGAGTTACTTTCGCATTTATAATATTAGTAGGGATAAAAATATCCCAATAGAATAACAATATAAATTACTTAAACATCTCGAACTTATCAAAGATGAAATATCACATATTACTAATACCTTTAGTACGAGCAGGCATACCCTGGCTAAAGCTAGGAAATTGCCAGGAAGAAGACCTTTAGTACTAGTTTCCATTAAAATTACTATTAATTCCTCAGTTTCGATCTCAATGCGGTCGTGTATGCCGTCGTCACCCTTGGCTGTCTCGATGTTTCCAATTAGAACCTACTTCACACGACACAAGACAAGGATCACTCAAGAGTCGCCGCTACCAACCCGATGATGATGCATTGGACCCGAGAGACGCCACGGTAAAAACATAGTCGAATAATAATTAGGAACACCCTATATAAGTTTAAAATATCATGTTAGGATTTCAATAGCAAGGTCTAGGATTTTGGACTTGATTAATGTAACTCGTAAGAGTATATGGCCATTTGACACATTTCAATACTATCGCATGTATTATATCCAATACACATATTATAACCAAACATATCAGGTATAGTTTAAATGATACAGGTGAGACAAAAACTATTTCGTACATGATACATGTCCTATGGTAAATATATGTGGGAATTGATTTGTATGTGTTGTGTAAAATGTTTTATCGGTGGAGGAATTATTGACTAGTTAAACAAACATGTTTTACATAGTAAAGTTATGTGTTGATTTGGGTGGAGGGTTTAAGATATATAAAATATATAACGTACAATTAACGACAGAACTCAGCGAGCACGTCAGTATCAGCGTCGATGACGAACAATCTCGTGATCAACAATCTTAACGTAGTCGTCAACAACAACAATCACAACAACAACAATGTGATCAACAACTCGTCAGTCGCCACGTTAGCCGCGGCCGCCGCAGCACACTCCTACCATAGAAACCGTAGAAATTCCCAGGAAAACCAGAATTTTGGTCCATCAACTAGTTTTGGACCTACACTTAACGCTTCCTCCAATTTCCCACACAACCTCCCCGATAGGGAATCTTCAGCTCCTATGACACATCTCAGAAATCCCTTAAACCACGGCAGCGGCAGGTTTTCGCAAGGATACAGACAGAACGTCCAACAAGGTACGCATTATATATAGAGATAGGATTTAATACGAACCACCAACCACTTGGCCTCGCTAAAATAATTATGAAGACAGCTCAGTTTTTGTGTTATATAACATGTGTTTTGTGTCACTAACATTTCTATCTGTTTTAGTTTAAGCTACGGTAAGTAACTTTATTTTATTATAATGGGTAACTAACAGACTAACGCTTCACAAATTACTAATACGATATCTTCAGGAATAACTCTTCGTTAGTGGTGTGGTGGTTTTAGAATTGTAGTTATTTATGAGATATAGTAATTTTAATATTGATTATAATCTATAATATTAAAATAATTATATCTCAAAGAGAAATCCTATCTCTAGAAGTAATGCGTGATCTTGAACACTATCGTATCTTTTAGCATCTTTCCAGTATCTTTCGACTGATTGTATATATGTATGTTTATGTATTTTTCTATCTATGTAGAGCTACAACTTACAACCGGAGGCTTCTCGATGGAATATTCGTCCAACAGCGCCATTATATGTTCCAAACGGGAACGAAGACATAAGAAACGCCCGGGCGCCGACCCCACAAAACATACCTCATAGTTCCTCACACTCACACAGCATAGCATCGATGCATAGCTACAGAAACAATATAGAAGTGCCCAACGATTACCAGAACCTTCGATCGCGGTCGCCATCTTGTTATTCCAACAAAATGGCGGCGTCGATTGGCGCGAACGACTGGGCGCTAATGGCGAATACAGGCAATGTCTGGAAGGTGAGGGGAGGGCGGCAATAGAGTGTTTTACGTTTTATTATCGGCATTTTGGTAAGATCTCGGTATTCTGAAAGAAATAAATAAATGTATTTAAAGGTAAGGTATTGAGCAGGACTGAAATACTAGTCGTTTAAATGACGTCGTTGGAAAAACTGCGATAAATATATACTGCTATTTCTTTAGTACAATTTATTCTAATATGTATGTATCTTTCAGGTGACGGTTATTAGAGATCTTACTTAGGTGCGCTAACTGCATGACCTAACATAGCATTGCATGAATCACCTTGACGCACATTGTAGCCCATCCCGACTCCTTCTAATTAATCAATGATTTATTTCTTTGTATCCGTCATTTCGACCGTCGTTATGATTAGTTTCTATTTTATTTTCAACCATTTTCATTTGCTAGATACCAAACAAAAACACACATCATCTGAGATAAAATCATCTAGTTTTATTAGATACCTTTTTTTCAGTCAATAAAATCAATGATAAGAAAAAAATTGAGCTGTCTTTAGCTTTTATGATTTTTTCTAAATGTTTTTCCATATATATAAAAATATAACACTTGTTAAGATATCGAATCCGTTTCACAGAACACCTCTTCTAAACACCACCCAGTGAATGCTGCAACCTTACCTCATCACGATACTCTGTCTCGTCAATTGGCCCAACAGAATCACCTTCATAACGCGTACAATGAGTGCGAAGGACAAATCGCACCAGGATCCCCTCGACACATCATTAAAGACGAAGAATCTCCTCTACATCACCAAGGATACCAAACCACTAGGAGCTACAACCACGACTTCAGAAACCCACACGTATTCATGTCCCAACACTCTCCCGGCAGTCAAGAAATGATATTCAGGAAACACTACAAGGACGAAAACAGGCGGAAACATCATCACCACGGCAGTCAGAACGTCAACCACACATACTCCGAGATCGCGTCGCAACAAGGACGAATATACAGACGAGGATCAGAAGAATTCAGAGTGATACAAGACGATCCCGTTTACGAAGAAATCGAAAGAAATGAGACGCTCATGTCCGATATGTCCGATGATAACTCCGGACCGGACAACTGCAGACAGAACCCTGGACACCACGGGTCGACGAGCTCCAAATTTTTCGGGGATCATCGACCTTTGATATCATACAGCCCCGGCGAAAGACACCACCACGAAACCGAGCATTACGGGAAATACGGCAAATGGGACGCCATAGAACGGCCATACGATCCGCGACACGCTTACGAAAGCGGCAGACTGATGCATTACCAGCCTCAAGAAAATATGAGGGCCCTAGCTGCTGTACTTAACGGAGAAAACAACGTCGTGTGTCATCTTGAGCCGCACAACTCATACGATGTCTATCAACCGCAGACCGGCAACCAGAGGACTGTGTCGCAACCCAGTTTCTGAACTACCCTCAATCGGTTCGCCAGTGATAGTGACTAACATAATGTACAGTATAGGCAAATAATTTTTCTATGAACTTAGAGTTTTAGTGTCACCAGCGAGTGATAGCGTTGTAGAAACTTGCCATAACGTGGACTTTATAAACATGTATTTATAGTTTAGATGTAAATGTAAGTTTAAATCACTTTTTCCACTGTGATCCTATTTAAATATAACGGCTCAAGTTTCAGTGTTTCGACCGTTCGTTTCATTTGTGACGCCGTACACGGTAATGTATATAATTAGCGTTTAGTATTAGACTACTTCATGTGTGACCTTACTATACTATCGAAATTCTGTCAGAAACATGGCATTCAAAACAAAACAAACAAAAATAATATTTTATTATTAGGTTTAAAAAACTGTGATGTTTAATTTTTATATTAGGTTCTTTTATTTGTATCGACACTGCCATTACATTGATGCGTGCTTTATTTTTTATCTTTCTATGGAATACAGTAATCCATCCAAGTTAATATAGACTGAAACCACTCGACGCACGATCTTCTAGATGTTAGAATTTTAATGAAAAAAAAATTACCTTTTACGTTCTTCGTTTCACTAACGTTTTTATGCCATGAACTATATTTATATGGAATATAAGGAATTGTTTTAATTAGACTTGATACAGGTACATAGAATGATTTCATGTATATTTTGGATCGACTAAGCAATATATTAGACTGAAGTGTTCGAAATGTTGGCTTTTATTCATAACAATATAATTTATATATATATTAGCGCCAACATTTATGTAATACTTTTAGATGGAATGTAAAAAAAAAAGTAATCGGGAGGTTTATTTTTTGTATTTGGGTAAACTAGTCCAACTTACTCCCACTGTCTTAACTAAATGTTATTGTAAATGGGTCTTGTGTATTTTCTGTTATATATATTTTTTTGTTTTTTGATTGTATTTTAATAACGTTGAGTATATTAATGTAAAGTAGGACGAACAGAATGTGTAAATAATTTAAAGTTTATATATAAATAAATAGTGTCTGTTCTGTGAGAACAGCCGCGAATACTGATATATTTCATTTATTTACGATAACCATCTAATATTAAGATAAAAGAGTCTAAAAATAGTCTTAGTAAAATTATACATTTATATATATTTATTGTATTATAGATACGATAATAAAAATCAAGCTGTAGATTGAAAATTTATTCCAAAATTCCTGACACAAGATTGTTAGTTAAAATTTTGATCATTCAACGATTTACGGAAGATAGAGAACAATTGTACTTAAAACTAAAATGTTTGTAGAGAAACATTTCCATTGCAAACTCAAAAAAATAATAATAATTATATTAAAATTAAAATGTCAAACGCAACGGGAGATCTTGACGACAAACCAAAAAATCAAACGGCTGCCTCAAAATGAGATCTAATTTTGAAAATTTCATATTCAAACACTTCTAAAACTTACAAAGACTAAATATAATACGCTTTATTTTACAGGGTAGGTACTGGCGTCAATGAAACATTACAAAAACCCTACATTTAAGCACCACCCGCTAAAACTAGTAAAACCATTTTTATAAAAAATATAATTTTGAACGAGATCCAAACGATGTCAAGAGAATTTTTTACGAGTAAGATATTAGAAATACATAGACGTTACAGAAAAAAACTAACTACTTAAATATAAATTTAGATGGTTCATATAAGAATGTCGATAGGCACTTCATGCAAACAACAAGTTTGACAGTTCTAAAGACAATTAACACAGGCACAGATTGTTAATAAATATAATAAGAAAATAACATTTTTTCATATGCAATGACAAATAGACCTTTTATATAAATGTACAACCATTGTTTTCAAATGTTAGTTCAAAAACCTCATTCCAAGGGCAAACCTTTAAATTTAAAAGGCTCCATTGTGTGCAATGAATTTGCATATGCTATTGTTATTTTCTTGGCAGTTACATGTCCTATAGAAATTTTAAGGAATATTAATAATATGAAAATCAATATGAATTTTGATCGGATTGAACAAATGTGCCTGTGTTACATTTTAGCTACTTACAAATGAAAAGATACCTTACATGCTAGTATTTAAGATCTATTCCGAAAATAAATGCCACTTCAGAAATAGAAAGTTATGACGTTGGAAACGATATAGTTTTATCAGAATTATCTTATTACAATACAAATATCCACACTTACCGTAATTTCAAGAAAATAATACGATTTGAAAAAAATAAAGAAATCTATACACTTTTTAGATATACGACCAAGAACATATAAATAAAATACATAAATGAGTTAAAAATACATAAGTAGACTTCATTTAAATTAATGGCATTATACATTAATATATTATATAGTCTTATGAAAGCTAACGAATCCATTCTATACTGGGATAAACGAAAAAAAAATATCAGAAAATGAAAATATTATACTAGATGTACTAATAAATGTACATAGTCACACTCACGACACACATCACAAGGGTTCACAGTCTTCGACAGATTGTATCACAATGGAGACACTACTTAAAGTCCCAAGTAAATTAAATACGAAAGAAGAGAATGAGGTCTTCAAACGTCCGATTGCAGGCCGTACTGCAAGAGATGGCTGTCGCTATGAACAGCCGCAACTCTCTACAACCATGCCCGGTATGGTTCCGTAGATGATGTTAAGATCATGATCGAAGTACAGCATAGAAATGCTGCTCATCTTTCTAGGAGCGCAACACGGACCTCCGCTGCCTTGAGGAGCAGCCAAATGGACTAAATGGGTGTGGGGATATTTCTGTAGGAAGCTGTAAGGACATTCGCCGCTGCAGTAATTGGCGTCGTATTGTTTAGGCGCTATGATCCAATCCCAACCGAACTCCTCAAAGTTTACCGAGAGAGGGTACCTACAGCATCTGGCCTCTTTTGAATTCTCTGTGCAATCCATCCCGATCATTCTTCGGGTTCTTTTGTGCGAATTATCCCTTAGACTTACTTCTATGTAAGGCATCTGAAACAAAAATATTATAAATATAGTCTCAAATATGTAAGTTTCAAAAAAGGAATAATATTTAAACATAATAAGCAGACTTGTTTCCTAAAATCAAATTGTCAAGGTTAAAATTTAATTATTAACTGGGTTATCTGTATGAAATAATAAATATTCGCAATAACGATAAACATGTTCTGAATATGCGTCGCTAACTAGAGTTCTCAAAATAAATTTCGCCAATTTTTAGGTCATACATTCGTAGATTACAGACATCTGTTAAATACGATAGATTTTTAAACCGTTGCGGCATATAATATTATTATTGTTTTTTGTTATGAGTGGGTAGACTTAAATTTTTTTTTTCATGTCAGGGAATTTGCAAGTGGTATACTAAAATTAATTAACTTTACATCATACATTTAAGCACAAACACGTAAATTAATTTTTGTATTTGTAATATACAATATACATGCTTCAACTACAATCAAATCCAATAAAATAGACTTTATACACACAATAAACTCAGAAAGACTTCTCCTGACAGTGCAATGGCTATTCTAAATAACACTTTATTTAAACTAGGTACGAGTGAACCTGCCGGCAAAACTAGTATATTTGATGGTTGGAATTTAGCAATACTGATGCATTTATACATCGCTTTCACGTCTTCGATTGACCTACATATTGACCCGATCATAAGCCAATTCAATACGTAGACAGATGAAAATTATGATTCTTAAAATGATAATTTATGTGCCTTTTATTACCAGTATAGGATATAATTGATATTTATAGAGGCTCAAGAGAAGTCGTTAAATAATGGGTATTGGTTAAATAATGTTTTCCTTATTCTAAATAAATATGGTTAAAAATAAATCTTGACTTAAATCATATTAAAAGTTTACATGTTTACGTATTTATATTCGACTTACCAAAGCATTTGATTCCGAGTTGAGATGTGGCACTCCCAAACTCAGTCTATTTTTCGAGTCTTGTACTCTCACGACTATAGCCAGATTCTCTCTCGGCAACCTGAAGAATTCTGCAACCATTGTGGTCACATTTATCTTAACCCAACGACCTACTTTCAGATCTTTCCTGGACATCTTTATAGATCTCTCTGAATAAAGAACGGACGCCTTATTCCCTTGACTATTACGCGTAACCCTATTGACTTGTGTATTAACATTGAACTGATCTTCTGTTAATGTAACGTTATGTCTAGCTTCTAACTCCTGGATGTGTATATTAAGGAAGGCTTCCGCCACTTCATTCTGCAGGACCTTGTTGGTGAACCTGAAGTTTATCATCTTGAGACCCTTGAAGTTGTTGTGACGCCGCATATCTGGTAGAGAGAGAACATATGGTTTATAAGTAAATAAAAATGAAATATAATGGATTAGAAACAATTGTATAAAGAGTCAAGTTCGTTAACACCAAGATATATTTCATAATTTCACCCGTATTTAAATACTTAAATGCTTATCCTAGCCGACTTATATGTTATAATAATTCATTAATGATATGTAAACACAGCCTTAAATGTAAATGTCATATTCCATACCATCACGGAAGCCTTTCATCATCACTCATCACCATAATATATAATAAAAAACCGCCATTCTTTATTACAATTATGCATTTTTCCATCACCTCACACTGCCTCCGTGGATGTTATAAAATAATTTAAATACATTTAATTCGCTCAAACACAAAATATATTTAAACATCACAATAAAATAAAAACTTGTTAAAAAATATAATATATTAAAAATTAGGATAAAAAATGTGTATAGAAAACGCTGTGTATCACGTTGTCTTCTCAATGACCTGAAACAAATAGAAAAATATTTCAATATATATTTAAGCATAGATAGAAATGAATTGCAAGTTGCAATTAAATAAAATGCTTTAGTCTACGTCCTACTTTCTATATGTTTTTAGACAAGATAATTTAAATATTTGAATAATATTTAGATTATATCAATTTAATGTACCTTATGTAGGAATAGTTAATTTATTATTTGGATGCTACAATCGAGTGCAGGTTCAAATCCCGATTAGGAAAGCATTTACGAGGAACATCGCCTCTATAATCTATATGTACATTATCTTGGTATTGTTAGTAAGCTATTTTACAATATATAAACTTTAATATTCAAGTAGAAATTCTGTGATATGTCACTCCCGATACTATTGGAGCGAGATTTTAACGAAGAAGAGAGGTTTAATATTGAATGAGGTATTTTATATGGGTAAAAGTAAAAATAAAAATGTCCACTAAATATTGATTAATTTGAAATATGTATATGTTTTATATGTGCTATTTTTTCAATTCACTTAATGTATTTGTGTATGTTTTGTTTCTATATAAAAATATATAATTTTCATTCATTCTATATTTGTATGTCAAGTCTTAATTTCCTACATTATCTAGAATACGCCGGCCTCCGCTAACAGACTTAAAACTTCCAAGAATTAATAAATGCCTATTGCAACTATTAAGGATACTATGTTTCTATGTTCACAGAACAGATATTATGCTTTCGTCATTAAAATACTATTTTTCCTTAACTCTTTGTTCTGTTTAAGGAAAATATTTTGCATACTTAATTAGATTTTGGCAATTAGTTAAATTAAATCAATGTCACTTTCTTTTGTTTTAACGTCTACATTTATATAAGAAGACACAACTAAATGTAATTTGGTGAAACATAGAGTAGCTTATAGGAATACTCATCGGCATAAAGTCTCTGTATTTTTTATTAATCTGTAAATCCAATCCAATCATTTCATCCTTGACATACTCGTGTAAACAACTAAATCCAAAGTTCGCGAACTGAGTGGTGTTAAAGATGTGTTTAAAAATACCACATTAGAAGGTCGCCACCCACCTTTGTGAAGTAATTTTTAGCAAAAATTTTTTAGCAACTGTACCATCTAGTTTACATTAATGTAAATAAATCCGTCAACGTATGTTTACACTTAAGCGCTATTCCGATGCACGCGGCTATCTGCTCAGTGTTTAAAATTTAATTGATGGTTAGTTTACATTTTTGTATTTTTTACTTCAAACCGTAATTTATGTGAAGTTTTGTATATAATATGTACCTATGTTTGGCTGAAATTCTGATGTTCAAATAATTAACACTCACTCATCTTTATCAGCAACAAACATGATAAATTTTAATACATTTATGTAAACAGATCTTCTATAATGTTATTAAAGGGGTTTTCATAAAAAAAATAAGTCAATTATAATGGGTATAAGGTTTGTATGGTTTCATTATAGAAATATAAATCATACAATTTGATTTCAAATGTTATTTATTGTATTACATACTTTCTTTGTTTCTTTATTAATTAAATTTGAATATCTCTTTCCTTTTAAATAAAACGTAAGTCTCTTTATCTTTTCAATGACAGGTATCAAAACAATTTCTACGTTATTTAAAGATTTTGCAAAATAAAAATAAATAATTTACAAAAAAATCTTACATATTTAATAGCAAGAGTTTTACAAGAGTTCCAAATTATCGCTTCCAAATAAAACAAAAAATATATCTTTTTCGACGACTATGTACCACACTGATAATAAGAGATGCTATCTACAATGCGATTTTTTTATGAAGATTACTATTGAATACACCTAACTGTTCTCTTATATAGAGGTAATATTATATTCTTACAAAGTTGATTGCATTTATAAAAGAACGGCATTATTTTGGCATTAATCTTGACCTACAGTCTTAAGCTTGAGACATATTTTCGTTTATTATACTAGTGTTTCCCCAACAGGTTCAGAGGCTATTGAATAAGAAGAATACCTCCTAAAGCATGAATTAACCCGCTTCATCTTGCATGAATATATCTTAACAAATTATTATAAAGGATTTCTTTTCATATATAAATATAATTATATATTTGCTGTTAAACTTTAGGCTTGATAATGTCATGTTTTTATTAATGAATTGTCAGTCGTTTTCATTGTTTGAAAATCTCATAGAGTACAATTGGAGTACAATGATTAACAGTACATTCGTTACAGTTAAGAGTACAGTTGTTAATCGTTATAACAATGCAATTCTCATCAACAGACATGACCTAGGTGAATTGGGCATACTCTTGATAGTGATGACAAAACGGGTGACATCATAGCGTCGGGATTTAAAATATTAAAGGATTTCCTTAAGAAAACATATTTAAAACTCATATATTCTCAATACTTTGGTTACTATATTAAATTACTATTAAGAAAAAAGTATTAAATTTATTTCTATTATAAAAAAAATGTCAATAGCAAAGCTTTTATATTTGATATTTATTCTTAAAATAAACTTTTGATATCATAAAAATGTTCTCTTAATAAAACATGAGATAAAAAATGTATGCAATGCGGTAGTGATGTAAAAATCTCGATCTAAACTTGCCAAATATTCGGCTAATCATGATACATTGGAATGTTATTACATAATGCATGCAAATATATTTTTTTTAAAACGTATCTTTTTTTAATTTGAAACTTATGAAATTACCAAAAAGGTTTCGCGTATATAAAACCTTTGCAGTCAGATGAACGTCAAACGTATGTTGTATTTTTCGTAAAACATTTTAATGTCCGCTTTCATGATAAGTATTAAACCACAGCTATTTAAAGTTTCTGATAAGATAATGATATACGTTTTTTGTACAAAAATGACACATTTAAGATGAGCATTCCGTTTATTGGTATAGTTTTTTTGAATAGTAATATATTAATTTTAGTGTTATTGAAATAAATTTGTTTATTTCTAATAAATATGTATATGCAATAAGGATTGAATAAAAAATATTATATTATCTTTGTTGCATGCAATTTATATCTTGATTAGAAATGTTTGATAAATTATCTTCTATTAATTTAAAATCATTACATTTGGTTATTTTAAATTTTTCTATACTTTACCTACAATTATAATATGTAAACACGATTAAATTAAAAATAGTTATACTTTATAAAGATAATATGAAATAAATATGCATCTCTTTAAAATAAGTAGATAAGTTTTTAAAAATGTTTTTTTAAAATTTAAGAAATTTTTATTTTCTCTAGAATAATAGCTTTCGAAAAATAAAAAAATAATTTAAACAATAATAAATATAATTTTTGTAAAATTTTTTCGCTTAACGTTATTAAATTTGCAACACAAAAACGACACTGTAAAATAAACATGTTTTATGACGAGTTGCGATTTGATACATTCTCAAACAACAAAAATTTCTCATGAAAACTTACATTTTGAGAGACTTTATTTTTTTTCATACATTACCCACCCGGTCTTCGAACAATAGCAACCGTTTGGGAAATAAAAAAAAAAACACCAACTGTCACTCCATTTCGAAAACATTCGATTCTAAATTCGAATTCGCGCATCAATTGGAATCCATTCCCGGATTCCATATTTGAAATAATCGAACGCGCGCGCTTTATAACGGCCGGTGATGGACTGCGTTCGGGAGTCTGTATAGAACTAAAAGGCGTGGGTTACAACGACGTTTCCACTGTTGGATTTTTTTTTTTATTTCCATCTCTAAGTGCTAGGCAATGGTTTTAAATAGTACAGTATTTAGATTTTGTTGTTATCTAGGAATATCTTCAAAAATATTTTAATAACTAATAAATTAGCATAAAATTATGTTTTTAGTGTAAGAATTAAAAAAATAATATCTTAATTTTGGCTTAATTGTATGTAATATTTTTTGGTGAACCAAAATTTTTAAATATATATAAAATCTAATTTTTTGTGTGACGTGATATAAAATATTTTTTAAACCCTGAACACACAGCTGAATTTTGTTTTTGTTTTATTTATATATTTTTTTGTAAATAATTATCATTAAAAATCAATAATTTATTTAAAATGTGATAAAACGAGTAACACATTAATAATATAGAATAAAAATTACAGTCGTTTTTATTCAATTTAATTAATGCTAACAAATCCATACTCAAGAACAAGTTACTGATAAAAATCAAATATATTATATGATCCAATTAGTTCTACCAAAACTACCACATTTTCTAGATATTTTGAATCATAATTATATATAAAATTTCCTATATTTTAATGAGGAACAGATAAAAAACTCATGACTGATGTTAATGGATACAAATCGTAACGTTAAGCCAGAAGGAGATTCAATTATTCAACTCATATTTTTATACCAAAAATGAACTCTAAATCCAAAAGATTAAGGGTCACAATGCATTTTGATATGTTTATTAAAATTATTTATTTTTATATTTATCTGCTGACACTTCATTTATAACCTATATGTTATCTGTGGTGTCAAAATGCAATATAAAAAAAAATATCTCAATTAATGTTCATTTATTATGTAATGACTTTTAATTTCTTTTTATATTTAATATATAGTTTTTAATAATTAAATCCTTAATTAAATTAAATCATTATCGTACGTGTCATAAAATAAATAAACAATATTTACTTAATTTAAAAGTTTACGCTGAAAACATGGAGATCTTTTTATTATAGAACATGTCGTCATTTCATAAAAAAACTATGTTATCTGTTATGTATTTTAATTACTATAAGATAAGACCTAGGTGAACTATTATCACCTAAATTTAAAAATAATAAAACTATACATACTTACATACATTTTATATAAAAAAATGTGTGTTATTTTTGTTAATTAATTATTTGTTTGTGATAATAAGTTATCTATATTCAATATTTCGACAACACGTTAGACCTACTGACGCCATGTTGGCTGTTTTTATTGTGTTGAACTTATGATGTGTGTGTGTGTGTGTGTGTGTGTGTGCGTGTGTGTGTGTGTGTGTGCGTGTAGTTACGTATGTGGTTAAGGTCATTCTTCCCCAGGATCCCTGAGGGGACAGACGTGAACGACCTGTATAGCGCGTGGGATATTTTTTTTCTCATCTCCCCCATACACTGTTATACACATTTGTTGGTAAACAAATGAATGTTTCTAAATTTTTTATATGTTTCACACACACATTTAAACAAGTTGTATGTATATAATTAATCTAATAATTATATACAGAGTGTTCTTTTTAAAAAATACATAAAAAATGAATTAATTCCTATTGCACTATATAAATAGTTTCAATTTCATTTAAAAATCAATATTAGCGAAAAGATAATTAGGTACTTCAATCTTCAGTAACGGCTACGACACGTAAACGATACGATATTAAGCTATTAATAGAAATCTTGAACACCTTACGTATAATAAGACAAGGAATAAATTATATAGAAATCTTAATAAACGAAGTAAACAAGATTATCACAATATTTAAACTTGTTAAATGTAAATAAGTACATTAAAAACTGTGATTAATTATATCAATATATAGGTGTTGCATATTAATGAATGTTTCTAGATAGTTTTAACAAAATTTTATATATACATATATACAAAAATATTCTATGTATATAGAACTACTTATTACCCTTTTAAGCATTTAAAATTTTAATCAAAATACATTTACATATACTTTACTTACTAATAAAGAGAAATAAACATAAAAATCTGTCTATATTATATTAGTAATATGTATAATACTTTATATCCATTGTACAAGGAACCCCTCAATCCTCAATCTGCTGAGAGATTACTAGATTTGGCCTCTAAGGTCACAGACCCCGAATATTGAGGGACGTTCGCCTCTAAATTGTTGAATACATTGATTGATACACAACACAGGTAACACTACATAATCTTATATACAATCAAATAACAATAAAAATAAAATAAATATTAAAATCGTATCGATTACGTATCGGTGTCGTCGCGTAGATATTAATTGTCTTTACGATGATCCAACTGTAAAACTTATGTATTAAATGATGATTTTTATTTTAACTGTTATTATGCAATAATTTCTTGTTTTTCTTACAAGTATGGTGTGTAAAGTAAATATAAAACTGTCACCGTGTACGAAAATGTCGGTTAAATTAAACAATTACATTCAATATAGTGAATCGCACATGTGGATATAAAACTAATATCAAATGCTGTTGGAAATGTATAGTTTATTTTAATTTGAACCTTAAGTTGGTAATAATAAGGGCGTGGTTATACAAAATATCTGTATTTATTTATTGGGTTGAGTTCGTGTACCTAAAGTTCAAAGTCACCGCTGGGGATAGTATAGTGTTGAACAGAGATAATTTAGGTTTCTAAGAATTGTTATCGCTTATACATTATTGATGGACAGAAGATATATATACATACATATATACTTTTAAGTAAAAAAAAATACATATATATACATGAAAAGGATTAATTTTATTAAAACATTACAATAATAAACGGCTTGATTGATTTTGATTGTATTTTCAGATAGTATGAAAACTAATAGTGAAAGAAAAGCAATAGAATTTGGACTTCGATATCAGCTTTAAATTTAAAATTTCAATCAGAATTTTCAATATTTTACTTTGTGTTCATCTACTATTGTAATAAAGAGGCTATATATAAAAATTTTGATTTCAATTTATTTCAACTTTTGAACAAATCACAATATTCTGGCATGTAAATTTTTCATTAAAAGAAATACTAATCTTCAAACATCAATTCTATCGAGAACAAGAAATGATCAAAATCGGGAAAAGAATATGAACAAACATACATATATTGATTTGACAAATAGCTGTGTATATTAAAATGTACTTTGAACAATTAATTCCTATAGGAAAATTATTCAATACTAAAGTTTAAAATGTGTCTATAAATAGAAAATGAACGGGATCTTGTACATTTATAGGTTTTTGTTATATTTTATAAATCTCTAGTAACAATTGTTTGTCTGTTTGTAAATGATTTATTTTTATATATAACTTATTTTATTTAGTACAACTATATAAAATGAAAAAGATAAAGTGACCTTTTCTGTAACAAATTCTTAGTTCTACGTATGTATGTTTTTAAATTTTGGAAAAATAACTTGGATTCCTAATACTCATTTTTAATATTTTTTTATAATTTAAGATTCAAAAATTAATCCTACATTGTCTAAAAAAATGTATAAAGTATATATTTTTATATTTCTAAACCAATGTAACCTTTGTCATAAATATGAAAACGTCATGTCAATGTCATTTGACAGCTACTATTTTCTTAATTTTTTTTTGTTTGAATAATTGTACATGAAAACTCTTAATTAAAGATAAAATTATAATAATTACATTAATTCAATAATATATTTGAAAAATGTTATGGCCATATTTTCACCTTTCATAGTTTTCATAGGTTTTATAGTATGAACAGAAAGTGTAGTCTAACTTCCTAAGTTATCAGTGTATGGGTCAAGGGATGCAGAGTTATTCCCACGAACTCCCGGATGCTGCGGTCACTACCAGCAGAGATCTTCTAGTGATGGGAATTAAATTTATCGATATTTTTCATGTATCCCAAACTTATATTATACATAACAGGTATATAGTTTCAGTAGTCAGTGGTGGCCTAGTGGTTAAAAGGCCCGCCTCTCATGCATGAGGGCGCGGGTTCAATCCTGGCAACTACCAATGTGATTTTTCCGAGTCATATGTACTTTATAAGAGTATTTATACATCACTTAATTATTAATGTATTCCCAAAGAGGGTTGATGTCAACAGGCGGCCGGTCGTAAAAACAATTAGCCAAAACTGTTCACAACATGTAAAGCAGACCCTGGCTGAAGGTGGGAAATTGCCAGGTAGAAGAAGAAGAGAACAGAAATATAGTTTATTTCCATAATAATATATAGTTACGTGTAAAAATAAAATATTCGTAAAGGATACGATCCAAAATGTAAATCAATATGATTATATCCGTTGACAGTGACGTTTGTGGTGACATAATGTTTTTAATCGTCGCCAAACTGTCTGGCTTTTTGAATATCTAATGATTCATTTCCTCTTTTAATGTTATAAAAATAGGGGAAACGGTAAAGAGGTTGTCTTACTTGATAATTGAACCTCAATCATATTTATTTATATAGAAGAATTATGACTAAAGTCTATAAAGATATACATGTCATCGAAATTCATAGAGGTTTTATTAAAAATAAATTATCAGTCTCTAAACTTTTCCTAAAATGTTCATGAAAGTTATTTATCCTTCCACAAATTATATATCTAAAAAGTCTCCACAAAGATATTGAAAATACTTAATGTTTTGAAATGGCGTTAATGTCGACATTCAACATCAATGTATATTAAAATTAAATTAAACATATCTATAAATTAATAATAATAAGTTAAATATAATTATCAGACTGCTAAAGATTTAAGTATTTATAAAAATATATCGATTGTAACACTGGCACCACTAAAGGAATAGGGTCATTCGCCTGGCACAAATCATTTTTAATTGTGTGCGTATTCAATTTTTTTAGTACCTACGCCTAATATTGCGAGTGACCGCTCAGCCAATAAGAGGGACCGAATCCGCGTTATTAAATTATCTTTTTGCCAAAAAGGATGTAAGTGATCTTCAGAAATGGGTCAGGAGAAATTTTTTCGAACATCGACCGTTGACGTATTTTTAAACTAACATTTATTTGGGTCAAGTTAATTTTCGACTCTCGTTTTATGGCGCGCTTTAAGTCTTTTGGCGGCCATATTTGGTGTTTTTTTAGTATCTATAGTTAAAATACTTATACATTTTATTGCTATTACTATTCTGTTTATATATGAAGGTGAATAAAACATATAGGCGTCTAATTTTCGTTTTATTTTCATAGAAAATAGGTGATAGATGAAATGTATGAGATAAAATCATACAAAAAATGTCATTATTGTGTGTAACAATCGAATTATGAACATAATATTCCCATATGACATCCCTAATTGGCACAATCAAGACTATAAACGAGCCAAGGCTAGTGAAGGACAATGTTCACATCCGTTGCGAGAGAGTATGGTGTCCATTTCACTTGCTTCAACTAAGGACTAATATAATATCTCCATTCAACCTAATACTATTTTATCTACAATACAAAACACATGTATTTTACCAGTGTCTTTATAAGTCCAAATTAAATTATATATGTCCTTTTTTGTGATGCATTATGGTCACTCTAGTCCTAATTCCTGCGCAATGCCAATGCCACGCAGAGAGAAAGGGGACTAATCAAGGCTTACTGCAACGAATTGATGAATGGAAACGCATGCGCCCGCGCAGGATATGAACGATTTTAAAAATACACTCATTCGTTCAGTCATAAAAAGCTTCATGTATATAATAAATTAATCCAGCCATTTAAAATAAGTTATTATTATACTCCTTATTGTATTTGAAGAACAAAAAAGCCAGTCAAATATTACGTCTCATAGATTTTGTTCCCAAATAATGTTTCTTCTATATAATTCAATTAATTTTATTTCTACATGATATACAATATATAATTACCGTGTACAAAGGTGCTTCCAGCCCCACGTGGGGTCTTTTTCACCCCCATGGGGTCGTAATACAAATCACTTTCGAGGATATGCGGGTACCCCACACGACGCTTCCGTTTAATGTACTTAACTAAACTTATATACACTGAGAGATATTACTGACGAGTCTTCTGTTTAATATACTAGTTTTTACCTGTGACTTCGTCTGAGTTAGTTTCATAATTAGAAATTTATAGCTGACCGAACGAGCTCTATTCCTCCTTAAAGACAGTAGATAAGACGATTTTGGATTTGATTATTTTTTTTTTTTGTTTTCCTATCGGATAAGTATCTTATGTTCTTTCTTTGTTCTAAGCTATCTCTCTACAAATTTTCAGCCAAATCTGTAAAGCTGTTCATGAGTTATAAATAGTGTAAGTAACACGACTTTCTTTTATATAAAGATAGTTCTCAAAGAGGGTTGATGTCAGGCAGCCGGCCGGTCGTAAAAACAAATAGCCAAAACTATTTACAACATCTAAGGCAGACCCTGGCTAAATCTGGGAAATTGCCAGGAAGAAGAAGTAAGTATATATTACATTTTTGTTATAACATATCGATGTTTAATTATAGTTATGTTTAAGGACCACAGTTTTGTCGATTGATGATGCCGTACCCTCCAAGATACTGCGAACTCGTAAAAAGTACTTACTGTTTTTGGTTACACCAAAGAACACATACACTTGTTTTATGTCAATGAAATATATAATAATTTAATATTATATATTATAATTGATCTGGGTTTAATATAATTCTTATCTAATCTTAATCTAAAGAAAGATAAATTCAATTTAATTTACAAGTTATAGAATGTAAAACAAATGAAATTTTTTAACTAACCTTCACAGCGATGTCATATAAATGTTATTTTAAAATTAATCATACAAAAATAGACGAAAAAATAATTCAAATAGTAGGTATGTTTTTGAATGCAGTCAATGTGCACGCACCCTTACATTTAATCCTATTTTTAGTATTGCGAAAGCTGTCGTTAAGATTTACGATTCCGCACGTATGTATTTCTTTTTGTTCATCATTTTACGTGCCCGCGACTTGCTTTATGTTTATAACACTTGAATTCTTGATATTTCTATAACGTTCTGTGTTTTTGTTATTTACTTACAATAAATATAAAACTTACTATTACTAAAGATATGAGACGTTCTTGTAATGTTTTACGTATTTTAAATAATACTGTTTTTCTTAAATTTTAAATAATACTGTTTTTCTTTAAATAAGACATTAAGTCTTATAATTGATTAAGTTATTTTTATTTTACTCTTAAGTTATATATTTAATACATTTTTTATATCAATTTAAACCTAAGAGGTGTGTTGTTTTTAAGCCAAATTTCGGCATTTCTTGAAAATTAACCTTAAGCAGATATGAAAAATATTTGAAAATTCCTAGTATAAATTATATTTTTGGCTGAAAAAGTTACATACATTTTGTTATTTTGTTTTTGACTCAGATACAAAAATAATTAAGACTTTTTGAAATTTTGCCTTCAGTGTTATAAAAAGTTTACTAAAAATAATAATTATTATTGTTTTTATAATTGAATTTACTTATTGTTTATAAACAAGTAAATCATAATTTCACAGAATATACACTATAAGATTAGACACCACTATGAAAATTTAAACCGTGTTAACATAAAGAAAATTTGAAAAAGAAACAGAAAGGCTAATTATAAGAGTAATACAAAAAAAAAGGTGAAAAATATTCTACATATATATAGGTGCGCTTGAAAATTTTCGTCGAAATAAAAAAAGACAATTCAACTTATTGAAATAAGTATATAAACATTTGAAATTACTTCTAAAAGTACCAAAAGATTATATACATATATTTATATTCTTATTATTCTTGACCATAAATACAAACTTTCATAATTTAGCTATTCCTTTATTTTACAAAACAAACCAAAGTCCCAAATACCACACGCATTAGTCATTTCAAACAACGATCATTCTCAATAGAAGTATTCAAATAATTTTATCAAATTAATTAAAACAGCAACAAGTGAAGAAGCCAATCAATATTATCGCGGCCTGTCTGTGTGTCAACGATACACACTGTCATATCGTGTCAATATATAAATTATGTAGCATTAACAATTGCATCTTTGTTGAAGTTATAATTAACACTCGATAAGCTAAATAATCATTGTTGCTATATAAATAGATATTTAATATTATAAGGTATAAATAAGTATAAAAATAAATAAAGTTTGTATATTTGTTTTTGTTATTTGTAAGTTATTTAATACGGTTCTATGATAGAAAATAAAACTTAATAAGTAATGGAAAAGTAAATAACAGTTGGTTGTATAAAGTCTATTAATTTTTTCAATAATCGATCTTAACTAACAATTATTCAATTCTTTAGAATTACTTACATGCATCATGCATGCATGCAGATTTACATATGCATGCAATATATGCTAAAATATGCCATCTTTCCCTGCATTAGACAGTTCCATCACATTATTGATATATAATTAACTAGCTTTCCGCCCGCAGCTTCGCCCGCGTGGAGTTCGGTTATATCGCGTTTACAAGAGAACCTTTCAAAAGTCTGGGATAAAAACTATCCTATGTTCTTTCTCAAGGTCAACTCTATCTCTGCACCAAAATTAATTAAAATCAGTTCAGTGGTTTAGGGGCGAAAGAGTAACAGACAGACAGAGTTACTTTCGCATTTTTAAAAATTAGTAGGGATAAAAAAAATCATAATAATCCTTGAACAAGTAACAAAAGATTCAAAGTCTTGTGATGTATATTTTAGAAAATATAAGAAAATTTACATACAGACAGACATAACATAACAGACTGTTGTTAATTTAGTGAGTCGTAAAACTCGGGATGGTCGCAAAATAATTTTTACTTTTCTTTTATTAGTTTGTTCCCCTTGTTTAAATTAAACTTGAGGTTTAATAGTTAAAAATATATATTCATAAGTCTGAATAATATTGTAAATATATATAGATATATATAATATGAAATATAAATGTTTATGCCTTCAAGTATGAGCTTTCTTATAATTTTTCTCAATAGCCAAATTCTTTTGTATCCATAAGACGAATATGTATATGTATTTATAATAAAACAATTATAAGATTATTTAAATATTATTGCATTCTATATTATTTATATGGCTAAAATGATTTTTATAAAAATATATGACGATATATATATATATATATATATTGTTTTAGAGCATTTATAATTTCAAATTAAAGAAACGATTTTTTTCTATCTCAAATCATTTCCAAATACCAACGTGTACATAGAAAAATTCAGTTGCATCCGTGATTGCATGGTTATTTTACGATTTCATTCACGTACTGTCTAGACGTAGTTTTGTATGCAAATAATAACATTGTCCGATTTTTTTTGGCAATCCGCTTAATATTCGACTGTCGATTCGGATTAAGGCTAGGTTTATCTAGATTTTTTATTATCTATATCTTAATTAAATTCAATATTAAATATTGAAAAAATATTTTCGTATGAACAAAAACAACGTCAGGGTTATATATATGTATACATATATTATATCTATTGTAAATAACTTGGCTATAAAACTGTCTTATAACTTATCTGTTTCTAAAAGATTAAAATTAAAAGTTACTACTCAATATCCGTTAATAATACATATATTCCTATGTTTTTTTTATAAATATTTGAAAAATCCGTTCCACCTAACTTCTCCTTAACAAATCTAAAATTGAAGTCTAGACCTCAAATAATAGATTCAAATACGTCTAATTTTAGTATTCTTTTATCAGAACAAAGTACCATTAGCAGTCTATGTAGGGTCTAGAAAAAACTATGATACATGTGATTGAAATGAACAATAAACTTACTCAACAGTAACGAATTATTAAAATATCTTTTAAATATTATTTTACTGATAAAAAAATAGCATATAATGACACTTACACGAGTTTATTCATTAAAATTTATTCATTAAAATGAAACTAATATTTCTCGGATATACTACGCGTTCTTTATTTTTTTTAAATAAAAATAGCATATAATTTTTGTATATATCTATCTTAAATCTTTTTATCTTATAAATCTTTGAATGGATGTATAGATGTTTGTTAGTATTTTACACAAAAACTCTTCCAGATTTCGATGAAACTTTACATTAATGTAGATTAAATATCAGAGAACTAGACTATCATTAATCCCGAATTTCTAATTTGTTCGATCTTGATTATGATCAAGTATATTGATACAGCTGTATATTGCATGAAATCACGACTTTAGTGTTTAATATGTACTATATAATACATATATTTTAATAAACGTGATTAATTTCTCTCTAAAATCTATTTCAAAAATCAATTTGATGAAGTCGCCGGCAAAAACAAAATCAATAAATTTTTACCTACAAATATTGAAATAAAGAAAAATTGAAACAAAAAAAATATTTTTATAATTTATTGCTATTAAAAAGAAATAAATATTTTCAATAAAATATATATCGGTATAAACTCGAAATATTTTTCGTCGTTTGCTTCACCTTTCCATTAAGTTATGTGGTTTCTAATTATAAATAGGAACACACCTTAAATAAATATTATATTATTAATATGTTTATATACATACCAAAGAAAATACAGAAAACCTTATGACGTGTAATAAATTAAAGCAATAAAAGCAAAATTATGATATATATTACAATATGCATCATGAGATTATTCGGTTAAAAATAACAATAAGTCCATAATTTTCTCAGGTCTTCTTCTTCTTCTACCTGGCAATTTCCCGGCTTTAGCCAGGGTCTTTGCCTTACATGTTGTGAATAGTTTTGGTTAATTATTTTTACGAACGGCCGCCTGCCTGACATGACCCTCTTTTAGGAATACGTTAATCAGTGATGTCTAAATACTCTTAGAAAGTACATATGACTCGGAAAAATCACATTGGTATAGGATCCAACCCGCGCCCTCATGCATGAGAGTCGGGCCTCTTAATCACTAGGCCACCGCTGACTTTTTAAATTTTCTCCAAAATTTCCCAGATAGTATTTATTCTATATCTATCTAAATACCAAAATAACATCGTTTTAAATAAAAATAAATTTGACCAAAATGATTTTAAAATAGATGTTTCACTTCTAAATTTATGGTAAATTTAGAACAACAAGCTATGTATAAAAATAAAACAACCTACATATAATATATGTAAATAATATTAAAACAAGTTTTGGTTAAACTATTTGTATGTTTGCCTGTTTTCTCCTAAAATAAGAATAACTCATGACTAAACTACATCTAAATTTAATTTTTAACTAAAAAAAGACATTGTCAAATCGTTCGTTTCTAACTTACGTAAATAAAATTTAAATTACTTAATAGGATTGACAGAGAATAATACATAAAAATACTTTTTACAATTACAATTAATAAAAGATATATATCACGTTACAAGAAATAAAAATTACAATTACAATACTGTTAAGAATAAGATCTTGAAACATATAATATAGTTTTATTATAGAAACGTGGACCAATATACAACGTTCAGTATGAAGAATGAGAATGGAAAGAAGAAACGGGAAAAACGATCTATATATAATGCTGTCTCTCTCCCGTTACAGAAGGTTTCGTATTGCGGGAGCGAGGCAGATGTACTCGCTCGAGGATCCACCGAGTTTGGAAATATGTGCTGAAAATACAATATAATTGTCCATTATCATCAAAATTATGATCAAAATATGTGTAGGATTTTTGGGCAAAAACTCTTTCAAAATACCAAACTAATCTAGTTAAATTGTCTTAATAATTTTGACTTTCTTCTGATAAAATAGAGAGCATACTATTCATTCCTATAGACTAATAGCCAAGTTTCTCTTAACTACTCCCTAATCAGAGTTATAAAATGGTACCTACCTTATAAGCATCTAAATCTCTACTCAAATCTTCATCAGAGTATCCCTTCATAGCCTTGGTAGCTACGGGACCCATGTAGTTATTGACCACAGCGAACTCAAACAGGGACAGAAAGACGAACACTGAACAGGAAGACATCCAGACATCTATAGCTTTGACATAGGAGACTGGTGGTAAACTTTGTTGGGACTGCGTGTTTTGGGTTGCTGAAAAAAATACCATAAAATTTTAGATGCGTATTTATTATTATTGTTTTATCGTATTTGTCTCTCCATTAATGAGTTTGCTATTTATAATTTTAGTATATTTTAAACCTTCTCTCTTTATGTTTACTGAGCATATTACGTCATCCAATTATTATAAATATAATTGTATAATTTCTACATAAATGTTTAAAAAGTTGTTTCTAAAGCATTGTTTTTTATTCTAAAGGGAACAACCGAGCAGACGGTCTACCTGAGGAAGGCAGTCGCCCATGGATATCCGCAACATAAGACGTGGTGCGGATGTGTCACCACCCTTGATTTGGGAAAAGGGGGAGGAAATGTGGGAAAGGGAGGGAAAAGGGAAGCGGTAGGAAAGGATGGAAAAAGGGAAAGGGAAACCGGTTTTCTCACTCATCGAGTCAGCCCACGTTCGAGCAGCAGTCACTTGACCACCTCATGAAGATTAAGTTTAAGATTATTTAGGTATAAATATGTAAATTACCTAAAGTTAAAAGGGAGGTTACTCCCAGAGTAACCCTAGCAGGGATGGCTTCCGGCTTAATCCAGAAAGATATCCAGGACATCACTACGATGAGCGCTGACGGTATGTACGTGTGGAACAGATGGTAGCCAAGACGTCGGCGTAAGTTGAAAACTACCGCCAGACATGTGAAGTTACCTGGAAGATTGTTGAAAATTATTGAGCATTCTCTTCATCATTATATGAAAGAAATTTATAGTATATATCTTTCCTTGCAAAATAAATTTTTATAAATAAATTGACAAAAATATAGTTTTTAAGTATTGAGACAAGATTTTTGTTTGATTGGTTAGCTTTTGGTTATTAATCTAATAAAAAACTTGAAACTATAAAGCCTTTGTGTATTAAATGCTTCTTAAAACACCATCCAATAAAAACATAAAAGACTAATATTAAATCCTGCAGATGTAAATCTATCAATTTATTTATTTTCATTGATCAACCATTAAATGTATAGTCTAGTCTTTAGTAACTATCTCTATCAATTATTTGCTTTCTAATTTATATAATTTTTATTGCAACGTCAATATATCATATGTATGTCAAGATAATATATTTAATGTCCTATAATCCGTTATTTTCAATAAACCAATAACATCCATAAGCAATATTTCATGAAAGAACTGCTAACGATACTTATTCTTGAGTCCGGTTAGTAAAAAACCTATCGTTGCAAATATGACTTAAACGTTTCAATAATAAAATGCTTTTTTGCAAGTTACTTTAGTTCTTACCTGTGGAGTACTCAATGGTGCAGTCGGAGGTAAAATTGTTGGCTATGTCTAGTTGAGGGAGTTCGATGTCTGGATTTACAACCAAAGGATCTGTTAGGTTCCAGATGAATACTAAGTCATGCACCGTGTGTGATACTGAAAATAATAATAACAAGATATTATATTACCAGTTTTTAATTATAGAATCAGTAATATATGTATAGCTGACCGGGCGTTTTATTCCGACCTAAAGTCCGTAAATAACCAGATATTGGAATTTACCCAGTTTTTTTTCTTTTTCGATCGACATAAATTAAAAATCCTATGTCCTAAGCTATCTCTCCGCTAATTTTCAACTACATGCCAACAACCATTCTTCAGTTATAAATAGAGTAACTAACACTTCTTTTCTTTAAATAAAGATTTTATGAACCACAAAAAAATATAACCATCATCGAAATTTACCAAAAAAATCGTCTTATTTTTCACAAAAGTACCTAACGTCTTCCTAAAATATATGATAAATGTAATTCATAATGTATAAATAAAGTAAATAATCATTAAGGTCGTACTTACAACTCTCTATCATCATAGAACAACTTTGAGTGTCGTGAGGATATGACTCAAACTTCATAGCACAGGATAGCACTAATGTCAACCTGAAATGGGATAGAATTTAAAATTAGGTGACTTGGAAATGATTGAATTGAAAAGGACAAAAAGATTTCATTGCCACAAAAAGGATTCTTCTTAAGAATATCAAAATTACAGCTTTATTTTATTCATAACTTTGAAATCTCTTAGTTGGTCTTTATATTTGAAACAACTAACCAATGTCATTTCATTTTTGTTACAAATGCGATGTTGAATGTTTTGTTATAAGTATTATTCTCATGAAAGTGATAATAGTATCTTAATGGGAATAGAATATATTAAAAGTAGAAGTAAAACTTACTTGGACATATAAAGTAAGGTTTTGTCATGATACAGCCAGAGATAATGGTTTGGTATGCTCATTTCGTGGAAGGTCACTTTCTTGGCGTTCTTAAAGAAGCAATCCGGCCTCCAGATCTTATTCAACCAGTCGACATCAAGGATGCGGTATTCTTCGTGCATGTTCTCAGGAAGTCGAAGACGAGGATCACGCCAGGATTGAGCCAGAAAAATATCTGCCACGTACGTCTGGAAAGATGTTTAATTTATCATTTTAAATCTGCCTGTAAAGAATAATAGATCCCTACTTGCCTCTTCACCTGCAGATATGAAAGGTGAAATGTGTTCTAAATATTTTGATTAAAATTTTGAACTCTAGACCCCGAATTCTTATGTATTATATTATATGTATTCTTAAATAAAAGAAAATTAGAAATATTCTTACCATACTCTCTTCATTGATTGAATCCAAGGATAGTACAGTCACGTGGAAGTATACTATGGTAGGCTGTCCCAAAAGTTTTGGAGCCCTATTCTTATCGTAGTACTTAGCTTTAACTGGAAGTATATCACGTAGAGACAAACTGGTCTCAGATTTCACCTCCATTTCTTGATAGGAAGCATTGGTGCTGAAAAAAAGTCTTTATTCTATAGTCCATAAACATAGCATGATTGAAATTAATGTTCAGTATTTGTTTATTATGTTAAATTAAAATTTAATTTCTAAAATCACTAGAAATTGTAATATATGCAATTGGTCTACATTGAACATGCCAAAAAATAGATGATAACTATTTATACAGTTATAAAGAAGAAGTTGTTTTAAGAAATTAGTAGAGAAACTTACAGAAAACTAACAGCATGCACTCGACTACCATTTGTCACACTACACAATAAAATACACGACAAAATGATCAACAGTTTCCACATTTTGTTTTTTTTTATAACTAAGTTCCTTTATCACTTAATATCTTCTAATCACTGAATCGTTCGGCCAAATCAATGTCACCTTCCTATTTCCATATTGCATTCAATTCTTTAAGTTGTCCTGCATCTTACTATGTTAAGACTATATGACCTTTCCTTCTGTAATCTTTTTAAAGTAGTTATCTAACGTAATAAACGCCCTAACACGTGTTTTCGCTGTGCTGATTCAATTACATATACTAGCATGTTAAATTTTCTATGTGCTTTCTTCATATATTCTAGAATGTCCCTTTTGTTCCTATCATACTTAATATAGGTTTAAAATAGGAAAGACCTAGGATAGATAGGAATAATCAATAAAATTTTCATCGAACATTAGGGTTAATTTTAATTTAAAAAAGCCAAAACTTAAAGCTGCATGAAAATGTATGCCATGTTATTTTTAATATATGGATTAAAATTTGATTTTATGAAATTTGATCACGTTTACACAATTCTCCTGTTCTCAATTTATTGCAATCAGAACTTTTAACAATGGCTTTGAATAAAGGAAGTTCTGTTCCTTTAATACAAGTTGGCTTTGTTAAAAAAAAACACCTAATATTTTTTTTTACAAACTTCAATATCATCGTTATCACTTCAGCCAGATGAGGTCCGCTGCTGGACATAGGCCAAACTGGACTAACTTTAATATGAAATAAAATATTATATCGATAACAACATTAAAATTTTCAGCAGAAGTAAATTAACCATAATGCCTACCAGGATCTATCAAATCCATATTAGTATTTAGTTCAGTCCTTTACTTATTATAAATTAGGCAACATTTATCTTTATAAGGGTTTTATATCACAAAATATTTCACTTTATACTTAGATATAAAACTACAGCATCATTTAATTTAGCTGTCTGAGGGATCTCCATTCATATGGCCAGTAATAACAGCAGCTTTAAAGCCTATTCAACAATATAATTCACGTATGTAGACAATATTAAACAATAATAAACTTGATATTTTACCACAAAACAATACCTAACAAACTTCAATTAATAGAATTGAATAATATGGACGTGAAGCACTCAATAATAATAAATATTTTTGACACAGAAAAAACAATAACTCAATAAAACAATAGCCATATAAATGCAACTTTCGTTTAACTAACGTAATTCATATTAAAAACGAAACGTTTTGTCAAATTAAAGCGTTTTAAGCCCGTTGATGCGATTTCACACTTCAGTGCACCACTAATGGAAGGTGATTATTTAATTATACTGTTAGTTAAAATATCTTTAATATAAGAGTGAAAATAAATGTCTACCTGCTATAGACTAGAACTTGTGAGGCTTCGTTGCCTAGACAATTAAATACTGTGTGGATATCGTTATAAAAACTAAAGAATATTCTACGGTTTGACTATTTCATGTATATATTAACTATTATTAATATAACAAACAAAATTAATTAATTTTACGTCTATCAATCTAATACTGATAAAACTATAAGGCTATGTTGTTCACATGCGATAGTCCAAAACTATTTTAAAATCAGCAATTTTTATCATAGTAAGAATATAATCAATTACGTCTATATATAAATCATTAATTTATAATGTTTCTGGAACTTAATCCACATCACTTCATATTCAATAAATTATAACACTTTAAAAATAAAAACGCGACGCGGCATCGCTGAAACGCTACGACAGACTGAATTTTCAGTTCGCGATTTAAGTTTCATATGTGGTCCAAGTGACAAGCGATACGCTACTGACATATTACGTCATAATAAATGTATGGAATTTAATAAATTGTAGTCTAAATCCTTTTTAATATCCTTTTTAATATAAATGCATCCTCACTGAATAAAAGTTTACGATTTTATTTAAAAACACGAATATTAATCTGAATTAAAGATTATTAACCCGCGAAGTAAAAGAGGGTAGTCATAAGTTTTACGTCAAAGTCTATGTGTATGTTTGTAGCTCTCAAATGGATCGAACGATTTCGATGCGGTTTTTTCATTTGAAAGCCGTGAGGTAATTTATTTTGCTGTAGTCTCTAAATGTGTTTGTTTAATATCGGTCCAGCAATGTAAAAGTAGTAGCTCTTTTCAAAATATTAATGTAAAATGTAATATATTTTTAATTATTATTATTCGATTAAGACCTTCAAGAGTACATTATGTAATAGTTAAATGACAGTTAGGGGATTTTTAAATTGTAATAAATATAAGTTTTTAAGTTCTAAGACAATATGCCTTTGACAACCGTGTTTTTGAAAGACTTCCATTATCTCTATACATTAATTGAGAATGTTACTGGTGATTTCAATGGCGACTAACATCAAAATAAAAACACGTTTGTAACATTACGTTACCCTCTAACTACACATGATAAACAATTGTCATCATAGTCTTAAAACAGTAAATATCGTCTTTCCAAGGTTTTTTATCAAACAGCCAACATGTTTAAAAGTAAAGCGTTACACTTTTTTTTGTTTTTATATACATAAAATGTAGAAAATTTACCAGTAAATATTGAGGTTCAGTAAATTAGACATATTTAATAAATATAATAAAAATCAATTGTTCTATAAAATCATAGTAAGGTATCGACACATTTCGATAGTAACATAACAGGATTAACGGTGACAAGACCTTGGCCTGGCTGTGCGGCCCTCCTTTATCATTGAAAATGGTTTACAACTAAGTAGCGATGTCCTTAAGATATAGAATTAATTTTAATTTGCACGCCATTATTAGTATGTGAATTAAAATAAACAGTATATACTTTAAAGGTAATATTTACAAAAAGCAAAATATTATTTATTTATCTTGTCATACTTAATTACCGATTTTGAGGAAAACTATTCGAGTTCAAATTAATAAAAAACCAATTAAATATACATCATAAAACCGTAAAAAAAAAAAATAAGAAGTATATATTGAATGTTGAAAGTACTTTGGATATTCACAAAGTTTTCGAATAAATATGAAGTCATTGCGTAAGTTAAATATCATTCAAGTATAATCCATACTGAAATTTTTACTCAATACCCCTAGCTTCTTAATGCCAAGACTAAAACACTTACCGGTTTTATGTTATAGTTTTTCTTCTATATTTAGTCGTATAACACATAAAACATTTCAAATATAACTAGTTTTTTCAGTCAGTTACTTTTTAAGGGCACTTCTCAAAATATGATATGTAGTTTGAATTACATGTAATTGTTACACTAAATTTCGGTTTTAAATGTAGTTTTACAGCTACATTATATATATTCTAGATTTTTCCGCTACGTTGGAATTAAGTTTAAAGGGAAATGAATGAAGGGTTTAAAATATACAAGAAACTTTCGACAGCGTCATCTAGCAGTGACAACGTGAATTATATGAAAATTGAATATTACATATCTTTAATTGCACCTTTCCTATTTAAGTCTCATTAAATTCCATTCAGCAGTTTTTGACAATTTTAAATACACAAACTATCATATTTATTATTGTAAAGAAGTAAGGAATATACAAAAATTATTTTATAAAAAATAAACTTGTGCTTTTGTATTAATATATATTTATTTATTCATTTATAGTAATACAGAGGACCCCACTTTTATTACTCTAATCTAGAAAATAGGCTTAGCCATTTTATATACAAAAAGGGTCATATATGTGAAACATAATTCTTATATATATTTATATGATAAGTCTTAATTACTCTTCTTTCCTGTACCATAAATTCTTTGACATAGATTATAAAACTTCCAATTGTTTAATTCTTCTGGATTTTCCTTAACCATGCTTCTATATTGTGATCTTATTTCTAGCATTTTCTTTGAACAGACAAGTGGACTTTTCTTCAATATATCAGACGCCTCCATCCAAAGATAGCTTCTGACGAATTTTGGGTTTTTAAATTTGTCTAAATGTGCCAAATACCAAGTCAAAAGACGTTCAATTTCCAAATCAGACCAAATTTGTCCTTCATTTTCATCATCTTTGACTGTACTTAAATCTTTATTAACTTCTTTCAACGTATTTTCCTTTGCAATAATAGCTTGAACAACTTCACGGAACGGTGAATCAATATTATCATGATTCTGCTTCATATAATTTATTTTACTATACACATCTGTCACCGATTCAGATATATATTTGGCAAGTTCGATCCATAGATATCGTTTTTCGAATTTAGGACTCACAAAATCTTCTAGATTTTGCATATAGTAATTTAAGGCATTTAGAACTTTTTCTTCAGACATTGGTACATCATTGTAAACAGTTATGTCATCTAATGATTTAATTTTATTTGATTTAGCGAATCTAGGTTTAATAGCCAAGATTTTTTCTATTATAGCATTGTAGGGTGTTATAATATTTTTTTCTTTGTCTATATTGTATTGATTCTTCAGTTTCATGTACATTTTCTTGCAGGATACTGGTGTTTTGGCTTCTAACTGTGAAGCAATTTCCGTCCACATATCTTTTGTATTAATTTCTCTTTCCTTATTCGATCTTAAATATTTCAGATATAATATTAATAAACGTCTCTTGCTTTTTCTATTCCATACTGTAATATTTTTCCTAACTCCAGTTGCCTCTGCGTTGTCTTCTGTTGAATTTTTCTCGTCTTGTATTATAATCTGAGCGTTATTAATATCATCTCCTTCGGGTACAACTATTATGCATTGGAAGTCATCGTCTGAAACAAATAATTTATTTTAATTCACAGAATCTATAGAGGAAATACAATTTTTACTAAAGTTATTGGTAATATTATAGTTAATGTTAATGTAAGCATGTGTATTTATACATTTGTTGGTTGTACGTGCTATAACTATGTAGTTGCTTGCACTTCATGGGGACAATAAGCTTTGCAGATCCTACATATATAACATTGAAACCTACATTATTATATTCTTACTGACATTGTATTTATTTATAATTCATTCGATATGTGATGTGTTAAAAATGCCATCTATCTATCTATATGAAGATACTATTTCTATGTGTGTATAAATACCTATGCATATGTTTTAATTTCAGAGACAAAAATTCTCGCAATCGGTTTCCCTTTACGAAGTCATCAAAATAAATTAAATACCGTTTAATAATTAGTTTAAATAAATCAAATACCGTCGTACAATCTATTATAAATTTGTGCACGCCACTGATTATAAATACACAATTATATAGAAAAATTTCCAGTAAATAGCAGTTAAAATAAACTAGTTCATATTCATAGTCTTAAATTATGTACTATAAGCAGTATCAATAGTAGTAATAATAAAATAATATGCATACCTTCCTGAATTTCCGTCTTAACGTCAAAGGCAGTTGTTTCTTCAAAATCCATTTCTTCCAAGACCTCAATATTTTCCGCACCGTTTTGATATATCTCATCGATCATATTGAAATACTTCCAAGAAACTTTAACATCTGGATTCCTTGATTTCATTGTCTTAAGTTTCCTATAGGATTTTCTTAATTCTAGAAATTTATCACAACAACTACCCTCAGTTCTGCCCATTTCCTGCGCTACTTGGACCCATCTGGATTTATCTTCGATATTATCAACCAAATCATGATAGTTTCTTGAGAAATAGTTAATCAATTGCTTTATTTCCTTCGCCGACCAATCTTCACCATCCTCAGATTCTAGTTTTCCGTTCTTTAACTTGGACTTTATAGCTCTATATCCGAAAACTTTCTTGCATAAAGTGTAATATGGCCATAATATTGGCATTTCGGGTTTATTTATTTCACGTTGAACGTAACCTATATAAACTTGTTTGAAGTTACGAAATCTATGGGCACATTCTGTAGCTGAGAGGCCGATTTGTTTTGCCAATATTTCCCATAATGCGAGTTTTTTTTGTTGGGATGATGAAAATTTATCTTTGTTCTTCAAATAGTACTCTAATATTTTAAAGGCTTTCGTGTCACCGTTTCTTTTCTTGGAACGTTTTGTGAATCCTCTTTCGTCGTACGATTCTTCATCGTCTGTGCCATCCATAGCAAAATTTTCGTAATCCCCTTTTATTGTTATTTTTTTAACTGGAATACAAATGAACAGTTAAGTAAGATTATTTTACATTCAAATCTTTTAAATACGCAAATAGTAAGGAATTCTCAGTTTTAACACATATGTATTTTTTAAACAGGAATACGAATATTTCATTCAAAAACAACTTAAATAATTAAACTTAAACTTAAATAATATGAACTTTCAGTTACTGTCTGCTAATGTAGGAAAAGCAATTGTTTATCAGTAACCACATTAATGATGTACTGGATAAAGGCTTGCAAAAAATTATTAATAAATTGTATTAATCAACAGAACATTATAAAACCTTCGTTTTAATGGCTACTTACTGTATTATCAGAAGGATTTAAAATTTATGTAAGTAGTTAAGACTAACGAGATTATCTATGGCAATGTAGTTATTATTCAACTTACCTCCAACTTTTCCGTTACTAGTATTATTGCTAAGTTCTTTTGTTTTTTCATAGCCATCGAGCAAGTTAGTATCCATTCCATAGTCAAATATTCTATCAAACAGATCTATGTATCTCCAATCTATTTGCATATCAGAATTTTCCTTCTTATCTTCTAATATACTTTTATAAAGCGTTTTCAATGAATCCCACTGTTTCATACATGATTGTACAGTTCTCTCGATTTTCTTAGATATAGTCGCCCAACAAACATAGTAACATATGAGATCTTTTAACATATTTATATTTTCATACAAATATTCAACCAATTCATCAATTTGCTCAGTTTTCCATATATCTGAAGAATCCGACCTTTTCGCTGGCTGTTCTAATTCGATCAATGTCTCTTTTGCGATTATATTGTCAAATATAATGGCCATTGGCACTCTATTTGTCATATCATATACCCTTTCTAGAAGTAAATTGAAATGTTGGTTCTTTAACTCGTTGTATTTATCCTTGCAAACATCTGGTTTTCTATTGAGTAATCTACCAACTTCTTGCCATAGAAATTGGTTTGGTATGGTCGAATCTTGAAATTCTTGGAAGCAATCGTAATAATATTTGACAAGAAAAGTTTTTTCTGTATCACTCCACGTATCTTCTTGGAGTTCAGTATCTTGGCTGTCGTCATCTTCATTACTGGGAAGAAATTTCTTCTGAAACTCCTCATCGTCACAGAAAATGTGATCAAAATATTTCATATACGGCCAATGAATATTTTCAGGGCCGCTCTCTTTCTTTTTATAAAGCATCCTGACATAATGCTGTTTGAAATTAAGAAATCTTTTGTGCCAATATTCAACATCGTCTTCACCCATTTCTAATGCTATCGTTTCCCACAAACCTCTCGGCATATGATTATTCCTCTTGAATGTTTTCTTATGCTTTATATAAAGTTTGAGCATGGCTTCAACTTTTTCATCAACATCTTTTCCTTGGCCGCTATTAACTTTCTTCACCACTAAGATACCATCTTGATTGACAACATTCTGTACGGGCATGTTAATAATCACTTTATTTGGCTCGGAATCATTTGTTACAGTTTCAAAGCTATCTTCATAGAATGCTTGGTGACATAGATCATAATACGGCCAAGTGACGATATTCCCTTTCTGTTTCTCTAAACATAGTTGTATGAACTGTTGTTTGAGCATTCTTAATTTAACTTCACATGAAACCGGATTCTTGCCTGTGAGTATAGTTCTGCAAGCTACAGCCCACAAATGTTTTTTCTTTGTTGTCCCACTAAGGAATGTTTCTTTATTATCAATATAGAAGACTATAAGTCGTTTTATTTCTTCATTCAGCCAAGTTTCTTTAGCTACTTCCTCAGCGGCTTGTGCGATATCCAGTTCGTCAGCAGACTCTCCTTCTCCGTTGTCTTCTATCACATATTTTGTTTCCGGCAGCATGTGCATAACATTCCCATTTTCTTGGTCAAATGTCCCAGCATCTGCTTCTTCATTTTCTGTAAACATAAAACAAAATTTTTGTAATATAATGTTTTATGTGATGTTTTACATAGCACAAATATTATTTAAGGATTCCTTCTACTTTTGGGTATTGAAATAAACTGTCTAATCAGTGATTTTTGGTAGGGTCTGATAACTTTGACAAAGAAAAATAATTTCTATTTTAATAAATCAAAGCTATAAGGGAGTGAATGAAGAACAAAAACAAATAATTCCTGTTGTTTTAATTATAAGTTATTCATAGATTTAATTAAATTTCATAAGAAACAATAATATACTTCTATACATATAAATTATAAACTCTTCAAGAAAATAGATATATTTTAAATCATAGGATGATCATATGTAGAACTGGTATAAATTAAGTAATGATTATATGTAATTAATCAATAATAGAGGAACTTTCTTAAATTGAAATTTTATTTACACTGTGTATTCAGGTCATAAACATCTTAATTGAACTCATTTAATCACTTAACTACAATATCTTTCTATTTCTTGTAAGATCTCATCTGATAATGTTTTAAAAGGTCTAAACATGCATTAGAATTATGTTTGTTTACAATAATATTACAAAATTTTATAACAAACTTTTAACCTTCTAAGATATCAAAAGAAACCATCGAATCACTTAAGTTTATATCTCACCATCAACATAAAATAGTAATATGTCTCCATTTGGTTGCACCTCAGTTTTAACCACGATTTGCTCCATTTTATACTAAAATACCTCAAACTTATGTTTCTAAACAAAATACGCAAAAACTTTATAATTCATACATTTCACCTCGTCCATTCAAGGTCCAATAACACTGAAATACAAAAAAACAATTAATGAAAGTTTTCTTAAAGTATATTGATAAAACTGTACTGTAAAATAAAATTTATAACCATGTATATTTTTTAGAATTGTTTGATAAATTTTGACATTCGCGGCAAAACGATCGGAAATCTCAAAATTTGAAATACTCTTTTTAAGCGCAGCAATGCTTCGATCATGTTATATTATTCTATCCGCCATTTTATGAATGCGTGAATTGTCAATCTCAGTTTGACACACCGGTATTGTTTAGACGTGGAATTTGATAAACAGATATAATCTGTTTCTTGTATTTGTATATGAAAATTAATATAGCCTGTATTAGAAAGTCTTCTTCATAATAGATTGCCAGCAAATTAATGAATATTGTAACTAACATAACCCGTAGGGTTTGTTAAGACGGATAATAATATCATTATAATTAAAAAAAACACATGTGTGCGTTTCAAGACGCTGGATAGAAGTAATAACATAAAATAATCTAAGCTGAAGTATTTAAAATTGAAATTGTAGAAATTGAGAAAAGCTTAGGTTATTAATTAAATTGTATGAAAAATAATTTGATAATATGAGAAAGATTATTTGTTCAAAAAAAGTTTAAGGATTAAATAATATTTTAATTACTAGTATAGTGCGTTTGATTTAAGCTGAGCTTTGCATTTGTGTGAGTGCACACGGATAGTGTAGATGAGATGAAAAACTTTTGAATGTCACATTTTTTTCTAGTTTTTAACCGGTTTATTCTGCTTTTACTTCTCCCCGCACCTTCCTCACTTCACCCTTTGTACTGATAGCAACGTCAAATGTTGAAAACACAATGTCAAGAGAAGAAAAATTTATATTGTTTTTTCAAAATTTTTATTACTTAATAATTTTTTTTAATAGTATTTCAATTTGGCCTTTTACAAGTTTTGCTTATTTCATTTTTAATGTAGAATAGATCTAGTACTTATGTATATATTTGAATGATAATAAAATTGAATTCTAAAAGTTTGTTGTCTAACTCTATTTTTACTTTCACTCACACAAATGCAAAGCTCAGCTTAAGTCTAACGGACTATAACGGTTCTGGAATATGTAGAATAAAATTTTACACATGTACTTCGTCTTCATGGCTACATATAATAAGCAACGAAAATTTTACATTGTATGTCATCTAAAAATCTTGGATAGACTGCACTAAGTACCTACAGTTCCAGGGTTCGTTGTGGCTACTTCTGGTTTCTTTAATCATTTCAAATTGTAATTTAGACTTTATATAAAAATTATAGCTTGATCAGAAGAAAACTTAAATCCAAACTCCTGTAAAAATTTAAGAAATTTTATAATAATTTTTTTACTATTCCAAGCATAACCATACTATGTATAAATATAAGCTATTTATTAATAAATTGCATAATTCTTGAAATACTTTTGCCATATTCGAGTAAAACGCCTGCCGTTTGATTGACAGAAAGGGTAACCAGACTTAATGACTCCGTAACGCGTTACGTTACGAAGGAGTTACGGTCCAATAAGAAATTATTACTTCAATACCTATTCAATATGCTAGTGGCGACACCTACTTAATTCTTTTAGAATCTTATCAAAATTTAAAGTCAATTAATATGAAATACAAAAATATAATTATATCAAATAATTAATATGAATTGGCATACTTATATTATAAGGAGGGAGTAAATAAAACTAAAATATATGTTTTTTAAAACATAAATTTAATAAACTAACACATTTAATATACCATTGATAAAAATAAAAGGTGCACAAAAATAAAGTTTTTAAATGTTTATGTAAAAACAATGAAAATAATTATATTACTATCAATGTATACTTAATAAAAATCATTTTTATTTCACTACTATATGTATGGATACAACTACATAATTAAATAGAAAATTACTGAGATATGTATCATAAAAATTTCAATTTATACTCTGTTATAAATAATAAAAACTGTTTTTACTTAAATTGACTGTATCTAACATATGTAAGTAGTATCTATATATTTCAATACAAACACATAGTATATAATATATATGTATATATCTTAAGACTAGTATTAAATTACTGGTTACATGAATGACTAGTTCTATTCATAATCAACATATGCGAATGTTTTATATAATTATTTATTTAATACTGTATTTATTCAGATGTTAGAGAAATTTTATTATGTTATAATTTTTTTCCTAACAGATCATTTTACAATGATACCAAATCTAAAGGCACGATCAATACATGGATATTGAATTAATTGTATTGTTTTTTTATTTCTAAATATTTATTTTTCTATGTACTTTATGTTTTTGAAAGAAAAACTTAATTTAATATGATGGCACTAAATATATCTTATACAAAGCAGTACTCTTAAAATTCATGACTTATGTATGTTGACAATTTCTTGTTCTTGTGATAGTAAAATTTTACTAATATATTGATGACTTTTTTTGATGATCATTGATTGTTATTGTCAATAATTGGAAATATTTACCTTATATAACATGAATAACTTCAAGAGTTTTAAATAATATGAGATATACATTTTAGTCCTAAATCTAAGTAAATTTTGAGATTACTACTAAGAAAAAGCATATGCCATCCTTTTTGTTTAACATTGAGATGAAAGGGATAGATATAAATGAACATTTAAAATATCACTAACATCTAATATATAGACACAAAAAGCGCTTAAAGCATTCCACATATATGTTAATACAATAATGATATTGTATACAGCCTATAAAAACA
The DNA here is from genome assembly GCA_916720795.1 of Danaus chrysippus. Classification (NCBI taxonomy): domain Eukaryota; kingdom Metazoa; phylum Arthropoda; class Insecta; order Lepidoptera; family Nymphalidae; genus Danaus; species Danaus chrysippus. The sequence goes on along the minus strand of CAKASE010000064.1, from coordinate 3,553,683 downwards.
TTAAAAATACTATTATATCACACAAATATATCTATAATATAAGTAAATGTGACTCGGTTAAAAATAGGTTAATGTTGTTGTTAAAAACTTAGGAAAATAATATTAAACGACCAGCGCCCTCTGTGTGATAAAATGTTACTTTAATATTCATCTGCGGTGCCTGCCGCATATATTAGTCACATTTACTTTAACAAATAAAAACTGTATGTGATGGAAGGCATTAACATCATATTTTTTTACCGTTGGTCCGTAAAACTTTTTTTAAATTACAAAACAGAAAGAAATAATATATATATTTGACATCAAACATGGATCTCATTTTAAACGACAGATTATATTATTTTGTTGTTGTAATTTGTACATATTTATGACTTTATAGTTTATAGCAATAAGTACGTGTTGAAAATATAAACATTTTAGATAACGATTATATAATGAGAGACACTATATAGAAAACTTAATAAGATAATATAACTTATGGATATTAAATATAACAAAATATTGTTTATAATTCATCCCGGTCTGTGCGTTTGAATTTATACATTATAAATTTCAGAAGCTATCATTTAAAATATTAATTACAAGCTACAATACCCGTTTAACACCGCATAGCGTTCTCAATTATAAGAAAAAAAAAAGCAAAACAGTTTGGCACTTCATACTATATGTTGATTAAAATTAAATAGTATATTTAAAGCAACATTATATAAAGACATTTTTTTTTTCAATAAAACCTCTTTTTTAAATGAACTCCTTATAGACGGATCACCCTTTACCATACCTCGCATTTATGTTTCGGGTTCATTTTACTTCCTACGGGACAATTGAATTCTTCAGAGAATTCTCGAAGGTTCGATATTGGTCCGATAACTCTGTATTTCGCCACTGTGTGATCGTCCTTTTCGATTTGCATTTTCGTTGATTCCTTTGTCATTGCTGAACACCATACCTATAAAGTAATTAATTATAATATAACTATTTTTTTTTCTTTTATGTGACATTGGCAGTATATTCTGTGCAAGTGGATATAACAATGGCATAAATTTATGAATATTTTGACGAAATACTTGCATAATTACTGATTTCTGTGTGATATAAGATTGTTTTATTATTATTTAATTATAATATATCAAAAAATAGTAAATTCGTTTTATAAACATTAAATATAACTGGCCATATCTTGACAAAAATGACATAAAAAAAATGATAGTGACAAGTGACAGTTATAAGTATGAATATTTAATATTATTTTTTAGACATACCTGAGCAAAAGATATGAAGAATAATTGTCTGTGGTTGTACTTCAAACCAGGTAGAGTGAGGTTAACTTTGGCGTTTTTACTGTACTCCTTATAAGCGTGGAACGATGCCTTTAAGCCTCCGTTATCTGCTATATTCTCGCCTGTTTGACAGAATTATTAAATAATATTGTATTTTTTCTATAGATTTTATGAGAAATACTCTTTTTTAGAGATATATAATAGAGAGTAATATTTAAAACAAAACATTTCTCTCTACTTTTAAACGAACATGAAGGTACTAAACCAAAATTAATATCAACTTTTTATATGAATGGTTAAAGGAAAATAAGATAAGGAATACACATATCTATGTTAAATTTAAATAAGTACATATACTATGACAATGAACGAGTGAATATATGTTCATCATATGGCAATCTTATAAACACGAAAAGGTAAAATATATGTAGGTATATCTCTAAAGTAAACACCATTTAGTGTTTACAAGATACTGAGAACATTTTAGTTCAATATACTTAAAAAAATACCCATAATTAATCGATCTTATATAGAAAAAATTGCCGACACAAGTTCACCATTAACTGCTTATATATTTCGTGTATTAATTATATATGTTGAAATGAATAATCACCGAGAGTTTGTTTTCCATTCAAATGCTGGCCTTCAATCTCGTACGTTGAATACTGTTTCTGAATACATTGAGTCCTTTGCTTGAAACGTGCTATGGTAGCGTTATTCCACCAACGGTTCAAATTGCCAAATCTGAAGTAAAAAATATTAAAAATTATTGATGTAATATAAAGAATTAATTGAATTTTTTCCTGCCCTGTTCACAATTTATGTAAGGTCGGCACAACATGTTCTTCTTTCACAGAACATGTTGTGAATAGTTTTAGCTAATTGTTTTTACGTCCGGCCGCCTGCCTGACATCAACCCTCTTTGGGAATGCATTAATTGGTGATGTCTAAATACTCTTAGAAAGTACATATGACTCGGAAAAATTACATTGGTACTTGCAAGGATCGTACCCGCGCCCTCATGCATGAGAGGCGGGCCTTTTAACCACTAGGCCACCACTGACTAATATAATGTAGCATATATATGGCAGTTATATCTAGTGGAATTAATTTTGTATATAATTGTCTGTTATTTCAGAAGAGAGCAGCGTATGTTTATCAAGTTCGTGTATTTACACAGCCAGCGAATTAATAATTATTAATTAATGAGTATATAATTAAATCTCACCTATCATATTCACGTCCTTGGTCATCAAACGCGTGTGTCAGTTCGTGGCCCATTACAACGCCCATTGCTCCGTAGTTCACGCTCTTGGGATTGTCTCCATCATAGAAGGGTAGTTGTAGAATACCAGCTGGAAATACTATCTGGTTTTTGGTGGGCGTGTAATACGCGTTCACAGTGGATGGTGTCATACCTGATGAAGTCAAGGAAAAATTTATAAAGAAATTTATAAGGAATGGACGGTGTTATGTATGATGAAGACAAAAAAAAATATATAAAGAATTTTATGTATGACTTTGAAAAGGAAATTATTGAATGAAGAATTTGAGGCAACGTAATCTAATATCATATGTGTATTATTTATGCCTACTTCGATATAAAAATGTTTTGTAATATGGATTTCTAAATTTATGAGAAAAATGTCTTTTTTATTATACATACATCATACTGAATTAGATCTATTTTTTTTTATTTCATGTAAAAATTATATTATTTTTAAACATAGTTTTATTTCAATGCAAACACGTAAAAACTTTATGCTTAAGATTAAATATTATTAATATTTTAATGATCAACCATCTGATATTAATTTCCATTATCTTATTATATATCTATATACATGGTGTTTGTGAAAGAACAGATCTTATTGCTGAATAAGACACATCTATTAAGTCCCTTATTAACAATTTAGAGTCTAATAACTTACCCCATTTAGTTTTATTGACTGGTTTATCCAATTTCCTCAGATCATGTTTCAAGCTGTACGTATTGAAAGCAATGTTGTTCTCGAAGTATTTATTCGGTCTCACGTCTAACTCCTCGTATTGTTTATCCAGTTCGTCTTTATTCAGTATGTAGTCTGGAAAACCTGGAATTTAAGAGTTTAAACATTAATGGATTTCATTCAAATATGGGTCGTAATATCAGTGGTGTAAAACATAATTTACAATGATAAGGTGTATGAAAGCAATTAACAAAGTACAATAAATGCTTACTAGGAAATTTAAGATCGATCAAATTTATAAAATCCATCAAAGAATATTACAAATTCTAACGTCTTTTAATCAAGTACGAATCCTACGTTTGTTTCATTTATCTAAATATTTGTATAATTTCCAAATTATAGCATACGGGACTTCGTAATGGGCGGTAGTTTTATATTCATTTCAAAGTAAATAATGTTTATATAATAAATTAAGTATTTAGTTAAAATATTTGCTTATATTAGCTGTTATCCGTGACTCCGTCTGTTTAATTAAAACAATACATTGGATAAATTTGTAAGTGCCACTTGCGTAACGCTTCCACTCGATCCTGATAACGATTCATTTCGCGTTGTGACTCAGGGTCTAGATAAAAAGTTTCTTAAGTTACTCCTTTTTACATCAATTATCTGCCAGTAAAATTGTCACCAAAATATGTCCAGCCATTTCAAAGAGTAGCCGGAACAAACAAACAGACAAATTTTGTTAAAAGTGTAGTTTTAGTGTAACATGTTTTTAGAGAGAAGAAATGCACGTAGCTGTTTTTATTAACTACTAACAAAAAATTAACACTATCATAAAAGTGATTTTGGATGAAAATAGTTTCGAAGAACTACGCTTTATATTCTAATATATACTTTAATAGTAAATGGAGGACAGTGGAGGTGAGCGTATAACGCGCGTTAGTTAAGGTGTCCCTTAAACCTACACCTGGGTCACAAGTCCCAGTCACTGTTGAAGCTCCTCTCACTACAACGATGGACCCGACACACGCACCGTGAATCCAGTGAATGCTAAGAGGTTTGGTCTTAATTAATGAATAAGTGTTATATGATTCCAGTACCTATCATATCAGTGATAGCGTCGGCCTTAATCTCCGCAGCATCCCTGGTCTCCTGGTCCATCCAGATGAGGTTCTTCAGATTCTTCTTGAATGCCGCCCGTATGTTGTCTATCATTATCTCGCCCTGAGTTTTCGCTTCTCCGTGGAAAACTTCGCGCACGAACATCGCACCGACAGCGAAACCTGTATAAAGTTATATAAATGTTATGTATTAGTTATGCTTGCTCGGTATTGTTAAATAATAATATGATGTCAAGTATAATGTAGGTAGATTACTTTATAATATTAGTTGCTGTCATTCAGTTTGCTCCTTAGCACAATACATACATGACAAAGTTAATATCGTTTTATTGAATACTACAATAAACTATTACATATTGATAGTATATATAAATGATGAATTTTATCATGTCATCAACAAAATTGATTTTAAATTTCTTTTTTTATTTCATAAAGCATAAATTTGAAATTACTATTGTTAACGTACTAAGTATTTTTATGACGTTTTGGATAAGCATCAAGGATCGTTTTTTTATTTATTTTTAAAAAAGTATAACCAATTTCGGTGACGTTTTGTATTCATACGAATGGCATTAAGTTACGTGAGAAGAATAAGTTTTTTTGGATTTACCAAAAAAGTATTTTCTCATAAAAAAAAGATATATAGAAAAGAACTAATATAGCTTCATATGTAGTCTACAAGCTTAGAACATTTTAGTGGCTTGCCTTTGGCTATAGCTTAGAACATTTTAGTGGACTACGATCAAATTAATTTATTATATTAATACTTAAACATTATTATCTCACCAACAGCGTTGTTAGTATCAGTGACACAGTATCTCCAAGACTCCTCGGTCCCTTCAGATCCAAACAACGCTTTCCTCAATATTTTGGTCGCGTCACGGAAAGATTTGGACAAATACGACGATAACGAACGTGACACTTGCCACATCATGTAACTCGTTAGAGTTCTGCAATAATTTTTTTGGTGATGAATGAATGCGCTAATTTAATTCAAATATACGACCAAAATTTAATATTAAGTATAGTTCATAAAGCTTTTTAATATTCTAACTTAACTTCTATGCCCATATGGGATATAGATACGAACTTAGGTAACTCTTAAATTGGTATACGTATTAAAGTTATTTAAATACTTCAAATATTATCGTCTTATCTAATTAATTTACGTATTCTTTATATATGAGTTCAGTTAATTTTATTTATTACATTTTTTTATATAACCTTTAATATAATACATACTTCTGATCGTCTTCACTCTTGCTGTATTTTCTTACGAGTCTCGTTAGATTTCTAAAATATTCCGGCGCGTAGACAACTATTCTTTCGTTATCCGATATCTGCAATGAAGTAAATAACAATCATTAAATTAAATAAAACATGAAACGGTTAATATTAAATTGTTAAGTATTATACAAAGGAAGTTTAATTTTCTTTTATATTAAAATTTCATAAACTGTATATTATATATCTCTTAAGTATCATTATATTAAAACTATTCATCATTATCTAATAAATAAAATGCAATTAAGTTCAAGTCAAGACTTATATGATACAAAGACGGACCTAAAATCCTATTTATACATATTTTAAATGATACTAACACTCCTATTAACGAGTTTGAAAGCGTCGTTGAAGAACATCGACCAGTTCAGGAAAGGCGCCTCTCGTTGCCACTGCTTCACTGTATACGGATTGTACAATCCCTCTTCATCCCTCCTATCTTCGGATGGGATGGTAATATTAGCGAGTTCCGTTTCAAATTGTATTACTTTCGTCATCTGTGCCCTAGCTTCTGTTTCGTTAGCTCCAAGTAATGTGCATATCTTTGTCATATAATCTAGATACGCGTCAAGTACTTTCTTGTGGGCCGTAGCGTTCAGGTAATTGTCTCGTGTGGGTAGATTTAATCCGCCTTGATCTAGCTGTGAATGAAAATTGTTATTTGAGTTCACTGGAGTTTATTTAGAAGTTTTTGTCCCTGGAATAAAATAGTTTTTTTGTACAGGTAAGGGAACGTTCAAGTATTACGTAACGCAATTTGATGGGCTGGAGGGGGTGTCTCTTACAAAACGTTACGTAGCAATATTTCTAAAAAAGTTAATGAATTAAAACCCCAAACTGGCAACCCTTTTCATATACGTTGCATTATGTCGACCAGACAAACATAATCCCTCGATTGGTCTGGTCAACATTTTGAATTTGTTCTCTCAAGTTTGATAACCTCTTAATTAATATTTTAAGGGGGATACCTAGATTGCATTGTAAGTCATTTAATGTTGCTTCCGTGGTCAATATTCGTTAGTGTTTATATGTGAGTTCATAGTGTTCACACTGTGATTTCTTCAAAAGACACAGATTGGCATCAGTGATCTTATTTCATTTAGTAGATTAAAACTATAACAAACTATTACATATTTTTTTACGATTTTAAGATGAACTTGATCACTTGAGTGTTACGTAACTTTTAGGAAATGGGGGTACAGAAAAACGTTACGGTGCGTTAACGGAGGGGAGGAGGGTTAAAAATCTTCAAAAATTACGTTACGTAATACTTGAACGCTCCCTAACGTGTCTTAAATGATTTTTTTCCGGTTTTACCATTTTTTTATGGTATTTTGACCTGTCTTAATATCAAGAAAGTGGGCACTAAAATATATATTTTTAAGATACAGGTCGTCGAATGAAAGTAATATAGTATTAATTTACTTGCTAGAAATTTCTTATAACAAACGGAGAGAAGAGAAATAAAGAGTTTTGTATTCTGTATTTGCCCAGGACTGCTGGGTAACAAAAATTTTATCCTTTTCGAAATGTAAATTCCAACGTCTATAAACAATAAATGTGATAAATTATTTAAGAATTTTATTACAGATATTTTTCAGCTTACCACAATGACGTGTTTCGATGAATTTCTATCATCCTCCGTGACCGCCCAATTGAAGAATCCTCCCAGATTGTAACTGAAATTTTAATTAATCTCGAATGATTACCAAAATACTTTCTAATGTAGAAATGACGTGTTTATATTACTAAAGTAAATAGTGTTTATACAGTTGATTATTATCATACAAGAAATGAATCACAACTAACGTATTTTGAACCTCCTGTAGCAGTTTCTGTAGGTCCCATTTCTTCTGTTTTATCAGTGTACTCGATATAAGATGCCATCCTCCCAACTTCTTTATCACATTAATGAGAGGTTTCTCTCCCAATTTTTCTATAGTCTCATTTCCATCAATACATGCGTCGTAGTATATTCTCGCCTTCGTTTCAGCGCTATTCTTATCAGATACGTTAACTTTTTCTGTAATAATCAAATGTTTACTAAGAAGTTTATAGTTATAAAAATAGTAGAAGTAAATAGTATAGAAGTTAGAGCTATTTCTACAGATGCTAAGTTATATGCTAAGTTATAATTAGCCATATTACTATTTTACTTATTTCGAACTGCAATTACTTGAGTGAATTTCAGTAACACTAAATATTTCAGCATAAATACTCTTTCGATACCATTACTTTTTTTATTTCAATTTTTATTTTTTACTAGAAGACCTGGCGAACTTCGTATCGCCCTATAATCAAGAAATATCTATTACGTTTTTTTATTTATATTTTTGGAGTTTACCTGTAAGCCATAAATCACCGTGTTTTGAAGTGCGACAGAATGATTGACATATTAGTTAGTTGTCAAATCTAATGTCAAAAAAAACGTTTGTATGGGAAATAGAAAAGGGCTGTTTTTATGGTTTTCCCAGTAATGAATAAATTTTTTTCAGCTTTTATACCTTCCCTAAACCTCCACAAACATTTCAAAACTAAGATAAGATAAATCCGTTCAGCTGTTCTCGAGTTTTAGCGAGACTAAGGAACAGCAATGCATTTTTATATAGGTACTAGTTTTTGCCCGCGACTTCGTCCGCGTTAGTTTGGTCAAGAGTAATATATGTAGGTGTAGCTGACCAGTCGAACTTTATTCCGTCTTAAAGGCCATAAATAATCAGGTTTTTCCTGTTTCAATCAAACAGAATTGACATATTTGTTAGTTGTCAAATCTAATGTCAAAAAAAACGTTTGTATGGGAAATAGAAAAGGGCTGTTTTTATGGTTTTCCCAGTAATGAATCAATTTTTCTCACCTTTCAAACCTTCCCTGGACTTCCAGGAGTATTTCAAGACTAAAATTAGCCAAATCGATTCAGTCGTTCTCGAGTTTTAGCGAGACTAAGGAACAGCAATCCATTTTTATATATATAGAAGATTCTTCGTTCTTATAAACTTAGCGTATATAGACAATGATATAATTAACATCGGGAGCTCATGTGTACTTAATCGGATAGACGCTAATTAAGAATAAGTAATTAAAAATACATTTCAATCTTTGTTTTAGAATTTCATTTATAAGTGTATTATAAATTTTATAATTTAGTTTAAATGAAACCAATATTTTTCGGACATACTACATACTCCCGACGTTTCGATTACTTTTCAGCAACCGTGATCACTGGCAGACGAGATGTTCCATTAAGATTAATATACACAAGTCCTTTCATTGTTAAAATTTTAACTACGTAAAACTAAACCTATTTGTTTTTCATCATAGTTATATAATACCGTTAGTAGTTCTGGGGAGTTTAGGTAACAAAAATACGAACGTATCATTTTATGATATAAATTGGATATAAACAGACTTTAAGAGAATTGCGAAAGAAGTAAACGAATAAAATTTACACTTATATAATACAAGCTTTTGCACGCGACTCTGGCTGTTTGAACATGAGAGTTGTTCTCTATCACTATGGCCCTAAACCCGAAATGCATTTCATGGTTCTGCTCGTGTACTTTCGGGATCGGGGCCAAGATTGGTATCGGGATACAAGTAAAAAAAGTAGTTCCACTTGTGTAATATAAGAATTGGCGTCAGAATCCCAATTGAAATCAGGATCGAATTCGAGATTTTATAAGGTGATTTCTTGAATTATGGTTCAATATCACGATACAAAAATGTGAAGTTTTATTTCGACATTCGGGAAGGTCTAAAAGGTACGTCCTTTTCTTAGGTTCTATCTATTTCTATACCAAAACTCATCAAAATCTGTTCAGCGGTTTAGGCGTAAAAACTTACAGAGTTAGTTTCGCATTTACAATATTATATTTGAAATTTATTTTATATCAAACTATGATTTATTGTAATTTTTCCCAATCTTTTACGGCTGTTGAATGTATATCGAATTATGTGCGTTAAATTTTAGATTCTATCATAAGCAAATAAGATTGCTTTCAGGTTGTTTAGCAAATATCGATCACGACACGAATGTACGCATGTGCGACTTTTTTATTTGTTTTAGTTATTCACGTGTCTTTCTTAAACTCAAACGAAAATAAACGATCAATTTATTAACAGACACTTGTGACAGACGTATTCACAAAACAACTCTAATTATATTTGGATCAGACTAACCAGTATTCAGAAATATAGATTTAAGAATACAATGAGATTTTGCATCTACCTAAAGTATAAAGAACAATATAACTCAATAATTAGCATGCAAATCTCACGTAATAGGAAACCATGTAATGAGATTATTTAGCTTGAAACTTGTGTCAAAGTAATATTATGAAAAAATAAACAGCATTTATATTAGAAAATACTAACAGCGTTTTAATATCCTTATGTAATAAATTATTCTATGCAGATATATAGTTAAAATAATGTATTAATGAATAACCGTTGTTAATTGTTAATTTAATGAATAATAATAATAAATATTTTTATACTATTTTATGATTACGAGTACAATTAGTTCGTTAATATCATAAAAATGAATCAAGCGATTAATGTGCTTCTATTGAAGAACAACTTATATTCAATTTAAATTGTAGTTTTAATAATATTTTTCTTACCGATTGCCGAGCGTATAATAAGCTGATTCTGTAGTTCAATCTTGCTGAATATACCCCAACTTGATTTCCCTTCTGGTATAGGATTATTCTTCAACCACCCACCACATGCAAAATCGTAGAAATCCTCACAGGGATCTTGTGTTTCATCCAAAGCCCTGATAACTTCGCTGGCTGTGTAAATACACGAACCTGATAAACATACGCTGCTCTCTTCTGAAATAACAGACAATTATATACAAAATTAATTCCACTACATATTACTGCCAGATATATGCTAATCATATTAGTCAGTGGTGGCCTAGTGGCTAAAAGGCCCGCCTCTCATACATGAGGGCGCGGGTTCGATCCTGGCCCTGGCAAGTACAAATGTGATTTTTCCGAATCATATGAACTTTCTAAGATTATTTAGACATCACTGATTAATGCATTCTCAAAGAGGGTTGATGTCAAGCAGGCGGCTGGTAAAAACAATTAGTCAAAACTATTCACAACATGTAAGGCATGGCCATAGCTGGCTGGCCCTGGCCATAGCTGGCTGGCCCTGGCCATAGCTGGCTGGCCCTGGCCATAGCTGGGAAAATTGCCAGTAAGAAGATATGCTAAATTATATTAGTAAAACATCTCGTTTGTAAACCTCTCTAAAAGATATCATCACCATTTTAATAAAGACAAAATATTAATATCTTTTATATACTTATGTCGATTGAAAGTTTATTGTATAATAAAATTATTAAAGTCGGTCACATAGAGGTATAACGATAATTGTGTCAATTGTTTTATGTGGTATAGATGTCATAAACTTAAGGCCGGGGCGACAGTAAATGGCTGAATATAGGATAATTTGCCACACATACTAGTAATATAATAATATTTATATAAACTTAAATAATTATATCGTTTAAAACTGTGTATATAATCTACTTATTATTTCTACCGATGTTTTGAAAGGTGTCCCTTAATAATAAGAAATGGTATCCAGATGTAATTATCTTAAGGACTTGTCTTTAATTTTATATTTAAAAAGAAAATAGATAATGAAGAAGAATACATACTTAAGTCTACTTTAAATTGTGAATTAATCACTCAAAACAATCACACGCTTTTAAAAACTTATATTTCTTTATTTGATTTTAAATATAATAAAATTAAAAAAATATATTCAAGGTATAACAAAAAAAGAATAAAAGTTGAGGATTTAATTCTCAATTATTTCGATTATATTAACAAATAAAAACAATTGTTACTTAATAATACTAATTAAGTACTTATTAATTGATATTGCAATACAATATTTTTCGCTTTTCAAAGACTGAAAGACAGTCTAGACTGAGCACTGATCCTACGCTCACTATTATCTCACGCTTGAGATATTTACGCATAACATAGACCACTTTATTAACTATTATAGTCTAAACAATAGCGTTATACTACGAGTATAATACATAATAATATTTGCAACGTTAGCAATGACAATGGGTATTATAAATCTTAGAAAGAGTCTGGTATCAACTAATTCTAATAATTAATATAATATATAGATCTATATATGTATATCGGCGCTATCAGCTTTAATAACGGGTGCAGCATGACAATAACTTGAGCCTTTCATCAATTACTATTAAAATTTATTAGTATTCATGATTATTGTTAAAAGTAAAACGAAATCAAAGATTGTTTTAAAGGAGAATAGAACTATGTTTGAATCTTAGTATAAATATGACGTCTGGACGCACGGCGGCAGAGTTCAGTGAGTGCGTACCATTAAATAATGTGATTATGAAGAACCTTCGAGAAATACAGGAACATTAAGAACAAATGAAGTTTCATTTTTAAATATTATGGAACGTACTGAAAGAAGTGACATTGGTGATCGGCGATTATGGCGTCACTCTCTTTAAAAACAACGAATTTGTAATAAATCCGATATATACAATATCCTTGGAATTCACTAAAAACTGTTTATTACGTTATTTTCACTAAACAAAGCTGAGTAAGTTATACCTATAAAATTTCTATACGACCTTGAGACAAGGGCTAGCCCTACTATTGCCCTTGCTTAGTAATCAATTATATTTTACGACGGCGTCTGTTTGTTAAAGTATTAAATGTGTCTATTTTCATTTGGTAAAGTTGTTTCAAATGAATTTATCAATTACCTAATATATAGTGAGTTTGTAGACAGGAAAGTCTGTGTTGTGTTTTAAGATATTTTTCTTCCATAAAAATACTAAAAAGTTCACTGAATAACTGAAATATAAATGTATAAAAATATAAATATATTAAAATTTTGATTACACACATAGGGAGTAAAGAATTGAATTATATACAAAGGTCTGTAGAACGCATCTTAAAAATTACGACGTACCTAATGCTATAAACGACTTACAAATTACCCAGTGATTTTACCTCATTTTACATAAACGTATTAGAAGTTAAATTTTAAATAAGATATGAACAATGCAGTAATTCCGTACAAAAATGAACATACTAGTCATTCTTTCAATGATTTGTTAGTTGTAAATTACCTTTGGGTTCAGGGTTGTAACATGGTGGCACTGGTATGTAGGAAGGTCCTCTGATGGTCAGCAATAAACAGGTGGTAAGAAGAATAGCCACCAGAAGAAATGCTGTTATTACGAGAAGAATTCTTTCCAACTTCGTTCTTTGATGCCAACCTATGAAGGAAACTCCCTGAAACAAGCAATTACGTCATTATCACTATGAAAGTTTTTTGATATTTAGTTAAAATATTTGTCCATTTTTAGCCAATAATTTCGGCGTATTCGATGAAAATTTTGTGAAATTCAAAACATTTCCTATGAAGGCAATATCAGCCTTTGTGTCGGAATAAAACAGAGACTAAATCTTACTTACTCTTTATGAATATTAATTTCTATAATGGCCATGTCTGAAGCGGAGATATGAATAGTAGTTAAGTCTCCATTGAAATTCAAATAGCTATATGAATATGCTAACATGTATTAAAACTTAATTATAGCTAAAGGGATGTCCAGATAGACATTTAGTTTAGTTTTTGGTTTAGTAAGCAGTAACAGTTGGTATTAGTAACTTTTATATACCTTTCAATTGATTTCATGTTATATAATAAACATGTACATACGTCGTAAAAGCATTTTCACGCTTAAACAGGCACGTCAATAAAGAGAACTACTGTTAATTGGATGAAGATAATCCACTTTCAATGGATAATCCTCAGCGATTCGCTGATTGTAACTATAAAGTGGATTTATTTTATTGAAATGTTTAAGAAGGTATGTAAATATTTCAATTCAAGAGGATCCAGGGCTTTTTACTAATATTTCGAGCATTTACATATTAAACTTGAAGTTATTCTAATGAAACAAGGACGACACTCGCAAAAAATCGATGCGAGACAATAGAAGATCAAAAGAATAAAGGGATTATGAAATTTTTTAAAAACAACAGAAGGGTATTTACCGTGATAGCCCTGAAATAGAAAATTACATCGGATACAAGATTTTTTTTTAGACCATTGTATAGACAAGCAGAACTCCGATACTTGTTTGAAAAATTAATCAAAAACAGAGCTAACATAACTTTGATACATTTTTATAAATATAGTTGAAATAAAATTGTTTTCCCCATAATTCTTATAGCTATAAATTTCGCAAAATCCTATAATTGTTAGCAGAAACAAGCAAACCGTAAAAAATAGGTCATGGATTCCCAACCAACACATAAACAAGGAATTTGTTTATATTGAGAGATAAATATAATTAGAAAAATATATTATGTTATAATCGACTGATCGTCTTTAGTTAGAAATGTGCTAAAAGGGAAATTGATCCAACACAGTAAAAACCGAATGAGTGGGTATTGATTCAGAACTTATATAAACAAGGAGTGTAGATGTGAATAAAATTACCACAAACCTTCTAACAAAAAGGTCTCTCCAAAGCTCTAAAGTATTGTAATAAAAGCAAAGAAATACTAAATCCTATCTTCTATATATATAAAAATGGATTGCTGTTCCTTAGTCTCGCTAAAACTCGAGAACGGCTGAACGGATTTATCTTATCTTAGTCTTGAAATGTTCGTGGAGGTTCAGGGAAGGTATAAAAGCTGAAAAAAAATTGAATTACTGGGAAAACCATAAAAACAGCCCTTTTCTATTTCCCATACAAACGTTTTTTTTTGACATTAGATTTGACAACTAACTAATATGTCAATCATTCTATCGCACTTCAAAACATGAAGATATATGGCTTACAGGTAAACTCCAAAAATATAAAAAAAAAAACGTAATAGATATTTCTTGATTATAGGACGATACGAAGTTCGCCAGGTCTTCTAGTTTACTATAAATACCTTTTAAATATACTACTTCTCTTTCAATGTCTGACTTATAAATACCTAAACAGATACCTGAAAGTTTACAGCATAGCCAATCCCACTTTAAAGAAATCTTTGATCATTTTACAACAAAGCGAAAATTTACTCTAATCCTCTATACAAGAAATGAGCAAGATAGTTATCTCCTAAAGGCGTGACAACATACACTAAAAGACTTGTTAACAAAACCCGAATACAAGATGATCACAAAAAGGGTATTTTGCGGTCCTTCAAAAAAAGGTCTTTGGACCAATCCATGCATACTTCTTAGAGTATTTTAAATAAATGCTTCATCTCTAAGGGCACTCATGGCAATGAGAACACTATTCAAACTACGTAGTTGGAATTATACAATGCAAAATAGATAGAAAAAAATCATTTTATAATCAATATAAGACTGGATAAAGTTTAACAGAAAGAAATCTGGTTCAATCATGGGAGAATTGGTTCAAAAAGCTATATTACCATTATGATTACGTAATTTGTAGAACACAAACATGGTATTCAAAACCATATATATAGAAACATGAATTTCATAGATATTTACGTAAGAAAAACTGAAACACCTCAATGGTATAGCATAATAAAATGAAATCATAAAATTATACCTATAATAAAAACTATAGAAATGAAGCTAAAGGACATAATACAACAGCCAAGCTATGACGACATTTTATTATCTTATTGTTTGAATTTAAAATGGCGCACAACCTTCAACTTGACCGTATATATTTCATGTTCGGACTTTGTAGCATAAAATTTTCAATACACGAACTACGTATTTCGTTTATTTGTTATGTGATTATTTAATATTTTGTATAAATTGGCCAATATCGTCTTGTTAGCAGCCTTCGAGTAAACAACTTTGATAGAAAATGTTAATAAATTGGTAATTTATAAGCAAATCGTTTAATGAAAACTCAATTTCTCGTCAAGCCTTCAGGGCATAACCGAACGTAATTATAAAACTTGTTTGTTTACACCGCAATTAGTCCTCTTATATTATAAATAGTATATAATTATATACAAGGACATTATTTTAATGTTTCTTTATGCATCTAAAACACTTTTCTGTAAGTGTTAATTGGTACAATATTTAAACTGCCTTCAATATCGCTAAGTAATCTGGCTTACAATTGGGCATAAGGGAATATCTTGTTTATGAATTTTTGGACTTAATAGCATAAAATCCATAAAAAAGATTTCTTACGTTCAATTCTAAGCCAGATTGACTCAAAAACTTAAAACCTGGCCAATTTTTTTTCAAAGATACCCTCAATATCGATTATATATAATAAAACTAGCTTTCGGCCCGCAGCTTCGCCCGCGTGGAGTTCGGTTATATCGCGTTTCCAAGAGAACCTTTCAAAAGTCTGGGATATAAACTATCCTATGTTCTTTCTCAAGGTCAACTCTATATCTGTACCAAATTTCATTAAAATCAGTTCAGTGGTTTAGGCGTGAAAGCGTAACAGACAAACAGAGTTACTTTCGCATTTATAGTATTAGTCGACTAAAATCGATAGAGTAATTTTCAAGTTAAATTACATATTAATGTAGTTGTATAGTTCCAAAGCGTTCTAAAACTGTTAAATACAAACGGGGAGCGTTATCGATTCAGACCCAAATACACGCAGATGTCTGTTGAAATAAATCCTTATTGAAGTCAGATGGGATTCAAATGCGATGTTTTATTGAAAACGTTTTTAGTACTCTGATTTACGAAGTAACTATGTTTATTTGAATTGTAGATTGGTTTTAAATGTTCTTATTTTTATTTAGATTTTTGTATCTATATTATCATGATTAAATTATTGTTTTTCGTATCGTACAGGCGACATTTTCGTTATTTAAAATATGAGATATTGTATAAAATAATAGAAAAAATAAAGAAAAGAACCTAATTAAGCTTTTTTATTTAAAACGCAATATATATATCAAAGATTCCAATGCAATCTCATATGTATTTTCAAATGAACAAGACTGAATTTTTGTTGTTTCAAACCTATTAATGATTAATTTAAGGACCTATACATGTATGTCTATTTCCATAAATCTTCCACAAACTAAAATATATAGATGTAATATTTAACAAGTATTCTGAATATATCATATAATTATCATATCATAAATGACTATCATAGTATATATTTCTCTAGTTGGAATCTTTGTTCAAGTAGGTGTTAAGCCATTGTAACCCAATGATGCGATCACTACTGTCATAGTTTAAATATATCAGATGGATTATGGAATAAAATGGAATAAATTTTTTACATATGCAGAATAGTCAAAATATTTATTCAACATTTTATCATGCTTAATAGAATGATATTATTGTAGTGGTATTTAATTATGAAATTTACGTGATCCACTAAAACTTTTTTTTAAGTTCGTAGT
Organism: Danaus chrysippus; assembly: GCA_916720795.1. Taxonomy (NCBI): domain Eukaryota; kingdom Metazoa; phylum Arthropoda; class Insecta; order Lepidoptera; family Nymphalidae; genus Danaus; species Danaus chrysippus. The sequence continues at coordinate 3,536,656 of CAKASE010000064.1, read as the reverse complement.
TAAGAAAATATAACTTCGTTTATAAAATATTCAATATAAGTTCCTATATATATTTGACTGTTAATTGAAATAAGAACAAAATCACAACAAAGACTAAGATTGATCGAGGAACATATCATCTGCCCCTGAACACGGTTGCTGCAAAGTAACCGAAACTTCGAGAGTGCGTGGTTAAAATAATTAAAAACGCGTAATAAATCCGAAAATACTAAATTTATTTCATATACATATACCAACTAATATTTTTTTTATCAATATAAATTATAAAAAATATAAACAAGTCGTGGGAACATTTAGTCTAAGATATAACGATATAACGTTATAATTTTAAATATTAAATAATATATTTTTGAATTTTTATACTGATATTATTATACTGTGGTCCCAATGCAATGCGCAATTTATATTTGACTGTAAGACGTTGTCAATCCTAATTTAGGCAACTGTCTGTAACAAAACCGTCCAAGGAAATAGATACAGATAGTAAGAAAAATAATATTATTTAATAATTAATATTAAAACTTATTTACTTTGATAGGATGAATATTTTAAGTTCATATAAAAAATATTAATAAATTTTTAGGGAAAATTGCATTTCCGTACATTATTGTAACTTTGTTGTAAAATTTTGGTCGGGTATAAAATTTTACATATGCTTTTATTAAGAACTATGAATGTATACAAATAAGCGTATTTAAAAAAATCATGAACATTTATAAATGTTTCAGTCTCATTTAGATTGAATATAAACAAAAATATTGAAAATTATTTGGTTAAAGATCAAATAATTTTAAACAGTACAATATGTTTGAAAAAAATGTAGGATCGATTTGTAGAAAAAATTATAATAGGAGAAGACAAGTTTAAAGTTCAAAGTATAAGAGGATTTAAAGAAAAATTATAAATACAAATACATATAATACAAAAATGTTATCTTAAATTTTGTATGTCTGTTTGTATCTCAACGACTAAACTATTGACATTATTTTATAATTTATCTATAAAATGTATGTAGGTTGAAGAAATAGAAGTATAATAGTACAAGTCTTACATCCATACTTAAAAAAAATAAGATTTTATACTATTAAAAATACAATACTTTTGAATACTTTAAAAAGTTGTGATTTTACAATATTAAAATACAATATTTTAGTTTATTTCGTAATTAAAAATAGAAAAAGGGTGAAGAGTTTGAACGATTTTTTTATAGCTTTCGATTTCAAGAACTTTTTCATAGAATAACTATATTTTACTATATAATGCACACATATAATTTACTCATATTGTAACGATATTTGATATCTATTGCAAAATACATAACACACTCACTGGTACCTTAAATACAAATACATAGCAATACTGAAAACTCAGACATATCCGTGTGACGAAGCTAGTCTTAAAGATATATTATTAATATTGTATGTATATGTAACATAATATTTCAATGTCACTACTGACAGACGTGTTACATATTGTATTTAATGAAATAACACAACAAAGAGCAGTTTACAGTAGAAATGAGTTTAATAAATTACATAAATTATTTGTATTTACAGCAACCATTACTTTGCATTCATGTTACTTTATATATCCTGAACGACGGTTATTTACTTACTAAGACTTATATCAAGCCTTGGTTATGTATTAAATTATATACCGAAAATTATTTTATAAAAAAAAAAAACTTCTTTTTTCTGTTAAGCTCCATAGGACATAGGTTAAGTCTCTGGGATCGCAAGAAAGATTTCTTTTTCGATTACATATTTATTTATATATAAAAACTTTAAATTTCCTAATAAATATAGACTATATGTATCAAAAATATAACCTATATATAATAGATAAAAATAACATAAAATCAGTTATTTCTTATTCTTTCAAATTAATAATTCCTTGGCGTCAGTTTGAAGATATTATTTCAATTACTGTAATTATACAGTGTGACCGTTTACAATTGTTGATGTATACACCATAGTGTTATGTTCTAACATATTATGACGTCAACTACTATTATGATTATAAACAAGCCTTACGCTTTTCAGTTAACGAAATACGTAACAGAATGTATTTGTATCGATTATAAATAGTAATTCAAATGCCTAAACTATCTTTAGATACTGAACTACAAATAGCTGGGTTTTAAATGAAATTCAAATAAAATAATCTATGTATATACATGTATATTGATTTGGCGTAACATCAAAATGATTAGTGCATTAAACAATGCTGAATTTAATTGGCAAACCTTATGTAAAATGTATGTAAATATAATATATGTATTTACCTTCCCATAGCCATCATTTGTTTCTTGTTTCGGTGTGGTATCAAATAAATTTAATCTAGAATTCTGGAAGAAATCTGAACTTGAACTTTCTCTTGAAAATAATTCGGCTGTCGAGCTCTCTCTGGTGAGTGTCGGTCGTGCTTTAAGGAATGGGTTGTTCCTAGCTTTATGAGCGTGTTTGAGGAAATTGAATTTATTTATCTTTTCTGCTCCGGGGGATGCTGTGGGGGTGTCCTCGGATGACCCGGTCGATTGAGACGGAGAGTCGGGAGTCGTCATTATAGTATTTTCGTCACTTTTAATAAAAATTCTACTAAAAGATTATCGTATCGCTATTTATATATATGATAATTATAAATCATTTGTTATTTTTAATAATGTATAATAAAATATTAAATTACTTTTCAACACTGTATAAGCAATTTTTTTTCAATGGTCATCATCATTTTTTCCATATATGGAGATAGTTTAAGACAATTTTAATATTACAGAACAATCTTAATAAATCAGATTTTTATGTCAAGGATAACACGACCGCACACCGGGAGGAGCGACGCGATACTGTTTTAAATTTGGATCGTCATGCGCGTGCGCATTCGTGAATAAAGCCGTTTAGAATTAGGATGAGTATGTATTAACCAAGGATGTGTTTGTTAATTTACCGATCACGACGTATCATTGTAGAGTTGTAAATACACTGTTAAACTAATCAAATATAACGTATTCTTAAATTTTAATTGCACTAGATTTTTCTATGAAGTTAGCCCTACTAATATTATAAATGCGAAAGTAACTCTGCCTGTTTGTCTGTTACGCTTTTACGCCTAAACCACTGAACTGATTTTAATAAAATTTGGTTCAGATATAGAGTGGACCTGGCGAGAGAATATAGGATAGTTTTTATCCCAGACTTTTGAAAGGTTCTCTTGAAAACGCGATATAACCGATATCCACCCGGGCGAAGCTGCGGGCGGAAAGCTAATTCTACATAAGTACTCTTGTTTTCTAATTATAATTTGAATTTCAGAAAATAACATGTTAAAATAACTAAATAATTATTTTATTTATAACATTTTCGAATGTTATCTAATACAAATAATTTTAAATTCTTTAATAGAATAATGACAAAGTCATATATGTATTTGTGCTAGGGCTATGATACTTGTAGGTCATTGACGTGTTGTATCCAGTTAACAATTGCTACCATAAATTGATACTTTCTTAAGTTTATTTTTGTCTACAAAAGAAATCAAATTAAGTGAATAGAAAGAGAGGGATAGAGAAAAAGATAGAGACGGAAATAATTCTATATAGTATGATTTTTTTTTTCATAGAAAATAAATTACCTTAAGAAGCATTTCTTATTATACATATATTAAAAATATTGTTAAAGGTTATTAGTAAGTTATATTAATACCATAATGTCTTACTAATTCTCGTTTGAAAACTGAGAGAGCAGAGAAGCAACTTTAAACATATTATTCGTTACACTCGCATACCGTATAACGTAGTACGTCACGTTACATTTACGTGTTTACGGGATGGTTGATGTTATCACAACTTAGTAACAGTTCAGCTTTGTACAGCTTAATGCCGAATTAACGGAAATCTACGATAAGCAAAAAATACTCCTGTAAAAAATAATTAAATAGAAAAAAAACATTTCAATTCTTATCAGACGTAAGAAACTACATACAAAAAATATTGAAAAAAAAAATTCCGCGGCCTTTGATTTCTTGGGAGTATAAAAACGAATTTTTCCATTGACGAGTCAATGTATATTACGAAGTTATAAAATATTTATTTATTTATACAGGGTGACTGGTGAATTACTATCAATATTTAAGGAGAATACTCGGTACATGATTCTCATTCGAATTATATAAAAAAAAATAGGTACTTAATTTTTGAAAGTCAGTGGTGGCTCAGTGGTTAGAGGGCCCGCCTCTCGTCACCGAGGGCGCGGGTTCGATCCTGGCCCGGGCAAGTACCAATGTGATTTTTCAAAATCATATGTACTTTCTAAGAGTATTTAAACATCACTGATTAATGTTGATTCCCAAAAGAGGGTTGATGTCAGGCAGGCGGCCGGTCGTAAAAATAAATAGCCAAAAACTATTCACAACATGAAAGGCAGACCCTGGCTATAGCTGGGAAATTGCCAGGTAGAAGAAGAAGAAGGTACTTAATTTTTGACCAAATTTCCCTATAAATAAATAAAGCGTGGATACATTCCAAATGTTCCAAGTGTGGACGGTGTGGTGTTGTATCAGCACGCCGCCGCACGCGATTGTGTGTGTGTGTGTGTGTATACCTAATCTGTAGGGTGTTCACACGATGCGTAATTAATTACATAACTTTTGGTTAACTTTACTTAGAAGTTTATTAATATTTATGTTATATTAATTTTCATTTTGTCATATATGATCGTCAAATATCACGTCCTCAAGTATCGATAGTAATTCACCAGTCACCCTGTATAAATAAATAAATATTTTATAACTTCGTAATATACATTAAAACATAAAATCTATTACGAATGCCACCTATAATTTTCCCTTTATATTCCTATCACCATAAAGTGCCATCGTTCGACCTTGGCCACCTCAACCTCAAATGTCACGGCTATGTCTTTTGATAACAGTTCATTAACCCAGTAAATCGATATTATATGATATAAAAATAGGTGTTTGTTTGTCTAGGTAAAGTGATCATTGCCAACGGTCATGGGCGTATGTATTCAAGCAACTGTAATATTATTAACGAAAATGAGGTAAAATTTATAACGCAATAAAAAATACAGTCCGATCAAATTAGACCAAAAAAATATAATTGCGATTAAAACTGTAACAATTTTTTTAATACAATTAGGACAAAAGGAATTTATACGTTTCTTATAGATAATTTTAACAAAGACCATACCATCAAGGTCAATTAATATGTATTACGAGCTCACTAACGAACTCACTCAAAATAGGTTCGTCGTGGATTTGTACGCGGTAGAAGTGGGAGCGAAAGGTTTACGGCTAAATCTCTCTACAATCTACAAAAAGACTTGGCCTTGTCCAGAATTCACATTAATAGATTCTTGGAACGTACTTCGAAGGTAGTCCTAGTAGGTTCTTTTCAAATTTGGTTAGGTAGAGTGAGGAGCTTGGACAGTGATTTATTAAAGTTCTATTTCTAATTATAATTTAAGCGACCCCACCTATTTCTAGTTTGTTGTAAATTTATGTAACTTCCAATGTCTAAATTGTCCGGACTAAAATAATGTTTTTTGTAACCAAAAAAAAAATCCCCAAGCAAATTATTGCAATGACGTACCAGTTCAAACAATAACTTTTTTGCCACTAAATGTTAATATCGGAAGTCTTCCTACTGCACAAGGTTTTCCGTCTTCTTTCGTTCTAAGAAAAACTATGTACCGTTTACACAAATAGTTAAAGAGAGCCAAAGTTGTGGTTGAATTGAAACTTGTTCAGAAAAACAGGTTTTGTTATTACCCTTGTTTTTAACAAAAAATCGTCACATTTGTGTGCTTTGGTACAAAATTATATTTAATTCCATATTCTAATGATTGTGACTCCAAAGATCATGGAGTACTTGAGGTCAATATTCTTACTTAAAACGTTTACAAACATTTAAGTCTTATTAAATTATGAATACAAACATTTTTTTTTTAAATGACTGTCACTTGGCTTAGTTTAAGTGTATAAAAAAATCTGTCATTTTTACTTTCACACTTACAACGAACAGACATTTTTAGATCACAATTTCAAATACTCCATTAATAATCAAATATCAGAATAAAGTGAGTTCATAATATTATTCTGTCAGCGTTGTACAAGACAAATGAAGGTAATTTTCAAAGAATCTTATCAGTTTAAATATGGCGTTTCTTCATAAAACGTTTAGTCTATATTAGAATATTTTATCACTATACCCAATAATATAAAACGTAGTTCTTTTCTGTATTTATATTAACTAATAACTCTTGTTTCATTATTATTATTTTTTGTACAGTACTCTCTTACCTACACCTTTCAGAGAATCTTGAATCAATCAACAAGAAGACGAAAATTTGATTGCCATACCTAATATTTATTCGACGCACAAATAGAATACATCGTCTCTTTACTGTTTTCTCCATTCAGTATTCAATATTATATAATAATTATTACAATACCATATAACGTAAAATAAATCCAAGACAGTTAATTACATTTATATGTCCTTAAAATATAAGTTATTAAATAAATATTCACTCTTAACGTCGAAAGAACATGATTGTCACAAATACTAAATAAACAGCTAATAAAATATTGTTCCAGTACTAATTATGTATGTTCAATATTGGAATAAAATTTCTATGTCTTCCTAAAATCCACATGTACTTAATATAAATTTGAACTGGATGGAAAAACATAATTAAGGGCATGCAGCAATAACATTAATCGAAGAAAATGATTATCGATCACCATTTTATATGTCCTAAAGAACATAAAATGCCGTATAATTCACCTTGTAGCTCTAATGGAAAGAAACCAAAGAACAATAACTGGTTACACTAAATGTTGAATAAATAATGAACGCTAATTATCCCGAGGTGTTCAGATGTCTGCTTCAGATATGACTACAGCAAATATGATCTGCGAATTTGTATGTTTTGTGCAAATAATTATCGCACATGTAAAGGACTCTGCGGCGCCTTCCAAGTTAAATGTACATATAATGAACAAACAAACGATGGAGATTTATCCCATATTGTTGATGGCTATGTAGAAATGTCTTTTTATATACCACAAGTCATCCTTATGTAATTATTATAGTGTTATGAAGAAAGAATAAAAGGAAAAATCATAGTAGCCTTAACGCATCTACAATGTCAATTTTAATTTCTAACGTTACATGTTTCATGGTTTTAGTTTATAATATGATTTTTAATTTGGTACTAAAGCTTCTGAGTACTTTTTTACTATTAAAAGGCGATAAAGGATCGTCTAAAGCTTTTATAAAAATAATTATTATAGATATTAGTTGCATTGAACCTGTGTTTATATAATTTTTAAGACTTTGATATATAATTCGTTAATCTAAAAATTGATTTTAAATGTACTGTCTATTTGGAACAATGTTACTTTTAACAGAAAACTCTATATGAATCAAAGTAAGCTACAGAAAATAGCGCCAGTTATAAGAAAAAAACTTAATTTATCCACATAGAACTATGGTATGCTCTCTCACGGGTTCGTAAAATGGACAGATTTTTTGACTAAATCGCCAATTTAAGGAGTGTAAACTATAAAAACCTAGAATGGTTTACAACTAAAGACAACAGGAATTCGTCTTAATTTTAGAAACGTCTTTTTCATTCGGAGCGTAAAGGTAGATACATAAAGTATTATGTATATTCAAAATGCGAGGAATATTTTTTAGTCCAGTGAAGCCTTGGATCTCATCAACCCTGTTGGAATGAAGAGATTTGAATGGTGAATAATAATGAACATAAGTGCACTGCAATAGCTTATTCACCCTTATTCATTAATTTCTCAGAACAAGCTTCTTGACTTTTGCCTTAAAGATACCCAAATTATTTGTGAAAGTAAACACAATTGCAGGTAAACTACAGTTCAATGACAGCACTTTGACCCAAACGTGCCATAAGTATTCCACGCACAATTGGATTTCTGCTTTGAAGAAGCAAAAACGTTATCTTAGCGTAAAGTACCACAGCAGCATCGTAGCGAAACCCATATTGGCCGTCATTGAGAAGCCAATTATTTGTAGGTGGGCTATAAGGTGTCTTTTCTAATATACATTTCATAATCTTACAGGGAATTGTCATCAAAATTGGATAATATTTATTAGAACAGAGCAGAACTTCCTTTCATTGGCACAGGGGCCACGTTGGCAAACTAGCTGATTCTCGGACTCTTTAGGCAGTGAAATTGTAGTGTCTATGTTCCAATACTCGGAATTTCCCCCAAAATGAGCTACAAATAGCAAAACAAGCAAGTTTCATTTCTCGCTTTTAAAATAATAAGTAAGCAATATGAATATAAAATCCAATATTTAGGAAATATTCACTGTTTTATTGCTGTACTTGAAAAACATTTTAATTTCTCTCTAAAAAACACATTTCTTTTTTATGCTTTGGATAGGTATGAATACATTTTAACCTCGCCTTATTCACTAATGTATGTAAATGCTATCGGACATAAAATGTTCTACTTAATTAAGGAGAAGTAACTTAAATAAAAGAATCACAATTATTTAAAGAGCCTGGGCGGTTATTGATAGACCTATTCAATTAATTATATATTATCTCCAAACACAGTCATAAGTATGATTAAGAAATATTTAACAACGCTCTCTATTTACTATGTTCTTATTATTGGTCCCTAACAAATGTATGAGCAATGAGTTCTATGGCATACTAATATTTTTCTACAGGCGTAGGAAAATACCAGTAATATTGAAGTATTCAAAGTACTAATATGACACTAATTCGAAGTTCGTTTTTATTTTGATGCTTTTAAAACTAAGTAATTAAAAAAGGCTTGTGCCTTTATTAATATATATTTTTTATAAACCAATTTTCAATAATTTCGGAATAATTAATGTGACGTAATCGAGGAAACTAATGAACTGGAAAAAATCAACCGTAATCAATGAACTTAAAAAAATACTTTGAACAAATAATCAGACCAGCCCTACTAATATTATAAATGCGAAAGTAACTCTGTCTGTCTGTCTGTTACGCTTTCACGCTTAAACCACTGAACTGATTTTAATAAAATTTGGTATAGAGATAGAGTTGACCTTGAGAAAGAACATAGGATAGTTTTTATCCCAGACTTTTGAAAAGTTCTCTTGGAAACGCGATATAACCGAAATCCACGCGGGCGAAGCTGCGAGCGGAAAGCTAGTTCAAAATAAAAGTGTAACAATTTACAACATTAGTATAGAATATTGTTCACACATTTTTCAGCGAAGTCCCCTTAAATGGAAAAGGAATATAACTTGTTTTGCTCGGAATATAATATGTATGATTGAAATACTTCAGATGTGTATAAATATTGTGTTCATACTTTTTTCCTTAAAGTAGCATTTCTAAGATGCAATAAAACTATTATGTGTTTAGAAAATGAATGTTCCTGTAGTTATTAAATTCATTGAAAAGATATGTAAGTTAGTATTTTAAAAAAATGTATTCTCTGAATACTAAGAAATCAATATTTATTTTAGAAATATAGAAACAGATTTCGTTTCTAATTAGTATCTAATTCTACCAGGATATATTGCTGGGCGTGTGAAAAAAATTCCAGCCTATCATCAGATTTCTTTTTCTTGATTTCAAATGATTCTTCTATTAAGAACAATTCTATATCCATACAAATGACTTTATCATTGAAAAGCAACCACATCTCATCTGTTATGTGACCATATTATGCACAATTCCTTATACCATTACAAGCATAGGTTTTTTTATTATAGCGAGACTAAGCCTTGATTGGGTCCATTAATTCGTCTATTAAATAACAAACACGATATTAATTTTTTATTTCATTTCCAAGCTACATTTAAACCTTACAATATGAAGATAAGTGAGCACTCTTAATAAATATATATCAAAATGCATCTACCATTTTCTTTAGAGATAAATCGATAAAAAGAAAGAACCGAATTTCATTAATACTTTTCACTTATGTAATAAATTAACTGACCCCACAACAAAGTTAAACAAACTATTCCACTAACAATATTTTCTACTTTCTCTGCTCCTTTCCTTTTATTTGTGTATCAAAATATAAAATATTATTATGACTTCGTAAATGTTAGCAAAAAAGTCTCTGTGTGAAGGATAAAATATATAATAATACTTGATTAAGGATAAGATCGGTAGGACGGCTAGTAAAAAGAGTTTCCTGCGTCATCAAAAACAAAAAAAAGGATAGAATAGGTGAATTGACTTGGAAAAATTTCGAATATTACAACTTTGAATCCTAATTATGTTAAGGATTTTTGAATATAGACTATTTTTGCGAATGAATTATTCAAATTATATTGTTTAAATATAAAAGATAATTAAAAACCACTTACCATATGATATCTGATGTGCGTACCACCAGATCGTACGCCCTCGTTCAGTTGAATAGAACTGACGCTACCCGCATCATCATCCATGAAACCAGTCTTCTTATAGCGAGCCATCTGGAGGAAAAGCCATGAAATAAACTTGTATTATCTCATCATCATCATCATTCTATCAGAGCCTACAGCTGAGCAAAGGCATCTTCTCACATGGAGAAGGTTTGAGATAATCAAGACGGGTTGGTGATTTCAAACTTATGACTAGAAATTATATATATACTAGCTGCGCCCCGCGGTGTTACTCGCGGATTTCCGGGATGTAAAGTAGCCTATGTTTCATTCCTGGATGTCAGCTTCCTGTATACAAAATTTTATCAAAATCGGTTCAGCCGTTTGAGCGTGAAGAAGTAACAAACATACACACATACTCACAAACTTTCGCAATTATAATATTAGTAGGATGTATTAACTACATCATTAATATCTAACTAAATTTCAGTTATACCTAGTTATTTCGCCTCAAAAGTTTTAAACTCCCTACGCTCGAGTTGAAAGCGATTTATTTAAAAACTATACTGGCATTGCAAGGCTTATAGCGAATTCATGAAATTGACGACCTACTTTCACAGTTAGGCTTTAGAGTTGCGCGGAACCTAATTCTGTAATAGAATTGCTGCATAATACGATAAAGGATTCCATTTCCCTTAATCAAGGATGATAGTTTGAAATTTAATTTAATTTGAATTAATTTAAAGCTTAGATACTACTGCTTATTACTTTTAAGCATTTCGATCCAAAAACAATTGACGGTCGACTAAAAAAACCACGTTTTAATTCCCTATTTTAACATTAAATGTTCATCATTGAATAATAATTCTTACGCTCTCCTAGAGTCATCTTTATGTTATCATAATAAAGCATAAGTTCTGTGGACTTGACACAGAATGTTTCAACAAAGCAACTTTGTCAGTGTATTTAACAAAGGCAGGATTTCAGAACAAAGCTCGATAACCTTTCCTACTAGATTTTGCTGCTACATTGTTCGCAAATATTTTTACTTAACATGTTTGATTGCATATTTACCAAATTAAACACGTATAAGAAAGCATAGAAAAAAAGATCAACATTAATAAAACTTATTTATTAAAGGATTCTGTTAACTGGTTTTATTTTGTTTTAATTCAGTGCTACTTCTGCAGTGTATATTATGTACCCTAGGGCTATTCGTGACAAATTATGTACAAGGTTTAATGACCTCTTTGGTACATAGACGATCAATATTAGAGCAACTGGGTTGCGAAGATTATAACTATTTCGCTGCTCTGAAATGCAGATGGGTCCTGTGATAGTTGCTATTACTTATCTTGTTTGAACACAAACTTAGAATCGTTAGAAATGTTTGCTTAATGAAATTTATACCTTAATCATCAAAAAATAAATACTATTTTTACTTAAACTCCGACACTAAAATAACAAGTTGGATTTTTTTCTTATTCTTTTTAAACATAAATTTAGTTTTTAATTCATATTTTTGTTTTTTCTTGGTTGTAATAAGTAATGCACTTTCTTTACATGATAAAATATCAATAAAGGGTTGAACTTATTGACAAAGCCATTAAGGCAAGCTAGCTGCAACTGGCTCGACTATTTAAAATCTCTTCTATCGTTTCAAAAATACTACTTAAGAAAATTTAAAACTGACGTCATTCGTTAGTATAGTATTTAGTCGTTAGTTAGTATAGATATCGAAAGTCAGGTATTGTTCAAAAATAAATAATCTTCATATGAATTTATTTATCTTATTTATATGATGCCATTCAAAATTAATATTTCTCAAACATATATAATTTTATCCTTTGTTTTATTAATTATTTTATTTGATGTATACTTGGGTTTATTTTGAAATACTTTGTAATTGTCTTTTTCCGCTCACACATAATCTATATCGATAAAGTAATTACCATACAGCTCAGTCAGATATAAGGTAATGTAAAAACAGCTGATATTTTTGGACCTTGTATTCTTACTAACTACAATTTTTAAAAAAGTCACAAAATTTTAAAGTAACTTATAAATATATTATAGTAATATGTATTATAAAATATTATACTTAATATTTCAAATTCATATCTATACTGTTACCACTTGTTTTGCAACAAAAACTAGAAACGGTGAGTTTCCAATTTTCTTTAATTATTATAATAACAAGATTATATCAAAGTAGGTTTAAAACGAATTACTTGAACATATGTATTTTATTTCAAGCATGTGGTAGGGTCTATGAGATACAAATCAAAATATATTTTAAAAAAGTCTTAAAGAAATCTTTTCTTTAGATAATCCCTATAGTAAAATCAAAACAGACGAGAATCTTAAAACTATATTATACCAGTGTATGTAAACTAATTATATAAGAAAACCATTATTTTATTTATTCATGTAGACCGTATATTTTAATACATGTCAGGTACAAAGACAACAGTTATAATTTATAACATATTGATGTAAAAGCTAATACAGAAACTATAAGCCCTAATCCCAATCTACAATTTTAAATGAGAATTCGCAATTTTAAAGTTTAGACGTACCTAATTGTGTTTATTTTTTAATTAAAATTAAATTTTCGTTGAACAAAAGAAATCTTGTACTCAACAAACTACAAAGAAGCAAGTTTTCCAGCTCGGAAGAAATTAAATAAAAATTTTCTATAAATACTTCTGATCGGAAATAAACATTAATATTAACTGTTGTTGATAATAATAGCTGTAATTATTCAATTTATTTCGGACGTAAAACATTAGCGACTATTACGTAACCACACAAATTAAACCGAATATCCGTAGATAACCTAAAAATAATACAAATGAGTTTTTATTCCACTTATAACATTGAAATAAGTTCATATAGCGACATAAAAGCTATTAGTCTGGAATCTGTAAGAGAACTTAAAAATAGACCAATAAACAATCCGCATCAAACAGATATTTGAAAGTTTCCACAGAATACGTACGATTTAAAGTGAATTACGGCCACTGGAAACGTCAAATAACATGAAAAGAATATATGTACATAAGTACTTTTATCAATTTTATCTCTTACAATTTTTTGTTTTTTTTTTTAAATATATTTTTTATTTGACTTCTTGCTATACAGCCAATATCACCAAGGAAGTCTTATAATGTTTTATTTATATGTGTATAAATACATCTGCATTGTCTTTCAGTGTTATAAGTCGAATATTAACAAACAGCAAACTTATATGATAATGGATCAATGTTTTATTGATATTTTGATATACGCAATAACTAGAAAAAGAGAAAAAAAGTCTCAAGAATTTCTATGAATTATGACTACACTAAAATTCTTTCATATTGAAAATATCATAAAACTTCTACAAAGCATTTATTTTTACATTTATGTGTTTATAATCTTTTCATCCTACATTAGAAAAGCGTGATTATGTTATTAAAACGCGGATATAACTTTTCCTCTACGGATATTAATTCCTTGTCTATGCCTTGACTTTATTCACCTTCATCCATAAATAGGCAAAGGTCTTTAATTATTAATATATTACATTTGCTGTAACGAGAATTTAATTATACTTAACCACCCGGTTTTACTTGTATTAAATGTAAATTAACAGCTTCTTACGTTCATATTATTAGGACATTAAATTTAAACTCAATTCAAATTTAAATCAGACGACTTTTGTAAATATATTATAATCATTATTTATAACTGTTTCATATACAAACCACATGTATTTTTAGCATTTTTTTCTTTAATCTTATTAATAAATTGTAATTATTTATAATGTGTATACATAGACTATAAATAACATATAGAGTTGCCATATCTAAGAAAAATAAATATTTAATTAATTTGTTTATGTTAAATTAAGCAGCCTTATAAATATATAACTATTTTAATATGTATGTAATATATGTTTTAATATATAAATTATTCTTAAAATTATACTTCTCAAAGCAATAGTGTTTATACTTAAAAATCTGTTAGATGCTTTTCTTCGGCTATAAATAAAACGTTAACGGCGTTTCTTGGTTCAAAATAACTGCTTTCGCAAGTTTTTCCGTATTTACATGTCAGCGTGACATAAATTGTTTTTTTTTTTAAATATATTTTACTTGTATCCAATCCATTTCATTCTTTCTTATTTAATCTGTAAAACTGCTTAAGTGATTTTAATGCGATTACTACTATAGAAGTACAATAATCTTGTTTATACAAGGAATATATTAGTTTAGAATTTGCTTTGTTAATTGGATATTTATATTGCCAAGATTATTTGTTTATTGGACAAGTATATTGCCAAGTACATATATTTGTAATCGTATACACTTTTCGAATAACTAGAAAACTAATTCGTGATTTCAATATATTATCCACTAGAAAAAACCGAATTCTTATTATGGTAAAGATTTCTACGTTAATAATTTTATTAGGATTTTAAATATACCAATGCGCCTTGTAATAATTAAATAGCAATATTTCATTACAATATTACGTATACTGTCTACTAAATATAATAATATTAATACTTTTTAACTCAGCTTCATAATTTTTCTCAATTTACCGGACCTCTCTTATCTATATTTACCAGATTACTCGATAGGCTTATACACTCATAAAATCCCTTATCAAGGTCAAACGAAGAGGATTAACGAAATGAGAAACTGTACCAAGATTAAATATTCTATGTAGAGACATTAAGAAGATAAAACAAGAATAACAGACTATAAAAATAACACATTTTCGTTAAAAATATATGAAATATATATAGTCTGTGTGTAGCACAGATTATAAATAGCTATATAAATATATATTGGCGTAATAAAAAGTATTTATATGTGACGATATCATTCGCCCTCTAAAATCCCCTGTCAGGTGAAGTGAAAATCGATATTGCCGAGTATTTGGATTATCTCAACGACTTCTAAGCGAGATTTATATTTAAAAAGTTAGATTTATACATTATTATTATTCGTTTACATCATTCGATGCTTTTTTATCGATAGACCTTACGAATATAATATTTGAAAGTTTTTGTGTCGTAATTACTAAAATACTCTATGTATAGTTATTATTATTATTTTTTAATATAATAACTTTGTTTTTATATAAAAAGTATTAAATTTTCTTATGTTACTAAAGAAAATAATCGAATGAAATATATTTAAAATATAATTTGGTGTATTTTTACCTTAGAGACTGTGTTTTTATCATACGAGAGATTATTTTTTTGTAAACATTTTAGCTATCTTAATGTACTGGTTTTCCATAAAAATATAAGCAATATAATCGATCTTATTTTTATGTATTTGCTTTATTCAGATGTTATAGGTTAAGTCTAGTATTTTAGTTATTTATTGGAGACTTGCTGTTACTCAAAAGTCAATTATAAGCTACTTTATTATAATTTATCTCTTATAATTAAAACTTTATTATAATAAAGACTTTAAGATGTTTATTTAAATGTGTAAGGATAGCTGTTTAAAAAACATGTAGAATATATTTTAATCCAATATTCGTAGCGACTGACGAGCGTTCATCTTGGACATCACGAAAAAGGTAAATTATTCTCTCAACATATCTATTAATAATGTTTCTAATCTGGTTTATGACCTACTTTATTTTTTAACACATATAATTCATGAATTCGTGTTTATTTTTGTAACAAAGCCCGAAATATACTGTAAATTTTGTTTGATAAAACTATAATATTTTACCGTTAATCCGGGTTTCAGGTGTAACGTAGGCATGGAGCTTGGAAAATCACCACAAACACTTACTGCACATTAACTAATTTATATATATAAAAAAAATGTCCTATCATTGATTTTGTTAAATAAAACGGGCGCGAAAAAACACTATCCCCCGACGCATGGTTCGAGTGAATGTTTTGGTCGGGAGAAGTCGTTACTCGTTAGTCGGCTCTCTGTAATATTGACTTTTACGTTTTCAATGAAGTGCCATCTAGCGTCCTATCGCCATACGAATTACCCATAACAGTTATTTACATTTTTATAATAAATATATAGTTATTTTTTAATACTTAACTTTTCAATATAATCTTTGTTTTTAAATATTTAACAAAAATATTTTTCAATGTCTTGAATAAATTTGTTGATAATAGTGACATCTAGCGGCACTGTTAAAAATGTTTTAGACTTCTGGTTACCTTTTGGCAGTCAGAAGTGACGACCAATCACATCACAATATTTAAAGACATGCGTATTGGAGGGAAGTGTAAACTGATCATTGAAAATAATCAGTATTCGTTAGGTTGATTTGAGTGGATGTATATCAACCATTTTCCTCGTGTTCCGGCTATCGTCTTCGAGAAAATCTAACAGCGTGACCGCCTACACATTTTATAAATAAACATTCGTGTTTAGTGCATACTCTTTACGGATTTTAGTGAAAATGGCCAGCGCCCCAGTCAAAAAGGTTCCGATACATTTACAGGTACGTAACGGTTTTCTTCAACCTGTTGTTTTTGCAAACATAATATTATACCTAGTTATTAATAAGTTTAACTTTTGTTTTACGTATCGAATATATCTACATTTCTTTTCTATTTAGACCATGTTTCAATTCTGTTACGTTCGTCTATCCCTCGGGATAGGTGTGACCTAATTTTGTACAAAATTAGGTTTCCAGCCGGGTCTTCGTGAGAAGATTAGGTTATAAATGTAGATATATGACATATATAGTGTAATAAAAGTTAAATACGTAATGTAATAACATTTTACACATTATCATAGCATTACGGCCGGCTTATCAGTGATTGTGATGTTTTTTGACGCTAAATGTGAGGTATTTATAAAACAAATCTTTCAATGACAATTAATGTATTTAACTGCAGCTAAGAAAAATCGATGTGAAATCTATATTATTATTTTATCAACCTTAAAAAAGTAATTATTATTGTAATTTTGAATTTACATATATTTAAAATTCTAGAAAGAATCAGCCAAATAATCAATCCGTTAGACTAATTTATTTAAACTTATTTACATACAATGGAATATATATTGTCTTTTATGCGTTAATAATTAAGGTACGTGTTAAATTACGTGTGGTCCGTCCTGATTTTAGTAGAACAAAGTTAATTTCTTAAAATATATATTAAAAAGGAAGGGTATGTAAGTTGAATGACCCCATAAAATCCTCGCAAGGGTCTAGGTTGGCAACATTACGTGACATGCGCAATGGTCATGTGGCTTTAGAAGATCGAATTATAGAAAATGATTATGGGGGAGGACCATAGATATATAAACTATAGATATAATATACCATAGATATACATACATAGAAACCTTTACAGTAGGAACATAAATATTGCTATTTTTAATTTACCATATTATTTAGTAGCATTACTCCAAGCTAATTATTATATGGAAGTAATAATATGTATATATTTATTAAAAGATTATATACTTAATCTTATTTATATTAAGTTGAGAGCTTATATAAAGACCCATTAGTTTGTAATTCGATCTGTTTTAACATCCTCACCATATGAGCTTGAGTGACATGAAATAAAATCTAAGTGTCTGTCACACCCACAATATATCCGTAACTTGAAATAAAAATAGTCATAGAAAATCTTTACTGTATTAATCCTATTTTGATCATATTATTTTGTAACAATTAAACTTATTGTGATAAAAGTTTGAGAGTATATCGTAAAAGTATAAGATATATTATTTTCATTCAAAGGTTATGATTTTATCATTCATTTTACATCAATGTATTGAATCAAATATATATATTTTCTTAAAATTAGTTATGAATCTCTTAAATAATGATATTAGTATCATTAAATATAATATAGATGTAAATATATTTTGTTCGAAACGCGCCAAAGCCTAACGTACTCGAATGAATAACGTCAGATAAGATCTCTGAAGGGGAGTGAAGTTGTTAAGTTTTAATTAAATTTAACCGTTATAGTTATAATTACATCATACTTAACCACAGTTTATAACAAAGAAATTGAGATTTGTTAAAAAACTCCATATAAGTTTAAAAAATGCTAAATGTGGGTACATCGAAATAAATGTTGAGAAATTTCTAAGCTGGATATTTTTTGCGTTTAGTGCTTAAAGCTTATATTTTTTGTCATAATTAAAAAGTTTATTGATTAATCCAGAGATATCTATTAAAAAGTCAAAATAATATATAAAAATCACATAAGAATTCGTTTAATAATTTCATGTTTATCAAAGCAATATATTTGATTTATAATATTATCCTTACAGTACCGTATACTATATATAAAATCAGTAGTATCTACATTTCATCGATATTACGAAAGATCACTCAATATTAAATGAATGATGATCTATCTATCTATATTTCAACACTGCTTATCATAAGTGTTCACAGTTAACTACGTACGTAGCGTTAAGCGTATTTCTATCATAAGTCTTCCCACACATATATAGAAATAATAATCGTATATGTATTGACGATGGTAAGTATGGTCAGCATAAAAATCTTCTATAATTATTATTGTACCAACACAAGTTTAGTTCGCAATTTTTTCTTACTAGAAAATATACTATTTCGGCTTTCAACTTAAAATATAATGTTCATTATTAATAGTTTTTTCTCCTATAGTATTAATTTTTTACTCATCACTGTGTAAGGATTCATTTCTTAAGAAAGCATCTAAAAACTTAATACTTATGTTCTATTTTAAAAGCGGAGGGTTACAAAGGGCTGTAAACGATGATTTATAGTTCAGACAACATTTATACCGGTTCCTTGAATATAATATGCCATTAAAATATATACTCAAAGCTATTGTAATAGAGTTTAAAATTTATTATATACATTTTCGCTAGTACTGATCTGTTTTGGATTTTTAAATTGCATATTAAGTAAGAACACACATATATGTTGGTTATATTCTTTATGTAGTATATTTTAAAGAATTTTATTACGTATATATTTTTTAGATTGAGAACTAGATTATTAATATTTAATATAATATTGGTCTTACACATTTACTACTTATTAAACATATCTATATTACAATAAACATAAAATAATAAGTCCATATATATAGCCAAGGCATTTCTAATATAGGCTTTGATCTACACTAAAAAGACATAATACTAAAAACTACATATATACGTATATCTATCAGACATATATAAATGCACGTCTATTTAATTTCAAATGATCGCTCGTGTAATAAAATTAAATAATTCCATAAATAAATATATCTATGCTCATCAATAAATATATAGAAAAAACATTATAAGAACAAAATAATTAAACATTTATCTCTGAATTGAACAAAAATGTACAATCATACTCAGACTCGGTTCATATGAGGTCAGGTAGCGGTTTCAGATGTACACAAAAAATCGATATCGTTCCAGCCTACCCCCTCCTCCCAGTTTAACCCCCCAGCCCGGAAACTGCCAGCTAGGATTGAGAGACATTTTCAATCAATATACGCCATACTAGATAACATCACGACTTGAAATAAGACTTTTAGATACTATGAGCAAGTCAGATCTGAGATTTTTAGAGTCATTTAAATGAATAATATTTTTCGAATGTAGTACGCGACTTTATTTTTTATTATAAACTACATACTATAACGTTTCGGTTACTTTACAGCAACCGTGATCAGGAAGACGAGATGTTGTTATTATATATCCGTAAAATATTAGTTTTATCATATGAGCAAATTATCAAATTTCATATTAAACAAAGTATATATATTAATCATAGTAATTTAAACTGACTAACGTATAGTATCGAAGTCAAGTCTAGATCATTAACACTAGATAATACTCGTTAGAAATGATTCCTTTATTAGGTGTCTGGATGAAAGTGAACTAAACCGGTCAAACAAGACGCATTTCTCGGACTAACTATTTACACTTATGTCTATAATTCGATGGATAGCAAATAATTCGCAATCCAAACACAATAGATAACTATGTTTTAAATGATAATATTATTTACGTGGATTTCAAAAAACTATTGATTTTTCCAAAGTCAAAATATCCTCTGGAAACCAAAACTTAAATTGAAATGTACTTTTACTTTTAAAAGATATTATACTATAAAATTACTATATATACATACTCTTTATATTTAATATTATTGTGTCTGCTATACTTATTGATTTTGTATGCAACAATACAAATTTAATGAAACCATACACCAAGGTAATAATAAAAATCAATATTCTACGTACATCTTATTAATAGAAAAGTTTGCTTGTTTGTTTTAAACTACAAGTATTGTGAATTAACTGTTTTCACACATATGTAAAGGAAAATCAGTAATGGTAATTTTTCTTACATTCTCAGTATCCTTAGTCCAAGTTGACATCACTCTACATACTGACATTTAAGAGTTTTTTTATTTGTTAATTGTTTCACATTATAGTATTAATGTAGGTTATTGAAGGGTAACCTATCAATGCTTCTTATGTAATACTAGCTGCGCCCCGCGGTGTTACCCGCGGATTTCCGGGATGTAAAGTAGCCTATGTGTTATTCCTAGACGTCAGTTTCCTGTATACAAAATTTTATCAAAATCGGTACAGCCGTTTGAGCGTGAAGAAGTAACAAACCAACACACACACTCAAACTTTCGCAATTATTATATTAGTAAGATGAAGAACCAAATTTGAAGGCATACGGTTGCCATATTCATGAGCAGAATGTGGCTTAAGATAAATATCTATAATCAAATAATTGATATAATTTATCTATATTAGAAAGCTTTAGAAAACGGACATAAATCACTAAGAATTAGTTACGATATTCAATGCCATAACGAGTAACATGAAACGTAAGAAAACAATTGTGTTTGTGAAATCTTATATAAAGATTTTCATTTTGTATGTCTTTTATATTTGCTCTAATTGCCTCTGATATAAAAGAATTACATCAATACATATAATTCCCCTTAATATAACATTTTATTTCGTAATTCAACGAGATTTCAAATTATTTACTAGTGCGCATTAGGAAAGATGTTAATTTATTTAAAATATATCTCATTGATGAAATCTGTTAATTATATTTTAAACCAAATATTCTCAAACATTTTTAGGAAATTGCTTTATATTAATACAATCTGTTTTATACTTAAACGTATAAAAATTAGAAAAAAATATATGTATATTAAAAACATGTTGTATTGATCGCTTATGTAATATATGTTTGGTGGTCCACACAGATGGTATCTAAATACAGCTGCTATATAAAACTTATCATCGAAGGCTGGGTCGAAGGCAGCGGGCTTATGCTCGCGACCTGCCTCCCCAGTGAGGAAGCCTCCGGGCGTCGGTGGGGAACCGGCGTCCGGGTAACATAGGCTAGAGGAAGAGCGGCGTGTTTGGCGTTCCCGGCACGCTGCTCTTGAGTCGGAGGGGTGGTGTGGTCAGCCACTGATACCCCTGCCGATGGCGGAGTCCCTTTCGGGACTCGTGCGTAGTGAGCGGAAGCATGGCTTGCCGTTCCCGCTCACTAGTCTACGCACAGCGCAGAGAACGCCGAGGTGGTTTAGTGGGTGGAAATCCCACATGCCCCTGTCGCGTTTCCCCCGCGGCAGGAAGTCTTTAAAAGATTCCCCTCGTAGAAAAAAAAAATAAATAATAATAAAACTTATCATATTATTTGGTAAAATCCTTTTCATCAATAATTCTCATCTATATTTCTTAACAAAAGTCCCATCACCTCAAAAGTCCTATAAGACTACGCCCCTCTTCAAGCATGTTCGTCCATTGAGCAATCCACTTATATTTCTAGACAGATTCTTCTTCATAAGTTGACAACTTGTGTTGAATGAATCTTTCGTCAAAAAGAGTTATATGTAAAAATGTTCTAAATAAACAAAGCTAAATATTAAAAAAGGTACATATTTTCGTTGCTTTAGGGCTGAACTAACACATGACTTATCCATAGACAGGTTAATTGACCAGCTCTATCAACAAAATATATCTCCATCGTTTGAGAAATAGAATAGTATTTTCGTAGATGCCAGACAGAAGCTGCACCTCAAAACGTCTATTAATCAACTTTTTGTAGCTCTTTGTGGATAGGACGTTCTGTAATCCAAACTACTTAGCAAAATGGGCCCTTATCAGGAATCAGTGGTTCTTAGCTTTGGGTAATAGACCAACTGACGTACTCAATTTTGATCTTCTAGGTTATTGTATTGTAGGCTATTGTAGGTTATTGTAGGCATACTGCAAGCGTGTTAGTAAAAGGCAGTCATGTGAAAACAGTGCTTTAAGCCGCTCGGTGAAAGCATAGCAAAATGTGTAAGAAACATTCGTAATATCGCTATGATTATATTTCCAAGCCTTATTCCTTAGGAATCTGTTATAAACAGGAATAACTTTTACTTCCATGAAGTCAACACCAGATCTGTGTGTATATTAACAAATTGCAATTACCCTATAATTAGAAAACCTATTTCTATGAAAAAGGTGGGCATGTAAGGAAAGTAACATGGTTTTCTATCCTACATTAAAACTTAGGTTTTATACTTAATTCTTTTTTAATATTAAAGCGACTATTAAAGTATTAAAAACCTCTTCTTTGTAACAATGGTCTTAACAAAAATTACATATAGACGTCCTCTAAAAATGATCAGCACACAAATACTTCCTAATGTCCATGTAATATTTAATAAAAAATAGTAATAATATGTGATCTTAAAATGATTGTATATAGAATAGATAAAACAAGATGTACTCGTAAAGACATGTCATGTTCAGATATTTTGGTCAAATATATTAAAATAATCTATGTCGTATTAAAATTACAACCTAACCACATAAATAAAAGTAATGTTTTTTCGAATGTACTACGTACATACTAAAAAAAAATATTGGTTTCATTTAAATGACTACTCGCGAAAATCTTAGATCCCACCAACCACATAACTTTGCCATAAAGGCTGAATTATTATTTACGTACATTGTCTCCTAGTATTTATATTTATTTCATTTACTAACAAAAGCATTGGGTACAGTAAATATATTTCATCATCGAAGTACTCGTCATAATATTATAAATAGATACAATGATCTCTAGTTGTCAATAAACATCGCTCCACGTGTGAAAAGACGTCTCTTAAGAACCAATTCTTTCAGCACTAAAATAGGAAACATACAAAGTTACTAACTTCTATATTTCATATAGGATTGAGTTACCGAAAGGTTAATGACCTGTTATTTCATATATTCATATTGTTCCTTCTTATCGCAGCAAAACATTTTGCATACCAGGTACCTACCGTAAAGACTAAAGTGTAACTTCAACATAATTAGTATTCTCGTTGTTTGCGTCCAAAGACCTCGCTCTCAACCATTTTCGCTAAAAAATAAACAGAACAAAGGCATCCCTTTTTCATGAGCTAATAAACTATGGAAAAATATTTAGAATTCCTTATTTTAATTTGTTTTGAAATCAAGTTTGATATTTAATATACTTAATCCAAAAGTTACGACAAGAATATTACGATATAGTTTAATAAATTCGTGTTGCTAATTTTAACAAAATCCTTCTTAAAAATTCAAGTGTATCAAATATAAATATGACGATGTATGACGTTATAACATAACTTAAATGTTCAAACGCTCTCCCACGCTTGGTCTTATAGGAAACATGTGAATTGATGATAATTATCGCATATCAGAAAAACATAGTCAGGTGAATGTCCGGATGAGAAAAATAGCAAGATTCGCTTCATCTAGAACAGAAAAGTAAGAGTTGTATGCATCAAAAACAATGGAGTAACACAAATTAAACTTTCTTATAAATATTCTAGGAAAAGAGTAATTTTCTTCTGTAGTATGAAAATTCTTTTTTGCCTTTAATTAAAATGAAACGCGGCCCTTGAGTGCGGTTGGAGTCAATTATACTGCGTATACTTTATATGTATATGTATTTGCGAACGTAAAAGCATGATATTGTATTACACGTACTAACAGAGGGTTGTGGTTTTAGCATCATATATTTCCATTAAAATTTAAAACTATATTGTCATATTAAT
This sequence comes from Danaus chrysippus, assembly GCA_916720795.1. Classification (NCBI taxonomy): domain Eukaryota; kingdom Metazoa; phylum Arthropoda; class Insecta; order Lepidoptera; family Nymphalidae; genus Danaus; species Danaus chrysippus. The sequence continues at coordinate 3,512,211 of CAKASE010000064.1, read as the reverse complement.
TCATTTCTAAAGAGGTTTTACAATGGACAAACATAATCAAACGCAAGTGTATAGCGCAGTGTATTATGTCCACATTGGCTTAACTTATATTGTAATGTGCCCCAAGGCTGCGTTACAAAAGAGATATGACCTTAGTCGACATGACTACGCCATGTGTCAAACGCATATGGTAAAGTATTAAGACACTCATAGACATAGAGTATTAAGTATACATTGTGTATAGCAAAAAATATTTAATATTAATGAGTTTAAAAATAATGAATATTTTTTACGTACAGATATTTTTTCTATAGGAAGTACGTATTCTGTTTTTGTTTACTTTGATAATATAATACTTCGACACTAAACAGTTGACCCTTTAAGTAGTTTGAGTTAAAAGTAATTAAAAATATTCATATACATGTGATATATCTTATAACATACAAAATTTATTACACATACTACATTATATCTGACTTTGCATAATGTTTATATCTAGTAAAATCTTTACGGTTCTTTTTTGTAATATAAATATTATACCGTAAGGATTAAATTTAAAATTTCATACAAAGATTTTAACATTTATAAATGATAATCAAAAACACTTTATACGCTCAATAATTCAGAAATGAAGATGTTTAAAAGTACTATAAAAATTCTGTATTCTATCTTAAAACAGAACTACCAATCGCGAAGCATTTTTTGTTTTTTTATTTGCGAATTTTATATGGCATAAATAAATATTTCATGTGGAAACTTAATAAATCATTCCATGGTAATTAAGACCCCATAATGGCCATTACGGTAACATTAAGAAAACCCGAATAACTTTGATGGTATCTATGGAAACCAGCCAACATGTTCCCATAACTTGATACAAACACCATAATTATTCCATTCCTTATTCACCCCATTTATGACTCATGGGTTTTTCAATACAGGACCACTAAGTACTAACGGTTATCTTTCACGCAAAAGTTTTTGCGAATTTAATTACTTTTACGTACATACTACTTCATTTTACTTTGCATATTTTTTTATGTGAAAGATCCCAAACGAATAGAGGCCTACTTGATAGGCAGTAACCACCGTCGCCCATGGACATCCGCAATATAGATGTTGTGGATGCGTTGCCAACCTTATTTGTTAAAGAAAAGGGAATGGTAGGAAAAAGGAAATTTTAGGAAAGGGTGGGAACAGGTAAAGATCAACCGGCTCTCTCACTCATCGGACGAATACAGACATAAAAGGCTACTCACGCCGATCTTCTGTGAGAGGGTGGTACTTCCCCGGTTGAAACAACCCAAGTTCGAGCTGTAGCAACTTGACCACAGCTAGGCTCTAATATGTATGTAATTTCGTTTATTTTCTGTCATGTATTTAACATAGTTATTAGTAGGTAATTTACCTAAGCGATGTACAAACATTGTGTCATACACGTACGTCCCGTTAAGTATTTGCGAAATCTCGATAAGATTAACGTTATAATAAATATTGTTCTTGCATTAATCTGTGAATGACAAACATTGCAATTAGTACAAAACGAATTAATTATATATAATGTATACAAAATACATAAAAAATATTTAATATTACATATATTTGCTTAAAAATTTAAATCAATATATAAAACTAACATTTTAAATCCTTATTTGAAGTTAAAAGAAAGTTTTTTCTATTCGTAATTAATATTGAGTGTGAAAGAAATATTGAAAGATAAAACCAATTTATATTTGTGTCCAGTTAATTTTATCTGACGACTGGCGTGATAAAAGATAAAAGATAAGATAAATCAACTCTCGAGAGAATGACTATTGATTTGATAATGTACTACAACTTCTACATACTTGTATAACTATGTAAGACTCACAAAACTACCGGTTTTTATCTTAGTATATTGAAATATTTTTACATTTCTCCATATACATGGATCACTAAAAATATTTCTATATGAAATTATCTTACAAAAATCTATTAAACTACTTAATTTTGTTTAAAATATTTGTATATCACCAAAGTTAACGTTTAGATTTTTAATAAATTCTTTATACACCCGAATTGATAGCCTATTATTGGATTCTACATATTAAAAAAACTATATTTTTTAATATTATTTATCAACATATAAATACTACGTAATTATGAAACTCAAATCTATCACATGTATAATAAAAAGTAACGTATAATACAGTAAAAGTTATATATAATTCTTAGTAATATAATCGTATATGGTCTGTATAGCTGTCTGTACGCATCAGCTCCTGTCATTCACCTTGAATCCCCTTCGTACCTTCACATCTAGTTATTTAACATTAATAAATGCTTCCTTTAAAATACATTGTATATAGGTTTAATATTGGATTGAATTTTGTGTATTTAAGGCAGAATTACATTAAACTTCATAGTAAAAATAATTTATATTATCACAAGAAAAGCAAGGATATTACTATAGGAAAACTATTGTTTCATCTATAAGCCAATTTGTTTTTAAAATAGATAATTTTCATATATATATATGTATATACGTACATAAGTATATATATAGAAGCATATTAACAAGAACTTAAGAACAAACCTTAAATTGGTTAAGTCAGTCATAAATATATGTTGTAGTATAGATGTAACAAAATAAGAATTTTATTACGTGTAATAAATTGTTGTAATAATTCAAGATGAAGTAATAACACTTATATTAACCTTATCTCAGTAACATCTTCATCTGATAAAATATACTACGTGGAAAAGACAGAAATGTATATCAGTTTTAAAGTAAGATAATTTTTACGAAATATCTTCTTCCTGGCAATTTCCAGCTTTAGCCAGGGTCTGCCTTACATGTTGTGAATAGTTATTGTATATTATATGTCTGACATGAATCCTCTTTTGGGAATGCATTAATCAGTGATGTCTAAATACTCTTAGAAAGTACATGATTCGGAAAAATCACATTGGTACTTGCCAGGATCGAACCCGCATCCTCGTGCATGAGAGGTGGGCCTTTTTAACCACTAGGCCATCACTGACTTACAATTTTTACGACATATGTACGTACATGTATTTACTCATAACGATATATAATTTTTAATGAGGTATTACATAAAGTATAAATGTTTGTATACATCTAGAACAATGGAGTTATTTAAATTTTTGTCGCATGTCGCATACAACAGTAGCAATCTCGTGAGTTTCTTTTATCTCGGTATGTTTTCCGGAAATGTGTAAACAAACAGACATACATACATCAGAAAGAAATTTCTTACGTCATACATATCTCAGTGGCGTATTTTTTTGTTATATTTATATAATAACAAGATTACAAACATAATTCTATTTATGTACTCGTATCTGTTTAGTGAGATTTAATACTTGCGCGAGTATTCATTTAAATGAAACTAATATTTTCGGAGTACATACTGCGCGTATTTTATTATTATTTAAAACTAAAACCGTGATCACGGTTGCTGGAAAGTAACCGAAACGTCGGGAGTATCTAGAATATTAGTTTAATTTATCTGTTTCGTGTACAACTACGGCTAAATATTTGAAAGAAATTACCATTCTAGGTAAACTGGACCTACTTTTCCGTAGGAAAAAGTATATTTTATTTATTCTAGATTATTGTTCATATTACTATTTATGTAGGTATATAAATATACATGTATTAAGATAATTTATTTACTTTGATAACCTTTTATGTTACGTAGTAAATGTGACGATATATTCAAAAATACTACCATTACTGGTAGCGATTTTAAAGATCAACTGTACATTATATATTTGTATGTAAAATTAAGCCTTTTTATTGATATTTGTTTATGAACTTAATTAGGTAATTTAAAAACCATGATAAATTAGTTTTGTCTTTTTTACAATTTAATTTTAGTAGTTTAAATTTAACTACTAGGCAACACTATACATCTCTTTCTTTTAATACGTGGAAAAGTGAGATATATCCATACTTTAAAAACTGGGAATCGAAGCCGTAAAACATTGTAGGATGATAAGCATTGTAACCACACTGTTTCCATTATTTTCTTAATAACGCATAGTCTACCATTCTTTTAAGAGTCGTTGAAGCATACGCATGCTTTAAACAAAAGATATTGTTCAAAATAAGAGGATGCTTCTAGCTACTTTCAAGTTGCCACAACCGAGATTGTTTTAGACTTGTGACGATAGTTCTTTAGGAAAAAGCATGGGGCTATGAAAGTACTTAGATGAAATATTAATAAAACTGCTATGAGATTTATAACTGTGTATCATTTTTTGTCGAGTATCAAAAGGATTTCATTTATTATAAAAAGTTCCTATAAGTTAAATTTTATTGTTTAAGTCTATAAGTGAAATAATGTTAGTCTAAAAGTCTAAACGTAAAGGCCTGCCTGTAGTGCATGAGGTTGTGGATTCGACACCTGGCAAATACCAATGTGTTTTATCCGCATTATATGTACTTTCTAAGAGTATTAGGACAACACTGACAGACAGTGAAGGAAAACATCGTGAGGAAACTTGAACTTATAATTTAAAATTATAAGTTTGAAATCACCAACCCGTCTTGGGCATGCGTGGTGATTAACGCTCTAACCTTCTCCATGTGAGAAAGACCTTTGCTCAGCAATGGATACTTATAGACTGATGATGAAGTGAGATCATTGTAGGGTTGGTTGCAAATAAATTATTTTGTTAACTCCAAATACGCTTTCTAACTAATTGGGTGACACACGCGACCAAAATCACATTATAATATTACATGAAAAAAATTCGTTGTTCCTTATAAAATTAATTCTTTGTTTACTGTTATCGTAGTATATAAAATAGAGTCAGTGCTGGACTAGATGTTAAAAAGCCCGCCTCACATGCATGAGGGCGTAGGTTCGATCCTGGCCCTGGCAAGTACCAATGTGATTTGTCAGGTCATATGTACTTTCTAAGAATATTTAGATCTCACTGATTAATGCATTCCCAAAGAGGGTTGATGTCAGGCAGGCGGCCGATCGTAAAAACTATTAGCCAAAACTATTCACAAGATGTAAGGCATACCCTGACTAAAGTAGTTTATAAAATTGTCCAGACTTTGTTATACATACCTATACAAAATTGATCTGAACCCCAACTAAGAGAAAACCACAATATTTTTTTATCAATAGTATTAAATAGTTACTTTCCCCAATGTTTATAAGTACATACATATTCACACCATTGACGTGACGCTTTAAGAGGGAGTGCATTCTATTTTAGTCTTTACATTTTCAGTTTGAAACAAGACGTGGCTAAGTAACGTCGCTCGTAAAAATAATTTACATTCTATAGCCAAATGGGATTACAATCAGTATCCGGTATTAATATAAAAGTGAGATTATTCATTATTATGAACTTAAGTTATTATTTAATACCTTTTTGGTTTTTGTGTGTTCCAAATTTAGTTCTGCCCTTGCAAGAGGACAAATGTTAGTGCTAAATCTAGCTGCTGTATGCTATTTTCTTTGTTTATACAAATAATTACCAATTAGAAATTGGATTGGTTGAATTACATGTGATATTGTATATCGATAATCCATATTATAATATTTTTTCTTTTACAAAAGTTTTCATTTCTTTTAATATTAATTTTAGTTTTGTTTTTTTGTTGATGTTTTTCTTTTGCATAATTTATAATCAGTCGCACGATCGATTCAGTGCTCAAAGATAATTATATTTCGTGGAAAATTTATTTTATTGAGGAAATACCAAAATAGTATCAGCATTATACTGCTTCCAAGTATTTTGTGACTTATATAAAATTACCTTTATTTTAATGAAATTTGTATTAAAAGGATTTTATTAAAACAAATAAATATTCACAATCGTTTATTCGAAATTATAAATCAGTGAAAAGTCATTCTTATTATGCGGTAATTTCCCGATCGATAATTACCAAAGTGTAATCGCGATTTCTTTTAAAAGAAAAACGATTATTGAATAAAAACTGAATTACGAATCAGATTTCTTCAGATAAACATTCACTATATCAATTAAATGTCTTTATATAGTATAGCAATCCCTACTAATATTATAAATGCGAAAGTAACTCTGTCGGTCTATCTGTCTGTCTGTTACGCTTTCACGCCTAAACCACTGAACTGATTTTAATGATATTTTGTACAGAGATAGATTTGACCTTGAGAAAGAACATAGGATAGTTTTTATCCCAGATTTTTGAAAGGTTCTCTTGGAAACGCGATATAACCGAACTCCACGCGGGCGAAGCTGCCTGTGAAAAGCTAGTGAATATATATTTTATATTTTGTATGTTTGTCATTCAGAGCTCTCAGAACCGCCTTCTCATCAAGAATGGCTGCATCGTCAACGCTGATGGTATGGAAGACGCTGATGTTTACATCGAAGATGGAGTTATCAAGTGAGTATTAAAGATTTTGCTATGACGATTTTGATTACAATTCTATTCTTGAATTGGTCTTATAGAAGACTTGCCATCAATTATTATGGTCCATTTTAACTGTGTAAATGAATTCTTCAATCATTGTGTTCATTTTCATTAATATGTAGAATATTTTTGAATTATAAATGACGTTATGACTGAATTATCGTGTAAATGCTGAAATAGATCTACGATAATTTATTAAATATATTTGGTTAAGTCATAAGTACATATATAATATTTATTTTATTAAATTTATTGTTAAAATAGGATAAGTATTAAATTAAAACCAAAGGTTAAACAGCGATAAATTATTAAATTTTTGTTAACTTTGTAATAATATATCAAAAATATTTTGTTCGATGATTTTTTTCCACATCTTATTCTCAGTGACTTTCTTCTTGTATCTTTTTACGTTCATCTAAATTCATCCAACTTAATAATCATTGCTCTTCTATTAAAAATAACCTCTTAATAGATTAATTTGAGTAAGATACTGGTTGATATTTGAAATACTATTAATAAAATACGTCATTGTACTTTCATACTGAGAAGTATATACTAGACTAGATGTGCCCGCGACTTTGTCCGCGTGGAATAGTAGTTTTTAGGCTTCATATTTATTTTTGCAAACAGCCTCCTCAGCTTTATAAATTATAGCTGTTAGCCACGGCTCTGTCCGCGTAAATATCTGTTATTATTCATTTAAATTAAGTGATGACAAAAACGATATTGTTTACAATTAAATATCTGGATAAAGATTAATATTATTGTGTTGATAAAACTCATACAAATAATTGTAAATAATGCATTAATATGGACAAAATTTAATAAGCACAAAAACGGTTTTAGTGCGTTAATCTTAAAAGATATACATTTTATTAGATCATTTCAAGAGGTATAATTCTTTCACACATACAGTGTAAACTCCATATAGCGACACTCGATTTAACGACAAACTCTCTAAAGCGTCGAAATCATTTGACTTTGGTTGATTTAGCTTGTCTACCATACAATAATACACTCTATATAGCGTGACAGCCACTCTCAATAACGACAAAATTAAGTAATAAAAAGTACCCTTTACGTTGCTAAAATTAGTAAAAAATGCTCAGCTGTGTACGTTTTTTTGTCGCTTTGTTATCCTAGCCCGCAATAAACTCCACTGTCGTAATCATGCATACCAAACTTTCTAAGAAATTCGTTCTTCACCAATATGCCTCAATATCGCAAGATATGAATAAAATACGTAAAAAATACAATAACATTACTGGTGCAGCAAAACACGTCAAACAAAAACAACAGACTTTATAACATTCTTTTTTATGTACATAAGTACTAACAGTAGTCTGAAACAAACTTTGTCTTTTTCTAATTCTGATTTTTCTTCCCTTTATTTATCGGCAACTCTCTATAACGCACTAAAATGCACGGTCCCTTCAGTGTCGTTATATAGAGTTTACACTGTATTTTTTTCGTATCTTAAATAATTAAACATTTTTTTTATATTATATTTTAATATAATTCCATAGAAAATCTATAATTGGAATATTTTATTCGTTATGCTTCTGAATAATTCATAACAACTAAAAGTTTAAGTGCCTATTTAAAATTTATCCGGTTTTTAGTTAAAATTTACAATCTCATACAAGATCATACATAAGGAAAGTTAAATAAAACTGAAGATTTTTTAATTGTTTAATAGAATTATTATTCAATAATAGAAATTATTTCTTTTTAAGTACTTAAAAGAAAGACATAGTATATTTGTAATTAGTTAAAACTTAATTGTCTTTACCAACCACTTGACATTTATCAGATTAAAAGCAAGTAATTTCATATCAGTCTTTAAGTAGCCTTAACTACTTAATAGTTTGAAATTATTAGTATAATATTTAATAAAGTTTAGTTGTATAAACGATTTAAAATACGGTCACCCATCATCTATTAATTATGTCACTGATGCTTAACAATTTTACCGTTCATTATGCCATAAATAATTTTATTTGTCAGAATTTATAAATCTAGAGATTTTCTTTAAGGAAACCTCTGTATTATAATAAAAAAAACTTGACACATCTTGAGTGAAATTTTCTGATATTAACCACCAAACCACATTGGAGCGGCGTGGTGGATAAAATTCTAAGCACTTTCCATATACGTTGCATAGTATGAATAATATTAACTTTCATTATTAACTAGTTTTTACCTACGACTTTATCTACTTGGAGTTTTCCATTTTATTTACGACTATCATCTACCGCCGTCTTTATATTAAAATCTATTATGCAGTGATCTAGTATGAAAAACAGGAAATTTCTCAATTAATAACTATATATTATTCTGATGTTAAATCTATATCATCGTAAAGTTTCATTAAAATCGATTCAGTAGTTTTTGTAGAAAAAAATGACAAACATACATACATCCATTATAAGAAGTATCGTTTGTCAAAACAATCAATAATATGGTCTAGGATTAATTTGTATTTATTTAATAAGTCAATTTACTAAGTGTTAAACTCAGCAGTTAAATTGAACGCTGTATTTGTTGCTTTTGAGGTTTCCGACACCTAATACCCTAAACTAGGTCATTACTATGTCACTGTAAATAAATATAAATAAACTTTAAAATAATTCAAGTAAATATTTTTTTACCTATATATGTAACTTTTAATTTTATATGTACGTCTATAAAACATAATTTAATTTAAATCAGTTCCGTAGCTATTGAATGACTAACAAACAAACAACTACTAAACAACATAATATAAATCAAAATATGTAGATAACTGAAAGAAAAAGTTTAAACTATCTAAGCTTAGTTTTTTATGCAACCAATATTCAGGATACCATTCGTAACGAGTTCTCGTGCAAAGATGTATTTAAAATCCTATATATTATTTAATACTAACTTAAAACAATGTATCAAAGTAACTAAGTATTATCTATTTTTATATCAAACTGAGTACATAGAATACATAGAGTATATGTGAGTCACGGTAAATATGACTCAAAATGTTCTCACGTATGCAACAAACGTGGTCATTAATTAATGACCCTAATTATATGTGTAGGACATCTTGTCATTCTATTTTATAGTGTCAATACCGATATAAATTATATTATAGAGGATGGTTGGTAGTTATATCAATAGATGGCGTTAGTGAGGATTTATGAAATCCTAAATCACGCTAGTAAGATTTTATCACTGAGAATGACGTCTCTCATACATTTTCACCTTTGTTTTAGATTCCCTACCTTTCAGTTACGATCAAAATGTATATCTTCCAGTTTTATATAACAGTTTTTCGAGTTTAATCTTAGCATAATAAAAAAAAAGTTCTCCAACAAACATACTGCCTACAAAATAAACTAAAGGTTAATAGTTTAAATCAGTTCTTTGCTAGGTTTTTATACTAGTAATGTCTGCGACTTTGTTTTCGTGTACTTCGGAATAAGACATATTAATGTATAGTGGTATGTTTATGACTAGTAACCGAATCTTTAGTCCAAGTCACGTGCCTTCATAAAAAAAACTATTATGTATTAGTCCCGTGGGAACTTTCCGGGGTTTTTGGATGTTCTAGTTTGTCTTATTCTTATACATATCTACGCTACATAATAGTAAAGTTTCATCGCAATGTATCAAGTAGTTTTTGCGAGTAACAAACGTAAATCGATCTTTATAATATACTTTCGCCTTTTTTTTAACCTAAATATATGTGACTTATGTGAAGTATTTAATACTTTTCTAGCATGAAAAAGAAACTACATATTATAATTATTTCTTAAAAATCTTACATAATTTTATATAATATCGTAATTTCATTTTGTTTATTTTTATAGTTACATATTATCAAATACCTTATTTAATTACTTTGATTTTTTTTATCATAAATTAAAATCATTATAAGAAAAAAATAATCACTACGGATTCATAAGAAAAACATACTTTATTATTTTGTCACTAAGACAGATTTTTCAATAGATATTTCTTGTAAAAAATATTTATTTTTCTATCTGTTCTAGTACTGACAGTAAAATTTAGATTACCACAACAAGCATACCGAAAACCCAGTCATACTTTTTAAGGTTAATTAACGACCTAGTTTCAATTGCGACACTAATCCCATTTTTTTCGCACGCAACCAACAATATAACTACAATTTTTTATATAAAACACTTCTTTATAAAATCTCTTTTAATTCATAGAAAAATGATTATAAAAAAATTCTTAATTTCAATCATATAGGGTTAATAAACTCAGCGTCTATTTCATACATTAAATATATGTAATATTATATAATAAGATGTATATAACGTTAATTTTCGTCAATATTTTCGATTCTATCAGCATATGCCATCAAATCTAAACTTCCTCATACAATAAATCTTGTAGTACAAGACAGTTAGAAATAACCGAGGCATACCGTGATGAAATCGCGTGACTTTCATAATATTAAGTATTGACTGCCATAAGTCATAATATCTATTTTTGACTTACACGAATTCAAATCATATTAAAAATTATATAAGCTATTTATAATATTTTTGTTATTCATTTAACCGACTTAGTAAATAATATGTATGGAGTTTTACGTTTATGTTTATCTTGTATACCGATTTTTCTCTTAAACTCCACTTATATACAAGTTTCCAAATTGCATCTAATGTTACTTTAGTGTCAACGAAAATATACTTATTGAGTTTTATAAATCCAATTTATTAATATGTAATTAAATGTAATCTATAAATGCTTAAAATTGCCAGGTATTACAATATCAGCGTAAAACCTAGTTATATTAAAGGAATCCTATTATTTAACTATGGCTTCAACATTGACACTGCGGCTTCATCTCAAGGCTGACATGGAAATTAATAAAATAGTACGAATAGCTATTATAACTACAACATAGTAGATAATTATTGATTGTTTCAAAACAATGAAATACAATTCAAAATATTTATATATACAAACAAACAAAGCTTCATGTTTGTAAATTCAATTTGTTTATAACAATTCCATTATAGGAATGAACAGTACTCTGTTTACTAACAGGTGGGTAGTTTCATTTTGAACTAGTTTTTTTAATTAGGGCTCCTGTCTTTCTCAGGATTTCGTGATACAAAAAATTGTATAGCACATACAAAACTATATACAAACAGGTTTAGTAGTTATGCATGATTGAATAACAAACATGCAAACACGGCAATACCCACCTAATATTTAATTTAATACAAGATATGTAAGGTTTATGAGTTCAAAGAAACTAAATCTCTATTAATATTATAAATGCGAAAGTAACTCTGTCCGTCTGTCTGTTACGCTTTCACGTCTAAGCCACTGAACTGATTTTAACGAAATTTGGTACAGAGATAGAGTTAACCTCGAGAAAGAACATAGGATAGTTTTTATCCCAGACGTTTGAAAAGTTCTCTTGGAAACGCGATATAACCGAACTCCACGCGGGTGAAGCTGCGGGCGGAAAGCTATTAACACATAAAATAGATATTAAATACAGTTTCTACCTTCTTAGAAAATACTTAAAGAAAACAATTTTTTCTGTTCACTATACTAGTTGACTAGTATTACTGATAAATTATTTTTATTTATAATTAAAAAATTTGAATATGCTATGGCCGTATTCAAGCCGCACACACACACAGGAAACGGCTAATGCCACAACAAGAACATCCGCAAACCATAACTGGCATTACCATTACGGCTGCCATTTGGATTATGGAATAGAATTATAGATGCATGTGTTATTGTCTTCAACATTTTTGGTCGGAATCCTCAACAAATAAAAATACAGGAATATACAAGTTGAACATAGTTATCGATTAACTTACCACCTAGAAATAACTTCACGATGTCGCTATTGGCGTACGCGCATCGTAAAGATTCATTTTTCTCCATCGCGCCAAAAGAAGTATAACTTCAAAATGGAGATTTAAATTTACTTGCACTGCGGCTTATCTTGATAGTGTGGAGGTAACAACATTTGACTATTATTCGACCTAAATATTAATGCTAGCTTTAATTTAATTGTCTGTATCGTCACGGGGCAGAGTGGGTTGTCTATACTTAAAATTTTGACCTAAGTTCCTATTGTCATAATTGCTTTGACTACTCTACTGACGGCTGTAATGCGACATGCGATAGATCTCCATTGTGATAATTTGATCCTAATAAAAAAAAATACATAATAATTAATATAAAGGGTTAATATACACTATATAATTAATGTTTATTAACAAATACTAGAAGGAGCATATTGGAAAATTTTCTAAAACGTCATACAAATAAAAGGAGGGTAAAATAATTCTTTAAAAAATAAACTATACTGAACATTGAACTGAAAGGAAAATGCTAATATAAGTGGAAGTAGAAATTAGAATGCTCTAACAATATATATAACCTGTTGTCTTTATTTTAACCCGTCATTCATAATTTACGTGTCATGTCTAAAGTAATTGTGACTTCCGTTGGGTTAAAAATAATTATATGCATAATATGCACCCGGAAAAATACGACTAGACTAGATAGTGTCACAACGACGTTTTAAATATTTTGACTGAGGTCAAAGATTTTTGTGATATAATTCTTTATTTCAACGTACTCTGAAGTAGTAATCCCAATAAGATTTGTCGAAGCTTTTAAACATTAATCTTGGTACACATAAACAAGGATTTTATGTGAATTTTTTAATATATTGAAAAAAAAAACTGACTTAATGAAATACCTATTGAATCATAACAACAGACATTACTTTTATTTACATTTATTTTACGGCAGAAATGTTTCAGACCACTTAAAAAAAATACAATATCGAATACAGTTCAAAAAGTTTGGGCTCTACAAATTTTTGACCTAAATTAAATATATACTTCTTACTAAAACATTATGTAACAAAATACTACAATAATTATTGCTATTATTATTAATAAAATATATATTTTCTATTTATTAAATTTTTATCGGCTTTATATTTCATACTATATTCTTATATATAGATATATTAAAATATGTATAACGGTCCCAAAATTATAAAGTACCCAGTACGAGAACTAGTTTAAAAAGGTCGTCTATTAAAAACCATGACGAATTGGAATAATAAACAATCATTAGGGCTTTTAAATGAAAATAGAAAAAAAAGATCTATTTAACGACGTCTCATAATAAAATTGAATCAAAACCCCGCATTCCCATTATAGTATTCTATTAACCCCAATTCACTCAATATTTCTATAATTGGGTAAATTAACGTGATTTGTATGGTCCTGTGACTCAGCGAAACTTTAACGAGCCCCTTTTAAAATGTATTGTATTATACACAATATTTTATTTCTATAAAAACGATCATTAAATTATTAAGTTGCCATTAAATTTGTTTTTTTTTTCTAAGGGGCTGTCCATTAATCACGTGAGGCTTGAAAGGGGGGGGAGGGGTTTGTTAAAAATCACGAAAATAGCACAAGGGGGAGGTTGGTGTAAGTAAGATATCACGTGTATTTATTTTTTCGTCTAACGCGCGATTTTTAAACAAATATAAAAAAAAACTTGCAACCTGGTGTAGACATTTTTATTATGGTCCTTAATTTCAGAATAAAATAAGATTATAGTTTATACCTGTACTTAAATTAAGATAATATTCAGAAAATTGTAAGATTCGTTGTAGGTACTAAAAATACACGTGATGTTGAGAAGGGGGAGGGGGGGTGATCCTAAACCTCACTACGTATCACCAATGGGGGCGGGGGGGTTAAAAAATGCTAAAAAAAGATCACGTGATTAATGGACAACCCCTAATATATTTTAAAATTGTTTCGTACGCTCCATCAATAGATGGCGCTACCAGTCCGCTGAAACACGCTATCAGAATTTAGATTTGAAAGTACTAAGGCTGAGTAAGAGTATCTACAGTCAGACGTTCTTGTCGTTGAAACAAGATTTTTCTTGAAAGGGCGTTGTCTGACTAATGGTTCGGACAACGCTCGAATAATAACATGAAAAGTAGTTACATTTTCTACTAATTAATTATTATTGAAGTCGGCTAAAAGATAAACATTTAGAATTATTCCTAATTCCTACTTTTGATGATAACGCACAATTTTTAATTAAAAGTTATATATTAGGCTTTACGAATTTCAAAATCAATATTTTTTTAATATTTATTATTCCCTAAAAGGTTTTAGAATTGAAAATAAAAATGCGCCTGAAAGCATAGAAGAATTTAGCGACTTATTTTAATTATAAACTCTTGTACTTTTTGGGCATTTGAAATAACTGTCACTTGATGTGATAGATTGAACAATTTGAACGAATACAGCTTGAATTAAAGAAAAAAAAAATTAATAAATGTTTTAAGCTACATTCTACTGTTAGCTAGTGTATTGGTCGAAATTAAGGGCTTCATCTTAGAAATCTATCTGCATCAAGAGTTTAATATAACCATAGCCAGCCTGGAGGCTGTAATATCATTGATATGACAGGACAACGTTTTTCGTCCATCAGGTTGAAATATTAATAAGTACATAACATTATTGTTATTACTATCACATGTGTTTGATGATTGAAAAAGTGATTAATCTTCGTATGTATTTTGAAAATGCAAACCGTGTGGTAACGCTAATTAATATTAAACCCTTTTTAATAAATCCACGAATTTAAAAAAATCCAATGCATATTATGTTTCTTATTAAATTTTATTTATTTATTTTTTGTGATGGAAACCACATACGATGATCGTTAGGCAATTTGAAAATAAATTTTAATTAAAAATATTAAAAAAGAAAATAATAATAAAATCCCCTATCTACAGTTTTAGAATTAGTTATAAAGGTGGGTGGTAGAATCATAAGCACCATACATAACATGTATATATATTTTTTCAGGCAAGTTGGTAGGAATTTAATAATTCCTGGTGGTACTCGCACTATCGATGCCACCGGTAAACTAGTGATGCCCGGTGGTATCGACCCACATACACACTTCGAACTAGAGATGATGGGCGCCAAGACAGCTGACGACTTCTATAAGGGCACACGAGCAGCCGTAGCTGGTGGTACCACCACTATAAGTAAGTACATACTATAGCAATTTAAATTATATAGACAACTAGCTTTTGCGCGCAACTTTGTTCGAGTTAATTTCATAATTAGAAATACTTATAATACGCTTACAGGCGAACCGTTTCGATATAGAGGCAGAAAATAAACAGCTCTTAGTAGCAATTTTTTTTTTGGTTGAACGAATTCAAAAGTATCCCATATCCTATGTCTCCTGATTCCAACCTAGATCCCCACAAAATTTCCAGCATCCGTATAGCCGTTCTTGAGTTATAAATAGTGTAACCAACACGACTTTCTTTTATATATATCTATAAGAAGATATATATGTTTAACCATTTTATGTCTGCAAAATAATATGAAGCTTCATTAAAAACAATATCTATTTGAATTTCCATTTTTTCTTTAATTAATCATGGATATACATTTTTTCATATAAATTTTACAAAATCTTTATGTATTCAGAGAAACTCATGTATAATTTTGTTAGCCATAATGGATAATGTATCTAATTTTAATTTGAATCGTTTTTATTACAGTTGACTTTGTTCTACCTCAGAAAGGACAGTCATTGATAGAAGCCTATCAAAATTGGAGGCAGAAGGCTGATAATAAGGTACAAATTGATATAGCATAAAACATATACAGTCAAAACCGTTTATAACGACATTGAAGGGACCGTATATATCCGACGTTATATCCGATAGTCGTTATAAGCAATAGTCATATACACAACTACAGTAGTTATACATATTGTCATATGTAGGCACATATCTATCTAGTATAGATATAGGTTATGTAAACGATTCAGAAAAGAAATAAAAATATTTATTACGAAATAATTAGAATACAAAATGTATGTACTTGGCTGCTTACAGTTACGGGTTATAAAAAACTACACTAGTTTTTAAAGTAATCAGTCATTTTAGAATTTTTTTTTTTAGCACATTCTCAAATATTTTTAGCATTTTACGTTTCATACTCAAGGTATGAGTATCATCAATATCAAAGGCAATTTTTTTTTGCAAAACTGTTACATCATTAAGAGCGTCGGACATTATTGTTGGCTGAAACTATTCTTCAAGGTCTTGTTGGTCTTCGTGTTGTTCGTTAGTGTTAGGGTTGTTACTTTTAGCTTCTGCAAGAATCTTCCTCAGTAGCTAAAGCGCTAAAGCGACACTGTTTTTATTCCAATAAATTCCTCTATCTCAATTCTTTATTCTAAAGCAGTAGATCTTTGCAACTGGGTAAGGACAAGGAGCGGTTGGTCGTTAAAGTCGATTAATGTCGATAAATTTTCGTCGTTCTAAGCGATATGTCGCTGTATCCGATGTTGTTATAAGCGGTTTGTATACTGAATAGTTCACTAGCAATTCGGACGGGACCATACAATCTGGCTGTAATAACCGATAGGTCGTTGTAAACGATGTCGTTATAAACGGTTTTGACTGTGTATATATATATATATAGCTGACCCGGCAAACGTTGTTTTGCTATATTATAAAAAAAATGAGGTTGGTGATAAAAAAGTAAAAAGTTTGGGTTTTTGTATTTTTTAATGCTAGTTTATAAAGAAATAAAAAAAAAATTAAGTGTGTACAACCCTTATGACTTAAGGTATGAAAAATAGATGTTGGCCGATTTTTAGACTACTCAATGCTCACAAAATTTCACCAAAATCGGTCCAGTCGTTTCGGAGGAGTTCCCTTTCTAACACCGAAAGACGAGAATTTTATACATATGATATATACAGTTTTAATATTGCAATCTATAGACATATGTCTCTAAACAATACATGAATGACCACTTTCACTAATGCCAGTAAAGACAACATTTACTTTTTAAAGGAAACATGTGAATACGTTTTAATTATATGATAATTGAATCAAATACATCAGTTAAAGTGAACGTGAAGTCAAACAAAAAAATAAAATTAACATACATGACGGTAAAATTTAAATTAGCGAAAGTGATTTTAGTTCCGTTACTAGAACCTCGTGCGGCTTGTTTTTGTACTTATTTAATGATTTTTATAGATGATAGATTGTCTATTCACTTAGATAGCATAATTTTTATAGATGACAAGCTCTGTATTTACATAGACAGGATAGTTTTTTTAGATGACAGACTCTATTTAGATAACATAGTTATTATAGAAGACAGGCTCTGTATTCACATAGATAGATAAGAAAGATTTTGTAGATGACAAGCTCTGTATTAACATAAATAGCATAGTTATTATAGATGACAACCTCTGTATTAAAATAGATAGCATAATTATTATAGATGACATACTCTGTATTCACGTAGACAGCATAGTTCTTATAGATGACATGTTACACATGTACATAAATGATAGATTTTCATATAACGATACAAGTATTGAAACAAATGCAATTAGAAAGTCATCAAATAAATCATTTTTATACAATAAAGTAGTGCTAATTTTGAGTTTTACAATTATTTCTTTGATATTGTTTATATATTTATTATATATTATTTCCAGGTATGTTGCGACTATGCTCTACACGTGGGTGTAACTTGGTGGTCACCATCAGTTAAAAAGGAGATGTATCAATTGGTACAAGATCACGGTGTGAATTCCTTCAAGATGTTCATGGCGTACAAAGATGTTTGGATGCTGGATGATTATAACTTGTGCCTGGCTATGGAAGCTTGCAGTGAATTGAAGGCATTACCTATGGTAATAAGATTTTAATATATTTATATTATCTTTATCAAAAAATGTAATATGAATTATTGTTAGTATAATTATTAATGATTATTTGATTTTTTCTATTGATTGAATGTAATTTTAAGTACTAAAATTATAGTATTATATTTTATTCAATAAATGTCCGTAAATTTGATAATTGTTTGAAGCGATTAGTGTATTAACAGACCGGCATTTATAATAAATTCTATCAGAGCCCACTGCTGAGCAAATGCCTGTTTTCTTATGGAGAAGGTTAGAGAATTAATCACTTCGCTTGCTCAAGGCGAATTAAGGATTTCAAACTTATAATTTGTAATTATAAGTCCAGGTTTCCTCACAATGTCTTCCTTCCTTCCTTCCAATCACATGTTTAAATACTTTTAGAAAGTACACATACATAAGAAATTGGGTTCGAACCAATTATATTATATTATTAATTCCAGGTTCACGCAGAAAATGGCAGTATAATAGCACGTAACTCAGAAAGGCTACTAGCAGCTGGAGTCAAAGGTCCTGAAGGTCACGCTGCATCCAGGGATGACCAGGTGGAGGCAGAGGCCGTCAACCGGGCCTGTGTCATCGCCAACCAGGTCAATGACCTTATATCACAACCTTATATATAGTTAGAGGTCAATGACCTCACTATGGTATCATTACTTTTGACCTGTTGATTAGAACAATCATTGATCAGATTGTTCTTAATATTTCTGGCATTTATTAAGCATATAATGTATATATATAATATTGTACATCCCTATATCAAACGTGAAATATCTGCTATACAAATATATAAATACTTTTTCATACAATTCAGAATAATGATCGTTTCTCATATATATATTTGTATCTTTATCCACTAACTTTATCTCCCGGGTCCACTTATCATTAACCTCATATTCTTCATACAGATGGACGCTCCTCTATACATAGTCCACATGATGTCTTCTGCCGCGGTACAGTCTCTATGTAACGCGCGTCGTGTCGCTAAACGACCAATGATCGGTGAAACTTTAGCAGCCACTGTTGGAACTGATGGTAAGTTAGAGATTGGTAAGAATTTGTTTAGTCAGTTGGTCCAAAAACAGTAATTATGGGCCAAAATAGTCATTGTTGGTATAAAAATAGCCATTGTTGACCCAAAAATAGTCCAGTTGGTATAAAAATAGCCATTGTTGATCCAAAAATAGTCATTTTTGATCCCAAAATAGTCATTGTTAGTCCAAAAACAGGATTTGTTAGTCCAACAACAGAATTGATTCCAACATTTGTAAACTTCTAAGTATTCTTGAGAGAAAAGATAATTAAATTTATTGCTTCACTTGAACATTGCAATACCTTGCCACCATAAGCTTAGAGGTTGGAGTTACATTTATTCATTATGCAATTATATTTTAAAAGGCTTTCACAATATGTTTGTTAACCCATGAGTATATATCGCTGAATAAGAAATAAAAGCTTCAAAGTAAAACTATCAATTTCATTACTTGTATACATTTGAAATTCTTTGACAATTTCCCATAAAATTTGAATTAAGGAAGGAAAAAAATTGAAAATAAGTGAAACATTAGAGATTTGAAAATATTTAATTCTTGACAATCTGTGTTATTAACTAAATAAAATATCACTCCAATATATGTTCTTAACTTATACAAAACTTATATGTACATATTTATCAATAATAATCAGTCACTATCATGCTAGGCAAATTCTCATTACTGTATAACCCGCCAGGCTCGCACTACAAGAACGCGTGTTTCCGCCACGCCGCCGCCCACGTGCTCTCCCCACCACTCCGAGACCCTCACACACCGGAGGCCATTATCGACGCTCTGGCGCAGTGAGTATAAATTATATATATAACAAACATATACTAAAGATATACAATACAGAAATATACAGGGTGACTGGTGAATTACTATCGATATTTGAGGACGTGATATTTGACGATCATATATGACAAAATAAAAATTAATATAACATAAATAT
The DNA here is from genome assembly GCA_916720795.1 of Danaus chrysippus. Taxonomy (NCBI): domain Eukaryota; kingdom Metazoa; phylum Arthropoda; class Insecta; order Lepidoptera; family Nymphalidae; genus Danaus; species Danaus chrysippus. The sequence goes on along the minus strand of CAKASE010000064.1, from coordinate 3,492,038 downwards.
TAATAAACTTCTAAGTAAAGTTAACCAAAAGCTATGTAATTAATTACGCATCGTATGAACACCCTACAGATTAGGTATACACACACACACACACACACTCGCGCGCGGCGGCGTCTTGTTGTATCAGCACGCCGCCGCACGCGTTCACACTTGGAACACTTGGAACGTGTCAACACTTTATTTATTTATACGGAAATTTGGTCAAAAATTAAGTACCTATTTTTTTTACATAATTCGAATGAGAATCATGTACCGAGTATGCTCCTTAAATATTGATAGTAATTCACCAGTCACCCTGTATAGGGATATGTTTCAATTAACTAAACTTATATTTCAATAAGTATATTAACAAATTAAAATAGTTTAATACTAAATTTTGAATGTGTTCAACTTGCTCAAATATTTTGCTATACTATCCAATATTCTACTAGGACTGGATTTTATCCTCTTTGATATCGACAGTGTTAAAGATCACTTTTACAAGAAACACACCGCTTAACACTATTGTAGTGTAAGATATTCATAACTATCAAAAACGACTAATTTCAAAGATGTAATTAAGTATATTACTCAAATATAAAGTAGCACCCTTTTAATGCTAATAAATATAGATAATTCTAGAAGACTCTTTTTGTACAATTTATTTTTTCTTTCTTTTGTATTTCTAATATTTTCATTCTTTTATTTCCCAGTGATGATCTCCAAGTGATAGCCAGCGACAACTGCACCTTCAATGAGAAAGACAAGGAACTGGGGAAAAATGACTTCACTAAGATACCCAACGGAGTGAACGGTGTAGAAGATAGAATGGTTATACTGTGGCAGAAAGCTGTTAATACTGGTAAGATATATAGATATACTAATATTATAAATACGAAAGTAACGCTGTCTGTCTGTTACACTTTCACGACTAAACCACTGAACTGATTTTAATGACATTTGGTACAGACAGAGTTGACCTTGAGAAAGAACATAGGATAGTTTTTATTCAAGACTTTTGAAAAGTTCTCTTGGAAACGCGAAATAACCGAACTCCCCCCGGACGAAGCTGCGGGCGGAAAGCTAGTAAAATATATTGGCACTGTCAGCATCAATGATGGATGCAACACAATAATAAAACTTATTGATATTCATAATTATTGTTACAAGTGAAACGAAGGCAAAGATTATATATAGTGAACTAGCGTCATCTATACACTAGTTACATTGTATAAGCTAATGTTAAAAAACACTTGATTGATTTTATAATTTACAATTAGAGCTATAACATGTATTACATAATGTTTAAATGTTAATAATACAAATACCAAATTAATATATCAAGACCACAAACAAAATTATAATTTTGTAAATTCAACAATTCCCTATAAATCTCAATTTTCTCCCAAAAAATCCATAGAATGTTAAACATTGCACATGTGTTACTCGATTCTCATTCTATAAACCAATACTATTCTACATACATCAATTCTAAGAGTATTTAAACACCACTGACAGATGAAGGAAAACATCGTGAGAAAACCTGGACTTATAGTTTCACAATTATAAGTTTGAAATCACCAACCCGTCTTGAGCAAGCGTGGTGATTAATGCTCAAACCTTCTCCATGAGAGAAAGAGGCCTTTGCTCAGCAGTGGGCTTTGATAGGCTAAAAAAAATACATCAATGACAAACTATCATTAACTAGCTTTTGCCGCGACTTCGTCTGCGTGGAATAGTGACTTCCGGCAGATTTTTGGTTCTTCCCACATAGTTCCCGTTCTTGCGGGATTTTCGGAATTGTCGAGTTCCCGTGGAATTTTCAGGATAAAACCTATGTTTTTTTTATTCAAAATGAAGTACTCTTAACCAACAACATATTTATTTGTTTATTTGAATAAAGATTAATATTATTATGTTGATACAACTTAAACAAATTATTTCGACCAAATTAGGTACCATAAAAACGGTTTTTGTGAGTTAATCTTAAAAGATAGACATATACTGTCGCGGAGTGTTTTTTAGATCATTAAAAGAGCTATGATTCTTTTATACAATTTTTTATGTGTATCTTGAACCGTTTTCACGGCGCACGCAACGGAATGCTTCAAAGATGAAATAATTTCTCCCGTTTTTTACACATTTACCACTATATCTTTGCTCCTATTGGTCGTAGCGTGATGTTATATAGCCTACAGCCTTCCTCGATAACTGGACTATCCAACACAAAAAGAATTATTCAATTCGAACCAGTATTTTCGGAGATTAGCGCTTTCAAACAAACAAACAAACAAACAAACAAACAAACTCTTCAGCTTTATAATATTAGTATAGATTACATTATTAACACATACAAATAATTCCCATATTTAATACCGATATAATATTCCCATAGAGGGTTGATGTCAGGCAGGCGCCGGTCGTAAAAACAATTAGCCAGAACTATATACATGTAAGGCAGACCCTGGCTAAAGCTGCTAAATTGCCAGGTGGAAGAAGAATACCAATACAATATAACACATTCTCCGTAGTAATACATATTTTATCGTCCAGGTATAATGGATCCTTGTCGTTTCGTGGCCGTGACCAGTACTAACGCGGCCAATATCTTCAACCTGCCCTCCAAGGGTCGGGTCACAGTGGGCGCGGATGGTGACGTCATCGTGTGGGACCCGCGCTTAGAGAAAACCATTTCAGCGGCCACACACCACCACGCTGTGGATTTCAATATATTCGAGGTTCATATACACTGGTCTTATAACTAATGGAAATTATATATAATTTTTTGTTATAATGTACAGTTATTAAGTTTTTTTTACTAATTATATTTAAATGGCTTAAGAAATGAGTGAGAAATTTTATGTTTATTTATTTATTTATTATTTCGGTAATCCAACAGTGCTTATAATAATGACATGAAAAAGTATAATTAAACAAACCAATACAGGATTACACAGTTAAAGTAAAAGTATAAACATAAACGTACCTTAAGTTTTAATTAATAATGGATCACTAAATTAATTTGCAAGACTGTTCGTTGTGTGTGAGCGAATGTGTGTATGTGTGTGTGTGTGTGTGTGTGGGTGTGTACGTGTGCGTATAATAATAATTATGAGTTGTCTTTAAAAAGTCCATATTCTACTTTAGATTGAGAAAAATATGGAATAGAATGAGATATAATTATATTTTAATATTAATCTTTATGTATTATATATCTTTCTTTATGTTTCTTAAGGGTCAACGTGTAGTGGGCGGTCCACAGTATGTTATCGTGAATGGTCGAGTGTGTCTCGACGACGGCGACCTTAGAGTGGCTGAAGGTAAGAAATTAACTGTCTACTAATAATATAAACGCTGAAGAATATATGTATGTGTGTTTATCTTACACGCAAAAACTATAGAATAGAATTTTATGAGTGCAGTTATAAAAAAATTCTATTTACATGACTAGTTATAACATACATAGACGTTTATTTATTTACCAATAACATTATATATATAATAATAATTAGCGCTGCTATTTGAATACTCCTAACTGATTTACAAATACAAGAGAGTTAATTTTATAACATATAAATTTTTTAATTTTCAGGTTACGGTAAATTCTTACCCACACCACCAAATTCTCCGTACATGTACGGTGAAGTACCCACCACGCCACAACCGAAGAGAGTTGAACACGAGGCATCACCCGCTAGGGTCACTAACGGGACTCCCACCGGTACAAAACATACATACCACTTAGAATATATATTAATGTATTATATGTATAATATTTGTCATCTTTCTATATAACAGGCTAAGATAGCTATTTTATAGTTGTTATCACTACCAATATTATAAATGCGAAAGTAACTCTGTCTGTCTGTTACGCTTTCACGTCTAAACCACTGAACTGATTTTAATAAAATTTGGTACAGATATAGAGTTGACCTTGAGAAAGAACATAGGATAGTTTTTATCCCAGACTTTTGAAAGGTTCTCTTGGAAACGCAATATAACCGAATTCCAGCCGGACGAAGCTGCGGGCGAAAAGCTAGTGAAATATAATTAAGAATAAACGAAATGTTTTTCAACTAACCTTAGTTAATATAACGGTTGAGGTAAAATTTTTCGTGACAACACTTTATTTAGGGCATTTGAAAATTAACTTTAAACTTTTCTTGCATATTAATAACTATCTTGTAGACAGGCAACATTGACAATTAAATAATCTCATAAAATCAAATAAACCAAAATGTATTCTTTTAAAATTAAGTAAATACTAAATACATGTCTAAAAATAAAAACTAATTAATAAATTAATATTTATATTATAATAAATAGAGAAACAAACATTTAATCATATCAATATTATATTCCAGAGCTTCAGATATCTCATAAACTAGAAGCGACATCTGTATCTGGCTGTAGTACACCGACTGGGAGGAAGATGAGGGAACCGGGGCAGAGGAACTTACAGAACTCAACCTTCTCTATCAGCCGTGAGTTGGATTAAAATATAACTTTAATACTATAGGAATAAAGTACAGTTTTGATAATATAAACCTCTGGTATAACTACCATTTGATAGTGTAATATTTAATTATAAAATTGTCATAAGAACATCTAGGATTTTTTATCTTGTAAACCACTTATTACTCAAGAATATTTCTTAATATTACTGCAATATTTATTAATTCAACTCAGCCTTTTCCAAAATGGATTACAAAGCTTTGTAATTTCATTCAGTTAGAATAAGTTATAGTAGTTTTTCAGTGTGTTAAAAAATATGGACACTAAAAAAGTATTCTCAAAATAGGTAATAGACAAAATAAGTTTTGAATCCTCTAGCTTAACATTGTAAATCATTAAATTATTGATTTGTACATGGTCTTAATTAATTAATTAATTAATTAATTTTCTGCATTTCCAGAGGAAATGGAGGGACTAGACACGAAGACCTCCGTCCGCGTACGGAACCCACCCGGCGGGAAGTCATCCGGCTTGTGGTAGAACCGGTTTAAACCGGATGAAACCAGTTCAATGAACACTATGAAACCAGACTCACACGGACATACACTTGTTACAGGCTGTAACATCCATACTATATTATTGTTCAATTATCAAAATTAATAACATTAAAAAACCGGATTGAACTGGATAGAACTGGTTTTAAGATTGATTGCTTTCTGCTTGAATATGATAAAATTAATGTAAAATTGACATAAAAATTATTGGAATAATAATGTTTTTTGTAATAATAATCGTAGTAAATATAATGACTCGTTAATCATGATTGATTATGAAAAGAATGTTTTTTTGTAAATGAAAGTTGCATTTGTATTCGAGCTTGATGCCTTTGATATATGACGTGAATGTTTACATACAATACATAATGACAGGCATTTAATATGTATGTAGGAAAACTGAAATTGAACTAAATGTTAGTTTGGAAACTATAAGACGTTTATTTTTAGTGAGCGATCAATGTTAGCTCTATATAAGTGCATGTATTGGTAATTATTTATTTTCTCATTTCATAGACTGATCCATAGACAAACTAGACTATAGACGATGTTTTTACGGAAGTAAAAAAATAAAAATGTTTTTATAATTATTAGTGAATTAAAAAGTTTTTGTAATCTGTATTTATATTGTGAAACGACCAAGTAGAAAGTGGTTTTATAAACTTTTAAACTATACAATTGATAATGGCCATTTTGTTTTTTCTAGAATGTTCTAGAACTAAACGAATTCAATAATCTTTATTCATAATAATATTTTATTTTATTTTTACCCGCATGTTCCCTCAAGTGTCAAATCCTTTTATTGATACAAATCATTGTATGTGATAGCATAATATTCATTATTATTTGTAATCCGTACTTATTAACTGTTATTATAATAATATTTTAAGATTAGTTACTGTCTAGATGTATTTTGCACTTTTCAAATCATTAAACATACAACTACCGCCATCTACCTTCACTATTGACAATTTAATACATTTCAAAGTTTATTTTTACCAAAGATGTATAATTAGTTCTGTGTTACCTAGTTTATAATCGGCGTCACTTTTTTTCTATATCTATTCCTTAATCCGCATTGTCACAAATAAATAATGTAATCTCTTAATGTTTGTATTATTTTATTATTAATTAGTTTTCATATTAATTTAAACAACACATCGTTTTTCTAAGTAATAATGAAATATCTTATTTATAAAAAATATAAATAATTATCCTCAATATCAATTATTTGTGATAAAATTTGATAATTAGTTAGATTCTTGAAAAAACATTGGAATCTTTTTACTGGTATACAGTCTTAATAAATTGTTGAAAGTTATAACGACTACTAAATGCTTGAGGTAAATCTATTTATTTTTTGCGTTACATAAAAGGCATGTATAAAGTATTGGCGTAGGGCGAGCAGAATATATGACAAAAAACACTATCATAATACTTTTTATTAAACATTAACATAAGCTTTTTTAACTACAATCTTATTTGGGCACACCTTCCACTTTCAATTATTTTAATTTTAACATCAAACGATAACATTGAAATTATATTCCTAAATAAATTCATTCAACACACCAGTACAGACTACAGACCGCACAACTAAAGTTTTCCTGCATCCTTAATAAATTCCCTTATCACTTTATAGAGAGTTTTAAGTAACAATAAAACTTACCTATAATTTTTCTTTACATATACGAAATTCATTTCATTTATTCTTGTATGTAGCACCTGTCTTTTTAGCATTTTTGTCTAGTTTTTGCTCCCTTTCTGTGCAAGTGCTGTCCTGTAGTGTGATTTTGGCGGGAGGAAACCTACATATCTTAACAAATTGTATATAATTATTCTTCATTATACTTACCAGGTAGAAATCGTTAATTCTGAACCAGGTAGAAATTGTTAATTCTGAATGTCCTATGGAAAAATAGCAGGTAAGTTTTATTGTTAGTAAAAACTATTATTATTTCCATGTCGACATCAGGAATCCATCTTGAGTGACGTGTGACCTCGTGTTATCACCTGGTCATAAATATTATGGCGTCGCTATAATGTGTTCAATAAAACTTAAATCATTGGAATACAATAATACATTTTAATAATTAATATTTTGATTTATGGAATAAAATCAAAATAGCTTGACAGCTAAGTTTTTGTACTGTCCTGTGACTGACTTAATATAACTTAAGTATCGACTTTTCAGTTTCTAAATTTTATCTATTCGAAAGCATTTCATTCACTTAAGGGAAGCTACTGACGATCTTAAAGATTTAGGAGAAGTTTTAGTACCAGCTTCTTTGAGTAGAGACTTAATCCAAACTCATAACTATTTTCTATGCCGTTCTAGGTCCGTTCCTCTAGCGGACAATTCATTTAAATGTATTCACCTACTGCCACGGCCTTTGCATAGATCAACCAATCGGCAAATCTAGTACATATAATCAAGGGCTAGCATTGGACTTTGGGAAATTTTCCATTTTGGGACTGTCTGTAATTGATTCTATCAGTCTTGGATTAGGATCGTGGCCTTAATATAATGGCGTTACCTGGTCAATAAATTTTCATTCTTCAATTGTCAGTTAAGTGAGATAGTGGACTCTACGTCCTGACGATAAAGCAGCAGGATTGCTACAACAACTCAGTACCCAATATAAATTGTTTACATTTACCAGATGCGTACTAAAATAATGTAAACAATTTAGAGTCCCAGATAGGTGATGTGGAATTCTTCTTTTTGGGTTATTTTAATAGCTTTAAGAAAAGTGTCTAAAGTGGATATGTACATATAGTTAGATGCAAGAACTACATTCGAAGGAACTAGTAAAAGTTGGAATAAAAGATTTATGTACGAGGATGGTGTAAGCCTCGAGGATTGAGGTTTGGAGGTTGAAATATCCAGGCATGGGTTCACTGACGACTGAAAGCGTTGTGTGTGTCTCGTTTCGATCCACTAACCCAATGTCATATAGTTTTACTACATGAGCTGACATTTACGCAGATGAATCTATCTGTGGTATTCCGAACTTCGTGCATTTTTTCCTGGAGGATCTGCTTTCAGATCTGGATCCTGTAGGGTCTGTCCACTCCGGACACGCGTTTGTTAGAGACGGTGCATCAATATTGCTGTTGTAAATAAAACAAAAAATAAAATCCTTTTATTACTACACAGAAGGTAAGTAGTTAATAGTAATTAATTGATAAATATAAAAGTGAAAGTAACATTAAATAAAGTAACTAAAAAATAAAAAAATAGAAAGTAAGTTAAAAAAAAATTAACGAAAAAGTAATTATAATCTACTGTTTTCTTTTTTAATCTTCTGCTAAAACCCCTCTATAGGTGAAGGTGTCCTCCAAGGAAGATCAGTCTTCTTTAGGTTTGGCTAATTGAAATCCATCTACACGGTCGACTGTAACTACGTCATCTCGCGCAGGGTCTTCCTCTTCTCCTTACCGAGTGGGCCTTTCCAGGCTGTAACTGTTTTGATCAGTCTCTAGCAGTGGCGGCTGATGGGTTATCGAACTGGTCGTGCACTTTACTAAAATATTAAAGTTAGGAAATGCAACAATTGACATAAAATATGTTTATTTTTTTATACATTAAATCAATGCGACGACATTTTTCTGAAGCGAAATGTTCAATCACCTTTTTATTAAAATCGGGTATTGTTTATTTATATTATTTTTTTCAATACTAAGCACAGAAAGTGCATTCAGCAAATGCATGGTATTTCGGAGTAAAGTCTTGATTCTTTTCAATTCCAATTCGTCATACATCGGGTGATTTTGGTAATCTTCGGTGACTCGTGCGGCGCTCATTACTCGGTACATTTCTATGAACTAGCTTTTGTTTCACGCGTCAGGCGTATTAATGCGTATCTCATACAAAATGTATTAGCAGTCCTCGTGCACTCGCCGAAGCGCAAGAGATATTAGTTTAGTAAAGCGCTCAAACTTTTTGACCGTAATTGGAAATTTAATTTTTTTGTACGTTTTTGTATGTTTAGAAAATAAATATTAAAATGGTAATTTAAAAATAAAGACGAAGTAATATTTTGCAATTTTTAAATCTTTTGAATTGGTGGTTCAGCGCACGAGTGCACTTAACGTACCGCCGCCACTGGTCTCTAGTCTTGCAAGCGTGCTGTCTGTGGTATGCAGTGTCCGCCAGTATGATCTCCCTCTACAATAGTTCGGGGGAAAAAAACATGGAAAACAGCGATGGCTCAAAACCAGCTTTGCTGTTAGTCTGCAGTTTGTAAAGAAAAGTTGAAAAGAAAATATGAACAAAGCCATTCAACTGTTTCAAATTAAATATCCGACGTTGTGAACCGTCGCTTTTATGGATCAGAAAGAATGTTGATAGACAACAGTGTAATGTCAGCTATTTCTAATTTTTTTTAAATTTATCCTACCTTGTATTTATCCTAGCTGTAGCATTTCTGGAGTACCTTTAGTTTGAGTCACTGCTAATAAAGTTGGTGTCGGCATTATTAGATTTAACTTCATTAAAAAGCTATGCGAACACCTTTAATTACTCTCCTTGAAATTTCGGAAATTTTGAAATCTTATGTTTTTCTGATAGTAGTCGAGCAATGGTACGAAGATTATTATTTTCTTGTTACTATAACATTTTTGTGCAAAAAAACGCTTTTTTTTGTCGAAACCAGATTTGAAAGTTGAGTATTTGCTGGCGTTCATAATACTTTATCTGCTTTTTTTATACCCAAGCTGTCTAAACTTTGTTAAAAAATATATTTTTAAATTTTTTTGCAAATGAAGTTAATTTGTGTATTTAAAGAAACGAAATGTGCTGTAGCTTGTCACATTATGTACTATTATATATATCTATCATCATAGTGTATGATAACAAAACAGCAAAAACGATGTTATTCATTTATTTCTGGTCATAGTATTCGAGAAAGTAAAATAGTTAAAAAATTAGATATTTCTTTAAAAAAACTTATCTTGAGTTCGACTTATGATATATTTTGTTTAATTTTTTTTTCTGAACGGGCATAAGTTCTTCTATAAGACATTTCAAGATTTTCAAGGTTACTGGACACCCTGTACATATAACTGTGATATCTGATGTGATATGTACATATAACTGATTGAATCATTATTTGATGTACTTTGAGATATGTATTTATGATCACACTTTTCGGTTTTTGTTGAAATCCAAAGAATTCTAACTGCTTGTTAATATCTAACTGCTTGACTCAAGATGGATTCTGGTTGTCAATATGGAAACAATAATTATAAATTATAAATTAATCACTTGCCCTTAGAAGATCAATAATGAAATACCGACAAATTAAATAGTCCCTTTCCATTTCAAAAACAACCAATTTCTATGACTTAAAAAGAGTAGGGTTAAGGCGGCAGTAGCTCTCGAACACTAAAACATGCACATTCACATTCCGTTATTTCTTTTATACAACACGAGGTTTGTCGTCCTTGACAAAATTTATATGGAAAATATGCACCGAATAGTTGTGCTTGCGGTCACTAGCTGCTAGCAGCAGCAGATTAAAAATGTTTCTTTTTACGTTGATAGATGGCACTTTTAACAATTTCAACAAATCTTGAATCAATTGTGATTTAAAATGTCTGAAAACGTATGTATTTCGTAAAGTATGATTAAAAGTATGTAAGAATTAAACAATACATGTTTAATTGTTATATGGGAGGGTAAGCAATGCTAATTGACATATATGGGGAGCAAGCCATTGCATTAAATATATTATATTATTTTTATAATCTTTGTATTTGATAAATGCTCAAAACAACTTATTATGCTAAATAAACACCACATGTATCAAAAAACACATTAAAAGAAGCAAATAAATAAGTGAAAATATTAGTGTGTGGATTTAAAGAAAGTGTATTGTTTTAAATAATTTTTGAGGGTCACATGTTGAGGTTATATAGAATATTGAAAATATTTGTAAATTATATTATGTAAAAACTAACAAAGATATTGTGTCAAGGTAAAAATAAAACATTCGAATACAATTTTATGCTGTTTATTAAAATAATATTCATTTAACTGAACACAAGACATGGGTCCAGACCTAATAATTGAGTTTTCTAATTTGACAATTTTTTTCCTACAAAAAAAAATAATAATAACTAGCTTTAGCAAGAGCCTTGTCTTTACCATCTTAACAATAAAAACAACCTATAAAATCTATCAACATAAAGACCTTTCAGAGGTATTAGGTATCCAAACATACCGGTTACATACTTCAATTTGGCACTGATTATTATATATTTAGAAGAGTTTACTGCTCATGCATCCCTCGAGATGGTTTTGGCACTTCACTCAGAGAAAGCAAACGGTTTCAAAATAAAAATAATAATAAACAATTTAGAACAAAATCGAATTCCATATAAATGTATAGCCTTAAAACAAATTTACGGTGAATCTAATTAATATTTATTCAACTATACAGTACCCATAATATTTCAGTATTGCACAAGTTTTCATGCAAAATCACACCTTAATTAAAGATTATCGTCAAAAATATTATAGATTGTCTTGAATCAGTTCGATACATAAATAAAATCATTTTAAAGAACAATGTTCCGTCATTCATAGTGTTCGGATCGCTTGTCGCTGTGAGTCATGTGGCTTGATATTGCATTTAACAACGTTAAAATTCTTAATAATAACAATAAAACAACAAAAAGAACTTGTTGGACTAAAACAAACCATCCGGGAACCTCCGTGAGAACTAATCTTTATAATTATAATAATAAATGCAATCATATTTTTTTTTCATCATAAAAAAAAAGTTTCTAAATAATTCCGCGAATTTTATAAATTTATTTACATACGAGCACACACTCCGGGTCGTCTGTTCACAATAACTTACGTGAGATATGTATTATGAAGTATCCTGTCGATCGACTAATATTTTTAAACATCTTTTTTATATCAATAATGTATATATGTATATGCAAGTAGAATAATACACTTAGGACCTAGTATGACACAGTTAGAATACAGCTAACACTTTATACAACGCGGCCACCGCGCTCCGTTCATGGAATATTTCGTTTGTCACATCATAACTCGTAAACTCGACTAATCTAATCTAAGACAGTCTAATTAATTCCGCACAACGGAAAAACTCAACCCCCTCGCCGCGACTTAAACAAAAATACTTTACACGGCGGCGAGGGGTTTACAACTAAACGTAAAAAATAATATACTAACATTACATGGAACCTTTCGGTGCGGGCGACGAATTAGATTAGGATCCGTATTGAGAGAGCGATAGAGGCGAGTTTAGAAAAACACCGAGTCCATAGATATAATGAATACATTCAAAGGCACAGAAAGAAGTTTGACTGTGAGTTAGTATTATATGAGAGTACGTGATGGCACGGCGACTAGTGACCTCAAGTTACACAACACGCGCGGCTACATAATGTTGAGATCAATGTATTGACATCAGCTCGGGACTTAAGATGATATATATATTAAACGTATTATACAAGTTCACAGAAGGGTCGGTTGTGAGGCGCACCGGACATCCGGTGTAAATGCATTAGGCCTATAATATGTTAGTAGTTGTATTGACTCGGTCGGATGTCGGTGGACCTCACAGCCGCCCGATAGAGCTCTATATGTCTGTCTGTCTGTTACCGGTACCTTGAATATCACAACCACGACCTGATTCCGGACCCGCCAACTAGATGGCGCTAAAAGTTCCTCACTACATCGATAGATGTCACTACGGTCATTATTTTCCGCAAACACTGTATATTGTTTTTACACCAACCGTACACTGGTTATATTATAACACGATTACGACTCCGTCCCTTGTATGACGAGTTTTTGTTTCCAGTCTAAATGACAAAAATCCGAACGATACGTGTCGAGTGACGTCATCGCATTGTCCATAGAGAGTCGAGATCGTTTTAGAATACAACGAGGTTCGAAATTCAAATGTTATAAAGTGTCGCCGTTTTGTTTCAGTACCGTCCGTGCTAGCGCGGGCGACGGACGTGCGCCGTCACTATGATACAGAGATGACCTCGTGGCCGGGCCTCGGCTGGGCGGCTCGGGGCCACGACTGGGAGGTGAGCTGACCCACTGATAGGGGGTTGTTGGCGTCGCGGGGGTTGGTGCCCACGGGGTTGCGGGCCGGCGGGGGGTCTGAGGCGGGGGACGCGAGGGAGGAGAGCGCGCTCAGACCTCCCGGGCTGGAGGCCGAGGTGAGAGGAGTATCTGCCTCGTCACTGGACGCGTCAGACAACTCCTCAAGCTTGACGTCCTCATCGCTGCACGGGGACTGAGGGGTCGCTAGTGGTAGGCTGACCGACCCCGAGGCAGCCGCTAGGGCTTCCATGTAACGCACGCACTTTTTCTTCCGCCTGAAATATAATAAACACGTATTAATATTATAATAGCACAGCAGAGAAACTATCTATTGAAAATAGAGTATATAAAATACATTCGATATAAAAATCTATTATTATTGAATCTAAATTGATCTCGTCGGAAATAAAAACCAAGATGAAAAAAGCCAAATTCTAACAGAACAAACAAAAAATCTGTCCGACATGCTTGTGAATGTTAGAAAACAGCAAAATAACACACGAAATATACATGCTGACGACCTACGGTTAAAAAAAAAAGAAAAAAAACATTAATGTATAAACAATTAAACATCACATTCATAAAACTATATTACATTTATATAAACACAAAACATTACCTAAGTTATATAAAACAGAAAAAATATAACTTAAAATAAAATGCTATCACAAACAATATACTATAATTCAATGGATACAATTCAAAATTAAACAACAACAAAAAACAACTAATATTAAACTTTATTACATGTACATAGAGTACATTTTACATCACGTAACCATGCCTGAAGCTCACAACATTTATGACATACGAAGATCATATCCAAGAACACATAGCATGATCACCAGAAAATTACACGGACACCGATCAGGGAAACTTAATTTATTATAAAGAAACGTTCTATGAGAGGATTTATTATATGTTTAAATGAAACTAATATTTTTCGAATATACTACGAGTACTTTTTTTTTTGGGAAAAAAAATCTACATATTCCGGACGTTTCGGCTACTTTTTAGCAACCGTAATCATTAAGACGAGATGTGAATGTGTCTGTTCTATATGAGTATGTGATATTAACATCTTGTTTTCGTAATCATGTTTGCTGAAAAGTAACCGAAACTTTGGTATTATAAAGTATATTTGAAAAATATTAGTTTCATTTACTCGCGATAGTCCTAGATCTCATTTGATCGATATGACCTTCGTATTAAACTGACCGTGTTTATCCCAGCGGCGAGTGGCTGACACTAGAGGTTAACGTATGTAGGTTCTTGGGGGGGGCTCCCGACCAGGCTAGCTGCTGGGAGGGGGGTTGCAGGCTCTGGTCGGAGGAGCCCCAACCCTCCAGATACCATCACGCTACCAGACTCAGGGCTGACCCCGTCATACACAAACAGACGTCAGGGGTCAAGTTAGGTCAGGTAGCGTGTGACATACGTCGTAATTATAATAATATCACCAATAGTGCCAGCGGTATCCAGCGATCGATCCGTGAGAAGCGGCAATCATGAGTGGAAAAAACATTTCAATGAGTAAATAATATCCTCTTCGTATAATATAATTATATTTCATTATACTTTATAAGATAAGCGAGCAATTCAGAAAATGTGTCCAGATTTTTTTGAAAGCTTTTTTTTCTATTTTTTTTCGACAAATGATTGCCTCTCTCATTTCTGATCTGTAACAGCCCATTTTTCCCTCTAATCCTATATTCTACGACTTCACACTTTGTCTACTTTCAAAAAAATCTATTCCGTGTGTCACATCTACGTTAAATTTATTTCTTTGTGAAAAGACACATTTTCTGAACATTCGTCTCTGCTTCGCTTAAACATTATGCCCTCACACTAATACTATGAAGAGCACAGCGTAACAGCGTATTGTATAGATAAGTTCAAATAATAATAAAACAAAAGCTACTACAGTACTTGATAATTAAAATAAATAAACTATATGTTACGACCAGGCTCTCCTTGGACTCGCCGTAAACGGAAGATAGGCCAAGTCTTTCCACATAGAAACAATAACTTGAAAATAAGGACGGGAGTTTTTGAGCGCCCGTAAATAATTACGATGAGCAAAAATAAAGGAACTTTGTATTGTATGAACCCACCTGCAAGGCTTACACCACTGGTTCTGTTGGTCGAGACCGTACCTCGCACGGCATTTCTTCAAATTATTCCCTGGAAAGTTTTTATTATATAGATTAGAACACGAAATATTTCTATTAATATATAAATGATTTGTTTATTATACAAAAAATAACTATTTGCTTTTCAATAATATAGTGTTTTAAGGTTGCAAATTAAAGTATTTTAATGCAAATCAATCGGCAATGTTTGCGGTTCATCAAATTGGGATGGCGTCCATTAATTTTGGAAGCTAATGAATAAAGGGACGGACGCCACCTTCAGACAAATAAACTGAACAAATAATACTCTGGAAGCCTTAAAATAATATCTAACTACATAACACATGCACCGACACCATGGTTGTGTTAGTATGTCATGCGGGAGAGGGACGGGGATAATGATGACAACGGAAAAAACATTGGTTTATATAGCACTACACGATAACATCGGAAATAATAAACCTCTAACTACGCTACGCTATGTCAAATAATAATAATAAAAGAACACAAATAAACATGACGCTCATAAGCAAATTCAAGCAGAATAGGTTCTCCGGAATCAAAATAAATGTTGAGCATTTGGCCAGTATCATTATAACAGAAGCAACGGCTTATGGTGCTGTTTGGATGTATGTCTGTATGTATGTTCTATTGATCCTTCGTCTCCTGAGCGTCCACACGTCACGCGAGTACAAGGACGTCTTCATGCATACTGGTCTCTCAACTCGATTATATATCAAGAAGGCTGTCCCAGCCTTTACACAGAGCACATGTATATACAGTCCCTGCAAGCAATTACTCAGCTATTCAAATATTGACTGTTGAATAAAACATGCACGCTCCCCGGACGCAGGCGGCACGACGGAAAGCCAAAAACCGGGACAACCTTCGAAGGAGTGCCACTTACAGGGTGTTCTCTCGTTATATAGCGTATCAATTAACAAAAAAAGAAAAGGAAAAATAAATAAATGCGATAAATATTAAATAAAAAAAAGAATGCTGGATATTGTCTACAACCTGTAACCCCTTCAACCATAGACATTCGGCATAGTGACTACACCGCTCGGTTAAATCGGATAGAGTTCAAAGCAATTGAACTTGTATATACGGGAGGGGGCGGGCTGCGGGTGGGAGGAGGAGGAGGGGGAGCAACCGACGTCTCTCAGCTAATCCTGTATTAATTGACCTCATTTTTTAATGAGCTGAAGCGGCGATCGAGTCTAAGTGCT
Organism: Danaus chrysippus; assembly: GCA_916720795.1. Classification (NCBI taxonomy): domain Eukaryota; kingdom Metazoa; phylum Arthropoda; class Insecta; order Lepidoptera; family Nymphalidae; genus Danaus; species Danaus chrysippus. The sequence goes on along the minus strand of CAKASE010000064.1, from coordinate 3,475,588 downwards.
CCGAGACGTCCGTCGCTGGCCGGGATCGTGACCGATTACTAAACTGTCTTTATCATCATATAATAGAATGCGGTCAGGCGGGTGGTGGTTGAGGAGTGGTGGCAGGTAAGGGTGGAGGGTGTTCGAGTCGTCAGCGGTCGTGTAAGGCAGTACCTCCATCGGTTGTCTCCTGTTTTCGTTTCCTCTTCTTGCCCCTTTGCGTATTAGCCCTAGACGACCAATCGGGATAGAGCTGCATGTGCAGCTGACGCTCACGTCGCGCCAACTCGTAATACTTGGCTTGCTCCTCGCGTCCGAGCGCATGCCACTGTGTACCGAACACGCCGCAATATGGAAACAAAAGAGAAATGCACTTCGACGGTGGTTCGCGACCGCGCCCTAAAGCTCTGGTGCTAGAAAAACAGCCCGCAGTGAGCGTACCCCGGGACAATTTTGATCCTACACCCCAACAAAAAAAATGAGAATGGCCAATTGGGAGTTCCTCACAGAACCTATTCTGCGGTCGGTATCGTCGCGCCTCGTCTAGACACTGATCAAACCAATATAGTTTCCGATCGGGGGCAGGGTGAGTACACGGTCACTCGACGACTACAGTACACAGAACACGCAGGAGGCGAGCGGCGCGGGGCACGCGGCGGAGCCCTAGCGCCCGGCGCCGCCCGCCTCGCGGGGAACGGTTCCAGCCGCTTTTCTAGCACAGGCACCACCGGCCGCCGCGCTAACACAGTGGAGTAACACGCACACACGCACACTCACATACACGGTGCACGGGGCACGTCACAGGGATCAAGCCGGTTAGTTCGTGTTAGGAGCCCCGGACGGCAAGCGAGTCCCTGGGGGTTAGAGGGGGCGGACGGGTCGGTAGGGAGGGGGGGTGAAGCGAGTGTACAGAAGCGTCGTCGTGTGAGTCCATCCCTCTCGCGGGTCTCGGCCCAGGGTCCAATACCTCCCAGGTCGGCTGGGCCGCGGTCCTTTTTCCTCTTTTTCTTTTTGGACCCGTATCCGTAGTTGTCCCTGGCGCTCCAGCCCGGGTACAGCTGCATATGGAGCTGTCTCTCCTGTCTCGCTTTCTCATAGTACTTTGCCTGCTCCTCGCGACTCAAGGAATGCCACTGTGTATTTATGAGTATCGTTACCAGTTGCCATGGCTCGCCCTCACCGAGCACCATGTCCTAGTACTGGACGCTTGTTAGGAAACTGATTACATCCGCGTAACGCTCCACTTCTCGGTATTAAGTTTATTATTCAATACATTGTACAGATTACTGATAGGAGTTTCCAGAAAACGCGATCGTTGACGCGTCTTGAATCGTTTTCCTAACAAGATCGACAACAAAGCACAAATATGACAGGAGGCTAGAAACGGTCGAACGTATCAACAACAGTCACATGAAATAATATATTGAAAATAATAATAATAAAAAAAATATAACAACATTAATATCAGTTCATTAGCTCTTGAAAATTTCAAATAGTATTTCGTTTAAAATATTACCACAAACAATAATTTAAAATTATATATTCTGATATCCAAATCGGTTCCAAATCTGGTTACCTGGTGGATAGAATCTCTTTAATCGTTTTAGCAATAAAAATTCTATTAATATCGTATAGTATATACGTAAGTCCTGTTGTATCAGCTAGTACCTATAAGTTCATTAGAGTTATAGTCAGTTAAACCAAAAGAATACAAATTGTGGGGGGTATATGTATGTACTACTCACCCGTCTTCCTAGTATCTGGTTGATGGCCGCTGACTCCTTGAGGGTGCATTCTGCTACCACCTTCGCCCTCATCTCCTTCATATACAACATGAAGGCATTCAACGGCTTCTTGATATGAGGCTTCTTGTTTTGTTCCTTGCTATTGGAACTATCGGATTGTTTATCAGACACGCTACTACTACTCGTGCCTTTGTCCTGCGACCTGGAATATATACTACTACATTACTACTAGAATTATAAGTGGTAAGTAGTTTTTTTATTGGTATCTTTGTATGAACTATTAATAGTGTTATGAGTCAAATCATTGGATATAAGCGACCTGGAATATATGCTACCAGATTACTACTCGTAATACAAGAACTACAAATGATAAGTTCTTTTCTTATTGGTATCTTTGTGTGAATAAGATCATTGGACATAGTTTTAAAATATCTAATGTTAATTCAAGTTTAGGTGTTAACGACACATACATACAATAAACAAGCACGCGTCCGGTTGAAAATAGACAGGGTTTCCGGTGACCGTACAGACATGTGGTTACTATTATAGATTTATCAATTTAAATATACTCATATAAACGGATGTCGCTTAAAAAAATCGCATTACTATAATAATTTGCATTATTCATAACATTGTAATCACACCTTTAATATTATTAGTAATAAATTAGATTTATATATAATGTCTGTTTTATTCATGTTTAATATATATTTTTAACAACCAATTAAATTAAAGTCAGTCAGATGTCTGCCTAAAATACGTCCACCCAATAAATTTATTCCGATGTCTATGACCAAGTATTGAATAATGACTTCCTCAAGATTTCTCAGAAAATAGATAAAATATGCTGTATTCGTATTCCAGACTTTTTTTGGTTCTTTTATACAGCGTGTTCAATGAATGGCTTCCTTTATAACAGATCTGTTTGGAAATACATGTTTTTTAAGCTCTTAATTGATCATTATAGAATTAGTTAAAGACTGGATTAGAGTTTTCATTTGATGGTATAAATAACTTTAAAAATATTCATATTTTTCGTATACAACTTCGTTATTGACATTATTTTGTAGTATCGATAAACTTATGTTGGTGGAATTGGATTTTAACGAATTTTAGTCATAGGAATCGAGCATTTTAGATTAAATGAACTGAAAACTATAAGTATGATAGTTTCCGTTAACACTGAACTCATACTAAAGTCGCTAAGTCTATAGTCAGCAAGTGTAATATTTCCATATATCATATTTCGCTGTCACTATCAACACAACCCGACACCACGTGTAAGCGAATGTCAAAATTAATCAAAACTTTTGTTGCCGAGTATACATTAAAATAAATATAAATTAAACACTGTACACTATATATAGAAAATGTTTAAAATATTACAAAAGTGGCTGTATCAAAAGAATGAAGAGAAAAAAAAAAATCAACTACGTTTCAACGTAAAAAAAGTGAAATACGAACGTGAAAACTACGTATTAAGACAAACAGCTATTTAACGTGAGCGCTAAGTAGCTCAGAGCTCGCTTAACATCCATTCAGGTAACTAAAGGAGGGAAAGAAATACACTACAATGCGCACACGCTACATACAAGCTATTCAACGAACATCGCGGTACACGCGCGAACATTCAACATTCATAAATGAATTTGAAATAAAACTATATATATATACATTTTTATTCAGAGTTAAATTCATTTAAATGGATATTCTGATTTTAAATGTTTACAAAAAAAACCATTAAAGTTATACGTATTTATATATATAATGTAATCGTAAAGTTTAAATTTTATTAAAGAAACTAATTTAATTAAGAGTATATCCATTATTAATAGCCAATGTATTTTGTAATCGACTGTACACAGTCAGGTAAGAGCTTCTCATATATCATCTTCATTAAATTTCACCTCAAGCAGTTCATTTAAAATATACCTGATTTTAAATGGGTTTCAACTTGTACCAAGGTATTAAAATGCACCTTCGTATATATCATACATTAAATGTGCCACAATATCATATTAAATAATATTTCGGAGGACATCGAGTGTGTGTAATAATAATAATTTGGGTCGTAAGTAATAACGTTTAATGAAAGCCATCAGTGAGGCCATACCCCGCCATTACCCGCTGTCACTGGCACCACACGCTCGTTACGAGCGAGCGTGTCGTGTTAGCGACGCGTCGAAAGGTGTTATATTACAAATGCAGTCCAACGAACGTATACTTTAGTTACGGGTTCGATTCCTTTTATTAATTCTGAATGTTAAATATGTTTATATTCACACTTTTGTAATGAATACTCAGAAATGTAAGACTGGTTTCTTTAATGTTATAAGTAATTTTATTTTATAAATTCGATTTCATGGATATAATTTATGGTTTTTGGGGATTTTTTTTTACATTATAATATATAAATATATCAAGCTGAGTATAATGTTTATTATTGACCTAGTTCCATAGTATTCGTTCACCCCAGCACATCTGTCGTATATCTGATGAAGGGGTGGCCCCACTGATAGCGATAACATCTCCATCATGTTACTAACACGCTAATTATGATACGTAAGTGATTTTTTTAAACGGTTTTCTAGTTTATATTTTTTTTACAAATCCGATTCGATATTATTATTAATATATTTTTAATAGTAATATTTTTTCTGACGTTTCTTTGTGTAGTGATTTTAAAGCAACGTTATCATTAGCTAGTAAAGCTGTTCATATCATATAAGGGGTGTGCAGTTTTTTATCGCTGTAATAATACGTTTAATGCTATATTAATATTTATCGTTGGATCACTGATTGACACGTGACCGGTATCATGTAATTTGTACCTTTGTAATGCACTTTGGGTACAACGATACATGTTTCAATAATTATTTTTATGTATAAACCTTTTTCATAACCGGCTTTGTAATGTATGGTGACATCTTGATAATTGTAGTTTAGATATTTAATAAAATATTATAAATTTTGTTTTTAATATAAGTTTTTGAGACCATTAATTTATTCTACATCTTCGTTTTAAAATATCCCAAGAATTCACACGGTTATAAAGCTATAGTTTTTCATAGTTATGGTAAAAAGAATCATATATCACATACGATAGTAACCACATAGTTTATTTAAATGGAATACAGGAAACTATACGTTTACAGTCTGACAAATTCGTACTAAGGATATATAGTTATAAGTATATAAATATCGTAAATTAAAACATCTGAATATGAAACTTACCTTGAATGGTGAGTGAAGAGATCACTCTTAGAAGGTGGTGGTGGTACCAGCGCGGGACTCAAACCCAGACCCAAGCTCCCACCGAGCGTGGGTGAAAACCGATACAGCTCGCTGCAATATATATTACTATGAGTACTTCGACGACTGTCCTATAGTACTGGCGTTGGGTACCACCCGCCATCACATGCAATGACATGGCGGGTTACGTACGATTATTTTTTAGAAGAATTAATTTAGAACAAAAATTTGTTAGGTATTATGTAATATATTTCATCATTATAATATACAACTCAAAGTATTAAAACGGGTTGAGTTTTAGTTGGTTAAAAAAATTCAAGAATAATTCATAATAAATTTAATTGTTCATTATATAGAATAACTGTATATTAAATTAAATTATAATGTAGTTTTTGAAGTCTTGTAATTCCTTCATATTTTATTACATTTCAAAGTATTTACGAATTGGATTATTTATTTAGTGTTCATGAAGAATCTTAATGATTTACATATGATGATTTTTTCTCGAATTTATATTTACATATATCTTCAAATCGCAATAAGAGTTTTCTTTATTTAATAGGTGTACTTTGAAATGATTGTGCATTGAAACGATTTTAAGACAGTTTTAATGAAAAAATAGAAGTTTAATTGTATAATATAGTAGTATAGTAATGATATTTTGTTTCCATCATATCATTATCATATCATGAACATACCTTGACAGACTAGATGTGCTGATCGGCAGCGTGGTGGGGTAAGGACTACGGAACCCACTGGCCGCTGATGATATCGGGTACATACTTGGAGTATGCCTAAATCATATATTATACATAAGCTTAACCGACTTTACATAAACGGTATACAAATTTAGATAATGTTATTATCTTACCAGGAAGCCACTTGCGACATTTCGGGACTAAGCATTGGGTAAGGATACGTTCCCCCGGGAAATGTGTACATTGGTGTACGCGCCAAACCTGCCGCTGTGTTGATAGACATATATAACATATATATACATTATTGAACCAATATAATATAGATTGAATATTCCTAGAGTAGAATTAAGTTTAATTTGTTTATACGTAAAAAAATATAATACGTCATTTTGAATGAAACGTCAAATATGTCAATTGTATGTAGCTATGGTTTCTTACGGTTTTATTTTTGTCTGCTCATGATTAAATATTACTTGGAAGTGATATAAAGTTTTGATAAAATTATTAATAAGTCGCATATTATATAAGAAAAGTACATTAAAATGGTTATTGGTATAAATCTATAGTCTGGAACTAACCTAATTTTGAATCGAGTTGATATGGAGGGGGTATGCCCATATGCGCTGGCGGTGGTTGGCCAAGATCTCCACCGGGGCAGAATAAGGAGAGGCTGCCTCCCGCTGGTAAACCCATTTTACCCGTCTGGAAAAAAGGATATTAATATAAACACTATTATGCAAAGAAATAGCTCGAAAATATGGACGTTAAAATACAGTTAGAACTATGATTCAAAGCTTTGAATCATTTCGTAATATCTCGTAATATAATAAATGAATACATAGACAGTTGTAATATAAATTTCTAATCAAGTATTGTGTGAATGCAACCTTAGCGAAATCCCGTACATATATTTTATTCGGCCCCATCACACGAATGCCGACATTCGGTGCACATAGAGACAATAACGTCAAAACTTAAAACATTTTAATTCGTAAAGAGTTTCCCATGCACAATTAAAACCTGCATGGTGCTATCAAAACAAAACAAAATGAACATGATAAATTAAACATAGAGCAACTAGCGGTACGGTGATGAGCGCAAGACGCGTCATTAGCAAGTAAATTGGCGTCGGTCCCGTATAAATTTCGACCTACCCTACCGCCCAATTATGCAAAATGGCGCCCGACGAGGGCTATTCAACCGCGTCGCATTTTGAACTGTCTCACCTCTAATTAAACTAGATCTTCTTTTCAACACTTTATTATGCGAAATAAACGACATCATCACACTGACACGCCGTTCATTAATTATGGTGTTTTTATGAGACTCTCAATGGTGTTTTATGGTTTACGCTTTTCAATGTGGTCCACACTATACGGGGTGGAGGAAAAAACAAACTTCGTTACTCCGTCTAAAGAGGGAGCACTCTGAAATTGTAATGCACTTCCCATATAAAAGGCATCTAGAATGTATCTTCAGAAATGTTTCTTACATTATACTAGTTTAGAGACCACATATTATACATCCTCAATAGATGCGCTTACATAATCTGCAGAATAGATTGTCTTAATGAGAACAAATATTGTTCGTAGTATTTAATAAAGAAAAGGGTTAACGAACTAATATTGAAGCTAGAACCGGTTTCTTAATATTTAAAATCTCTTTAAGCTTGAAATTTAAAAGCAAACGCTGACAATTCCTTCAGCGCTCCTTCACATTCGAGCAGGAACTGCTTATTAAGACAATAATTACCACGAACAAAGAGTTCCCACTAATTAATAATAAAACACGCACAAACAAAGACCTTCATTCACGCTCGGGACAGCGGACAAAAAAAAAACAAAAAAAAATATGAAAAAATAACCGAAACGGTGGTCGAAAAGACTCAACATGCGAGGAGGAACAAAAAGAATCCATAGACAATGATGACAGTGGAGACGCATAATGCGGGAGCAGAGCGCGGTCTTAATTTGAAAATATTTCCATAATAAGATTTGTCTATGGCGCGACCGGTAACAAAAGATACGAAGCGCGCTTTGTTCATCTGACAGCTCGTAATAATGTAAAATATATATGTATATATTAAATCACGCAATTACGCTCCCGTTCGGGGCGATACGGCTCCGGGTCGTCGTTATTAGCTAAACAAGTTTTCTCGTTAAAACTTGCATTTTTGAAATTAGTAGGTTCGCATCGGCTTTTGAGCTGTTCGCGTGTATTGAGATGGTTCCTAATGAAGGCCAGGTGGAGTGGCCGGCTATTGAAGGCACGTCGAGAGGGTAGTTATTGAAGGCGGTTGAAAGAGCCGCGTGACGTCACCGGCACTCGGCACTCGAGCCACAGGCCCCGGCTCCAGTCGCTAATTGGAACTCGCGGCGATAGGACGCGAGATGTTGCCTCCATCGACTAATACTTCAATATTGAATAGGTCTGTTAACGAGCGGCCGGCTGAATGTTGCGAATGAACTCGAGTGCTGCAGCTCAGCCACTCCGCTCCTCGGTTAACTAACTTATACGTATGGCAGGTTTTATGTCATTCCTTTACAAATTGGAGCCTTCCAGCTTTTATAATTATAATGGCCGGGCAATAATGGCGATCGCTGGCGATGTCACGACATTCACAGTACAGAATGCTATTCCAGATCTAAACGGACTCACACCAGCGGCCGTACACCCCTTTGGCTCACCAATGCGGACGAAGTAGGGCGTAATATCTTGAGAGTTCGCCCCCGGGGTTGTGGGCGTGGAAATAGGATGCTGCGTTGCCATGACGACCGTGTGTAGGGGTGATCGCTCACGTGTTCCCGCCGGAGTGAGTAATGGGGGTCGGAGGTTCCCGCTATGAGGGGGGAGGGGGTGTACTTGGAGCAGCAGGATGGGGAGGAGGGAGGGGGGGTTGTCAGTTGCTGGTGTGTGTTTAGCGACCTTGGAAGTTTCGCTCCACTTATAGTTGCATTTCTTGTTTTATAAAGGACAAAGTCGCTGCTCAACTGGCCGCTAACCTTGACAATCGTTCACAAATACTGTCTCGGGTTACAAAATCGATAATTAACTTATAATCAGTTACAAATACAAAGTCTATGGCATATTTGATGTGAGCTCATTATAATCTTTATATAAAAGGCACCCCTTTCTTCGACATGACAATAATTCGATATCTATAATAAAATTTTCCGAGTGTACTTAAAAAATCACTGAGGCTTTATTCCGCGCCATTTCTTATACATTTCCGTTCTGGTCCTTCGAGCCGGAAGTCGCCGCCGGAACCTTTTAACGAGAAAACCACTGAATATAGATTTCAGATATCCCTTTGTTGGGTCTTTATAATGGAATCATATTGAAATCGAATCGGAACTTGAAATGATTTAAATATTCCTAATAGGGACATTTTAAATATGAAAAAAGCTAAACTACCTTCGTTAAATATTACCCAACTAATTTAAGTTCACTCGCGGAAAACTGTAATGCTTAAATTTTCGAGGGTAAAATATTCAAATCTGGAGACGAGGGTGGCTGGGGGGGCTGTTGACCTTTCATCGGAGGCTGTTACGATCATATATATATATATATATAGAACGGAAAAGGAAAGATAGGGTGAATTTTGAATATGGAGGGTGGAAATTAAAATACATAATACATAAGAATTGAATATTGTTACCAAATTTAATATTACTTATAGATTAGAAATATGTTTTATCTTAAATATAATGAGAGAAAAAATCATAGTTCTCAAATAAGTTAATTGTAAATTATAACTAGTTTTCTTCGTTTAAAACAAAGATAAAGTAGTTTAATATCAAACTAGAAAGAAATATACGTTATTAAATTTTAATTAATGCGTATATATTAATATATAATATTAATTTATTTTATATCAGCCACTTCCAGTACATCCAGATTCCTACATCGTCGTCAGAGCGAAGGGTATGCCAATTATGTTTTTGACGTGGGACCTGTTCAAATTGGTATTGGGGTTATGTACTTACTGGATCTTATTGATGTATAATGTATATATTAAATAATGCCTGGACGAAGACTCTTATATATTATGTAAATGTAGTTTTTTTTTGGGAGCGTCATATAAAATTATATGTATAGTGCATAATATATTTTATATACTTAGCAAGTGTATGCTTAAATTAGAAATATAAGGGATACTACAATAAGAAATTTTTAACTATTTGAAATAATGACGGACCTGTGGTGTGAAAATAAGAATGAATTTACACTACACATTTAAATCATAGGAATTAATTAATTTAATTAAGTTGAAATAATACATTTCTCTATCCAGCTTTATATATAAATAATTTACTATACTTTATAAAGATCTTCCTATTGTTATTATAAAATTTCTTCTAAGTGTATTAACTATGAACTTCCATGTGTCTGTTTGAACCAAGCATCGAGTTTTGTCCACGCTAAGTATTTGAGACGCGCGTGCGTCGAATGTCAGAGCTATATCGCGTTCACATTGCGACCATTACATGAATCCTCCACAAATTATATAAACAAACGACTATGTGTCCTACTGGCCTTATGTTACAGTACAGAATTAATCCACTTGGCGCCCCGGATATTTATTACATAGTCTCGTTTGCATACTAAAATAAACCTTAAAATATGATCATAAAGTATACAATTGATCGGACGTTTAAAAAGATTTAAAATTAAATACGACACGATTGTCTCAACGGGTAATCGTAAAAATTCTTGACCGATTCCATTAGCGACACAGTGTGTGTGACACACGACACAGTGTGTTACAGTGTCAATGATTCTGCATACTGTGTTATATACAGTTGGAAAACACATCTCTCTTGTGTAATCTGTCCGTATGTTGCTGTGGAATTTCCGGTGCGATTGAATTTGTGAAATTTTAGTTGAAAGCTGTGACATCTTTATGGATTGAGTCATTTATAAACTTAACGTCAGCGGGAATCATTAATACGTAATTAAGACGAATATTTTTGGCAGTTTTTTTACGAAAATTACTCAAACATAATTTGTTAGGTTTTGGATAAGACTTCATAGAAGAGTTACGTTTCCTATAAAATTTAATTCTTTTTAGAATTTTCTTTCCATATTTTTTCCAATAAAACGTACTTTCATTCAAATTATGAATTGATTTATTACTTATAACTGTCATGTCTTTTAGCCTCAAAGCACATTTAGCCGCTTCATTATAGCTACAATTAACCAGCCAATCGCGATCCCTACAATGAATGCCGTGTGATTATGTTGTTAAATAAAATGCCCTGTCGTTAAAACGGTTAATATGACAGAATATACTACATTAGATTGTTACACTGTGGCGCTATCATTCTGAATGTGTTCTTTTATATATCAAGTATATTTTAATGATAATTTAATTATTGTATAGAATTTAAATGATATCATATGTTATTATTATGTATTTCGTGAGACATTAGGTACGAATTAATGGAAATTTAATTCAGATTATATTCTCTTTAAGAAATATGTTATTATTAACCTTTTTATTTTTAATTATATAAAGTTTTTTAATTACATTCATAATATATAAAAAAAAATATTCATGAAATCTTTATCTCATTTTTTTTATTGTTTTATTAAATAATATCGAAAAAATAAATAAATAAAACTTGATAGAATAAGTATGTGGGAACGTGACAAATAGACAGCTTTAATAAACAAACATACAATTAAATACTGTCAAAGGGTTAATATCGGGGTATGAATTAGAAAGGGTATGTTAAATACAAAACAATTATACCTTTTTGATGTCACGGTATAAAAAACACACATATAATATGATAACATCATACATTTCTCTATTTTATATATAAAACATCCCTTTAAAATATTTGTTTCATTATCGGTACGTCATGAGCCAAGCGAGTGTGGGTGACGGAGCCTGCAGCGGTAGGTACTTCAAAGAAAGCATCAAGTGAAAATGAATGAATTGTTTATAGAAAACTCAACTTAGTATTATATGGTGATGTTCATCTGATATAATATATAGTTTATACTTACATTTATATGGAAATTATTACTTAATATGTTATGAGATCAACGACTGAAGAGTTTTATTCATTTAAATGAAACTAATATTTTTGCTTTATTTTTTGTATAAAAATAAGTATGAATCGTGTGTAAACTACATACGTTTATACAATAATAAAGCTCGCGTAGTATACCCGGAAAATATTAGTTTCATTTAAAGTTAATATGTTGTTTAAAAGTTTTCATATTATTCAATTGGATATGTGCCTTATTTTTATCAGTTACTTAGTATAAGTATATACATACTATGTACGACACGTTTTTGGAATCTAATTCGATAGGCTACGTTAATATCATAATTTGTGAAAATTTATGACTGTAAAACTAGCATTAGAAGGCCAACTTAGAGTAATATTATTAATGAATTATATACATATAAATAATTCCTTTTAATATATAACTTATTATGTCCAGTGTATAATAACGTGTTGATGCTAATCGATGGGATCCTATTAAAATGGTAACAGAATGCCATTACCGGTAGACATGGGCGACATCAAAAGGAAAAACTAATGTGGCACTGTAGGCGTTTTCCCTTAAAATATTAAGCGGGGTAACCCCCGACCCCAGCCCGGGGTCACGGGGGGAGGGGGTAATGCAGGTTAAAACAGGTTAACATTTCCCTTTATAAGTATTATGAGGATTCATATTATTATGACGGCTTTGTTTTACATGCTTATATTTTTTTTCATAGAAGAAATAAAGAATTTTTAAACTTATGTGCATTTGTGACTCCTTGAACTAAAAGTTATTGAATTGATTTGTATGAAACTTATCGGAATATGAAGTAATATATTAATGCAACCACATTTGAATTAGAAGATAAAGCAATGAAAATTTAAGGAATAAATAATAAATATTTTTGAGTTATATGAAAAATATATAGTTTTTTAATTTTTATATTTTTTATATTGAGGTTTTAAATATATTCTTAGTTAAATTTTAACTAAGAATATATTTAAAACCTCAATATAAAAAAATAACGTATTAAAAAAGCCCACTAAACGATTTAAATGATATTACAGTTAGTATCATTATATCCGTAAACGTAAATAAATAAGACGTAATTATCAAAAGGAAAGCTTATAAATGGGCATTTCTCTGCTAAATGGAAAATCACTGTCCCAAGCAAATTTTATTAGAATAAGTACTATAATTTAAAAATGTTTAGGATTAATATGAACATAAATGTGGTATTCTTGGTTCACCATTGCTCATTATATAATTTAATATAATAATTTTCGAGAAAAAAAATGTTATACATCTCAAAAACCACTCCCCTGGTATGTCCCTTTTCCAGAATTGAAAGTATTGATACCCATTTATATATTTAATACTTGTCAATTCGTTACTAAATGATAATAATATGTAATTGTAGAAGACTGTGGCATATTTTAAATTACAAATTACATGCCTATAATAAAAAAATATTTGAAAAAAAATTTACGAAGTTTGTCCTCAATTTTTAAAAACACTACCCTGGTAACATTTGAAAACGGCGCGAAAATCACTTACGTTATTAGTCTAAAACATTTCAACGGTGAAATGGAACGCAAACGGTGTGAAGTTCGTTCGGTTGTCAATGTAAATAGACAGCCGCCATTTTGTCAGTAGCACCACTGTGTTTGGATGTGAACCACGCGTCGCGGCCGTTAGTACGAACACTCCACTGGTGAGCATTTGTTTTCATATTTTAAGAGTTTTAAATAAGATAATTTGTTTACATTATTTTACTAGCAATCATGTCTGCACATCTGTGTTATAAATGTGATATGTTTTAATGATTTTGTGTTATTTGGTTTTCAAGTTAAAAAAAACATTCCCCTGGTCAACATCCCCCTGTCATTTATTTGCACAGGGGAGTGTTTCTTACCTCAGGGGAATGTTTTTTAAGTTTTGTAAAGACTTCATTGCTAGATAGCGCATCAATCTTCCTCAGCGTTAATAATATAATTATCGTTCTTTTTCGTAGGTTATAGCTCAAAATGCCACCTAAAAAGAAGCCACCCAAAACAAGAGAAGAAATATTAGAACAAAAACGAATAGCTGAACAATTGAGATATCAACGCCTTAAAAATGACCCTCAAAAACTAGAAGAAATGAAAGAAAAAGAAAGGCTGAAATACCAAAAGAAGAAAGAAAAAGGGAGCATAAAATTGGTTAAGGATATGAGTCGTCGCGAGCATAAGGCTGCTAAAAAGACTTGGAAAGAGCGCTGTACTAAATATCGTCAAAAAAAAAAAGGGCCATGAAAGAAATAACTAATACTTTTGTCAGGGAAAATACACCAGATTCTACTACTGGCCCAACATTAGAATGTCCGGCGCCATTAAGGTCGTCAGAAAATGCATTAGTTGAGGCAAGAAAGAAACAGGCTAGAAAGAAACGTGCAAAGATATTGAAAGATAAAGACAATAAGATTCAACAATACAAACAGAAATTGGAAAAATATAAGAAAAGATTACAACGGTTGGAACAAAAACTTAATAAAAACGGTAAAAAAGATGAGACACCTAACACAAAACTAACACGAATGTGTGTCACTCCATCAACTCGCAAAGACGTTGTTAAGAAGGCACTTTTTGGGGAAGTATTAAATAAACAATTAAAAGAAAACTATGCAGGATTACAAACACAAAAAGAGAAACATATTTTCGGAAAAGTTATATCAGGTGAATTGGTTGAAAAATATAAGTTATGGAGGAGCCAAGAAAGTGTGGTGTCCTATAAGAGGCTTCAGAAAATTAAAAATCTATCATTATTACCCACAACACGGACTCGACTACCACTTATTGCATCCGAACATATGAAGATAGTACAAAATTTTTATGAAAATGATGATAATAGCAGAATTGGTGCAGGAAAACGGGAATGTGTAACCAAGAACAGAGTCAAAAAGCAAAAGAGATACTTGCTAGATACATTGACCAATTTGTACCAGAAATTTAAGAGTAATCACTCAGGTCTAATCAGTTATCAGACATTCTGTCGTTTGCGTCCATTCTGGGTGGTAACACCCAAAATAAATGAACGGGATACATGCCTTTGTATCAGACACGCAAACATTGATATGAAATTATCTGCCTTGTACTGCCGGAAGATTTTGCGCTACGATAATCATAATAAATTGCTTGAAAAAACTTGCTGTAATCGTTATGATGAGCAATGTTTATCTCGGGAATGTCAGCATTGTTTCAATAAGAATCCTGATTACCAAGAGTTTGATGATAGCAAGCCTATAGTGTATAAAAAATGGATAGCTGAGAAACAAGATTACAAAGATCCAAAGTTAAATAAAGTACGATCTATAACAAAATATGTGAAAAAGAAAATTACGGTTAGTCCTCGTGAATTAATACAAGAACTACACGATGAACTGGATGCGTATTATAACCACGAAAGAAACATATTTCATCAGTACACAGCTATCAAAGAGTTAAAAGAGAATCTTAATGATAATGAAGTTGTTATACTCATGGACTTTTCAGAAAATTACTGTACCAAGTACAGTGAGGAGATACAGGCCTATCATTTTGGAGGTTCTAGACTTCAGCTTAGCCTTCATACCGTGGTAGTTTACACTAAAAATGCCTTAAAATCCTATTGTACTGTTTCCCAAAATACTACACACTCACCTGCTGCTATTTGGGAACATTTGAAGCCTATTTTTAGAACTTTACCATCGCATATTACCGGCATTCATTTTGTGAGCGACGGACCCGTTACACAGTATCGAAATAAAACGATGTTCCATATTCTGGCTTCGAGGCTACATGTGGAGGTTCCAAATGTAGAAAAGTTCTCCTGGAATTTTTCAGAGAGTGGCCATGGCAAGAGTGCCGCAGATGGTATTGGCGCCACGTGCAAAAGATCTGCTGATGCTGTCGTTGCTGCAGGAGGAGATATCGATAGTTTGGAATCTTTTATAGACTCTGTACGTCAAAGGTGTCCTTCAATCACTCTATTTACAGTTGACGATGATGCAATAAAAAAAAATGGCTATCGATATTCTGAAAGACGCCAAAAAATTAAAAAGCTTTTATGGCACCCTTAAAATACATCAGATTAAGGGAAAGATATCACGCAGTCCTTTGGGTTTGCCACAAGGCACTGCCAAACTTATAATGAAGAGCTTAAGCTGCCCTTGTGAAGAAGAATGCCAGCATTTTAACCTAGGTGTTATGAACTATGAAGTGGCAAAACTTCACGTCGAGGATTTCTACACAGACTCCGATTCCGAAGACGAAATCCCGCTAGCTCAAATCCCACGGAATAATGACTGCATTACACAGACTGTCCTTTTAAGACCGATTGAAAATACTAAGACTGATCTTGAGAATACTGCGGAGCCTAGTACAAGCGGCCTTCAGCAAACTTATTATAACAGTGGTGATTATGTTCTAGTTAAGTTTACTGTCGGGAACAGGGAATATCGTTATGCTGCTGTTGTTAATAAAGTAGATGATGAGGACGGCGAACTAACAGTGACTTTTCTGAAAATTTGTGATAACAAAGGTTACACGTTTAGAATAGATGAGAATGATATGTTTGATGTCGGTTTTGACCAAATATTGGAAAAGTTGCCTGTTCCGAACGTGACTGTTAAAGGAAGTAGATTATTTTATAGTTTTCGAAAATCAGTACATGTCTTTGAGAAATAAGAGATGTTTCTCTGAAAGATAAAATTGATTTTTAGTGATATACTGTGCCACTAATGATAATTATTTCAAGTTACCTAAAAAGTATAAATGTTTCTTAGTTGTAAGCCAAAAAGTTTATTGTAATAATAGGATAACAGAGGTAATATTTTTGTTTTTATTTTCATTAACATTCTAAGAGCTGACTTATGTCAAACAATCAGTATTTTAGAAAGACTGTTAAAGTAAGAAGTTGATTTTGTTCAGTTTATAACAAATGTTATTAAAATGTCTCTATTTTGTAAGCGAATTTAGTTTTGATCTCGTTGATTATTTAAGTAATAATTACACATTGTAAGTGCTAATAAAAATAAAGATTTGATTATTTAAACATACAAAAATATTAGTTTTTGTTCATAAAAACATTCCCCTGGTTAGTCACAACATTACCCTGTCACGATTTTGCACAAAACCGCTCATACCTCAAAAACAAAGAAAAAAATGTGTGTGTTTCTTGAATATATATTTTTGATATACTATTACCTTGCTTTGTATTGACAAACATTCTCAACATTTGATAAATTTTGGTTAGGACAGTCTTGTAGTAATGAGTTTCTAAATAGCAGAGAAACACCCAAATACGTATAAGTGTAAACGTAAGAACCATAAGGTACGATACGCAATAAGTCTATTTTAATTACTAGTACTGATATCGGCAGATTCCTGTCTTGCCCGGGAGCTGTATACAACTAGGGATTAACATACACTTATCGATGATTCAACTTATCGATAAAAAAAATCTATATACATTTTTGTTTTTATTTCATTTAGTCCTACTATGGTAATTTATAATAATTATGAATGTATCTAGTGTCTTAGTGAATATTGCAATTAAATCAGAATTGAGGCGTCTGTATTAATTTATTCATATTCCGTGAAAACTAATCAAGATTATTAGATTATAATAATTGAAAGTTAATTCAATATACGATGCTGAATGCGGTCGTTAGTGATGATCGGTTGTATTCTGTGGATCATCGATATCGATGTATTAATTCAATCGTTGTTCTAACACTATCTAACACAAACAAGACTGGATAACGAGGTGAAATATTCACATCGGAAGCTGTACCAGTCGCCGGCCGGCCGTCTCCCTCGCACACCAACACTTAGACGGCGCTGCGGAGGAAAAGAAAAAAGACGGCACGCGCCGGCGGCGAACACAAAGGGGTCGGGCTCGCTTTGATGTAGCCGCCGCGCGTGCGTACCACGGTTTGGAGTGTGTGCGTTTATGCAGATGAGACGGAGTTGAGAATTTGATAATTGCAAAGATTTATAACAACTTAGCTTCGATACATTGTTTGTTTTATATATATTGATTGAGAGCCAGCTGCCTTGACGGACGGTGACGACGTACTTACAATGTAACTGATTTTAATACTTTAATAACTAATACTCGATTTATTGTCTGTATAAACATATATCAAGACCTGATTCTCTTATAATTAAAGTTCATTTTAATAACAAGAAATATTTGATTTAAAAGACATCCTAACTATTGAAAATACGCTGTAATTAAAAACGTGATCTAAGAAATTTAACAATATAAATGTATGTGAATTCATAAAATTAAAACAAAAATAGTAAACAAGTTTTGCATCAAAAATATACGAAAAAAAGAAACTGTGTATGAATTATGGAATGCATTACAGAATGTACACAGAAGCTAACTACACATTTCACATTGCATTTGACGCGAAACGAAACGAGCTCGAACATCTAATTTGAAAGGGTTCCATTTTCATCCATTGAGAGTCTTAACAAACGACTCTCAAATCCTGAATCAAGTCAGGCTGTCTTTAAATGGCTCCATACATGCTCATATATTAAGTAATTTCGTCGCGTTAAATCCAAAACAGTATATCCGAAGTCCCGATTTCCTAGTCCATTGTCGTTTGTAATATTTATTTTTTTTTTCATCTTATTTAGCGCTTTGTCGGCGAGCCCTTTGAAGTCCTCCCCCGGGGTGTTGCAAATTGCGTCACGCTCGTATTTTGAAGCGTAAACACAGATTCGTTACTACATTTTCGCGGAAATTCGAGGAAAATTGTTAAAGCAAATGCTACTGCAAGAATACATTTTTTATTTTTTCATTGTCGAACTAATAACAGATGCTAACTCTACGAGATGAAAATACGAAAAAATATGTGAAAAAATATGCCGTTATATTAATGAGAACAATATGTTAAAAAAAACTTTAATATTTCTCATTAAAAGCGACCCAGTGGTATGTGTAATCTACGTATTTAGAGTAAACCAGCCGGCGAGAGATTTGACAAGTTGGAATGTCAACAACCAGTGACACTATGTTATGAACCAACCCCTGCCGACCCTCACGAACCCCTAACCCCCAACCCCCAACACCCACCAACAGCCAACTTATTTGGGCCAAGCATTCAACACTAAAACAATGCATCCAAATTAATATATTATAAAAACAATTACCACTCATCCGTATAACTGATCATTTTAATGATTACCTAATAAATTAATTGGATTACTAAATACAGTTAATGTCAGTTAAAACATTAACGTTCAAATATGTCGCTGATTTAACTAATTGCAATAAACTATAGCAAATGAATCTGGCGTGATTTAAAATATAATTTAACTGATGGAGTTAAAATTATTTTAACTATTTGATTATTTAATTTTTAATGTTTATTTTCGTTAATTCATATGTACATTAATTAAGTTTGTTTGATATTAACTTCAGAGTTAAAATTATATTTGTTAAACAGTTTATTCTATGTATTTCAGTACTGTGACTTACACATACAGAGACCTAATTTTTTCCTATTTATTATATAAGTAGAAATATTATAATAAATATAACTGTCAACTTATGATTCACTAAAACAGGATTCCAGCATTTTATATGAGAAAAAAACTAAACCAGTATTTTATTGATATAATAAATATATTTCAACAACTTTCGCATAATTTTGGTTTGTGAAATTTAGAATAAAATTTTATATATTATAATTTCTGTGAATGCAATAAATAAAATGAACAAGGAATTTATCATACAAAGATTAGGAATTATTTTTTTAAATGAGTTTTTTTAATGGGACTCCAAAGTCTTCCTTATATTTTATGAATGAATAATTTTACTTATAACTTTGGACTTAAATTTCAGAACGAGTTACTGCTTATATAATGTAATAATAAGAAACAATGACCATTCAAATACATGAAGGATTTGGGAAGAAAAATTCTATACGATTCCATATAAAAAAAAAATATATATTTTTTTTATATGGAATCTTGTCATATTAAAACCCGTCTTATTCTTTATTTAATATTTTATAATATAGTTTATTGTTATAAAGCTAAAATAAATACATCCTCTATGAACATTTCAATTGATTCTAGTGGCAGATAGACTAATCTTAGTAAAATAATCAAGATTTTCACTTTTCGTACGGAACCCTAAACAATTAATAGTTTTTTTATCTATATGCTATAAATATCTTCATATGAGAGCCAGAATGTCAAAAAAAATTAAAGATGCAATATGTCTAAAGAATTTAATAAATCTAGCGTCTTCAAAGAGAGATTTTAAATATGTATAAAAATGTCAAATGTTTTAAATTGATGGCGCTATAGTATTAACGTATGGTGTACTTCAGAGAGATCTGGCCCGTGTTATTAGACGTGTGGACAGACGGATTCTGTGAGATGTTTGTTTGTTTGACTTGATCTACGTAACTGATGAAAATGTACATTAAGTGGCTTCTAACCGACTTTAAAAGTGTGAGGTACAACTATGATGTCTAAAATAATTCCAGCTAAAGGTTTAATACATTATATACAAGACAACATTTTCAAATTTTATATATATTCTAATTGTGACAGTTGCAGAGACTGAGAATAAATGGATGTTTGTTAGTCTTTGACACAAAATGTACTAAACCGATTTTGATGCCAATTTCCTCTAAAGTCGATAAGACATTATAATGATGTATAGGATTTAATTTAAGATAAAATTGAGAATATTCAAAAGTTATATTTGATGTGAAATCATATAATTAATTTTGTATATTGTGAGCTGCTAACCATAAACATTTTTGTAAGCGCATATTATCCGTTTCTTATAGCACTATCAACTTGATACAGCAGTAGTCGCGGTCTAAATCTAGTTTTTAATAAAATCTATAAGTTATTCAATAGCATTATGAGCGAATACTTAATATCTTATAAAGACTAAAAAATATATCATCATAAATAGTTGGTCCCAGTAGTTTAGGAGCTAACGAGAACAAAGTCCAGTTCGGAGACTTAACGAGCTTTTAGGATTTTATGGAGGCATCATAAAAAACTGGGAGCTTTTTTTAGTATGTACAAGATGGCGGACGGATTTTGATGGCCCACAATAAAGCAGTCGTAAAACGTTTAGGTATGTTATAGATCGTGCTAAGTGACTTACGGGCTACGGCCGGATACTGACGCCTCGGATTTAATTATTGTATATTTATTATATATGAAATAATTAATCATATGTGTATAAATATGTCCAGATATCAACTTGGTTTTCGTAAGAAAACATGAGAATTTAGATGAGAAATAAGCTAACAATACATCTAAAATCAAAATTAAGAGAAAATTATATCCGTATCTGTTTTATATTACTTTTAATGTAATATGACAAAAAACCTCTATCTATACATATCTCTATATATATATACAAATATATATATATATGTGTGTGTGTGTGTAAGCATCAAGTTCAGTAATATAAATTTCAACAATACGATCATAAAAACTAATATACTATCTCCGTCCGTTTGAGATGACTCGGTTAATTTACTAATTGGTCATTACAACGTCATAATGATCCAATTAGTAGCAATCGATACTGTATACATACATATGCTTCAAGTATGACAATTCGGCTTTTAATTTGACCACAGTTAAAACTGGTTGGGAAGGAAATAGATTAAAATTTAGTATACTTTCTATATGGGAATTAGGTAATATTGAAGTATAAATTATATTTTTAATGATGATGATGAAAGAGGTAGATATTTTGTAATGTTCTTATAAGTATTGTTTTATATGAACAGTTTATACAGGATGACTGGTGAATTACTATCGATACTTGAGGACGTGATATTTGACGATCATATATGACAAAATAAAAATTAATATAACACTTGGAACGTGTCCACACTTTATTTATTTATACGGAAATTTGGTCAAAAATTAAGTGCCTATTTTTTTTACATAATTCGAATGAGAATCATGTACCGAGTATTCTCCTTAAATGTTGATAGTAATTCACCAGTCACCCTGTATAAATGTAGCAGTGAGTGTTATTAATTCGAAGTCGTCGCGTCTCCTAGGTAGGTAGTACGTATATTTGGGAGTCGTTTGATCTCGCCGCGTGTTTTAATGAGCCGGCCGTCGTAGTAACTAGCCCGGATCGCTCGATTTGTTCGCTATAAAGATACGTTTAGAATTCTGAACGGATTTCTGTTTTGGACTAGTTTAATATATTCGTATGTAACAAACAATGGATAGCTTAGACGTGTGTTTTGTTTATATATTATTGGTATGATATATAAAACGCAATACTTTATTATTATATTTTATAATCTAAAATATAAACTATTCGAAACCTTTATAGTTGCTTGAATTAAAATAAAATTATATATTTTTATACCTACTATAAAATATTTTTTTTATTTATCATCTTTTAACAGATAAAAAATATATTCTATTTAGTTTTCAACAACTGTCAATTGTCATTCTCACCCACACACTGACGCACGCACTGAATAAATATGACACACACACACACAAACACATACAGAACGGACTTACAGTGTAACCAAATGTAGGAGTTAATATTAGTATTCAAAGACGATGGTGAATTTACAAAGACTTTAATCTAATGTATGTTAATAATTTGCTTGGATCATATTGTAAGAATCTACTTCAATATAATATCCAAGACGTCCGTATAATTTCTTTTATCGTCAGCTAAATATAATTTCGTGATAGCGAGAGACGTCGCCGAACATAATGTATCCGTGAACGGGAACTGGCATTCAAAAAACATTTCGACAGTGAGAAATGAAGAACAGCTATAGAAAACAATCAGCGGCACAACGGCTGGAGCGGCCGGAGCGTAACATTTACCGAAAAAGAAATAAATAAATAGAAATAGCGCGACTTTTCATTTTGTTGGGGAAAAAAGCGAACAATGGGCGGGAAAAAAGCGGGAAAATTGCGCGTCACTCTCCCGTACCAATTTGTCAAACGTTCGCCGCAAGATGGCGACTGCGGATGCGCGGCAACATGGCGGCTTCCGGCGGGGTTTAATTAAAAATGCGTCTCATTTCAGTCTAGCCGCGTTTAGGGAGCGCGTTGGGCGAAATGTTTAACTAGTTTTTAATTGTAATGCCATTACTGTTAGAGCTAAATTGTTCCATAAAATGTATATTAGTACCGCGGCTGAGGATTTTTTTGCAGCTTTTCAGTTTAGAGTATGGGGTAAAGTACGCGGCGTGCTCTAATAGTGACATTCCGCATGTTTAAATAGTTTAATGTGAACACACAGCTAGTTCACGTATGACCTAGAACGTGTATGACAAAAGAAAGCACGGATAGTCATTTGAGGAGCAATTATGTTTAGAAATGAAAACAAGCCGGTTACGTAAACAAACATTTATAATGAACGCGGCTAGTGTTAGACTTTAACATTAAAAACAACTCTATTATGTTGTTAATGCGACTTTTACTCTTTTTTATGAATCACGTTTAGCTTTTTAATATTTCAGTCGGGTTGTTATTTTGTCTCCTATCTTTATTGATCTTAGTAAAAACTTACGAAATAATAAAAAAACACTAGAGTATTAAAATAAAAAAAAATAGTATCACAAAATATAGTGACAATTTCCTTAACTTTGTAGTAGTTACTAGTGCCAGATAAAGTTAAAATAAACCGCATAGAGAAAAATACTATCCAACCGCAATTAGCTGTCTGAAAACGAAGCGTGATTGGGCCGGGGGAAGCGTTCGCCGAAAAGCAAAATAAGAAATCATAGGAAACAATTAAAAAAAAAACAATAAATGATATCTCATTCACGGGTAATGGCGGCATTGTTCGACATGACGGCTTTTGTACGGGATCCTATACAGGCGGGCTTAATGTAGCGGCTCGGGAAATAACCAATACATATCATATATAGACAAATATTGTTCTATATACTGATATTATATGAGGGCTTGTATGAAACTCTTGTTATAAGAAAATATACATGTTAAACAAAACTAAGTTTATGAAGTATGGCTGATGATTGGTTCGATATGAAAATAGTAATGAACCGCAATGGGTAGGAATATAATAGGAATGAATCTCACCGATAGCCCCAGAGCACTTGACCTCCCACGGGATCATTAATGGGAATTCATGTCAGGGACCGAAAACAACTCACAATGACGAATAATAGAAAAAGTCCCCGTATTAAAAAAAAACAAGGCGAAATCGCACAATGGACTTCAAACTTGGACCCTTCATTGGAGCACCGCGTTAGGGCTGACGTGACTTGAATTTTAAGGTTTAGAGTATATTTACTATCTGATGTGGACACTGGTGTAGGTGTTTTACGATCTACACACACAGCATTAATAATGTACACAGATTATATGATATATATGAATATAATTAAGTCCGCTACGTCTTTTCCTATCTATTTTAATACACTGTGACACATGAATATTGTGAAGTAACGACAGCCAACCCTACCGAGTCCCTTTCCAGAGTATCAATTGTTGGATTTGTTTGAATTTGGTCTTATTAATTAACCAAATAAAATACGCTCCTCGTGCACCCTATATTAATTGAATGTAGAAGCCCTCGATTGACTAGACAAATGAGTACTGTTGAAAAGGACAAATCGTATTACGAATACACGCTTTTTAGTTAACATGTACCTAGACATACATACACGTAGGGTTGACAAGATTCTTGAAAACGGTTAATTAATATTGATGATTCCAATTGAAATGTGAATTGAATCTTGACATCCCTTAAGTATTGTACGTCGAAAGATATAGGATAGGTTTATGAATATTTTGAATTAGTTAGATATATTTTATATAAAATAATTGTTTATTAATAAAAAACTATATGATTAAATTGAAGTCTGTCTTTAAAGTGTTGCCTCTACGAGGTAGCCTGAGGCCGTAAAATGAATTGTAACCACCAATTATTACTGGCGCCCGTCATGGGACCGCGTTGAAGCACGTTCCTAATTTAGTAACACGCGTGCGGTAATAACACTTTGTATGTTACAAATATCTTCTAATCAGCTCACAAAATATCGGTTTGACGCATAACTAATAATAATTGTATATTATAAGTACAAGATAATGTCTCATGTCTGTTTGTTACAGACACGATAACTACTGAAAAAGAATTTAGTTTTCTTCATAAGAAATCCCCGGAAACAGCTCGTATTGAATTCTTTATTCTAAACAATATTTTATTATCCTTCTAAGATAATAAAATTATTATGTTACATAAAAAAATGCATTTTTATTCGTGACCGTGTTTCGAACAATGCTTAAATGAAGTAAAGTAATAAATCCGAGATGTTAACGCATCCATGCATACATATTGGTTATTGTAATGCCACCAACGTGGCCGTCAGAAACATTCCAAATGACAATATCCGTGGCATTACTCACACAATAAATGGCCATGGGGATGAAGTTATTCCAAATTAAAAAGTATGTGAGAGCGGGATCCACTATGAATAGATCTCTTTTCATCCGGCACGTGGCGGGCTGTCTATGAATATTGATACAGACAAGAAAAAAATTTGAAGATGTTATTATACGATGAAAGTATATATTAAATAGGTATAAATAATTTGTGCAAACATATCGATTCTTAAACAATACCACCCCCGGCGTGAGGGGTGCGGTCTCCTTTGAAGTGTGTCTGCGAACGAAAGCTGGATAAACGGCGTACAGCTTTGTTTTATACTTAAATGATAGAAGGTTTCCACCTATTACTGTCTCTGACGTTTTTGGATGCTAAAATTCTTTCTGCCCCATCAAATTAATATAAAACTACCCGCATTATAAATATTATTATGACTTCATATAAATAAATTAAAATTTAGATTTATTTTGTATTGTTATTTCTGTGGAACCTAAATATTTTTCTAAATTTGCAACTCAATTTCTAAAGCTTAGACAATGAACAATCGATATACCTTTGATATGTTAATTCGTGTAGTTCCAACGTTTTTTTTTTTTCAAATAACGCGTACTATATCGTTATTTATTATGGAAAAGTTATTTTTAAAATGTAAAAGAAATAACAAAATTTATTAAACATATACAATGTGTGTATGTGACCATATTTTCGTTGATAAATCGGGACAATTATAAATGCTTGTAAATTTATTACTTTTTAATGATATGATTTTTTTATACTATTACATATTTTTAAGTTAAATTCTCTTTGGAGTGTCATAGCTTTGCACTATATGAAAAATCACGTTGTTATACGTCACGGTCTCCGTCAAATTATTCTCCCCCTACCCTCATAAAACATTCCTGTCATATGTTAACGATATTATCAAGCAATTTTCGTGTCACTAATCTATTCAAATTATACTTTTACTTTGATGTCTCCATACGTTTAACCTTTGCCCTTGTTTTGATATGTGCGACTATCGGGAAGTGTCGTGCTGCAATACGATCTGATATAATTGTCAAAAAAAATTAACATTTGTACCGTTTTTACGTAACATTATTTTATGACCGATCGTATGAAAACACGCGGACAAAGAATTTATTAAGCATTTTATGGGAAACAGCAGTTATAAAAAAACAAGCATAGAAATATCCAAATAGATTATCAAGCTGAGATTCGTGCTAGTCACCCGGCAGAGCACGTATGTCCGTACGTTGGACGAATCACAACTACGGAATAATACTCTTTACAACACACGAGACGACCACGACACGATCATTACGATATATCGTTGATTATAAACACGCTTAATACATTCCGTGGAAATTTTTACAACTCACTCAGATTATAAATCAATAGATGACATACCTGAAACCAAAAATATACGAATATATTAAATGCATAATAATTTAATATACTTGCACCTTATCAATACGTTATCTGTACGTCAATCAAATGATAAAACAATTTACGCTATCTCAAAGAAATAAATTATTTGTGAATATATTCATACATATATGATATAACTGAGATTGTCGAACAAAATAACATTTCCATAGTAAAAACGGAAAAGTAGTTTTGATATAATATGAAATAATAGTTTTGGTATAATAGTATGAAGGAGTTAGTTTTAATAATATTTTAAATAGATTAAACAAATATGAGTTATACATACATATATTTATATATGAATGACTTACTATATTATAATATTATTTAATATCACTTATCACGATAGTTATAAGGTCGTTTTTCGTTCAGATCTTTTTATTTCCATAGTGATGTTAACTGAAGGTATAATTTTATTCTAATTTCCAAAGTGGGAGTGTCGGCTACCAAGATACGCAAAATGGCGGGCTTTGAATATTAATTGAGATACTTTACGATATAATGACACCATAGATTATAAGAATTATGTATTTAAATGAACCTCTGGCTGTTTAACACCACGTGAGATGACCTTATTTTTTGCCTAATCCAATATTATTCACGAAATATGAATTAAATCTTTTTATATATCAAAATTCGTAATATTTTTTTTAGATCGTAACGTTGGTAGTATATAATTTATTAAAATCCCGTCTCTAGCTGTAGGTTTGCTAATAAAGAGTACAAGTTGGGAAAGCAAACATTTTATCTTAAGCCACGTCGCTAAAAGCTCTTAGCGTGCATCAAATATTCACAGCTAGACTCAGTCTGAGACTTAAATACTGGATTTAGGAAAGCGGCACAAGGTTTAAGAGATATAGGTGACGACTGACTATGTAGGTGACTGGGATGTGAGACTGAGGTATCGATTTATAAAGAAACTAGTTCTGTTCGATGACTTTACTTAAACATACTATATCCTTATCTTAGAGTATTTAGACATTACTTGATCGTCGTTGATGTCAGGAAGGCCGGTCGTAAAAAACAATTAGCTAAAACTATTCACAACATGTAAGACAGACCCTGGCTAAAGCTGGGAAATTGCCAGGTAGAAGGTACTATGTTTTTATCTTATATACGATATCTGTACATATATAGATATTTTTATGTGTGTAATACTGAGAAAAAAATCACTCATATATATATACTAATCGCGTCACTCGATATCTATTTAGTAAAGTCATTAGGTTAGTAGGAAATAAAGAATTAATTAGTAAATACGTGTTTATAATACCTAATACAATCTACAAGCAAAAGTGAACCTTAATTACGATAGCAATAATATTGATATTTAATTTTCAAAAATATTATCACTTTACTAGAAAAATCACGTTTATGAAAAGATATGGTGAATAAGTTAATGTAATTCCACAACTTTACTCTTAGACTTTTTCTAGTTTTTCATTCATATATCTTCATAGATGTTATCATGTGAGAAGATTTGTATAACAAAAACTTGAATTTATTAGTATTGAATACTTTTTGTTATAGCCATTTCAATAAACGCAAGATTATACATATATTGGGTCAGTTCAAATTAAATTCCGTATCAAACCTTTTTTTTGTACTTTCGAGTGACCATAGACGAAAGGGTTAAAAAAAATTAACACCTACTCTTTTGTTTCAAAAACATCGGGTTTATTAATTAGTTTAGACGGTAGAACATTAGTTACTTCAAAGTCATTATAAATTAATTGCAGTCATATATTGTAATGTAACAGACAGACAGACAGATTAAAACATACAATACATCGGAAGTCCATATTTTTAATCCGACCGGCGACGTTATGTCTGGTTTAAGAATAAATAACATAAAGCTGTGGACATACTGTTGTGAGTAATTAACATGTGTGTATGTATGTGTATGTTTGTCTGTGTGTGTGTGTGTGTGCATGTATGTATGTGTAAACTGTACAATCGGCTAAGATAAGGATTGTATTCTTATTTTTATAGGTACTGTTACTAGTCAAAGGTAGTCTTAAGAGTGTTCTTAAGATAACTTTAATGATATTTAAAATGAATGCAAAAAATTTATTTCTTCTTACTAAAAAGTTTAAAGAAGTACGTTTTATATAATGTATTATTTAAAAAGATATTTTCTCATTTTATTATAAGAATAGCAATTAGTTTTCTTAAGCGCGGCCACAGAATAAAACTATTGTTTAGGAGTGAGCGTTAACAAAACAATCTAATAGTTATGAAAGGGGACGATTTTTTTGAATTTTTATTTTTAATTTCCCTGCAATGAAACCGTTGTTTTAGATTATTAAAATATTTTTTTAATCTAAATTATATATTTTTTATTTTTAATATAAGTGTATATACAGGGTGACTGGTGAATTACTATCGATACTTGAGGACGTGATATTTGACGATCATATATGACAAAATAAAAATTAATATAACATAAATATTAATAAACTTCTAAGTAAAGTTAACCAAAAGTTGTGTAATTAATTACGCATCGTGTGAACATCCTACAGATTAGGTATACACACACACTCACACATACGCGTGAAGGGGCGTGGTGTTGTATCAGCACGCCGCCGCGCGCGTCCACACTTGGAACACTTGGAACGTGTACACACTTTATTTATTTATACGGAAATTTTGTCAAAAATTAAGTGCCTATTTTTTTTACATAATTCGAATGAGAATCATGTACCGAGTATTCTCCTTAAATATTGATAGTAATTCACCAGTCACCCTGTATATCTTATTATTCATTGCATCATTATTCAGCGGGCGCTTGTTTTTCGTCTAGCGGATATAGCGGCTGTATGTACTATCTTTAGAAAATAGATAATTAGTTGTGTGTGGTCCCAGCTTAATATAGTATGACTAGCGGTTCAAATGTTTGGCGAATATAATTAGTATAATATATGACGCAGCTTGATCATACATAACTATAATATAAGTAAATAAAACTTACTAAGTTTATGATAAATCATCGGACATACAAACATTATGGTTAAACACAGAACCTCTTTTACTGTAACCGTTTAAAATACATACCTCTAAAAAAAATTTTATGATTTAAGTTTTCTCTATAATCTATTCCTATCACACGATCATTGTTTCCGACTTCCTTTTCCCTACTTGACTATCACAGACGTCAGTTTGATATAGAGTTAATATTTACACATTAACTAGCATTATACTCCGGATTTGTTGATCATTTTAAATATATGTACACATAATAATTATTCTAACATAATTGTTCGATTTTTCTCCTATATTATAGTTAATAATATTGATTAATTCTTTATAAACCATTTTTAATCTCGGATAAGTTGAACAACAAGCTGCATGTACTGGACATATAATTACACACGATGTTCGCACGCCCATCACACATGTCGCGAGACTTAACAACGCAGATCCGATTCTGTACTATGCATTACTGGTAAAAAAATATTGTATAACCGACTTTAAAAAAAGCTAGTTCTGTATTTGAATTTATTAGTGAATATTTTTTATAGTATGTATTTAAATTTAATTATTATACATACCAGTTATGTTTATCTGATTGTTTTAAGACTATGAATATTATAAATGCGAAAGTACCTCTGTCTGTCTGTCTGTTACGCTTTCACGCCTAAACCACTGAACTGATTTCAAAGAAATTTGGTACAGAGATAGAGTTGACTTTGAGAAAGACAAAGGATAGATTTTATCCTAGACTTTTGAAAGGTTCTCTTGGAAACGCGATATAACCGGACTCCACGCGGTCGAAGCCGGGGGCGGAAAGCTAGTATTCATATAAGACATGTATTTTCTTTCATTTTCATTAAACGCAAAATGACATAATAATACTCTCAGCTCTTAGTCAATATTATCTGTTTTGAACGTAATTTCAATCTCAATACATTAGTTCCATCAGATGGTTCTATACAATGCTTGTCACCTGAAGACGCGCGCGTGCCTGATCGGTGCAATACATGTTTTATTACCCGACTTTACCCCTGACACTGGCAATTGAGTAACAGCGAAAGGGCAATTCATACACGAATATATATTGTTATAATGTTAGGGCGATGCTCGCGAGGGGCACACAGATAATTGTCATCTGTTATTGATATTTATTATAAGGAATTTAATATTCATTAATATTTTATTGTTATTTAAAATCTGTTGAGATTTGAATGATTTTTTTATGAGATCTGAGTAGATTTTAAACATTAGCTTAGATATATCGGTAATGTTTTTATAGGTACGAAATGTTAAATCCTATTAAATTGATGACACGAAAACTGTTTTTATTACAGTCGAATTAGTAAAATTCTATTGAAATTTTATCAATTATAATCATTATAAATATAGGTATAATATATATAGTAATAATGTCATCAGCGTAGTGCACCGAATCCAATCAAGTACTCATCGGTTTTGTCTTAGCAAGTGGGTGATCATTCATCTCTGTACAGCGTGTCTAATGGATGCTAATAGTGGTCCTCATGACAGATGGGCTCCGGGCCGATGACAAATTCGACGATATTACATACGGATTAATGTTAGTGCCATTTTTTAGGGTTAAATTGTCTTTTCAGAATCACCCCAGCGGCACACTTGTGGTGCTGAGTGAATAACGACTGTATTGCTTGTGAGTTAGAGTATATATTAGGTCGTGTGTACGGTCGAGTTGTTTTCTATTGTCTCGCAGGCTGCCCAGATCTCAAAGGGTGATTCCCCAGGCTGGATGCCATCCGTACGATGGTTATCATAATCCCTCCATTGACGTTATGTGATGACACATGTCGTGCAGACGTTTACAAAAATTTTACTTCTAAAAACTATACGACATTGATATGGGATTTTAGATTCTATTTATATATGTTTTAAGATCAATGTAGTGTGTTTTGTTTGAAATGTATTTGCAACCGATGGGAAGGCTCGACGCGGCCAGTTCTCAATATAGTGTTTGTGTATGAAGATCAGTATTTGTATTAAGTCTTATGTTATTTCGATCTATTTGTTTAACTTGTGTCAAGAGAGTTGTCTGTTTGTTGACAAATAGCGAAATATACGTCCTTTGAACGGTAATCATAGTTTGGTTATATGTGAATTGGCGATTATTTTAATATAGCACAGTATATAGTCATATAGAAACATATATATAATTGATATACTAGTCACAATTTTTGTATGAAAATTGATTAAATCTATTTTATTAACCACACAGTTTCGTTCAAACGACGGACCATTGAATATTGTTTACAACTAAATGTAATTCATATTTAATATACCCTGCACAATTAATACAACACAAAAAAATATAGCGGGGCAAACTGCAGAATCATAAAATTACAGGATTCCGTACGACACACAAAGGAACCCCTCGCCGGCTTCCATTAATGGGGACAAATTTTTAATATGGGGTGCACTGCTTTTAAATAATTACACGGAAAATATGAGATTATATTTAAATAATATTATTTATATATATTTTATTATGATGTTATACAAAGGTAGGTAGGTATACCTACACGAGTAAGCCGTTCCATCATGAATATTACCGATTATTACGTAACTCCGAGCAAGTCGAGCGGAAGCGACCCTTGGGGGGCAAAGTATATTTCTTTTGTACGAAAATTATAAGAAAAGCTACTCGATCGTGAAAAGCTAACCATTCACAGTGCTTCAATCACGGCGGCTACATGGCGGTGGAGAAATGCGAAAATAATCGTACGCAAAAAACACAGCGACAAATGAACATCGGAGGCTGGAGTGGTCGTTAAAACGAGGCTTCATCTAAAAATAAGGGGGCGAGTGGGGGGACTTTGAGAACTCTGTAATTGGACCAGGGAGGACCGGGGGGAGCGGGGGGGCGGGGAGGGTATCAAATCACATTCGAAGCTGCAGAGGCGGAAAGACTCAACCGGCTATAATTAACAACAAATATGGGTGAATCGATTTTTACATTCTATGTACACCCATTAGGTTATTTCGAGAAGCGAGCAATTACTCAAACAATAACCTCTTAAATATTAACGTTAAAGCCACGTTTTGTGGGAAAAGTTCGCTTGTTTAGCAAATGCGGTTCAGCTAATGGTGTGTTGTTTTCATTCGAATTACATTGTCGGCTTAAACAGCTCACCATTTTTTTTCATATTTTCATTCCCTTGTTTACGTAATTGAGTATTTGTGAGCAAATAACGTAGTCGGTAAACTCATCGGTAATTTCAGTACCGATACTGAAATATTAACTGTACAAGAAACATAGAGTTAGAATGAAACTAGAGGAGATATAAGGGGATTAATAATAAATAGTAACATAACAGCTAGAAGGAAAGTCTGAATTATATTAAGAGGAAAGTCTGAATTATATTAAGATATAGAAAATGGCATGGACGTAATCCTCTTTGTGGACCATAACATTAAAATATCCATTGGGTAGCCTTTGATTTTGGATGATAAATATACTTAGGGTACATAATAAATATATTAATAAGAATATAATATCTTCAAAGAAATAAGATGATATTTCAAGTATTAAAATATATAATAGGGTGTTATAAAGCTGGTCCATAATTAGGGTACACCGCATGATACAGTGTCAAATAACTTTTTACCATCCCCTTCCATAGAAATATAAGTCATAACATAATCCCCGCGCATTATGAGTTTAACCTGCCATAAAATCGGTTATTTTTTGTATGTATGTATTGTACTCGCAAACATCGGGGTAACTGACTGGCGCCGATTAAAATACAATAGCTCATAAGAGGTTATAATAGTCATAATTTATATTTCCAAGTGGATAATCGAGGGTTAATATTAGGGGTAAGTAAAT
Source organism: Danaus chrysippus (assembly GCA_916720795.1). Classification (NCBI taxonomy): domain Eukaryota; kingdom Metazoa; phylum Arthropoda; class Insecta; order Lepidoptera; family Nymphalidae; genus Danaus; species Danaus chrysippus. The sequence continues at coordinate 3,442,235 of CAKASE010000064.1, read as the reverse complement.
TGGATTTAATATTTTCGTTTATGGCAACACTTGTGTGAAATTGAATGCTCATTGAGGGTGTGATGGGTTAATACGGCACTTGGACGATTGTCTGTTGTAATATATTTATATTGTATGGAGCAGGCAGGTCCTATCATTATTTAAATAACATTAATTGTACTATAATTTGTATTTATTACGCGCTCCTCATTAACGACATTAATTTGATGTTTACTAGAATGTTGCCATTATAATTGTTTAATCAATTGAATATTTTATGTTTAATTTTAACCGCGTTTTATAGAGCAATAAAAATGTATATTTATATTAATACATTAAAACCTTTAGAATTTATATAAACGATGTTCTATAAAAAAAATTTCAAATATTTTATCTAAAAGCTTTCACGATTCCAAAATCCAGCATTAAGCATACAAATCTTATTATACCAAAATTCAAATATGAAACTGAAAACGAAGCAACTCTAACACAATAACATAGCCGGTGTGGTGCGGGTGACTCTTATTACTTACTACATAGAGACGAATATCCTTTGTAGTTTCATACATGTTGCACGTACAGACGGCGACGAGACATAAATCTTTATAGCAATATAAGCTTTGATGGTATATACATAGAGAGTAGATTAGTATGTACATGTATCGTTCGATGTGTGGGGAGTGGGTGGCGGGAGAGTTGAAAATAGGACTTTCTAGGCAATTACCAGGTAGGGATGGACTTGTATGATCTTATTCAAGCGAAAATGCACTAGTGGCAGTAAACGAGTTGTGTGCTGTAACATACTTACAGTACTGTGTACGGGAATGAAATGTTGGTAACAAGAACATATACTATTATATTAAGAATAGGCAGATACATGTTCAATGTCTTATATGAAGAAAAATTATGATATTTTAAGTAATTCAATAATATTAAAGTTTGTACTGCATTGTTTAAGAGATATATTTGAATAGAAGGCGTGTGTGATATTTAAGACAAAAAAAAATTTTAAATTACCTATTTTACACGAAATATATGATCATCTTGTTAGATTATAACAGTAATTTTTATTCAATATTTCGTTTTAAATTATAATTGAAATACTAATATATAATATAATACATATGTATATGTCAACTTTTTTCACGTCTGTACCAGAACGAAGTCTGACAAAGCTTTTAAAGGTATTACCCTCACCCCCGGTATGAATTATGACTTGGTTATACTTGTACGATATATAAGAGGATATATTAAGACTTTACTAACATTACTTTTAAACATATATCTTTTAAATATATATATACAGGGTGACTGGTGAATTACTATCAATATTTAAGGAGAATACTCGGTACATGATTCTCATTCGAATTATGTAAAAAAAATAGGTACTTAATTTTTGACCAAATTTCCGTATAAATAAATAAAGTGTGAACACGTTCCAAGTGTGGACGCGTGCGGCGGCGTGCTGATACAACACTACGCCGCCGCACGCGTGTGAGTGTGTGTGTATACCTAATCCGTAGGGTGTTCACACGATGCGTAATTAATTACATAACTTTTGGTTAACTTTACTTAGAAGTTTATTAATACTTATGTAATATTAATTCTTATTTTGTCATATATGATCGTCAAATATCACGTCCTCAAGTATCGATAATAATTCACCAGTCACACTGTATATGTAAGCCTTCATCTATGTGTAATAATAAGTACAAAATAAATTAGAAATATATTCCATAAATCGTTTGTTATTTCAGATAGAATAGTTTCAGTAATTTAGTACTTCACTGTAACAAATAGATAGACATGCTTACATTAACACATACATTATATAAACGCATATGTATAATGTATTTGTATTACTGTCATAATTAAATAAAGTTGTTGAAAAGAAAGAATAATTTAAAATAATTTATTAAACTTACGTCATAAAATTAATTACGGACTTGTAAATAAAAAACGAAGATAAATAAATATTTACTATGATATACATACATATATATATATATTTATATTGCCAAATTAAATTTTCAATTCAATTTACCTCATGATTGAAATAAGAGGAAATCTCCTATTGACATATATTTTAATCGTACCAGCTGATAGTGTGACGTCATCAATCAATCACAAATCGAAATGGTACAATCATTTCATTGAATCAAGTCCATTGTTTTCAGGTTCAAGGGCAGACGGAGCCGCGGTACGTAACTCTGTTTCCGGCGTCGGACACACGAATATATTAAACATATACATACATATATATATATATATATATATATATATATATATATATATATATATATATATATATATATATATATATATAAATAATTCACAAACAATAGTTAAAAGTTAAAAGCATCCAGTAATATTTTAACCTACAGAACAATGGCCGTGGTTCATTTAAACAAAGACGTGAAATATTAGACTCGGGAATTAGATTCTAAGAAAACATCTTATAATATATATGTATATAGGATTTTATATTTAATTGTTCTTTTGTTATATATTCTTATTATGCTATGTTGATGTTACATATAGCGCGGCTTTGTTCACTCACCTACTTTAAAATTCTTGTTAGAAAAATATAGTCTTGATAAGATATTTGAAATCTAGTAATTTGTGTTTAAAATGTTAAGGTGTGATGGGAGGAATCATCAATAATATCTATCAGTACATTCTTATAAAGTTTAAATTCTAATAAGAATTTTAATAACGCATTAAGTATATTTAACATCAATACGATATGAGGTCAAACAAAAAAAGGTTAAACTCGAGCCGTAAGACCCTCCACGAGAAATATAAGTACCGAAAAACGTTATAACAGAAAGTGTACTATCTCCATACAAAATACTTTAAGCGGAAACCCCATACGCATCAAGACTCCCAACAATGGAGTCTCTTGCTATCTGGTGTAATAAAGGCAGCGAGCGGCCACATTAAAATCTTATCCCTTTCTTAAATAAAAAATTCACCAAAAAAATAAAGAGAGGATACCCTCCCCTATGTTCGACTCACCCCAGTCTACCCTACGCTATTACAATACAAACGAATTCTAACTCTAACAACGAACAATACAGTCCACATCCGCATAGCACTAATATTGATACTGAAATACAACTGTACGTGAAAGGTGCTTTAATACGTACACATTAGAGTCGATATTCGGATGTGACATCGGCTATCGGGTCTTAGTTGTACGGTATTTGAAAATGAGATGCAGCGAGAGGGTGGATAGGGGAGAGGAGGGTCTCTCGAAATCCGAATTACCGGGGCGTGTGTAATGATTTACCGGGACGGAGGAATTATGGACCGGGATTGAGGATTCCAGACTCGATATTAGAATGTTCTTTTTGGATCGATCGAACGACGCCGCTGACGTCACGGAATGGAACCAATTACGATTTTAAATTTAGAATTTGGATATCTTTAATTATTCGAAAATGGAATGGAATTATTACGTGTTTTGAAATAGATGGAGAATTATAACGGAGCGGGTTTTATTGATATTATGTGCGTTAACGAAATGCTTTGATATTTCGCTTACAGGATGAAGTGCCTGTAATAAATTGTACAGCGGAAATTCTGTGCGAATTTTCTATTTTCAATTTTTTTTTTCGTATGAATATAATTTATTATTCTGTTTTTAATTGGTCGATGAACAGTTTTGAGATTTAGGGATATTTGGTAAATATTTCAGCACAAGTCGTATGTGTAATATTAACTTATTTACCTTAATTGTACAGTAATACATGGAAAATCCGATCCAATTAATCATATGTGAGTTTAACAATAAATATATTTGTTTTGTGTTATGCGAGGTTTCTTTAAAAAAAAACGAATAATTATGTTAATACAGCAAGTCTAATCCGAGATGTTTCCTCACATGAAGAGTTCCGTAAGATTAAAATGAAAAAAATCTTTATCCAGTGATCTCTATGGGGCACGACTCTAGATAGAGTCATCTGGGTGATCGCTCACGACACTACGTGCCAGCGATATGGCGGGTTGATATCTTATAATTGGTCTCTACGTACAGTCAATTTAAGATAAAGGAAAGACATAAGACAGAACTAAATGTGAATAAAATTAAAATATTAAATTCAGTGTATTTTTTTTATTATAAAGAAATATTTTAATTATTCAAGAAGTATTTAAATACGTTGAATAGGTATTAAAATACTGTTGCATTAAATATCGTAAAACTCAAGCATTTCTATGAATCAGTGTTAACAAATGGTAATTGAATATATTATGTATAATTAATATATTATTGAAGAGCTATTGATTTGTGGAAAATTACTATTACAATGACTTAATAGTTAATACCTATTGATAAAAGATGGTATAGTATTTACTTATAATAAATAAACTTATAGGATTCCACTATTAGTTCGAACTCTTTTGAGTTCTAAGTAGTAATTCCAATTCGGAAGATCGTCAAAAAAAACGGTCGAAATTTGAATCATAAAAAGGAAAATACGAAATATGAATCATAAAAAAATCGTTCGAATTTTGAATCATAAAATAAAATCATTTGACATTCGAAACATAAAAAAATCGTTCCAAATTTGTAACAGAATAAAACATTCCATTTTCAAATCCGCAGTCGGCACGGAACGTAAGCGACCCCGAAATTGCTGGCCGCATTCACCCAGACAAAAGCCGTGAAGGAAAGAAAAAAAGAAAATTCATCCCCTCCTTCGTTTATATTTCCCGCCCCATGGAGGCGGCGACGGGGGTGGATACGACTTAAAACATACACAAGAATGAGACGGACATACATACACCTGTTGCTGTTTGAAATACATTTTCTTTTGTCAGTTTTCCGTCTTCGGGGCGCACACGATATCCTATCGATTGATATCGATTAAAAAATTTAAACATTATCGCATGACACGTAATGGCGGCGTACACGATCAAAATGTTATAATTAATATTTTAATGAACAAATTCTAGAACATTGGCATTTTTGTAATTAAAAATGTTCCACAAACTGACGCCACCGATATTATTACACGGAACTTTAAGCCTTTAGGGATGTGAAACGATAATATTGAATACAAATTTTCGATTAAATTTAACATTTAACGAAAAAATTTTAAAAAGAAACTTTGTTTTATTTATTCAATCACCAGTATATATTTCAAGCAATGTAAAATAAGTCTTATTTTTTGGATATTAAGGTCTGTTTTCCTATAACGATATGTAATGCTCATCCCTAAGACAGAAATAAAAATGTTTGTGTTAGAGTTTCCGGCGGTCCGGGGTTCGATCCCGGACACGTGGTCGTTATTACGAGGAAATAATCTAATAGGAATACTAACTTATTATATTACGGACAAATTTGTGTTCTGATGTGGAAAAAATGTTTACTATGAGAACTATATTGACATATGGTTTTTATACCTTTTATGTATAAATGATCAACTATGAATATGTCTGATATATGATATTTGAATAAAAAAACGGGAAACTTTAAATATTTAGTTCGTCAAACTTGTGGTAAGGTTAATGAACTTAAAACATTTAGATCGACATAGATTTCTTTTTACACTAAAAACTATAATATATCCGATATAAAGGCTGAACTTTGAAGAATTATACGATACTGCTGCACAATACTTCAATCATTCACCAGAAAATCTTATAAGAAATTGAAGACGTGAATATTTTAATACATGATTTAACAGAAACTAAATACGTAGCGTTTCCAGTTTGTAATATATAATACGATGATACTATCAGTGAGAAGGTAAAGAGAGATTAGTTAGTTATAGTGGGAACAGAACTACAAGATCGGATTCCATAGCAACTTGTAGGACTAGAGATTTTCGTTAAAGATGCTCTACATCAGATGATGATGAAAGATGCTCTACATGAGCTTACACCATATTTTTATTCCAATTGGAATAATTATTTAATATAAACTTATTTATGTTGGATATTTTATAATGTTCACAGAATTAAAAATATCTTATATATATATTTCGTAAATGTATTTGAAATTTCATTACGTTTGGAGCGATTTTGACGGAATGTTTTTATCAAATAGCTGATGTGTTAAGAAATTAAAATTATTGTAGTTTTTTTTCATATATCAAAAAAAATGATTTAATTATTTCGAACGTAAGAAATGGTCAGAACTTGTATATTGCATATATGTAAGTGTGTAATGTTATCACTCAAATATTATATTTATTATATATTTCTAAAATAATAATAATAAATCAATATATTTTAAATAAGTTATCAAAATACTTCAAATATCTATATTCAATAACATCTTCGAATATAAATAAACTGAAAAAACATTACATGTCACAGATAAGGAAGACTTGAAATAAAGATACTATAGATATGTTATACATGGAAACTAGAAGTCATGTAACATATGATAATAACATAACACTCTTTACTACAGTTGGATAAAAAAAATTTTGTTCTAATAATAAATATAAAAATAGTACAAATCAATCTTTTAATTCGTGAACAATTGATATGTATGTCTATATGTAAGATGTTAATACACGAACATCACTGTAAGTGCATCGTTTAAGACGTTAACACTTTCAGTAATTAGTCTCATTACCAGCCATTACTAAGGTCTGGTCAGTGATGACGTAATCAGGACAGATTACACTGTTAGCAGGTTTAATCAGTAAGTCATTGAATGATAATAACGTAGTATATATTATATACATACTAGATTTTTCCTGCGACTTCGTCCGCGTTAATTCTATTTGGTCCTAGAGGCCATAAAGAACCAGATATAGGAATTAATTATATATGTTTTTTTCCGTTGAAACAGAATTAAATATCCCATGTCCGTCTTCTGATTCTAATCTATCTCTCCACCAATTTTCAACTATATCCCTACAGCCGTTCTTGAGTTAGAAATAGTGTAACAAACACGACTTTCTTTTATATATAGGGGAGAGTTTGTTATATCGTACTAGCATTTAAATCGTACCACTTCTAAATTTCCCATTTAATGAATATTTTTTTCTACTCTGACAACGCCAAATCGTGGCCCTGTACCATCCCTCTTCACCCACTAGTTTAAATCGACGAGAGTTAACAACTGTGCACGTATTAAAGGAATTTTTTTTTAAAGAAATTAATATAATATTGTCGTACATTCGTAAGGAGATAACTCGTAATCAAGGTAAGCTATAGTTATTCAGTTTTTTTTATTATTCCACAATTGTATACTAGATTATTGGGGGTTTTTGTTGCGTGTCTAAGTTTTGAGTTTATGCCGGATATTTGCTTTTGTTTTAGAAATGCCTTAGTTGCTTTAATCGTACCACTTGCAGTTGGTTAAATTGTACTGGAACGATTTACCCGACTACCAACCGCAAGTACCTATAGTACTACTGCAAGTACGCATAGTAAGTACTACCCAAGGCCAAAAACAAAAGTTATAAGAGGAAACGATCTCATTCCATCACCAGTAGCGATGATTCAGGAGAGACACTTGTTGTAGAACTAGATGATGATGATGACAGCGATGATTATCTTGAAAATATATGTCGAAAGTGCAATTGTTCTTACTATGAAAAGAAGGGTCCAAAAGTTGATTGGATTCAATGCGTTCGCTGTAAACGGTGGCTACATGAGACATGTACCTACTTCGAATCCAGACATTTGTCATGATTTCCATTAAGAAGTATGCACAATAATTATATTACAAATAACATTCTTGTTAACTGTTACTTTATTATTATAGTTTACTGTTTTTTTTTTTTGTCTCATTTTTATAAGTTATGTTGATTGATCTCATTATCATAGTATAATTATGTTATTTTACTGAGAAAGCTTATAGTTTCTGTATATAACCAAAGAGTTAAAAATTGTTTCTAATACCTAAAAGATATAAATAATGTTGTTTTATTACTTACCTAACAGTTAAAAATAAATAATTTGATTGAGAATTTTAATGTCTTTCATTCAGTGGTACGACTTAAACACCCATGGTACGATTTAAAGACTTAGTGGTACGATTAAAACGACTAGTCGGCTAAATCGTACCGATGGCAAGCCTCTATAAGAAGCATTTTTAACAATGTTAGAATAATCGCAAGGATCTGTTCTCTTCTTCTTAGGAAGCTAAAATATGAACCTTTATTTTACATATGTATTAATTATTATAAGACGTGTTATAGTCGAAATATTTGCGTTAAAATGAAAAGTGGTACGATATATCCGACTCTCCCCTACATATATATATAAGTTTTCTGATAATATGTGATACTTACCATGGACACAGGTAGGGGGTGAGCCCCCCCATTAGGGTAGGGGTAAGGCGCCATGAGGTACCCCATGTTGAAGCCGGCCGCTGGGTGCGGCTCGAATTTACCTGAAACATACATACAACATGAGTACCAGCATTATAAATATCTAGGAATATATTCTACAAGTCTGTATCCAAAGGTGGAGTATACATTATATATAAGATTGATTTCTTATATATAATTGCATATCATTTATGAAATCTCAGTTCAGTAATTAAATAGTAACAAACATACAAACACGCATGCATAATGAATTTCTTTGTAATTAAAGCGTGGTAGGATCACCGTAGTTTATGTCGAGATTTAAAATACAGAATTCAGAAAGAGTTTAATGTCTAGAAGTTTCTAAACTTTGGTTAACATCTGTGGGTTAAATGAAATTAAGGCAGTCATGTGTATGTTTAATTGTTCGTGCCACTCTGGCTTCGTAACTAAAATAAAATCCTAGATTATGTATGTATATCATTATAAAATATTATATTTTAAATAAAAAACATGATTCATACCAAATGATAAATCTTTTTGTAAATTATTATTTTGGTCAACAAACTTTAACGTAATTAAAGGACATACATATATAAGAAATACATTGAAAATATAGTTTTTCTAAAATTATCAAAAAATCCTTTACCTATTGTACTCGTCTTATATATGATACGTGACAGTATGCGTAAATAAGACTGAACCAAAGTATTTACTAATGGTCAATACAAAAATTGTCATTATAGTAAAAATAACATGAAAAATGAAAAAAAAAATTTTTCATACAAACTTCAACTACCTATAATAATTAGGTAAAAAAATATACCAAAACGCATCGAAATACAAAAAATACTTCGCCTTTATCTTATTGTAAATTGGTCGAGCGTCATCAAAACAAAAGTTTTATTGGTCTTTCCAAGATATATATTTTTATTCAGTGGCTGGCTCTGTATCGAGTGTCAATTAAAGCTAGCTACACGACGGACATTCATGTGTTTTATTAATATAATAAAATATATATATATAATATTATATTTTATTGTTCTGTTACAATATAAAATATATTGTAAATGTGGAAGAATATCATGTTACTAGATAAACTAGTTGGTTGATACAGCTTCGTCTGTTCAAACGTTTACTGAAAATTTATATTGTTATAGATTAGAATGAGAAACAAAAATATTATAATATCTTTAGATATTGAACTTAAACTAACTCGACTTTTACTAATACTAAGATCTTCTCTAACCTTAGTCCGCGTCATAATACGATCGTATGCGAAGTTCTGTGAATGAAAACTTGATAGTCTGTAGTTAAGTGATGCACACGTTGTAAGCGTACAATTTAATAATTATAGTTGAAATAAAATAAACTTACATACAGATAAAGCCTGTGTATTATTACTTTGAAGTTTGGAGTCTTTTAATTTAGTCTAAGACGTATTGTTTCGTGTAATATTTAATTCATATGACAATTAAAATTACTATTAAACATGTGTGTTCTTTAATATTATATCAAAGTTTACATATTTAAATACAATGAAACACCGACATCGTTATTTTGCCAAATAACATTTATTAATTCGCAAGAAATCATTGCATGGAAAAATTGCACAACTTTTCGATAAAATGCAATTATCAAAATCACTTACCAAAAGAAACATCGATTTGAATTTTTGTTACATGATAATGATATGTATGATACGATATGATTTATGATAAAGATGATCAGTATATGATAACGAATTACTTAGAACAATATGACATGACAGATTCGTTATATTTATATAAAATTTATTCCTGTTTCAATTAGTTAATATTTTAGTATTATAAATGTACAGAAATATGATTTGTAATATTTTCATTATTATACATGAAACATATACTTTTGTAATTAATATCAAATGAAAAACAATGTTCAATGTACATAACTACTATAGTTAAATGCTATTAAAAAATGGAGTAATTAATATGATTACAGGCGTGTTAATTAGAAATATCGATAAATGAAGATCGTTTTTCGCGGAATTTGTTGTAATAGTAAGCAATAGTTATATCAAATTGTGCATGACTAACTTATGATCGTACGTCTTCTAAGAATATCGTGGTGGGTCTAGACCTAAATCAATATTGACCGACTGTGTAACGAGGTGTGTGCACAGGTTTTTGAGTGTGTGCTGTTAAAGTTACACCGTGTTTGGCTACCGGGGATCGGACGCTGGCGGATAAGAAGGTAATGTTATTGACATCCTTTGAGATATATGTTGAAATGATCAATGGTTGAATTGATTGTGAATTATTATTAAAGTTTTATCCCTACTAACTTACGCTTACTTACATACGCTTTCACGCCTAAACCACTGAACTGATTTTAATGACATTTGGTACAGATATAGAGTTGACCTTGAGAGAGAACATAGGATAGTTTTTATCCCAGACTTTTGAAAGGTTCTCTTTTAAACGCGATATAACCGAACTCCACGCGTGCGAAGCTGCGGGCGGAAAGCTAGTTATATTTAAAGTAGCTATATATTACAGCTGGAATTCCAGTATATTCAGAAGTAAAAGATTATTTATTGGTTCTCTCTGGTTAAGGCTTTTGTATAAACCTGTTGACAGGCAAAACGGTACGAACGACGCCTCTGGCGGAACAAGTTGCTAATGTACTATGGATATTAGCGAGCTCGTTATATGATTTAAATAATGATATAAATTATAAAAACATATAAAACATAAATCTATTAAGTATTATATTATAAAATTATTTTATAATATATTTGAAGTAACAAATATTATTTTTATTTTAATATTTGAAAAAGTATATTAAAATATTAAATATTATTTATATATAATTAAATATTTTGGGTTAGTTTAAAGTAATATAATATATAGCATCTGAGAAAACAAAGACTGGTTGAACAATGAGTCACGGTTTGTCTAAAACTACCTGAGTCGAATGACCAGCTATGAAGTTATTTGTTTAGGATGCTGCAAGATCCGGACAGATTACTATGTTATCTGTTAAATTATTCACGGTTGAATAAAAAAATATATATATATAAAATTCGCGACAGAATCACATATAAATTTGAATAAACATCACGCTTTTTACGAGAATGATTGATGATGCTTACTTGATAATATGGAAACCTGTCTTATAATATTATATCGGCATATTCACGGGAACGAATATACAAGGAATTAAACTATATTAATACTATACAAGAATTCATTCTACTACATGTGTGACATTAAATTAGTATGTTTTATCAGTTTGTTTACAAATTATTTATCTTTTTGCTATCAAAATTATGGAGACATAAAATGTTATTTAAATAAATAACTATTGAATATTAATACATCAAAAGGTTACATTACAGCTGTATCCAGAGATGGCATCTTTAACTATCTCATACAATTAATACTAATTATATGTACAGATGTATAAATGTATGTCCGTCCGTCAGTTAGCGACAAGAAGAAGCTCATTAATCCGAGCCTTAATTGTGTAACGTATCAAGTTCCAATTAGAACCTGGATGAAATGGTCTTAAAGGAACGGCTGTGCGAGGGAGATAGAAGATAATATATATGAGACAGAAAGAGATGAATGACAAGCATCAGTTATTGTAGTGGAATTATACATCGGATACGCCTCGGGGCTAATGTTGATACTTAAGATGTGTTACTTGTTTACAATATTATTATATGTATGAGATAAAGAATTAAAGATCTCCACGTGAAGGAAAGTAACATAAATTATATAATATATTAAAAAAATCTATTTAAAGAACTATTAAATAATAATCCAACTAGTAAGTTGATCTGACAAAACGATCATATGTTTACAATTAATTAATTATATACGAATGAAGAGCTATACGCGAACACACAGACATACATATAATTTATAACATCCAATCTTTTTCTGAAGTCGGTTATGATACAAGCCCATCAAACGAGGCTCAAACATCCACAATATTAATTATACAGTTTAAAATAACAATGGGATTTTGAGAAGCATCTAATTATGTATTTTATGCGAAACCAGTTTCACCTACTGTTTGTTTTAGAAAAAAATCTAATTTGTATTGAATTTGAAGAAAGATTTATATGCAATTATTGGTGAAGTTATTTATTGGGCATGTATTTTCGTAGTGTTATATTAAGAATTAAGATTATTTTTCTTATCTCTAAAAGCACATCTCTCGAGCATTTAACTCTCGATCTGTAAATCAAAACATTGTTCAACATAGAGCACATCTTCCCATGAAATACATTAACCCTCCAATACGGTCGTATTTTTTCGTTTTGGCTCGAGTCGTGGCAGGCTGATCAGATTAGAACTGAACCGGTTCCTCGAAAACATCCCGGGTCAAAAAAAATAACAAAAAAAACACACTAATAACAACAAATAACGAGCCAGTCGGAACCAGTTAGTGATGCGCTGATATCGATTGATTTAATATCGATACATACAACACTATATTTTTAACACGAGAATAGGAACCCATATAAAGAATATATAGAAATGAAAAAAATATAATCGATATAATATTTATCGACGTACACCCATCACTAAAACGGAGGCGGAGTCGGATGAAATTATACGAAAATATTGTAACGATAGTGACAGATGATTATAAAGATGACGATAAAACACACAAGTCAGGTAATAGTGATGCTGCCGGGTCTTAATACACCTTACGTGTGATTCACGATTGAAATTATATTATTCTTTCAACATATTATGTTGGATTAAAATAATATTTATAAGAGTAATCTGAGTATTTGTTAATATTAGGAACTTGTTAGGAACATTCCAATGTATATTAAATTATATCTTGAGATAACTAATAGATTATGTCTTATTGATAAGACACAATAAGTCTTGAATGATTTTTGTTTTTCTTAATATAAATCATCTAAAACAAAATCCAGCTCCATTAAAACCAAGCATGTATCGAGAAATATAAAATGTTAATTAAATCCCTACTAATATTATAAATGCGAAACTAACTCTGTCTGTGTGTCTGTTACGCTTTCACGCCTAAACCACTGAACTGATTTTAATGAAATTTGGTACAGAGATAGAGTTGACTTCGAGAAAGAACATAGGATAGTTTTTAACCCAGACTTTTGAAAAGTTCTCTTTCAACGCGATATAACCGAACTCCAAGCGGGCGAAGCTGCGGGCGGAAAGCTAGTAACCAATATAATTTAAATCCGACTCGTTATGGAAAATTAAAGAATTTGAATTCCTCTTAGGAATATAAATGATGTGAGTTATAAGTTGAAACATTAAATTATAAGGGTCTTAATAGCGTTTATTTTAACACTAATTTACAAAGTTATCTGAATTTAAATTCACTGATAACGTTTTTTTAAAGGACTGATAATGATTATAAATATATATTAATTTCACTGGAATCGCAATTGTATAAAGATAACAAAATTACTATCTGTGATTACATTAAAAAAGGATTATATATTTTTTTTTAAGTATGGAAAATATTAGAATATAATGAAGTTGTATGAAAAAGAAAAGTCTTTGGTATACAGACAAGTTTATAAAAGATAGAAAAATAAATATCCTTAGAATATTTTAAAGAACAATAAATAGCTATTGAAAGCTTAAGTACTTTAACATTTTTTTTTTTGAGTTTTTGAATTTAGTCGTACTAAATAAATCTCAAATATTTCATTAATATTTTTTGTGTACTAAACATAATCTATAAATAGAAACTTCACAATTTGACTTGTAAGTATAATGATAACAGATCGTACAGTAAATCCTCTACAGTTAAATTTATCTTGAGACGTATCTTAAGATGTGATAATACTCACCAAAAACAGGACTTAGATCGGACTTCACCGATAACTTGCCGGAGTAAGGCTCGCCAGACTTGTCCTGAGAACAAACATATATCATATATATAAAATAATCATTATAATATATCCCTACTAATATTATAAATGCGAAAGTAACTCTGTCTGTCTGTCTGTTACGCTTTCATGCCTAAACCACTGAACTGATTTAATGAAATTTGGTACAGACATAGAGTCGACCTTGAGAAAGAACATAGGATAGTTTTTATCCTAGACTTTTGAAAGGTTCTCTTGGAAACGCGATATAACCGAACTCCACGCGGACGAAGCTGCGGGTAAAAGCTAGTTGATATATAAAAATAATTTAACTACATAAGTGCACAGTTTCCTATAATAAATCTCGTCCCGTGTTCTCAACAAACCATCTATACTAATAATTGACATAACCAATCGAATTGTTTCCGCTGTCGTTAATTCGTTCACGTGCCCTCAAAAGAACCAATGGTCCGGATATAATGTAACACCTTCTTACACGGCCTTTATTATGGAACTGTACCAAAATAATATTTATTATATTAAATATAATATGTTTTATTATATACATAGTTCATAGTTGCATTATTAATAAAAGATTTTTTGTACTAACAAAGTATGTATGACTAAATTCATTTCAAGCTTCCCCTAATATGTGAGGTGTTTAATATCGTATATGTTGGGGGGACCAAGCGGCTCCTGCAGGAGGCTTTACATGGGGGTCGTACGATCGATGGCCCTCTATGGAGCCCCTGTTTGGGCGGAAGATCTGCGGTCCAAAAACGTAGCCCTGCTGCGGACTTCGCAGAGGATGATGGCCATTAGGGCCATAAGAGGGTACCGCACGGTCTCCTTCGAGGCTGCAACCCTACTCGCCGGATCCCCACCATGGGACCTGGAGGCTAAGCTTCTCGCACAGCTGTACAGGTGGCGCGGGGAAGTGCTGGAGAGAGGCGCGGTGGTCATGCCTAGAGCGGTCGAGGCGCGCAGAAAAGAGCTGGTGTTGCTGTCCATAGCGGAGTGGTACGAGCGGCTCGAGACGCCAAATGCGGGACACGCCACGATAGCGGCGGTAAGGCCCGTCATGTCGGAGTGGCTGCAGAGACAGCATGGTGGCCTCTCCTTCCGCCTAACACAGGTACTCTCAGGGCATGGTTGCTTTGGGAAGTACCTGTGTCGAATAGGGCGGGAGGAATCTCCGGCATGCCACCATTGTGCGGATTGCCCCGAGGACACGGCGCAGCACACCTTGGAGGTGTGCCCAGCATGGGCGGAGCAGCGCCGTGACCTAGTTGGGGCAATGGAGGCTGGGGCCTTATCACTGCACCACATGGTGTGGTGCATGGTGCGGCGTGAGTCGGCCTGGGACGCCGCGGTCGCCTTCTGCGAGGCGGTAATGTCCGCGAAGGAGCAGGCCGGTAGGGTGAGGGAAGCCTCATCTTCCCTCCCCTCTCGCAGACACCGTGCTGGGCGCCGCCGCAGAGACGCCCGCGACGATTTGAGGCCGCCATGAAAATGGCCCGTGGCGCGGACCCCAACCCGCGCTAAACGGTAAAGGGAGTTGCATGGTTGTGTTCCCCATGCAACTCCCGAGGTCACGTGCGTGGAAAAGAGCACCACATGAGGGGGGGGCGGTACCAGTGGCCCCCAAAAGAAGAAGGGCCCCCAGAATGCGGGCCAGCCTGTCGGGGAAGCTGGTGGGAGTGCGAAAGCGATCCCCCGCCCCGACACAAGGGCCGTCGTGGAACACCCTTGGGTTTTTAGTGGGTAGTGGCAACGAGTCCCACATACCCCGCTGTTTTCTAAAAATGGCGGGGATGCGTAAATGCATTTTTCCCAAGGATAACAAAAAAAAAAAAAAAAAAAAAAAAAAAAAAAAAAAAAAAAAAAATATCGTATATGTAATAGTTACCCAATCTAAGCTAAGAGGGTCGTAATTGGATGAGTCTCAATCAGTTTACCCTACTCGGACGTGTTTACCCCAAATCAAGGGTAACTTCGATTTGATAGTTTTTTTTTCGATGACCATTGACACGGTCAATTGGGTTCACGTGACCGTAATTACGTAATGAAACGTAGAGATTCAAGATGACATAACATTTATTGCCACGTAGTCGGATAAACGTTAAACTGATGTAGTTATAAAAATATTTATAGTTGTACAATGAAATGCCAATGTAATATTTACAATACATTAAACACGCGCTCACAACCAACGGCTCGGATATTGAAATGGCAACATTTTTATAATTAAATATATAAAAAAAAATAAACGTTAATTAAAAAGAAGTCGTATGCATTTAAGTTCTAAGTTGACCATAATCGTGGGATAAACAAATTTGAATTTAATTTAACATATAATTAACAATGTTAATTATAACAGGTGTACGTCGTATGTGGTGGTACGTGGCAGCATGTGGTGGTGTGTTGTGGTATGCCACACCATCTACGGACGGCAGATGGATCTAGGAATTATTCATCATCATCAGAATGCAGTTCTCGTAACTATTAATAAGCGTATCAGTTAAATGAGATGAAACACATATAAATTATATTAAACACTAATTGCATCATCGACCACAGTTTTTTCGTTCTACCCTCCAATTAGGGATTAAGTATTCAAATGAATTAATATGTTATTTTTAGCAACAAAAACACACACATACATATACCTAAATACAGTTGGTTTATATATTTGTATATGTATGTATGTATGTACCTATGTGTGTGTGTGTGTGTGTGTAATAGATAGTACTTCGCCCTTAACCGATTTTTTTATATGACAGTTATGTTTCTGACGAGCTCTTGTAACGGCCTTGTATTGACCTTTGTTTATGTCCCTGTTACGGAGAAATACTTAAATGTTCGGATAAGTAATTATATGAATTTTTTAATGATTAATTAGTTTACATATATATATTTGTTTTAAGAATTTCGCAAGGTGAGTATCTTAGATAATAACATTAAAACGTACAAGTGTTCTAATATGAAATACGGAGAAAGAAACAGAAAAACTTCGTTTAATTACTATAAAAAAACTAGATCTAGTAGAAACTAGACTTAACATTATATTTTATATTAATACTCAGTGTTTTATTAAGCAAAAAAATGTTCCATACACGAAA
Organism: Danaus chrysippus; assembly: GCA_916720795.1. Lineage (NCBI taxonomy): Eukaryota > Metazoa > Arthropoda > Insecta > Lepidoptera > Nymphalidae > Danaus > Danaus chrysippus. Next base: position 3,424,992 of record CAKASE010000064.1, on the reverse strand, counting down.
AAAGGAAAGGAAAATTAATTGTTCGTTTGAGTTTCAACTATTCATTGATTCTACTTCAAAGTTTATTTGTATTGTTGCAAACATTAACCTAAATCTAGACATATATGTATAATTGAGAGTATTTGTATATCTGTGTGTGTGCGTGTGTGAGTGTGTGTGTATATATATAAAATGCAACAATACACCCCAAAGTGTATACGAATGTATAATCTGAACAAATCTCGTTATCTTAATCCGTGGACAGTGTTGATCGATGTCTAATCACTGATAAGATAACGCATAACATGAACACTGTGTTATAAAACACGTGGCCCGTTAGTGTGACGTGTTTACATGAAACACAAAAATATGCCACAGAGACTATTTACAATATATATGTATAAATAGTTCAAAAAAATATGTTATTTATATATTTTTTGTTTATTAATTCTAGATACAGAATTTGTTATATCTTATCTGTAATGAAATACAACGAAATAGTTACTGCATAACATATATTTTTATTCAATTATCAAACTCAAGAAAGGTCAAGATGTATAAATCTAATAATTTTTTAATATTATTCAGATAAGAGTATAATTATTATTCATAAATTAATTCGAAGACATCGTAATAGAGACTAAAAATATATTTTTTACATATAAAAAGCAGTTTAAACATTCTTAACATATCTATCAAGTTAGACATTGCTTTCGTCGGATAAGGCAAATTTTATTTAAAAAAATGCCTGTTATGTCCTTGACAGAATTTCTTAAAATCTTTTTAAGGATTACGACCTAAAAAAATATAAGTATATAAATACTATATGGCAATGTATTGTTCTGTTAATGTAGTTTTTGTCGATATTTCTTATGGTAAGAGAGCACTGAAGATTCCAAACCAAATAAAAACCATCACTCCTTATCGAGCCACTGAACCAATCTTAACAGATTGTCGAACTCATTCCCGGTAACATTATCGTACAGGAATCAAATCCACCACAAATTTGGTACTTCAATGTTAATTGATATTGATTGCTTCTTAATTATTATCAAACATATAATAAGCTATTGTTTTGTTTAACCTTTTATGTTTTTCCGTCTTTTTTTTGTTGCATCTTTTAGTGAAATTAAAAGTTGTTTTATGATGTCAATTATTTGCAATACGTCCAATGAAGGTATCATGTGGTCTTTAGTCGTATGGTATCAATACCTTATGCGAATTTGACATAAAAATTGTCATTACTTTCGTTGTCTCAGTCAACATGTGTCCCTTACTTCGAAGCAATTTTAAGGACATTTGCAATCCATAATAATTATCTTTCTTATATTAATAATATATATTACGTGCTAAATAATAATGGAACATCATTTCTTGTATTTTTAAAAATGTCTAAAAATGATATTGATTCCGATTATAAATTTTAAATCTCTAACATTATTGCTATTATTATATTAAGTAGCAATAAGTTAAAAATTATAAATAAGTCTATATACGTCTTACTTAGACGTATTTCTTAATAATATTCTTTTCTCATAACAATCGGATACTTAATTTTTTATTTATTTTCCTTCTTTATATTAATCAAAAACTAAATGGTTCATTGTAATTTTAAACACTCAAATTGGTATTTCGACGGTAATAAGATGACTTAAAATTAATAAACGAGTTTTTAAATTTAAATATATATATTTTTTGAGAAATACCTATTTTAATTTAAAAATATCTCACCTATACTAGAAAGACTTTATAAGGCAGCTTTTTATTAACAGAACTGAAATTAAATCTAACTTAATTTTAGTTACGAATACGTGTTTTAAAAATTTCATCAAAACTTGTCAAGCATCCTCATATTATTAACGTAATATAAGTACATCCAATTTGTATTATAATCAAGTGAAGCAGCTCATTTGTTCCAAGTATAAGGAGTCAAATTTTCAATTTCGTGTATTTTTCGTGTTGCCTCAGATGTAATAAATGTTACTAACAAGTCCGAGTCCGCTTCTCGGAATGGTCATTCTTTTATTTTTGGGTTCGGTCACGAAATCCGAAGATAAATAGTCTTGGTGACGTCACCGCTAACAGTCTTTATATAAGGATTACATTATTTATTATGAATCGAGAGGCTATCGTTATGTTAACACGTAATTAGAGCTAGTCATTAGCACTGTGGACGGAGCCGGTTAAGTCGCTTGTCCCTTTCACACTTGCACGTTAATGTATACCCTTGATTGAATATCATTCACTCGATTCAGACTGACAAACTATTGGTGTTGGTGTTTGCGTGGCTCGTTATTTGGAAATAACAGTAGGCAATGAACAAGCAATATTTACTATACATAGAAATCATTAATATCATTGGCTTATAAGAAAAATGAGTTAAATTTATATGTTAAACCAAAAAGTTCCCATTAGAGCCGTGTAGAGAGTATTTCAATAAGCTGTACGACGGTAATTTACAGTTATTATCCTCGCTGACCCCGCGAAACACCCACCGTGGCCGGTCGCTGAGAAAAAATATATATAAAAAAAAATCTGGTATGACCAGAAAAAATATTCAACGCACATACAGAAATCAACCGTGATACATGTTAATAAGAATCAAATTCAAACACAGCCATCCTCTAGTATTAGGGAGCGTCGCCCCGTAAAAGGAGCTTTATTTCAGAAGCGAGAAAGTATAAAGTGAATTATGGAAATCCTCGTATATGATGCCCAATCGGATATACACTTTAACTTTTAAAATATAAGGTTTTGATTTGCATGTACGGTTGTTTATTTTAAAAAAGGATCGATCTCGTTTGGCGGGCGTACCTGCGCCCGCGCAGACTGTATTTATGGCGCCTACCATCGAACACGTGGTACGTGGTATTAAAAAGCTTGTTAAGTGTAACTGTTCGTTTCCCTTCATTAGCTTTTAAGGTTTTTTTTTCTCAGTTTTTCGGTTATAAAATGATTTTCTATGGTCATATACAAATTGGTCAGCATTTTTATGTCACGAGATATATAGTTAATATTATGTAGGTTATTTGACAATATTTTTTCGATATATTAATAACAGTATGATTTTTTCTTTTTATCACTTATCTGAATCTTTTATACAGTATTCCGTGATAAATCATACCAATATGTATAAAAATGATAAGTTTTAAATATAGCTATGGACTTGGATATTTTGCAGAATAAAGTTGACGAAACACTGAATTTATAAAAAATAATCTACATTGGATATTTTAAACGAATTTGAAGGAAATCGAATAGTTCAAGACATCCACGACGATAATATCTTATTCCTGTTTGTAAAAAATCTTTCTAAAACTATTAAATATACATAATAAATCACAGCCGTCTGTCTGTCCGATGTCTGACAAAATATCTCAACTTCCTGTCCTTGAATCCATTTTTCCAGGAGACGATACCTTTCAAACACTCAGAAGCGATCCTTGATAAGGCTCGAACATTTCGGGACATTTTTGTCAACGACCTTGGAGTTGAAAACAAGGTACTCAGCACAATAGCTCCATCCATAAATATTACAAACAATTGGACAAACGATTGGACAAACAATTGGCCCATGCCCTACAGTACCAGACAAAGACGCCGGATAGGCTTACTGTGTTGTTTACTTTTATTTTGCATCCGAACAATTCGTAAAATAAGATCTTCAGATAAGAACTACCATAGATTCAATAACTAATAGACAGGGCAAAAAATATTGACAAGTAAGGTGAAATCTGACTATGAATAGTCGAACGTAATAAAAACTTAATATCACGTAAAAAACATAAATAAATTAAAATTTATTCCAAATATATTTTTTTATATAAATTTTAATCGTCCTGTCTAAAAGTTGTGTGTTTCATAAAAACATGAATCCCAAATATTATGGTATTGTGAGATAAGACTTGAGCAGACGTCAGATAAGGATTTTATAATATATAATTTTGAACCTTATTACGTATGTGTTAAGGTACAGCTGGCGTCTGGTCTACGGATTACTGAGGAAGAGACACGACGTTCTTTAATCACAGCCTGAAAGGGATTTAGATAATGTTACGGACTAAAGTATTACAGACTTACAAATATTATATTTATAAAAGATTCGAAGCGATTTAATTCTGATTTTATACTGTAATACCATAATATTATAGTTTATTATTCTATAACAATATGGATTATAGTTTTACGAGCGACGATTTTGCTGACAGTTCGTCTTAAAAGCTAAATTGATTAGGATGTGTTTTGACATCGGGATAGATTAGAATGAGGAGCAATTAATGAATAATGGGTTGTCAAACTGGAATCTTTTGGTTAACTTTACCACGGTAATTAAATTAATTATTACATCGTCATTTTAATCATAGATTTTTCATTCGTTCCTCACCAAAGAAAAATATAAGCTATATATATTTAGTTCAAAATAATTTATGTAAGGATACTCACGATAAATAACTTCAATTAAAATAATATTAAAACCAATTTAAGTTAAACCACATATACAATAAATAAACTCAAAGCTAACATTTGAAATGAAAGTTAAATAACTTCGTTAAAAACTAACTGTTGGTTAAAAACAGAATGCACCAAAGAATCAAAATTGTCAAGAGGGCGGTTAGCGCGAGGGCCACTCATATGACGCTTGGATTTTTTGGTGTTTTCAGTCTTGAGGATATGTTCGGGAATATGACAAAAAAAACATATATATATATTAACATTCTAACTTCAACATATATATTTAACTCCGTAGATAATAACATAGTATGAATATCAAATTTTATACGTCTAAATTATAAATTAATTACATTAAAAGCTTTTATTTGTAGTTATGTGTGAAATCAATCATTATAATCGATATTTTCAATTCATCTACGAAGACGGATCTCGGGACAATGGAAGAAAAACAAATATGATGTACCTGTACGAGGTTCTGTTAGGGAGCATGACTGGCGATAAACAGCACTCACTAATATATGGATGTGGCATTATATTGTTAGTTTGTACTTGCATTACTAGATAACTCCAAAAAAATCTAAATAATATTATTTTTAATTTTATTTTATAATCTGATAAATATATTTTTATTAAATACTAATTGGAACAAATATTTATATTATACATGTATATAATTTAATATGCCTCATCCATATTTCGCAGCTCCTAGTCATTAATCACTCCAGCATAAGATACTTTCAATATCTCATACATAAATGAATCTTTCGTTCTGAACGTTATTATGGAGATCAAATCAATTGTTCCAAGTTTTCAACATTAATTATAAACATCCTATATAATGTACGTTTTATATGACTAAAAACTTTTATAGGGAAGTAATCTTTATTTATTACTTTATAAGGTCTCAAGTTAGATTTGAATTTTATAACTGATTTCTACAATGAAAAAAAAACTTTATTAATAAGGAAATAAAGTTTGAAATTAAATGGACCGTTATTACTATGATTTGGTCAGTATATATACAGGGTGTTGGTTATGTCAGGTAGAATCCGATGGTCAAACATTGGATTCTTACAAATAGGATTATTTGCTCACGCTACCGGTGTTACCACACACGTGTTTGTACACAAATATTCCCCCTTTCTAAAGATTTTCGGGGTACCGTCAGCAGAACAAATTCATAACTGGTTTTATAGCCCATATATGTCCATAGCATTTTTTATGTTGTACCTATTAATAAAATAATCAAATAATGATTTATAAGTTAAAACATAAATAAAATTGCATCAAAAATATATGAATATAACATGTATAAGAATCAAAAAAATAATTATCGATTTCAATCTTTTAGTGGTATTTTTTTCTGCTGTCCGTACGTCGCCCTGAAGTAGTGTGGTTCTCTTTTATTTCCCATTCAGCCGGACTTGTTAGCTGGTCGCTATAAGCACTTGTCAAATCGGACCTCCCTTGGTGTGTACACAACTTTGTACACCTCCGAAACTTTAACATAAAATCACAAGCTGTAGCTATAGCTCGAAATCGAATAAAAATAATTCAAAATCACAGCACGAACGATACAACCTAATAAATTATTTAATACCACGACGCTTTTAAAATATGAATAACGCCAACTAAATTGGGCATAAAATACGACGCTATTCAAGGATTAAACTAGTCTAGCAATAAAATATTGACGGTGTAACGATATGTGAATATCGACTTTAAACTGCGCAAATAGAGATTAAATTCCAATGCAAATATACTAAGAAATGATTTATCTTAATAACCATGTGACTACAATGTGATTTGTACGCGTTTTAAAAATATAGGTTTGAATGAGCGCCAAGTTTTTTTTATGATTTTCATAAAAATAGTTTATCGTTACGCTAAATGTTGTCAAAATCATATTTGTTTTTGATTTGTCGACCGTTTTTAAATTTGGAATTTTAATACGTTCGCCTCTGATTTATAGCAATTTAGAACTTTTTAAATTTTAAATATGGAATGTTTATAACTTTAAATGTAGAACACGGGTTTGAATTTTAAATGAAGCTACTATTCATAATTATTTATCGTTACATATCACTAATTAAATAATTATTCAGCCTTTATTTAGAAATGTTTTTTTTAGGAAAATAAAGATGCCATTTGAATGTTAACCACAATTGCCATATACAAATTTAATTACCGCATAAAACCCCTTTAATGAGACGCAAATTGTATAATTAAAATATTTCTAATAATTTCGTTCCCTATATGGTGGAGGCACTGACATTCTTTTTTACGAAACCATCGATCCGCGGTTGACTAGTTCGTTTATATAAATGGATACTTTTTACTATTAAGTTTCTTATGCGTGTATTAATTGCATATAAAATAAGATGAAGAAAGTCAATACAGACGGAATAAAATCTAAAGTATAATAGGATGAGAAATTTAATATTGAGAGCAGCTTAAAAATATATTGTCATTATTAAAATAAATCGCTTGACGGCCGAACAAAAAATATATATTTAAAAAATCCCCCACAAGCCCACACCCCAGCTATTAGCGCGGCATTATCGTCGCTGGTAACACTAATCGCTCATTACCGAGTTCCGTTCAACTCAATAGGAATAAAATTGTGGGAATAATTGGGGTTTAAGGACTTATTATATACGCTATTTCGACTGCTAATTGTTTATTAAACTTGTTTTTTTTCGCATATCAATTAATGTTGTAAGTTTTAACCGATTTAATATATATTTATAATCGTGTGTTATAAACGTATACAGATGTAGATGTGTGAACAATTAAAAATCGAAGTCGCGTTCCATTTTCGAATTCTTGCGTGTGATTGGCCGGCCAGTGATTCTCAGGACGTAATGGGTAATATTATATGGAATGAGCTTTTTACAACTAAACCGATAGAAGGGCCGGACCGGTTCTCTTTATACCCGTTTCATTTTATTGTTAGTTCGGTTTTATTTTAAATTACACATACATATTTTTAATATTTAATTTGGTTGAGGAGTTTTCGTTAAATATATCGAAATGCGTGTAAAGAGAGGTTGGGTTTTCGTTTCTTACACATGTGAGAACTATAGTAACAATGAGTAATAAAGAATTACACAGCAGAGCATACGTAATGAGCTGGAATGGTCCCGGCTTAATGGAGTTGACCGAGGTCGGAGTGGAGAAATAAAAAAAAACCTATTTAAAAGCCATGGCAGTCCGTAAAATTAAAAAGACAAATTATTGGACGTCTTCGTGGAACTCAGCCTTTGTTATCTCACAAGTGTTTTGGAGTGTTCTGTTTGTTTTCTAGCCTCTTCTAGCATGTTAGCATCTAATCTTCTCTTCTCTTTCTCTCGTTAGCGTCCAGGGCGTTCCGTAAAGGCGTAACCGACGCTTCCACGGTTACGTAAATCTGTCACTTCCATCTTCAATAACAAGGCTCCTTATGCCTTATAAAACCTGTTGTTATTTTTATAATTATGAATATAAAGAACGTATCCGTCATAACCGATGCACGCTATTATCGGTTTATATCCAACGGAATAAGAGTCTATTTTGTTTAATTGGTGATCGATTGGAGCTTTTTCGTTGTGAGTTTTGACACGGTTTGATTTGTTCTCACACACGCGGGTCCGTCGATCGAAATTCAATTAACACTTGATACACATAAGGTCGATAATTGTCCGTGTAAATGATCGGATTTGAGGAGCATTAACATAACGATGTTCGGTCGTGTTTGACGAAGCAGGTGTTGTATCGGTTTATTCTCAGTTTTTACGATAAAATCTCGTTATTACATAAAAAAAAGGCCTGCATCGGATATCAAAAGTTTACGATTACGCAACATAAAATATTTAATTAAATTTCACGGGAATTATTATTCGTTTATTTATTGTATCGATATATTTTTATATCGAATGAGATATCAACGTTCAGAAACCTTTTATACCTACGTTCTTTAATTTTTTTTGTTCTTGTTTTATATTTCGTTATCGGAGCATCGTGCTTATTGTGAAACGGAGTTCATTAATACGAATAACTTGGACCTGTTTAAAGTCGCATCTAACATAACACTACCGGGAATCGAACCCGGACTAATGAGTCAGTTCATTTCCAAACTGAATTAAAACTGATAAATAGTTGCCATCGATCATTTCTTTCGTCGGTTCCTCAACATATGTTTAATGGCTGCCGACGTATATGAGATATTAAAAATAACTTTTATCTATTTCGCAGCTTGATACATTACGAGCGAGTTTTTTTTATTTATATCGATTTTTTAAAGTAAACATTTCAGTTCCTATAAATAATCCATCTCCATACATTTTATCTTAGAAAAAATACAATTACAAACTCATTTGAACTCGCTCACAATAACCGCTTTATTTTTATCTTATTTCGGTAAAGTATAAAAGATAACGTTATTTACGTACATCTATTTATATATCTTAACATATTTAATCTATTTGTTTAATGCTACCTTTTTAAAAGAAAGCGTCCATTATCATAAATAATCATTATACGAACAAATATGTGAAAGATGATAACCAAAAGTTTGTTCTCAAATGATATATAAAAACAGGATACATTACAAAAATCTTACGAAGGCGAGGAACGACATGGCCGGGAAGGCCACGGAAATAAATGTCCAACATATGTAGAACCGCGTGTTCATATATTTACAACGAGGACGGGGGTCATGGCGGCCGGTCACAGTCCCTCGGATGATATTCGAGAAACAAACAAAAGAAGAGTGATAACATTTGTTCGTGAACATGAGTCAACGGGTCAGACGTATTTGAATGATTCCTTATTCGAAATTTGAAACGTTCCAACACCGAACGCCGCGCGCCCATTGGCTATTAAACATGAACCAACATGAATTATGACTTATTATAATTTATATTTAAACGGCCTGCTTCTAGAATTATTCAAATTATTTTTACTCGGAATACTTAACATAAATGATGTGAACCGTATTCGAAATTTGAATCTTTTGAACTTAGATTCTTTGAATGTCGATCGCTTTTCAAAATAAGATTAGAATCTTAAATAAAATTATATTATAAATACATCAGAAGTCGCAAAACGAGGATATCCTCAGTAAGAACCTAGTGTTGTCATTATGAAGTAATTCAAATAAAGAACGCGTTTTATGTCGAAAGTTTTATAAGACCTTTGTGTATAACAGCATACAGATTACAACGGAAGCTAATATTTAAATAATTTAACATGTAAAGTTGACACCGTAGGTACTGAGAGATTAACTTAATAAAATTAATTGACCCTTAATATTAATTATATATTTATATTATATAATTAATGCATAGATTATGTTCAATTGTCTTAATCTGGTGTAGGAATATTTTCACAGAGCTTCCTTATTAAGGTCAAGTACCTATTGTTAACGGAGTACACACAGTCATAAACTACAATTATAACATCAATTAATTCGTAAGACTGGAACACATTTTTTATTTAATAAAAAATCTTTAAACGTGTAATATAAGACGGACATACAATAAAATGAGTGTTAAAAAGTTTAGTAGGGAATTTATTTAAATTATTTTTGGTGCTATGATTTTAAAATACATTTTATGTTGTGGTTTCTTTCAATTAATAGAAATAAAAATCGATGAAGTTTTTTCGAAGATGTTTTTCTTCAAGTCTAATTAGTTTAAAATATTACTTATAAAATTTTTGTTTTCTTTTTTCATTTTAAAATAATCGTATTGGACGCAAATAGAATAATCAAAATAAATTCGGTAAATAAATTCGGTAGAAATTAAGAAGTTAGACCTTCCCTTTTTAAATTGTTGTGAAGACATATTGTACAAAATTATAGAATTAAAAAGTATACTTTTTTATAATAATTATAAATATTAATTTATAAATAAATTTTCCACGTCTGTTTGCTGAAAAACATTAAACTTTCGTTTCAAATTGAAATGTCTAGAAAAAAGTATTTAAAACTTTTATTTACAGCATAAAACTTTATATACTTAAAACAGCTCATGCAAGATTCGTCTAATTGTCTTTGAGATCCACAATCAATAAAGGTGATAATCGCATGAATATTTAATTCCGTTATACCGACCGTTTAGAAAATAGTCGATTACATTTTAACGTTTTAATTAAATAGTTCTTTTTATGAATTGTTTTCGTTTTATGTCTTTATAACAGAAATAGAGGGATACGAATTACAATGGAATTTTATATGCAATCGTAATCAGTATGTACTATATAGGATGTATAACGATTTATATTAATTGATATTGAGTTCTGTGATAGGGCCGTAATTGTTTAATATATATTTTGTTCTTTGCTTCTAACTCAAGTCACTTTACAGTCATATGTTTGTATGTCCATAACAAAATCTATTTCCATATACTTTACCCGGAATACGTACAATAGTAAAGTTTAGTGGACAATAAACTTTTAAACGCTAGTGATGTACCTTTTACGAGTCGCGCTAAAAATACGACATAAAAATAAATAGAAAACCGATAGACTGCGTTCATTAAACGTACGGTGATTTATCGTAACTGTTGTATAGATGCGTTTTTTTGTTTAGAATTAACAAAAAAATATATACAATTTTATAGATCCCGTGTGAAGTTAATTTTCATTATTTTTTTTAATAGTTTAACAATTAAAAGGTGATTTGATGTTTGATTAAGTATCAATTTATGTTTTATCATGGTATAGTACCCACTCAACTTTAGGAATGTATTTAAAAAATGAATTATTTGTTATTACTGTATTATAATATTTGAGATGAGTAGATACGAGACCGTAGCCATATTCATATAATGAAGGATTCTTTGAGGGTAGAGATAAGCTATCTGTATATTGGACGGGGGTTTATTGATCGCTGATACATTATATGTTATTATTTAACTGTTTATTAGATTTAGGAAGTCATCGATCAGTACTATCCAGAAATGTATATAAAAAAGATAATTTAAAAACACACACACACACACACATATATATATATATATATATTTTAGGAGAATACTCGGTACATGATTCTCATTCGAATTATGTAAAAAAAATAGGCACTTAATTTTTGACCAAATTTCCGTATAAATAAATAAAGCGTGGACACGTTCCAAGTGTTCCAAGTGTGGACGCGTGCGGCGGCGTGCTGATACAACACTACGCCGCCGCGCGCGAGTGTGTGTGTGTGTATACCTAATCTGTAGGGTGTTCACACGATGCGTAATTAATTACATAACTTTTGGTTAACTTTACTTAGAAGTTTATTAATATTTATGTTATATTAATTTTTATTTTGTCATATATGATCGTCAAATATCACGTCCTAAAGTATTGATAGTAATTCACCAGTCACCCTGTATATATATATATATATATATATATATATATATATATATATATATATATATTACCCGTTATCAAACAATTTATTTATAATTATTACCTTGAAACAATACAATCAATTATTACATGATAGAAATCAGTGATTTATAATATGTAATTTGAAAACAGCTGTTTAACTTAACGACATTTAATTTATTAAGAAATAACTGTTATTTTACTAGCATTTGTTGGATTTCCGTTAATATTTTATTGTGTTTAAATTAAATATTAGTTTTATACATCGATTATTTATTATGTTAATTAGAGAGCAATATATTATGGTCTTACAAAATTAATTTAAAAGTGGTTTAAAAACATATCGTAGTAACAAAAATTACGTAGAAAAAGATATTAACTTTATTTAAAATATAATTGAAGTACAAAAAGTAAATTGATATTCAATTTGAATTTATAAAATTATTATATAATAATACAAATAATCTATATATTTATATAATATGTATAAATAAAAAAGGTTTGTTTGTTTGTTACATATAATAGATTTTAATACGGTACATGGATGTTCACAAGGTAAACAAAACAACATTTTTTACGCTATCCGTGTGTTTGTTCCGGCTAACCTCAGAAATCGCTCTACTGATTTTGACCAAGATACATTTATACATATAACAGATGTAGGAAGAAGTAATTAAAAGTAGTTTTATATTAGAAAATATTTTAATATAAAATTATATATAGGTACATATATGTAACGTGGAGAAGGAGCTACGTGCATAGCTAGTATAATATATAAATAAGATACAAATATATTTATATATATATAAAGTGTTTATATGTTTTGATTGTTGTTTATAATCTAATTATCATATCGTGACAGCGGAAATGAGGCAAACATGGCCGCCCATAGACAAGCGTTCCCAAGGAGCATTGCTAATACATTGAAGGTGGTTTTATTGATGTAAATAACTAGATGTACTCGATGAAAGATTTACTATTATATGTATATGGATAGTTCTACGTTAAGAGGTACTATCGACGGCTACATGAAAAAATCATACATAATTTGAAAATTCGCGGAAATCCTCAGTCATATTTAATAATAAATAAAGCATACTTTTTTACCAATGAATTACAGTATCTGAATTAACTTAGTTTAGCTATAATTTCATGTTGACCTAGAAAAAAGTATCTACCCTGGCCTGTCTCTTTACTATTCTGTAACAAACTCTTCCAAATTTAACATATTACTAATTCATTTAAAATCTAAGCGTTATTTATTACAAAAAACAGTATAATTAACAATAATGAATATGTAAAAAAACTCTCAAATTACTTTAATTTTCTATTTAAAAAAAAATATCAGTTTTTGTCCCTCATATATTAAGTCTCCTCCCCTGCCTATTTTTCGTCCGTTATAAATGCCGCAAAAATACGTTGACGCTTCAAATTTCAATAGGCATAGCATTAGTTTTAAAGTTAAGTTAGTAATAAACGCCGCGAGCGTCATCCACGCGCTCTCATTGGCAAATAATTTGATCACGCCACTCGGCTTACACGGACGTGTCAGTGATTGCAGTATCTCCACTGGTAAGTTTTATTCATTGCTTATTTACATTTAAAGTCTATTTATATTATTTATTTACTTTAATTTAAGCTTAGTTTACCGTGTTCATTTGTTTTTTCGTTACAACATATTTTATCCTGATTAATTTTAGTTTTTTCATGAAAACGTCTCTTCCCTGCCGTATTTCCCCTGCTTCATGAGATGCCAGGGTAGAGACTTTACATCCAGGGTAGATAAGGAAGTGAGATATTACTATTTTCTTAGTATTCATATATTTTTATTAGTATATGAATTTGGTTTTACGTTAGTCTTCTACTACGTAGCAATTATTTAACTTGATTTCTAAAATGTTTGAATAAGTTTTTTCATTTCTTTAGATCATGCCTCCTCGAAAGAAACTAACTCGTGAGGAACGTCTTGAAAAGAAGCGTCTGGCAGAACGATTGACATACCAACGCATAAAAAATGATCCCGAAAGGTATTCTGAACAGAAGGAAAAGGAAAAGAAGAAATATGAAAGAAAAAAAGAGAAGGGAACTATTAAGACTGTAAACCAAATGACACCCAGAGAACAACGAAAAGCATCATCAAATTCTCGTGGAATTACCACGAAGCCGGTCATGGCAAGGGCGCGCCTGATGGAGTAGGTGCGAGGTGCAAAAGAACTGCAGATAGACTTGTTGGAGCTGGAAACGACCATTGATGACAAAGACATATCAAAGAAAGAAAAGGAACTTGAAAAAACCAAAAATTTAAAAGGTTTCTCTGGCACTATGAAGGTCCATCAAATTACAGGAAGTATACTTTTTCCCAATCACTTAACAATGAAGAGCTTGAGCTGTTTCTGTGATCTTGAAGTATGCAATCATTTTGTGCTTGGCACTTTGGATTTTCCTAGCATGAATACAAAACCGCGCTTAAATGTTAATAATGTGTCTGGACCTGAAAGTGAATCTGACGAAGAACCACTAATGAAATATAGAAAGTCAAAGCAGCTCAGAGTATCTTCGTCTTGTTCTCAGCCAGTTTCCGAGGAGACATACCAGTTTGTGAACGAACAACCCTCAACATCTGGGTTGAAAAATAAATTCAATAATGGTGATTTTGTCTTTGTGAGACTGTTGCATAAAGAAACAGAATATCGTTACGTAGCGATGTGCACAGGGGTTAAAGAAGATGATGAAGTCGAAGTTATTTTCTGCAAAGTCTCTGAGAATACTGGAAAAAGCTTCAGAATTGATGACAATGATATTTGTTTCGTCACATGCGACCAGATTATTAAAAACTTAATAGCCCCAAATTTAAATATGAAAGGGCAGAGGATTTTTTACACTTTTGACAAAAGTATTAACGTCTTTGAAAAGGCGTGATCTCAATTGTTTCATTTTTAATGCTTATTATTTTAGAAGTTCTTGTTTAAGTATTTTTTATTTTATAACAGCGTTGATTCTCATATTCTCACTTAAAAGTTTTATTAAAGAAAATATTTAAGTTTATTTTACTTTACAAAAAGATGTTACTTCTGTGATTTTTGTAAGCAGATATTAAGTATTTTTGTTTTCTAAGTTTAATTCCTAATTCAGGTTACTTAAAAAAGGCTGTACGAAACTTCAAGTCTGAATTTCTGTATTAGTTATAAACTACCACAAATGAGTGAATAATTAAAGTTGATTCTTATGAAATTGAGTTTTTTTCTCAATTCATCTTTCCCCTGTAAAGAAAGGTATCCTGCCCTGGCCTTCATGTCTCTACCCTGTACAGATTATCTTCCCTGGTCCCTTAAAAAACTCATAAAAGTAGATTAATTGACTGGCCATTCATCTACAGTATACAAAATACCTGATTACATAATATAATGTAGAAAAAGAAATCAATTTTAAATATTTTTATCGTGCCGCCCTGCCTAACATCAAAAGACCTCTTAACGTAGAATTACCCATATATGACTTATTATAATCTGCATATATTAAATTAAACAACTTAAGCTATATATTTGTATTAAAATTGAAATATAAATTTATTATTAAATATCACTTCTAGTAGTTATATTGAAACTAGCTATGCAGTTACGCTACCTACGTACTGACAGACGTAATTTTCATTATATACACTAAACCCACGTTAGGTGACGATAATTCGAATTAATTTCGCATCTTAATAGCATAGATTAATTGTGATAATTACAGATGTAATATAACTATTGGCTTAAATTATGTACAATTATATATATAGAAGAATAATCATTTGGATGATTAAAATGGGTTTATTAATAAACAAGACAATATATCAATTAAAGATGGCGTCCGAAAACTGGAAGCTGTGAGCAATAAATAGTAATTAACCAAATGTACCTTCAAGGCTGAATTAATGTGGATTTAGCAGCTAAAGAACTGCTTGTATCGATGTATACAGCTTAAATTTAAGCTGTTAAGAATAATTCACTGAATAAGTAACGTACGACTTACAATATGGCGGAGGGAAATACAAGGAACGTTGTGCTCTAAAAATAGATTGGGAGACTAACTTCATACTCCACTTGATACGCACATGAGCTAACATTCAAATGTTTTATTTTGAATGCGAATAAGATCCGACGACCAGGGAGTTTGTATAAAAAGAGGTCTCATCTGGATTGGTCAGCTATGTGGACATCATTTATGTTCACCATAACCACAGGAAATAACTTAGACATTAGCTCTATGCGAAGAAATGAAAAAATATGAACCATTAACTGGAGCCAGCCTTGAAGAATTTATTGAGGTCTGACTTAGTCATTTACAATTATATAATACCGTAAATATAAACTTTATGGGAGGTAGATTTATCGCTAACTAAATCAGGCGTAACAACGAAAACACTTAAAAAAAAATCAAAAGAATCTATATGTCGGGCACTTGCTTGTGCAAACAAACAAAATAATAAAATCACGCCCGTCGTAATAACATTACCGAAAAATCATACAAAAAATACGAGGCGTTCGTAACACAATTCACGATTTTGAAATAGTTATCTGAAAGAAATCGAAACTCCTCGAACATACCCCGCCTGTATTGTAATGGCATCACGTACAATAATCGCTGCATTATGACATACAAAGCAGAATTGCACCAAGTATAATCCAATATTTATAGGATGCGTGACTGTAAGCCGGTTTCCGTCTTGGTTGAACGTAATTCCAATTCGGGGGGAAGAAGACGTAACGTAACTTCACCGTGTAGGTGTCCACAAATGTTTGCACTACCTTTCACGGGGTCGACAGGTAAATTCGTCGACAAAGCAGTGGGAGTCCTTGTTTATTGTAAGAATACCTGAACGCAGGTAGACCTGCATTGTTCGAGCCCCCTCCTAGCGAATAATAGAGTTTTTGGAAATAGTACAATGACTACGTAATTTATGCTGGTTGGAATCCAATATTTTACATAAATTTTCGGAAACATACCTTTTCTTTTGTCAGTTTTTATACGGTGCTGTCCGTGGCGTGTTTTGGTCTGTGTTAGTCTCCACTCTAGAGGACCGTTTGTTTGTTTTACGGGTAATTTGCGTTTGCAGAGATCTTTGTGTTCACGTAATTCGATCTTATCTCCGTTGTTTGTGGTAGTTTTCTTATAATTGAGCGGTTTCGTAGTTAACAGTACCGATCCCTATCTACGCATAGAATTGGACACGAGGGGTCAATAACCGCTCCCCATGAATATTAATGTACGACTAGATAGTATAAAATGTAGTTTTATCAAAAAAATAAAGTCATTTTATCATCTCTAACAAATGGCAGTGAATATAACTAATTGAACCGTGTGAAATATTGTGATAAAAAAACTGGTTCGAATACTTCATAGAGTGGGCGGACTTCAACGAGCCCAAATAGTACAATTCGTTGAATTTCGATACTTGCAAAGTGTAAAATCACAAATAGACCTATACACAGTTTTTAGTTCAAAAATATATATCCGCCTCTATTCCCACAACATAAAGTCTATTCTCGCGATGATTTAATCTACACTGTTGCACCAAAATATTGGTTTAAACAAGATGCACTGACTGTAGATCAATATATTATGATTGCATTCAAATCCATTGTGTATTAATACTAAGAATGTGTCAATAGAGATCTACCTGAGCCGTCACCTGCTGAGTTTACTGCACGGTGGGACCACAACAAATATAGCGAAAAAAACGCAAGCGATTCAAATATCTAACCGAAAGCAATAGATGTTAGAATAGCGTAAAGTTTTTTTTTTGGTACATCAATTCACTAATTGTAGCGCCGCGTGAAATGCTTTATTATTGTTTAGTAAGGATAATTGTCACGTGGACGGTAAAAAATAGTCATTCAGTGATGACCACCTATGTAGTGAACATTAAGACGTTTAGTTCCTTGGAAATACACAGTTTTTGGTAAATTTTACATTTCATATAATTTGATCTTTTTGACAGATAATTTTAAAAAATTGCTTGCAAAAAATATTCTTAATTGCGATCTCTTCATGAAAATCTTGTGATGGATTTGATTTGTTTTAAAATTTGTATTTTATCGATATGTAATATACTAGTTTATGCCCGCGACATCGTCTACGTTGGCTTATGACATATGAATTGAGTAAGTAGAGAAATTAATGATACTTTATTAAATATAATAGATATGATAACATACTGCTCCTGCTATGTATAGTCTGTGACACGAGATTTTATACAAAATACAACTTTCAGAAGATGTCCTCAAGGCAGTACGAATCAATTAACCCATGTGGAGTCGAAGTTTTATCAAAACCCGCTCAGTAATTTTTGTGTTATTACTTCCGTACAGCCTTACAAACTGACATCTATAATATTGTTATAGTGATAATTGCGAAAGTTTGTGAGTGTGTATCTCTGTTTGTTACTTCTTCACGTTCAAACAGCTGGACCGATTTTGATAAAATTTTGTATACATTAAGCTAACATCCACGAATACATAGGCTACTTTACATGCCGGAAATAAGACAGTAACATCGCGGAACGCAGCTAGTGTTCTATATATACGTACCTCGCTCTCGGTCCAGTCTATGAGACTAGACTTCTCCTCCAGGAGGTTCTCGGAGCTGCGCTTCTCGTCCTCGCCGTCTCCCTCGTCCTTGAATACCTTGACCTCGTCCGTGGAGCCCAGGTCGTCGCCGCCCGAGCTCGCCGCTGAACTCGAGTGCGCATGCGGCATCTTCAACAACCTAACGCCCCTACTTCCATTATCCCATCCTTCAGCAACACATACTATCTGTCATCCATGACTTCATGACCCCATAGTATCCACTGTACAACGTCAACTTATTATCTTCACCAACTATTGTCCGTCTTATTCTATTTAGGCGACAGTCCTATTAACTAATTGAGATCACAGATAACTTATGTCAAGTTGAACTTAAAACGCTAAAGCTGAGGTGTCCCGTCTGATTTTGCTCTGAGTTACATCTGCAAAGAAAAAATACATGTTAGATAAAGGTTTTGGTGTACATAAGGTCGTATTTGGTTTGCAGTTTATATATTCATGATGCGTTCCTCAGTTCCAAGTGTACGTATAATAGATATCGAAAACCTAAATTTATCTTAAAATTTACCGCTAACGGCATTGTGCCTTACATCTACCAGGTCAAGTGGTCTGTCAAGCGCACTCCAGATCCCTGGCTTCAAGCCAAGAGCGAACAAAACCTCGCGAGGAATGATATATATTAGCGTCTAAACAATTCCGGTAAACGTTAAATCGCATACGAGTTATGGCATTTTAATAGTTTCTGATTAAAGAGACCTTGTCGTTAAAATTAAGTTTCTAATGAAAATACCACAGCTTCGTACTATCGGGTAATCGATTGTTAAAATTCCGTCCACGACGAAATAGGCGCCAAGACAGCCATGACTTACGGCGTCCATGGGATAACAGGAGCCAGTGACGTGTCCTGTCTTGAAATTGATCATTAAATAACATAGGAACAACGAATCCGAATCAATTATTCCGTCCATATTCATCACGTATTAACAAATCGATTTTTAAATTCAATTTATAATAATATAGCAATTTAGCTTATTGTTTGAATTAAATTTGAAACCACACAAGTACCTTATCTAATCAACCGCACCTTTGTTCCAAAGATAATTACATATCACACGATAAATACGATTCCTATCCGAAATTCCAAGCAATTCCGTAAATTTTATAACAATAACAAAAAATAAATAAACATTTAAATATGTATAGCAATTCTAAAACATGAAATACCGTCACCTAAAAGCCGTATCTACAATCGATGCGCGCACGCATCGCATGCATATGATATCTTGGTATGTATGGAAGCATATGAATAATGTGACCAACACGCTTGTACACAGTTATGCATGACAATGCACGTATTTAAATACGACTCCATAATTAAGGGCTGTCATAGGGCGACATTAGCTTTGTATCGGCCGTAATTATTGCAAGCGACAAGGAAGTGTACAGATTAGATATTAGTGACTATACCGTGATATGTTTTTGAAGTAGGTTAATAATTGTTGTATGTAATTTTTTAATCTATAACTCTATACAAACTAATTTTTTTTTGGAAATAAGGAAGTTATTCGGTTTTTTATATAGTGACGTACCTATGCAGTTTTGTGTTCATAAAAGTTTAGTTTAATTGTTATTATTCAATTTAAATTATTATAAAAACTTGGGAAGTGGAATATAATAGACAAATTAAAAATTAATCTACATAACATTGTATATTTGTTTTAGCACTGTTTATATGTTTACAATATTTTACACTGTAGTGTTGCTAAAGTGAATGTTCGTTTGATGGTAGGTGGTAACGATAAATGTCCTATTAACATTATAAATGGCTAAACATTCAAAGATGGATAGATACATATTAGTATGAATTTATATTAAACAACGAACATTGAAAACTATCCATAAATATAAGAACAACACTAAAATAAAAATAAATATTACACCAAAAAACAAGTATAACCATAGGACTTAATAAGTATCAAGTGAATATAAAATATAATATTAGTAACTCAATTATAAGCTGTTAACGAACCAAGACAGCGTTTATTATGCGTAAATTTAATTATTTAGGTTCAAGAGTATCATTATTATAATAGTAAAAACATAATTGGTCATGTCTTTAATGGAAATATTGTAAGAGGGATTTGAGAAACTAAATTATTATTAGTATAAAGAAACCTAATATATGTACATATGTACGTGTGTGTGTGTGTGTGTGTGTGTGTGTGTGTGTGTGTGTGTGTGTGTGTGTGTGTGTTCATATTAAAGTTCGTAAAGTCTAGACAACATCACCGTGCCTGAATACCTGGAACCATTGTATAATTAACAGTAATTGATGAGGTTTTGATGTATTTAGTCATTCAGAATAATCGAGCCTATTATCTCATTTGACTTGTTAAAATAATCAACATTATTATTATTTATAATGCTTTTACAATATATTTGTTATTTTGTCAGTATTTACAATAGATTATGGTCTATCGCCTTATAAAAAACTATTTATTCCATTTAATACAGTTTTCTTGATTTTTTTGTTAAATATACGTAAACGTGACAAACGCGAGCGAACCCGCATGTCAAGCCTTGTATGTGTCACATCTGTACAAGTCTTGAACAAGTTAACCTACCCTCAGCATCTCAAAAACTAAGTATTCATAAACCTCACGTTAAAATTGGTTGTAAAGCGAATGTAAACCGGTGATAGGCGGTGGGTAATGGCCCCTGTTTATGGTGGTTTTTACGATTCGCCATGGACACCATAGATAGGTAGGTGTGGCTTTCTATTTGCTGTTTTCGTGAAACACTTGAATTTTTATGACAGGATTATATTTTATGCTATGAAATTGTTCTCAATACAATGGTTAGTTTGGAATTATTTTCAATGTTATACGTATGAAGCCGACTACCGAAGTACTAACTATTTTGTTTATTATCTTCCAAGTATATTATACATAATGAGATTATACGAATTGACCAGTTTGACCATAAACTTTAATTTCACTATTTATGTATAATAAATGATTTTTATTTTAAATATAAATAACTTTAATCGCATTCCTTGGAAACAAGTTTCACAGCCGTTAAATAAAATTCTAATATAATCTAAATTACGAATAAAACGGTTTACGCCTTAAATTTTTTTGGGTTCCAATTTTAAAAATACAAAAAGTTTTAATATTTATTAATAATTTAAGTTTGTTATAATAAACGCCAAGGAGTTTTTTGTCTATCGCGACGCTTTCACACTAACATGCACCTCATCTCAAGTGCAAGAAGGTCTAATATTGCATAAAACTATTGCGCTATTTAGTCATGTAGTTCGCAAAACCTATGATACATATGTTAAAACTCTAAATATTTGTTTATTCTTTCATCAGGTGTTCAATTACAGGTCCCAGCACATAATTAGCTGATGTATCAAGATCGGAACGGAAGCCGTGGAGTGCAAGTTTATAACTCAGGGCTATTAGATGTTCGCTTAAATGGCGAACACACGCGATACTAGAATAATGGGTGTAACTTAACTTTTATTTCATTTTAACAGCACCAGAAGAAACTGGTTGACTAAAATATGAATAAAAAAACGAAAATATTAACAAAATGTATACTGGAACATTTCTTCATATATCAATGTCCCTAATAAGTTGAAAAATAATAATATAATATGTATTTTTTTATTACAATAAAAGCATTGTACTTAGTTATTTTAACATGGCAACTTTTAGACCGCGCTTCTATTAGTTATTTGTCGAACTACCCACATGTTAACCTGTCATTGAGAACTATTGAACTTATACAAATATTTTGTTATATTAATTTATTTATACAATAATAATTTTTAGGTCTTATATTTACGGTTCATAATTGAATTTTTTTGTTAAAGATAATATTATTTTTGAAATGAACATTATTTTGATACTTTTTGCACAACAAATAAATATTTTAATAGTTAATATTTTATCCCGCAAGGTTAGTACATATTATTTTTATTTTATTTAATATTTTGTTAATAATTTAAAATAATTAAAATTATAAAAAAAGTCTATAATTCGGTATAAATATTAAATAATATGTAAACAAATATGTATTTAAAATTTAAATAAACAAAACATCGCTACCAGAAAAAAGTTTTTTACAATAAGATAAGAAATCACTGACACAGGCAACGCCGGGGTCGGATTACTAATTCGTCACATTCCTTAACTAAAACGTATTACAAAAACCACCCTTAATGTCATAGTAATAAGGTCTATAGATGTGAACTAATTTCTCGTTTCATATTACCCGTTCCAGTCACGTATATATTAGTAATGTTTAATTTATATTTAGATCTGCTTACAATCATCACTATGATGTTTGTTAAATGATGGGTATGAAAACAATATATAATAATTATATAATAAAACAGCGTCTATATGAATATAATATTTGTTATTAAAATATACCTATAGTTTAATATTCAGTGAAATTCTTTTAAGCCATACTTTTCAACACATAACGACAACTTTTGTTACAAAAACTGGGTCTTAAATAATTTATTCTAGTTTATATAAGAAATAATTGATTATACAGGGTGACTGGTGAATTACTATCGATATTTGAGGACGTGATATTTGACGATCATATATGACAAAATAAAAATTAATATAACATAAATATTAATAAACTTCTAAGTAAAGTTAACCAAAAGTTATGTAATTAATTACGCATCGTATGAACACCCTACAGATTTGGTATACACACACACACACACACACACTCGCGCGCGGCGGCGTGTTATTGTATCAGCACGCCGCCGCACGCGTCCACACTTGGAACACTTGGAACGTGTACACACTTTATTTATTTATACGGAAATTTGGTCAAAAATTAAGTACCTTTTTTTTACATAATTCGAATGAGAATCATGTACCGAGTATGCTCCTTAAATATTGATAGTAATTCACCAGTCACCCTGTATATATAAAAAATATATAATATTATTCATATATTACGAGTGAAGTGACGACTATTTGTTTTCCATTAATAATAGTTAAATCATAATACTAATTAACCCACAGTTTAAATTGTAATTTACTCATAGAAGTCTATTTATATACATAATATTATATGATATAATAGTTCTAAGAATTTTATAACTATTATAATTATTTCTAGAAAGTTCTAGAATGTATTTTTTAATTTATTTATCATAATTGTATTAATCTGTATGTCATAAAAGTCTGAATAGTTTCCTGATAAGAATAGATAGCATTTTTTGTATATAATTAGAACTAGTTCATAAATAACATATTAGTGAAAAATTCATGACGACATATAGATATTTGTTGTTCTTTCAAAAACTACTGAACGGATTTAGATGTAACTTATACATAGTAATATAGATTAGACACCAGAATAAGTAGACAGCATATTAATTCCTTCATTCCTTTTAGTATCTACATCATAAAAGTTGATTGCAATATAAGGTCATGGGACACAGAATATTAATGTAGTATATATTTACCCCCTCCCCCTGAGCTAAATTCGGTAATTCACACGGACAAAGTCGCAGGCATAAGTTATATATTATACAAATATCTCAGCTTATATTAATCTCAATTAAATATAAACGAAATTAACAGATTTTCTTTTCATCACTAAAATATCCTCCTACATATTATTCTTAAAATCTTCATAAAGATTAGTTTAGTAGTTTTTTGTTAAAGAACAACATACATATAAATTTCTCATCAACAATAATAGCCAGGATTGAAAAGCTTTTTGTTACTACAGCGTTAATCATAACATCAGAATTGACATAAGTAAAAAATACTATTAATTTTATTAAAAATAATAATAAAATTCTAATATTAGTTTTATAAAAGAAATAAATAATAAGTTTAACAGCTACAAAGGATAATTTTACTTTTATTTGGCGATATAAAAAGACGTTAAACTGACTACTTGTACGAAAATCTTTTTTCAAATTAAACACTTATAGGGAGTTATAATAAAAATATATTTCAGTCTCGCTTAATTTGATAAGTACTTAATGTAATCGTTTGACGAAAATTTTGTTGCTAAAAAATAAATACAAACAGAGTACTTATTTACTGTTTTTCTCTTAGTCTTTCTCTCTCTCTATTTATGTACTTATACTATATGACTTATAATATATATGTAGGTATATGTTTATGCCACATTAGAACAAGTTCATAATTACTTGAGATTAAGCCAGTATATTCTTGGAACTAACTTCGAAGTTTTTTTAAATAAATTATAGTCACAATCTACTTGAAAATTACAATAATTATCAAAATAAACACTATAAAATTATACATTATAATACAAATTCCATTGTATAGTATTAAAAACGTCATCAAGTGCACAAGATCACCAGATACGCATTACTATCAGTAGTTAAGTATCGAGTATAAACCATGCGTTTACAGTGAGTGGCTCAGTTATTACAGATGCAGAACTATAACTCAAAGTTTAAACAGTGTTATTAATCTAGTAGTCATCTCAAGACCGCGCTCGGAGCCAATTCACACCACATTTGTTAGCATGTTATAACCAGTAGCGAATAATTACGGACCCTACACGCAAACTTGAACTACACTTAATATACTATTAAATAAAAACATCTATATCCAACAACTAGATACTACTGTACTGGATAAATATAATTATTTTATTAATCATCATCCCTACTAGTCCCTACTAATATTATAAATGAGAAAGTAATTCTGTCTGTCTGTCTGTTTGTTACGCTTCCACGCCTAAACCACTGAACTGATTTTAATAAAATTTGGTACAGACATAGAGTTGACCTTGAGAAAGAACATAGGATAGTTTTTATTCTATACTTTTGAAAGGTTCTCTTTGAAACGCGATATAACCGAACTCCACGCGGGCGAAGCTGCGGACGGAAAGCTAGTGATTTATATATATAGAGATTTGTTTATAGGTACTTATTGACTTTGTGAACCAAGTTAAAAAATGACTGAATTATAGCTTACATTGTTGAAGCTCAGTCTCCTTTTAAGTCTTAAGTATAAGAACAAATGAAATCAATTAACCCAAACAATATATCTTCTATAATACCTTTTAAGTCTGTTTTAATACGTTCAGAGTTTTTATTAATTACATATAGTATAGCCGGTGTATTAAGTGTCCAGTGATTTTCTCGTTTCCCTCATTAACTATATAAATATATGACCGACGCGTTACCTCGTCAATCACTAGCTCATTACTCATTTGAAATCAATGACAAAAAACCTACATTAAAGGACAAGTCACGCCCTTAGAGGGAAAACGTATTAAGACGATGTGCACGCGATTTATTTTATAATTACGATCATCATACTAACCAATAAGGTCGATAATCCCCTGATAGGTATATCATGTACAAAAAAAGCATATTTTTTCTGTGTCATTTTTGACTTTGTCCGTTTCTAGGAATATCCCATTAAATGTCGCCCGTACGTAATTTATTACGTTACGGTCTATATAACCAGTTTCATCTGTTAATTTTACGTTTAGCCACCTCGCCGGTTTATAAATAAAATATATATATGTTGGGACATTTAAGTGGTCAGCTTTTTTTTCTGTAACATGACTTGTGACGTACATCTCGGGTGTCAGGGCTCCAGTAGCTGTGAGGAGATGTCGCCTCCGGTTAACTTTATGATAATAACTGATAAATATATGACCCTTTAGAATTATATATTATATATATTATATAGTACATATGTTCTTTCACATAAAACGGGACAGACAAACGAATCTTTTATATATGTAATATGTACTATATCTTCCTAGTGCTATTTAAGACGAAGTCATTTTTATATACCTATATGTTATTTTTTTGCCTTTGCTTCCAAGACTTAAATTATATTTTGTATACAGAAGAC
Source organism: Danaus chrysippus (assembly GCA_916720795.1). Taxonomy (NCBI): domain Eukaryota; kingdom Metazoa; phylum Arthropoda; class Insecta; order Lepidoptera; family Nymphalidae; genus Danaus; species Danaus chrysippus. Next base: position 3,398,738 of record CAKASE010000064.1, on the reverse strand, counting down.
TAATATTTTTTTATTAGTTTTAAGGTATTTACATGTAATTTAAAATCCGAACAGATTCCATACATCATTTCTTTGTAAAACCAACATGTTAGTCAATGTCGCACACAACAAAGATCATTTAATATGTACAACTACGGGAACTCGATCGAATAATTCGAAAACAGCTTAAAATTCAACTCACCGTTTGAATATAAAAGGGATCACAATAGTAAAGACAGTTTCTAGTATTCTTGGAATATTATAAACATATCATGACAGTATAAAAAAAGACTTCTTTTAAAACATCAACTACCTTGTAGAATGTTATTCATTTAAACTCTACCAACATACAAACACTTAATATATAAAGAAGTCAGATTCACGACTAAAATAACTAACTCTAAGTAATTACAAAAGAAATAACAAATCTTATTTATAATAACAAATTTAGTATTTACCCATCTTAAAACAAATACAAATAGCATTAATGTATACTATTTAATAATAATAACATTTTTACCGTTACAAAATTCAAAAGATGGTTATTTGACTCGACGCAACTAAACAGAATTTACAACTGTCCAGACTAACTAAAATAATCTAATTAATATGGAAGTTTTTAACTTCAAGAATACTGCAGTAAATTGAAGATTTTAATATAATTAAAATTTAAATTTCGAACATACATACATATACAATATATTCCTTAAATTTTGTCGTTATATATACACATATGTATATATATAGTTTTATATATATAATTAAATTAATCGGTGTAGTCGGGTAGCGTAGTAAATGCGTTAATATGAATTATTCATTGATATAAACAGTGAAATAAGACGATTGTCCGATTTCTCGGTAGCTGGGCGAGATGTTCTTTTTAACAGTTTTTGGAATTTATAAAGTAGGCTATAGCTACCCGGAGTCATTCTCACTTTTATATCTCCTTTTAGGATAGTTTATTTTTAGATTTCATTATTGGCGCGTTCCTTATAAACCTCGTTTGTGGTTGGGTTTTGTTAATTTTAAATTATTATTATTATAAACATTATCGTTCTTTTTTTGATTTTATATAAATATTTAATCAATTATTATTGTACTCTTTAGTTATTATAGTTATTGTTCGTTTCTTTTTTATATATTATTGCCAGTTATAAAAATAGTTTTACTTTTTAATGTTCGTTATTGTAATATATTTCAAAAATACTAATAATTTTATAAAAAGGATGTATATTTTTTTATTGCCGAATATAAGGTCAGATCGTTAATTCCAAGGGACATTTTTAGCATGCAGGTGTTTTTTAAAATATGGAACAAAAAGGTTTAATATAATTTATAAGAATCATGCTTTTTCATAAGGATTATGGCTTCACCATTTTTTTTCAATGCTTTTTGATATATTATGAAAACTGCTTTATAAATATTAACATAATTATATTATTATTTGTTTAATCTCCTATTAAGGTCGATGTTATTTTAATTGTTACGGTGATTAAAAAAATGACACAGTCGGAAAAATTTATAAAAAAAACACTCCGTTATGCTACTGACACATAATACGAATGATACATAACACTTTTGTTAAAGTTTTAATAAATATGTTGAAGTTAAAAAAATATTATTATAGTGTACATAGTAGTATTTAAATTAATATATAAATTAAAGCTATATAGTTGAGATGATTACTTGTTTTGTATTTGAATTTCTTTCATTAATTGTAAACGTTTAGAATGTGCCCGTCGGTAAACATATATTTGATATCGAATTTCATAATAATTTATTGGTCAGGTCTTTTAATTAATATAGGAACAAAATTTATGTTGATTTAATAAATTTGCTAACACCTGGCATTATGTGTATCATACCTTTGAATGTATAAAAAGTATATAAAAAATTAATAACCGATGACTAATGATATTTTTTAAATATTGCTTTGGCTATTAATGTTAAAGAATACGTCTATAAAAAAACTTTAATTTCTTTTGAAACTTTTTACAACTCTTGTATAAGTTTTGTTAAAATGTTTATTACAATATTGCCGCCATATTATCTTACTACGTCATTGTTTTGAAATTACTAAGAACTTGTTCTAAATTTAAATGGTTATTGCGTTCATAAAGTTGGAGTTTTTATGTTATAAGCTTTCAAGTATTCACCGGTGGACTGTTTAGTTGTAAAAAATACACTCAACTGCACACAGCTAGTGAAATGGATGCAAAGTTCATGTTTCAAGAGCCGCGATTAGTTCACCGGAGTCGATAACGTATTTAATTACATTATATATTGCTCGACACACTTCCCGAGCGAGTGATAACAAACCAGCGCCGAATGCACATAAAACTTTAACTATAGTACAAGATGTGAGAACATAAAACAACGGCCACACGCGGTCCAAGCGCACGCGGCGTAAACCATTAAAAAATAAGCAATTCAGGAGCGAAAGTGTCGGACAGCGACTTCGAAACTGATTGTACACAATTAGAGAACATACCTAAACACGGGCATGGCGTTATCCACACGCCGAACTCCAAACACGTTCAAATACGCACACCGGTTAAACACAACACCTATTACATTCTTATCACACACAGCTTGTTGCACTCGCGATGCACGTTATGTTGTACACTCATTATTTTGTTTACCGGCAGTTTTGGTAGGAGCGTGTAGAGGCCGTGACCGGACGAACGCCGCGAGTCTACTGCAAACAACAATGGTGCGTCGCGCGCGAGAACCAACTGACACCCACACAGGCGAGGCGCACGCACACAGAGACGCGCGGCCCGTGCACCGACGTGCGCATATAAAAAACCAACGATCGGTATGCAGACGTTCGGTTTGAGCAGGTCCTCGGCTTGACGCTGTTTTCGTCTGCGGTTCGGGGTGGCTATACCAAAGATTTCTATTCTACTCCTTTTCCTCATCATTATTTTTGTAGTACATAATCTTTGGACAAACATTAGTCGCTTTTACAAATGTATTATTATTCTTTAAATAAACCCTTCTATTAACATAACAAATATTTTTCTTATATTAAAATGAACAAAAAAATTTCAGCGTAAAATTTAAATTTCATAAATAACTTACTGAAATTTATTAATGTACATTATTTTATTATAAAACACATTTTTTTCGATTCCTTTCACAAAAACAATCGATTTTCATAATTTTTTATAGGTTTAATGAAAAAAAATTAATAAACCCTTACAGACCTCGAGAAGGTAATTAGAATGAAATGTATATTTACAGATTAAATAGTTTCCTTCAAAGAAAACTTCATTTACATACCAACAAATGGTAATATATTTACAAAATAATCGGGGAAGATTCTGCGGTGTGGCAACATTAAAAACAAAAGAACGGCAGTCAGCGAACCTTGAGTGGGCAGGCGATACGATTCGAGCCTGCGCCCGAGTCACCGCGCCATGTTGCCAGCGGCAAGAATGAGACAACGCTCTACAATCATATCTCCATCTCGCTCGCTCGCTTGTTAGCGTTATTGCGTGCTGTAACTATACTCGTCAACGACTACACCACACACCCACACGCACAATTGTTATCTTACACAAAATTTATAACGAGCAAGTTTCGTCTCAACGAACAATCCTAAATTCTTTACGGAAGGATTCCTTTTTTTTACGAATCTTATTCTTACGCTCGGGGCGTTATAAAATTATAATGGTTGCTAATATGAAGTTTGTTTATGATTTGTTATTTTGGCGGCAATGTTCACGGCCGTACAATACTAACGACCGTATTATAGGATATAATCAATGGAGATACTCTTATATCTAGTTCTTATAAAACAATTAATAATAATGTTGAGCAGTATGTATTGATGTTTGAAGTTTTTATTTGTAATTTTTTTCTTTCCTAGTGAAGAAGGTACATATCTCATTTAATTCTTTGGATTTATTACGGAAATGATATTCCCACGCATCGGAGATGGATGTAATGGGTCATTCTATAAGTTGTAAGTACGTATATTACGTATCTAATTAACTATTATTATAACATTGAGAGTGAATCTTTTTTTTGATTGATTCTTTTATAGAATTCAACTATTGTTGAATGGTGTATTAAAAATTAACAGCCAAGCATGTGACTAAAATTAATAACGAAATGTATATTAAAAGACTTACATTGACTATTTATAGAAATTAATTATAAAATATTTACATATATAAAAGTTAATATAGTAAAAAGTAATTAAATAATATAATTAAAATGTAAATTTTGCTATATTTAAGTCAATAGGCTCAAAAAAATTCGTATTCAGAGTTATTTTAATGTTTATTTAAGTATAAATTCCTGAATTAAATATATAATTAGTGATTATTTAAATATTTATATCAAACCAATATTATTTTAAGAATAACAAGTTTCGTTTAAAAACACTTAGAATATTTATTTGAATTATTATATTATGTGGGAGCTTGTTTTTTAAAATCTGTCAATTTTAAGTGTTATTATCTTGTCGCTAAGGACGAACTGTCAATTTCAATCTCTCAATTGATCACGCACTTCCTTTATTTTTGATCTGTTAGCAGTTTTCTTCACTTTATAAGGTTTACAGTAATTTTAATAATAAAATTAGTTACCACGGCTTGTTATTATAATCATTTATTTACTTTCGGTTGTTTTAATTATGAATCCCGGTAATAATACTTTTTATAGCTAAAATTTAAACTATAAAGTACAGAATAAACATTCAAATACTTACCCCATACAAGATTGTAGCGTACTTTATAATTTTATTCACCACACATCACGTCCCCTTACATTAATTATAATATCGAAAAATTATTTATATCATCTATAATTATCGATAATTATAATTTAATTAATATAATAATAGCCACAAATGTCGCCTCATTAGCTGAACGGGTTGAGGGTTCTCGGAAATCGCTCGTGTTTCTTCGAAAACAACAATGATCAGCTAGCGCCATCTAGTTTGGGCATTGGGAAATGGATGAAATGTATTGTAGTGGATATATTTTTTTAATTATCTATAATGATATAAATAAAATTAAAGAATTGTTAGTGTGCTAAAATCGTACAATGACCGAATTATTTGAATATTTGTGGGTTTACAATTTTATGATTTAGTTTATGGCCTCAATTACTCCGGCTTACTTTTGAAGAATATCTTTGGTTATGTAGTCGTATTTATATTAATAAGTAAAATTAAAAAAAAACAGTTTAATAAATTTCGAAGTGAAAGCTTATTGTTGATGATTAGTACTTCACTAAAATTACACTACTGCCATCTATTGACTTTATTACCAAATGCCTCAGTCATCTATTTCCAGAACTGTTTACTTATATATTGTAGATGTCACTGCAATGAAATTTTGTCGTGTTCTATATGGCATGTAGATGGCACTACTTATAAATTCTTAAAATTGCATTAATTATGGTTACAATGTAAATTTGTAACTTCTATAATTTTCAATGATTTTATTTTCCGTTTATTGATTATATGAGAAATAAATAATTTTTAACTAATTTTTTTTAGAACGAATTAATTTTACCTTTTATAAGTTTCTACGGGGGATAGACGTAAAAAATACTTCCAAATTCCAATAGTATTTCAATCAAAATAATTTATCATAATATGTACATATTTTGCATTGTAAATAATTTTCAATCCATTTTATTTAATTAACATTGTTATTTTTGTTTATTGATCCTTTTTTATTCTTTTTTATTATATGTATTCATTTATTATGTCTTATTCTGTCTGTCCGACTGTAGACGAAGTAAAGCGTAAACAATGAACTTAAAATTAGAATTATATTCTACTCTCAATCTACATATATACTTCATGACCTACCTTTCATAGTCGTATGAACAAATGTACTTCGATATTTTTTATATGTATGTCAGATATTGTCTGACATACATATAAAAATAAATTATATGAATAATTTATATGTACAAATCTCAATAAACTTATATATACGTCTTTGAAATATGTCATTTAACTTACTGAAATATTAAAAGGTATTTGATGAAACTTTCCTATAATATAGAAAGACATCAGAATAACATATTATGGACTTTTATATGCCTTTATTCAATATTGACACGGATATACGTCAAAACAGTGTTCAGCACAAGTTTTGCATCATCACACTATGTATTAGGCGTTTCCTGTAACATATTTAAATAATCTACATTAATACTGTACTGTATGACGTTTTATGAATGAAGAACTGTTAACACTCCATATTTAGAGTAACATTGCTAACTTGAAGTAAGTGCAGTATTTTATTTTAATATTAAATCATGTGACAATTGACATATAATACATAAAAGATGTAGCTGGCATTTGTTTAATAGGTGAACGGAAGAGTGTTAGAAAGTATTCAAAAATTATATAAGGAATCAGTGTATATATGATTAATAGATAAATTGCATTACGTGTAGTTTTTAAATAACAATGAATGCTTGCTATTTTTATTTAAGAGGAGGCGAATCTTCTCAGCGTTTTACAGATTCACCGTGCGAGTGCCAGATCTAGGGTCCCCGTTGTAGGGATACATAGGTACATTTTAATTAGGTATACTTAAATTTTATTAAATATATGAATATAATATCTAGGTTGTAGTAACAAAGAAAAGATAGCCAAATGAAAATCGATATATTTTCGTTATTAGTATATATACATATGAAATCATTAATCAATCAATAAAATCTCTTGCTGATACGGCCTCATCTAAAGTGCTCCAATTGGTTTCCGTACTTTAGGTCTCTACCCATCATCCTTCTCAAATATTCGTTGTATAGTCCGACAGAGCTTCTTGTGCTGTTTTCCTTACCTAGTTCTCTAGCCTCACTGTAAAATGTTTCGCCTCAAGTAATTCTCTGTAGACCTGAAGACATGACTTGCTCATATGCACTTCCTAGTACGCTAATGGCGATGATTTGAAATTCTATAATGTATGACTGTTCGGAACTCGTTCTACCAAAAAAAAAATCCGAGAATCAAGGCTCCATAGCTTGATGATTGAACCTGTATATTTCAGTCTTAAATTGAGCACCTACGTTTTAGCCAAAATAGCCTACCTATTTTAGAATAGTTGAACATACCAGTAAAAAGTTCTGCTCTTGAGTAATTGTAGGATCTTCTTCCCATAAATATAATATGGTTTCTGAATCGATGCCCAACCTGAACGTATTATTCTTATGCTTTCCTCATAAAAATATACCATCCCAGTTGGGGTATTTAACCAAGACTTATGTTTTAATGCACAAATTGTTAGGTTTTTATGGTGTAAAAGGTTTTTATAGTCCACAACTGTCCAAATGGCATATAATTTCTGATGGCATTTCACTCATTCTTATAACCAATTACAAAATATATCTATTACCAGTGTTTCAAAGTTAACGAGTGAAGTGTAATCCATTAGAAGTAATTTAAATGGACAAGTTTGATTCTTATAATAAATGTCACTTAATATTTAAACATTAATTAATGTTGAATATTACTGACATTATTATTGTATTTGGTGGTATTAAATAACTTTGATATTTGGTTACATTACTTTATTGCTTGTGAGTGTTATAGGAATGAAAGAAAAAACTAATATAATGTATATCGATTTTATACAAATTTGTTGTTTTTAAAGACGTCAGTTTCATGACGTCACTAATGTCACTTCTTCTAGAACGTTCCATGATATTTTAAAATGAAACTTCAATTATTCTTAATGCTCCTGTATTTCTCGAAGGTTCTTCATAATCACATTATTCTATGGTTCGCACTAACTGAACTCTGCCGTCGTGCGTCCAGACGTCATATTTATATTAAGATTCAAACATAGTTCTTTTCTCCTTTTAACCAATCTTTGATTTCGTTTTACTTTTAACAATAATCATGAATACTAATGAGTTTTAATAATAATTGATGACAGGCTCAAGTTATTTTCATGTCGCATCCTTCATTAATGCATTCATCGCAATATATGTTCATATATGTATATATATTTAAGTTTTACTGACTATCTGAATTCTGAAACAACAAAAGCTTATAAGATTTAGTTGATATGACTTACGGATATTCAGTACCTTAAATTACTTATTGGTTAAAATACACAGCATATTATGATATTATGAATTATGTATGATAAAACTATGTTTTGAAGAGCTAAAAATGAATTAAAATTTTGCTCAAAAATCAAATTGTAACAGATGATTAATATACATTAACATATTTAAAACATAATACCACTTAATAGGTACTTAAAACCAAAATAATTCTGGATTTTATAAGTAGAATTAACATTATGTATTATAATTACATTATTTACTCTTTACAAAGGAGGTATCTGGACAAACTAGTTTACCTAAAATACTTCTAAAACTGTCTTATGCCATTTTTTATTAACTTGAGTCTTTATTATTATTTATTATACATATCACTTTAAGTGGAATTTTTCTATGAACTGCAAAAGCTTTATATTACTTTTATGACTTAAATTGTATATGTATATCGAATTAATTACTTGCCACAAATTGATGATTTATTTATGAAATCAATTCTAAATATTTTTTAATCAATGGAGAATGTTAATAAAATCAGAAAATTGTTATAGAATATTTTCTTAATATTAATTATTTATATTATTTTTTGGAAATTAAAATTGTATATCGAATTAATTCTAGTCTAGTTGTATTCTTGTCTATTTCTGTTATTATTTTTTTACTGTAACATTTGAATTATTTTTAAGTGGAAACTTTATTGGTTTTTGATCTCGAAATAATTATTTAATTTTATGTAAAAATTCACTGTATGTTTCCCAAATATAAATAAAATAAAAATAAAATTAAAGTTACAATCATATGCGATTTTTATTGTTTCATATCTACATAGCCTCGACGTTTCGGTTTCTTTTCAGCAACCGTGGTCACGGACAGACAAGAAGATAGTGAACACTACTCAATACTCATACTAATCAATAATAGTCTTAATATTTGTCAAGACATAAGTAATTATGTATCGTCAAGTTTACTTTTATTAAATTCAGGCTCCATCCGCACTATTATTGTGGAATATTTTGTCAATATCAACGTTTTCATTTGTAGAATGAATTAAAATATACTTTTCTTAATGCGTTCAAGATGTTCCATATGGTAAATAAGTCCTTTAAGGCCATGTTAAAAATGTTAAATCGTTTTGTCCAAAAGTAATGTTAAATACTCAGTCCTTACTACAAGTTAATCGTTTTCAAACATACGGATAGTTTCACGTTTTTCATTAATAAACTTAAACATATACAAGCATATGCGAATATAAAATATTTACGAATGAAAATCTTAAAATGTATGTTTGTATTTCAAACTTAACTCTTAAACCGCTTATTTATATAGCTTTAAAACACGACATATATTTATATATTCAAATAAATGCAACGAAAACTGCGTGCTAGGCCTAGTCTTTTGAAAGGTACACTTATTATTTACGTCATAACTTATAATGTATCTCAACCGCACAGATTAATCGCTGTTTTTATAGACTATTGTGTTTCGTTAAAAGCTGTGTGCCCCAGTGTACTTATTTACTTTAAGTTCCGTGTTAAACGTCCGCGTGCTGCGACCGGCTTCGAAACTAAACTGGGCTTGACTTAACAGGGGTCACCAACATTTTACGAGCTTTACTATCACTGAATATAATTGATTATTTAATATTTTACATAAAACGAAATATCACTCATGTTTTAAATCAAATAAATATAGTAATAAGACAGAAAATATAAGTTTTATAACCACATAAATTAAGAAAAATTACACTGTTTAAGGAGAACTAATATTTAAAAATTTTGTTTACAATCCTACTAATATTATAATTGCGAAAATTTGTGAGTGTGTGTATGTTTGTTACTTCTTAACACTCAAAGGGATGAACTTATTTTGAAAAAAAAAAATTGTATACAGAAAGCTGACGTCCAGGAATACACAGGCTACTTTACATCCCGGAAATCTCGGAAATTCCCGGAGCGCAGCTAGTAGTAAAATAAATACAGTAATTCCTAAGCATCGTCGTATATATTTGCAAGCTTTTAAAAGGTTTAATACCCCTGTATCGTTGGTGGGACAGCGAATGTTTCTGTTCAGTGGCTCACTCCTCAGTCGAGCGCCGACAGCCGTCAACATAGGATCGTTATACGAGATGAGTGTTATATGATAGTGTTAAGTGTATTGTGAGTGAAAATAATGGCGGGATACTGTGCTTGGTTTATATACGCTATATTATTAATAACCGTGACTTGTGAAGGTAAGAATTATTAAATAAAATTAAGTATATAATATTTGTTAGTTATTTATTTAAATGGTATATAAAATGCCAAGGCTGTGTATATTTTTTCATATAAGCATGATAGGAAAAAGCTCGTCTGTGAGATATCTACGCGTACGCTGTTGTCGTTCATACAAAATTATAATTTTATATACATTTTATTTTTCGTATATACAGTGTAAACTCCATATAACGACACTCGATTTAACGACAAACTCTCTAAAGCGTCGAAATCATTGACTTTGGTTGGTTTAGCTTGTCTACCATACAATGATACACTCTATATAGCGTCACAGCCACTCTCAATAACGACAACATTAAGTAATAAAAAGTACCTTTTAAGTTGCTAAAATTAGTAAAAAATGCGCAGCTGTGTACGTTTTTTTGTCGCTTTGTTATCCTAGCCCGCAATAAACTCCACTGTCGTAATCATGCATACCAAACTTTCTAAGAAATTCGTTCTTCACCAATATGCCTCAATATCGCAAGATATGAATAAAGTACGTAAAAAAATACAACAACATTACTGGTGCAGCAAAACACGTCAAACAAAAACAACAGACTTTATAACATTCTTTTTTATGTACATAAGTACTAACAGTAGTCTGAAACAAACTTTGTCTTTTTCTAATTCTGATTTTTCTTCCCTCTATTTAACGGCAACTCTCTATAACGCACTAAAATGCACGGTCCCTTCAGTGTCGTTATATAGAGTTTACACTGTATTTTAATTTATAAAACATATAATTCGTTTAATTTTTTTGATAGGATAGATGTCTTTATTGATTGATTAATTAATTAATTACCTTTATTACTAAATATATTCTAATTAGATATCATTATTACTTCTAAAAAAATTAATGTAAATTTTTGCTCAATTAATTACTTAAATAATTGATAATTATATATAATGAAGTAATATTCATACTTAAAATTAGATATCAATAGCAAACTGTCTGTATGTTTTTTACGACTGAATTGGTGAAGGTATTATCAAATTTTATTTTCTATATAAATAGGAATTTCGAGAATTGTATATGTATTATATAATAATTCCTTATCAATTGAAATATATATGTATAAGCAATATTATGTCAAGTTACAGACAGACGGACATCACAATAGTGTTGTTAAATTCGTTAATTTGTTAAGCAATAGTTTGCACAAGAAGTGAATGGTCACCTCGCTAAATGTCAACTTAAGAACATCTTGAGGCGCCCTGCAATATATGTCCCTTGAATTATTGAAAATATATTAAATACAATATTATATTAAGATATAAAACAATAAAATAAATATTATTTATATTAAAATAATATTTGATTTTAAAGTTATATAGTTAGATCAAATTTGTCTATAGAAGAGATTGCTTTTATGTGTATGTGTAAAAGACGAAATATCTTATTTAAACCAATCACATTTATTGCACTTTGATTATTAATATAATATATAACCTTTTATAAATGTTATAACTTTATATTGAATTAACAAATCAAAGCTATAAACCTAGTATAAATTTATTATGTTTAATTTATATTTGAATTAATTAATAATATTGAGAATAGCATCTTATACTTTGACACAAGTCTTTCTCAATCATAAATTTTCATTTAAAAACTCATCAGCTTGAATGATTAATAAACATTTCTATATACATTCAGTAACTTAAACGATTTTTCGACTGTATAAGTTATGACAATTAATTGCATGTACATCCTAATTGTAAATAGGTCTTGAAGTCTAGTTGTAACTTGTATCTAGTGACTCGTTCTTTGATCTACGAACGAGTCACGACCCGGTTCAAAAGTGAAACTTGGTTGCGTCACAGCAAATAGATTTTGACTTTGACTATTCACGATTCCCTCTAGGTACTTAATAGTTGATTCCTTTCTTTCTTTAAACTGGTTCAAGGAGATCACACGAAATTACTGTTCAAATTAAGTAATGTTACTATTACTTTAACTTTATATGTATATTACTTTAAATAATTAATATCATAGTAAAAACTTTTACTTTTAATTATCAAAGTACTATGCTGTTTACATTTTCTAATACTATTGCCACAGTTTAAAAATATGTGTGTCAAATTAGTAGTGTGGGTTCAGTAGAACTATCTCGCTATGGGCATGAGGACATACTGTGTCAGAATGTCCCGGTGAAGGAAAAAAATCTCGGCCACTCTAGATAACAACTCGATCGCTGTTTCAAACGAGGTTCGGCTTTGATTTAAGCGATAAACAATATATATCACATCTCTCGCAATCAAATAATAAAACTTTATTACCAGTTAATGCAATATAATAAAATACGAGCCATCAACTAAAGCTACAGAGATTTGAAAGTATTAGAAAATTACTAATGAATCTGTCATAATTGATGCTCAATGACAAACAATATTCTCGCTTTCAAAGACACCACACCCAATTATCCGGCGTGAAACCTGTACTTCACTGGGTCACTAGAGAGGGCGTGTATATAGCAAAGTGGCATTGTCTTCATGTACAATAACATCAATATTAAACAATCATAGATCAATTTATGTACAACTTCTGTGTACAACCTGTCATTCATGTGTACAACTTCTGTGTACAAAAATTTTACACTTATATCTAAATTCGTTTTCAACGTGTACAATTTTGTTAAAATAAAATTCAGTTGAATTAAATACTACGTTTATGTTAACAGTAATTAGTCAATTAGTTACGGATGAAAGATTTAATGTTTAAAACAGTTATTGTTTCAATTTGTATATTTGATTTGTTTATTGTACATCAATGAATTGATATTGATGTCGTTTTAATTTATGAGATAAGCTGGATAGTAGATTTATTTATAGCTTGTAAATTTGTTCAAACATATAAGCATATGAAATGTTCGATTTCTAATCAAAGCTATTCGGTAGTAACGAATATGGAATTAGCACAAATAAAGTAAATTAGCATTTACGGTAAGACTTGTTAGATTGAGGTAAACATCTGTGGGGTGAGGCGTTTAGATAAGCGATAGCGGAAGCGGTAGCGGAAACGATTATTACTTATAAAATTATGTAATTCAACATAATTTTCATTTAAAATTTGATTGAATAATTATAAAAGAAATTCTTATATTTTTGAAATATTATTATTTAAGAATTTAGAGATGTTTTTTGGGAATAATTTATTGTATAGAAGATCTGAGAGTTTTTTATTTTTATATAAAATTGAAAACCGAATTTATCATCACAGTGACCACAGCCTGGCACTTTCACATTTCGACGAAAGGTCAAACAAGTTTGCTTGTTTGCATGTGTGTGTACGACTGTAAACTAAAAACTTCTTTATAACTATAATTTTAGAGTTGTTTTTCCATTGCCATCAAATCATTGGTTATCGACTTTCTAAATTTTTCGTCCCGCTATAACTCGGAATTATCTTAAGGGCGTGAGATTATTGATACGATCATTCTATGATGGCATGTAAATCAAATTTTATATTACTTTTATTGAAAAAATCATTTAAAAAGCAGTAACAGAACCAAATTAAAGTAAAAAAGTGATAATTTTGTTCAACATTTTTACTGACTACCCTCTTATTTATGTGATAATTTCTGAAGCATTAAATTGATTGTTTAAAATGCCTTGTTTCTTTCGCAGTCGGATAATAACACAAGTTAGTAAGGAGCATATTCATAATATGTAATATTTGGTCACAGTATTATCACTTATTAGAAATCACGGTTACAAGTTATTATGACATTTATCCTCCAACGTTAAAGTTCAAATTTCCACGTAACTGACCCATTGACATACAGTAATAGCAGAATGCATTTGTTATATCATCCTATAACATTCACTTCACAGATGAATAATATCACTTAAAGTAAACGTTGAGAAACATATATATAATATATATGAGACGAAACTTCTCATCATTCAATGTATTCACGGTGCGTGTGTCGGGTCCGTCGTTGTAGTGAGAGGAGCTTCAACAGTGACTGGGACTTGTGACCCAGGTGTAGGTTTAAGGGACACCTATCTAACGCGCGTTAAATGCTCACCTCCATTGTCCAAGCTCCTCTACCTAACCAAATTTGAAAAGAACCTACTAGGACTGCCTTCGACGTACGTTCCAGGAATGAATAAATGTGCGTTCTGGAAAGGCCCAAGTCTTTTAGTAGGATGTAGAGAAATATTATTACGAATTGTATTAATCAGTGGTGGCCTAGTGGTTAAAAGGCCCGTCTCTCATGCACGAGGAAGCGGGTTCGATCCTGGCTTTGGCAAGTACCAATGTGATTTTTCCGAGTCATATGTACTTTCTAAGAGTATTTAGACGTCATTGATTAATGCATTCCAAAAGAGGGTTGATGTCAGACAGGCGGCTGGTCGTAAAAACAATTAGCCAAAACTATTCACAAAATGTAAGCCAGACCCTGGCTAAATCTGGGAAATTTCCAGGTAGAAGAAGAAGAATTGTATTATACTGGTATTCTCTAGCTCATTATTATAATGTCAAAATAATTTTGTTCGTGTTTATCAGGAAGTTATTATAAATAACTCTTGTCACAATAAGGTCATTAGGAGGTCGCTTTTAACATTCTTATTGAGTAAATACTTTCTTGATACAATCATATTAAAATTATTATATGGCATGTAATTTGTAGGAAGATAATTTATAACGTCAGTTAAGTTTAACAAGTTTTTTTATTCAGTAAGCAAAAAGTACCGAAACAATTATCACAATCATTTGTATGGAGATTATGTTTGATGTGCAATTAGTCAAAAACTACACACAATTTGTAAGTAAGTGAATCGTAACGAAACGTAAAATCTTTTGTTGTCAATATCTTTCGGGATTATAGTAAAAGGCTGAAATAAGAGTAATTATTATGTAATTAAAAATACAAACCTATTTAATTTTACCTAACCTATGCTTAGTTTATTTATTATTAAGATACTTAATGCTTGAAAAGCCTTTCTATATATTTAAAAAAAATTAATATAGTTTGTAATAACTATGAAATTTTAACAATATATAAAAATTATATTAAAGAAATTATATTAATTTGCAACGTAATATAGTAATACTCAAATCAATGTATTATATAGCATATTATATACAATATATATGTATATATAATTACATAAAGCAATTAACAGACAGACTCAAATAACGACCTCAAAATCTTGTTTTTGAGGCCGACAAGTGCTTGTAGAAAGTGAGGCGATAAATGAAAACTTCCTTGTATCAGTTATATTATATTTAAAACATACATATATAAAACTATATATAATATTTAGTTTACATTATTTATTAAGTGTATATATGTATCTTAATATATCTATTATACGTACTCAAAGTCTAAGTTATAAATCCATTATATTTATTTGAAAATAATTTGGATTATTTTTTATTCTACATATAACCACTTAATTCAATTCAATATATGTTGTAAGTAATATTTATCACGAAGTATATTTATGTCAAAAATTCTCTAAGTAAATAAAACTGTCATTAGTAGTACTAATTTATTAGAATTATGTATGGATATGTAGTTTTTTCAAACGTATAATTATATTTTAATTGGATTACAAAGTCAACCTAGAAAATTGTTACATAAAAACAAAATTGCAATATCATCTTTACGCTCGGATTCACTTTTACATAACATTAGGTATTTATTAGGTATCGCAATGCACGAGCGCAGTCGAGCGTGAACACTAGTCTCCGTGGGAATCCATGTGGCAGATTGAAGAAAAATATGAATTATGACATTCTTTACTTTAAAAAAAATATTATTAGCTATTGTAGACACAACCTACACTCGAAATTTCGTATGAACTTTAGAACTATGTGTAAATTTATTTATTAATAATACGGAAAACTACAATTATACAAATTATTCTAACAAAAAATATTAAAAGTATAAAATAAAGTAGTTATAAAATGGTGAGAAAAAAATACTATTATTGATTCCGAAATCACGTAGTAGAAAGCTTAGACTAGATTAAAACGTGAATTAATGAAATTTGAGTTATACTTTTTTATAATAAATAATCAGAACTTTGTCATTTAGCTTAGCAGTTACATTTTTATTATAAAAATTTCGAATCTCTTATACAATTGTATTAGTATTTTTATTTTCAATTGAATATTTTTAGAGAGTAAATTGCGATATTAACAAAATCTTTATCAAATTAGAATGTCATGAATTTGATGTTTAATTTCATTGTGGGTTGAACCCTGGAGAAATATAATTTTTGTCATGATTTTAAGTACTTATAACATATTACATCGAATCGAAAAATTAAGAAAATCCTATACTTTTAAACAAAAAATATATTCCGATAAAATTTTTAATTTATCGTAACTCTAAGTATTCTCCTCGTAATATATAAAAGCTATGATTTGTCAAATTACTTGTAATATAAGTATGATGCAACAGACAGACTAACTTGCAAATTATATCATAGTTATGTAAACATACGGGAAATTATTTATAATGACAACGCGGCATGCGACAATTTCTTTCACATTGAACACGCTCAAAATGTTCGGACTTATGTTTTACTGTTAGACTACTTATCTATTTTAGATAACATTTAATATATTTTTATTACTGGATAAAATTAAAACATAATATGTATAGCAGAAAAAGTTATGAACTTGTGACTTTTAGGACGTCGTCTTCCAGGCATTTTTCAAACTGAGCTATCGTGTCCTTACTAATGTTATAAATAGCTTTACAACATCGCGTTATAAGCAGATATACAAGCTGTTTCATATAGACAATCTTGGTTTATACATGCTTATATGTACATAAGGCAAAACTGTCACAACATTTCGCTCTACTTCGTACACGTGTGGCCTCAGTGTAAGCGGGAATTGAATAAGCGTTTACCGATAGTCCATACCTTAAAATAATGTATGATATTAAACGAAATCGCTATTCTATTATAAGGGCAAGAGAAAATCTAATGGCCTTATAAGAACCTATACTTATTTTTTGGTTGTCTTTCTAGTTTCTTCTATTAAAGTATTAAAAATATAAATGGAAACTATTGTAAAATGAACCGTATTATTAATGGTATAAAGTCGTATATTATGTATGAAAATATGAATTATATTTGTATGGCAATGCCACCATTCCCTAGTCGGTCAGATCAAGTCATTCCACTGAATGCGATGGACCTTGAAAGCCTTTGTTCAACAATTTGTTATTAACTTTATTCATCGAATTGAAAGTGCTATAAAAAAATTACTTCCAATATAACCTTATAATGGAGATTATATAGAGCAAATATTACGATATTTATAGAATGTAGAAGTTTTTGAGTTATGTTAAAAAAATCTTCTATATATTAATGTTTATTTTAAAGTAGAAAATATTCTAGCTATTATTGCAACCAAAACCGATTTAGCAGATTTTGATTAGATTCTACATAAAATTATAACGGGTGCTTTTCAAAAAGCTGTGTATGTATTTACATATACATACATACATAGTTGTTACATATATATATATATATATATATATATATATATATATATATCTTTTTTTTCCTGCCCTGATTACAATTTATGTAGGGTCGGCACATGTTTTTCTCTTCCACAGAACATGTAAATAGTTTTGGCTAATTGTTTTATATATTTATATCAGATTATCTTAAAACCAAGCCGTAGAAAACAGGCAAGAAATTTAGTATTAAAAGAAATAAAACCAATTATCCAAGTAAATCCAACCATGGGTAAACCATTGAGTTTTTTAGAGCTTATCTTCAAAAAGCATGGCATTCCATGTCTAGATGATAAAAAATAAAAGCGATGGCTTATACTTTCTCGTGGTGAAAGTAGCATCGTTACTACAACGTCATTATCTATTGATGTTGTTTTAAACGTTGATCGTATATAAATCTTTAATATAAATATTACTTAAATTAAACAAATACATTACGAAAATCAACTGTTATTGATATATATTATATTTAAAAAATATATAATATATTTGTTTAAAGTCACAGGTAAAAGTAGGTCGTTTGGTTTCTGTTTATTTTAATATTGTCTGCCTCCAAGGTCTGTAATAACTTGTATCGAGGCATTATAAGAATATATATTATTGAGACAATTTAAATCATTAATATTTAAGATTTCTGTTCAATAAAGTCAAGATCACTGACGACATAATTGGTGCAATACATGGTTTTGGATTATCCATTTATTATTATAATTACTAAATCTACTTAAATAAAACACGCTTTTTTAAAAAGTTGGTAAAAGATTATTACAAACAGTTTATTGAATTTTTACTTTGTATATTATTTCACAAAAATAATAAATTTCATTTATTTGTATTTATTAATAATAATAGATCGGAATTAAAATTGTGCTTAATTTTTTTTATATATACGTAAAATTTCATATATAAAATTGTATTATAAGTTATAACTCAAGAAATTATATCAAGAACATACGTTCACATATAAAAATAATTAAAGTACACCTTAATATAAAAAAACTCAATAAAATGTTTTATTATAAACCGGTTCAGATAAAATTTTATAATTTTTTAATTTCTCACTCGATTTCCGACTACAACTGTATAAAAGTCAATATAAATACCACACATTAATATTTTAATCACTTTTTTTAATACTGCAAAAATAACACAAATATATAAACAATAAGTGAAGAGTGAGTGAGTGAAATTGAAAAGGCTGACAATTTCAGTCATTAGCAATTCGCAAGGGAAAGGTATTGAAAGTAGAAAGTTAACATCCCGAGATGTTTCAAATAGGTTTTCTCATCCTCGTATAAGTTATTCTACTGCAGCATCCGCTTCGATATATGTACTTACCTATAATAATTAATATACATTTAAATGAAACTAATATTTTTTGGTTATACTACATACTCCCGACGTTTTGATTACTTTTCAACAACCGTGATCACGTCTGCATAAATATTAGTTTCATTTAAATGAATTAATAAACTCACTATAGTACTTATTTCTTGAGATTTTTGGTTTCACTTCATTACTAGAACAAAAACGTTAAATTTTTGTACATTTTATTATTGTTTCGTTAATTCATAATGATTGATAAGTTACAAAATCTATTTGGAAGTATACGTGTTGTAACACTAGCTGTGTCCTGCGGTTTCACTCACGGTCTGTTACAGCATTGAACGATAGGATTGTAAAAATAATTTCAATGCTATTTCAATATTTACACCTAATTTTAAGGATAGCTCGTTTTATGAAATATACTAATCGGTTTAGATAAAAACATACGTCAATTCAATTTGTCGACTTTGACAAATATCTTATTTTAATGAATTTAATTTAATTTAATTTAGTCTCTAAACTGGATTGTTTAATATCAAATACATTTTTACCTACTTCTGATTATCACCGAGTGTCCGCCCGTGTGTTACATCGTTTAAAGGAAGGAAAGTTCAATTAGAGGTTTCCCGATTTACTTTCTCGAGAACATGATTTTTTAATTATCGATGTACTTAGTCATAAATGCGAATAAATAAATAAATATTTAATAAAATCTTATTCGATCACTTTAGAAGTGTAGGATTACTTTTCTCTTAACTAGGTAGTAAAGAATTTTTTTACTGTCCGTACTTAATTTTCTTTTAATTACTACATTCCGTTAAAAGAATATTTCTCAAATACTTTATCCTTATTGCCGTCATTGTCAAATATTGTCATTGTCAAAATATATTATGTATTTTCTTTTAATAAAAACTGTATTATTAAGTAAATGAAAAATAACCACTACTTAAAAGTGTACTAGATCTGTTTTTATTAAAGATTCATTTAGACCATGTCGATGACGTCAAAATAATAAAACTTTTGCTCAAAAACATCTTGATATTGTTGAAAACAAGATTTAATACATTGAAGAACAGAATATAGAACCAAAACTTAGAGTTTTTGCAATTTTTATCAACATGAAATAATTTATAAGCTTTATCATAATAAACTTCAATAAAATATAAATTATACATGTGTAATTTGTTATGTATATTCCTAATCACCGTTAAAATTAGTTTCTTAATTTTTTGATGTTTTTAGACTCACTAACATAACTAAGACGAATTTTTTGACATCACTCATACAAACTTATACACCGTTCAGGTTCTAGGTCGTAACAAAGAAATATACATACACTCGAAAAACAGAACACTTTTTTAAGCAGTCGGTTAAAAAAATATCATTATAATGTCGGTGTGAACCCATTGACTGTTATCAAACTTTCACAACAAGTGGTGCATGGAGCATGGTGTTCCGACTCATGAATCGGTCAATAATAATCACAAATTTCTTTGATTGCTAGAATAATTAAATATTATTAATAACCAGATTAGAAAAAACCCTGTTATGTACTGCTTATATAAAAAGAATAATCTTTACTAGTTTTATTTTAATTAATTTTATTATACATATATTAATAATTTTATCGTTTAAATTGGAGTGATAAGTTCATACTACACTCTGGGCATTGATTTTTAACTGACTATTCTTTAAGGTTACCATTGAATAAATAACGGACCGTGAAATTGAACCGTTAACTGAATTAAAATATATATATGGTGAAGGCTATTTAAATATAACATTTTGTTTACTTAAAATAGAAGTATACTTTAAAATATAAAAAAAACTTTATGACGTCACAGTTTGTTAGGTTTTAAAAAATGGATTTAAATGCATATATTAACAAATGATCATTTGATTAAACCCACGCGGAAATCTAAGTTCGTCTTTAATCGATGAATAATAAAGCAATAAAAATAAAGCAAAAATTACTTGTTGACTATATCAATATTGAAGATTGTTAAGGAATTAGTGTTTTCATAATAGCACCAATATTTATTATATTTGACCTTATAAGGTGGAATACAAATATGTATATGCTTTAAATGTATATAAATATAAAATATTATGTACCATATAACATTATCATTTGGTAAACAACTTAATATAAAGGTGATCATATAATTTTATCACGTAACTTATGTTCAAAGAAGAAAATTTGGTTTGAAGATTTTGTGCGCACTATGACCTTTCTGTGACCTTAGTAATTTATTTTTAAAACTCTTTATTACGATTTTAATTCATTTCCATCCAAATCATATTTCGGTTATATAATCGTCACTCACAACTAGAATTTCATAGCTTTAGCTACAGTAATTATAGTATCATCGTCAGCCTATCAGAGCCCACTGCTCAGCAAAGGCCTCTTCTCACATGGAGAAGGTTTGAGCATTAATCACCACGCTTGCTCAAGACGGGTTGGTGATTTCAAACTTATAATTTGAAATATAAAGTGTATATGGATTAAAGTATGAAAAATTAAGAAATATGATTACTGTTATTGTAATTTACGTCATATTTTCAATTTGTAAAGACACATTTTCATTTAATCTCAATTCATTATTATAGCTAAGTAATTTAATCTTCAGCTAAAATAATAAAAAGAATTTTATTTACTCGTGAAAGTTTTGTTTTTATTCGATTTCTCATTGATTTAGTCATTGGTTTTTTTATTAACAACAAATATGGAAATTTAGGATAAATATCTGATGTTGTTTTGAGCATTTCAAGTAAGATCTTACGAAAAGCTATTGGAATGCAGTGAGTTATATGCCAGTTAACTTAGTACCTGGACACAACACTTATGTAATGACTGTTAGTACGGGTGGACGTAAATGTAGTATTTTTACTATGAAATAAGGAATTCTATGTGGTGAAAAATGGAAAGATCGAAGTAAAGATTGAAAGATTAAGAGTTTCGCAAATTTAAATGACGTTTCTATAAAATAAATACATTTTTATGCAAAATTTTATGATTAAAGTAATATTTTTCGGATTACACTGTCTCAAAAGTAACCGAATCGTCTGAAGTATGTAGTTTTTTAAAATAATAATATACTAAAAAAAAATTGTTTCATTTAAATGAACACTCACGAAAGTTTTAGATCTTATTAAATTTTATGATTATATATATGTATGACAAGTAAATACGTAATATATATTAAATATTTCGTAAACATATTTAACCATACAGATATTTTGATCATACAATACAGAAATATGTAAAAGTTATATGTCACAGGTTTATGAGAAATTTTACTGAGTGACCTTCATATACGAATCGAAAATACGAGAAGCTTTTGACACTACACGTAAGAAACATGTTCTCGTCTGAATTATAATGAACTAGTCTTTTCACCCGGTTATGTCCACTAGATGTTATTTTAAATCATTGAAGTAACGTAGAAGTTTCTTTACATAACTTTAGAAAAATAACAAATATTAACAAACGTTTTAAATATGACATTTTAAAGTATAAAAAATGCATACGTAAACAATATTCTACAACGCAGTTCTATGATCAAAAAATACGGAAATTCTATAGTATTAAACACAAACTTGATTTAGCAAACCTGTCTAAATGAATCTTTATAAGTAGGTGAACACAAAAAGTTGGTTTTCGTAGGCTAAAAAATATCTACAACTTTTATAAGTGAGGAAAACAAAAAAGGTTTGTTTTCATTGGTTAAAAAATGTCTATAAAAATAATTATTAGTCGTAAGTTATCTGGCAGAAAGCTGTGGACCTTGGTATTATTGTTTAAAATAAAAAAAATATTTCCTAACATCCTTAATTTGGTGATAATAAAGTTAAGTATCATCTTCGTTTAATTTGGTATAAATAATACGCAATATTTTATAAAACTCGTATGTCATTGGCGAGCTTAAAGGTCGGATGTCGTAAAACAGAATAATAATTAATTTTCAAGGACACCCAAACATTTCGGCAATCCGTGAGTCATGTTTACAAAATACATTAATAATTTAGCATATTAAATATAAAACTGCAAATAAGTATACAATAAAATACATACAAAGAAACAGCTGAGAACATTTTCAACTAAAAGCACTTTCCCTCTCAAACGGTCAATGACCCCGGTAACAGTCAATATAATTTCGTCCACTAATGTACGATACAAAACTCATTCATACTATCTATAAACAATAGAAAGTTACATCAATAATTGCTAATCACATCACAACTGGTATGTCCAACAAGGATTTAGAAAGTATACATCCGTCTGTTGAGTTATTTCAAACGTTCTTTCTCATATTTTTTATATAATTAAGTATATTTTAATGTAAATTAATTCAATATAGTGGGTTTAATATAGGTTACATTATTTTTCAAGGCGACACCAACCTACTTTGAACCGGTCAAGTTTTTTGGTTACTCATCCGATTTGTGTTTTAATTGTGACTTATTTTCGTTGAATTGATGTCACTGGGATGATTCTGTGTTGGCACAGTGTTAGCACAGAGTTTGCACAGTTTTTTCTGTGTTTATTTCCAAGTTAATCTAGGGTTTGTTGTATAAAAAGTGTTTTACTTAGTGATTGATGCCGGAAGCCGATCAAAGTGAAGTAGGTTTAGGTTTAAATATGGGGATATCGTTCTAGATGTAACTAACTCTCTAGTTTTATTGTTTCCATCTAGAATCTAGATGGTTGGTTTATTTTATGTGACTTCATCCGGTTTCAACCGGTTTTCGTAAATTTCATCCAAGTCTTTATCATTAATAAAGAATAAATACGGTTTCTAGTTAATTTTATTTGTAAAAGTTATTTTTTATTTTAATTGTTATTTTTATTTATAAATATAAACAATTGTCATGTATTAAATTAATATATATTTTATTTATTTCAGGTAAGACTCGCAAAATCAAGACAAATCGATGCCTGTTTTGGTAATAATTAAAAATTAACGAATATATTTTTTTTATAAAACTATTATAATTTAACGGTTGTTTTAACATCGTTATTATAATATATATTTTGAAAACCCATAAAAAGCAACTTCCGTCGTTAAAGTAACGGTGGCCCACATACAAACACCATATACGTTTACTACAAGCTATAACTAGTGATGCGCCGTATTAATATTATATTCTTCTTCTACCTGGCAATTTGCCAGCTTTAGCCAGGGTCTGCCTTACATGTTGTGAATAGTTTTGGCTAATTGTTTTTACGACCGCCTGCCTGACACCAACCCTCTTTTGAGAATGCATTAATTATTAATGTCTAAATATTCTTAGAAAGTACATATGACTCGGAAAAATCACATTGGTACTTGTCAGGATCGAACCCGCATCCTCATGTATGAGAGGTGAGCTTTTTAACCCCTAGGCCTCCACTGACGTATCTTTTTTTTTATTTATCTTCATAATACATTGTGCAACCATAAGTATTGCGTGATTTTATTATTAAATGTTCTTTAAGCTCTTAAAAATTACGTCCTTGTGTCAATTTCAGTATATTTCAATGTCACTTATAAAAAAATCTGTCAACACGCAAAACAATCATTACATAAATGCTTACCTTGTCTATCCATATACAGTAATAGCCAATAAAAATTAAATATATTAGATTATAACCATAAGGAAGTGATAAACATACCTGAACTATTATAAGTTATCGATAGTTGCATATTAATAGATATTTATTTTATTTAAAAGTATCGATAGATGCACATCACTAATATCTTAGAACAATGGCAGATCGCAAGCATCGTAGCGCATCCGAACTTTACATATTAAGACAAGGCGTATATTGAGTGGCCATAAATTGTATTGTTTTATGGAATAACATGTTGTAAAAATGATTTAATATTTAACACAACTGTTAGGAATATACTTAAATATTGACTATTTTAAAAAGATCTAAGATTTTCGCGAGCTTTATTCATTTAAATGAAACTACATAATATTTTAAAAAGAGATCACGGTTGCTGAAAAGTAACCGAAACGTAGGTAGTATGTAGTTTTATACAAAAATAAAGTCGAGTAGTACATATATCAGAAAAATATTAGTTTAGACTTATTTTATACTAGCTTTCCGCCCGCAGCTTCGCCCGTGTGGAGTTCGGTTATATCATATTTCCAAGAGAAGCTTTCAAAAGTCTGGGATAAAAACTATCCTGTTCTTTCTCAAGGTCAACTCTATATCGTACCAAATTCTATTAAAGTCAGTTCAGTGGTTTAGGCGTGAAAGCGTAACAAATAGACAGACAGACAGAGTTACATTCGCATTTATAATATTAGTAGGGATTTAAGATGTGTTTTTATTTTACTTTGGATATTTTCCAAGCAAATCCAATACATTTTTTCATATATTTCAATATTTGAATGGAATTAAGTATTTTCTATTCGTGTAAAGAAGATGCATCCTACTATACATGTTAGGCGGTCGCTCCCATGACCTATGGGAGGAAAAAACGTTCCACTTAATACGTTTGCGGTGAGTTACAGATTCGATGAACTAATTAATTACTATAATTGATGTACTTAGTCAACAACATACATATGGAAAATAGTTTTTTTATATATCTATTGAATATTGAATTAAAATAATTAAGGCAGACCCTGGCTGTAGCTGGGAAATTGCCAGGTAGAAGATATTGAATTAAAATACTCAGGTTTTTTGACGATAACCAATCATTCATATGTTAAATGGAAGATCCATTCTTTTACATCATTTGACTTATTTCGTCTTATATATAAGATTCTCATGTCGAAGTGTTATACAGAGAACTCCGCCGAAACGGCTTGACCGATTTTGATGAAATTTTGTGAGCATATTGATTATTGAGTAAGTACGAGAATCGGCCAACATCTATTTTTCATACCCCTAAGTGATAAGGGTTGTTCACCCTGATTTATTTTTTATTTTCGGACGAAATTTTGTTTATTTTTATCACCAACCACAACTTTTTTATATGGCAAAACAACGTTTACCGTATCAAGTAGTTTATAATAAAATCTTATCAATATTATAATATTAAAGTTTCTGTTTATTATTTGATAGTAATCAATTCTAAGTTAAATATATTCGTAGTTCACAGTAGTTCCAAGTTACAAGACAGTTTTTATAACTCTAAGTATTACACACCATTCACCCATACATTGGCAAATTATTGCGTAACAAGTTATTATGTAACAGACAGACAAACTGACAAATGAAACTTTTATTATTAAATAGTATTGTATTGAATATTTTATAACTAAAATTTCATATCTATAGGGATCCTGAACTTAGTATTGGATATTCAAATGGTGGATTTTTGTACCTTCTATGAATATAACAAGACATATCCAATTTTCCATGTGCATATAATAATAAGGTTTTCAAAATTACTCAAAATGTCTAAAATTAAATTTACATTAAAATTTACCCGTCCGTAAACAGCTTGTGTGACAGCTATCAAAATTATGCTTGTGTAAATTATGCTTGAATAATAGCTTAAATTATACTGTCTTTAGTAATACAACCTGTGTTATTGTCCTTGTGCTCATTTTTATCACAATCGGTACAGCTTTAAATTAAATAAAAATAAATATATACGTTTTCTTTAATAATATAATACTTTTATATTGATCAACTTATTTCATCAATTACCAAAAGAACATTGAGTGTTAAGTATTAAATATTTGTAATATTTGTTTTTCTCTTATTGCTATTATGAGATATAATCCCTTATATATGATAGATAAATGTATCGTATATATATAATATAATGTACATATAACTATGCAAATAAGCAGAAAATCCAATTAAACATTAACTTCAACACTCATCTTGCAAATAACACACACCTATTTGGCATCCATAAAATATTGAGACGACGAATTTAGGTACAGGCTATATAAGTGTACCTGACATATCCATTTAAAACTAAAACGATTTTAACGAATCAACATGTTGATGTTACAAATTTAGTTAATACTTTATAAGGACGTATAAATACTAAAGCTAATCACGAGGGTTGTCAACTATCAAAAAAAATGAAATAAAAATATTAATATGTAATAATTTTCTGTGTATTAATAAAACTTTGAGGTGCCAACCCTAGCCAGTTAATTATCACGGACTTAAAATACTTCACCAGCCAACAGCCTTGTATGAACAAGTCAACTATTACTGACCTTGAACCCCTTTTAAATGCCTTCATTAATAATTCATTATTAATTAAATAATTAATAATATATAGAAAATAAGAATAACTATAGCCATACTAATTTATAACTTGGTTGATACTCAAATTTTAATACGTCAAACGTACGGCAAATGTACGGATTTTAAAATAAATTAACTATAAAAAAACAGATAAAAAAATTATAATAAAAGAAAGATTAATGTATAGCTCATATATATTCCTATACATACATACATATACAGGGTGACTGGTGAATTACTATCGATACTTGAGGACGTGATATTTGACGATCATATATGACAAAATAAAAATTAATATAACATAAATATTAATAAACTTCTAAGTAAAGTTAACCAAAAGTTATGTAATTAATTACGCATCGTGTGAACACCCTACAGATTAGGTATACACACACACACACACACACACACGCGTGCGGCGGCGTGCTGATACAACACCACGCCGCCGCCCGCGTCCACACTTGGAACACTTGGAACGTGTCAACACTTTATTTATTTATACGGAAATTTTGTCAAAAATTAAGTGCCTATTTTTTTTACATAATTCGAATGAGAATCATGTACCAAGTATTCTCCTTAAATATTGATAGTAATTCACCAGTCACCCTGTATAAGTAAATCCTAATATATAAAAGAAAGTTGTGTTAGTTATACTATTTATAACTCAAGAACAGCTGTAGGGATATAGTTGAAAATTGGTGGAGAGATAGATTAGAACAAGGAGACGGACATAGGATATTTAATTCTGTTTGAACGAAAAAACTATTAATAAATTCTAATATATGGTTATTTTCGGCCTCTATGGTGGATTAGAATTCGACGATTCAGCTATACATATATTACTAATTCCAAAATTAACGCGGACGAAATCGCGGGTGAAAACTAGTATATATATATTTTGTTACAGTTATGTCATTCATAGAGTTTGTTAAGTAATTCGTATTATAAAGTCAAGTTTAAGATAGTTGTTATATAAAATGAGATTGAACATAAACAGCGACCTGAATTTGTCAGGACGAGGTCTGTACACTAGCCTTTATTACGGCTTTGTCTGTTTTATGAAAGCATTTCAACATTTCGTTTTATTTATCAATAATATTACATGAAAGATAATAAGCTTATATTTAATTACTAATAGCGAAATTTATTTATTTATATAAGTAACAAAATAATTAGTTACATTATTATAAAAGAAATGTGATTGACAAAGTATACTTTTGTCTTAAAAGAGATCTCTACTAAAAACCCTTTTTATAGAAGAAACTAGAAAAGAAATGTGGAAATTTTAGAAGGAAAGAGATTCAGTTTCTATTGCGTACAAAACTTTGTACTTCCATTTATAATTTCATTACTGTCAGAAGAAATTTAAAGTTATTTCTGTATATATTTGCGTTGTTTAATTTTTATATGTATATTATATAACTAAAGCTTAACTGGCGCACAAACCTACATAAGTATTGTAATTGAAACATTTTGTTTATTATTAATAATTGATCTAGTTTCGGTGTGTTTCAAGGTTCCAGACAAGAATTTATTATAAAGTAATATAAATTTAATTATAATTTATGTACTGAGGTCGAAACTATTAAAATATATGTATTTCATTAAAGATTTTGTATGTGAAAAATAAGAAGTTTGGGGACAGTCAGGGAAATTTTTTTGATTGCTACTAATTAGGTATAAAAACAATGTGATATGTATTTTTAAATTCTCTATTCTGTGTCCGTAGTAATAAGTAAGCAGTACTGTAAAGTTTGGATAAACTAAAATCCTTCAAATTTAAGCTCCTTCGACATATAAGAAAGAAAACCTCTCAACATTCCATGTATTCACGGTGCGGGTGTCGGGTCCATCGTTGTAGTGAGAGGAGCTTCAACAGTGACTGGGACTTGATACCCAGGTGTAGGTTTAAGGGACCCTATCTAACGTTATACGCTCACCTCCACTATTCAAGCTCCTCTCTCTACCTAACCAAATTTGAAAAGAACCTACTAGGGCTGCCTTCGAAGTACGTTCCAAGAATGTATTGTTTTTAGTTCTAGACAGGCTCAAGTCTTTTAGTAAGTTGTAAAGAGATTCAGCCGTTAAGAAGTTAGTTTGACACATATAAGTAATAATATATATGTACAAATACTTTTCTCTCTTCACACCAAGAGAATATAAGACAAACTGACGTTAGTATGTAAAATTTTTCACATTAAAGTCTATTTAAACTAAGGTTACGGTCATTGTGCCAGATATATGTAGGATATGAGCTTATGTATGTTGTAGGTTTTTTATCGTCAATATATTGTTATCCACATAGTTTGTGTGTATGTGTGTGTGTGTGTGTCTGTGTGTATGTGTGTGTGTGTGTCTGTGTCTGTGTCTGTGTGTATGTGTGTGTGAGATATAATACTCGTAGGTACAACTTTTATAACACATAAATTGCATCTATTAAATTTATACACGCATAGATAATTAATATTTGATATTTATTGCAAAATTAAGTCTTTGTTAATAATTTATAAGTCAATAAATTTAATGGTTCTGATTTTTAATTTCTGTTTAAAGAATTGGCTAATGGATGTAGATAGTGAGTATCTTTTATTAAAATATCTCAGAAATTAATATTTCATAAATCATATTTAATTTATAATTATTCTATAAGAAACTATCAATTTGTACCAATAATAGTTAAAGCAATAAAAATAATTTTATTTCTTACACAGCCTGTAGAAGTTGAAACAGAATTACCAAAACATTTCGTCATAAGATAGTAAAGAAGTAACTTTATTTAGTGAGAACACCACATATGTCATGAAAAGCTTATGTCTTCTCATATTTTTGCGCTATAAAACTCAACAAAGTATTATCAAAATAGGTTTACAATAAAAAGGCTTTGTGTTTAAATACAGAGACAATTTCCATCTAAACAATTTTTCAGACACACCTTCCTTTCTTGAAACTAACTTACCTCACACTATCCTGATCTTTCTCTATGAATACAAAGTTTTACCTAAATCTGTATATCAATTTCAGAGATAAAAATAATATGTTATTTACGTAACATTCTCAATACTTTTTGCTTTTTATATAAAAGGTTTTTTATTATTATTCCAAAAATATTCGTGATTATATACTTTTTTGTTAAAATCATAAAATCGTGATAATCATTCAAGTCGATGATCTAACTTTGATCGAAAAACAACTTTAATTTCAACTTGTTTAAACAAAACATAGTTTATGTTGCACGAATGGATCGATTTTTGCAATTGATTTCAAAGTATGATTACTCAATTTTATAATTATTGTGGTTTTAAATTGTTAAATAATTTTAAGAAGACTTATACATTAAATACGAAACCTCTCATCATTCAATGTATTCACGGTGCGTGTGTCGGGTCCATCGTTGTAGGGAGAGGAGCTTCAACAGTGACTGGGACTTGCGTCCTAGGTGTTAAAAACGTATTAAAAATAGTTCTGTATAATATTTTTTAGAAATGAAACATGTTAAAAATCTCTCTGAATATGATACACCTATTTATTTGTATAAGGATTTTTATGATTAAATAGTTAATGATAAATTAATAAGATTTTTATACAGTCCGCCATCTTGAGATATCTGTTTTAAGAACTTTTGTTCATCCAGTGAAAGTAATATCGAGATGAATCTTGGTCACAGGGCCGATGGAAAGTGATAACAGGTACTGATAACAGTACATGCGATTTAAACCTCTATGTCAATGCTATAAAGTATATTTTCGTTTATCAAACATCCAGAACTTGAAATATTTGTTAATTCTGATGCGTTATTCACGCATTGTTTGTTATTTAATTGGTTGAAATTGCCTGATATCACTTTTGT
Source organism: Danaus chrysippus (assembly GCA_916720795.1). Taxonomy (NCBI): domain Eukaryota; kingdom Metazoa; phylum Arthropoda; class Insecta; order Lepidoptera; family Nymphalidae; genus Danaus; species Danaus chrysippus. Next base: position 3,367,583 of record CAKASE010000064.1, on the reverse strand, counting down.
TTAATATTTCTGTACATTCATCAAACATCAAAGATTATTTTTATATACACAACAAAAACTTTCTCCTACTTCTGAATTTTTTTCTAACAATTCCAACAAACTAATTACTTTAGACTTTTTTCTCATACAAATATATGATGAAGAAACAACACGTTAATTAACATGTAATGAAGACGGCAATAAATTTTTATCTATAATATGAAAAAAACATAGTTTACACGCTCGGCGATGCGAGTGAATTTGACTTGCGCGTGCGCAATTATGATAACCGGAGTACGGAAAATACAACCGATCATTAATCAGTACAATAATTAAACAGTATTACAAATTAATAATATAAAATAAATTTTTCTATGTAAACTCTCTACTTATAATCAAAAATACTTTAATCTTATTATTACTCAAATGCCATTAAAATACTGATCCTATTCAAATAAAGATGAAATGAAAAAATATACATTTGATCTTATGAAGGCGCAATATAGTATTTCGCGTTTATCTTTTTTATAAACTCATTAATAAATTATTATAGAAGATTACTGACTACCAACTGAAAGAAAAAATCATAAAAAACGGGAATAAATCATGATATTAATCCTAAACCTAACAGTAAAATACTCCAACCACCTGTTGAACAATTTCGAAATCATTTGAAATTAATTGAAACGTCAAACAGGAATTCATACAATGCAAGGTATTGAAGAAAAATAATGTGTTCTTGTGTGAAATATAATGGAAAAAAGATTACGAACGAAGCAGCTATAGACATTCCGCTGTGAACAGATGGCAAGATTATACATACTACAACACGCGACTGTTACCGTGATTATTATTATTATGTATGTTGACTGGAATTTAAATAATCTTAGATTTACTGCAGGGCTCTAAAAGATTCACATAGTACAGATCTCCGTATTATATTGAAGCAAATTGTCAATAAACAAACATTTTTGGATTTAATCTACTCAGAATATATGTATATAGGCTGTTAAATAAAGTTGCAATATATGTATATAGCGTTTATTTAGACATTTGTAGTGATGTCATATTGACAGAGTAAAAAAGTATGACAGTTATTCATAAAATATTTGATCTGTTATAACTGTCAAATAAAAAGATATTCTGATACAAAACTAAACTTAATTTACATTATATTTATATTGTAGCTGGCCTCTCATGCATGAGGGCGCGGGTTCGATCCTGGCCCGGGCAAGTACCAATGTGATTTTTCCGAGTCATATGTACTTTAAGAGTATTTAGACATCACTGATTAATGCATTCCCAAAAAGGGTTGATGTCAGGCAGGCGGCCGGTAGAAAAAACAGTTAGCTAAAACTATTCACAATATATAAGGCAGACCCTGGCTAAAGCTGGGAAATTGCCAGGTAGAAGAAGAAGATTATTAATAAGATATTAATAATCTTCTTCTTCTACCTATATATTTTATCCTCGTCATATTTCGAGTTAAGTGACGTAATTTTTGTAATCGCATGTATTTGAACATTTAACATCTTAGTAATTGTTACTTAAACGGCGTGACGGTAGGTATTACCGTTTCACACGTACACCGTTACCGGCAATGACCACTTTGCTTGTTTTATAAAACAATATTTCTATTTATATATTGAATTAAATGTTTGTTTGTGTGTGTTTAATGTATATGTGTGGGTAGACGTATAATATGTAACCGAAGCTATAAAATATAGTTAATTAATAAAACTCAACATAAATCTTTTGATATAAATTATTTAACCAATTTCTGAATGATAGTAATGTTTTTTGATCCCATCAGTTTTAATAGATGTTTACGATTTAACAAGTTTTGTATTTCAAGAAATTCATTAATAGTTTGAGTCGTTTATTTCGGTCTCATTATATTTCCAAGCGGCGGCCATTTTGTTTTTTCTTCATACATTTTGATGTAACTTTAGTTTGTTCACGTTGATAAATGTATATTCTATAAAGCAGGAACTGATAGCTGTTCTTATAACTGAAAGGAAGGTCGCCTCAAGGTCATGTGTATCGAGATATTGTGTTATTAATTGAATTATCGATTTTAAATCGAGTTGTAATGGAATGTGTGTTTTATACGAAATGCTATTGTTGTCGAAAAGTTTAATTTTTTTTGGACAGATTTTTTCAATGTAACATAATCTAAATTTAAAATATATGTATGTTTTTTAAATGTCTTAATATTAAAATATTCATTCATATACTATTTTACATATAAAATCATCATTAATTATTATAATTCTGTCAATGGAATTTTCCACGGTTTCTTTTAAAATATAAATTTTTAATATTAATGTAAACAATAAATGAAAAATATATGCCAAATAAAAAAATCATCATCAAGACTTTTGTCAATTGCATTCACAGAACGTAGATTATATATATATTTTTTTATCTGTACAAAACTAGTTTGAGTTTGACGTTTGACATTTAAAAAGGTTCCTCGCACGTAATGTACGCAAACGAGTCTGAATGTATTTTTCAACTCAAGGAAATTATATATCTATGAATATTATAATCAAATAATATTAATTTCACTATTTTAAAATGCTTTATAATTTATTACTTGTATATATTTTATTTTTTATCCAGACATAATGATTTGAAGTTCGTTTCCGTGAACATTTGAAATGTTAAAATAAGGTGACATATTATTGTATCAAGCAAAATATATCGAATTATTTAACCTTGAAACTTATATTTCATCCAATACTTTATTATATAAAAAATATATATTATTTGCGTATCTCAAAGGCAATAATAATTCTATTAATTAACACTCATAAATTAATCTGGCAGAATGATAATTTTTTTCATGGAATAATTTAAAAAAAGTTCAGCCTCGCATTATCTGTGTAATTTTAAACGTAGCTTGGAGAAAACAACCTGCTACGCGCCAAAATTTATATTACCTGTTGTAATTTCACCCGACCTCGATTCAAACCTTTTTGCTCGATTCGCGACTTTCAATTTTATTACTATAACTGTTTTTTATACAATTAAAACATCTATTTCGAATTTATTGAATTACAAATGATGGTACATTTGCGGATGAATCATTTAATATGGCATTTGTAGTTATAACGACATTACGAGCCAAAAATATTACGTCATACCACAGATTATTATAATAAATTATCAGATATCTGTCTATATTATAAATAATATATAACGAACGTAAATGCTAATAATATCTTTCACTGTGAAGCCAACGGCCTCTATTGGAAAGTGTCCTAAAAATTATTCGAATAATCGATTTCATGTACTTGACATTCTAGTCACCTGTTACGATGACCACAGAGAAGAATGCACTCTATACCATTATAATAAAGTTTAAATTCCTTTGGTTTAAATTCTTGAACCAACAGTATGTTAGCGTCAAGAGCACGATTTGACTTTGATCTGTTTTTTTTCAACTTATTCAAATTTCGAATTCCCCTCAGGGCTGTGACTTGACTTTGTTACAGACAACTTTCTTTTTACTATTTAAATGTGTCTGCACTTATAAAACTGATTGTTAAACATCAAATTGACAGCCCTATTGTATTATTTAAAGTTAGTAATGTTACTTTAGGTGGCGGAATTAAGCAATTTCTGTAAACTTAACCAACAATAATAGAAAGTAAGTGTGCATAAAATGTAAGCAAGCGCACCCAAAATCGATTCCTAGGCACTTATGTACTTGTAATAAGGTTGAAAATGGTCAATAGAAATGCTATGTAAACATATGAATGACAAAGACATCTTTAACAAAAGCCACTTCTCGGCTGTTAGTCCGTGAACACATTATCACATTATACGTGTGAAAATTCCTTAAAAAATATATATATAATTCACCAATAGACTTTCACTGTCGCTTTCTTTGTTCGTTTTTCAAATATAAAGTTTGAATTTGGAATGTCGTATTGTAATAAATTCTTGTTTCCCGCCTTCAACATTCCTCACTGGCGAATAATTTGATGGCGGTGAGAGCTTACATTATTTACATATGTTATACGTTTGATTATAAATTTGATGTTGTGAATTCCGACACATTAAATGATTTTAATTAAATTTTATATGGATAAAGCTATAAACAAATGGCACAGATAATAAAAACTAATCTTTGTTAATATAATGGATAAACAAGATTTTTGAATTTGGAATAATTTCAAATCAATTCCTATAACAGATGCTTCTATCCAATTGATGCTAATATTTAAGATGCTTCCACAAATTATTGTTCTAAATTCAAATTTTAAATGAACTTTTTAGAAAAAAATTGCTTTATTGCAACGAAATTTGTATAACATTATGATATATACTAGATGTTTCCACGAATTTTTGTTCTAAATTCAAATTTTAAATGAAGTTTTTTACAACATTGCTTTATTGTATCGGAAATAATTATAGGTATGCAAATTAGTATTGAAATTAATAGCAAAAATAATCACATACTATATCGTATTGTGTACACAATGCTTTATTTTCAAGGTTTCAATATATTTCATGTAAAGAAGTTATCGATGTTCCCACTATTGTTATAATAATTGGATCAATCTGTCTGTACTTACGACATACTGTTTACTGCGGCTCTGTCCGGGTTTCATATTAATTCATATGAATATGATATAAAAATTATCATTTCATAGTAATTACGATATTTGTCAAGATATAATTACGCTCAAATTAAAATTAGATTACAGTTTTTTTGAATGTATCATCATTTTCATTCATTCATTCGATGTTCAATTGTTATTGGACCAAAAGTGTTATTACTTTTATATCATATTAAGGTCTGGTAAAGGAAAATTGAGGAAATCTTTCTGAAATTTTGTTCTTTGGAAGACTTATTTACAACAATAGTATAGTATTAAAATATCATTAGTAGACTCGGAAGTTGATAAACTAGATTTATCTTAATATTGATAGATATATATTATATGTGTGTGTGTATGTATGTATGTATGTGTGTATGTAGTAATAATTATAAAGGCTACTAGGAACTAATACTTCCGGAACAAACTACAACTAGAAGAATAGAATACATTACCTACTACTATATCTATAAATGAATTATCCAAATAATTACAAGACTCTCGAAGTATCAAAAGAGAATATAAAATAATTAATTAGTATAAATCTAATATGAATTTACGTTCAATGAAAAGAACTAGACCTTTTTTGATGCGATTCTTTAACAGAAGACTTATGTATAGCAAAACAAAAAAGTATGGTATCATTAAGTATAGAATATATTGTAATTACTTTAGTATTTTTATGAATAATAAAATCTCGCTAGTACAAGGATGATACTAGGAAGATATATATACACACACACACACACACACACACACACACACACACACACACACACACATGTATATATATGTATATTAAGTGACGTAATTTCAAACCTTCAACCTATTACATATAACCTTTGTTGACTATTAATTTATTATACCCTTAGTACCAGTTTAAACTTTATACCGACAGTAACTAAGTTTACCGTTTGTTAATTAATTATATAACACTCGTATTAACAGTATAGTATCCTTAGTCCAAGTTAGTATCTTCACACTTCGTTCGATGCGTCAATAGTTTTTTATTCTACTTAGCACACCAGTATATTAACATTAAAATCAGAATATAATTCGTAAGAAAAATTTACGATAATTAAAACTATCAAACTGACAGTATGACGTAATTTAATTAATATTTTAAATATATTAATTTGGGAGAATACTTCAATGAATCATAAGGGTTATATTACAATATGACTAATTCGACAATTGTCAATATAAATAGGTACCTATAACTAACTAACTAGACTTGATGTAGCAATACTAGGTTCTAGTGACACAGCTGACTAAATATACCACAAGTTTATATACAGGGTGACTGGTGAATTACTATCGATATTTGAGGACGTGATATTTGACGATCATATATGACAAAATAAAAATTAATATAACATAAATATTAATAAACTTCTAAGTAAAGTTAACCAAAAGTTATGTAATTAATTACGCATCGTATGAACACCCTACAGATTAGGTATACACACACACACACACTCGCGCGAGCGGGGCGTGTTGTTGCATCAGCACGCCGCCGCACGCGTCCACACTTGGAACACTTGGAACGTGTACACACTTTATTTATTTATACGGAAATTTTGTCAAAAATTAAGTACCTATTTTTTTTACATAATTCGAATGAGAATCATGTACCGAGTATTCTCCTTAAATATTGATAGTAATTCACCAGTCACCCTGTATTATCGTAGCTAAATAAATATATTGAAAAAATATCCAATATACAGGGTGACTGGTGAATTACTATCAATATTTAAGGAGAATACTCGGTACATGATTCTCATTCGAATTATGTAAAAAAAATAGGCACTTAATTTTTGACCAAATTTCCGTATAAATAAATAAAGTGTTGACACGTTCCAAGTGTTCCGAGTGTGGACGCGTGCGGCGGCGTGCTGATACAACACCACGTCACGACACGCGTATGTGTGAGTGTCAGTGTATACCTAATCTGTAGGATGTTCACACGATGCGTAATTAATTACATAACTTTTGGTTAACTTTACTTAGAAGTTTATTAATATTTATGTTATATTAATTTTTATTTTGTCATATACGATCGTCAAATATCACGTCCTCAAATATTGATAGTAATTCACCAGTCACCCTGTATATTAAAAATAATATTAGATTTATTTTTCATCAAAATCTGTACAGATCTGAAAAATCTGTACAGATTTGAGTATAAAAATAAAAAGATCTTCTATATCTATCCTCATTATATCTCATTTTTATTTGTATTAAAAATTATGGACAAAAAAATATTAAGATTTTTAATTTAACATCATCTTTTTTTGAAGTCGGTAAATAAATCATAATCAATAAATCTAACAAGGACATAAGTACTTTAGAAAGCCCGTTGAAAACCAGTATGGGCAGACATTTTGCAATTTGAGTTGCGCGACTAAAATAAATTAAAAAATATATCTATGTAATTAATATTAGAATAATTTAGAAGATCAAATATTTTGTTTTGTATTTTCTTTATATGTATGTATTATATTTACAGTATATACTATATGTATGAGTAAGAATTAACTCATCATCATCAGCCTACAGTTGAGCAAAGGCATCTTCTCTTATGGAGAATCACGCTCGCTTAAGGCGGATAGGCGATTTGAAACACATAATTTGAATAAAGTCCAGGATTCCTCAAAATGTTTTCTTTTATCTGTCAGTGGTGTCTAAATACATAAGAAGTACATATGACTCAGAAAAATCATATTGGTACTTGCCAGGTTTCGAACCCGCGCCCTCGTCCATGAGAGGCGAGCCTTTAACCACTAAGCCACCACGAATTCCAGAACAAATTATTAACAATCATTTTATTGAAACTTTGTTCCATAGATCCAAAAAATACATTTTGTTCTGATAAACGGTCTAGATATAAATTGCTACGCAATTATTTTTATCATATACATATTGCAATAAAAATGACAATGTTCTTATAATCGTCTCGCCTTTCGTAATTCTTTGTCTCACGATTAAAATCTCACGGGGATTCGCAATGTTTGTTTTTACACAATATAACTGACATTTAAACTGTTTTTAAATAAAAAATCTCTAAAGATTTTTCAATACAAATATTTCAATTCAGTTGTTATTGTACAAATGTTGTTGAGCAATTTGTCTCTTTGACGAAATATCAGTTATAAAAGAAAGTAATATTACGTTAAAATATTGCATATTTAAAAAGCCCTGTACACCAAACTTAATATATCATGAATATGTAATTTGGATTTTAATTTTTATAGTATAAGGTTTAAATTCCTACGCTTTACTCTCGTCTCGGGAATTGCAATTGCAATTTAAGTGCATTGACTTACCCACTGACATAATTATCTGTCTCTCTCTCACAAGCGGAATAAGCATAAGACTTTCCCTTTCACTCGTTTCACAAGACTTTTCCTGCTGTAATGTTCTTTACTGTTCTTAAAAGCTTTGATTGGTGTTTGTAATTAAATAACAAAAATACACCCGAACACTTACATAGTTCCAAATTTAAATTATTTGCTACTATTTTATTTCTGGCCAGATTGAGTAATTTCTAGTTAATTATTTTAAGTGTAATCTATAAAACCTTATTCATACAATTAATATTAACACAATATAATAACATTCAAATATTTTATTTAATCTAGATCAACATTATTCCGCAATCCACGATCCGTTCACTTTCATTACAAACAATAAACAGATACTGGCCGGCAAAAGTGAAATGCCATTAAGAAATAAAAGAAAAAAAAAACAATCGTGGTACTATGAAGAACTCATTATTTAGAATTCACACATAAGATGCTTATTAAAATTTGAATTTGGAACGTTTCTTCCTCACCATAACGTCATTTAAATTTAAGTTCTAATTATAAGACATAAAGTACAAATTTCAATGACATACTGAAATAATAGGATCGTGTGAAAAAACATTGTTCTGTTCGGTCAGTTTGACGAGTGCTATTGTTACAATTCCGTTGGCAAAGATATAAAAATTAATTCTGTTTTGATATAATTATTAATTAACATTTCATTTTAATATTCTTAATACATTTTTTATGAAGCGGAAGCCGTAACTGTTTATTTATGTCAACGGAGCCGTCATTTTGTGTACAGTTATTTTTGCATGTGACATTGCATTTTGTTGAATCTTAGAACTTAGCTTTCTCCAAACGTCATTTTAACTGTTTAAGTTAGTTTAACGGTTGGTTATAGCATATTTTAACAGCAGGTTTGTCTTCGTTAAAAAATCTATGTATATAACTATCAATTTTAACATGTCTTTGTAATAAAGTACTCAATAATATTCACTTGCAAATACTTATATAATACCTAAGTTTTTGAACCCGGATACAATAATTTACGTAAATAATATACCCATAGTTTTTCCATTTAAGAACTTAACAAATCAAATTAACCTTTATAACACGGCATAATTATTCTAAAACTCTAAAAAGTATTAGAAAGCAGGTCTTTTCCCAGCTATGGGATACATTTAACGTTTAATTTGTTTTCAAGATGGCGTCGACCTCTTTGGATGTCGGCCGCCATTTGAATGCGTGAAGCGCACTCGGTTTCCGGAGAAATTGCACCGCGATTAGGAAGACATACAAACATATGCGACATGATTATATTATTAATAAATATTATATAGTATATATATATAACAAGTATAGTTATAATTGAAAAAGATGTGTTGAAATGAAACTTTATTTTTTCGGATATACTACGTGTGCTTTATTTTTGAATAAAACTACATACTATTTACAAAATATAATATTTTTTTACAAAAATAAAAAAAATCTATAAATGAAATTCTTTGATATTAAAATATTTCCTTAAGATTTAACACCGTTATAAAAATCGCAATTAAATAGTTACAATATTATTGTATTATATATTTTGTACTTATAATTAAATATATCTTAGTGATCTTGTTTCTTTTTACGGAATCAGCCAGTGGGTCAATACGAGCCTTGAATAAATGGATGTTTGACACAAATACTGTGAATCCGATTCAAACCATTTCCGAATGAAATGTCACATTAATATGCAAGTTATATACACCCGGCATAGAAAACTGGGACATTTTAATATTGACGATTTACGCATTGTTACTGCAACATGAATTGCATTCCTTGGGGTAATCCTTTTAGAATTTTGTCTTGAACGTTCTATATTTAAAATATATGATATGCATTCTAGAATTGAACAAATTGTTTTATTTTTCATGATAAAATAAAACAAAAATAAGAACATTAATTGAGACGAAGAGCGGAATAGTTTTTTCTTTCTAATAATAAATTCTATGAAGTATTATGTAGGCACATGTAACGCAAGCAATATAGACCACACTCGTGTTACAGAGTATTTCATTATAATTTCATAAGTAATCTCATACGACCTTGTTCGCACTTTCTAATACATCTGGGCTGTGACGAAATTTTATTCGAACGAGTGCATTTTTTTCATCTCGGGGTCATGTTAAGCCCCTGTAACTTTGTAATTATGACGTCATACATTCCTCCAAAGATTCACTCACCCGGATATGTTCATTCATTATTCTCGGCTTAAAGAAAGTCTATTTTACATACGTTTTTTTATTAATGGAATGCTGCTTAAAATGTCTCCACTGTAATACATCGACTTGTCTTCTTATACATAAAGTCGTCAAATGTCAATATTAATTTTAAACATACATATATATACATTACATTACTTACTACTTTACATATTCCTTTAAATATTCCTTTATTTCTTTCTTAATATTTTATTATTTATTTCAGAAATCAACGACAATGAATCGATAGACGTATCCAGAGTAAAGAGGGAAGGCGTTCCGGAGAACAGGGGTATGTTAGAAAACTATCTGCACTAATAAAATTGTAAAATATGCCTGCTATAATCGTTCTTATCTTATCTTATCTTTGTTTTACTTCTTTATATAATAATTAATCTTTTTTACTATTTATATCTAATAATTTGTAAATTATCAACGTCTGGAGATGATTATTCGTTATATTTACTTGCAAGTTTCAATTAACTCTAAAAATGAATAATCATCTTTAATAAAACTTTTATTGTACATTTTTTCTTTAACACCTGAAACTTTCCTCTGCTATAGTGTTTAACTTAGAATAAATATCTATCCGTATAGCGTTATTAATTGTATGTTTTTTCTTTCTCTTTCAAATCTAATCCCCGGTCCTGGTCAACTTGGAACTCAATGGACTTTGTATTATAACGCACCTCAATCCCACCTATGACTTGACACGACCAATAGACCTGACAGTGCTGCTTGTGAACGACCAAAAACGAAACGACTATAGCAAAAACGGTAGATACCACAGTGTGAAACCACTCATCGGCCTATTGACGTCCACCGCAAGGACTTTTATACAAGATGGGGTCACCACTGAGTACGCTACTCAGATTCTGGGCACGACTCTGGACAACGGGCGCATATATGCGCAACTACTTACTAAATCATCTCTAGTATTGTACAATAAACCATCGAATGATGATGATTCTGTTGTTGTTCAACCGACACGAGCGCATTCTGCATTCGATGGAGAGTGGAACGTCAAACAGGATTTGGGCATCATCGATCCTGACAAGTTCGTGTTAAAGAACACCGATTATTTAGCACCTAGTAGTAAAATGGAAATTGTATATGCTAGTAGGCCCGCTCAAGAAAACTTCAAATCTTGGAATCCACCAGTATCTTCTGATAGTCAAGTTGAAAATCAAATTTTCGATGAACCTACAGCACGTAAAGTACAATCCTATGATGGTGAACCAAAATTTGAAGTTTACAATTATCTTGACGGACCAACTATTGAAAATGATAAAAAACTTGAATATATGCCTGTAATTAATAATGTTAATAACCTTTACCGTCAGAGTAAAGCTTATGAACCAGTTACCGAACCATTTGTACCAGATACGAATAAACAGGAGGATAAGATAAGCGAGTCGAACATTGTTAAAGTTAAGCCTAGTTATGATCTGCCGACATTTACGATTAAAAACGAGTTTTCACCAATATTTTATTATATTGACAATGTTGAATCTCGACGTCAACCACAAGAATCCTTGCCCCAAACTAAACAACCTAAAAAATTGTTCGGTCAAAAAAGTGAATCGCGACCCAAAAAGACCTTTACTTACGCCGGTTTCGCTGATTTTACGACTGTTGTTGGCGATACGGTAATTATATTTACACCAAATACTGAAACAGTACAAACTCCTAGACCAGGCGAGGTTAATGTCTTTCCATCAGCCAAACCTGTTGATAAATTAGCCACTAAAATAACCTTTTTATCTGCCGATATTCCCCTTGCAACATCGACCTTTAAGCCTCATGAAGTTGATTCAATCACGAAAGTACCTTATTTCAGTAACGAAGAAAGCGTTACAGAAAAAGTTTCTTCAGCTGAGGAACAAAATTTAAAGAAAGCTATGTATGAAGTGGATGATAAAGTACCAGATACTGTAAGTGTTCAATACAATAATAATTTCGAATTAAATGTAGATGTTATACAACCATCAGAGCCTGGATATACCACGACAGAAAGTACAAGAGTCACAGAAGACTTAGAGATTAAACAGGTTGACGATATGAACTTTAAAGCTACTGATCCTTTGACATTCTTGAGTCCAACAAATACTATAGTCGAAGAGCCTAAAGAAACAATGGTCACAGAGGAAAAATTAAGTGAAATATTAGCAAACTCTGAGGAGGAATCTGAAAATACTGCTGCTGAAGTAACTGAAAAACCTGAAGAAGAAGAGGAAGAAGATGATGATACTCAAGAGACAGAACCAGACATTTTAACAACAACTGAAAGTGGTCATAGTGATGAGTCTTATGAAATAGAAACCACAACAGAAAATAAATATGACAAACATGAAGAAGTCTACTGTAGTGATGGCCTTGAAACTCAATCTACTATGACAACCGCATATAAAACTTTGACATATTTAACAACTTATTTTATTCCATTAGAAAGTACAGATACAACAACCTCTATAAAGTCTGACGTTGTTGTTGAGAGTGACGTTGGTTATATTACTAATTATATATGTAAAACCAATTTAAACATTGAGCCTACGTCTGTGATGACTTCTGAGCTGGATAATACACAAATCACCAATATTGAATCACCGCAAGTGGTTGCTGACGATGAAATTAATATTTCCCCCAATAAAGATATGGATACTCAAACTGAACGTACATCAGAAACAATACCCAATGATGATACAGAGGTACCAACTGTTTCCCAAGATGATGAAAAGCCTTCTGTTGAAAATAATAAAGAAACAACACCCCATGAAAATGTACAACAAGAAGAAACTTCACAAACAACAACAACCGAACGTGTTTCTACAAGTCAAAGCCATATTGAAGTTTCCGTTAGTACGGAGAGCACTCCAACAGAAAGCCAAAATTCTGACGAAGATGATATAAGAGATTCTGTTAACGAAATTGATCTTATATATAAAACACTGTACACAACCTACACTTACTTTACCACCTTTTTTGGAGACCAGACATCAAGTGTTGCTAGTCACAAATCAGTTATTACAAATATCATCACTTCAACCATCGATCTATCTAAACTTGATCCTTCGTTGCTGGGAGCTTTTGATGATAGTGAAATATCACCGACAAATGTTGAAGTTGGGAAACCTACAGAAGCATTGGCTATAAATAGTATTATTGACCTCGTGAAAAATAAAGATGTAATTGAATCTGTTGAAAGTGAAAAATCATATAGTTCTCAAACGCCTACACCAAACTTAGATGAAAGTTTAATGTCTAGCATCAAACCAGATTCTGTCAAAACTTATTTCACAACATACACATTCTTTACAACCATATATGTGGGTTCTGACGCAAATATTTGTAGCCGTAATGAAGTTCATACGAATTACGTTGGTCCTGACGAGTTAATACCTACAAAAACAAATTCACTATTACCAGAAAATACGAGAGCACAGTTTGATTTTAGAAATTGTAAACAAGTTAAAGGAATGACTCCACAGAGTGTAGACGATAATTCATCGGTAGAAACAAGTATTACAAGTGACAATGACCAACAAGATAAAGAAAATGCACAACAACCCTCTCCAATAGAAGTAGATATGTTGTTTAGCGTTGAATCAAATCCTTTAGTTTCAGAAAATGCCTATGTCACTGACGTTAAATCGTCGTCTTCCAAAGGAGAAACTAAATATTTAGATAACAATAATGTACTTGACGATCAGATAAGTTCTGAGAGTAATATTGACGAAATTATACCTTCCCCTACACTATTGCTACAAACTAGTTATACAACATTCACATATTTTACTACTATGTACATTGGAACAGATTCTAGTAAAATAAAAAGTCGTCTAGAAACTATAACAAATGTTGTAACAGAAACAATTACACCTAAAACAGAACCCGAAGAAGAGAATAATTTACCAATAACATATTACACTACTTTTACATACTGGACAACTTTATATAAAGACAAATCAACAACGATAACGAGCCGGGAAGAAATTGTCTCCAACGTTGTTACTCCATCAGCTCAGTCGATAGCAACAGTAAGTCCTATTGACACAACGCCAATTGATATAGTAAGTGTATTACCACCAAACATTGAACCAGATACGAAGCCGTCATTACAAGAGGACGTTTCAGGAAATGATGATGGTAAAACTACAGTCTTTACAACATATACGTATTTCACAACATTTTATGCAGGTAACACTTCACAGATAAGAAGCAGTCTAGAAACAGTAACAAACATTGTGGACAATACCCAGTTAGTAGAAGATAATCAACTGGGCCGAAAAGTACCCAATGGAGCCGTAGATAAAAATCTGATCAAAGACGTTAGTGAAAAACCATATACACCGACAAAAGTTAAGGAAGAAATTCAAGCAACTAAAGTACCGGATATTTCACTTGTATCATCTACAACATTACAAGGGACGTATATTGACAACTTGTTTGCAGAAGTGAAACCGGTAGAAACTAACACTGAAAAGAAGATTTTGTTTTCGCAAGTTGCGGTAATTTCTGGTGATTCTACAATTATCACAAGTGATAATAAAACTTTAGACGAAGAGACTACTACGACGCAAAGTACAACGTCTACCACAACCACTGAAAAATCAATAATTAGTCCAACGCCTGAAGTAATTGAAAGTTCTGTTGCTGAACCCGAAGTGACAACAGAATCAATATCCGAGAACGAAGAACAAGAAGAAGAAAACCCTAGTGTTAAAAAGAAAGGTCGCCTTACTTTCACAACTAAAAAGCCATCATTTACTCCCGTCATAATACCATTTGCTTCAAGAAATCGCCCTACTTTCAGTCCAAAACGTTTACAACCAAACAGTGCTACAACAATTACTCGTGCTGACTTTACACCAACTATAACAGCCACACCAACTTTAAAATCTGTGCGGCCTTCGGGTAGTTTTGCCGGTAACCGAAAACAACCGAATATATCCGGTTCATCTAGTGCAGGAAAAAGATTTTCTGGACGCAGTAGCGCTTCTATATATTTGTCTGCTAATGCTTCTCCATCTCGAGCTGGTGGATTTCAGCGAGGCAGTATAACGCCTTCTTCAAGAAGAACTGGTTTTCGGTCTAGTTCATCTAGAGGTGGGAGCATAAGTTTTGCTAGTAGATCTGCTATTCCACGAATTCGACCTACTGCCTCGTCACGGCTGAGAGGTAGTAGGCAATCTGCATCAATACAATATCCACAAATAGACCAAAATGAATCAGAAACATTTGCGACTCAGCAAGAAGAGAGTGTAACTGAATCTTTGGATGAAGCTACTGAATTTCCGGCTAGACTCACAACAAATAATCCTCTTTTGAAATTCAGAAGACCCCCAATCGTTCGACAACCTGGCACAGCAATAGCGCCAAGAACAACTACTCCATCTTCTAGACGTGCTATTACTACTCGAGGAAGAACTACTACAACACGAAGAACAACGACGCGATCAACAACGAATCCCCTGCTTTCTCTACGTAGACAGCGGCCTAATGGTCTTTTCCCGCGAAGAAACTTGTTTAGACAACCGGAACCAGAACCAGAGGAAGAGATAGAAGAAAATGAACAAAAAGTAGAGGATGATGAAGAATTATTAGATGAAGAGGAGTTTGAAGAAGATAATGATTATGACGCCTCTAATAGAAAGGAACAACAAGTAGCTTCACCTTTCCCCGTGTCCCCTCGCAGAAATATTGTTCAAATCAGGCCGTTTGCTTTTAAACGTAGAGTTAAACGTCAAGTTGATTATGGTAACAGAAAGTATTCTAACTTCAGAAGACCTGGAACTAAATCCGTAAGCACTAGACGCCCAGAACCAGAACCAGAAACGGAACCACCCGCGCCTTCCGTTCAGAAACAAAAATCGGGACGTTATAATTCACGTTTATCTGGTAACACTAAAACTACTACAGCTGCTTCAGCAAAGCATTCCTCAAGACAACCATTTATAATAAGAGGGGAAAGTAGATCTACTACAACAAATTCTCCGGCTTATAGAAGGGGCAAAACCAGAACTTCGGGAAGGACGACTACATTATCATCCAGAATTAAATCACCCAGACCCTCTGGCAAATCTACTCAGTCTTCAAGATCAAGTTCCTCCCGTGCAAGTACTGGAAGATCCAGATCACGGACAACAACAAGCAAAGCTTCAAGCAGACAAAGAAATTCTTTCGAAAATTTAAGTGGTGAAAGACGTAATAAATATGATAACATATTGAACGACGGCAAAATTACGATAACACATCAAATACCTTTTGAAGTTACCATACCTGTTGTCAACGGAAAGATCACGGAGTACAAAAACGTTTTGTCAGCCAAACCTAGCATTGAGACGCTTTTGCTCAATCAAGTTTCAACTTCTATTGGTCCCATAGGTAATCACCAATTGGTGCTCGCAATGGAATCAACAGAAATAGCTGATAACGGTGCTACTAAAATAACGAAGTTTATTTTACACGAAACACCTACAAGTACTATCATTTTTACACCAACAACTATCAGGGGGCGTAAGACTTCTTACTCTCATTTAGTACCTAGCACAGTTTATAATGTAGAACCTGTAGTACAAACAATAGCGCCAGAAATTAATGCTAACGTACCTTTAGCAAACTTGCTGCTGTCTCAATTGTTGCTAGGCAATCAACAGCCTGCGATCAATCCTCTTCTGGCGCTCCAAGGACAAGGATTGTTGCCACAGCAACCAATAGTACAAACACCTGTAACCGAGTACAAAACTAGAAGTACAACATATGTAACAACAGTAACAGATAATAGAGAAACAGTGTTATCTATAACTTTCAGAGGTGTACCAGTATTGACAACAATAAATAATCCAACAACAGATATAATTACTGCCACAGAATTTATTACTGATACTGTAGTTACTACACCAACAGTCTTAGCTCCACCACCCCAGTATAATTCTTTACTTCTTCCTTTGCTTCTTCAACAACAACAACAGCAACAAGCCCTCTCATTACAAACGGCAAATCCATTACTTGGGTTAGCACAACCCGACTTATTGCAAAATAATTTATTGTCCAATGGCAATTTAAATAGTGACATTTACAGCAACAGTCCCAAACCTAATATATTGCCAGATTTCAATAGTAATGAAGATTTTTCTGAAGATATACAGAATAGTGGCGAGGAAAGAGAAATAGATGAATATGTACCTCCACCAACATCTCCTCCACCGCAGAGAAAGAGAAGTAAACCACGCTCACCAAAACCAAAACCAGTAGCTCCTCCAAAACAAACGAGTGTAGTCACTTTATACGTATCTGGCAGACACCCTGGTGAATTCAGTACTGTATTATCAACTGTAGTTACAGACGAAACACAAACAGTAAGAAAACGCGAAGCTATATACTATGATGATGTTAAAATTCTACCATCATTACTACCAACGATTGATCAACTTGTAGGTTCACAAGACGATAATTTATTAGAGAACTCAATTATGGCTGATAAAAACCTTTCTGATCCCCAATCTCATTCCCAATCACAAACAGCAACGCAAAGCTTAGAGAGCATAATAGGAAAAATAAATAATCATGTTAACGCATCGCCAACTTACGTCGTAAAATTAGATGTACCGTCCACAATTAGAGACATAAAACATAGGTCATTGGATGAAATATCGTGAAAACCGAAGTTTTGGTTAGGTGTGTAAAGTATGATTTAGTAATTTATTTACTTTGTATCATAGTAAGCTAGCTATGAATAGTGCCTTATAGTTTTAAAATTTAGTGTTAAGATACAAATACTCTTCTGTACTTGATATTGTAGATAGACATATAGCTATAATGTTTTTATACTTTTTTAAGGTCACCAAATATATTCTGATGTGTTACCATTTGGAGTTGTATTGCGTCTAAGCACATATTTTTAGGTAACAAATATTTAATCATTGCCTAAGAATAACTCATCAAAATTTAGATTGTATTCTCTATTTGCTTTCTTCTGTAAATTGCAAATTACGACTTAAAATGTTAAAGTAATAAAATGTAATATATAAATAATAGTTTTATTTTTACCAAGCACGATATACCATAAAAATAAAGTCTTATAGTTTTATCTACTCTCAATATGTTCCATTACATAAACATTTTAAAGACTAAATTAAGAGTTATAAATGTTGACATTTGACTGAATTAATGCTTTGAATGACTTGGAGACTTTGAAAAGATCTTTATGACTGGACCTGTGACTATCCTGATCTACAGTCCTTGAAGATCCAAGATCCAGTGGATGGATCTATTCCACATTCCACAACCGCCTCTGAAGGTGAGTTTAAGTTACCTGTTGTAGTAACATAGCAGCAATTGAATGTTCAATGTATGTAGATCTTAGTTTCCTATCTTATTTCTATCTTATATGAAATGTAAATATTTATTCTTGAACATTGAAATTGCTGAGTAGATGTAGAAAGTAGTTTGTTTAATTTGAAACTATAGGTGTTGGTTTTTTTGGGTTTTATTAGAGAATTTATAAGTAGTTAGATCATTTTAAAAAAAAATTGTTAGTTAATATTCTTGAAGAAAAAAATAATAATTTCACCACAGTCGTACAAATGATCTATCTCTTATTGCCAAAATTATTAATTAAGATACATTACAGACTAACAAACATTTGTATTATATAAAATTTTGACCCTAATTTGTTAATAATGACCTTATGCAAGATGTAATTAAAATTATATAAGACGTTCTCAGTACTTACCCAGTTATAGCCACTCTAATTACCACACACCACTTTATGTGATCTTTTGCACCATCATTTCATCCTACCATTTAATTAATGCAAAGTTTGTGATATAATTACTACACTTACGGTAAGTAAACATTATACGGCCACATAATTGATTCAGAGAAATTAAATATATTATTTCATGTTGCAGCTTTTAATACAAATGCTATAGTCTATGACAATTCGCCATGGAGACCAGGGAGAGATGTGGAACCGGAAAGAGGAGAAGATGAAAGGAAACTTAAAAATCTAGCAACCAGAATTATGTCTAATGGAGTAGAAGTTTTGGTAAAGGACAGAAGTGCTGAGGAAAAACAGGAGCAGGTAATTTTATTAAGCTGTAAAAATAATTGATGAAATTTATGATATCATAAATATATATGTACTTTTTTTATTAATCTGTTCATTATATAAAGTATATAAATTTCAAGGTCACTAAAAATAATAAGTTTTATTTAAGTATACTTATGTTGATATAGCAATAGAATTGCAATTTTTGAACCATATATAATACAGGTTAATAATAATTTGCAAATGTTTTCTGTAATAAATATATTTTTCCTCAGAGAAAATTAAAATTTATGCATTTACCTACATCGAAAACAACGACTCAAGTGAGTACTGCACCTCCGAAAAAGTCGTTGCTATCATCAGCCGTCGCTACTTTTGTAAATCGACAGCAAATGAGCGCTTTTTTTCCATTGCATCAGCTTATGCAGCATAATTACATAATAAAGACTTGTATGACTACGTATACATATCTAACAACTGTAGTTCACAATAAAAGAAGCGCAGTTTCAACGTTTGAAACAATTGTATCGGTGGTCACAACTGAATCTCTCACGAATCTTTACGCTACCGATGTTTTAGCAGACTTAAAACCAACAAAAGTAAGATTTCTGGTACCCAAAGTGATGGCATATTATTTCCTGATTTTCCAGATCGGTTTTTGCCTGATTCCTACGGTTTATTAAGGTTAATAATAGAAAACTGCATACCCCACTGTCGTATCTGTCTAATACAAATTCGCTTAATAGATTCCCATTAAACGTGTTATTTTTTAACATTGTACCTTCTAATAAGGCTGGGAGTTTGAAACATTGTATGCATCAAATAATTCAAGTTTTTTATATTTTTTTTATTTCTGATTTCAGACCAGATACTCGGACGTGAAAACTATACAACCCTCAGCAGTCAGCAACAGTTTTGTAAATAGTAATCCTAAAATTGATAAGAGGATTGACGATGATCATAATCACTTTGATCTAATTGAGCCGTCAGAGATGAGTCATACTTCATGCTCAACATCTTGTACGTGCAGTCATATACAAACAGAAAGTTTAAAAACCAAATATACAAATGTTAAATCGCAATTAGGTCAAGCAATGGATAAAAATTCAATGAAGAGCACGAAATATAGCGGAACGAAAATTGACGTACAACCTACACATTCATCTTTCGATCATACAAAGTATCATCCTTACGAATATGAAACCAGTTCCCACGGCCCACCTACTGACAAAGTTGTAGAAAAATACACACAAGTTACTGATTACTCCGATGAAAACGATAGTAATTCATTAGACATGAGTGATTTGCTTACAAATGAACAAGCTCCAGAACCACCGAAAACTAAAAGTACAACATTAAAACCACCAGAAAAAAACAAACCTGATAAGCCTCAGAAAGTTAATAAAAATAAGCTTGTTGTAGCTGAACTAATAAAATTGGGTTCACTGGGAATAAAAGGTTTATCACAATTAGCACCAGTTATAGAAAAAATGACCGGTGGATTCATGAGACGGCAGGAAACAAATAAGACGACTTCTACCACAACTACAGTGAAACCGATAAACAAAGTAGTAGGTTATAGTGCTAATAAGAGAGTGGATAACGAGATAGAATCTAAACATAATAATTTTCCAATATACATTCCAGTTGATGAAATGGAAATGGCGGAATCACAGATCGGTTATACTAATGTTACATTGCAACAAAATATTGCATGGGCTGCAGACCATAAGAATTCTAAACTAAATCTTATGAAATCTAAAATAGTGCATGAGAGCCCTTTAGTTAATGGAGGTATACCTATAAGTCCGGGGGAAATAATTACCACCAACTCTGATGTAATTGTGGGAAAGCCTGCAGTTGGAGGTCCATTATCTTTAGTAGGCACTGGAATGAAGGTACAAAATCATGCACAGGCTCCAGACAATGCCGTTGCACACAGTGACATGTATAGCATTAAAGAGAAACCTCTTAATGATCATCCTATGGTCGGTACTAAAATCGACGATTCCTATGATTTAAGGCCACCAGAGTTACCCAAGCCTAATACAATGGTAAATAAAAATACAATAAGACCACACGGAGCCCACTTCACTCCACCTAATATTCATATTCCTTTAAGGAACTCAGGAAATCTATACAAATCTAGCGAACATAGTGGTCCAATAAGTTACAGTAAGGATAAATCACCTAATTTAGTTTATCATGGACGTCCATCTATTGTAGATTATAGACCATCTTTCACTAATACGATGAAAAAACCTTCTGAAAATAAATCAACAAATAAAGAAAACAACGAACAAGAAATACCTGATAATAATCCTAGCTCCTCAGAAATCGTTAGTACTCATATAATGACGGATGGACAAGGCGCAGATTTCGACATTATAGGTACAATGAATAAACCTTTATTAGTCGATATACAGCCTTCAAAAGTTGCTAATGTACTGATACCTCATGGCAGTTCAACCGCATTGGTATTCGCGGGATCTGCAGAGCCTCATAAAACTGGTGATTATGTTGATGATCCCTTACCATATCCAGAACCTGGGTATTTTGGAAGTTTTAGCATAGACGCACCTCATATGACAAATGTACATAATGTTGTTATAAACAAAAACCAATTTGTGTTGAAACCTAATGGACCTGCAACAGATAGGTATACAAACGACGGTAATTCTAATTATAAAATTGGCAAGACTAATGCCGATCAAAAATTCAACTGGATTGATACAAAACGCCCTAAGGACCTAACACAAAGTAGTCCCCCCCCAAAGAGCAATCAAGTAAATAATGTAAAATTTGGACCACAACTAACAATATACAATCCTGAAACATACAATGGCAATTATGATAAAGTTAATCAAGTGAAAAATAATCCAAAGGAAGGCAATGACGTCATTGATAAGGAATATGAAAATTATCTCGCTGTACCGCCTCCCCCACCTAAGAGACATTTTAATCATGACAATCGTTACGATAGTAATAAACCTTTTCTTCAACGACCAAATACTCTTCACTCAAAACCAATTCAAGATCTTAATTCTTATGTTAATATTCAACACCCAATAACGAATCAACTTCCTCCAAAAATAACTTCAGAGATTTATTTTGCATCACAATTGCCCAGCAGTCAACCTACTCCCACTTACAATCTTAAAATACCATATTCCAGCAACAATCCTTCAACAGTGCCTAAGAATAATAATTCTCCCAAACAGGGAGCTCCAACTTATTCCAAGAATCCACACACACTTACTTCTTCTAGTTTTCCTAATAGAACTTTCAGTAGCAGTAATAAAGAAAATACGTATACTATAACCCTCAATACAGCTACCAATGTTGCAAGCAAGCCAGGACATGTATTGGGTTCAAGTATCACAGTACCCATTACAACTACTTCTGATAATGGTCAAATAAATGCAAATATTCCTATCGGTACCAATTTTGCTATAAGAGTAGAAGATGACAGAGATAAATATGAGAGTGTAGCTCTTCATGGCAAGATACATCCATCACTTTTAGCTGAAGACAAAAATTATGGACCTAGTGGAAACAATAACAGATTTAAAGTTAATTATTCAATACCTGGACCCAATGTGACTCAAATAGTAGGACAAAAATACAACAATGATGATAACAAAGTTACGAAAAAGGAGCATGAAAATAAAAATGTTGCTCATTTCACTTCACCCGTAATAAATAGTCACGCCAATTTTCCAATGACAAACGAAGATGCAAATTCAAATGTTCAACGAAAGCAAATTATAAATAAAGCGGAAAAATCCCAGCCTAATGTTCACGAAGGATTGTCAAACCTAGTACCAAACCTTTCAACTAATTCTCATGGTTGGTATTCAAGTGTTTTTAATGATGATAATGTAAAAGATATAAAAATTGAAACAAGTACAAGGAAAGTTATTCCTTTAAGTTATGATGTAAATAGTGACGATACACCATATTTCGGCGAAAAAATTGCGACGGTTGGAAAACCTCCCTCAGAATACTGGGAGAATAAACAAACAAGCAATAATTTTATAGTGGGAAAGCCTTTTTCAAAACCAAAAGTAGATAACAACTCAAAAAATGTTCAACCAAGCATAAAACCGAATTTAATACCTGCAATATATGGGGTTACGCAAACAATATACGATATACCAATAAGAGATGATAAAACTGTATCTTCAATAACACAAACTTCCACATCTGCTAAACCCTTTAAACAAATATATGAAACAGCAGATGAAATATATGATGGTGAAGAAGAAATTAATTTCAATAGTGACATTGATGGTGAGGTTAGTTCGGAATCCATGAAAATTCCGATAATCAGTACACCAAAGGAAAGGGTGAACGTGACCTATGATTCAACTAACTTTGCAGACACTTTATCAATATCTCAAAATAATGGCAGTTATTTTGTTAATTTCAATCCTGGAACGCAGACTGAAAAACCGTTCAGCGGTCTCAATAAGACCTCTTTTCATTCGAATAATATTAATCCAATATATAATACAAATTACTATTCACAACCAAAACCATTTGGAATGAACACTATGCCTTTAGACCACCAATTGCAACAACCGCATTGGCAAATTAATCAGTTAATGGAAAATGCAACTAACGTTTCATATGAAGATGCAGAAGAAGACATACATCCACCATTCTCTGGTAACTTAAATTCCACAAAACAATCGTTGCATTCTAAAGAGTCGGGTTCTAAATATGGAACAATCAGAAATTCGACAGTTATTTTAAATAACAGTGGAAATAATAATAAATCAAATATAATCACATCTGTTGTTCATATTCACGATCAGAAACCATTAGTGGTGCAGAAAACAACATCTCCACAACCACATCTCCAAAAGGAAGTTTACAATAAATCTATTGAAGTAATTGATTTGTCACCGCCACCACTAATAAGCTCCACCGATTATAAATTGAAACCAACAATGAATAATGATGAGATAATGGGCATGAGTCCTCCTACTCCACCAGCAAGATACCCAACAAGAGTTCCCCAAACATCAAGGCCTGTAATTCCTATTAGAACACCACCCCCTTACAAAAATGTACCTCAACGAACCTTACCACCCAGACCAACAACATCTAGACCATTAAGAAAGCCTACTAATAGAGATGAAGTATCGACGTATCGCCCGGCATTCGATATCAATAAAGGGGCACGACCTATGTTCAATTATGATCAACCTTCGTCTCCATTACGACCACCTCCAAGAGAATCTCCATCGAAAGTAGTTACTAGAGAAAACATTCCAAAATTAACATCTACACTTCCTTCTGTAAGACCTGTTGTTTTCCCAACGCCTGTGTCATCAGGTTGGTTAACTTCATCGAATATTGGATTTTCATCGAGCTTTAATTTTGCGCCAACATCGGTTTACTTCCCCAGTAGTATTTCACAGTCGGGTGTAGTTAATAGCCCTGATACATTATCAACAGAAACTCAATCAGAAGAAACATATGATTCCAGTGAATATGAATCATCTGTAGAGCCTGTTAATATTAGTTATGAAAACAGTTATGAAACTAAAAATAATCATACACATAATTTGAATACGACAAGTATAACTCAAAGTACTACAGAAAATAATAAATCTCTGACATCCAGTAATAAGCTGAATCTTCAGACTACAAATATTGTTAAGTTGGAATCAAGTGAACAAAGTCCTAGCACAGAAAAAAGCAAAATTGTTTCTTCGGGAATTACAAATAGAACTCGAAAACCTTACCCATTCAATAGTGATAACAAGAAACTAAATACTAACAAGTTCAAACATCCATCTAAAACTAGTGTTACAATCAGGCCAACCAAAACTTTATATCGTCCAGAGCTAGCACCAACAAGACAAACATCCATCCGAAAGATTGTACGACCTTTGCCTTCTAAAAATATAGTACCAACTAATATTATAGAGAGTTCTGAATCCATACTTGAAGATGATTTTATATTTGGTCCAACTCAAGTACTCCAAGAAACTAACGTTCGAACTAAAGTGCCAGAAATAGTTTCTTTAATCGAAAAAACCGTGACATCTACTCTAACTCTAAGGGAAGAACCGTCGAATACTCATATACATTCAGTTCATCACTCCGGTAACGAAATAAAAATATCAGATGAAGTTATACCAACTAAAACAGAATTTAAGACAACGATTATCACTTTAACAAAGACACTATCGGAACCACCTCAGACTATTTCCAGCTTTGGTTACTTAAACTTAACGCATACTTTAACTGTAACACATACTAAGACCAGTTTAGTTAGTCAGTCTGAAGGAGCTGTTACTGAAACACTGGTTCTTACGAATACACATACTTCTACTGTGGTAGATGTTGTGACAGAAATATTCACTCAAGTTCAGCCTACCACTATAGTTGAAACAGTAACCAAACACATTCCAGTTCAAGTTAAAGTTGAACCGACTTCCGT
Organism: Danaus chrysippus; assembly: GCA_916720795.1. Taxonomy (NCBI): domain Eukaryota; kingdom Metazoa; phylum Arthropoda; class Insecta; order Lepidoptera; family Nymphalidae; genus Danaus; species Danaus chrysippus. The sequence goes on along the minus strand of CAKASE010000064.1, from coordinate 3,341,931 downwards.
AATAAACTCAATTCCAAACACCAAGATTGTGGCTCTAGATGATATATCTATGTCTTCAGAAGAAAGAGACAACTTTATAATCAGAGACGATGATGTAACTGAAAATATTCAAAAAATAGAAACTGACGAAGAGAAAGACAATGACACATTCTTTGTAGTGATGAATAAATCACAAAATGGTGGTAAGTCACCCCCTATTAACACTGATATAGAGGCTGGTGATTATGACGGGGTCACGAGGAACGAACAAGTGACTAATAATGGAGTATCACAGGTTTTGTTCGGTGAAATATTGCTCGCGGGAACGCCATACCTAGAAACGACTAATGTTGTTCATCCAACAGGCAAGTATTAACTGATTAAATATAAATTGCTTTAGAACTAATCTATAGTTGTCGCTTTAATTTTATGTTGTATTAATTTATTTTAATGAAAACATTTTCAATCGTATAGGATATGGTAAAGAATGTCAACCAGATTGTAAAGCTTCGAGAAATGAAAGATGCCAAAGGATCGATAGTGTTATGAAGTGCGTGTGTAGACCAGGTTTCGCTAGAATGTTCCCAGATCGACCGTGTAAACGTAAGATATTACTATTTTCTATTATACTAAAAATACAAAAACACTCAGTATTTTAACTACTTCAACATAATATTTTAAATGTTTTCAATTTTAGCAACATACACGTACTCCGTAAGATTAGGACTAGGATCTAGAGACAACAAGGTGCTCAAATTCCATAAGAATTTATCGGACAATTCTACTAAAGAGTATGAGAGTTTGTCATTGGCTACTCATGAAGGAATAAATAGAATGATAATGCAATCAGACTTACGGGATGTTTATCACGGAGTCCACATAACAGGATTCCATCCTATTGAGATGAGAACAAAAGACGGTGCATATGAGGGAGTGATCAATGATTTCTACGTTCAGGTAACCATTCAGTAAAGATTAGAAATATGTTGTTTGCAGCTTATTTTGAATGATTTTTTCTTTAGCTTTCCGATAACGCTCATGAAAGCAGACTGAAGGAAGTTATAGAGAAATATTTACGGAATAATAATTATAGTCTTGGTGGAACAGAAATTTATGCATCTGAAGAATTTATTGAGAGCCTTAATGTCAGTGGTAAGTGAACACTCTCAAGTAAGTTAATTATACCTAAATACAGAAAATTTACAACAAACACTACTTTGGCTATCTTATTACTCAGTGGCGTGCATACCATAGATGCAAATAATCACTGCATATCCTACCTATATAACAACTAAACCTATATTGTTTAATTCTTACTTACATATTTTTAATCATACATTACGAATTACAAATGTTAACAGATATGTAAAACGATATTTTAATTATGATTTGTTAATAAGTGCCATCTATCAATGTAAAAACGAAACATTTTCGATCGGCCGCTGCCAACTTCGTTCGTTCGTTAATTGTCAAATGAAACGGGACGCTCTGATTGGTCGGTAAACTGTTCATATGTTTGTCGCCATTTTATTATTTTTGAAAATTGTTATTTGTCTTTCTAAGCGCAAGTGAATAAGTTTTAATAAGTAAACAGTGGATTAATTTATTAACGGATTGTCTATAATTATAGCTGTGAGTTCTGTGCTTGTGATGTGTTTATTGAAATTAGTTACGAATAGATTTTCAATATTGTCATTTGGTAATAAAATTATTAAAATAAGTGTAAAGTCAAGGTGTGTGACCAGTTGAGATTGAACTAAAAGAAAGGTTATTCTTTTAAAAAAAAAGTATTATGATAGTTTTAATTAGTTATTCGGCTGTGTACACACAAATAAGTTATTATCAATGTTTAAATGAAATTAATATTTTCTGATTACTTCTCGTATTTTATTATGTTTAAAAACTACATACATACTTCAGACGTTTCAATTACTTTGCAGCAACGGTGATCACGAGGGACATCTCATCTGCCTGTTAAAAAAAATAAACATATTAGTTTCATTTAAAATTTAAATCAATACCTGCGAAAGATAACGTTATTATCAATATTTTAGAGGAGGAAATGATGAAAATTGGTATTTTATTTTTTAAACATATGTATTCTGCTTACCCTACCCCAAATCTCTGTGCACGCCACTGTTATTACTAATATACTATAGAAATCTAAGAAGTATTTAATTTTTTTCAGATTTCGACGAATGCACAAGTAGTCAGTTCAATGACTGTTCCGAACACTCACGCTGTTTCAACCTTCGTGGAACTTACACTTGTAGTTGTTTAGAAGGTTTTGCAGACCTCAGCGTCAACACTCTATACCCTGGAAGAATATGTTCTTGTAAGTCGATTTCATTTGCTACTCTGTTGCACGAAATATATGGGGTATTTTAGACATCAAAACATAACCCTTATATATAATTGAAAAGCGTTGTAAGATTTCCAATGACAATAAAACTTGTACAAATAATGACACGATTATGTTTTAAATTGTAATTTTCAATAAAAACTTTCAGCTGACGCAATAGGCTGTGCGGGCTGCAACTATCATGGTACCTGCTTCGATCGTGAGAACGCTATGATATGTGAATGTTTCAAATGGTACGCGGGCCGAACTTGTCAAGTCAATCTAAAAGGTAAATAGAGACATATGAGACTTGAGTAATCTGGAGCGACCAAACTATAAATTGTACTACAGGCTTCCATATCAGAACTACTACTATTCACTATCTCTAAAAAATGTTGGTAATTTAAAGAAAAAAAATATGACGAGATTAACATAAATTGTTCTTATTTTGAATTTAATATTACCTATCCATAAAGGAATAATTTCAACACGTAGCATTTATCTCTGAATGGTTTTTTATGTCAAATGTTATGTAACTTAACATAAAACTTATACCGAATGTGTTTCATTTTCAGCTGTATTGATAACAGTCACTGTAGTAGGAGCGTTGATTATCATAGTGGTGACCATCTGGGCCTCGAAAAGATGCTGCAGTCAGAAGAATCCTACAAATCAAACATTTGTTATTGGTTGCATGCAGGGAATGCCAACTTTACATCAGGTAATATATATGTATATAAAATTTCATACAAAACATTATGCAAAAATTATAGTAGCTATACATATTAAATTTGTAAACAATATCATTAGTTAAAGTCAGTGGTGGCCTAGTGGTTGAAAGGCCCGCCTCTCATGCAAGAGGGCGTGGTTTCGATCCTGGCTCTGGGAAGTAGCAATGTGATTTTTCCGAGTCATCTGTACTTTCTAAGAGTATTTAGATATCACTGATTAATGCATTCCCAAAGAGGGTTGATGTCAGGCAGGCAGCCATTCGTAAGAACAATTAGCCAAAACTATTCACAACACGTAAGGCAGACCCTGGCTAAAGCTGAGAAAGTTTCCAGGTAGAAGATCGTCAGTTATAGTATAAATTCAATATAAGTTTCTTTTACAGGGCAACATACCATCAAAGCAAAGAGCTGATAGACGAGCATTGATTGTTGAAAGAAATGAAGCAGAGACTTGTAGCGTACAGAATGCTTCACTGCCTTATGTACCATCAAAAGTAAGAAAAATATGATGAATTAAATATTCAATAGTCACCACAAGAATTCTTACACATTATTTCTTAACTCCCAGTTGCTTTTCATAACACTCATGATTTATAACCTCACTTGATTAGACAAAATTTCCATCTTCCATATCTTAGGCAGAGAGACTATTTTATATTTACTACAAATACAATTTAAACTAATTACTATTACATGTGAAGCTTCTTGCGTAACTTCTATATTGAATCATCCTCGTTGTTCATGAAGTGTGTATTCTATATGTATGTATATTTTACTTGTATTCTATTCTATTGTAGTCCCGGTGTACATCACACAGTAAGCAGGCCCCGGAGCCTCCCGGACACTCCCCTCCCCCGCCGCCAGCCCTCATGATACCTCGAGCGAGATTACATGCACTACATGACAGGTACCATGAACAACATGCTACATGTATAAGGAACACATAACACTTGGTAGGGATAAGAACAAACGTTATATAAGGAAATATACAAGTAATGAATCGAAGATATATGTGATATCGAAGATGTATGTTTAAAAAATTATATAAATTATTTATATTAATATATAGGAACTTAAAATACTTATGAGATATAACATAAAATATGTATATACGAGTATAGGATTGTTTAATATTCTTGTAATTGTATTTGTAATATCGATTAATATGACAAATAATGATGATTATTATTATATATTTTATAATGTTTAATTTAAAGTACACTTTTTCATAATAGATCTAATATTATTCCACAGTCGTGATAATTTGTCACGTAGGAAGAGCAGCGAAGTATGTAATGAAGCTAAGCTTATCAGTTACTTGGAGTCGGGAACAACGAACACGCAAGAGGTGAGTACAGATAAATATATACTGAAATATATATAAAAAGGCTTAAATAAAATTAATAAGACCAAGGACCTAGTTCCTTAAAAGGGTTTTCATTTGAAGCAAAGATTGTCTTTCCTCAAAATGATAGTTTGCTAACAAATTCTAACAATGAATGTCAAGAATTGTGTAGAAGAGAGTCTACTACAGTGGCTCATAAGAGCAATGTAGAACGAATTCATTGTGATAATGCTTGGACTTTTATATGGTGAATTTTGTATTGCAATTGTGTATTGCTAATTCTGTTTTGCTAATTCTATATTGCCAATATTATTTACGTCGCCGATGAAGTGGCTGTCTTGAAAACAATTATAATGAACGAATACACGAAAAGAAATATATTTGATGCGACGAGATGCTCGTCATATATTATAATATATAAATTAATATGAAAACCTCTAACACTTGTTTATTATAATTTATAACAATTTTGTTATCCAGATGCGAAGAAAACACAGCGTTGAATCTTCGTACAGTGTAAACAAAGAGAGAGGAAATAAACAAGGTATGGTATTTAAAATGAAATAGACTATTTTGTTACAAAACAAATAAATAAATATTTGTAGGAAGAGTATGGGCCATTGTTAAAGGAATAAGTTCCTTTAAACTGAATAATAGTTTCAATCGGGTATAATTGGTCTAGGGACCAAATTATAGCACTGGAATAATAATTAATTCGTTTCCATAAATTAATTATCCAAACTTTAAAAGTATACAGAGATGTCTGTTATTTTATACTAATGTTATAATATTTTTATTTATATATATTAATGTTAATTCCAGGTGCACTAGTGTCAGCTGGTTATAAAGTGTCAACGACCATTCGTCCAGATGAGAACTCAATTAAATGTGATAGAGACGACGCTTCGTCCATCAACAAAAATGATTTGGAAGCAGAGCTGTCTCGCTTCGACACACTACGGAAGTCTTATAGGTAATATAATGTATTTGTAGATAAGTATTTGCTTGGGAGATAATGAAATAATTATCTTAGTTAAGAAATCATACTACAAAGTGACAAGGGACTGTTTTTCAGAGCGAAGTCTTTTTAAGGGTACAGATACCAATTTATTCAAAGATAAAGATTTTTAATGATTTTGTTACTGTGAAAACAAAATTTAAAAGTTTATGTTATAGTTTTTAACCCTTTCATTCAATAATAAATAAAATTAGAATGAAAATATAAGAAAATATCATTCTAAATTGAAAACATAAATTATTATCAAATATAAACTATGTATATATTTAATTATTAAATTGAAATTATAATTTTTAAAGTAAATGTACATATAAACTAACAATACTTCCTTTTAAACGTCGAGTCTCAATTATTATTGTCATACAGCCTTCCAATGGAAAATATAAAGTAAGGAAAAAAATGTGGAATGTTTTGTCGATTATCCAAAGATCAAAGCTTTACTTTTTTTTTGTTACGCGATGATTTCCGATGTTATTTATATCTATGTTATAATTTCCTTGAATCATCGCATTCCTATGGAATTGTTTTCACAAAACTTTGATGTTTTAGTCAAGAAGATATGTCAGAATGGACGGATGCCGAACGTCGTATTGGGGAGTTGTAAGTATTTAGTATATATGTATGTATGTGTAATATTTTTTCCATCCTAAAATATTTATTGGTTCCATTTCCATTACATGTAAGAAAAAATGGGGATTGTCAAAAATATATTAATCTTCCATCTGTAATAAAAAAACTACTCGTATAATTATTGAAACAGAAATGGTATAATATAAACTAAATATTGTTTTATTTTGCTTAAAGATTATGTTTGAACTAAAATAGTCACCTTGTCAAATATGTAATAATGAATTATTCCCAGGACTTTATCTGAAGCTAGATCGGTGGGAGGAACTCTTCCAGCGAGCACTGGCAGAGCTGCTTCATCAACAAGACTCACGCATCAGGTATTAATATTATATTGGTATAATATTCTACTTCCCTCGCACTAATCTTGTTTCATATATTTATGTAATGTTAATGTTATCTTATAGGAAGCCAACACGATGGCTGAACGAGACTTAGGCTCCACTTTTCTTCTGCCTCACGTGCACCTTTATAAACCAGACCTTGTGGGTATTGCACTTACACAACTAACGGTTTGATTCACTACTAAAACACTTTATTATTATTATTATTATTATTTGTTTCTACTGACAATAGTTATAAGGTTGCCATGTAATACTAAAATTAAAATATGGACTATGTCTGAGACAAAATAAATTATTATCATTATTATTGTTATAAAAGACTTGGGCCTGTCCAGAATCAACATGAATTTGTTCTTGGAACATACTTCAAGACAGCAATAGTAGGTTCTTTTAAATTTGGTAGAGAGAGGAGCTTGGATAGTAGAGGTGATCATTTAACGCTCTTTAGATAAGCCCCTCTTAAACCTACACCTGGGTCACAAGTCCCAGTCACTGTTGAAGCTCCTCTCACTACAACGATGGACCCGACACACGCACCGTGAATACATTCAATGATGAGAAGTTTCGTTTCTGTAATTTAAATTTTTCTTCACTTTCCTATTTTTCCAGTCAGTCCTATCTGTGTAATTTCTTTATGTTACATTCATTAATTTCGTTTCTTAAATCATTCATACAAATATTTTTTTCATTTTTTCAGACCAGTGACGTATCTGAATTCGACTCCCTGTGAAGACTGCCCATAAAAAGCGAGATGTCACACAAAATTTAGAAAAATTCGACAAAAACATTAGAAAGTTACCAAAATTTTTTTAACAACGAATCCAGTGACATTTTAGCTTTTATATCTATAGGTTATTTATTTAAAATTATTGATATATTTAATGAATAGATAATTTTTTATTAAAATATTGTGTTATGTACACATTAAGTCAAAAGAGGCTTAAATTGCAATTAATTTTCTTTTCTATCAGTATTGAGATATTTTTGTATTTATATAGAAAAATATTAATAATTACCTAATTTATATTTTATGTTCGCAATAAACAAACGCAATTTTTGTCAATATAAAATGCCATAATATATGTAAGCGTTCAAAATAGATTTAAGTCACGAAAATTATTTGAATGGGAAATCTACTTATACACAAAACTATTAATAAATTATTTATTTGATTTCCCCTTTGAAGATTTTTCGTATTATTTTCTTTGGTTATTTTATTGTGCAAAAAATGTGCCAATAATCAATAGATTGAATTCAGCTTTTCAAGAAGCTGTGGAATACAAATAAAAATCAGTGTATTAATACATAATTGTTATTCTTAAATTATTTCTGTATTTTTATGACAATTATAATTTATTCTTTTGCTATTTCTAAATAAAAAAATATTAAATAAACATTTCTTTTTTGTATGTATTATCCTTCGACTTTTTTACAGATTAGTATCATATCTTATATACTAGCTTTTGCCGCGACTCCGTCCGCGTGGAATAGTGACTTTCGGCAGATTTTTGGTTCTTCCCACATAGTTCCCGTTCTTGCGGGGTTTTCGGAATGGTCGAGTTCCCGTAGAATTTTCAGGATAAAACCTATTTTTTTTTAATTCATTTAATGAAGTACTCTTAACCAACAACATATTTATTTGTTTATTTGAATAAAGATTAATATTATTATGTTGACACAACTTAAACAAAATATTTCGACCAAATTAGGTACTCATAAAAACGGTTTTTGTGAGTTAATCTTAAAAGATAGACATATACTGTCGCGGACTGTATTTTAGATCATTAAAAGAGCTATTATTCTTTAACACATTTTTTGTGTATCTTGAACCGTTTTCACGGCGCACGCAACGGAAGGCTTCAAAGATGAAATAATTTCTCCCGTTTTTTACACATTTACAACTATATCTTTGCTCCTTTTGGTCGTAGCGTGATGTTATATAGCCTACAGCCTTCCTCGATAAGTGGACTATCCAACACAAAAAGAATTATTCAATTCGAACCAGTAGTTTCGGAGATTAGCGCTTTCAAACAAACTCTTCAGCTTTATAATATTAGTATAGATTTAAACGAGCAATTCTTACATATATATACATATTTTCATGAAATTTAGTATTTCGGGGGCGATAAATCGATATAGCTAGGAATCATTTTTAGAAAATGTTAATTTATTGAAAAAAAATACAAAACGTAGTCGTTTAAAATATGACTCTTCCTGACATCTATTTTGCGAATAGTAATACTACTTTTTGCTAATTGCTTTTACTAATTGCTTTACCGACACAACAGCAGATGGCGTTGTTAAGTACCAGGAAGTCAATGGGTATTTGTTTTGAGGTTAGACTAAGAAATTAATTATGGGTGAATATTATACGATATTTGAATTCCATTGGTCTATAGAAAATTTTATGTAAAACTTATTATATCATTGTCTCTCTATGCTTAAACAATAAAGAACATGGCATTTTATCTGGCCCACACAGACTACTCACGATAATTATATAATTTAAAATAGTTAAAAATGTATACTCCTCTGGCCATCCCATTTATGAATTAAAATGATCTTATGGCTGAATACTTTCAAAAAGTACACAATTATGTTTTTTTATTTAATGTGGTATTACGCTTTAATAAACATCGAAACATATTTTAACAAAATTAAGACTTAAAATTTTTATTAATATAAAATAATAAAACTTATTTTCGAGTCATGTTACAATTCTGTCACTTCATCTGGCCGAATTCAGACTTAAAAATCACAAGTTTGTGGTTTTGATCTTAAATAACGGGCGAAAAACAGTTCCAAATTAGAGGCAAGCTAAATAATTTAAACAAAATTTTAAAAAATTTGATCAGTTTTCAATAAACTTTCTGAAAGTAATTTTATGCCAGTCGTTGGAGTATTTCCTTTGGTAAGCATATATATTTGTATTTAATCAACTTTCTTAGCTAATAATTATTGGTATGACAATACCCTGCTTTGATTTGTTACTACTCTGGCAACAGTGTCACTCTTCTGGTAACACATTTCCCTCTGGTGCTTTTAAGAATCTGATAAAAAAATAATAATCGTCTATCCTCTGTGATTACTAATTTTAAAATAGTGTCAAATAAATAAATTATAAATTTTGAATGGAACCGATAACATTTCCTTCTGGGACACGAAAAAAACAAATAACGAATATTTACCCTCATGGACATATACTAATGGATTTGCCGTACGCGTATAATCTGCAGTATTTTTTTGGTTTGAAAAGAGTGAGAGAGATGGCCTATGCTTTCGGTCTAGCACTATCTCTTTCCTCATAGATGATTGGCGCTCAGTTTTCATGACAAGCACGGCATACAAATTATCCAGAAGGGGCTCATAACGTCTTAAGTACGATACTATTTTGAGAGAGATAAAGATAGACCGAAACATCGTTTCCTCTCTTTCTTTCGGAGTGTCACAATTCTCAACTCTAAGGCCCTTTAGTCTTTCTCATCTCTATTCCATTAGTATATGTATGTCGATGTTCACCCTTATATTGTTTTGTGTCTTCTTAACGTGTTCACTTAAAAATACCTAATCGAAATAAAATAAAAAAACAATACTAATTATTCCTAAATACCGAGGACGACGACGATCAAATCAACTAAATTAAAATCTAAACATCGTTGAACGTATATAAAATTATTATGTGTTATTTTAAAATGAAGTTTCATTTAAAAATATTTATATTTTAAATGGTATTAATTTAGATCGAGATTATACTGTCCGTCAGTGATGCTGATCGTGAAAACCAATATATAATAATACATTTTGTACCTATCTATCTAATTTTATCAGAAGTTGTGCAAATATCGAAACCAATTTTTATTGTTAAGTATGAATCAAGTGAACAAAATCCTACCACAGAAAAAGCAAAATTGTTTCTTCTGGAATTACAAATAGAACTCGAAAACCTTACCCATTCAATAGTGATAACAAGAAACTAAATACTAATAAGTTCAAACATCCATCTAAAACTAGTGTTACAATCAGGCCAACCAAAACTTTATATCGTCCAGAGCTAGCACCAACAAGACAAACATCCATCCGAAAGATTGCACGACCTTTGCCTTCTAAAAATATAGCACCAACTAATATTATAGAGAGTTCTGAATCCATACTTGAAGATGATTTTATATTTGGTCCAACTCAAGTACTCCAAGAAACTAACGTTCAAACTAAAGTGCCAGAAATAGTTTCTTTAATCGAAAAAACCGTGACATCTACTCTAACTTTAAGGGAAGAACCGTCGAATACTCATTTACATTCAGCTCATCACTCTGGTAACGAAATAAAAATATCAGATGAAATTATACCAACTAAAACAGAATTTAAGACAACGATTATCACTTTAACAAAGACACTATCGGAACCACCTCAGACTATTTCCAGCTTTGGTTACTTAAACTTAACGCATACTTTAACTGTAACACATACTAAGACCAGTTTAGTTAGTCAGTCGGAAGGAGCTGTTACTGAAACACTGGTTCTTACTAATACACACACTTCTACTGTGGTAGATGTTGTGACAGAAATATTCACTCAAGTTCAGCCTACCACTATAGTTGAAACAGTAACCAAACACATTCCAGTTCAAGTTAAAGTTGAACCGACTTCCGTAATAAACTCAATTCCAAACACCAAGATTGTGGCTCTAGATGATATATCTATGTCTTCAGAAGAAAGAGACAACTTTATAATCAGAGACGATGATGTAACTGAAAATATTCAAAAAATAGAAACTGACGAAGAGAAAGACAATGACACATTCTTTGTTGTGATGAATAAATCACAAAATGGTGGTAAGTCACCCCCTATTAACACTGATATAGAGGCTGGTGACTATGATGGGGTCACGAGGAACGAACAAGTGACTAATAATGGAGTATCACAGGTGTTGTTCGGTGAAATATTGCTCGCGGGAACGCCGTACCTAGAAACGACTAATGTTGTTCATCCAACAGGCAAGTATTAACTGGTTAAATATAAATTGCTTTAGAACTAATTTACTAGTTGTCGCTTAAATTTTATGCTATATTCTATTTTAAAGAGTAAATTTTCACTTATATAGGATATGGTAAAGAATGTCAACCAGATTGTAAAGCTTCGAGAAATGAAAGGTGCCAAAGGATCGATAGTGTTATGAAGTGCGTGTGTAGACCAGGTTTCGCTAGAATGTTCCCAGATCGACCGTGTAAACGTAAGATATTACTATTTTTTATTATACTAAAATACAAAACCAGTTAGTATTTTAACTATTTCAACATAATATTTTATATGTGCTCAATTTTAGCAACATACACGTACTCAGTAAGATTAGGACTAGGATCTAGAGACAACAAGGTGCTCAAATTCCATAAGAATTTATCGGACAATTCTACTAAAGAGTATGAGAGTTTGTCATTGGCTACTCATGAAGGAATAAATAGAATGATAATGCAATCAGACTTACGGGATGTTTATCACGGAGTCCACATAACAGGATTCCATCCTATTGAGATGAGAACAAAAGACGGCGCATATGAGGGAGTTATCAATGATTTCTACGTTCAGGTAACCATTCAGTAAAGACTTGAAATATGTTGTTTGCAGCTTAACTTAAACGAATTATTCTTTAGCTTTCCGATAACGCTCATGAAAGCAGACTGAAGGAAGTTATAGAGAAATATCTACGGAATAATAATTATAGTCTTGGTGGAACAGAAATTTATGCATCTGAAGAATTTATTGAGAGCCTTAATGTCAGTGGTAAGTGAACACTCTCAAGTCAGTTAATTATACCTAAATACAGAAAATTTACAACAAACACTACTTTGGCTGTGTTATTACTCAGTGGCGTGCACACCATAGATGTAAATAATCACTGCATATCCGACCCATATAACAACTAAATTACTAAACCTATATTGTTTAATTCTTACTTATATATTTTTAGCATACATTACGAATTACATATGTGAACAGACATTTAAAACGATATTTGATTTATGATTTTTTAATAATGATATCTATCAATGTAAAAACGAAACAATTTCAATAGGCCGCTGCAACTCCCTTCGTTCGTTAATTGTCAAATGAAATGGGACACTCTGATTGGTCGGTAAACTGTTCATATGTTTTTTCGCCATTTTATTATTTTTGAATATTGTTATTTGTCTTTCCAAGCGCAAGTGAATAAGTTTTAATTAGTAAACAGTGGATTAATTTATTAACGAATTGTGTATAATTATAGCTGTGCTGGTGGTATATGTTTATTGAAATTAGTTACGAGTTGATTTCAATATTGTCGTTTAGTAATAAAATTAAAATAAGTGTAAAGTCAAGGTGTGTAAGTGTGTTGAACTAAACGAAAGGTAATGTTATTCGTTTTAAAAAAAGTATTTTGATAGTTTTAATTAGTTAGCAGGCTGTGTACACACAAATAAGTTATTTTGTTTGCCTTGTTTGTTATTTTCAAAAGTTAATACTAAGAATATTTGTTATTATTTTTGATATTCCTATTTAAATAACTTTTATAAAGCTGTGGTGAACAGATTTAAGGTACTTTCGTGGCTCAGGCTTAAAAACTACATACTCCCGAAGTTTCGATTACTGTGCAGCAATCGTAATCACGGCAGACATCTCGTCTGCCCGTTAACAATAATAAAAATATTAGTTTCATTTAAAATTTAAATCACTACTTGTGAAAGATATCATTATTATCAATATTTTAGCGGAGGAAATGAATAATGATGAAAATTGGTATTTTATTTTTCAAACATATTCTGCTTACCCTACCTCAAATCTCTGTCTACGCCACTGTTCTTACTGTATAGAAATCTAAGAAGCATTTGAATTTTTTCAGATTTCGACGAATGCACAAGTAGTCAATTCAATGACTGTTCCGAACACTCACGCTGTTTCAACCTTCGTGGAACTTACACTTGTAGTTGTTTAGAAGGTTTTGCAGACCTTAGCGTCAACACTCTATACCCTGGAAGGATATGTTCTTGTAAGTCGATTTCATTTGCTACTCTGTCGCACGAAATATATGGGGTGTTTTAGACATCAAAACATAACCCTTATATGTAATTTGACTTTGAAAGCGTTGTGAGATTTCCAACGATAATAAAACTTGTACAGATAATTACACGATTATGTTTTAAATTGTAATTTTTTATAAAAACTTTCAGCTGACGCAATAGGCTGTGCGGGCTGCAACTATCATGGTACCTGCTTCGATCGTGAGAACGCGATGATATGTGAATGTTTCAAGTGGTACGCGGGCCGAACTTGTCAGGTCAATCTGAAAGGTAAATAGAGACATATGAGACTTGAGTAATCTGGAGCGACCAAACTATAAATTGTACTACAGGCTTCCATATCAGAACTACTACTATTCACTATCTCTAAAAAATGTTGGTAATTTAAAGAAAAAAAATATGACGAGATTAACATAAATTGTTCTTATTTTGAATTTAATATTACCTATCCATAAAGGAATAATTTCAACATGCAGCATTTATCTCTGAATGGTTTTTTATGTCAAATGTTATGTAATTTAACATAAAACTTATACCGAATGTGTTTCATTTTCAGCTGTATTGATAACAGTCACTGTAGTAGGAGCGTTGATTATCATAGTGGTGACCATCTGGGCCTCGAAAAGATGCTGCAGTCAGAAGAATCCTACGAATCAAACATTTGTTATTGGTTGCATGCAGGGAATGCCAACTTTACATCAGGTAATATATATGTATATAAAATTTCATACAAAACATTATGCAAAAAATTATAGTAGCTATACATATTAAATTTGTAAACAATATCATTAGTTAAAGTCAGTGGTGGCCTAGTGGTTGAAAGGCCCGCCTCTCATGCAAGAGGGCGTGGTTTCGATCCTGGCTCTGGGAAGTAGCAATGTGATTTTTCCGAGTCATCTGTACTTTCTAAGAGTATTTAGATATCACTGATTAATGCATTCCCAAAGAGGGTTGATGTCAGGCAGGCAGCCATTCGTAAGAACAATTAGCCAAAACTATTCACAACACGTAAGGCAGACCCTGGCTAAAGCTGAGAAAGTTTCCAGGTAGAAGATCGTCAGTTATAGTATAAATTCAATATAAGTTTCTTTTACAGGGCAACATACCATCAAAGCAAAGAGCTGATAGACGAGCATTGATTGCAGAAAGAAATGAAGCAGAGACTTGTAGCGTACAGAATGCTTCACTGCCTTATGTACCATCAAAAGTAAGGAAAAAATATGATGAATTAAATATTCAATAGTCACCACAAGAATTCTTACACATTATTTCTTAACTCCCAGTTGCTTTTCATAACACTCATGATTTATAACCTCACTTGATTAAACAAAATTTCCATCTTCCATATCTTAGACGGAGAGACTATTTTATATTTACTACAAATACAATTTAAACTTAATTAATGTTTCATGTGAAGCTTCTTGTGTAACTTCAATCTTGAATCATCCTCGTTGTTCATGAAGTGTGTATTCTATATGTATGTATATTTTACTTGTATTCTATTCTATTGTAGTCCCGGTGTACATCACACAGTAAGCAGGCCCAGGAGCCTCCTGGACACTCCCCTCCCCCGCCGCCAGCCCTCATGATACCTCGAGCGAGATTACATGCACTACATGACAGGTACCATGAACAACATGCTACATGTATAAGGAACACATAACACTTGGTAGGGATAAGAACAAACGTTATATAAGGAAATATACAAGTAATGACTTGAAGATTTATGTGTTGATAGATTAGATTATTATTTGTATATTATGTTTAAAAAATTATATAAATTATTTATATTAATGTATAGGAACTTAAAATACTTATGAGATATAACATAAAATATGTATATACGAGTATAGGATTGTTTAATATTCTTGTAATTGTATTTGTAATATTGATTAATGTGTTAAGTATTTATGATGATGATTATATTATATTTGATTATGTTTAATTTAAAGTACATTTTTTCATAATAGATCTAATATTATTCCACAGTCGTGATAATTTGTCACGTAGGAAGAGCAGCGAAGTATGTAATGAAGCTAAGCTTATCAGTTACTTGGAGTCGGGAACAACGAACACGCAAGAGGTGAGTACAGATAAATATATACTGAAATATATATAAAAAGTCTTAAATAAAATTAATAAGACCAAGGACCTAGTTCCTTAAAAGGGTTCTCATTTGAAGCAAAGATTGTCTTTCCTCAAAATGATAGTTTGCTAACAAATTCTAACAATGAATGTCAAGAATTATATAGAAGAGAGTCTACTACAGTGGCTCATAAGAGCAATGTAGAACGAATTCAGTGTGATTATGCTTGGACTTTTATATGGTGAATTTTGTATTGCAATTGTGTATTGCTAATTCTATATTGCCAATATTATTTGCGTCGTCGATGAAGTGGCTGTCTTGAAAACAATTATAATGAACGAATACACGAAAAGAAATATATTTGATGCGACTAGATGCTCGTCATATATTATAATATACAGGGTGACTGGTGAATTACTATCAATATTTAAGGAGAATACTCGGTACATGATTCTCATTCGAATTATGTAAAAAAAATAGGTACTTAATTTTTGACCAAATTTCCGTATAAATAAATAAAGTGTGGACACGTTCCAAGTGTTCCAAGTGTGGACGCGTGCGGCGGCGTGCTGATACAACACCACGCCGCCACGCGCGAGTGTGTGTGTGTGTGTGTGTATACCTAATCTGTAGGGTGTTCACACGATGCGTAATTAATTTCATAACTTTTGGTTAACTTTACTTAGAAGTTTATTAATATTTATGTTATATTAATTTTTATTTTGTCATATATGATCGTCAAATATCACGTCCTCAAGTATCGATAGTAATTCACCAGTCACCCTGTAAAAATTAATATGAAAACCTCTAACACTTGTTTATCATAATTTATGACAATTTTGTTATTCAGATGCGAAGAAAACACAGCGTTGAATCTTCGTACAGTGTAAACAAAGAGAGAGGAAATAAACAAGGTATGGTATTTAAAAAAAAATAGACTATTTTGTTACAAAACAAATAAATAAATATTTGTAGGAAGAGTATGGGCCATTGTTAAAGGAATAAGTTTCTTTAAACTGAATAATAGTTTCAATCGGGTATAATTGGTCTAGGGACCAAATTATAGCACTGGAATAATAATTAATTCGTTTCCATAAATTAATTATCCAAATGTGAAAAGTCTACAAAGATGTCTGTTATTTTATACTAATGTTATTTTTATTTATATATATTAATGTTAATTCCAGGTGCACTAGTGTCAGCTGGTTATAAAGTGTCAACGACCATTCGTCCAGATGAGAACTCAATTAAATGTGATAGAGACGACGCTTCGTCCATCAACAAAAATGATTTGGAAGCAGAGCTGTCACGCTTCGACACACTACGGAAGTCTTATAGGTAATATAATGTATTTGTAGATAAGTATTTGCTTGGGAGATAATGAAATAATTATCTTAGTTAAGAAATCATACTACAAAGTGACAATGGACTCTTTTTCAAAGCGAAGTATTTTTAAGGGTACAGATACCAATTTATTCAAAGATAAAGATTTTTAATGGTTTTGTTACTGTGAAAACAAAATTTAAAAGATTATGTTATAGTTTTTAACCCTTTCGTTCAATAATAAATAAAATTAGAATGAAAATATAAGAAAATATCATTTTAAATTGAAAACAAAAATTATTATCAAATTTAAGCTATGTATATATTTAATTATTAAATTGAAATTATAATTTTTAAAGTAAATGTACATATATACTTACAATACTTCCTTTTAAACGTCGAGTCTCAATTGTCATACAGCCTTCCAATGGAAAATATAAAGTAAGGAAAAAAATGTGGAATGTTTTGTCGATTATCCAAAGATCAAAGCTTTACTTTTTTTTTGTTACGCGATGATTTCCGATGTTTTTATATCTATCTTATAATTTCCTTGAATCATCGGATTCCTATGGAATTGCTTTCACAAAATTTTGATTTTTTAGTCAAGAAGATATGTCAGAATGGACGGATGCCGAACGTCGTATTGGGGAGTTGTAAGTATTTAGTATATATGTATGTATGTGTAATATTTTTCCATCCTAAAATATTTTTAGTTCCACTTTCATTACATGTAAGAAAAAATGCTGATTATCAAAAATATATTAGTTTTCCATCTCTAATAAAAAAACTATAATTATTGAAACAGAAATGGTATAATATAAACTTAATATTGTTTTATATTGCTTAAAATATATGTATAGACCAAACAGTTACCTCGTCAAATAAGTAATAATGAATTATTCCCAGGACTTTATCTGAAGCTAGATCGGTCGGAGGAACTCTTCCAGCGAGCACTGGCAGAGCTGCTTCATCAACAAGACTCACGCATCAGGTATTAATATTATACTCGTATAATATTCTACTTCCCTCGCACTAATCTTGTTTCATATATTTATGTAATGTTAATGTTATCTTATAGGAAGCCAACACGATGGCTGAACGAGACTTAGGCTCCACTTTTCTTCTGCCTCACGTGCACCTTTATAAACCAGACCTTGTGGGTATTGCACTTACACAACTAACGGTTTGATTCACTACTAAAACACTTTATTATTATTATTATTATTATTATTATTTGTTTCTACTAACAATAGTTTTAAGGTTGCCATGTAATACTAAAATTAAATTATGGACTATGTCTGAGACAAAATAAATTATTATTATTGTTATAAAAGACTTGGGCTTGTCCATAATCAACATAAATTTGTTCTTGGATCATACTTCAAGACAGCCCTAGTAGGTTCTTTTAAATTTGGTAGAGAGAGGAGCTTGTACAGTGGAGGAGATCATTCAACGCTCTTTAGATAAGGCCCTCTTAAACCTACACCTGGGTCACGAGTCCCAGTCACTGTTGAAGCTCCTCTCACTACAACGATGGACCCGACACACGCACCGTGAACATATGGAATCATGAGAAGTTTCATCTCTATAGGTTTAATTTTTTTCTCACTTATCTATTGTTCTAGTCAGTCCTATCTGTGTATTTCTTTATGCTACATTTTCTTTTTTCTTAAATCATTCATACAAATATTTTTTTAATTTTTTCAGACCAGTGACGTATCTGAATTCGACTCCCTGTGAAGACTGCCCATAAAAAGCGAGATGTCACACAAAATTTAGAAAAATTCGACAAAAACATTAGAAAGTTACCAAATTTTTTTTAACAACGAATCCAGTGACATTTTAGCTTTTATATCTATAGGTTATTTATTTTAAATTATTGATATATTTAATGAATAGACAAATTTTATTAAAATATCATGTGTTATGTACACATTAAGTCAGAAGAGGCTTAAATTGCAAATGATTTTCTTTTCTATCAGTATTGAGATATTTTTGTATTTATATAGAAAAATATTAATAATTACCTAATTTATATTTTATGTTCGCAATAAACAAACGCAATTTTTGTCAATATAAAATGCCATAATATATGTAAGCATTCAAAATAGATTTAAGTCACGAAAATTATTTGAATGGGAAATCTGCTTATACACAAAACTATTAATAAATTATTTATTTGATTTCCCCTTTGAAGATTTTTCGTATTATTTTCTTTGGTTATTTTATCGTGCAAAAAATGTGCCAATAATCAATAGATTGAATTCAGCTTTTCAAGAAGCTGTTTATACAAATAAAAATCAGTGTTATGATACATAATTGTTATTCTTCAATTATTTCTGTATTTTTATGACAATTATATTTTATTCTTTTGCTATTTCTAAATAAAAAAATATTAAATAAACATTTCTTTTTTGTATGTATTATCCTTCGACTTTTTTTACAGATTAGTATCTTATCTTATATATTTAAACGAGCAACTCTTACATATATATACATATTTTCATGAAATTTAGTATCTAGTGGATTTCGGGGCGATAAATCGATATAGCCAGGAATCATTTTTATAAAAAAAAATAATACAAAAAGTAGTTTAAAATATGACTCTTCCTGACATCTATTTTGCGAATAGTAATACTACTTTTTGCTACTTGCTTTTACTAATTGCTTTAACGACACAACAGCAGATGGCGTTGTTAAGTACCAGGAAGTCAATGGGTATTCGTTATGAGGTTAGACTAAGAAATTAATTATTTATTTATGGGTGAATATACGATATTTGAATTCCATTGGTCTATAGAAAATTTTATGTAAAACTTATTATATCATTGTCTCGCTATGCTTAAACAATAAAGAACATGGCATTTTATCTGGCCCACAAAGACTATTCACGATAATTATATAATTTAAAATATGTAGTTAAAAATGTATACTCATTATTGCAATTGCTGCATTTATTGTTTTGTCGCAAAAACTCAAAAATAAAAGAAGGAAGAGACGTTGGTGGGTTACAAATTTAATGCATCGAAGGATACTGGATAATGTAGGTGAAACTATGACGAATATGCCAAAACAAGAAGAAAGTGAACAATTCCAAAACTTTTGTAGAATGGCGCCAGACGATTTTGATCATTTACTATGTCTGACAAGTGAAAAAATTCGAAAACCAAATAAATAAATACGTAAACAATCGCTAGAACACAAGAACGCTTTGATGCAACCGCTCAATGGCGCGAGCACGTCCGAACACGCTAGAACGCTCTAGCCAACTGTTCGTGCGCTCTTGCGCCGTTTACATCAAGCGAGCGAGCATTCTCAGAATATTCTATAGAATCTTTGCGAACGCACCAAGAACAATGAAAGAATGCTCTACGCCTGTTTTATGCTTTATACACTAGATGAATTTGATGTAGTGGGGATAGATAGAGCATTCGCTCGTTTAATGTAAATCGACCTTAACATAATTAACGCACACCCTGAAAGTAGTTTGTTCAGAATCGGAATCTGGATGGATTTTTATAGTTTTTATGAAGGTCATTTTTTTTCAAATTTAGATAGAACTAAGTAAATTACAGTCATCCTACACATAGTTACCTAAACACTTCATTGAAACGGAAATGGATCGTAAGTCAGAGTATTAAGATTTTTAAAATGAAATATTAAATTAGTAATCATCATTCAATTAAAGAAAACTGATACTTGTTTCAAGGCTAAAATAGTATTTTACAAATATCTACGCACGCACAGCGACAGCCGGCACACATCAAATACCTACGCACGTGTCCATTGACCTCCTAGAACAGCTGATTTGACGCCACTCGACTTTTTTTTGTGGGGGCGAATTAAGACGCTAGTTTATGACACAGAGACAACAAGTGTCGAGGAACTAAAAAATAAGATAATAACCGCCTTTGTAAAAGTGAAAAGTGACACTGCAGTATTATCTAAAATAAAACCAAAATTGCGAAAACGGTCATTAAAGTGCATTGAACAAGTCGGTGGACATTTTGAAAATGTTTTGAAACGACAACGCCGTGCGAGTGCAAATTAAACTGTAGGTTTGTTAATGATCTTTAAATTATTGTTAATATTTTGATTCACACCATTTAAAAACGCGGACTTTGTCGTAGGTATTGTGGTGTCTAATCAAATCACGCGTTATCAGCTGTTTAATCGTTCTTATTTACAAATTTAATTTAACAAATCAGTAATTATAAAATATTGGCTTCACATTAAAAAGAAAATTCAATGTCAACAATCTAAAGCTTGAAAAGTGTGATGGAAAGAAAAATCATAACTCATAATGTATGTAGTTATTTTGTGTTCTTATTATTACCTACTTCTTATTATAGTCGGACGGCACTCGGAGAGAGGGGCGCGGGCGCGGCGAGTACATTGTATCTGTCTGTGAGTGCGTGTGCAGCGGAGTGTTAGTGAATAACTGACCATATTATTTGCACGAAATTGGGATAACTAATTTCACAAATAAAAAATGCAAACGCACATATAAATAATATTTGGTGTATGCATTGCGTTTATATTATTATATTCTAATTGGGGTGTTTGAGGGTGTGCGTTAATTACGTTACATGTTGTATATTTGTATTTTATCAACTTTCTTTCTTAGCTAATAATTATTGGTGTGACAATACCCTGCTTTGATTTGTTACTACTCTGGCAACAGTGTCACTCTTCTGGTAACACATTTCCCTCTGGTGCTTATAAAACTGAAAAAAAAGTCGTCTGTCCCCTGTGATTACTAATTTTAAAATAGTGTCAAATAAATCTATACTAATATTATAAAGCTGAAGAGTTTGTTTGTTTGAACTAATCTCCGAATCTTCTGGTTCGAATTGAATAATTCTTTTTGTGTTGGATATTCCAGTTATCGAGGAAGGCTGTGGGCTAAATAACATCAAGCTACGACCAATAGGAGCAAATATATAGTGGTAAATGTGTAAAAAACGGGAGAAATTATTTCATCTTTGAAGCCTTCCGTTGCGTGCGCCGTGAAAACGGTTCAAGATACACAAAAAATATGTACTAAAGAATAATAGCTCTTTTAATGATCTAAAAAACAGTCCGGGACAGTATATGTCTATCTTTTAAGATTAACTTACAAAAACCGTTTTTATGGTACCTAATTTGGTCGAAATAATTTGTTTAAATTGTATCAACATAATAATTTTTATCTTTATTCAAATAAACAAATAAATATGTTGTTGATTAAGAGTACTTCATTGTAAATAAAATTGTCTTTGACATAACTTAATTTCAACAAAAATCTTTAAAGATTACAATGATAAATAACTCCGAAACAAAACCAACTCGCTCTCATTCTCGCCAAGTTTTGCGCAGCAATGAAACTGAGTAATTACTGAACAAAACCGTGTAAGGGAATCAAGCGTTGAACGTTCGCAGCGTTTAGCCTCACAAAATTTCCGAACTTTGGCGAACCGGCAACGGGAATCGAATGCTGATCGTTCTCAAGATCGGTTTGTGGCGAAAATCAATATGTTCTTCTGCCACAGCCCACAAGATAATAAAACAAAAAATGTAGTAAGTATATGCAGAAGTTCTTTAAAATAATTAATTTTACTTTAAAAACTGTACAGATATAGTTTGGAACTCGAAAAAAAAAACATAGGTTTTAGCCAGAAAATTCTGAGGGAACTCGATCATTCCGAAAATCCAGCAGGAACGGAAACTATGTGGGAAGAACCAAAATCTGCCGGAAGGCACTATTCCACGCGGACGAAGTCGCGGGCAAAAGCTAGTTATTTGATATTTCTACAGTGTTAACATCATGTAAGCGGTAATTTTCAAGACTATAAAGCTAAGCTATCTATAGAGGTTAACGGGTCAAGTAATATGGACCGATGTCGAATATACGACGGTACAATTATACGAAAATACAAAGAAATTTTTTCACCGGATATATTATATGTTAGATCCGGGAAAGAGAATTGTAAAATCCTTCATATGTACGAGTATTGTCTTTTTATTTTTATGGTTTACGTAAATCTGAATTGTCACATTTCAAGTATTGTGTATAGTTTTTTTTAACATTGTTTTGTTATAGCAAATAGTGAGCATTTGCCAAGCCTAAGCCGAGAATAATAAACATTGCATTATTTTAAAGAGAATATGTATGCATCAGTATTTATTTCTTCGTTTTGCTAGAACTAGACGTCGGTTTTGACTTTTGGGATCATAGAAAGAGATCTGAAAAGAAAAATTCTTTCAGAACTACATCAACGCCCTATTAATTTATATGCATTTTATTTAATTTATTAATATGCAATAATTTTGTGACCATAAACGTGTAAACGTAAGATATAATAAAACTATTTTTTACTATACTAAACATACAAAACAAAGATGAGAACAAAAGACGGTGCATATGAGGGAGTTATCAATGATTTCTACGTTCAGGTAAACATTCAGTAAAGACTTGAAATATGTTGTTTGCAGCTTATTTTAAATGAATTTTTCTTTAGCTTTCCGATAACGCTCATGAAATACGTTATATGTAATTATAAATCTAGATTGAAAAAAATATATTATTCTGACAGAAGATTGACATCGTTCAATTAATTTACGCTTACTATTTCGATATATTAGTATGTATGACAGATAATATTCTACATAACATGAGAGATATATAAATTTATTAACTATCATTATTACGTGCCTAATGAATCCCGTCTCCACCGTCTCAGCACCAGCATATATAACCAGAAGGCGACTTCGTACTGCATTATCTACACTTACTTCTATTTTACTTTAGTGTTGTCGTTTCTTCATAGATACAATATTTCAATATTCCGTTTTGGCGATGTCCAACCTCCAGAAAATGCTCGTCATTGAAGTAGAACATTCGATACTTTGAAACAAGATTTAAAACCATTGCGAAAACGAATGGAAGTACAAAACTAGTACGTAACAATATGCGTGTCAAAATATATTATTAAATTAAAGTGATCACAAATGAGTTTATTAGAGCAGTATAAACACAAGCCTGATGTTTTTTTGATATCCCCTTTAAACATTTCACAGGTTTTGTTAATATAAAATATACTTTACCGCAATGAAAATTTGGACTAAGTATACATAACTGAATGAAAAGCACCAGTGTAATTCATAAGGTTTACAAATTGATATTGTAAAGATATAATTTTGGTAAAAATTACCAGATATCCAAAATCTTGAGCCTTTATGCTTGACGACCATTTCTTTTCACAAATACAATCCGATCCTTAAATGTTTTCATCTATATTAATAAAGAGGAAAGGCTCTTAGAATAGGCTCCGAAACTACTGGACCGATTTCAAAAATTCTTTCACCTTTGGAAAGATACATTATTCCCGAGTAATATAGGCTATATTATATTTAAAAAAAATTAGGGATCCTTACTAAAACTCCGATAATGTAACCCAAGGTGTAACAAAACGATCTGAAAAATTCCTTACGTCGCGTGCGCTGCGAAAACTATTGATGATAGAACAAAATCATTTACTACGACTTTGCAGAACTCATCATTATCTACAAAAAGTGTCGCAACAGCATATGTCTAAATATTATAGTTATGTTACAATAAGCGGTTTTTTATTCTAAAAAATTAATTTATATGCCGCCGCTTGAAAAGGCTCTTTATTTGTACCTTGGTATTAAACCTTATCAAAATAAATTACTTTATATTCAAGACGGCTTTAATACCTTTTTATAACTTTTTGAATTATTCAATTCGGACATTTCATTCGGAAGATATCACGAGTTTAAAAATGCAAGTATTAGAAAAAAAGTCGCGTAGTTGCCGCTCACCGAGCGCAGCTAGCCGGCATGCGATGTAGGCTCCATGTAAGCGTCACTGGGGTACGGGAGGGGGGGGGAGTCAATCCCAACTAATATTATAAATGCGAAAGTAACTCTGTCTGTCTGCTATGTTTTCCCTCTTAAACCTCTCAACCGACATTGATGAAATTTGACACAGACAAACTTTAGACCCTGAGAAAAAACATAAGCTACCTTTTATTTCGAAAAAGGGGATGAAGAGGTTGAAATAGGGGTTGAAAGTTTGAATGGGATTTTTAATTTTAAAAGATAAAACCATGAAACTTTATATTTAAGAATTTGATAGAATATATTTAAACATTTGTTCTAGCGTTTTTGAAATTACGACCAGTGAGGGGGTCAAATTGGGGTTGAAAGTTTGTATGGGATTTCTTAATTTTAGAAGATAAAACCATGAAACTTTATATTTAAGCACTTGACAGGATATATTTAAACGATTGTTCTACCGTTTTTGAAATTTCGACCAGAGAGGGGGTGAAATAAGGGTTGAAAGTTTGTATGGGATTTCTTAATTTTAGAAGATAAAACCATCAAACTTTATATTTAAGCACTTAATAGAATATATTTATACATTTGTTTTAGCGTTTTTGAAATTTTGACCAGTGAGGGGATGAAATAAGGGTTGAAAGTTTGTATGGGATTTTGTCATTTTTGGGGATAAAAACATGAAACTTTATATTTAGAAACTTGATGAGAAAAAACAATTTGTTCTAGCGTTTTCAAAATTTAAAATCGTTAGTTATTTTTACCACCGTGGGGGTGAAATTCTACACACGGAATTCTCGAAATTCGAACGGAACGGGAACTACGAAGCGAAACTTTTTGTATACAAAATTTTAACCACTCAACCTAGGAACATCATGTTTAGAAGTTTTGGATGTATCAAGTTAAAAAAAAATTGCTTTTGAAGTTAAATTTCCTTTTAACGAATAAATATTTAAAATAAATAACGAAGAGTACCTACTCTGCATCGCCGCCGATGCTATCGGTTGTCGGTCGCCGCACAGTGGGAAAGCCCCATACAAGGCCGTCTCAAAACCCCTTCCCATGAAAGTCGTTGTTATGCAGTAAAACTAATTACTTAATGTAGTCTTATAAATAAGATTTCTTTTCTTTATTTTTCGCAAACCATAATATATATTAAAAGGCATCAAAGTTGACTCATGTCCAATGGTGTTATTTTGGCCCAGTACATTACTACAATTCGACGACACATTAGTTGAAAGTATTACTAATATTATAAATGCGAAAGTAACTCTGTCTGTCTGTTACGCTTTCACGCCTAAACCACTGAACTGATTTTAATGAAATTTGGTACAGAGATAGAGTTGACCTTGAGAAAGAACATAGGATAGTTTTTATCTCAGACTTTTGAAAAGTTCTCTTGGAAACGCGATATAACCGAAATCCAAGCGAGCGAAGCCGCGGGCGGAAAGCTAGTTAGGAAAATGAAAACAATCAGTCATAAATACAAATTTTAATATTGATCATATTAATTTAACCAATGTGAAGAAAATTCTGTAGCGCTTACCACTTCATAAACGTATACCGCTCCATAATTTTGAAAATAATGTAAGCTAAAGTTGGTAATGCAGACGTGACGAATTTTTTTTCCATATAATTTAATAAACACAATATAATTATCAAGCTTCAACGAAAATAGTTCAACACTTAAATATTAAGTATTCTTTACA
This sequence comes from Danaus chrysippus, assembly GCA_916720795.1. NCBI lineage: Eukaryota > Metazoa > Arthropoda > Insecta > Lepidoptera > Nymphalidae > Danaus > Danaus chrysippus. The sequence goes on along the minus strand of CAKASE010000064.1, from coordinate 3,315,537 downwards.
ACACAACACGAAACTAATATAGTTATTCCTTGTTTTCAGTTCGGTCAAAAAAATATTCGATTCGAAAGTTTAATAATGGAATGAAACTCAATAACTTTATGGATCTTTATTGAATAGTAACACGCATATTACCTACTATAGTTATTATAAACAAATCAATTTTTTAAAAATAATATTTAAGTTACCTTAAAACGTAGTAACTAAATAATTTATAAATAAAAAGTTAAAACATCGCACTTTGTTACAACTATTTAAAAGACATTTCAAGTTATATTTGACAAATAAAAAAATAATAATATTGAAGGACTGTTAATAAAACATAAACATATATTCAATAAATTGTAATCAGTTGTATCTCTCTTAATTAATAATATGTAGTGTGTGGCCACTAAACGTGCGAGTAGTCAGCTGGTCACGTCCGGGGACGAGTTACGAGCGGCTTGGAACACGCGCGACCACCACTCTCTGTTCGCACATCTACCTGCAAATAATATATAAATATATACATATATACGTTGGAAACAGATTGTCAGAACAAAGTTTAAGTTGAAATATTTTCTAATTAACGATTTTTTCACAATTAGTACCAAATAATTACGTGGATTTGCACTATCCCCGATGATATGTAATACATTTAAGTACTTACTTAAAACGTTCTGACAGCATACGTTTTATGATTAAGAGATTCAATTTAATAATGTATTATATAATTTGTCAGTGATTATTTTTTTTGTGAAAACATTTTTTTTATTAGACAAATTCTAATTTACTCGCCTTAACTTTTTAACACAAATATACTCAATTAAATGTTCATCTCAATGTTTCATGTATGGGTTACGAAGTTTAAGTAATAATTGATTCGTATAATAATGTGTGCTTATAATAGTTTACCACCCGTAAATGTAACTAATCGCGATGACAACGGATATCCGGTGATGACGCAGCACTGCTCGTCTGGCCCCACGTACGAGATGTATTTACCACGGTTGTCCAATGGCAGAGTCTGAAATTACACAATAAAATGTATTACAATAGACAGAAAATTGACATTATTATAATATACATGTATATATTATGAGGCTTATATTGAACGCTTACAATATATGTACTTTCAAATCTTGCTCCAACAGTAAAGTGACGATGGTTTCTTTGCAATAAGCATAAATATAGAACAATTTCTTTTAAGCAGCTAGTTGTCGACGAATATATGTATGTATACCTTTGAATTTATTACATATCGATATTATGTTAATAGACAAAGAATCGAGAAGGCTTTCGATACATTATAAAATAACTACATAACTAGTTATATAACTATAATATTAATGATGTCCACATTTCACATCCTCACATTTTTTATACAGAATGGATAATGCTCGACTGAAATAATTCGGCCTCATATGTCCACCTAGATATTCTAGTCACTCCTTGTACGTATATCAAAGTCATGTTAATAAGTCTGTGTGTACATGCGCCTGGTCGACCAGTCCCTCAACTCAGAGAGAGTGGTCCCTCGGACACACGAGCCCCACAACAATAGCGGACTCTGAGACCAATCCGTGCACTCTGACGATTAGAAATATACATACCTAATGTAATAATAATAATATACTTTATTAATATAACAATAAAAATGAAATATATACAAAATAAAAGTAGATGCACAATAAGGCGGTCTTATCGCTAGGTAGCGATTTCTACCAGACAACCTTATGGTACATGAACATTTCTATCCATCCGTTTTCTATTAACTTTCGTAACTAGAGTATGTAGACAATCGAGTCGTTGAAAAGGATAAATCGCTTTTGCATCGAATATTATATTGGAAAATCGATTTTGCATCAAATATTGTATTTGATGTATTCAGAACCTCAGTGTACTAAGTGATGTTGAAATTGCTTCAAAAAGCCTTTAGTTTAATACATTTTAAAATAATTTAAAAACAAAACTCTTCCGTGTTTTCTTCACACAATACTCAAGATAAATAACTCGTCCAACAATAAAAACGTTGACATTAGCAAAATATTAAACGATTCCAGTGCAAAGGAAGCCATAGCATAAAAAATATATTTAAAATATTTATCTAGATTCTAGATAAAGAATAAGTTCAATATAATCATAGTAGAGGTCCAATAGTTATACCAAAGTCGGCGTAGTCCAACATTAGGTCCCCATCATCATCAGCGGCCTCCAGCAGGTCCAGACAGTGACAGTGACACACACTGACAGTTCAGCGACACAAAGGACTCCCGGGCCCCGCGGGCTGATTCTGGAAAGAATGGAAAACTAATCATACATACAAACAATGGTGGTAGTCAGTGGTGGCCTAGTGGTTAAAAGGCCCGCCTCAAGTTGCCGAGGGTGCAGGTTCAAACCTGACAAGTACCAATGTGATTTTTCGGAGTCATATGTACTTTCTGAGAGTATTTAGACATCACTGACATACGGTGAAGGAAAACATCGTGAGGAAAAATGGACTTATAGTTTCACAATTATAAGTTTGAAATCACCAACCCGTCTTGAGCAAGCGTGGTGATTAATGCTCAAACCTTCTCCATGTGAGAAAGAGGCCTTTGCTCAGCAGTGGGCTCTGATAGGCTGATGATGATACAAACAATGGAATTATCGTTAGTATTCTTCTAATAACTTTAACGACATTTACATGAAGATGTAATCAAAGTCATTTCATACACACATTGTGAGCAACTTTTGCTTTATTCATATTTACTGTATAAATAACATTAATTGAAAAACATTTCTTAGCACTTTGCAAATCTATTCTGCTATCATTTGTTAAAATTGTGAAAGTCGCCATGGCATTATATTATATTAAATCTTTCACGAAAATTACTAAGTTATGAGTAAACAAAATATGGTTTTCATATGCCTCTTTAGATAAAAGCTGTTAAAAGATTCGTGATACAATTATAGATACGGTCACATAAAAACAAAAGCTTTAATTATGCACAATAATTAATTATTGTAATACCAATAACTTCTCACACAACTATTATGTCATAATTACTTATTTATGCTGGACTGAAATAAAACTGATATTACAGATTTACGACGCGTTTTTAAATATTTTACCTATACTATACTCCCGACCTTTCGTTTACTTTGCAGCAACCGAAAATATTAGTTCTAATTCAATGAATACTGCCAAAGTCTTGAACTCATGCTTGTCTGGACCATTCTTGAGACTTTATTGATAAAAACAAAAGAAAATTAATACTTATAATATAGAATAGAATATTAATACTTGCCAACGTCAGCAACAATGATGTCAGCGTATCGAGGCAGGGCTCGAGCTGCCTTGGACGCTATCTGTGGCACGTGGAGACCCATCAGTAGTGTGGTAGCCTAAACACATTAACATTCTATTTGAATTTACATACCTTTTTAAGCTGACATCCAGGAATAACATATAGGCTAATTTACATCCCGGAAATCCGCTGGTAACACCGCGGGGCGCAGCTAGTATTATTTGAGTTTTCTTTTCAAATTAAATTTGATCATTGTATAAAAACCTGTACACTACTTTCATCGGCTTCAGCTGTCACCATAATGGCGGCTGCTTCCTTCAAGGCATAAAGGGCTTTGGGGGCAGCCGATATCCTAACAAGGATCTCACTGCATACAGCCTTGGATAAAGCACTACCACTAGTAGACACTATCACTACACCGGCGTCATCTGCCAGATATTGTCGAAGTACTTCCAGAACTTGGGAAAAAACTTCTGGTAAGTCTTCGCTCATAATATCTACGCCTTCCAAACGCTGGAACATAAATTGGTTAGTAAACACATGCACCTATAATGTAATGGAAAAAGGTTTTTTTATTATCTCGAATGGATAGCGCTTGACTGTCATTCCACGAGTTGGAAGGTGGAAATTAAATCGTTGATGGTAATGCACTATATCGTTTAAAAGTGATAAAAAATTACAATACACTTTTAAGCTAGTTTAAATTTCAGTTAAAGGCGTGATATTTTAAGTAAATAAACAGTCATTATAATTATAAGTTAAAAGAAAAATAAATTAATATTGGTATTAAAATTGTAAAACAAGACAGAAATTGCAATTTCAGCCAATCAAAACTATTAAACAATACAATACGTTGTGTTCATATTATTAATAATGAGTTATGCTTACTGAATTTGTCTTGAACAGGTGAGCAGCGTATCTGAGCCGTAATGTGCTGCCTTGTCCCAGCTCGTGGCACTCAGTTCTGCCACTGGCCAGCCTTCACTAACTTCTCCAGCGCTTCACTTTCTGAATCTGATTCTTTTGTTTCTTGTTGCATCTCTTCCCCCTCCTCTTCATAGTCACAGCTGATGTACCTGGAATATTTAGAATAATATGTCACATCAACTAGACTTCGTATAAACAATTTGATTCGAACTATACCAACTATCCTTGTATATACATCGTGTTAGTTACACTATTTATATGTCAAGAACGGCTGTACGGTTTGGCTGAAAATTTGTGGAGAGATAACTTAGAACAAGGGAAAGGACGTAGGATAATTAAACCTTATTTAGTGCCTTTAAGGAGAAACAGCTTTAGTCCGGTCAGCTATACATTTCTAATTCTGACACTAACGCAAACGAAGTCGCCGACAGGAATTATTATTTAAATAAACATATAGAGTGTTCTATATTTTACAATATATTACTTATACAAAGTATCAATGAATCACCTTCAGCATTATCTTCATCCATTCCATCGATAAGTGCCGCCCGAAGCTGTTCACCCACATCGCTCTGACCGATGGAAGCAAAACTGTAACAAATACGATATACATAAGGTTTACAAATTAAATATTTAAAACTATTTATTCAAAAGAAAGTTATTGTATGTTAATAAAGAAAAAATAAGTGTCTATTTGCAAGTTACCAATACTTAAAAACCAGTGTATTTAGGTTTTATCTATCTGTCTGTCAGTTTATGCTGAAAATTCCAAGAGGGTATAACTATTTTAATAATGTTTAATTACCAGGCAACTTTGATACAAGGTACAATTAAGATTTTTATGACTCTCATAAACCGTACAATAACCCTATGCACTTGTGTACTGCATGTGTGTCATACTATTCAGTGAGCCAGCAGGTTTTCATTGTGAATCATGAATAGAACAACCAGTCATGTCAGGTAACATAAAGTTAGTGTTCATGTCACGTGTAGGTTGTAAGTAGTAGGTCGGCGGCCCTCTCCTTCCAACCTGGTCACTTCACCGGGACAGGCCTGAAGAACAAAACATGATATAATCAAATTTAAAAACAAAAGTTTCAAATAGATACTAACTTCTCTTGCTAGTTGAACGGCTCTTGCGTAGTTGTTGCCTCTAGAATAGTAATCAACCGCAGTTCTGATATCACCTTTACGCTCGGATATTTCACCAGCCATTTCCCACCATTCCTTCTACAAAGAAAACAAATTGTAAAGTTCATAATCTATGTCTCTAATTAGTGAATCTTAACTTTTTAAAATGTATAGTAATATGCAGGAGTTACAGTATAAGAATAAATATTAATGTTTGAGACAGTTATATTAAAAAAATATACTTCTACTATTCTCTTTTAGTTAAATGCATAACCCTCGTCTTTAACTTGTATCATTCACATTTACATTACCTCTTCAATAGTCTAATCAATAATACTAAATCAAAAACAAACGCTAATTGGTCATTTGCGTATGTATGAACACCTACAACGAATTGAGCAGCATCTTTTCATTATTACAATTTGACTATCCTTAGTGAGACCAACAAGCGATATTCTCATAAATAGGTAGATACTTCAGTAGCATTTTTATTTAGAAATCTGATAATGGACCCATTTCCTTCCCTATTATTTTTGTCTATCTGATGCAATCTAATGCAACTAATGCACCCTTCACCTGTACTAGTTGATCGTGCACAGCCTGCAGGAGCTCATCATCTTTCATGAGTGTGGGGTGATGTAACAGAGCGCTGGCAGCTCGTCTCGCCCGACCACCCTTCACCCACACACGAACCGCGCCTCGCCGAGACGACCTGTACCAACAAAATAATACTTTACTAGGGCTAATAGATTATTAGTGTTATTCTAACGAAGATAATATATAAGATTTTATTAATATTTTTTTGCAGCGCGTAAAAATTTTATCAATGTTAAATTATATACTGAACAATTATCATTTTTGCACCTGTTGACGTGAGATAGTCCATGTATTGCTGCCTGAGTGATGTCACTGCTTGTCTATCGACTTTTTCAGCGAGGCCGATGGCATCTGCCCATCTATTGAACTGCTTGTACATATTAATGGCCAATTCTGGCTGAGTGGCTCCACGTACGTAGTATTCTTCGGCGGTGGTTAAGTCCCCCACAAATATTGCTAGACGTGCACGAACCTCGGGCCTCTTTAAACCTATGCATTATATTATAATCACGATTAATAAAATAAATACTATTAATACAATAAGTGCGTACAAAAAGAAACAGATACGTGAGGTGTAACCGAAACGTTTAAATGCAAAAAATACCTTCATAAATATTCCCGTTCCCTTTGGCTGAAGCCAACTCAACAGTTTTCTCTAGATAAAATGTTCTAGCCTCATCACCTACTGCTTTATAGCATTTCGTCGCCAACTGAAAAAAATATATCTGTTATGAGGTACTAAAACGTTTAAATGTTATAATATATATAATAGTCTTTCTCTAATTTGAGCAGTGAGGAATATACCACCACAACTGAATGGCTAACAATTAACCAAACATAACTGTTTTTCGGTATCAGGGTTGTCCAATCTACTTGAACTTAACGTTAATGTAATTAAACCAATAATAAATTGAAGTAGTCATTCTAAAACCATTGGACAATCTTTATTTCTATCATATATACATGGTGGCTCATAGGTAATGTCAATTCAAATGTAAGAATTTTGACGCATCTATTTAAATATGTTGGAACTTCTTAAATTTATCTCAAGCTCTACAAACAGTACAGTAAATTTACTTTCTTTGAATAGTTTTCTGTTTGTTTGTTGATGAAGGACTAGGTTTTGATAAAATAGTGGACAGGAGATGCGAATGTATGAGGTTTTGTTGAAGAAATATTCATGTTACCGAAACCGGTTTTTTTTTTCAAGACAATTCTAAACCATAAATGACGAAAGTAACGCGGAATACGATCAAAGAACTTGGTGATACTAAATTCCTACCACATCCGAAATTCAGTTCAGACTTTACACTTGAGATCTATGGCGAGATTCTTTTGTATAAAATAATTTGAATCCAACAAATTTTATGAAAGCAGTGCGACATTTTTTTGCATTTAAGGTAAAAAAACCGTTTAACCTAAGAGCTTACTGCTCTTTGGGATGAAAACCATTAAATACGAGGAGCTATACCTCTCATAGTTAGTCTATTTTATTACATTATATATTAAAAAGTGAACACTGAAAATCGACATTATTTATGAGACATCCACTGTACTTATATTCTCTATACTTGATTACAAATTCACATAAAGCAAATATCGTGAAAAACTTACTAAAAATTAGTAGGATGTTTTCAATGTGTTTGGCAACGAAGCCTTAACAAACTTCTGTTTATATTTAATTATCTGTAATGTCATTCATATTAACCTCAACATCGTATCCTGCTAGCGCCTGTTCAGCCAGTTGACACCACAACGACCCGACGTCCGCAGACCTCGACACAGCGTCCAAGTATTGAGCACAATCCCTTAAGTCCCCGCTACGTAACGCGGAATCTATTCAAAATAAATAGTACATTCCATTTAATATTCCATATCAATTAACAATATAGCGATCGATGAAAAGAAATTCAAATAGCGCTTAGAACATTAAATCAATCCTGTTAGAATAAAATCGTTCATTTATTGTCTTATACCAAAAAAAAATGGCTTAAAAGTGCTCTGTACTATTCTATAACTTAATCTGTCCCAAAAGTTACTATAGCAACATACTGAATCTTGCTGTTTTGATAGTGTGCACCAGATTAACATTATCCTACTATGAACTTTAAATTTAAACGTCGTCTATATAAAAATTTCATAGTAATCACTTCAAACAATACAAAAATAAATGAAAATAATATTTTCGGATATTTTCAAATATGTAAACGACGTACTGCCGACGTTTCGGTTACTTTCCAGCAACCATGATCACGGGCAGACTAGATGTATTTCATTTAAATGAATACTCGAGGAAGTCTTAGATCTCATTAATCCTACTAATATCATAATTGCGAAAGTTTGTGAGTGTGTGTGTATGTTTGTTACTACTTCACGCTCAAACGGTTGAGCCGATTTTGATAAAATTTTGTAAACAGGAAGCTGACATCCAGGAATAACACATAGGCAACTTTACATCCCGGAAATCCGCGGGTAATACCGCTGGGCGCAGCTAGTATAAAAATAATGTCAATACTGTAAAGGGTTCATACTGAAAGCCAGTCGATGTTCATCCAATACAATGGCCTGGATCTGATCTCCTTCCAGTAGGACTCGTCGCTCTGATACTGATACAGCCGAGCCGCCACACTCAGACATGTCAACACACTGAGGCTCCCATACACTGTACCTATAACACACAAACACACATATACATACAACGTGTAACATAATTAACGCACACCCTGAAAGTAGTTTGTTCAGAATCGGAATCTGGATCGATTTTTATAGTTTTTTATGTAGGTCATATTTTTCTCAAATTTAGATAGAACTAAGTAAATTACAGTCATCCTACACACAGTTATCTAAACACTTCATTGAAACGAAAATGGATCGTAAGTCAGTATTAAGATTTTTAAAATGAAATATTAAATTTGTAATCAATTAAAGAAAACTGATACTTGTTTCAAGGCTAAAATAGTATTTTAGAAATATCTAAGCACGCACAGCGACAGCCGGCACACATCAACTACCTACGCACGTGTCCATTGACCTCCTAGATCAGCTGATTTGACGCCACTCGACTTTTTTTGTGGGGGCGAATTAAATTGCTAGTTTATAACACAGAGATAACAAGTGCCGAGGAACTAAAAAAGTGAAAAGTGACACTGCAGTATTATCTAAAATAAAACCACAATTGCGAAAACGGTCATTAAGTGCATTGAACAAGGCGGTGGACATTTTGAAAATGTTTTAAAACGACAACGCCGTGCGAGTGCAATATTAAACTGTAAGTTTGTTTATGATCTTTAAATTATGGTTAATATTATGATTCACACCATTTAAACACGCCGACTTTGTCGTAGGTATTGTGGTGTGTGGTGTCTAATCAAACCACGCGTTATGAGCTGTTTAATAATTCTTATTTACAAATTTAATTTAACAAATCAGTATGTAATTATAAAATATTGGCTGCACATTAAGAAAAATTCAATATCGACAATCTAAAGCCTGAAAAGTGTGATGGAAAGAAGAATCATAAATCATAATGTAGTTATTTCGTGTAATTATTGTCGGATGGCACTCGGACAGAGGGGCGCGGGCGCGGCGAGTACATTGTGTCTGTCTGTGTGTGCGTGTCTGGCAGAGTGTTGGTGAATAGCTGACCATATAAATAATATTTGGTGTATGCATTGCGTTTATATATATTATTATATTCTAATTGGGATGTTTGAGGGTGTGCGTTAATTACGTTACGTGTTGTATATGTAGGAACGACCTTATGATCCATGTATATCTTACTGAAGGCGTGAATAGGATGATACTGAGATAGTGCGTTCAGTATCTAACACTTAATTCCATCTTCCAACAGTCAAGCACTATCCAGTAGAATTAAAAAATATATTATTGAATCTTACCAAATCGGCAAATGTGTTGGGGTTTGGGCTACAACAGCGTCACTGTTTTCTATCCATTGCACGAAACTAACTCCGCTCGCGATAATTTCCTAAAAAAATTAAATACCAAACAATGAAATATCATATTTTTTTAACTCAATTTATTCAGCTATGTCGTTTACGCTACATAATTATATGAATGTGCTACCTTTTCACCCGTATCAATACGGAGAAGTGCAAGTCGTCGTCTAGTATGACGGAACAGAAGCAGATGTCCGCTCTCATTCAGCTCCAACCAATCCACCCGAGCTTCGTGCCACCATTGCTCTAACTGAACTCCTACAACATTCACATCATTGATATTAATAAATATAATGCAACGACATCAATCTTTTTTTCTCATAACAAAGGAACTCTAACATCTATCCTATGTATGTTCCGTACCTGTAACAAGATCAATAACAGCTGTCTGTCTGTCCAGCAGATAGGCGAAGTGTTTTCGTTATTCCTCCGTCTTCCTGCCCTCATTGATACGGACACTGAGCACGTGAGGATTCACACGCTCAGTACGAACCTCCATAAGATACGAATCATTTTAGTATAAATTAAATTACTTGACATTGTTTGTAGTACTCTATCGAGGCCGTACTCCACCACACTAAGTTCGCCAGCACGCTGCAACAGACAGGCTCCACCCACAGCTGCATATATACGCTCCCCTCCACCGGACCACGGTATCTGGAGTATTCATGACTATAAACTTTTAATACTATATACAAGTTCGATAGAAAATATAACTCACTTCGCTAGTTAGACCACGAGCTATATCGCACAGGATCAGACTATTACTGGTACGACAGACAGCGTACCAATCGTTACCTGTAACAGTCGACGTTGGTTAAATTATTTATAAAATAAAAAGTATTCATTGTTTTACTATAAAACATCTCAAACCGTATCACAAGATAAGAATATGTCAGCGCCTGCGCGCCACACAAGCGAAACTGTAAACGACGCGTGCACCGATCACGCCACCGAGAGCGTCATTCGATGCCTCCACTCTCCCCACTAGGTACTAGTTGTGCCAGTATAAAATACGTGCACGATTATTCTACGAATTAATTATAATTCCGGTGTTATAATTCCGTCCCCAGACTAATTATACCCGATTATTACCGATTAAAACTATTATTAAGTTTAAAGGAACTTCATTCCTTTAACTATGGCCCATCCGTTTTCTTCTCTTTCTACAAATATTTTGCTGTAGTAAAATAATACCAAAGGTTAGTAAGCAAAAAATGTTTGTCAATTGATGTGCTATTAACGTGCTTCAATAGAAAGATAAAACATTATACAGATTTACGAATGTTGAAGAGAGTTTGACTTCAGTTAGACATAAAAATTCTATTTCAAGTAGGACTCGACTAGTAGACACATTCTATCTTTTCCGTTTCTTCTGTTTCCATCTTTCATCTTTGGCCATTTAAAACCAGTTATACCTACTCACCAATAAATCTAACATTGAATATATCGGGGACTAGTTTGTCGGAAACAGTGAGAGGCGTAGTATCAGCACCACGACGTCGAAGCAGCAACTGACGTGTGCTGACGTGTTGCACCTCTATAAGGTCCCGCCACACCCAGCGTCTTGAAACAGAGGTGTAGGAGAAAAACAGGTTACTTTATATAAATAATACTACACAGAGAACCATTTATAATTAAAAATAAGCATCACTTTAAATCATGCTTATTTTGGCCACGACAATAAACACAACAAATAGGTTTTATAAAAGACCTATCTATGTGAATAGTGACTAATCATTCATTACTATCAATCGTAGCTGGGTCCCTTTTTAGTTGTTTAGACATCGAAATATTTTGCCAATTTTAAATAGCATTCACTCAAATTCCCTTTATTTACTAGGTATTTATACTTAATAAACATCTTTAAGTTGTACACACCACTGATTTGTTGTGCTTGTTTGCTAGCACTTCTTGATCACTGCTTCACCTGATTAAAATTATATCGGATGTAGGTGAATAGAAACTATCTAAATTTTTTCATTCATGACAATTGCGAAACAACTATTATAAGTTATAACCTTACCATATTTTATTACGATAATTAATGCGATATCTATAGTTGTCTAAGTTTAATTAATTCCGAATCCCGTTATACCTATGTGTTGACAACGTGGTGTTCAAGTACAGATATTAATTAAGAATTAGCAATTATATAATAGGTGAAAAACATATATCCGCCATAGTAATAATGAGACACATGAAACTTAGTTCTTACGTTACAAAATGAATGAATTCAAATGGAATATTTGTAAATTTTAAAAGGAGTATTTTTGAAAAAAATACAGCTCAGCTTATATAAGTCATGCGTATAAAAAATAGACAATGTTTTTTTAATGAATATGCCTTTTTAACATCGATTATGCGAATTTACGAAAAAAATAATTAGACTAATTTTGAATTCTCATTATTGGGGCGCTAATATACAAATATAAATTACTATAGATACTTCGCAAATTACGTAAATTTATATTTAGTACGTTGTAGTTCCTCTATAACCAGTGTAATTTAAAACAATGTAAACATGTAAAAAAATGACCAAAAATGCCGTTACAAGAACGACAACAAATTGCTAACGAAAAAAGTATATGTAGTATATTCATTTTGTCAGTACATAATTTGTTTTCGTTGATATAGTCACGAAATAATATGTTCAAAACAATAAATACAAACAAGTGGGCTGTATATAATTTAAATTAAGTAAACAAAAGCATGCATTTGTTAACGGCAGACACTTAAAAAGAAAAACATAAGATTTATAAGATACTTTGTAGGTTTTCTTTTAATAATAAAGATATTCGTATTTGGAGAATATAAAAAACTCACTGGGTATCTCTTCTTTTAGAAAAGTTCCCAAAACGCACATAAAGATCTAACCGCGGCTAGTTGATATGATCATACGAATTTGTGGTGAAATTGTCACTTCGCTAGAACTTCCATACTTTATAATTTATATCTAAAAGACACTGCGCGCTATAACACTATTATTAATTAACTCATTTAACATACATTAACAATCACATACTTAAATAGCGTACACATTTTGAGTTGTTGCGAAAACAAAAGCAAGGTAATTTTGTCAATGCTTGTAAGTAAAGTAGTATGTAGTAATATAACGACACCTAGTGAGTAATCATATATTTAAATTTGGGTGTGCAAATAGGTTAGCAATACGTATAAGATGCATGTTCGAAAGAGATGGATAAAGGAAGTTACATTAATTTGAAGTCGAATGATATTTTTTATTTTATTACGTTTAAATTGTAATGCATATTATTTATTTTAAAACCATAATTTTAAGGTATCTTTAAACTGCCATAATTTTTCACAACTAGTTACAGCGCTTTATGTAGGTAATAATAATATTTGGGTGTTCAACGTAACATTGACAAAGTTATGTCATAAGGTGGCTACTTTGCGTTCAATATTTTCATTCTCTATGTTCATACTTTTTAAGAAAAAATAATATATGTAATTGTATTCACAATTATCCTCTACGAAGTTAAAATGTCTAAAATTACTAATTGATAGGTATAACTTGGATTAAAAGCGAATCTATTATATGTAGTTATAAATCTAAGGTTATCTGTGCAATATATATATACTAGAAGACCCGGCGAACTTCGTGTCGCCCTATAATCAAGAAATATTCGTTACGTTTTTTTATTTATATTTTTAGAATTTACCTATTAAAGCCATAAATCTCCGTGTTTTGAAGTGCGACAGAATGATTGACATATTAGTTAGTTGTCAAATCTAATGTCAAACAAAAAGTTTGTATCAACAACTACTAATAAATTAAAAATTAATTAAAAAAACACTGTCCAGCGGACAAAGTTGTGAATCTAAACAATTCCCAGATCCCCTTGAACACACACAAAAAATTTAATAAAAATCGGTCAACTCGTTTGAGAGAAGTTCAGTGACATACACACGCACAGAAGAAGTATATATATACTATATAAAGATATACAACTTGTAACATAATTAACGCACACCCTGAAAGTAGTTTGTTCAGAATCGGAATCTGGATCGATTATTATAGTTTTTTTCAGGTCATTTTTTTTCTCAAATTTAGATACAACTAAGTATATTACAGTCTTCCTACACACAGTTATCTAAACACTTCATTGAAACGAAAATAGATCGTAAGTCAGAGTATTAAGATTTTTAAAATGAAATATTAAATTAGTAATCATCATTCAATTAAAGAAAACTGATACTTGTTTCAAGGCTAAAATAGTATTTTACAAAATATATCTACGCACGCACAGCGACAGCCGGCACACATCAAATACCTACGCACGTGTCCATTGACCTCCTAGATCAGCTGATTTGACGCGACTGGACTTTTTTTTGTGGGGGCGAATTAAGTCGCTAGTTTATAACACAGAGACAACAAGTTTCGAGGACCTAAAAAATAAGATAATAACCACCTTTGTAAAAGTAAAAAGTAACACTGCAGTATTATCTAAAATAAAACCACAATTGCGAAAACGGTCATTAAAATGCATTCAACAAGTCGGTGGACATTTTGAAAATGTTTTAAAACGACAACGCCGTGCGAGTGCAAATTAAACTGTAGGTTTGTTTATGACCTTTAAATTATTGTTAATATTTTGATTCACACCATTTAAACACGCCGACTTTGTCTTAGGTATTGTGGTGTCTAATCAAATCACGCGTTATCAGCTGTTTAATCATTCTTATTTACAAGTTTAATTTAACAAATCAGTTATTATAAAATATTGGCTTCACATTAAAAAAAATTCAATGTCGACAATCTAAAGCCTGAAAAGTGTGATGGAAAGGAGAATCATAAATCATAATGTAGTTATTTCGTGTACTTATTATTACCTACTTCTTATTATTGTCGCACGGCACTCGGAGAGAGGGGCGCGGGCGCGGCGAGTACATTGTGTCTGTCTGTGTGTGCGTGAGCAGCGGAGTGTTGGTGAATAGCTGACCATATTATTTGCACGAAATTTGGGTAACTAATTACTAATCAGTAATTTCACAAATAAAAAATGGAAACACACATATAAATAATATTTGGAGTATGCATTGCGTTTATATTATTATATTCTAATTGGGGTGTTTGAGGGTGTGCGTTAATTATTTTACACGTTGTATATCTATATAATTTAGTTTTTTTAATTTGGTCTTTCGGTCGGTTTATCTTAATATTTTTTTATGGATAATAATGAATATATGATAATACCTCAGGACCGCTTCAAAAACTGAAACTGCACCAGTTTGCGATGCTACTGCCAATTTGGTTCCATCTCCACTCCAGGCTAAAGATCGCGCAGCATACAAATTTGATATATTTAACGTGGATAATTCCATACTTCCGGATTCATTTATTTCACCGATCAAACAACCATCAAATACACCGAATGCTATTGTTATTATTATTGTCTAAAACAAAGGTCTTGGTCACTTGTAGGTCCCAAAAACATTATACTGAATTGTTTTTATTTTGATTAATGATTATGATTATAATAACTGACCTGACCAGAAGGGCTAAGAGAAGCTGATATGATATCCCTTCTATCAGGAGGTAATGTTGGTTCTAAACTTCGCACTAGTGCTCCTCTCAGAGCCAAATATCTATATTTTTGATTCTATAGTCAAGTTTGTTTAAGCTCCGAATGTATTACCTTTGTAACATCTACATTCTTGATTCTATGGTGTCTAAGCTTTGAATGATATTTAAAATTTTAAAACTATCTTTTTAAAAAAAAAAAATCAAAATTAGGCAAGCGAGGCCTTAGGTCGTACGCTGGTAGTGATGCTGTGGCAGCGATGCGGAGGATTTGAACACAACCTCGCCCTGGGAGGAGCGGAGATATGTCTCGACAAACTGTCCCTGCCGCAGCGCACGTATGGATGGTATCCTCTGTTCCCAGCCACCTCGCTCGCCGCTATAGAGTCGCCCGATTGATCCAGGTACTAACACAATACACAAAACGTTTAATTCAAAAGGTTGACGTGTTTAATCCTACCTATAATGTTTATAAGATCGTTTGAGTTTAATTAAATTCAATGTTTTAAGACATTTTGTTATAATGATTCACTAATTCTTATGAGTTCTACTTTATATTGTTTCTATTTAAGTAAAGAATGTATTTTATTATAAGGGAGCCGTCGCCGGAGCGCCACGAGAACTAGCACTCCACGACGGCTCAATACAGCAAGTCCTGATATAACAAGGCCTAGTTATTGACGTTCTGATGATGCACGGCCTATACAAGACCGTCTCCATGCTATGCCCCATAACGATGGTACAAAGACTATTCGTTTCTTATTGTGCTCATCTAATGTGTATTGAATGTCGTTACTTTACGTATTATAAATGAAAATTATTTTAGAAATATTATAATATCGATGCAGTTACAATAATTAACCGATTTTATTACAATGTTATTGCTTAAATATATATTTGCTTTCAACAGAGTTTATAGAATTATATGAGGAACTACTAATTGATGTTCTGTTCGTATATGGCCTATCTATTCGGATTTTCAAAATATTAGAAAAAAATGTAGTTTAACATATCCATATATATGTATAAAATATATTTATATAAACAAATAGTTTAATCTAGTAACTAGATAATTAAGAAATGTATTTGTAGATTTTATGTGTTTTTCTTGTATAGGAATCGATTTCTTTTGTTCGATTAATAGGATCGAGTAACAGTCCCCCTAAAGCAGATAACATTTTATGTATTTAACGTATAACTTATTTTATCCCTTGATTAATTTGTATTATGATGTCGTTCGCAACGTTATAGAGTTTTCCTATTAAATCTGATTGTGTAAAGAAATACAAAAGAATCAAAATGGAAGGCAACTAAAATATATTCAATATTTCAAAATATTTTATAATATCGATGTTATTTTATCATTATTACTTCATCTGGTTGAAATTAAAGATGTATGTACTTATTGTGAGCCGTTACTGAACTCACAATCTCTTTTATCACTTTATTTGTATTAAATATTTTGCTTTTATACTTAGTAATATGTATAACGAGATAAACAGAAAAGTTTTTTCAGAAAGACTCCAAAAATGCGTCATCTCAGATGGTAAATAAATATTGTTTCGTAAAAAATAATCATCTTGCCGTCTGTTCTGTGACAAAATTAAGTAAGTTGAAATGGGCTACGTTTTCTCAATAACTTTACAAACAAAGGAAACACGATAACAGTGTCATTTTTAAAGAAATTTTTAAACCCAGTAGCCTTTATATCTTAAACAAGTATCATTTCAATACTAGAAAAATATAATATAACCATCTAATTTATTACTAATAAGTGAAGTAAAATAACATCATATACTTACTTAATATGTGGATAAGCGTTAAATGTGTATTATTAGAAATACCTGTCTTTAATACTGTGGTACTACTTTATATAATCGTCATCTTAAAACCCCAACTTAACACTTTACCTTACACGATTTGTAGATTTCGTAAGAAACACTAGTATGTAAGTGCGTCTAGGTACTATTCTTCCAAGGTTGTGCTTTAGTGAATTTTCCCTATAGCTATCTACCGTCATTGTTATTTCTTTTTATCGAAATAGTTATATATCTTTACACACTGTAAATACTGTTGTTTTTTCAAAAATTTCCTACGCACAACTGTTTCGTGATAGTATTAAAATCTTTTATAAAGTAGTACATATAATATACGTTTCTAACATATATTTAAATGCTTAATATCCAGAATATAAATTCATTGTATAGGGCCATACCGATTGCTTTAACCTCTTAAACATTTATGATCCCTGTTAACCCAGACCCTACGAATCACAGTAGGAGAAATTGGACTAATGTTCATCAAAAAGTTTTATTAGCTAAAATTCTACCCATACTTAATCGTGAATAATGTATTATATTACCTTCCTTCGGACAAAAATATAATATACTGTCCACATACGACGATATACACTTATCTGATCCGATACAGTACGATTTTCGTTTAAAATTGAACATTGTATTAGAAATAAGAATACTCTGTAATTTGCCTAATTACCAATTTTTAAGAACCTTTGTTTGTACTAAAATAATTTGTAATTGAAATTAACTTCCATATATTGCTTTTTTTATATGTAATTGTAATAAAGACATTCGCAACTTCACTGCCACTTAAAAACAATATAACATAGCCCTGCATTATCATCGTCGAATACCAATAGTTACAATTATAAGTATAAACGAGTTGCTCCCTTCAACATATTTTTACTACATTAATTAGTTTTATTATAGTTTTCTCTTTCTTATTTTAATTCTTGATTAAAGAAAAAATACTTTATTATGATATACCTAGTGAGTGTTAATAGAATTTTCAAATATTATTGTGAATCATTATGTACGGCTCCTCCTAGCCGTTTTAAATATACAGGGTGACTGGTGAATTACTATCAATATTTAAGGAGAATACTCGGTACATGATTCTCATTTGAATTATGTAAAAAAAATAGGTACTTAATTTTTGACCAAATTTCCTTATAAATAAATAAAGTGTGGACTCGTTCCAAGTGTTCCAAGTGTGGACGCGTGCGGCGGCGTAGTGTTGTATCAGCACGCCGCCGCACGCGTATGTGTGTGTGTGTGTATACCTAATCTGTAGGGTGTTCACACGATGTGTAATTAATTACATAACTTTTGGTTATGTTATGTATAGGATAGTAATTCACCAGTCACCCTGTATATTAATATTGATTCTATACATATATTTTAATTGGTGTTAGATACAAATTACATATCTACGGAATTAGGGAGCGTTCAAGTATTACGTAACGCAATTATCGAAGATTTTGACCCCCCCCCTTCCCCCCTCGTAACGCTCAGTAACTTTTTTCTGTAGCTTATCAAAACGTAACACTCAAGTGATAAATTTCATCCAAAGTCGTAAAACAATATGTAATAGTTTGGTATAGTTTTAATCTATTAAATGAAAAAAGATCATTGACTCAAATCTGCCTCTTCTGCAGAAATTACAGTTTAAACACTATGAACTCACGGATAAACACTAACGAATACTGACCACGGAAGCAACCTTAAAAGACTTGCAATGCTATCTAGGTATTCCCATTAAAATATCAATTAAGAGGTTTGCAAACTTGGAATAACAAATAAAAATATCGACCAGACTAATACAATCTGGTGAACATAATGTAACGTATATGAAAAGAGTTGCCAGTTTGGGGGTTTTTATTAATATTTTTTTAGAAACAATGCTACTTAACGTTTTGTAAGAGATACCCCCTCCCGCCCCTGTAACGGATCGTAACGTTTTACGAGCCCCCCCCCCCTCCCCGCCCCCAAAATAGCTTTGCGTAATAATTGAACGCTCCCACAGCAGACTGAAGGAAGTTATAGAGAAATATCTATGGAATAATGATTATAGTCTTGGTGGAACAGAAATTTATGCATCTGAAGAATTTATTGAGAGCCTTAATGTCAGTAGTAAGTGAATACTCTCAAGTCAGTTAATTGTAAATACAGAAAATTTACAACAAACACTACTTTGGCTGTCTTATTACTCAGTGGCGTGTATTAGGATATATGTTCTATAATTATACAATGTTTATTAAATATACTATTTGTATTTAAATATATATCTTGTCATTAACAGTTTCAATAATCGAATAGTGTGGATTTGACTTACAAAAGTGTTGCGTCGTCAATTATTTGTCAAACGAATGTCTCATATACTATTTAATTATATAATTATATTGGAGTCAGCTTTGTTTAAAAACTGTTAAAACTTTAAAAACATATATTTAATTGTATTTAGATTATTATCTGATTTATAACTAAAAATTATTATTAAAAAGTAAGAATAAGACTTAGGTACAAAAGCGGTAACATGTCAAATATGTGTTTAATATACTGTTAAATTGGAACCCGCTTTCAAAATATAATTTACTAAAATATTTTCTATAATTTAAGAGTTATGTTTTCAATATATAAAAGACTTATATTTTTATATATATTAATATTTCAATACATTTTCTAACACGTGCACACCATAGATGTAAATAATCACTGCATATCCGACCCATATAACAACTAAACCTATATTGTTTAATTCTTACTTACATATTTTTAGCATACATTACGAATAACAAATGTTAACAGATATTTAATACGATATTTGATTTATGATTTGTTAATAAGTGCCATCTATCTCCATTCGCTCGTTAATTGTCAAATGAAACAGGACGCTCTGATTGGTCGGTAAACTGTTCATATGTTTTTTCGCCATTTTGTTATTTTTGAATATTGTTATTTGTCTTTCTAAGCGCAAGTGAATAAGTTTTAATTAGTAAACAGTGGATTAATTTATTAATGAATTGTGTAAAATTATAGCTGTGAGCTCTGTGCTTGTGATGTGTTTAGTGAAATTAGTTAGGAGTAGATTTTCAATATTGTCGTTTGGTAATAAAATTAAAATAAGTGTAAAGTCAAGGTGTGTGACCAGTTGAGATTGAACTATAAGAAAGGTAATGTTATCAGTTATTCGTTTTAAAAAAAGTATTATGATAGTTTTAATAAGTTAGCAGGTTGTGTTAGTATGTCGAACAGAGCATTTGAGTCACCTCCATTAAATCTTTGAATCATTTTACGGCACCAATCAACACGATAGAGTTTTTGAGCCTCAGTCAAATTATAAGGTATCCACCGGGCGCAAAGCTTCCTGACCGCTAAATGTTCGTGGAGGATTTTGTGCACTTGACTCATACCGATGCCTAAGCTTGTCCGAATCTGCTGATAGGTCACTCTTTTGTCAGTCTCTATCATACGCCGCACAACACAGATGTTATCTTCAGTCGTCGCCGTAGAAGGCCGTCCCTCACGTAAATCATCATTGAGATTAGTGCGACCACGTTTAAACTCATTAAACCAGTTGTAAACAGTTGTGAAAGGCCAATCGTAGTCTATCATAACTTTCTTGTTGACTTAAATGACATCTAAAGTCATAAAAAATCATGCACGAAAATTTTCTCGTGTTAAATTCATGTTGACGTGACACAGACAATTTTCAATTTGCCGCCAAATCGTAAAACAAATGACAAATATATGAAATATATACTCAGTAATATTGGCAAAGTATTCTATTTTCAAATTTTAGAATTATTTTTTTATTATATTGTTTATAAGTGGCCAGTTCTAAGAACTTTCAGTTTGACCCTCGTATTATAGTATTTTAGGAATACTAAATATCTATTGTTTACAATTGGATTCTTGTAAGTAACAGTGAAAATACCATAAATAGCATTCACATAATTTATATATATTTTTTAACTTTCTATGATATTTTTTTTAAACTTTCTTTGATACATCATGTATTTGTTTCCAGAGTCCGTTTCAAGAATCACCTAAAGGTGAACCATTCCTTCAGATCGAGGAGCTGTATGATCCACGATACGCGCCTTACAAATTCATCTTCAGACTCTGCTACCGTATACTGAGACTTAGTCAACAAGATTACAGGAAAAACCAAGTGAGTCATGATATTAATTCGTCTATTATACACTCACTAGCTTTCCGTCCGCAGCTTCGCCCGCGTGGAGATCGGTTATATCGCGTTTCCAAGAGAACCTTTCAAAAGTCTGGGATAAAAACTATCCTATATTCTTTCTCAGGGTCAACTCTATCTTTGTACCAAATTCCATTAAAGTCAGTTCAGTGGTTTAGGCGTGAAAGCGTAACAGACAGACAGACAGAGTTAGTTTCGCTTTATATAATATTAGCAGGGATTCAACTGAAAATGTAGCTTGGAAGACCAAAAGGTACTAATATTTTAATAAAAGATGCTTCTTAATATAATTTTTGATGCTTCTGCGAATGAGAGTTAATTATAGTTCTATGTGTTTTTCAATATGTTTTCGTTTCAGGAATACATCGCGAAGCACTTCAGCTTCATGCAGAAGCAGATCGGCTACGACATACTGGCTGAGGACACGATAACAGCACTGTTACACAACAACAGGGAGCTGTTGGAGAAACACATCACGGCCTCTGAGATAGAGACCTTTGTTGGTAAGTATACTTATTCTTCTTGGCAATTTCTCAGCCAGGGTCTGAAAAAATATACTTATTGTATATTAAATTATTATTTAAATGAAACTAACAATTTTCAGATAACTACATACTCGTTATTTTATTATTTTTAAAACTACCTACTGCCGACGTTTCTGTCACTATACTGAAAACGTGAACGCAGAGGAGATGAGAATGATTCTCATAGTTTTCTTACTAATAAAATGAGTTTATTTTCAATAATACTCTCGAAAACCTATATATGTATATACAGCACTTCCTGTATGTCGTACCAGGTCTAGTCCGTAAGAACATGAAGACCTGGACTACCTCAGTGACCTGTGCATCTCCAACAATATAAGAAAAGACATTTACAATAAATAGAAAGAATATTTTACACAGAAAAATATGAACAAGTTACAGCAATAAAAAATAAATTAAAAATAAAATTAAATTATAAACTGGTGAAGTGAGGAACTAAATAATGGATAAGAAAATAGATTTAATCACTATTATTGTCTGTTAATTGAAACCAATTGGTTTTTTTAAATAGATTTAGGTTATTGTTTAAAATGTCAATACTATTAATCAATTAATATATAACAAGCAACTATTTAATCTTTGTAAATAAAATGTGTGTTAAAAAATATAACAGCTTTTCACTAATAGAATATACTATATTGGATCATGTACTAAAATAATTATAATATCCATAGAAGTATAATAAAGGAATCATTACACAGGTTAGTGCCAGATGAGTCGAGCGACGGAGACGGTGGGGAGGTGATGCTGTACTGGAACAATAAACAGGTTCGTGTAGACATGGTATTATTGTGAGCGAGGAGAAAAAATGTTACCTTGTGTTATTAAAGATAGGACTTAAACGTTAACATCGTCAATTTTTGCCTTTATCATATTAGTTCATGCGGACATATCCGACCTAATAAAAAAACAACTCTACACCAGCATACATAATATACTTTTTTATGTTCTATCGTGACAATAAAGTACCTTTCAGTAAGAAAACATTAAAAGTGTTTTATAGAAGTATATGTAATTATATATTTTTTATTCTAACAATATAATTAAAGTTGTTTTATGAAGCCAGTACTTTTAAATCACATAACCTTAACTATTAAAAACTATTATCTTAAACCAAGACACCTTCAATAAGTTAAATTCAATATATAAATACACATGTTGCATGGACAAATATTTTCCCGCGTCAAATTGAACAAACCAAATGTTATTGCTTAAGGTCACTGGGTGCGTTCAGGAATTTAAAGCTTTGGTTCGAATTAAATGTTTGTTCCCTAAATATATATCATTTTTCAGGAGTGTCGGTCACTGAACTCATTGGCTGAACAAGCCTCAGATCCTCGTAGTGATTTTGGATTACTACCGACACCAACTCGATCTGTTCTCGAACATGTGTCTCAACAGACAGTACCTGGCATTGAACAGTCTATCACATTGATCTTATACTCGATTAGTTAAATCATTCCTTCAGAAATATGTATGTTCATATGGTTTAGAATTATTGATAGTAATTTTTAGTTTCCTTCGTCAGTACTTAAAAGTAACAATACATTTTATTAAATAATAACGACTTTTTAATCACTCGAAAAGTGTACTTTGATACGATATTTTATTGATTAACGATTCTGATAAAGAGCTGATTTACCCAAACAAAATATAGTTTTTGTCATAAACGTCGTAAGCATAGCGAAAACTACGAAGTATCTCTAAAATGTAGAAATATCTTTGTGACCAAAATAATAAAATTATTACCTATTTCAGATAACAAAATGAAGAATAAAAAGTCACACTCGTTGTGATCCATGTGTTAATAGTCCACGATGCTAACTAATATAACATTTAAATGAAACGTCGAGATAACATAAAATACGTTTAGTACATCCGAAAATATTAGTGCCATTTAACTCTCTAAAGCCTCAGATATCATGAACCACTATAACTTGATCTCCAGATGCATGTCCAACCCCGTGTTGTCTCACGAGGTCCGCGCGTCCTTCTGCCGCCTCATGCTGCACCTGCACGTGGACCGCGACCCTCAGGAGCCAGTCACGCCCGTCAAGTACGCGAGGCTGTGGGCAGAGGTCGCCGCCACCATACGATTGAACGAGTCGGTACACACACACACAAACACACATATCAACATTAACACATACATGCAAACACCCCGCATGTTAAAAGACCAGTGATGTTGTGCTAATTTGTCTTTTACTGGAATGCGTATAGTAAAGTCACCAGTCATGGACAGTACAAGCGATATTTTTAGAGATTTGCTTTGTAACTTCTTCATTTTTCAATATATATTCTTTGGCATTAGAAGGTAAATAAAAAGCTTTTTTTCCAATCAGTATTCAATGTTTAATTTTAGTTTGGTACTCAGTACAATAAAATATTGTAAATAAACTACACCCCTACTTAGACACCATTAATGGACAGATATAATCCAGTATAGGACACCCAATCATGGACATAATCTAAATATGAACAGCCATCAATGGACAGTAATAATCCGGCGTAGGGCACCTAAATACGAACAGCTAATTATTGAAATATAAATAATCAAATAAGTAAAGAAAAAGTATAAATTATTCGAGACTTGTAATGACGGTTCTGTGGTAGATGCGTCAACTCTATAAGGTAAATTGTCATTCAAATAGTGTTTACTTTTAGCCCAAATGGTATATAACGACAGAATTTCATTCGGAAGCAGGTTCTCAACTTTGGCTCTGGGTGTATAGTACAGTCTGGGTAGTAAATTTCATTTTTCATTTGTAAATACACTTCGGATTTCTGATTCTAAAGTTCATAAATTCATAAACTGTTTTGTCATGTTAATTTTCTTTTCTATTGCTGATGTGGAAACAGTTGCACGATTTTGTGAGCTTATTTTGGTCATATCCACATACTCTGGACCAAAGGGAAAAAGCCCACTCTTAAGAAATCCGTTTCTTATGGTGTCTGTCGAAATATTTTGTAAAGCTGTCTCAAAATTTGGAGCAAAATGCTCTCTTTTCATTGTTTGATTCGGATTGCCCATTTTCCAACCCTTCACCTGATTCTGCCATGCTACCTTTAAAGGCCTAAACACCGCAACTTCCATCGGCTGAAGCAGATGAGTCGAGTTCGGGTAGAGAGAGATAACTTCAATCATATTATTTTTACAGAAATCTGACAGATGCAGTGTCATGTGTGATCTATGGCCGTCCAAGAATCATTTAACTGGTTTAGGTATATTTTGTGAACGGACAGGAATCTAACTTTTTCTCAAATATAATTTTTTGGACACTATCAAGCAATTGTTCTTTGTTGACAGGAAAATGTTTTTCACCCATAAATGTTATCCATTTTACGAGTTTCCTTTCTTCTTCGTAGGTGAGTACCGTAGCTGGACCTAGATTACAATCAATTGGACTTTTCCCGGTAATTTTATTATGTAATGTTATCCTTAGGACTCCGTATCTTGTAGCGGCAACAGATATTTTCTCTCCTTACTTCTCCGATAGCCTTGGCCATCTGTTCTTTTGTGTAGTCTTTCCTAGGTGCCATTTCTGGTTGGAAAAAAAGATTTGTTTGTATTAAAAATATGTTGAACCTATTACAGACATCCAGTCATGGACACTTTATGGACACTCTGTCCATGATTGGATGTATGTGCTTGAATAGTATCCAGTTATGGACACCGGCAATTCAAAGGTTTAAATCACAATGACATTTTGTGTTATATTATAAAATAAATGTACTACTATTGATAAATCACTAAATAAAAACAATTTCGACAATGACGATACACCTGACACATAACAAGACGATAACTGTACTTACTCGCAACACGATTCTTCTAATAAATTACGATTCCCGGCACCAACTGCCGCCGCGCAATAAAAAACCTATATGGCCACCATCCAAATGGATGTAGGCTGACAAAAAGAGTTGGTATGACAACTATAGAGTTGACTCAACAGACCCGTGTTGTCATTTGAAATAAAATTCTGCGTCTTTGCTTAATTTTGGAGGCAAAGTCAAAAATTGTCCATGACTGGTCCGCGTCCAACATAGGTGCCTTTACAGGGTGACTGGTGAATTACTATCAATATTTAAGGAGAATACTAGTAATTCACCAGTCACCCTGTATAAAAGCGGGGGAGGAGGATTTCTCCTAATTTCAGTCCGTGGCCAGGATCGGCCCTATATAAAAGAAAGGAAACGAAAATCCTTACGAAACCCATTATGTGTGTACAAAAACCTGCAATTTTTTTTAATAAGTTAGCTGATTCAACCATCTGAATCGTCAGAATTTAACCATCTTTAATTCCGGAACGCGTTCCCGTCCAAAAAGGAAGTACCGGATTATGTTCTAGAGCATTCCAGCTGAACAACACCACTGAGAATGACACTCACACATTCACACATACACGGCACACACAATGACACTACGATAAAATATAAATACATGTATGATATCAATTATTTTCTTTACATTAATCATCATTAATTAATTCTGCCACAGCTATCAATGCGTGAAAGGCGGTCAGGACGCGACCAGGGAAAAAGTGAAGAAGCAGTTCGAGTCCACCATAGACTTCGTTGGGGACTACTTGTGTAAAGACGTGACTAGGACGTGGTACTTGAGCGACCACGACCAGAACAAGTTGATCTTTGAGGTCGTTAAAATGGCTAGAGAATTAATTTACTTTGGGTTTTATAGGTAAGATATTGATGTGTAGTTAAACAAATTCATATAAATATTTTTTTCAATAAACTGACTTCTACTTTATATATATGTTTTAGTCTCCGTGATGATAGTACT
Organism: Danaus chrysippus; assembly: GCA_916720795.1. NCBI lineage: Eukaryota > Metazoa > Arthropoda > Insecta > Lepidoptera > Nymphalidae > Danaus > Danaus chrysippus. The sequence goes on along the minus strand of CAKASE010000064.1, from coordinate 3,288,757 downwards.
CACGCTAAGAAATACTAGTAATGTGTTTAAATACATATTGATATCGAAAAACTATTACTTTGCTTATCTATATAAGCTCTTGCTCTATAGCAAGATAATGTTAGTGAAAACACAATTAAGAGAGGCTATAGTTTATGAGCTGTTAATATTGTGCAGATGATTATATTAAATAATTATGACACCATGATTTCTTTAGTTCACTTCATTTGTCTATAAATCTATATTTTTCAATAAATAATATAAATTTGTCCATAATTTTCTAATTTAACACAGCTTCAGCGATCTTCTTCGGCTGACGAAAAGCTTATTAAGTATTCTTGACTGTGTGACTGCGATCGATCTACTGAACGAAACGAACGCCTTCGCCGGAGAGGTGGAATGTGAGTTATATTAAATATAAACTAAACAAGATATGTAAACATAGGTTATTTAGAAACATGTACGTACATCCTAAAAGATATATGTAAAACATTAAAAAAGTTAATTAATATGTTTATTGTATAATATTCAATTTATGTTTATTTTAAAAACTTAATGTTACACGCAGCTGAGGAAAATGAAAAGAAAATATGTATGTGAGTAGTATAGTGCAGAATAACTTTAGAAAATTATTACACATACTTGGCCTGGCCAAAAATATTGTTATATTTTAAATTTGGAATCTGTCATCTTTTGCCCGCCAATTTATGTAAAATATTTTTTAATATTAAAATAAGGATATACAGAAAACTGAATGCCTGTTAGTTTTATATAAAGTAGCCATGGAACCAAATACATTTTGTTAAAATCTAACTTCTAATCGTTATATTGAGGTAGTACATAGCAATGTATATATTTATGTCAGACCAATATTTATATATTTGTTGTAGCGGAGGGGGGAGTTCTCCGGAGTATTGGCGACATGGGAGCAGTCTTGACCTCCATCACACTCGGACCTGGAGCATTAAATGTATATATAACAGAAAACACATAAAAACTATATTAAAGTCAGAACCAATTACTAATATATAACTCCAATAATATTCACTTAGTTTGAAAGTACTGTAAGAACAAAAAATATCTGCATTTTTGTCCAGAATACTCCCTAAAAAACTTGTTTTTTACTGAGATTTAGAATTATTTAGTCGATTTATATATAGGAATGTATGTTGTTATTTAGAAAAAATATGTTTTTAAATGTTGATTATACTATAAAGGATAAATCAAGACTTAGTATATGCAATCGAAATAATCAAAATGTATGTTCTATTAGCAGGTGGTGGGCGGAGGGCCGGCGAGGAGCCCGTCAGCCTTGACCCTGGCTCGGAAACATCCACTGGTGATGGAGACCAAGATGAAGTTTATAGAAATACTGCAGGTACCATACTAATAACAGTTTTGGAGATATTACAACAACCGACACACATACTCAAAGCAAACGCACTCTTAACTATTTATTTATTTTCTTTGAAAAACACTTAACGATGCAATTTACAGTAAACGTGTACGTCCACACTAGGCTAGGCCTGTATCGTGGAAAGTTATACTCTAATTCTTAATTATATTTATATAGATACTGATCTAAATGTTTGAATGAAACTATCTTTTCTTATGATGAAATTAAGTGTAGTAAAACGAAAATATTGGTTTATTTAAATGAATATTCACGAAAGTCTTAGATCTCAGTATGATTAAAAGGTTCTTCAGAAATTTGTATTGTACGGCTAAACTAACAGTTCTTGGAAAGTATGTACTGTTTTACAAGTTTAAGAAAAACGTTTCTTCAGCTCGATACTACTATTATACTGACCAAAATAATACATTACTATGAAAGTGACCCAATATATACAAGAAATGTTCCCCACAGTTTATCCTGGACGTTCGTGTGGACTACCGCATCAGCTGCCTGCTGTCGATCTTCAAGAAGGCCTCCGAGACTCGAGTGGACGTGGAGGCCATAGGGTTACAGGCCGAGGGGATCTTCAGCTGTCGGTATGACACACACACACATACATACACACACACAGACACACACAGACAACATACATACAACATATCAACACCGACTAGGCGAGATACAAATACAAAGATCATTGTATATGAAAGTCATTCAAATTTAATTTTTACTCTAACATGTATAAATTTAATCACATACATATGTGATTTTAGTCAGTCCAGTATCATTATATTAAAATGTTTATAAAATTTATCTCGTTTCGTTGGCAATGTCCACACGTGGTGTTATATAATTTCATGTAGATGTCGGTTGTACTATTGTTACTAATCGGTGGCGGGTTGATAGTAACATGCGGTCTGTAGAATTTTTTTTCAACTATTTCTTATTAGTACTACTTTTATAAGTATTTATTACGAACACTTCTTGCTTCTATTTAACAATTACATATTAATCAGTAAATTTCTTTCTATTAGATTCATTTGAATACACCAAATTTTTACTATTTTTCGTTTTCACACTAAATAAATTACCATTAGCTCTAAATTATCTTTCATAGGTTTATCTACAACGTGTAACATAATTAACGCACACCCTGAAAGTAGTTTGTTCAGAATCGGTGTCTGGATCGATTTTCATAGTATTTTATGTAGGTCATTTTTTTTCTCAAATTTAGATAGAACTAAGTAAATTACAGTCATCCTACGCACGCAACACCAACAGCGACAGTCGGCACACATCAAATACCTACGCACGTGTCCATTGACCTCCTAGATCAGCTGATTTGACGCCACTCGACTTTTTTGTGGGGGTAAATTAAATCGCTAGTTTATAACACAGACAACAAGTTTCGAGGAACTAGAAACTAAGATAATAACCGCCGTTGTAAAAGTGAAAAGTAACACTGCAGTATTATCTAAAATAAAACCACAATTTCGGAAACGGTCATTAAAGTTGATTGAACAAGGCGGTGGACATTTTGAAAATGTTTTAAAACGACAACGCCGTGCGAGTGCAAATTAAACTGTAAGTTTGTTTATGATCTTTAAATTATTGTTAATATTTTGATTCACACATATTTGTGGTGTCTAATCAAATCACGCGTTATCAGCTGTTTAATAATTCTTATTTACAAATTTAATTTAACAAATCAGTAATTATAAAATATTGGCTTCACATTAAAAAAAAAATCAATGTCGACAATCTTAAGCCCGAAAAATGTGATGGAAAGAAGAATCATAAATCATAATGTAGTTATTTCGTGTACTTATTATTACCTACTTCTTATTATTGTCGGACGGCACTCGGAGAGAGGGGCGCGGGCGCGGCGAGTACATTGTGTCTGTCTGTGTGTGCGTGTGTAGCGGAGTGTTGGTGAATAGCTGACCATATTATTTGCACGAAATTGGGATAACTAATTTCACAAATAAAAAATGCTAACGCACATATAAATAATATTTGGTGTATGCATTGCGTTTACATTATTATATTCTAATTGGGGTGTTTGAGAGTGTGCGATAATTACGTTACACGTTGTATAATTGGGAATTAAAATCGTAGAAAGCACTTTGAGATAAGAAAAACCATTTAATTCTTATGTCGTCATACTGGCGATTGGTATTAATAAATTAATAATAATTATTTCAGAGCCATGCAGACTGTGCCTGACAACTGTCTTCCAAAAAATGTAGATTTGTTAGTAAGATTGAAATCTATTGCATGATGCATGATGAAAGTAGCGCTATTAACCGCATGGATGAAGCTATGATTTCTTTACTTATATGTATTTCTGTATTTCCTTATTCGAACAAAAAGGTATTGAATATTTTCCATTACATGGTTCTGAAATACATTTCGAACAATTAAGGAAATGTTAGAATAAAATAGTTTGTATGTTACGCATGCTTTGTCCCAAGAAGATTTAATATTTTTTGCGAGGAATAAAATCCTCATTACTAGGACTAACTAGTGTTACCTCTCCAACCGCAGCAAGCGATATTATACTTTACAGCTATTACAATAAAATCGAAATCCTATTATCGGAAAGATTTAAGTTATTATAAAGTGTTTTCTGTATTATTCTAACCTTTGTTTATTTTGATTAAGAAAAATCCGTTACCCGAAAAGGGATTCTTTTTTAGGCATAACGCTTATAATCCTATTGTGATTTGTGATTTTCTCATATGATATTATATTTTAAACCTTAACATTGAAACAAGAAGGTTTAAATTTCAGTGACGGTTTAGACTTGGATGCTTGCGGCAGTCGTATGGTGTTGAGGGTTCTGCTGCAGCTGTGTTCCCAGGGTGCTTCGGCCAGTCTCGTTTCAGGAGCCCTAGGGCTGCTATTCCGTCATTTTAGTCAGAGACAAGAAGTTTTGTCGGCTTTTAAGCAGGTCCGCTTTATAAAATAACTAGCTGCGCCCCGCGGTATTACCCGCAGATTTCCGGGATGTAAAGTAGCCTATGTGTTATTCCTGGACGTCAGCTTCCTGTATACAAAATTTTATCAAAATCGGTTCATCTGTTTTAGCGTGAAGAAGTAACAAACATAAACACAGACTCACAAACTTTCGCAATTATAATATTAGTATTAGTATTATATCAACATACCTTAGCATATTAAATATTTTACAAGATAACTCATAAATACAAGTAATGAAGTCAACAAAAAGAGATCCTACGTAGTTTCTCTTTATATCTGTGAGATTTTAATGTAATCTTTGTAGACTATAATATATTTATCATTATATTCCGTTCAGGTCCAACTGTCAGTGTCTGACGCGGACGTGGAGTCCTACAAACAGATCAAGGCCGACCTCGACATACTGAGACAGAGCGTTGAGAAGCCGGAGCTGTGGGTGTTCAATAAGGGACGCGCCGGGATTATAGACGATCACAGCGGTGAGAATTTAATATAGTTATCAAATTAGTAAATTTAAAATTTCACCTCTTTCGAATTGTCTTGCATATACCGGCAAAAATTATTCCATATACATATATGATCTGCAGTTCTAAGATATTTTATAAATTTTCTATACCTAAAACATAACATAAAAAACAAACATTCATTCATACATCATGAAATAGTGGTATCTACATACTTAGGACTGTATAACTTGTAGATAATTATTAGTATCACCTGTAGATGATGAAAGAATATTGTTCAAAAAATATATAAATATTATTAAACATATATAAATCAATACTTTTCTAGATATAAAAGGCGCTGCTGGTCCTGGCGGGGCGGTGTTGGAGCGAAACGCGTCCTTAGACAACGTGCGAGCACCCAGAGGAGATCGACAGGAATACGATAAGATTAAGGCGGTACAAAAAAAATATTGCATTTATATCAATCTTCTACCCGGCAATTTCCCAGCTTTTAGCCAGGGTCTGCCTTACATGTTGTGAATAGTTTTGGCTAATTGTTTTTACGACCGGCCGCCTGCCTGACATCAACTCTCTTTGGGAATGCATTAATCAGTGACGTCTAGATACTCTTAGAAAGTACATATGACTCGGAAAAATCACATTGGTACTTGCCAGGGCCAGGATCGAACCCGCGCCCTCATGCATGAGAGGCGGGCCTTTTAACCACTAGGCCACTTAAGTCAGTAGTTGACTTAAGTTGCATTTATATCAATGTTTCATCTAAATTGGCGCTTCAGTCTCTCAGTCACTACAAATGATAAGTTGATGTAAAAATTTATTCGTCAACTTTAATAAATACTCAGTAGCACAGTCGACATAGTGACTTGGATACCGTATCGAACAAGTTATAAGTTCAAATTTGATGGATCCCAGTAATTTTATTATAACATAATATCGTTAATTCATAATTGGTAATACAGAACTTCCAGTTGTTTTTGTTGATAATACATAAGATATTAAATAATTTTTTTTAATTTTTATTTAATTATAACTTAAATTCAACAGGTTGACAATAAGTTTTATTTTTTTGTTTTGCGTGAATGTTGTCTACATCTGTAATTGTCACTCATATCAGGTCCTAGATTTTTTTTCTTTTATATCTATGTTTATGTGTGCCGAATATGTGTGATGTTAATGTACCTTTTAAATAAATAAATTTAAACTTTTGCAACTATATCTACAGAAAATAACTATTTAACTTTTTAATAATGAAATAAAACATTGAATTGGTGGCACACACTTTACTGCTTCCACATAGACTGACAACTGTCTCAAACATTATTCATCAACCTACTATATGAATATGTTACAAACACTATAATTGTATAAAACAGATCCTGGAACGTATGATCAAGTACTGCACCCAGGGCAACACGGCGAGGGAGGGGGGTGACTCAAGACCGCGCAGACACGAACAGAGGCTGCTGAGGAATATAGGAGTACATAATGTAGTGCTGGACCTACTGCAGGTGGGTGGAGGAACAGTTAAAACAATATATCGATACGAGCAGGATTTAAACCCTATATATATGTGTGTATGTATATATATCACAAATGTAAAACAGTATTCTCAAGGGTGGCAGGTTTGATTACTAGTCACGTCAATAATAGTTCTTTCTATTTGGTCTTCAATACAAATCTTAGCTCCTTGCTGTAATAATAAAACCAATAATACTAAAATGCTGAAGTGCAGGAAAAGTAAATGTTATTACTTTTTTAAGTTTTTTCTTTATCTTCCCACTTAAAAGCCATTGTTGCTTTTACAAAACTGTTTCCCGAAATATGCTATACCTACACTCATGATATAGGTGTAAATCATTTAAGATCTACGTTTATTATCTACAAAGCAAAAAAAGGGAAGAATAATTTTCTGCTGTATGTTATAAATATATTCTGTAATCAATTATTGTCCAGGTTCCACACGATGAGGACGACGCTGCTATGGTCGAGCTCCTGGACCTTGCGCACGAGTTCCTCCAGCACTTCTGTCACGGGAACACACAGAACCAGGCCATACTACACAAACACCTGGATCTGTTCCTCAACGCTGGAGTAAGAACAGACTATTGAATATGAACAATTGTACTGTAATTTTGTTTAATATCGTATTTTATTATAATTATTATTATAATTACTTGGTATTTTTTACATATATGTCTAAGTTTTCACAGTGTCTCATAAATCAATATGTATTGGTTTTTTCGTACACTGGAATTCATCGTCGTTAACTCACAGTTACTTTGACATTTCAATACATTTATATTTTATACTTATTGTATTAAACAATAAGAGAAATAAAAGAAATCAAGTCAATAATATAATGATACGTGTACGTGTGTGAAATAGTATAAAGTGCACAATCTAACAAATAAGTAACATATGCAAGGTAAATGTAACCTGATTATTATTATATATATACCATAGCGCTAAATTATTGTTTTACAATTATAGTATAGCCAGCAATCAAAGCACGACGATAGTTTTATTCAGACAACTTTTTACATCAGATCCGCGAAGCCCAGATCGTGTGCTCGACATTCGAAGAGAACACAGCTCTGTGCGCTCACGAAGGGAACGAGAAGGTAGCTGCGCACTTCGTACACTGCATCGAGTCCCGCGGACGAAGACCCGCCTACCTCAAGTTCCTGAGGACCATAGTGCGAGCGGGACCACACCACATACGGAGGAGCCAGGACCTGGTCATGCAAGAAGTAAGTTCCTCTCCCTTCACCCATCATAGCATGCATGGTTTTGTAGCAGCACGTACACGAAGTAATAACAATAGTTTATTTATTTATAAAGACGTTCTCGTCGATGGATTTGGCGACGTTTTCATCGTTGAAACAGAAGCACATATTAATAACAATAGTATATTTATAAAGACGTTCACATCGCTGGATTTGGTGACGTTTTCATCGTTGAAACAGGTACACATACTAATAATAATAGTGTATTTATAAAGACGTTCTCATCGCTGGATTTGGTGACGCTTTCATCGTTGAAACAGGTACACATATTAATAATAATAGTGTATTTATAAAGACGTTCTCGCCGCTGGATTTGGTGACGCTTCATCGTTGAAACAGGAACACACTGATGACACGATGCCGGCCTCTCACCACGACGTAGTCTTCTTCTTCTTCAGTTGGCAGCGTTTTCAAGATGTTGTCACTCCCCGGCGCGCGCGATCCAAAAGACCGATGCGCTCGCTGGAGTGACAGATATAACCACGGTTAACGCATGCGCAGTGATACCGATTAAACGCATGCGCATTAAAGACGAAACCGTATGCGCGGCGACCAATCAAAACGCCTGTTTTAATGTGCTGGTTATTCATATTCTATATGTAATCAATTTTCTAGTATAAATAACTGTAAATATTTTCAATAAAACATTCCTTGAACAAGTGAAAAGTCTATTATTCTCTCCATACGTCTCAACGCTTAAAGTGGTGACCCTCGACAGAACACGAAGAAACTTCTGAAGAAAAGGAATCCGGACAAATCCCTGCCCGAAAAATCATTCAAATATGGAAACCCAGCCACCTCAAGCTCTCGCCAGCTCTCAAGCCGCCGCCAACCAATTACTTATTAATGCAGTAAGGAAACTAAAACTCGAAGTAGCAGAATTAAAGGCACGACCGGCATACAACAACTTCAAACATCGGAGAGATCACTCCCGAAGCCGTCAACGCAGATTATCAACACATCGCAGTCGTCACAATTCGCCATCTCCACTGTGTTACTATCACCGCCGCTTCGGTAGTCAAGCCCGACGGTGTACTACGCCGTGTAGTTATACTAAAGACCACACGAAGTCGGAAAACTAGACCGAACGTTGGCAGAGGCGAAATCCGGCGTTCAGAAATCACACCGCCTGTTCGTTACCGATAAAAAAACGAACTACTCTTTCTTAGACACGGGAGCCAATATCTCCGTACTACCTCGAAAACCAGGCCAGAAATCGACGCCGCTACCTTTCAAATTATATGCCGCCAACAACACGGTAATATCAACGTATGGAGAACGAACGCTCGAACTCGATATAAATCTACGACGACCGTACAAGTGGAAATTTATAGTTGCCGATGTATCGAAGCCTATATTAGGAGCCGATTTTTTAAACTATCACCAACTCATCGTTGATATCAAGAATCGAAGATTAATCGACGCCGTAACGAATTTACGAGTAAACGTGCCGATTAAATCAACTACTACACCCACCATAAGAAGCATCGACATAAGCGACGCGTACCACGACATACTAGCTGAATTCCCCGGTATAACACGACTTACCGCAATGAAGCTGGGAACTAAAATCAACGTCGAACATTATATCGAAACTACGGGACCTCCGATCCACTGCCGAGCACGACCTATACCGCCGCATCGTTACGAAACCGTTAAGAAAGAATTTGAGAATATGACGCAACAAGGACTCTGTCGTCCTAGTAAAAGCGCATGGTCATCGCCACTTCATATTGTACCTAAAAAGAATGGGGATATAAGAGTGTGCGGTGACTATCGACGACTCAACGCGATAACGAAACCCGATCGCTACCCAGTACCGAGAGTCAAGGACTTCACACATCATCTCTCAGGTAAAACCATATTTTCAACCGCCGATCTCAACCGCGCTTACCAACAACTTGAGGTCCGCGCTGAAGACATTGAGAAGACAGCAATCATAACACCAATGGGTTTATTCGAATTCCCTCGAATGTGTCCCGGTCTGAAGAATGCCGGACAAACTTTTCAACGATATATTCACGAAGTACTCCGAGGACTCGATTATGTATTCCCTTTCATTGATGACGTTTTGATAGCTTCAGCTAACGAAACTGAACATCGAGAACACCTCCGAACTGTACTCACACGATTTCAAGAGCACGGTATCACTATAAACCCCGCGAAATGTAATTTCGGAAAACAGCAAGTCAAATTCCTAGGATACATGGTATCGGAACAAGGCATCAAACCACCCGATGATAAAGTAAAGGCTATCGTCAACTATACGAAACCGAAAACAGTTGAAGAACTACGACGCTTCCTAGGAATGTTAAACTTCTATAGAGATCATATTCCAAACGCCGCCACTATACAAGCTCCGCTAAATTCATATCTACACAACGTTAAGAAGCGCGATAAAACTATAATCGAGTGGACCGACGAAGCAACGCAAGCATTCGAAGCATGTAAAGTTAGCATCAGTAACGCGACTTTACTCGCTCACCCGTCCCACGAAGCAACACTCGCAATATTCAGTGACGCCTCAGACAACGCCGCCGGAGCCGTACTACAACAGTACATACATAATACATGGCAGCCCCTCGGTTATTTCTCAAAGAAATTCTCAGACGCTCAGAAAAAATACTCAACATACGATCGTGAATTACTTGCTATATATATGGCAGTAAAACACTTTAGGAAAATATTTGAAGGTAGACCACTCATAATATTCACCGACCACAAGCCACTCACGTTTGCTATGAACAAAACATCAACAAACAACGAGACGCCGCGACGAACAAGACAATTATTATTCATTAGTGAATTTACAACCGACATACGTCACGTAAGTGGGAAACAAAACATCGTCGCCGACGCTTTAAGTCGTGTCGAAACTATATCCTGCCCGTCTACAATAAATTATGAAGAAATAGCCTCAGCACAACGAAGTGACAACAACATTCAACATTTACTTCAACAAACCAACCTATCATTCAAAAGGGTAAATATTCCTAATACAGATATAGAATTACTTTGTGAAACATCAACATCATTCATACGACCTTACATACCTACCGATCATCGTAAAGAAGTTTTTAACAACATACATAATATCAGTCATCCCGGAACTCGAACAACAAGGAAATTAATAACAAGAAAATACTTTTGGCCGTCGATGAATAAAGACATCGCAACGTGGACTAAAAATTGCATTCAATGTCAGAAGAGCAAAATACAACGTCATACACACAGCAAAATAAATTCGTTCCCGCCAACCGACCGCTTTCAACACGTGCACGTAGATATCGTCGGACCGTTACCTACAACAGCTCAATGTTACCGATATTTAATAACCATGATCGATCGACATACGAAATGGCCCGAAGCGATACCTACCATCGATATATCCGCCGAAACAGTTGCAGAATAAATATACAACAACTGGATAAGTCGATTCGGATGCCCCGCTACTATAACAAGTGATCAAGGCCGACAGTTTGAAAGTCAAATATTTAAAAACTTAATGAAAATACTCGGAATACAAAGAATACGAACTACGCCTTATCATCCACAAAGCAACGGAATGATTGAACGATGGCATTGTTCATTGAAGAACGCATTACGCGCCAAACTATCCGATACAACGTCATGGATCAATGAGTTACCTACTATACTACTCGGGTTAAGAGCCGTCGTACGCACCGATAACAACGTAAGCGCATCCGAACTTACCTACGGCTATAACTTAAGACTCCCAGGTGATTTCCTAGACACAAATAAAACAACAGACTCAGCATCATTAAATTATAATTACGTCGAAAAATTACGAGAAAATATACAGAAACATAAACCATTACCGAACTCGCAACGAAACAATAAACACATTTTCGTACATCAAGACCTACGAACATGTCCGTACGTGTTTATTCGAGTCGACGCAGTCAAATCACCGCTTCAAACACCCTATGAAGGCCCCTTTCGAGTTGTAAACAGAACAGATAAAGTCTTTACAATTCAATTACCCGATCGTCAAACATGCATCTCAATTGATCGACTGAAGCCTGCATATGTGTTAAATACCGAAAATTCAGATTTACCTCAAACCAAGAAAACCATTACAAATGATACCAGAGTTACCATCAAAACCTTACCAATGGAAAAATCAGCTGATACGAACAACATGACGTCACAGCCTACTCGTATATCAACTCGACTAGGCCGCTTAGTACGAGATCCGGCTGCAGAATCAGTGTACCCATCGAGTGTTTGCTGAAAACCAAATTTTTACACATATTCATGATTAGGAGAATTTATATCCACCAGGTTGCCTATCAAAAAGTGGCCGCTAGTATTTTTAATTAAATTATTAATAATTCATAATCCGTAAGAAATTTCATTGACTTTTTTTTTCAATGAAATGTCGTCTACTTTACGGCAACATCTATAAAGACTCTGAAAAATTATGGTTGCCGTTGCGCACCTGGCCGCACCTCTTCGCAGCCAGGTATACACAGGTATGAATTTGTTTCATTTATACACCCACAACGTACATTTATAATTTATATATCAAATTAAAGCAAATTTTTTTCTGTATATTATTATATACGGTTGCTTAATTAAATCTGGCCGCCAATAAGGGTTGCTGGCTAATAAATATAGTAAATATTAAAAGTAAATATTAAATATTAAATCTTTTTAATTTATTAAATATTATTAAATAGTAAATATTAAATCTTTTTTCATACAGTACTTGTACAACACAATTTTTTTACATAAGTAACCTTGATTTAATTTATCATCAATATTCATTTTTTTTTTGTAATTTTTAAATTTGTCATTGACTTTTTAATTTTTTATTTTAGAAAAGAAAGACGTTTCTTTTGGAGTATTTATTATTTTGAGTCGTACCTACTATTGTTTGAATCGGAGGTTGAGAACACTAACATCTGACGCATGCGCAGTGGCTTTAAACCGTCCGACAGCTGGCAATCGCTATCCTCGTCTGACTAGTGGTGTTACGCGCTAGCTCTCTTTCACTCTACTTTTAATATTTACTATATTTATTAGCCAGCAACCCTTATTGGCGGCCAGATTTAATTAAGCAACCGTATATAATAATATACAGAAAAAAATTTGCTTTAATTTGATATATAAATTATAAATGTACGTTGTGGGTGTATAAATGTAACAAATTCATACCTGTGTATACCTGGCTGCGAAGAGGTGCGGCCAGGTGCGCAACGGCAACCATAATTTTTCAGAGTCTTTATAGATGTTGCCGTAAAGTAGACGACATTTCATTGAAAAAAAAAGACAATGAAATTTCTTACGGATTATGAATTATTAATAATTCAATTAAAAATACTAGCGGCCACTTTTTGATAGGCAACCTGGTGGATATAAATTCTCCTAATCATGAATATGTGTAAAAATTTGGTTTTCAGCAAACACTCGATGGGTACACTGATTCTGCAGCCGGATCTTAGACTAGCTCCATCAAGTTGCCGGTACGTTTCACTTGAGGGGGATTACTGTAGCAGCACGTACACGAAGTAATAACAATAGTTTATTTATTTATAAAGACGTTCTCGTTGATGGATTTGGCGACGCTTTCATCGTTGAAACGGAAGCACATATTAATAAGAATAGTATATTTATAAAGACGTTCACATCGCTGGATTTGGTGACGTTTTCATCGTTGAAACAGGTACACATATTAATAATAATAGTGTATTTATAAAGACGTTCTCGCCGCTGGATTTGGTGACGCTTTCATCGTTGAAACAGGTACACATATTAATAACAATAGTGTATTTATAAAGACGTTCTCGCCGCTGGATTTGGTGACGCTTCATCGTTGAAACAGGAACACACTGATGACACGATGCCGGCCTCTCACCACGACGTAGTCTTCTTCTTCTTCAGTTGGCAGCGTTTTCAAGATGTTGTCACTCCCCGGCGCGCGCGATCCAAAAGACCGATGCGCTCGCTGGAGTGACAGATATAACCACGGTTAACGCATGCGCAGTGATACCGATTAAACGCATGCGCATTAAAGACGAAACCGTTGCGCGGCGACCAATCAAAACGCCTGTTTTAATGTGCTGGTTATTCATATTCTATATGTAATCAATTTTCTAGTATAAATAACTGTAAATATTTTCAATAAAACATTCCTTGAACAAGTGAAAAGTCTATTATTCTCTCCATACGTCTCCACGCTTAAAGTTTTAAAAGACGAAACCTCTTAAAATTCCATGATTTCACGTGGTAGCGAGTCTATCGTTGTAGTGAAAGGAGCTTTTCTTAGGACTTGTGACCCAGGTGTAGGTTTAAGAGGTTCCTATCGAATGCGCATTAAACGCTCACCTCCATTTTTAAAGCTCCTCTATCAAATATTACCTAACATAAAATTCTATTTTCAGTAATATAGTTATGTTATATCACATGCTTATGTCGTCAATGTATTATGTAAACATGAATTTTTCTCTGTTGTTCAATAATAAATCTATCTTCGTTAATAAATATCTATTCTATCATTTGAGTTCATGAATGGAAACTCGGAAGCGCTCAGTATTTAGTTAAACGACGCATACTTGTACTAAGGTACATATAATACATATATTTAATCGTACTTCATATTTCATTATACAGGGTGACTGGTGAATTACTATCGATATTTGAGGACGTGATATTTGACGATCATATATGACAAAATAAAAATTAATATAACATAAATATTAATAAACTTCTAAGTAAAGTTAACCTAAAGTTATGTAATTAATTACGCATCGTGTGAACACCCTACAGATTAGGTATACACTGACACTCACACATACGCGTGTCGTGACGTGGTGTTGTATCAGCACGCCGCCGCACGCGTCCACACTTGAACATTTGGAACGTGTCAACACTTTATTTATTTATACGGAAATTTTGTCAAAAATTAAGTGCCTATTTTTTTTACATAATTCGAATGAGAATCATGTACCGAGTATTCTCCTTAAATATTGATAGTAATTCACCAGTCACCCTGTAGATGGTGAATGCCGGCGAGGACGTGCTGGTGTTCTACAATGATAAAGTACTCTTCAACTACTTCATCAAAATGATGAGGGAGTACAAACAGACGGGAGAGATGCCTGAAGCTCTCACGTAATATATATACCATTATATGATCATTTCAAAATTTATATTCTTGCTCTGGCATTTAATAAGGATTTAAAATAATTATGCATTAATTACGAAAAGTGTGAAAACAAAATTAACCAACCCAATTTTCATTACTTTAATGGTCGAATTTGTATACATTATTAAGGTACAACAGCGTAAGATATGTGTGCAAGAAAGGTTTATCGATAGCTTCTTTGACAATCTAATATAAATATGCACTTAATATAACATATAATTAATAATATTTATGTATATATTTCTTTCAGGTACCACATAGACCTCATAAAGCTGTTAACATGCTGTACCCTCGAGAAGAACGTGTACACGGAGATCAAGTGTCACAGTCTGCTGCCGCTAGACGACATAGTGGCCATGATCACACACCCTGACTGTATACCAGAGGTCAAACACATTTATACATATATAACGGACATCCATTTAGCTGAAATCGTGGTAGTAATTAATACTATCGCAACTTAGCCACAAACATATTAATAAAGACCGAATATTGGATAAATATTTATTGAAATATCAAATTGAATTAAATTTATTATTTAACTCCATTAGCTTGCACAAACTAAGCTTAATATTATTAAATGAATGAGAATGATCAGAAGTAATTATCTTCTATATATATAAAAATGGATTGCTGTTCCTTAGTCTCGCTAAAACTCGAGAACAGCTGAACCGATTTGGCTAATTTTAGTCTTGAAATACTCCTGGAAGTCCAGGGAAGGTTTAAAAGGTGAGAAAAATTGGAATAATTGCCGAGAAAACCCTAAAAACAGCCTTTTTCTATTTCCCATACAAACGTTTTTTTTTAACATTAGATTTGACAACTAACTCATATGTCAATCATTCTGTTTGATTGAAACAGGAAAAACCTGATTATTTATGGCCTCTAAGACGGAATAGAGTTCGCCTGGTCAGCTATACCTACATATATTACTCTTGACGAAACTAACGCGGACGAAGTCGCGGGCAAAAACTAGTAAACAATATATATGTATATTAACAATATATAGGATATCAATTATGTGTGAAGGTGAAAGAGGCGTACGTGGGCTTCCTGAACCACTGCTACATCGACAAGGAGGTGGAGATGAAGGAGATCTACTCCAGCAACTACATGTGGGACCTGTTCGAGCTGTCCTTCCTGCAGGACATGCTGGCCATACTGCAGCCGCACGCCGCCCTGCCCGCGCCCGGTCAGATATATACAGAGTATATATTATAACATATACATTCCGAAAAATTTTCAAACACATTCACAGTAATTGCTTGATCAAGAACCAAGTTTATAAGGTATTTATGAAATTAAAATACATAGTAAAAAAAATATTCGGAACGGCATTTTTCAGACGTTTAGATGCTCAAGTCCTCATACCTATATTTAATATATTTGTCTGAATTATTATTTACTATACTTCCTGGATAACATCCAAACACATTCATAGTAATTTCGTTCTTATATCTCATGTCTTAAGGTCTATTTCCCCAGGTCCGTCGTCGTCGCCGGTCCGCCCGTCGGCCAGCTCCAAGCAGGCGTGGGTGAACTACGTGACGGACGTCCTCATGCACACTATGTGCACGTTCTTCAACTCTCCCTTCAGCGGCCAGAGCACCACAGCACAGGTAAACACTTACCTGTACTGTGGTGGAGATACATTATATACTAGTTTGTAACCGAGACATCGCCCGCGGTGAATTAAGATTTAAATTCACAGAGAAATGACTAATGTGTACAGTGACTGGCAGCGCCATCTACTCTCTGACACGTGACGTTATACAAAATACAACTTTCATGTGTTCATTAAGAAATTTTTGATGAATCCAATCCTCGCCTATATGTTATTCTGATGTATGAACTACATCAACGAAAAGTTGAAAGCCGTTTACTTTTGTTCGCTTAAAAAGGCAACAAATATTCTTGCGATTTTTGTATTTACAATATAAGTTGGGTATTTCATAAATTATTATCTGATAAATTTTATGAGATACTCAACTTTTCAAATAATTTTGAATTTCAAGCTAAAAGCCGATCCCGCTCAAACTAGAGGCTAAGATACAGACGGTGTTCGAGAAGGCCGCGGCCCTGTCGCGACAGACGAGCAAGCGGCTGCTGGCTTCAAAGAGTTCCAAGCTGGAGAAAATGGCGTCTCAGGTATGAGAGATTGTAAAAATACATACATATTACTATAAGTACTTTACTACTCCATTAAAGAACGAACAGTTTTTTTGCACACCTGACAAATAAATTCTGAAACATTGTCACAATATAAGAAATTTAAAGTTTATAGTTATATCTATATTATTGATACGAAAGTTCTAATGCAACTTTCTACAAGGTTGCGTTAAATGTTTAACGCTTCCGGCGTCGGGACGTGACGACCCCATCGCCCACTGGTGTATTCCGGTGCAATCAGTCACGGGGGGGAGGGCTGGGGGTACAGCCCTGGGAGTAAGACGGTCACGGATCTGGCAGGAGGCCGTCCGTGGCTGTCTTGGGGGGGAGGGGATACTCGGGTCTCTCCGGAGGCCTGAGTTCGCTTGTGGTCGGTCGGTTTCCTCTCTGTCTGCCGTCGGGCGCTTGCGCTCGTCGGTGGGTGGTTGGAGACTGGCCGCGTGGGCTTGGGTGGGAGGGGTAAGGGGTTAACCCTCTCGCGATTAAGCAAGCCCGCCAGGCGGGGGGACACTCCTGGTCACTTGGAGTGAGCCCTCGGGGGGGGAGGTGGCCGTTCGCGGCCCGCCGCCGGATCGTCGCGGATGCATGCTTCGGCGTTTCCCGTGGCGATCCACTTGGCGGCAACGGAGAGTGACCGCTGGTGTTTTAGTGGGTAACATGGGCCCTTCTGGCCGTGAATCCCACATAACCGCCTCTGTCTCCCCTAGACGGAGGGGTAGGTATAAAACCTTTCACCGCGATAACAAAAAAAAAAAAAAAAAAAAAATGTTTAACGCTCTTTGAAAGGGTTAATAGAAAGAGATGGAGCGAGAGATGGGTAGGTCGATTGTGAATTGTAAGCAATGTTTATAAAGCTTATCTTAAACAATCAATACGGGTTCAACGAAAATTAATTTCTACCTATTCCTATATACATTTCCTTATAACGAGGTTTCACTTTCTATGAGAGACATTATTAATATATTTTCTCTCCTTTCCAGTCTTACCTGCAGAATGACCGATCTGTGATGGAAGGTCTACAAGAAATAGTCGCGCTCCTGGAAGAACAGTTACGTCCTTTATTACAAGCTGAGCAATCCCTCCTAGTGGACATACTGTACAAGCCTCACAGACTGTTCACGAGCCCGGGAGAACTCACGCATCCGGACACTAGCGGGATATTCATATCCAGGTATATGACCCGTACACTGAAGGTTTAGTGAGAGGAAATACTTAGTATAGTAGTCAGTAGTAGAATATGAAAAGGACTGATTGATTACCCATATGTTTTACTTTGTAACTTATTGTACTAATAATGTCTCCAACTTGGTTACACCTCATCAATTTATTTATTTATTTCGTTAATTTAAGTCTTTACAGTAATAACGTTTTAAAATTTAACTAAATAATACTAAAATGTTAGAGGTGACACAGAAATATAAAGGAAACGAGGCTTAAGCTTTAATTAATCACCATATCAATCTGGGAGATTATTTGTTATTTGTGCATTTGCGCATATGTGTGCATGCGTGCATGCGTGTGTGTGTATGTGTGCGTGTATGGGTCTCTCTTTGTGTGCATTTGCGTTTTAATAATGAATCCAGTTGCAGTGCTTTTTGAAACTTTTTTTAATACATGTTTCTTCATAATAAATAATTCTCAGCGAGAAATAACATATACTATTTCTTAGTGTACTTTCTACAGGATAATTTGTAGTGTGTGTAACAGATATTTTTTGATTATAAGGCGGTTGGAAGTTCGCCGGGTTAGCTAGTATTTTATAAAAGAGTTTATGTATAGTCAATATTAATGTATTAAATATAATTATTTCCCAGGTTTTCCCAGTATGAATAATTGGAAGATTAATCAATAAAGTGTTTTTACTAGAGGTTATAATGAATACATAAAAGTAAAAAAGTATTGTTAACCAAATTTATTTATACAGGGTGATTGGTGAATTACTATCGATACTTGAGGACGTGATATTTGACGATCATATATGACAAAATAAAAATTAATATAACATAAATATTAATAAACTTCTAAGTAAAGTTAACCAAAAGTTGTGTAATTAATTACGCATCGTGTGAACACCCTACAGATTAGGTATACATCCACACTCACACATACGCGGGCGGCGGCGTAGTGTTGTATCAGCACGCCGCCGCACGCGTCCACACATGGAACACTTGGAACGTGTCAACACTTTATTTATTTATACGGAAATTTTGTCAAAAATTAAGGGCCTATTTTATTTACATAATTTTAATGAGAATCAAGTACCGAGTGTTCTCCTTAAATATTGATAGTAATTCACCAGTCACCCTGTATATACATATTTGTGGAACTGATACATACATTTTTTAATAAAAAAAATCTGTTACATTTATTTAAAGACTTTGTTTCTATTACAATATTCATCACATGCAACTTATATTATTATTTTGTTCAAAATGTTTTATAATAAAGTAATATAAGTTAATATTCGTATATAAACGTCCGTTTTTCTCCCAGGTCCATGCCACGAAAACCAAAACTACATAGCTACCCACGAAAGCAACGGTCTGGACATTATAACGGCTTTGATACTGAACGACGCCGAGAGGATCCTCTACAACATGAACCCCAAACAGCTGGTGGGGCACTTACCTTACTTGGTTACAGCGAGACCAACTTAGAAATCTATCTTTATATATATAATTCTTTTGTGAGTGTGTATGTCACCGAACTTCACTCAAACGACTGGACCGATTTTGATGAAATTTTTTGTGTGTGTTCAAGGGGATCTGGGAATGGTTTAGATTCACAATTTTGTCCGCTGGATAATGTTTTTTTAATTAATTTTTAATTTATTAGTAGTTGTTGATAGAAACGTTTTTATTTGACATTAGATTTGACAACTAACTTATATGTCAATCATTCTGTCGCACTTCAAAACACGGAGATTTATGGCTTTAATAGGTAAACTCCAAATATATAAATAAAAAACGTAACCAATATTTCTTGATTATAGGGCGACACGAAGTTCGCCGGGTCTTCTAGTTTTATTATAATATTCTACTTCCCTCGCACTAATCTTGTTTCATATATTTATGTAATGTTAATGTTATCTTATAGGAAGCCAACACGATGGCTGAACGAGACTTAGGCTCCACTTTTCTTCTGCCTCACGTGCACCTTTATAAACCAGACCTTGTGGGTATTGAACTTACACAACTAACGGTTTGATTCACTACTAAAACACTTTATTATTATTATTATTTGTTTTTACTAACATTAGTTATAAGGTTGCCATGTAATACTAAAATTTAAATATAGACTATGTCTGAGACAAAATAAATAATTTTTATTATTGTTATAAAAGATTTGGGCCTGTCCAGAATCAACATGAATTTGTTCTTAGAACGTACTTTAAGGCAGCCCTAGTAGGTTCTTTTAAATTTTGGTAGAGAGAGGAGCTTGGATAGTGGAGGTGAGCGTTTAACGCACGTTAGATAAGGCCCTCTTAAACCTACACCTTGGTAACAAGTCCCAGTCACTGTTGAAGCTCCTCTCACTACAACGATGGACCCGACACACGCACGGTGAATACATTGAATGATGAGAAGTTTCGTTTCTGTAGTTTTAATTATTTTTCTCACTTTCCTATTTTAGAGCCAGTCCTATCTGCGTGATTTCTTAATGCTACATTCATTAATTTCGTTTCTTAAATCATTCATACAAGTATTTTTTTCATTTTTTCAGACCAGTGACGTATCTGAATTCGACTCCCTGTGAAGACTGCCCATAAAAAGCGAGATGTCACACAAAATTTAGAAAAATTCGACAAAAACCATTAGAAAGTTACCAAAATTTTTTTAACAACGAATCCAGTGAAATTTTAGCTTTTATATCTATAGGTTATTTATTTTAAATTATTAATATATTTAATGAATAGACAATTTTTATTTAAATATCATGTGTTATACACATTAAGTCAGAAGAGGCTTAAATTGCAAATAATTTTCTTTTCTATGAGTATTGTGATATTTTTGTATTTATATAGAAAATTTATATTTTATGTTTTCAATAAACAAACACAATTTTTGTGAATATAAAATGCCATAATATATGTAAGCGTTCAAAACAGATTTAAGTAACGAGAATTATTTGAATGGGAAATCTACTTATACAAAAAACTATTAATGAATTATTTATTTGATTTCCCCTTTGAAAATTTTTCGTATTATTTTCTTTGGTTATTTTATTGTGCAAAAAATGTGCCAATAATCAATAGATTGAATTCAGCTTTTCAAGAAGCTAGCTAGCTGTTTATACAAATAAAAATCAGTGTTATGATACATAATTGTTATTCTTAAATTATTTCTGTATTTTTATGACAATTATAATTTATTATTTTACTATTTCTAAATAAAAAAATATTAAATAAACATATTTTTTTCTTTTATCTTTTTTTATAGATTATAATATGGGATCTAAAATGAAACAACCAATTAAATATGAGACGTAGCGTTTTTATTCAATAATCAATAATATTTTTGTTTATCGATAGAATATTTAGCATTAATAATACAAGGAAACAATAGCAACTAAATAGATCTTAAAACTTAATACAGCGATGATTCATTTAAAATTATGTAACATTATAATCAAGCACACATATATCTTAAACAATTTTAACTATTTAATTTATCCTAGCGTTTTGCTTCTTGATTATAGAAGAAAACGAAGCGGAGTTACATTGGCTCTAACGCCAGCGAGTGTTCAAGCTTGTTATTCTAACAATTCTAGGTCTTACGTGCTTCAGTCTCAAACCTTTTTTTATTACATTCCTCATGATACCATTCTTTATACATACATTTATATATATCTGTAAAACGATGTGAGCAAGCTTTGCCGTACATAGTATTTCGACGATCAAATCAACTAACTTAAAATCTAAACATCGTTGAACGTATATAAAATTATTATGTGTTAGTTTTTAATGAAGTTTCATTTAAAAATATCTTTATTTTAAATGGTATTAATTTAGATTGATTTTATACTGTCCGTCAGTGACGCTGAACGCGAAAACCAATATATAATAATACATTTTGTACCTATCAAATTGTGCAAATATCGAAACCAATTTTTATTGACCCATAAAAAAGAGTAGCCAACATATTTCTTCATAGCGAGAATGTTAGTTTCATTAACCGATCATTATGCTTCTAATATAACAATATCAAAACTGTTAGTATCAGAAACTTCTACTTATTTTAAATCTTAATATTATTTGATATTTCTACAGTGTTAACATCATGTAAGCGGTTATTTTCAAGACTATAAAGCTAAGCTATCTATAGAGGTTAACGGGTCAAGTAATATGGACCGATGTCGAATATACGACGGTACAATTATACGAAAATACATGGAAATTTTTTCACCGGATAGATTATATGTTAGATCCGGGAAAGAGAATTGTAAAATCCTTCATATGTACGAGTATTGTCTTATTATTATTATGGTTAACGTTAATCTGAATTGTCACATTTCAAGTATTGTATGTATATAGTTTTCTTTAACATTGTTTTGTTATAGCAAATAGTGTGCATTTGCTAAGCCTAAGCCGAGAATTGTAAAAATTGCATTATTATAAAGAGAATATGTATGCATCAGTATTTATTTCTTCGTTTTGCTAGAACTAGACGTCGGTTTTGGAATCATAGAAAGAGATCTGAAAAGAAAAATTCTTTCAGAACTACATCAACACACTATTAAATTATATGCATTTTATTTAATTAATTAATATGCAATAATTTTGTGACCATAATTATTTATAGCTAAAACGAAATTAAATTTCTACAAAATAATAAAATATCCTAACAACATGCTTATATGAAACGAAACAAATCATGAAAAATAACTTGAAATAAAAGTTATTATAAATATCAATAACCTAACAAGCTATGCATTTCAAAATCAAATATTCTATATTATTAAAGCAAAACAGTATAGTTTTTGAAGTGTACCTATTTTCCGACATTTTCTTGCGAGTGACTTAAACAATAGCAGCTGCAATGACAATTATTTGCGTTTTAGTAGGTACATTCATATATTTAAATAAATAAAAATAAAGCCAATTCATTGGATATGAAAGTAAAAAGCGTAATCAGATCAAAATAATAATAATAATTTACATTTAAAACAAATAAATAATAAAAAATATTAAAATTATGCTTCTCTTGGATGTATTGCACAGTTTTAAGAGAAAATGGAATCTATTGCTGAAGAAATAAATCATATTTTACCTTCTCTGGGCTGGAACAGGGGGGGATGACTGGGCAGCTGGAGGCAGTGCTGCCGGACAGCTTCCTGATAGTGTTGTTTGAATATCTTCTTGGTCTTCCTTTTTCTCCCCTGAAGAGTGAAAGAAGAACAAATTTAATATACTCATTGGCAAAAAAAGTCCTAATATATTTGTATTTTTGTTTCTTATACCTTTGAGAATTGGCGTGTCTCCAATATAGAAGGTTGGTGCTGGCGCTTCAACAGCTGCTTCTCTAACTGATCCATCGCCGCTCACTGCACTAAGAGTGTCCGTACTATCAAACATGATAGTCCGCTCCTTAGCCTGTGGGATACGACCATCTAGCTCCTGTACGATGTCACATAATTCATATTACAATACCAAAATACTCTCTTCAATATGTCAGTTTCGTGATGGGAAGCCTTACCAGTCTTTCGGTGTCAGAATCAGGTTCGTGCACCTCATAATCTTGAGAGTAATGTTCACTTGTTGATTGGTGTTCTAAACTCTCCATCTGAACGGCTGTGACCGGCTCTAGGGTGTCAAGCGAAGAGACCATCGTGTTTGAGCCTGGAGGGCGCGCTATGTTATCTCTCTGATTAGTAACAAGCTTGGCGAAGCGGAAAGCTTAAAAGAGGCTTGGAATAATATGTATAAATTCTTTCTATGAGAACTTTCTTAACCAAAAAATTACATGTCCTTGTGTCAGTAAAACATATTATTCCAGGGAATTCGATTTAGTAATACATTAATCTCATAACAGTAAAGGAAGATGAATAACATTATATACATGCTGTTACATAGAAAAAAAATTAAGCATTTTATTATGACATTTTTATTATTTCATACAGTGAAAAAGACACAATGTATGTTTATAAGATTAACCCTAATTTAATTAATAAAGTAAATTTCAAAATGAAGTTGAAAATATTGCATTCTTTCACTGTATAATATAAAAAAATATTTTTTTATTTAAGGAAGGAATTTGTAATCATTCTAGGTAACTCAAGATAAGATGTAATAATGACATTAATTAGAAGCTCATTATAAATATGTTAGTTTTGCATTCCTTTGGAGTAAAGGTAGTAATTAGTAGGACACATCTATATTAAATGATTGAATAACAAAAATAGTGAAGAAATAATATACATGAGAGTTAGTTTAGTGAGGAAATATAAAAAAATCTACAGCGTTAGTTTTTCTATATTACAGTTGTTAGCGCTTTAGGATAGCTTGCCAATTCCATGTTATCATGAACATCGATAAATAACTTTAACATATTAATTATGAAATTTACCTCCAGATGTAAGACTTCCAGTCATAGGCGTATCTACTTCGTAATTATATGTTGCTCTCGTTGCATTGGAGCTAGTGGCTTCTAAACTATCTGTGCTACCTAACATGAGGTCTGCCCGAGCTCTGTTTGAACAACAAAAATCGTTACAAATAAAATATAATGTTTAGACGAATCAAAATGTTTCCTTACAGTACTCGTAAGCATTACATATCGTGCTTACCGACTAAAACTTCCAGAGGAACTTAATTCTTCGTCTTGACCGCTCCATGAGCCGCTTGCTGGATCTGTAAAATGTTTTCCTGAAACAGTGCTATGAGCTACCGACCTCCCAGAGGAGGGCGATAGCTCACGCACTGCACTTCCTTCTCTAGAGAAATCGAAATCTTCCTGTTTATCCTCGTGTTTTTCCGAAGTTGTTATGGTATGTTTAGTATATGTGACGATTTCTGTTTCCGAAGGATACCTCTCAATTATTGTCATCAAACTATCCATTTCTGATGGCTGTGAAGCTAAAGATGAAGACATTTCAGAGCTAAACGACATAGCATTATCATCGATATGTTTTGGTCTACTCGGTATGTCTATGCCGCCTTCAGAGTCTAAACTTTTAATAGTTTCAGATACTTTTTTGCCATCAACAAATTTTTGCTGAATAACAGTCGTTGTTCTAACAATTTCGATAACTCCGCCCTCTAACTGTTTACTTTCTTCTTGATTTATCTGTGCTTTAGATTTCTCCTCTTGATCCAAAATTTTCATCATTTCTTCACAATCTCCAGGAATAGATTCAGCGGAACCATCACTCGGAGCTGCAGCGCAGGTAAAAGTTGATACTTTCTTACATTCCTCTTCTACTTCACATACTTTATCTGCTGATGTCCCTGGTAAAGGTTCTGGTACAAAAAATGAGCCTCTTTCATCAGTCTTTTTCACGACTACTACTTTCGGTCGTGATTCTTGCATTCTTTGCTCTAATGCTAATTGTTGATCTATAAGTTTGCGGATTGCTGCAGAATCAGCTAGAAGTCTTTGTGATGGGCTGCCATAGCTTCCAACCTTTTGAGATGGACTTCCGCTTTTTTGTGAAGGACTACCACTTTTCTGACCTGGACTTCCACTACTTTTTAGTGGGGGACTACTTTCACTGCTGCTGTCATATGAACGTTTCTCTTGCTCCAAGAAACTGCCACTTACAACTTTTGGATCTGCTAATAACAAAGCTTCTTTTTGTTTCGCAATTAATTCCGCTTTCAATGCTTCAAGGCAAGCTGTTTCCAGCCCCTCAAATTCTTTTAAACTCGACACAGATATGTCATCACCTTGACTTCTACTTAATATATATCGCCTTGGTAGAGAGCCATTTAAAGAGTCCTGAGATGATGAATGTTGGTTATATTGTTCCATCAAAGCTCTTTCTAAGTTTTCAAATTCTTGAAGTGAACTGATTGAGATATCGTCATTTTCGCCTTTCAACCTAAACCTCATTCGCGAGGCCATTTCAGATTCCGAGAGACTTCCATAAGAGTTTCTAAAACTTCCGAAACTCCCAATAGATTCTTTTTGAGAACTTAAGCTCCCAATTCGACTATTGTCAAAGTCAGTCATTTCTTCTTCTTTAATGTCTTCCAAAGGAATTCTTTCGTAGTCATATCTTGGATCTCCTTCAAATTGCATCTGTATCCATCGTTTACCTGCTTCAATTTCAGCTAATTCTTGGGCTTGAATTCTTTTTTGTTCCAGCTCATATAGTTGCAATTCTTCATCTGATAAAGAGCCAGATGCACTACTTGTGCTCTCTTGTTTTTTTGATGTTTTTGACAGATATTCTTCTACTTCAGTGTCATGACGTTTCACGTAAACTTGGGACTTAATTCGAAGACTTTTCCCTTCGGGATCTGTTTCTTGTGCTTCTTTAGCAACTTCTTCAATTACAACAAAATCGTCCATTTCACTGGGTTTGTCAACCATTTCAAATTCATCACTTGTTGGTGATTCTTGTTCTTTTTCATAAGTTTGCAAAGCTCTTTCTTCAGTAGTAACCACAAGTTCAGATTTACTACTGACTGTATGTAGATCTGATTTTAACTCTGGGGTCTCTGATATGTCGTACATATCATCAAGGACATATTCTCTTCCATTATCTGTAGATAATGAACTTTGACTTGGGGCTGACAAAGGGGTTTGCGGTGTAGATAGGTGTTCATGAGTTTTTAAGCTAGATGTAGAACTTTGTTTACTCTCTAAGCACACTTCCGATACTATTCCTGATTTTTCAACTTTCGTTTTGGGTACCGAAGAATCACTTTTCGACTTAAGAATCTCTTCATATTGCTTCGTGCCTTCGGGAATTATGTCGCTTTCAATATCAACAAATTCTCTCTGTCTTGGTGGTTTTTCAGTTATTGGAAATGGAATAGCACCTATCTCTTGGAAATCTTTTTTGACAAACTCTTCTTTTATTTCTGTTTCTGTAATTTGTTTTTGTGGCGTACTTTCGTCCATTTTTATAGCAGTCTTCACAATTATTTCATCGTCTGAAGATTTTATTGGTGCAATTATCGTTCCATGTGTCTGTATTTGTTCATACTCTGCCGAGCCGATAGGAATGATTTCACTTTCTACATCAACAAATTGTCTTTGAGTTTTTTCTACTTTGGTGACTGAAAACGGTAAAGCTTCTTGATGGTGTACAGAGGCTTTAGTGACACTTTCTTTAATTTCTTCTTGGTCTGAATCTATTTGAGATGAAGAAATATCTACTTTGGAAATTGAAGACGATAACACTTCATCAGTTTTTAATTGACTTGATATAGTTGTATCTGAGCCTTCTTTATCTTTAAGGGAATCGTCATCGAACTCAATACTTTCAGATGTTCCGTCGAGTGGAAAATGTTCTGGTATCATATCTTTTGGTTGAAACCGCATTTCATGTGACCTCTTCATTTTTCCGACAGGGCCTACTGCGTCAGATTTATATTCTTCATCACCAGAGATTTCGTCTTCGCTTGATTCTTTTGTTTTTATTGTTTCTCCTTTTTCTTGAGTATGGAGAAACTGTTCGACGTATGTACTACTCTCCATCAATTCTTCTTTTAACTCGTTTGCTGAAGGAACGAGTGTTTCAGATGCATCAGAAATGTCAATACTAGCTACATGACTTGACGCGTCCGAATCGAGACTTCTCATGCTATCTCTCGATGCAAGTGAACTGCCAGCAGTAAAATAATCCTTTGAGGTTCTTAAAGATTGAGAAGATATATCTTGACTTGTCAAAGCAGTATCATAATCAGTCCCACTTTGTGCTGTCATCATTACTTCTACGTCCGACGATAATGGTCTACTTTCAGAATGCTCAAAACTGTGGTAGTGACTTTCACCCGAGCTTGACCACCCCTCAATTTCTGACGTAGATCTTCTGTCAGCGACGCCTAATTGTGACTTTATATGCTTTTGAACTCTCAGCTTAACTTCAGGACTTCCTTTTGAAGAGTCATTCCTATCGGAAAGAACGTAATCACTTTCAGTTTCTAATATTGAATGAGGACCGCTATCTGACCTCATAGATATATCGGCTTCTAGTGGTGGACTAGATTCTTTAAGCTGAACTGTTGCTCTTTCTTCGTCAGAAATCGAAGTTTCTTCCTGGGAATAATTTTTTTGAGAAATGCTCTCAGTCTCAATATCTATTATACTTTGTTTGGTGTCATCAGTAACGGCATGTTTTCCAACACTGCTTTCAGCCATGGTTGGTTCCTCTGTTATAGCTTCTGGTCTGTCAGGACTTAACAAAATTTTAAATTGAAACTCAGATGGAGATTGCTTATATTTTATGCTGCCGTCACTTTTTTCACTTATTATTTCACCTTGCGCTGCTTCAAGAGACTGCTTAACTTCGTCAATTGTTTTTTCTAAAACAGATAAGTCAGCAAGAGGTTGAGCAGACATTAAAGAATCAAGTGCCACCCTTTCCGTCTCAAGTTTCATCCCGTGAAACTCGGCAGAGGAGAAATCAGTATCATAACCACTACTACAGATGTCTTCAGTACTTTTTTCTTTTAATAATTTTAGTCCCTCTTTTTTTTGATCAGATCCTGTAATAAATGCTGAGTCGGCTTCATTTGAGAATTCAGATGGATGTAATGTTTCGGCGCTAACTGTAGAATCCATGGATTTTTGTAAACCTTCACCTTCATGAGATTCTAAAGACTTTACCATATATTCAGTATCAATACTTTCACCAGATTTAATCATAGCATCCTTAGAGATGGTGCTTAGGTCATCAGTAATTTCTTGAGTACTGGGCGAAGTGTCTATTTTGGAAGTTTTTAAACTACACTCAGCTTTAGTTTCTAATACTTCTTTTATATCTATGACTGTATCACTACTCATAGCTAATGTAGTTGACGTTGCAGTAGTCGTTATTTCACAGGGCTTTGAACTAAAAGTTTTGTCGGTGATATTGGCGCTATCTTTTTGTATAGATACTTCAAGTATTACATTTTCCATTTCGCTTTGTGGTAATTTGACTGGCGATTTAAAGACTTTATCTTTATGAGGCGTTTCACTAGTTTTATCATCATGAGGTAGTTCGGGTAGGACTTCTGACTCGGAATGTGTATCTTGACTTCCTGTTCGACTAAAGGTACTCTTAACAGGTGACGTCGAAATTTTTATTTCTTTAATGAAATCTACTTCATACACCTCGTCATCCTTTTTGAATGATCTAGATTTGCTTTTTGGGCTTCCTTCAGATGAATCTTGTCTTTCGACGGTTTCACTCTTAAAACTTGGTACATGTGAAGCATCAGAACTAAGGTCATCGTGTTCCTTACTCTCAATAACAGATTCTTCTTTATGATGCTCTACCTTCGAACTGATTATTTGTCCTTTTTCGGACACCTCCACGCTGCACAGCGTTTCATCTGTCTCTACTATTTTTAAATTAGAATCAACAAAAGCAACTCTAGCTTTACAATCATCTTTTATATCCTCTAACTCTGCAGGTTCTGTAAAATATTCTTTTCCCCACTGTTCATGAGATAAATCCCGTTCCGATATTTTAACTTCTTGTTTTTTCTTAATTGTTTCATCCTTTAACGCAGTCATTCTTTCCTCAGATTTGGTTTGCCTCCCGGTGTAGAGACCCTGTTCACAAAACTCACGCTCTATTTTAACAATATCTGTATCGTCAGTACTTTTAAAGACAGTTTTCGTTTCAATATCTGAGCGCTTCGCAGTTGCTTCATGGGCCTTTTCCATTTTCTTTTGAGACGTTTCAGTTTGATCGCCGTCCCTTCTTACTGTAGTCTTTTCCTTCATTTCATGTTCTTGTCCCCGAAGTTCATGACTTGTTTCAGTTTTTATAATAAGTGAATCATCGTCAGAGGAAGATACTTGTTTTGTCTCAGAAAAGTATTCCTGTCCAGATATTTTTCTTGTTTCGGTTTCTTTATGAGATAAAACAGTACTATACTCACTTGTAGCTCCAAATTTAGCAATCATATCAGACATGACAGCTTCCGGATCTATACTTTGAAATTTTAATTGAGAACCTTCTATTGTCTTTTGAATAGACGAAGAAGATGTCGATGTTTCAATCTTAGACTGTGAGTAAAATGTATCTGATGTAGATGATACCTGCTTATCTTCATGCATTTCTTTTTTTATTTGGTCAATAACATCAATACTTTTTTCTATTGTTCGGTCTACTAATTCTTGAGCACCAACAGTGATTGTTGGCTTATCGACATTAACAAATGTTATATTCTCGGCGACGTGTTTTGTAGGCGATTTAGGTGTAGCAGCTGCACTGAGCGCTTTAGAGGCTTCAGTAAGTATTTCTGTAAAGGAAGATAAAAAAAATACTAATATGTGATGTAATTATGACAAACGTACCATAAAAGTAGTTTTAAAGTTTAAAATATACATAAGACAATTAATAAATACTCAAATATGTATATAAAAACATAGATGGTGATGACGAACATTTTTTTTGTGAAAACAACGTTACGGTGTCCATGAAATAAGCCTTTCAATACTTACAAAAAATAGCGATGTAATAAAATATAAAATGGAAAAATGTAACAGTGAAGAAGGCGAGGTGATGCTGCGAAATGTATTTACGAAATTGTTATGACTTCAATCAAAGCGAAACTTTACTCAAAAGTGAACAATAATATGAAGTGTGAAAAAAAACCATTTGCTATTTAATGACAGGAAAATCAACGTGTCCCAAAAAGAAGTAAAAAGCGATACCAAAGAAACATTTGTGTGATTTTTCCAATTATATCAACTTACCTAAGAAACGTGAGGACTCCGCAAGAAAGAAAGTAAAATTTACTGTGCGACAAATATTAGCATAATTTCTGTTGCTCTTTGCAAAATGATTTCTAAGGTACAGCAATAATTCGAAACGATACTTTTGTTTTTAATTTTTATTAAAGATGAATTGTTTATATGATTTATCTACTGA
Organism: Danaus chrysippus; assembly: GCA_916720795.1. NCBI lineage: Eukaryota > Metazoa > Arthropoda > Insecta > Lepidoptera > Nymphalidae > Danaus > Danaus chrysippus. Next base: position 3,257,770 of record CAKASE010000064.1, on the reverse strand, counting down.
ACTACTGCAGGTGCTGATAAATGATTTTGATTTCTGGTTAAATCTTTACTCAAGTTTGATCAGCTGATTTTTAAGTCATGCACAATTGTCACTAAAAAGTGTGGCGGAACGATTTTAGAGACATTATATGTATTGAAACATGAGTAAGGTTTCGCTATGAATTGCCACTATCTATAATAAACTAGCTTTAACTGCCAGGAAGCTAACATAAAAATTTAAAACTATTATTACAGATCAAAAAGATGTTCTAAAACTTGTGGTGTTTTTAATTTTTGTACCTAAGTTAATTTAAGAATATGAATAATTTTAAACCTATTAATATAACTAAATAAAAATAAATAAATTCTATATATCATTTAAAAATTATATCAGTATTATATATGACTTCAAAAATCATATATAATTTTTATTATTTTAATCAAAACAACTCTTGGTACTCATTTTCTCAAATAAAGAAAATTGGAGTTATTTTTTTAGGAATTTATTTTAACAAACGTACATAGAGTACGTTATATTTACTTAAATGCTGCCATTGTTATATCTTATATTTATTTTATATATTTAATTACTGACCACTTTGGTGGGCTTCGGTTTCACTGGTAAGGCTGTCTCCGGCAGAAGATGCTCGCGGCGATTGACGATTTGCGTCAAGGAACGATGAATCCGAACCTAAAACCATATCACGTAAATGAATATTTCACAAAATGTTTTTGAGGTAAATTGGACATTTAAATTTTACCTTTTGGTTGCAGTCCGGTTGGTTTATCTAGCGATGCAATTTCTTCGCGTTTAACTTTTTCTTTCATTATCAAATCTACAGGTGACGGCGGTGGAGTCTTGGAAAACTTTGTCGAAAGATCTGCAAATAGGGGATAAATTGATTATGTTTTTCTATTTATATTATATTTATTATATAAAAAATATATCTTACCATGACTAACATGACTCGAATCAATCCTTATCAGAGCACCTTGTGCCGAAATATCTTCAAGTAAGTTTGAACATCTTCTATTTAATTCTGTTATATCAGGTACTTCAGATTCTTCATCTTTTTCAGGTTCTTTTGAATGACCTTTCTCTTCATCCTTTTCATCTAACACACTTTCACTCTTGGATACTGTATCAGTTACAGCATCTGTTTCAATTTTAGGTTCAGTAACTTCGGACAGTTTTGGATGTTCACTATACAATTTGCTTTCATTACTAACTGATTGTTCCTGTGTAAAGCTAGCTGTTGAAGAAACCGCTCTTAATATAGATATCTCTTCTTCTATCAATTCTTTGCCTTTAGTTATAATATCAGACGCATCAGATGCCAATGTTTTTGATACATCAAAAGAAGAATGTTCTTCAGAGAAAGTTTTCTCATCCAGTGATCTTGAGGTTTCTTTCACACTATCTATAGAAACCTTAGAGAAATCTTTAGTCAAGTCTACGGTTGAATCTTTTGATAATTCATTTGTAGCAAAATCTCTTGACGTATCTTTACTATCTATAGATGATTTAGAGTAGTCTTTGGTAAGGTCAATAGACTTCTTTGATAAGTCATCTGTTTGGTCTTCTATTCTAGATTCTTCTTTTGCATCTATAGACGTTTTAGAAGGGTCTTTTACTAAGTCTGCTCCACTTATTTTTGACAAATCAGCTGAAGTTCCATCTTCGAGAACCGATTTTTGATCATCATCCGATGACTTAGTCAAAGTGGATATTACAGTAGTTAAAGATGATTCCGTAGTTGATTTCGATACAATTTCTGACCGGAGCACACTATCTACGAAATGGGTCTTCTTAACATATGTGTCAGAAAATCTGTCATCGTCAACTCCTGGCTGAGCCGTTGAGCTTGCTCCAGAATGCACTTGAAATTGTGTGTCTTTTAATTTTATGGATTCTGTGTCTCCAGGGAATTTCCCTTCGTCTTCAAAATACTCCGCCTATTTAAAAATATTAATATTAAAATATATAATTTTAAATTATCTATTCGACATTAAATTATTTAAGCTTGATAAATAACTTTTACAAATAAATACCTCTTTTTCTGGAAAATCATCTGCGTCGTCAAGTGAATCAGTTTTAATTTTCTTAATATCAAAACTCGAGGTCGGGAGTTTTCCATCAATATCAGAGGTTGGTTCAATAATTTCTAAGACTTTTGCCTTGTCCATATCTAAAATTAAATACATCCTGATTACTCTTTACAACAAGACATTTAAAATATTTATAGCTTAAAAGATATGAGTACATTAAAAAAAAATAAACAAAAATTATTCTTCATGTACCTGATTCAGAATCCGTGTAAATTTGTTCCTCTACTTCGTCCGGCGAACTTTGAACAGAAAATGTTCGAGACTGTTTTTTCTTTGGCATAATTGCTACTTCACCGCTATCTCTTGAGAGTGATTTCATAAGAGCTGGCCTCTCCTTGGAAACCTTTGGATCCTCAGAAATCTGTGTACTTTCTATCTTTTTAGCCATATGAGCATCGTCCGCAACCTTGGATTGAACTAAATAATCTTCAACAGTATTAAGTGCTTCTTCTATTATAGAATCCACCGAAACCTCACCCTGGAGATCTTGAGGTTTTTCTTCTTCAAAGACCGCTTCTTCAGATGAAGCATCTAAGTCTTCTGAGGCTTGTTTAATAATGATTTCAATATTATCGGCCATTTGCTTCATAGCTGAGTCAGATTTTTTCATTTTTATTTGAGATTCTTTCGTTTGTGAGGTCGCTGATGATGTTTGTGTATCAATTTCTATTTTTGCGACTTCTTCTTCCATTTCTATTTCAGATTCAGCAATTCTTTCTAATGAAATGGCAGGACTTATACACGAATGTCGTCTTTCCTCTTTTTGTGGTACTCTTGCGTCATACAATCTCCTCTCGGTTTCCAATATTTCTTTACTAATCAATTTGACATCTTTTTCATGTATTGGACTTTTTGCTGCAGCGACAATTGTTCCTTTTTGTAGTATATCATCAATTACACTCGTAACGTGATCTTTTGTTATTTCTTTGGTGTCCCTTAGTTTCAAATTCGTAGGAATCGTTTTCTTACTGTCAATATCTAAATCAAATTGGCTTAAAGTATCAGTTCTTATTTTGCTAATATCAAACTTTGGTGTTGTTATTTTAGTATCGGTTGACTCTTGAATTAAAGTTGATGAATCTGGAAGTATAACTGTTTCGTCTTTGTCCTCAGTTGCTCCAATAGTTCTTGAACTTTTTAATGCTGGTGTTGAGACTTCTTTTTTTTGCTCTTGTTTTATATCCGTTTCATCCAACATTTCATCACTCATATCTGATTGAAATACAACAGACTTGTGTTTAATTTTATCAACCACGGATTTGTCTGTTTCGTGTGATATAAAGGTTTGTTGTTGACTCGATTTAATCGATTCTGATACTCTAGTTGACACTGTTTCCTCTCCCGATGGATATTTCGTAATTTCGGTTGTGGTCGTCTTAACACTTTCATCACCAGAAGGACACTGCGTCACCTCAGTCACAATAGTTCTTCTTATTTCCTCACCATTTGGTCCCATTTCTGTTGAGGTTTCTGTGGTGGATGATTTGGCTGTTTTATCTTCTAATTCATCTGTTTTTGTATGTCCTTCTGGTTCTTGTAACGTTGTAATTAGTTTTTCTGTATGTTGAATAGATTTCACTGATTCTGATACTCTAACAGATACAGTTTCCTCTCCAGATGGATATTTAGTTTTTTCAGTAATGGTAGTTTTTATTCGCTCTTCACCTGATGGGAATTTCTTTTTTTCAGTTAGTATAGTTCTTTTTATTTCCTCACCGTTGGGTCCTATTTCTGTTTCAGACTCCTCGGTGGATAACTCGCTCTTTTCATCTTGTATTTCATCGGATTTTACCTTTTTCTTCGGTTCTTCAAATTGTTCAGTGATTTGGGTACATTTGACTGATTCTGATACTTTAGTTGATATTGTTTCTTCTCCAGCTGCATTTTTGGTTACTTCGGTTATAGTAGTTCTAACTCTTTCTTCACCCGAAGCACATTTTATGGTGTCAGTTATGACAGTCCTTTTTATTTCTTCTCCATTTGGTCCTACCTCAGTTTGAATATCGGTGGATGATGTTTTATTTTCATCATATTCTGACTCATCTGATTTTAAAAGCATCATGTGTAGTCTATCTTCCAAAGCAGATTCCGGTTCCACGAATGTATAATGTTTGTCTGTTTTTAACGAATCACTTTTTGAAGTTGTTGTTAAAATTATATCCGCATGTGAAGGTTGTTCAACAAGACTTCCAATTTCTGAAGTCTTTGAAGATTCTGTAAGGGTTTTAGTAATGACGTCTTCCCTGGATTTCTCTGTTACTGGTTTATGTTCTTTCTGAATTATTTGGTTGTCTTTAATAATACGTTTTTCTAAAAAACGACTAGATTCCGAAACTTTCGTTGTTGTTTTTTCTTCTCCTGTTGGGTAAAGTGTGGTTTCAGTTACAGTCGTTTTTGTGATTTCTTCGCCCGATGGTGTTATTGTTTGTTCGACAACAGTTGTTGTTGAAATTTTTTCACCTGTTTCCCCTATGACTGTTTCAGTTTGGGAAGAAATAGTTTTATTATCTGTCGAAACAACTGCCTCCTGTATTAAATTTTGTTCTTCTTGAGTCATTTTAGCATATTTAGTTTCTTTTTCGATATCTGCGGATTTTTCTGGTGAAATTAATTGTTCAGCTAAAGATTCAACCCGTTCTGATACCTTAACAGAAACATGTTCTTCTCCAGACGGGTAAGTTGTAGTTTCAGTGATCGTTGTTTTAATTATTTTATCTCCTGAAGTCCCTTCTTTGACTTGAATCATAGTTGTAATATTTATTTTTTCACCAGAATCACCTATTTTAGTTTCTGTAGTCGAGGATACTTTGTCATCCAGTTTGGTATCATCCGATAACATAATTCCTTCAGATGGGGCTGATATTTGTTTCATTCCTGTATCCTTTATTGAGGCAATTTTTCCTGGATCCGAATCTTCGTGTGTTTTTACAAGTTTGTTATAGTCAGAAATTTGACTAACATCGGTTTTGTAAGTTGGCAAATCCTTTTTCTCTGATTGAGTTTCAACTGTTGTAACGATTCCGTCTTCTTTTTTTACTTGAACAAGAAGTTCACGCTTTAATTGCTCTTCACGTTCGCGCATTAAAAATTGGCTTACAATTTTTTTATCCGGCATTGAGCTGAAAGAAAATAATTGTTTTTTAATATTTGATTACAATTATATCTATAAAACGTATTCTAAATTCCTACCTCACTTCCGCAATATGTGGCAATTTTGGTACATAATCCATAACATGATCTTCTGGAAAACCTTCTACATCATCCAATGAGTCCCCGTGACTTAATTTTGCTATTTTTGACGTCTCAGTTTTAGCTGCAATGTTGTTGATTTTGTATTAAATTTCAATTTTGGATACAACTATTTTTGAATGTTGCTAAAGATCATAATTTAGTGGAGATAACATTAAATATTTGGTTATAAATACCTGGAGATTTAGCTTTAGTATCCCTATCTTGACTACTTTCAACTCTTTCGCGATGAATATCAACATGAGTGCCTTGAGTTCCAATATCATCTTCAGATTCTTCAAAAGTGTAATCTCTTGATTCAGTTATACTATGAGCGTCAGATAGTCGCTTCTCGTCTAATCGTAATTCGCTCACGGATCCCGACCCAACCGATGTTACTGATTGACGTTTAGCTATATCGTCTAGAACAAATATTCAAAAATCAAGAAATGTCCATTAACAGATAAACAGATACAAGAATTTTTATTTTTTACCTTTTCCTAAAGGTTCTCCTTTAACTTTAGCTATTTCTACTTTTTCCGTTTCTTTCACTATTTTGTCAATACTGGTACCTTCTATAAGAGACTTCTCCAACTTTTCCTCTTTTACCACGTGTTCTTCTTCAGAAGAAGTTTTTTTATCAGTGACAGCATCTTCGGAACTTATTCTGTCAGAAATTCCTTCAGATGACTTTCGATCAGATATTTCTATTTCTCTACTGCTTTCGGATGAAATTTTATCCGATACTTCGTCTTTGTCGGACAACCTATCTGTTTCCTCCGCTTCAGTGACAATCATATGAAATTCTTGTTTAGTTGAAGGTATTAGTTCTGATAAATCACTAAGTTTTGTTATAGAAACAGATTCAGTTCGCGAATGACGTTTTGGTGTCATTTTTTTGAAAACTATATCAGATTCTTCAGTTTGAGGTGAACCAGAATCTCCTGAATCTTGCTTAGTAGACTCCAAAATCTTTGGATCTATCTTTAAAGTCGTAAAACCAATAGATTCTTCAAACTTTTCGTCCCCAAATCCACTACCCGAGTCTACAGTCTCTTCATATTCCGCTCGTTCATCAAAATCGGAAGAAGATATTTTTGCTTTTATATCAGATTGATCTGACTTTAAAGAGTCCGCCTCTGAATGACGCCTCGAATCAGTATGATCAGATTCTTCCAATGAATCAGAGTAAATGCGCTTTGAAAAGAAACATTCCTGAACTGAATCATCTTCTGGAACAGTTTCTATAAATTGTCTCGCTTTTGCACTTATGACTGGAGATATCTACAAATAAGAATAAAAAATAGATTGAAATAACTATATGATTTAATTTAACTTATATTCTATTAAATAGATATTTAAATGACACACATTCTGTGCTTACTAATACTAAAATATAAAATTTGAATGTGTTACTACTGAAATTTATGTTAAAGCTTATGCTACTGTAATATCGATTTTTAACCTTTTCATCTTCTTTACTTGATGCAGCAGATGTATGACCTTGATTACTATATTCGGTTTCATAGCTCAAAAATTTAATAGTTTCATCTTTGGCAATTTTTAAAGTTGCATCTTCAACTTGGTTAACTTCTTCAATAATAGGCTTTTCAGATAAAGGTTTATGCGCAGGACTCATACCCATTTGATCGTCTAGATCAGAAAATTGTGAGGTTTCATCCAAAGAATCACTCCTATGCTTAGATTCTTTGGAATACACCTGAAAATATATTTACATAGTAATTAAATTCGTGTAATGTATTTTATTTTTTAAATTCATGTCTTTCAGATAACTTTTACTGAAAAAATATTGACTAACTGTGCCAAATACAATTATAATAGTTGACGGTAATATGAAATGAATGTTTTATTTTACCTTTGATTCCGTTTGAGATACAAAACTGACATCTTTTTCAGTACTCTGTTGTAAATCAGCAAGTGAATCAGTTTTATCAATTGTAGATGGTAAGGTGGATTCTTGAGATAACTTTTGGCCTGCTGTTTCTTGTGTTTCTGAGACTAATGAATCGGTCTTAGCTTGTTTACTTAAATCAGACTTTGTGCTGGTTATTGACGGTTGCGATTCAGTCTGAAAAAGAAATATAATTAATATAGAATTAAAAAGACCTATAGAATAATTAAGTTTTGTCATGTTAAATACCTTTTCTTTAATTTTCTCTTCCAGAATTACGTCTTTTCCTTCTGCAACCTCTGTAAGTTCTTCCTGGCTGACCTTTAATTTCAATTCTTCTTGTAGTTCTTCTATTTTAGGTTCCTTTACGCTTATAGAATCATCGTCTTTTTGTTTTTTATCTTGTTGCTTTTTGTCGTCTTCTTTTAACGTTGTCTTTGATACGATAGTGTCATGAAAATCAGTTTTAACGAATATTTGTTTACTCTGTTCGAATTTGGATTTTCTATCTTTTTCAATTTTAATTGTTGTTTGTGACTCAGTTTCTGTTTCTGAGTCTGTTGATTTTTTTAAAAACTCACTATCTTCCTCAGATGAAACTTGCACTAACGTTGAATCTGTTCTCATTGTTTTGGGGAATATTTTAGTTTTGTCCTCGTACTTGGTCTTGGAATCAAAATGTTGTATGGTTTCTTTAACTGATTTCGCAGTATCGACAATTGATTCAGTGTCTACAATAATTTTCTGATTTTCTATTTGCTTTGACTGCTCTCTGACAAAAGCTTGAGTATATTCAATGCCTTGGTCCTGTTCTTGGGTATGTCTCCTTAAAGCTTCTTTAGTAAGTTTGACAGGTTTTGTTGTATCAATCGTAGGTTCACGTAATATTTTAGTTTCATAGGCATTTATTTTGTCTTTTAAAGTAGCTTCAGCTATATCTTTTTGACTTTCAAATACAAGACCTGGAGATCTTTCCCCATCATCTAATTTTTCTTCTACTCTAGCATTGTCAATTTCCTTTTGAGAAATAGTTTCTTTTGTAAATGTTTCTATTTTAATTTCAGTACTTTGTTTAGTTTCAGTTTCAACAGTAATAGATTTCCTTGGTGTTATTGTGACATTTGAGAAGTCACCCGAGGGGAATCTCATAGATTCATTACGCATATGCCTTTGTAAATGCTTAGGTGTTGGTTTACCTGGTGATGAAGGATCATATTTCCTAAATTGATCTGTCCTTTCTACTTTCACCTCTTCTGTTTTTTCTTTTATAACTTGTTCCCTATGGATTTCTGTTTCCCTTTCACTATCAGCATGAACTGTTTGTTTATGTTTTATATGGTCCTTTCTAGGCTCGGCCTTAACCTACATTCGATATGACTATTTAGTAACAATTTATAAACTATTATTCATATAATACGAAGTATAAAAATTATTACTGAACATAAATTTCAATGACCAATTAGTGACAATACCAACCTGTTGTTCAATATCTTGAAACTTCTTTATATCGGGCTTGATTTGAGTTTTTATTTCAATGATCTCCTCCCGCAATTCCTTCTTCTGTTTAGAAGCCGGGATTTTACTGGAGCTGAGTTTCTTTGTTATCTGCTCCTTTCTTTCAGCCACACTACGCTTGACATCTTGAAAAAAGGCAAATAAAGATAAACAATAATATATGTACTCTTTATTGCACTGAAAAATTTACAAGGTTATTTTACAAACAGAATTATTGTGTACAATGGCGGGCTTATTTCTAAGAGAAATTTCTTCCAGCCAACCCACAGCTGTAAGAGTTAGTGTGTACAGCAGGTAATAAATGTGCAACATGATGATCTTAATAATTGTATAGTATATAAAAAAAACAATTTTAATATAATACATAGTATAACACTTATACTAGTAACACGTACTAAACTAAAATTCAAAAGAATAAATATAATGTTATTACCTTCATCTTCCTCGCTCTCTTCGCTAGGCGTTGGTGTTCTATCCATTTCGCTTTTGTCTAATATTGATTTTTCTTCAGGAGAGTACTTGGCTTCATCCTGATCTAAGTCCTCTGTGCGTGAATGTTCTGCGATCTCACTATCGTCATATGTACTCTCCTTTAGTTTATTATCTTCTTCGGCTTAAAAAGATCATCATTAATACGTTTTATTGCACAGTTTTTGTACCGATTTGTTATATGTCCTATAAAATATTTAATTCCTACCTTTGTACGCTTCTATTTCCTCAGAAGCTTGTCTTTCTTGATATATATTCCTTTGAATACGTCTTTCATTTATCAGTTCAGATTGCGGTGCAATGATATCGTCTCTTCCAATACGACAAAGCGCAAGTTCTATTGAATTATCTAAAAATTAAAATTATATTTAAATCACAATTTTCACAATATGTTCATTGTTGTTTAAGTGTCAGTAATACAATATTAAAATACCATGTGCTTTAGTTCCTGATTGAGTCTTCCAAAGTTTAAGCATAAGCTGGGCCTGTTCGGCCGCTGTTATCCTTTTCGCTTGTATTTGATTGACAGTTGCAACACTCACACCGAGTTCGTATGCCAAAGCCACCCAGTCTTTGCCTAACAGGTTACAAATATCTTCCAGTCTACGACAAATTAATATGACGATTAACTTCTGATTGGTTTTTAATTACCTCGTATGTAGAACGAACATTAAAAAATTAGACGCAATCAATTTACACCCACGCTTGATAGTTCGAAAACGTTTTTAATAACACATTTTTATTTTATAACTGTTACTTCAGTCTTTAAACAAGCCACAGTAGACAGAGTCACCTCCGTGAATGGGGCTAATCCTGTTATATAGAGAAAATCTTGTTACGTTTAACCTTGTCTATATATACAGGGCATATTGCCCATATTTCTATACAATCTCTTAATTCATTTATGTTCAATATTGACTGATAGGTCTTCAAAGAGTTATGATACAATTAAAATAACTAATTATACATTAATTATTATATTATTATAAGCATATTATAACGCCAAAGTTTTTGTTTATACATAAATAAATGAATGTTACAAACACTAATGAGACCATTAAAATTTAATTTATTTAAATAAGTATAATTTATGTAGCTAAATATGATAGAAGAGAAATAGGACAGAAAAGATTATCCAAACCTAAATTGAAATATTTTTTTTTATGTGATAGGTACTAAGAAAAAGCAATTATTATATCCAAAATATAGAACAATTTAGGACAGTTACAACAACTTATGCATACAACAGTCTTTATAAATTTAATGTTATATACGAAGATACGATCACGACGTAAACATTAGTAATAAAAAATTGGTTATAAGTTTCATTGACTTATAAAACTTATATGAATTAATATATATAAAATTTAAAAAGAATGAAAAAATATATATTATTAGAAGTGTTGTCATCGTATATTAGAAATGTTGTCACTATGAATTTTGAAAAATCAAAAGAATCACAGCACGTTTAGGTCTTTCAACTTCCTGATAGACTGATTCTAAATGCATTAAAATTATTAAAAGGTCAATGCAATATTTACGTCATCTCAACAGAAAATTAAGAGAAAACATTTACCTAGGATCTCGAAGCCTCTGTCTCCATATGAGTTCCTGTTCTTCTGTGCGGCGCGGCATCATATCCATTGGTACTGGTGAGATTCTTTCAACTGGTAAATCATCCGGCACCATGATATTCAGAATAGCGATCTAAAGTGGAATACATTTTTTGTTTTATTTGCAATATTACCTTTAATATGACTTTATTTTCAAGAACTTACAGGTGTTGGTGATGGTTCCCCTTTAGGTACTTTTGGATCCCTCATAAACTGACACCTGCAGATGGGCTCCAGGTCTTGAGTCTTAATCATAACCGGGAAAGCGACACGGTTTTCACGGAAAGCTCGGAACGGTATCGAAAGTTGTTCGCCTGATTTAGCCACAGGAACTAAGTTGCCTCCAAATTCTAAATACACGGGTTTACCTTCATGTACCTAATGCAATAAAAGCAAATAAGTAAATGTTAATAATGATATTATGTATTATTTTATTGAAAATCATGATAAGCATCCAAATAAAGTTGTACCTCTACGTCACGGCTCTTCGCAACTTGAATGAATCTTTCAATTCGCTCCAAGGCTTTGTCTTCTTTATCATCAGTGACGCAGAACATACGAAGCTGCGCTTGACATTCATCGGTTCGTTTCGCGTAGACCACAAATCGTGACATAAACGGAACGTGGATTGCTTCCCTAAAATGAATATAACGATAGAAAAATTCCTACCACAAATATTTACTTTGCAAAAAGTTTAGGTCCTCACCGGTATAATTCAGTAGCCATTTTTGTAGCGTCTTCCACATGTCGACAATCAATGAGCCAATAGCGTGCAGAGACCGTAGTTGTGAAAGATACACAGTCATTTACGAACGTCAACGGAGTATTTTCAGTGACATCTTCCCAATGCGCCCTGTTGGTTCCACCTAAAGTAATATGAATGTTATGTTTTTCGTAATTATATTTTCGACATTATATTTTATTACTCCTTCCATTCTTCTACATCAGCTGTAATGCTTTCTGCCTTTTGTAAAATGGTATACATTAAAATTCATGCAATAAGCGTAACCAATAATATCATTGTTAATCTACTTACTAGTTCATACATAAAAGATTTACATTTTTATATTTAATGTAAAATGACACATCAGTTGCATTTAATGTTATTTCTAAGCAATAGTTTAGAAGAAAATAGGTTAATAAATATAAAAAATAAATAAATAAAATGTTTCCAAAACGGCCTATAGCAAACACACAACAAGCAGAGGACAACATACCATAGGAAAAATTATATCGTACCGTGTAGTTGTTAATTTAATGAAAATTGTGATTAAATTGTGGTAATCGTTGTTGGTTTTATTTGTCATCAAAGCATTGTGCCTTATTATAATAAAATAAATGATGGTCTAAGTGTTTTCACTGATATTACTAAAAATAGATCTCTCGAAGGACAACCACTGAAAAAATAATGAAACTAAAAAGTAATAATTCCTTTGGAATGGTGATATAATGTAAAAAAAAGTGTAAAAAATAAAATCAAAAGATGAAACAGAAAATGAAACTGATAGGCCGTTTTGGAAAATAAATTGATCAGTTCAGAAGCAAAATAAAGAGTTCTGTTAATATTAAAGAGTAAGTAGGATGTGTGATTGTCTTATGTAGCACCAAAGAAAGTAGAAACATTTCATTACTTAATCCATAAACCGTCATTGCTTGTGCTATAACTTTGATCGTAGTGCCGATATCAAAAAATGCAAGTTATCTAGAAATAGTATCTGTTACATTTGTACTAGACCGAGATTATGTGAGGTAAACTGCGGTGCATTTTTTTTGTATTTCCAGGTTGATTTCTTTACAAGTTTAACACAAAGTGTACGTGATTTAGGAAAGCAAAACTTTCAGCCCGTGCAAAGAGGAAGAATGTATGAAAGCAAGATATGGAAAAAGCATTCAAGTGGAGGGGGAAAATAACAATGTCATTGATAACTATATTCATTGAAAACAAATGTAGTATAGAAATAAAAATAATGATTACTCATGGAATAAATAAAACATTAAAGGGATAAAAACAAATCATGGTATAAAATAAAAATAATGTGAAACTTAACCAACATTTTGATTTTAACTTGTATAATATGTCTAGTATTTTTTACCTTCGAGAGATCTTTTGCGATATACCCCTGTTGGTGCGCGTCGGATAGCAGCGTTTAAAATAACGCCACACACGGTGAGCGTGCAACACACACAAACACACGAGAACAAAGACAATGTAGACACGCACAAAACGCACACATAGGTAAATACCCCATTAGCTGCACTGTGTATTTGCTATAAGCGCCATTTGATATTCAATATGGCATTTTTTTTTGTCTTTAAATGTAACCCTAGCTTGTATATTTTTTGAAAATGTCAAGGATAATAAAATAAAACTACTCTAATTAATGTTTCAATTAACATGCTTATCCCATTGTCAATAATTTTGGGATAATCGGTTACTAATATATGGAGTAATTTCGTTTATATAACTACCTTCAATATAGTCTTATCCATAGCAGAGAAGAAAAACTATTAACAGCGCTAACTGTATCATGATTTTAACTAACCAAACTATATGATGTTAATAATATAAATATACTATGTATATCTACAGATCTCATCTTCGTTATATTAAAGTCATGGTCGTGATGGCTCACTACATAAAAATTGTATTGTAATGGAATATCGGTCAAGTACTTATTGAGATGAGGCAGGATATCCCTTTACCTAAAATTTTAGCAATCTTACCTTGAAGTAACTACAGAAAATTTAGTACATATATATTTATGTATATAGCGTAATTAAAGCCATACTCCATTGCAACACTTCACAATTACTTTAGCTACTGGAAATATTATCTTTCATAGAAATGTTCTTTTATCTTTTTGTATAATATTCAATGGAATACGATGAAATACCTTTGCTTCCAGTTACCAAGCTTGTAAGAATTTTATTAGAAAAAAATAAACGAAAGTTTAAGCATACCTGATATTGAACAAAGAAGTCTCAAGGTTGGCGCTGATGATGTACTGTATTGATTGGTCATTCCTTGGGTGTGTGGTCTAGGGGCTGGCATGCTAAGAGTTATGGCCTTATGGAATTTTCGTCTTCTTGGCTCTACGGTAACAACTGGTGAAACAGCTACTCCACGACCTAATAGCTTTGCAGTCAATTCCGAGTCTATAATTTGGGCCTGTAAAACAATTTAAAAGTGCACGAATTACAAACTATTGATAATAAATTAACTTCAAAATGAGTTCAATAAATAAATATCACTTTACCCAAAGACCAAACAAGATTTTAAGGCAAATAAATAGTGAGATTTAAAATAAAATACATATAGAAGAAAAATGTACTTACTTGGAAAATGTAATATCACATTTTAGTTTGGTTTTCTTTTTAAAAAGCTATGCACAGTCATAAAATTTGTATTGTAAAAAATAAGACAACATAGGTGATGTAAAAGAGGGTGGTGCACAAATAAGCAAGAATGAACGAATGAAATCACAAGAAAAGCAAAAAAATTAAAATCACACATTTTCTTTCATATAATTCTCACACATGCGGAAGTATAAATACAAATTATAGCCCAATAAAGCTTGGAAGATCAAAAAATATGCAAAAAAAAACCTTAATCATGCACATCTCATTTGGTCTTTAGGAAATAAGGATTCGCAAAAAAACAACACATAAATTTTAGCGTTTTATAACACTACATTACCCAATAAATTTAGCATATCTTAAAAATACACACTACCTAACAATACGTCACACCTGATACCACGCCAACAAAGTTTACAGTATGTCAAATATATGAAGTTATACAATATACAAGACAATTTTTTTTATTATAAATATGGAAACCGCATGCGATCTCACCTAAAGACCAAGAGAACACAATAACGCATTTCATTTATTTGCTGTGTGAGAAAAAAATTCTAGTGATTTCATTATTCATTAAAGCTTACATTAAAAACAAAATATATGTATTTTAATCTTTTATTCGTTTTCATCTACAAGTATTTTTAAGTGAACTAAATTTATTGGGTATAATATTAATAAAATTGGAGTATCGCATCTAATTTCAACCTTATATACTAATAATGGTAACTGTTTCTTGTCGATATGTGATTAATATAACTTTGACTGTCTTCTATATAGACTAGCACATACTTCTTGGAAGTCGCAGTATATAAAAAGACAAAGAGGAGTAAATGTTACTTATGAACTAAATTCTTCATACGCGGATACATATCTTAATTTATTGTCAATGTGATAAGATAATAAACAATGTTTTTGGTATACATGTAATAATTAAAAAAGATTAAATAAATTCACTGCCAATCACTTACTTTATCCTAAACTACATTTATTGCTATGCAAGTCTGCTTACTTAAAATTTCTCACACGTATTATCCGTAAAATACATAAAAATATGTTTGTATATGTTTAAATATTCTTCTGTTATAATAATATCGAGATCGTTTTGGTATAGAACTTAATATAATATTAAAAACATTTGGCATCTATATTTGTACTTGAGGCTGTATGGCAATGGCGTTAGTAGAACACAATCTTTTGGCATATAAACGAATAAGCACTTTTAACCTATAAGCATATATTGGACTCCATATTAAATTATTTTTTAGATCTAAGTATTTTTATAAAAACAGCTTATAATCTTAATTATGAACTTCATTCTAACGTGATTTAATTATTTCTCAATAGTTTGTTTAGAGAAAATTCATACTTCCAAAAACACTAAGGTATATATATTTATTTTTTCTTTTATATTACAGATTCTGTAACATCTTTAGACTTTAACAAATATCTGATAATATTGATATTACCGGTTAAGTCTTTTATTATATACTTAATGTATTCAGAAGAATAGGTGAAAAGACATTAATTTTAATAAAACATGTTTAAACCTAATCGTATTATCATAAGCCTACGTAGACCGACTGCGTCAGATAAATTATTATTATAAAAATACTGCTAAAATTCATTAATACTGCTAAGAATACTATCATTGACCAAATAAAATGGAATAATTCCTTACAAACTAATCGTTTCATTAAGGTTTTACGTTTCAACTATTTGTATATACATGAACAATTTATTTTCTTGGACATGAACACAATTATTTGGCATATCCCAAGAGGAAATACTACCATATTAAGGAGAAACGTTTCTTTTTGGAAACATTATTTACTGTTATCTTTTTCAAATTTATATCTTTAACTCCCTTTCGTGGTTTGAACAGATTTACCTGAAGGCCTACTTTAATCTTCTTGGTCAAAGCTCCCTGTGGGAAAACTGCTTGCACTTGAGGTACAACTGAACTGGATACCATGCCACCTGAAATTTAACAATTATTTGGATTAATTTTTTGTATTCCTATTGAAAGAAATAAATGTAACTGGTGTTAGAATCCATTAGTTTGTTCAAATGATTTCAGTATACACGATGGACTAATAAAATCTCTATATATCACAATGGTATGAATTTCATTAGGTGATTTTTCTATTTTGCAATAATAATTTGTTTGTTATTACCTTCAGGTCCTATGGCATGCACCTCCTGTCTGATGCGAGATATGACCGCGAAGTATTGAGGAAAGTCGTGTGTGAGGATGCGAGTCACCCTCGGAGCATCCCAACACTTTTCGTCTTCATTAGTTTCTAATAACATTTATAAGCTTTCATTAAAACCAAAGTTTCCTTTCATTTTATAAATATTTCCTTAGTATATCTACCTTCAATCTCTAGTGTCTCATGCAGTATATCCTGTACTACGTCATCAGTGGCATCGGCGTTGTGTTCACGCCAACTAGTTCCATTGTCCGAACGGAGAATCACGATTTCACGTTCTTTACCACGGAGTGATGCGTAGTGGGGTACTTCTAGGATTACTGGCCTGAGAGGAATATTAAAATTAATTGTAAGTAGTGCAGTTTATTTTATCTTGAAAGATATTAAGAAAAATTTCGAATATAAATTTACCAAAGTCTTGTGAATATTCTAAGAGAAACGAGAAAATCTTAATATGAAATGATCTTCATACCCTAAAAATTTTGCTGACACTGGACCCATTTCCAAAACTCTTGAAGCGAGTGCCTCTCCCTCCATCAGTGGTGGCATATGGTTGATCCGAGATGGTTTCAAATATCTGTAATTTATGAAAAATTCATCATTTTATATTTTTTGCACTTGTACTTCATTTCTTTCATCGGTTGATTACATATTTATTGATTTAAGTTTTTATATGATCTTATTATAATATTTGCGACGACTATGAGTTACAAAACGTTTTGTTGTGTTTATAATTTGAGTGAATATACATTTCAAATGAAACTGAAAATTCGGTTTTAATTACTTCACAAATTTCTCAATGTTTCGAATACTTTGCAGTAACCGTGATTGAGTGCAGATGAATTGAAAGTCTCTGTCAGGGAGTTAAGTCTTTTGTGATCACCTCCAAAGATGACTTGGAAAAATAATAAAATTGAATATCAAGACCCAAAAATAAATGGTTTTATATTACTGCTAAAACTCACCGGCAAGTAATTCTGGTTGGCTGTTGTGCAGATAAAGGGGGAACGATGACTCTCACTCCTCCACCACGACAACCGCGAAGCGCACCTCCACGTGCGTCTACCAGGAATGAAACCAGGAAACTAGAACATGAAAAGTACTTTTAAGGTATTGATACTACATACATATTTAAATGTCATATTAATGCTTATACCATAGGGAAGAGTTTGAAAAAATTCACACAAACTTGATACACTTACTTTTTCCATTGTAATTTTTTCCTGTTGATCACAATCCAGATTGCATGAGGAAAAATTTCATATTAATCGTGTAGACAAAAATTCTGAAATCAGTTTTGAGCAAGGATTAAAGAAACTGTTATTGAATTTTTAATCACGTTCTTAAAGAGTTCAAACAAATATATTTATGCCCATGTTGTGTATTAAAAAGAGAAACTGACTTGGGTAAAGTGGGATCCACATTGTAGCAGTAGCCTTCAGGAGCTGCGCTGTAGCGACTAACACTCTTCACCACCACTTCTTGAGTTTGGTATGGCATACCATTAACTGACCCTAAAAAAGAATATTGCAAGGTAAGGTTAGGGATATATCCACCAAAAAAACTTTCATTTGATTTGTGAAAAGAATTATAAGCGATAATAATAATGAACCAACCTTGGGATATCTCCATAATATTTTTGTGACTCATAGCGGACTCAGTACGTTCGTCCTTGGTGACATCTATTGGCAAAGAATCATCACCTAGAGACTTCATGTCGTCAGCGGTAAGATATCGATACGGCTGATCGTTGAGGATTGTATCTTCCCCTATAAAATTAATTTGATTCACAATCTATTTTTTAAGCAACTATTTCTAGAACCTAAATGGAGAACTATATATTATGTATTTTCATATATCCTACCTCCTTCCTCTTCTGAATCTGACATGAAAGTTTCCAACATGGTTTCTGGGGCGACCACTTTATACTTGTCTTGAGATGCGGGTGCTATTGAGGGTTCAGAGACTTCTTTTAGGGTCTCCATTACTGTGACATAGCCAAGCTTAGACGCTATGTCGAGAGGAGTTTGACCATTCTGTTTAAACAATAAAGTGTGAGATTAGATATAAAAAAAATATGTGATTTTTTAAAATAATGTTCCTGGACGTTGATTGAGAAGCTGGTTCACCTAATGATAAATTGCTAGGAATTAAAGGAGTATATAATGGAATAATAAGAATGGACTAATAGGGAAAGGGAAATGAGAAATTTGTATTATTTTCATCATCATTTAGAATTCATTAATGTGGTAATTCTTTAAATAGAATTATACTATCATTACATACCGTAGTAATAGCATTTGCATCAGCTTTATGCTCCAACAATATGTTGACGATATTAATGTGGCCTTGTTGAGCAGCGTGGTGTAGGGCAGTATATCTGAGAAAAGTAAAATATGGCTATACACATGAAATATCGTGGAATGAAAAGTCTTTTGGTATTAAAATTTATACCCATGAGTAGTCTCCGCTTTGACTGAAGCGCCATTCTCGAGTAAGTATCGCACCATGTTGGCTTGGCCATAATGACTCGCTATATGTAATGGTGTGTAACCGCCCTTAGTGCATATATCCACCTGAAAGACCAGACAAAATAATTCTTTTACTCCGAAGCATTAAAGGTTTACTTTATTCCTACAAGTGAAGAGAGGAAACAATGTAACAATTTCACTTTCGATTAAGCATTATTTTAATAGTCATATATAAGAAAATCCAAATAATACTGGCAGAATAACAAGATATAAGTTATAACACAATTTATTTTGGACAATGTCCATTTTTGACCTAGCGTGAACAAGCTGCTATCAAAAAAACAAGTTTATGAAAAAAAAATTTTTTTTAGCAGCCATTCTATTGTTGTTTGAGTGTACATTTGTATTTTATTGAAAAAATATTTTTAAAGTATCTTCATTGATTTGCTTTATTGATCCACGTTTTGTGTTACCAGCATCAATTAACGATTGCGCCAAATCGAATCATCTCGCAGTACCTAATACAACTATAAGTATTTAATTCAAAAAAATTAATTATAATATTTGTTTTTAATTAGTTTCATCATTTAAAACGTTTTATAAACTGAAATATGAAGAATGTTAAATTTAATCATATCTGTTTTCGATCGATTTTTTAATGATTTTTTTCTATTGCAACACTAATAAAACAAAAAAATACAAATTGACATTGATATGTCACAGACTGATTGTTTACATTCGCTTTGTTTACCTACATTGAGAGTGTTGATTTATTATGGATTTTCTTTCAACGATTGTTTTTTCATTATGGACTCCGACCTATCTTTTTTCAATGACCCCTGCACATCTACGGACCCCGAATTTCGCTCAAACAATGACCCTGGCTTTTGTATTATGGACTCCGATCAAGGCATAAACACTCACGTAATATGGACCCCAAAACTAGCTTCATCGCCAACCATGGCTTTAATATGGTCATTGAACAAAACCAAAGCGTGTGTCATGATAGTCTGAACACAGAAGAAGTGACTTCTTACCAATCCGTATCTCTGAGATGAATAAACTGTGGAACTGATTTGATAGAGCGAAGGCGACATAGTCTAGATCTTAATCAGGTTCAGTCTATTATAAGACAGTGGATAGCTCCTCGACGAGTAAGTGTCAATTCAATTAATTATTTTAATTACTCTTTTTTTAATAGATATGTATTGAATATGCTATTCCTATAATGCAAAATGAGGTTTTATTGTTTTATATAATTATAATCCTTATATGTATACTATTGTATTGTAATAAATGAAAAGATGTTTACTCCTAACACATTAGCTGACTTTGTTATCGAAAATAATTTAAATAGAAGGCGGGCAGATTTTCAACCTATAAATGTAAACATGGACAGTTTCATATTTCCAAGAATAGAATATAATGATCTTATATTAATTGCATGTTGAACATACCAACTAAAACAAGCTTGTTTGTATTATGGGCAGCACATAAGAGGCGATGGTTCCTATACTATAGAATAATGTAGAAATATAGCCAGCGACCTATTGGTTGACTACCCAATTCCTTGGGCCAATTGCAGATTATTGCGTGGAAAAATACAAAGCAGGCATGTAAGTCGAAACCGATGACCTTAAAAAGGTCGCTGGGTCTCACTGGATGCAGAAGGCAGAGGACCGAGTGTTATGGCGCATGTTGGGAGAGGCCTATGTCCAGCAGTGCCTGCAATATGCTAAATGATGATGATGATGATGTAAGTCGAAAAATATATTTTATATATATTATAAGAAAATAATCACAATGCTGAGGAAGCTATAAAAGAATATTATTGTAATTGCATGGTTAGCCGAATGACAGTGGGTTGCTGCCCTCATATAATGACTATTTTATGGTTTTTAAGTTGGGCAAGGTATCAGGAACACATTTCACCACCTGTCCAATTTCTTGAACACATATTAATAACATATGATGTCTCAGAATAAAAATAAATCATAAAAAATGTTGTTTTATTTCGTTTTAACCTGTTTTTCCTCACATGACAAAAATCTCTTTTTAAACATTTTGATACAAAATTAAGTTCATATTCTCATTATTACTAGTTAGTGCTTTTAAACTAATTATAAAAAATATGATAAAATGTCTGTTCACGTCAGGCCAAAGTCCCCATACTAAGTGGACAATCTCCTTTAAAGAAAATGACAAAGATTTGATGTTATTGTTAGCAAGGTAAATAAATAGAAGCGAACATTAATAACTGTTTTTTAAGTGAAATTTCTCAATCTAAGAGTTTCTAAAATATAGCGCATGTTACCTCAGCGCCATTCTTAAGCAACAGTTGTGCAACGGGCACTCGATCTTCTTGTGCCGCTAGATGAAGTGCTGCGAGTCCATTCTTAGACTGCTGACCAGCATCCGCTCCATGCTCCAACAACAAGGAGCACATCTCCGTGTGTCCCTTTAAAATTATTTAATTAATTATTAATACTATTAAGCATAAATATACATTTGTTACATACAGACTTAAACTACTACTAGATGGCGCTATACCTATAGCGCAGTACTTTAAGATACACTTGAAAATACCATTACTGTGTATAGCGCCATCTATCTGTGTAGGGAAAAGTGTTCTGTTAGATATGCGCCTTACAGCTTGTTATTACCTAAGAGTTTCACGAGATGACGCTAAAAATTCAGGGTTAAACTAGTGCAAAAAATATACTTACGTAATACATATATAACTTTTGCACTTTTATTTAATTCTTTTCTTAGGATCTAATCAGACATTTAAGATATAATTAATTTACTTATATACTACAAAGAAACTAGTTTAAAAATGTTATCAAACTGTATTTTTAACGGAAATTTAATGATATTTATTTTAAAAAGAATAAATTTCAGGTGCATTTAAAAGATAAAATACTTGTATTATACATATTTCAGTCTTTGAAAAATCAGATGACATTTCAAGATAAAATCATTGGTTCTAGATATGTATTATTTGAGAAGATCTGCTTATAGATTTATCGTACTATGTACTTTGATGAAAAAGTCTGCTCGTGTAGCCTTATAGTGTAATATATAACTAGTTAATACATATAGCTTAGCGTCAAACCTGTTGAGCAGCAAGATGTAAAGGTGTAAAGCCCGCCTTAGACTCAGCATTGGTCAGGGCTCCATATTCGAGCAATGTCGCTGCTGTTTCCATTTGATTCTTACGAGACGCAATATGAAGTGGTGTGTGTCCGTTTTTAGCAACCGCCTAAAAATATTTTAGATATGATAAATTTGTGATTATGATATAATCTTCTAGTATAAGATAGCCAGTAAATGATTAAAAAGAAAAAGTTTCGTCACTAAGTTTTTTCTCGGCATGATATTTTCTTTCAAACTGTCATGTTTCACATTAGTTGTGTACTTTTGTTCCTTATATAATATAATAAAGTTTTCTTTTATTATTTTAATAATAAATTAATGTGCCAAAATTTTCCGTATTTCTTGTTATAACTAAACAATAATTTTATACTAAACAACTTCATATACGAAGCTATAACAGTATATCATTCATAAATCTACATATTTTTTAAATTTCTTGAATGTAAGAATGGAAATTCTTCGTATATTTTAAGACTACGCCGCCTGGTACTGAATACTTTAAATAAAAGTAATTTAACAAATTAATATAATATAATTCTCAAACAAATTTTAAATTTTAGGCTAAGTCTAAGTAAAATACAACTTTAATGGATAGTTTCAGTAAATTCTGTTGTTCTTTATTAAAGAATAACTGCTATGGGTCTCTACGTCGTTAGAGTATAAGAATGTCAAGACATATAATGTAGAAAAATCTGAACTACTTATATTGAAAATTTATGAAAACGGTTTTTTGTACCTTTGCATCTGCTCCCTTCTCTAGTAGAGTATTAGCAACAGCCTGTTGGTCGTATTGCGCTGCCACATGCAAGGGTGTCATGCCGTTTTTGCCAGCTTGATCCGGTGAAGCTCCGTGAGCAAGCAAAAGATTCGCTACCTGGAAGAACACATAAAGAAAAGTTAAAGATTTATGACATCTACATTGATTTTGAGATATAGAAAAGTATAAGAAAAAGATTACCTTCAAGTTACCGTATTTCGCAGCAAGATGTAATGCTGTGAATCCTTTTTTGGTGGTAGCAGTTAAGGGAGCGTTGTGTTCAATCAACGCGGCTGCCACCTGAAAATATAATAAAAAATAAATAAAAAAACCTATATTTATAATCAAAAATATCCCACACTCAAATAATACAACTTACGTCATGATTATGCTGTTTAGCAGCAATGTGCAATGCGTTATAATGATCAGCAGTCATTGCTCTGACGTCTGCTCCATGCTGCAGCAACAGCACAGCAATGTCCACGTTGCCCAGACGAGATGCAATATGCAATGGAGTCTGTCTCTCGCGTGCCTTCGCTTCTACTGCTGCACCGTTGCGCAGCAGAATGCGAATTATGTCCGTCTAAGAAAAAAGACAATATACATATATGAAATAAAACTGACTTATAATATATCAAGAGTACATAAATGCTTCATTTCTTTTCATGGAACAGTTACATGGAACCACGTAATTTTACATATCGGTCAGGCTAACTGATGTTAAAAAAATATTGTATCTACTACTTTTTGATTTTGCCAAAGGTTTACTGAATATTAAAGATTTCTCAAATAATACACACCTGATTAGCCCTGGCAGCTAAATGCAAAGGTGTTTCTCCTCTAACTGTTGGTACATCAGGGTTAGCTTCATGCTGAAGAAGGTAGATTACAATATTCATGCAGCCCATGAAAGATGCTACATGAAGAGGAGTTAGTCCTGATTCAGTTGTTGCTTGGATACCTGTGAAAATAGATCGTTTATGAAAAGGACTACAAAAAACATGTACTGTATATGTTTGATTTTGTTTATTAGTTACATAATACTTACTTGCTCCATACTTTAAAAGAAGTTCAACAACCTTAATCCTATTCTTCTTGCAAGCAATGTGCAGAGGTGTGAAACCATTCAGAGCCCGTGCGTTTGCATCGGCATTCCTAAAAAACAATAATTATCACTTTAAATCTACGTTAAGTAATATTTGCCTACTTATGCATACGCTTTGATAGGTTTTTAAGAGATAAAGACACTATGAATTCCATATAAAGACTTATATCAAAATTCTTACCTATCCAGAAGTAGCTTAGCCACCTTCGCATGCCCACAATGAGCGGCTACATGCAGAGCAGTGAGATAATCCACTGTCACGTCATCAACAGGTGCTCGTCGTGAAAGCAAAACACGAGCAGCTTCTGAATGGTCACCCTGAGCAGCCATGTGAAGTGGTGCTAGACCATTCTATGGAGAGATATTACATTATTAGAATATAAAAGTCTTATTATTGTTTCAAGGTAAAAGTACGTTTAAATGAAATTAATATTTTCGGATGTACTACGTGTTATTTTATTATTTTTAAAACTACATATGTACTCTTGACATTTCGATTACTTTACAGCAACCGTGATCACGGGCTGGTACATTAGTGCTACAAAACATAGACTTTTTTTAATTTAAATGTTTAAGTTAAACTGCAAAAGGTAATATTTTAGATGGAACGTAATCTATATATATAAAAGAAAGTCGTGTTAGTGACTCCACTTATAACTCAAGAACGGCTGAACCGATTTAGGTGAAAATTTCCAGGGAGGTAGTTTAGAGCCCGGAAATTCCAATAGGATACTTTTTATCCCGTTCAACAGCATTCCCGTGGGACTTGACATGAAACGTCAGTCACTATAAAACGTGGAATAATGAAACACAGATATGTAATTTAGTATTTGCGGGATAAATTTAGAAAAACATTGTTTTTCACATGTTCAGTTATATTTTGCATGTTCACGAGTTTGGAAACCATCCGCTTTAAATGTGTTAACGTTAGACCAAAAAACAAAAAATGTGGTTTACAAAGGAGCACTTCAATGAAACGGATAATTTGCAGACACGTATAACGCTTCGATTCGGTATCTACTTTGGATTCACTTTCATTTACTTAGAAAAGTTCAACTAAATAACACTTCATTTTTGTAATCGAAATGAAATCATTACTGTTGTGAAATGAAATAAAAATTTTCCTTTTCAAATATAAAACAAAAAAATTCTTCATCTTTTAATCACCAAACGAAATGTTACATAAAACAAAGCCTTCTGGAGGCGAAACGGAGTTCGCCAGGTTTACTAGTATTTTCATAAACTGAACAGCGATAGAATTCATTTGAAATCTTTTCTTGTTATACTGAGTTATTAAAACTATTTGATCATTTTTCTGAGTTGATACATATATTGTGAAAAGTTACAAGAATGAACAGCGCATGTCTTAATGTTACTAATATTAAAATGTAGGATTTTCAGCTGATATATGTAGAATGTTCAAAATTATTAAGAAGCAATGTCATATAGCTCTAGTGAAGGAAAAAAATGTTTTGTTTTAGTAACTTGTTTTTATTTATACTTAATTTTCTTGTAAAACATTTTGATATAATAAGAAATCTATAAAATCTTGAATCGTAATGTAGTGGTTAGCTCTATAAAAAGAATATTCCTTTCCATAATTCTGTTACATTTAGCAATCAATCTTATTGCTATTGATCTTATTTTAAAGGAAACGTTGATGGATTAGGTTTGCATTACATTACTCGACATGCGCTAGACACGGTACAATATAAATCACATTAAAATATGCTTGCGACAAAAAAATATTAAATCCTATTTTTATGTATAGTTCTTCTTATTCTAAATGTATGACTAAGAAACTAATTTATTTTCAGTTATGTAAATTTGTTTGGTTTAAGAAATTCCTTGCATTTTCCTAAATTAAATCTCTTAAATATAATAATTACGTCCTTTCGATTAACATACCTTACTCTTGCTAGTTATGGGTGCACCTCTGTCTAATAACGCTTCAACGACTCTCTCGTGACCTGACCTAGCGGCACAGTGTAATGGTGTCAGGCCATCACGAGTCCTTGCTTCCACATTAGCGCCATTATCACAAAGCAGAGACACCATATTGTCTTTCCCTAATAAGCCATAAAACGGATTAAAAATTTACCTTTCATATTTGGAAACAACTTCAATAGCTCTCAGCTTAATAGCTTTTTTTACTGTTTCAATCATATTTCAGTATAAATTTTCATTAAACCTGCTCTATATATCTCGCTGAGACAAATTTACGTAAAAATTTTACATGGAACAAATGTAATAGTTCTCAGCTTCAGCTGAGAAAAACAATTCATTGTTTTCTTACTGTTTGAATCATATTTCAGTACAAATTTAAGTTAATTTTGTTCTATACATCTCGATTAGTGTTTTTTACGTAATTTTTACACGATCTAACTTAATTACTTACCCCATTTAGCGGCCACGTGCAGTGGACATATATTGTGTTTTGCGGCGCAATTGACGTCAGCGCCTTTAGCCAAAAGCAGCCGAGCAACGGACTCATTCCCATAGTGGGCGGCAATGTGGAGGGGGGTGAATCCGGATTTAGATGTCACGTCCGGATTATGTTCGTTCTGACGAAAATATATTACGCTGATCATATGTGGTATGTGTATTAAGCAATAACTGCTCATTCAGGCTTAACAGACATTTCCAAGCTTATACTACACCTGAATGCCATGTATACATAACATGTATAACTTATTTAACAAACATACTAATACAATTGAAGTCTTACATGTTACGTACGTTCTACATATGAAGAAAAAAAAAAGAACATCGCCGGGGCGACATGTATGGGTAAAATATCATATAAAGAGTGACGCCGCTGACTTCGCGGAACGAACACCAAGCCGTGTGAACCAGAAGATTCCTTACACTATACAAGAAATAGAATGTTATTGTCATCCTAATATCGGAGCAGTCATGTAGTCTGAGGTATAGGTTATAAGTTTTAACATGTAATTCGTATTTTAATATACATATAAGCATCTTTAGTAGTGTAAAAATTACTTAGATCCAATCATTTACAACGTACCTCAAGTAATAAATTTGCAGCTTTGACATCGTCTTTCTTAGCAGCTATATGAAGCGCTGGTAGACGAACTCGACCACGCGTATCTGCTTCAAGGAGTACAGCTACCACCTTCTCATGACCCTGCTGCATCGCAACAGCTAGGGGGGTGAAGCCGTCCTATTTATGATGAGAGAGGTCTTATTAGATTGGTCATATATTTAAATCTTAAATAATTAATAATAATTATATATTTCTTCATTTTTAAGAATATATGACAGTTTATTAGTTACGACAAATATAACATTACTGAGTACATAAAAAAACTATTAAAATAACCGTTTTTTGAGTGAATTTATGATAAGGGTAAGAAGTTTTTTGATAAAAAACTTTTAACTTATCTTTATATATATAATTCTTCTGTGAGTGTGTATGTCAGTGAACTTCTCTCAAACGATTGGACCGATTTTGATGAAATTTTTTGTGTGTGTTCAAGGGGATCTGGGAATGGTTTAGATTCACAATTTTGTCCGCTGGACAATGTTTTTTTAATTAATTTTTAATTTATTAGTAGTTATTGATACAAACGTTTTTTTTTGACATTAGATTTGACAACTAACTAATATGTTAATCATTCTGTCGCACTTCAAAACACGGAGATTTATGGCTTTAATAAGTAAACTCCAAAAATATAAATAAAAAAACGTAACCGATATTTCTTGATTATAGGGCGATACGAATTACGAAGTTCGCCGGGTCTTCTAGTATTTTTATAAATCTCACCAAAAACATGCCTGTTAAAAAGGGGGCCAAGTTCCAATCGGCTAATTGTTTGCCTAAAAAAGGGGTGAAATCCAATCTAATGCCAAGTTTAGATGCTCTTTGAAATCGATCATAATCATCTTCATCAACAGCATGATCCACTGGTAAACATTTGCCATTCCCAAGACTCGCCACCACACCCAGTCCTCTGCCTTCCACATCCAGCCACTACCCGCCACCTTATTCACGTCAACGGTCCATCTGGCCGAAATTCACTTTACCATACACCCAACTTAAAATATGGTATAGTTGTGAAAATACGTAGGTGCTTGGTTAAAAATATCTAAAATTATAATACTTCTCAATTTGAACTGGGCAGGTTTTTGTGCTGTACGTAACACTTAATTAATTGGATCATTAATTTATTATTTAGTTATATAATTATTTATATTTATATAATTTAAATATTATATAATTTAAATAATTAAATATATATATATATATATATATATATATATATCAGTTCTTAAGAAGCGCCCCACACTTTTTTCACAATAATATTAATTTAAAAATAAATTAACAAACAATAAATGGTATTTTTGTGAAAAAAAGCGTGATGAGCTTCATATATCACTTCTTGAGAAGCGCCCCACGCTTTTTTTCAATAATACCATTTATTGTTTATGTTAATCAATTTAAATTAAATTGATTTCCAAGGTTGTAAAGGTTAAATTAGTTTCCACGCGGTTTCTTTCATCATTGGAGCGTGTTTTTTAGTTTTTTTTAAACTATATTTATTTTTTATTTTTTAGTTTCATTTATCACCGATTGATAGATGTACTCATATTATTAATTATTAATATTTCATTATTTTGTATTTTATTGTGCTGAGCTGAGCGCCTATATAAAGGTTTTGATTACCTGTCAGTGAGTCAGTGCCAAAATTAGCTATTTTCACAGGGTCATATTTCAGGATCTACTGAAGCCTTATCTATAAAATTTGGCATACTGCTTAAAGACTAGTATATGATTACGTAGGTACAATTTTATCTCTGTACTTGCAATAGACACTGAGCTACAGGGGGTCAAAAGTGGGTCGAATTTATTAAAAATTCGATATTTAGAATTGAGGCAACTCACGCTTGACCGATTTCTTAAATTTCTTAATTTTTTGTTAATCTACATATAACACACGACCTGTGTACCAAATTTCATAATGCTAAAACAATGGGAAGTGGCCTAGAGGTTTTGATTACCTGTCAGTGAGTCAGTGCCAAAATTAGCTATTTTCACAGGGTCATATTTCAGGATCTACTGAAGCTTTATCTATGAAATTTGGCATACTGCTTTAGTACTAGTATATGATTACGAAGTTAAAATTTTATCTCTGTACTTGCAATAGGCACTGAGCTACAGGGGGGTCAAAAGTGGGTCGAAACGGTTCGTGTAAATATAGTGCACGGCATGCGCCGGCCTGTGGAACTTGGCCGGCGCACTACCGTGCGCTAAGATCTTTTTACGAATTTCAAAAGTAATGCTAGATTACTTAAGTTTTTTTTCATCGTAAAGGGAATTCAAATTAAGAACACAAGTATCGGAAATATATTAATTCTTACCTCAGTGGCCAAGCTTTGGTTGGCGCCGTTAGCGAGCAAGAATTTAACAACACCATCGTGGTTTTCTTGCGCCGCCATATATAATGGTGTAAAACCATTTTGGGATTGTATGTTGACCTGTAAAAATCGTATATGTAATTATGGATTATTATTACAATGTTATAGAAGTTCTTCTACCTGTCAATCTTCCAGCTTTAGCCAGGGTCTGCCTTTATGGTTGTGAATAGTTTTGGCTAATTGTTTTTACGACCGGCCGCCTGCCTGACATCAACCCTCTTTGGGAATGCATTAATTAGTGATGTATAAATACGCTCAGAAAGTACATATGACTCGGAAAAATCACATTGGTACTTGCCCGGGCAGGATCGAACCCGCGCCATCGTGTATAATGTCATTGAAGTAATTACCATCCAAATAAATCGTATAAGTATTACTTATTTGATTACTAGACTCTTTTAATAGTTCTGCATAAGAAAAGAAATTTCTGGAAATCATTATTTTATTATTATATTATATATTATTCATATTAATCCTGAGTTCAAAGGTATTATTTTTGTAAAAACAAAGTCCTTACACTTACATTGTTGGTTTTGTTCAATTGGTTACACCAGTATAAACAATTATTTCACTAACAAACTGACACAGAAGTTTATTGTAAAAAATAAGCCATTATAAAACACTGAATTAGCTATTGTTAGAAATAATTTGGACAGCACTTCCACTTAGATACTTATTGCTCCACAACTCGTAACCGTATAACCGAATCTAACACTTGTATCCTATTTATAGTATTCCAAAATAACATTAAGATGAGGGTAGGTTATATGTATATTGGGCGCTAAATCCCTTCATAAGAGTTTAGCGTTAAGCTTAGAATTGTGAAATAGCCAACACATTAAATCATTATAAATTATTATTACTAACACTATATTATTTTATATGAATAACAAAAAAATTAACATTCATTAGAAACATGAAAAAACCATGAAAGCTATAATGAACGCACTTATTGAGTTAAGTATAAAACAAATAAATTTAAAATGTTATGTTCTATTATTCAGTCTTCATAATAATGAGGGTAGTTTAAAAACGCATCTCCTTCCTGGCAATTTCCCAGCTATATCCAGGGTCTGCCTTACATGTTGTGAATAGTTTTGGCTAATAGTTTTTACGACCGGCCGCCTGCCTGACATCAACCCTCTTTTGGGAATCAGCATTAATCAGTGATGTCTATAGACTCTTAAAAACTACATATGACTCGGAAATATCACATTGGTACTTGCCAGGATCGAACCCGTGCCCTCGTGTATGAGAGGCGGGCCTTTTAACCACTAGGCCACCACTGACTAAGTTTAAAAACGTATGACGTGTGATAAAAATTTATTGTGTAGAATAGTCCGAAGGGTGATTATACCTAGAAGGAGTCTAAAAGAAAATACTTAAGAGTATGATGGTCATATAAGTGGCAGGGATAGTTTTTTAGCCAATGTTAGCTATACCAAGGCTTCCTAAATTCTTCCAGACGATCACAAGTAAAAAATTTAATTTTAATTAACAGTTCCAAAGAAATTTAAAACTATTTAGATTTTCGTGAAGGAACCTAAACTGCTGATATACTTTGAATAAATATGACAGTATGTGTCTTTGTGTTACTCCCTGTTTAAAATTCGTATATAACAAGCATGTACCAGTGAATACTTATTACATTGAATGACACTATTGCCATAAAATCATATAGGTATATACAGAAAAGGCGTATTACTTCGAGTGACATAAAAAAGTTAAATATACCCACTCTATGTTATAAATAAAAAGGTTCAATATTTGCAATAAATGTCTCACAAAAAACATTCAAAAAGCACTATATTTACAAAAGCTTGCAATATAATATTTATGAAAGCTATAGAAATCAAATGATATGGGTTTATTGACACCGACGTAATAATTTTGGACTCCTTTTACTTTCTATACTTTCAGTTAAAGAATGTTCATCCAATTAAAAGTCATTGATTTGCCAATTTGGTTACACTTTATGTATATTTCTTTTATGCAAATCAAATTTATCTTCAATAAATGCTGTTACATTAACTCTGAAGTTAATTAGGGCGTATTTGCACTTTATTTTCGGCTTTAATTGATTTTCGTATGTTTATATGAATTGTACAATATAAAATATTTTAACTAAATAATAATAAGATATCATAGCACATAACAGGTCCATGATATTTCACAAAAAATAGTATTGTATATCATTTCAACCTGTCAATTTCCCGGCTTTAGCCAAGGTCTGCCTTACATGTTGTAAATAGTTTTAGATAATTGTTTTTACGACCGGCCGCCTGCCTGACATCAACCCCTTTTTTGGAATGCATTAATCAGTGATGTCTAAATACTCTTAGAAAGTACATATGACTCGAAAAAATCATACTGGTACTTGCCAGGCTCGAACCCTCACCCTCATGCATGAGAGGCCGGCCTTTAAACCACTAGGCCACCACTGACTTACAGAAACAATATTGTATAATATATAAATTAAAATCATAGAACATGTTGCTCTTTTTTTAGATAGCTTAAACAGTGTTTAAAATTTCGGTTTGAATAACTCACTTTTATGGGTCTGTTTATGTTCGAACAAATTTTTGGGGCGGTAGCCTGTCTTACAAAAGGGTTAATCCTCTAAGCTTAAAAAGGGATGCACTCATTAATAACTCTAGAATGAGTTAGAACTTCGAACAATAGTTCTTAATTGTTAAATATCTATTAAAGAGGGGTTAAAAGATAGAACAGTAAGCATAAATAACAATAAATATATAAAGAATTTGAACCAATATCGCTAAATGAGATTGACAAATGAGAAAGAGACAATTCAAAGTTTCCTTGTTATTTGCAGAAAACTATTAATAATATTACGATTCTTCTAACTTATTTGCTTCATACAATTATTTTTCAGTCTATTAAATGCTTTTATTATTTACTGCTTGATAAAATTGATGTCTATCAAGTTCGAATAAGGAGTAAAAACCAATTTTAACTTAGAAAATACTAAAAATAGTAATATATTATGCACTTACTTGAGCTCCGTTCTGAACAAGCAACTTGACGACTGCCTCTTGACCAGCAAGCGAAGCAATATGCAGAGCAGTGTTGCCTTTCTTGGTAGCAGCATCGATTGCTGCACCACGTTGCAGCAGTTCACAGACGACCTCAACATGCCCATCCTTGGATGCTAAATGGATAGCATTCAAACCATTCTGTCCAAAAAATATACATACATACGTTAATACTGTACAAATAATTAAAATTATGCTGTCAGCTTTTATCACTTCATTAAAATAAGAGAGCGTTGAGTGTAAAATAAATTAAAATGCTTCTGAATGAACATAATCGTTTTAACGCATTGTTTTCAAATGTATGTCGAGTGAGTAAAAGAAACAGTACGGCTAAGTGTCATGCCGTTTAATATTATAAATGTAAAGTATTTTGAAAATCAGTTCAGTTAAATATATATAGCCTTACGCCTAATTTGGACATGGAAAAATATATATCTTTACAAAGTTTTAATTTAAATTTAATAAATTATTTGTTTAAATAAAATATGTTCAAAATTAATATTTTTCATAATGTAAATTAATTCTATACATCACATATTTTAATTATTATTTAAGTTTGAAATTATTGAATTATTATGTTAATACATGTAATGAAGCTGTATTTTTTAATATTTTATATAATATTTGTTAAACGTAAATCGTTTTTATAGAAAAATTGTCATTGATAAATAATACAATGTTTTTAAAATAAACATAATTGTTAAAAAAAATTGAAACGTGTTTATCACATATCCTTTGGACTATAAGTCATTTTGAATGTACGTTGGTTTACAAAAGCATTCCTAGATACCTTATGGCAAACAAAATTTACAGACCTTTGCCAAATAGTTTGGCTTTTGTCAAGCTCTGTATGCGCTATTTACATGAATGTAGCACATGATTTTGGCCATATTCCAAAATTTCCCTTACATATATCCAAGAGGGGTGATGGAATGGAGGGGAGAATGTGTCTCATAGTATATACAGGGTGACTGGTGAATTACTATCAATATTTAAGGAGCATACTCGGTACATGATTCTCATTCGAATTATGTAAAAAAATAGGTACTTAATTTTTGACCAAATTTCCTTATAAATAAATAAAGTGTAGACACGTTTCAAGTGTTCCAAGTGTGGACGCGTACGGTGGCGTGTTGATACAACACTACGCCGCCGCACGCGTGTGTGTGTGTGTGTGTGTGTATACCTAATCTGTAGGGTGTTCACACGATGCGTAATTAATTACATAACTTTTGGTTAACTTTACTTAGAAGTTTATTAATATTTATGTTATATTAATTTTTATTTTGTCATATATGATCGTCAAATATCACGTCCTCAAGTATCGATAGTAATTCACCTGTATATGTATATTACTATTTAATATATACTATATGTGTATAAAATTGGGTTATTGTTTGATGATCGACATGTGTGTCATATGATGCATATAGAAAGAGGTCTTTTTTAAATAATTTGATTCAGATACTTTAGATAATATTCTACAGATATTAATGTTTTGACACCACACATAAAAAGAGTAATAGGAAAGGCACTCCTTCTTGTCCTTGGTCCTAGGTCAATCTTAAAATTGGGTTTTTATTGTTCTTTACAACGTATATTCAGCAAAGGTATAAGCTAAAACCATAAGTATTAAAATTAAAAGGTAGGTAAAGTTTAAATCTTTGAAACAGAATTATAAATTACAAGGCATATTATTTAGATTTACTAAATTGTCATAATACAAGTACGTATTTGCGAATTAACTAACTGTTATTTATGTTATTAAAACTTATAACGAGGTATTTAAAAATAAATGCTACCTGGTGTCATGTGGTTAATGCAACAGTCGGCTTATTCTCAATTATTGGTCTTTAAATACTTCTTAAAATGTTCGAATATACTTTAAAATTCGTTATTGTTATGGATGCATATAATGATAGTACCTATATAATACTCATACATAATTATTAATAAATTGAAACTTTCATAATATATATGTACGTATGTACATATGTATGTTTTTGTATGCACCGTTTTAATCATTTTGTTAGTATGGTAAAATAGTTTCTAAAAGTAGTTTCTAGGAAGCGATAAAACTATCATTTATAAGACATCTGTTTTTGTACTCACGTATTATAAATTTGACGTATAATAAAGGATTTTTATGTTATTATAAATTGTACAGATTTTATATAATATGTCACGAAGAGGACAGTATTTGTAAATTGTAAGTATTATTCAATGTCTTTTTGGGTATTCTATGATTTAGTAATTTTAACTGGTAACTGTCATTTAATGCAATAGGATAAAGAGAAATGATAATATAATTGAAATATGTATACAATTTTTATTAAATCAAAACTAAATAAGGAACAAAATAGAGTCCTAATTATTTCAAATTATTGCTTTTGATACTTAAGTTTAATACTCATTTAGACATTGCTTTACATATGAAAACATTTTTGTCGTATAATATGAATGACAACTGAAGGTTATAATGTCAATGTACAAAGTCCCCTACTACTGAAAACTTCTCGATTGCTGCATTTTAACCCGCATTATTTACGTAACCACAAAACGCCTCTTCGTGACTATTTTGCGTGATTTCATGGCATGTGATAGAGTCATATAAAAAGCACCTTATTGCTATAATCATAAAACTCATTTACCAAAGCATTCTGGATTCATATTCTCATGTTTTTTTCAGTTATTATTGATAGATTAATATCGTATAAAACATATATTAGAATAAAGTTTTACAGAATTCAATGTATTGTTCTGTTACAGAAATATAGACATGTATTATTTAGGTAAGTTGTGTCTTTTAGTAAAACGTTAAGTATGACTTAAGTTATCGTCTCAAAAATTTGACACTAACTAATTTAATTATTAAATAACTGTATAATCTGTGAGAGCTCAAAACACTTTTAAATTAGTCACATTCATACATAAAACTATCATTTAATTTTAAAACCATTTTCTAAAAAAGAGCATGATAAAATAATATTTTGTTAAATTCTTTTTGATTCATAAATATAACCGCTTATTTTTCACATTATTATTAACATCAAAAAAATTATTAAAAACAAGTGTCATACATGATTATTGACTCTGGATTATACGCAATTCTCATAAGAATGACGTTTATTTCTTTGACAGAATTGTCTCAAATACTTATCATATTATATGGAGTAGACCAAATTTACTAGAATATTTAATACTTACGGCATTACTGACGTTGATGTCGACACCTTGCTCTAGAAGATTGATAATCTTCTCGATTTGCCCAGCACGAGCAGCTCGCAGAAATGCTGTGCTGGCGTCCGCCTGAGGGCAAAGAAGAATATATATACTTTACTTTTCTGGTGATGCTATAAAGGATATAAAATTTATTTATATTCTATCCAAATAACTTCTTAAATTTTATTCTACATGTGATTAAGTCATTGCATGTGGTTTAACTGTATGTAAAACTAAAAGTAAGCGTTTATTTTCCCTTACAACCTTTAGCTTTTCTGTTTTTTACTTCTATCACTCTAAGGGTTTAAAAAAATCAAGAGTAAATGTAGGTACTGATTTGATCATATAATCATGGTCTTTTGTAATAAGTATAAGTTACTCTATGTGTTCAGATAAAGTAAATATTTTAACTATAAATCATAGCACGTAATGTTGAATACATGTATGACATTACTACAAAATCATTATTTCATAAAACAATATGTGTATTATCGCTTATGTTAGTTTTACTGTAGGTAAAGAATCTAAAGGATTATTAAACCGGCAAGTCTTTCCAAACACGGTTCTTTGATATTACAACTTAATACCCCTTTCCTAAACGCTAGCTCTTTTTAAAACGCATTCACATACGTAAGACCAAAAAGGGGTTATATTAAATTATAAAGCCACATACATAATAAACATGAAAAGTTTCACTGAATATAATCCTTTGATTCGATAAATTCCGAGTAATTAAACCCAACCTTAAGCATAAAATAGAAAACATTTGTAATGAACTTCATTTAACATGAGCAAGGTTTAACCCTGAGCATTCTTTGGAACAAGTGACATGAAGTGTGCTATGGACAAAGTGTGAAGGGAACACTTATAGATGGAGTGTTGTAGGGTTACTACGAAGTACTCATTAAGTTTGAATACATAAATCGATAAATATCCTCTTGTAATTAACAGTGGAACACCATGTATATATAATAGAGAGTAAATAAGTCTGACAAAAAAAAAAATATTTAGATCTCAGACAATTTGTCATCCCTTCACGCTGTACCTATAAATACAGATCATGTCATTCAGACTGCGTACTAAGTGCGTGAAGGAAAATATACCTAATTTAGAAAATTATGCAATGAGAATAACAAAATATAGTGTAAATGTTGTGAAGGTTTTTTCACAGACATTCAAAAGTAAGTGAGGTTTTAAAAGTAATATAAAAGTTAAGTATAATGTCTACAGAAGACAAGCCAAACAATAAATTAGAAGACTTTTATAATTTTGTCTACTCATTGCCTGACACAGACCACACCACAGATACATTTAATGTTTACCCCTGTATTAGGGTGTACAAAGTCGATATTATAATTTTTCCACGCCGTTCTATTTGAATGATTAATGTTCAATTTGTGGGGTAACTAAAATTTGTGATAAAAATTACCCTACCATGGATTTGTTTAATAAAAAGCCAAAAATTATTTTGACACGAAATGCTATTTACGTATTCTCGATAAATCAATTTTGGTTGCATTTTTCAATTGTTGTTCCAGTTTTTTTTTTAAATATTGTAAGTGAAGATTTAAACAGTTCTCATTCGTTATGTTTATTTAAATATTAGATTAAATTTACCGCCGTTATACATATATATAACTAATAAAATTCTTCACTATGCTTCTACCAATAATTTTACTAACATAAATTATGTGACGCTTAAAGAAGTAACATCCTAACAAGTTAAAGTCAATTTATAACATCAGTATATAACATTTTCATTTCACTGTTTTTATAATACGTATACCTCGGGGGAGGCCGCGTGAGCAATTATTTCCACCCCTCAAGGGTTAGTCACCCTCGCTCGTAGGGGATGTGATTGCAATGCATAAGTTGTGTTTGGATAAAATCCTTATTTGTGTATAGTTTTACAGTCTTGTCCGTTTGTGGATAAAAGCTTATTCGATACGTTTTTTTGCTGTTTTCAGAAAATAATAAGAATAATATATTTTTTCACATTTTTCGACATGTGTGCGTTATTTAACTAGTCTTTGTACGTGGGCTTATAATTTCTTGTCAATTGATAGCAATTAATAATTCCTTTTGTATCCAATAGGGTCTGTAAACAAGTAAATTCAATATTAATGTAATAATATTTAAATATTAATAGAAAAATCTCTTACGAGAGAAAATATATCTTGCAATTTTATAAGGCCTAAGTTCATTAATATCTTTTTCTTATATTTCTACTTAGATCACTTTATCAGTCTTTTGATACTGCAATTCCAAAAAAATAAGCATGTCAATTTCCGACTAATATTAAATATGTTTCTGCGTAACAATTTCAAGTTAAAATATCAAAAATATTAACAAAATATCCACGCGAACCAAATTACCCGATTCATTGTCAGCCCCTTGATAGAATACAGCCGATAACAAATACGGGGTGATTTACTATAGGGCTCTTTAGTAGTGACATTTATTTTTCGGGTTCAATCGATTGTATACAATGGATATGTACAACTTTATTTAGATGTATCAAAGTATGATATAGAATGTAAACGCTAAGTGGAAATGAACAAATATTTTAATATAGCTTTGAAATGAGATACGTATTAGCTTATATCTACATTTATAGAAATTAAATATGTATTGACATTGGTACATCATTAAATATTGAGTTTTCTTTAAAAATGACCATATTACAATATACTTAAATAATATACGAGTATATGCTTATCTATATATCGGATTTCGATTGTATATATAGTTCTGTAATTTCTGCTTTGTGTTGTAACAAATATATATCTCAATTTTAATTGTATAATATATACAAATACATGAAACATTCTTATCTATAGAGTATGTTCAGCGGAACTTGTCGGTCTGCAAATACATTCAAGAATGTCGTTTATGCAGTATACATATATGTATGTCTTCCAAGCAATGTTACCACGTAGTTTGCATACACATTTTCTTGTACATTTATAATTAAATTCGTATTTATTCTAAAAAGTAAACCTTCAATTCTTAAACCGCGATATATTAAGAACATTAAGCAAGGAGCTTTTATTTTGGATGGGTAATAATTACTCGATTAGATACCTACTTGGAATCCGACATTTGACGTGATTCCAGTTAAATAACCTATCCGATCCTCTCTAATCTAATCCAATTCAATCCAATCCGATCGAACTCATACAGGAATGTAGTTAAAATGTTGGAATATACATGAAATGGAATGTAATGTATCTTGGAAATACATGAAGGATTTTAATCAAATGTTGTACTTGTATATAATAAAATGATATACATTTTATTAGGCTCTTTTAAAACGTAAAAGTCTATAGGATTCCTTGTTTTGTTTTACTAATAGGTATAGCTTTTATATTTAAAGTTAATGCAGTATGTATTAATTAAGTTGATTAGAAGTTTCAAACTTATGTTAACTTATTAACTATCAAATTGCTTTCATCAAAATCTTATCAAGATGACAACAAAATAATATAAAGCTAGATAGAATAAATAAAAATGATATTAACAAAGTGCAAAGAAAGGAATTATACAGGGTGACTGGTGAATTACTATCGATATTTGAGGACGTGATATTTGACGATCATATATGACAAAATAAAAATTAATATAACATAAATATTAATAAACTTCTAAGTAAAGTTAACCAAAAGTTGTGTAATTAATTACGCATCGTATGAACACCCTACAGATTAGGTATACACACACACTCACACAGACGCGGCGGCGGCATAGTGTTGTATCAGCACGCCGCCGCACGCGTCCACACTTGGAACACTTGGAACGTGTACACACTTTATTTATTTATACGGAATTTTTGACAAAAATTAAGTACCTATTTTTTTTTACATAATTCGAATGAGAATCATGTACCGAGTATTCTCCTTAAATATTGATAGTAATTCACCAGTCACCCTGTATAGTTTACTTCTCAGAAGAATCAATATTGTTTTAAATATTCTAATTATAGGCCTAAACAAAGCAATAAAGTTGTAAAAACAACTAAAAAGCCTTCAAATGCTTTATTTGTGACAGATTCATGACAGTCTGAGAGCCAGACGAACCATTGTATACAACAATGATACTGAATTCATTTGTGTTTTTAAAAAACTGACAGTTTTAATTAAATTTTTTTTAGCGAATAAAGAACCGAGGTCAATGAACTTTGGTGTGCCGAATTATTTTTGCAGCACATATTGTATGTTGCCGAAATTTATGTACTAACACTTTTAATGCTATTAAAGAGATATTATTATGAAATGAAGATGACGCGTATATTTTTAAAACAATAATTTGTTTCAGTTCTATTAGTTAGGTCCAAAAATATGAATATTTTAGGTTCAGAAAAAATACGTTATACCTACACCACAGATAACCTACTATGGTTCAAGGATGTATATACAAGCTACAGACAAGTCATAAATGCAAGGGAGGGTCTCGCTAACTCAACAAGCTGTCTGGAAGCCAGACGAGCTATACCATATGTGAATAGCTTGAATTGCAAGACATTGAAGTCTACCGACAAAGAGCTTGGATGCTGCTAGTTTTGAGTGAAAAGAGGCAGAAAATAATGTATAATCTTTGTTTTTAACAAAAGAAATGTTAAAAACATAGAGATTAAAAAGTAAAGGTGCTTTATTATAAGTAAAAAAGATGTATACTATACAACTACCTATGTATAACATAAATTGTCTTATAATATTTTTCTGTCAGCTTCTTTGTGATAGATAAATAGATTACATTTAGTTTTAACTTAAACCAAATTAGAATATTCGTATAAATAAATGAAAGTCTTTACACTTATAAATAATTAAAAACAGTTTACTATAAATTTATTCTAATAATTCCTGTTACAGAAACATTTTAAACGTGAATGATACCAGATGAAAGCCACTTTATAATTTATAATAATAACAAATGATTTAGTAATGAAATATTTAACCGAAATGAAATAACGTTAAACGTCCATAATTAAAACACTCAAAGAGATTTTCATAAAACCTCGCAAGTTATTAAGCTCTGAATTTCGCGTTTACGAGAGTCTTTTAATCTAATTGGCAACGTGTGAATTTATCAATTCTGCTGGAGAGAGAAACATATTATTGTTATTTTTATTCATTTACTAAAACGTATTTTTTTGTATTATACATATGTATATGTATAATACAAAAAAAATAACCAACCCGTCTTGAGCAAGCGTGGTGATTAATGCTCAAACCTTCTCCATGTGAGAAAGTGGACTTGCTCAGCAGTGGGCGTCTGATAGGCTGACGATGATGATATGTGTGGAAATGTAATTATCCTAATTTAATAAAACAATAATATAAACCAGTTTATCACAAATCAATCTGTTATAAAATTCGCTGTAATAGGCGGACGTATTATGTTTTTCAGAAAATATATAGAACATTTTATTTCGTATCTTCTTCATAGTACGTGACATTTCAGAATACATTTTGCACGTGTTTCACGTAGGTATAGAGGCCAAAGGTAGGATAAAAAAATAAATTACATTTTATTTCGACAGACAGACACTTCAGTTAATTTAATATGTATTAATATAAAATACTATTTTCTTCTCTCGACTTCGTCTGCATTCGTTTCAGAATTAAATATGTGTAACTAGCAGGGCGAACTCTGTTCTTTCTTAAAGGTAGTAGATAAGAAGGTTTAAGATTTTATCAACTTATTATTTTCGTAAGGATGAAAAGTATCCTATGTCCGTCTCTTGGTTCTAAGCTATCTCCACCAAATGTAAGCTAAATTCATACAGGCTTCCTAGAGTTATAAATAGTGGAACTAATATAACTTTATATATATACATATGTAGGCGACCTCACAGATTACAAAGCTAAACAATGTTGAATTCTATGGCTGTGCATTATGCGGATGCTGGGAAATAACAAGGAAATTGTCTCGTTGATGGAATGTGGATAGACGTTGTTGTAACAAAATATATAAAACAAGTTTTTGCTACCAGCTTCGTCTGCAAAATTTTGTTATTTATTAAGCATCACAAGAGTATTATCGGTTTAAGTGATAATAACTCAAAGAGATTATATTAATTACTATCGTCGGTATATTATGAACCATTATATTTCATATGGTAGGTACAAATATATAATATATTACATTAGTTGGATGTCATCACAAATGGTTCAGCTGTATGAAGAAATATATGTATATACTCGTATATATATATCTTCTTCTTCTACATGGCAATTTCCCAGCTTTAGCCAGGGTCAATATATATATTGTAAAACAATATTTTTTTTCAAATACGTTGTTTGGTATTTTACTAAAACAAAACACATCTAAAACACTTGTCTGTACAAATAGTAAGTCTATTTGTGGTATTTATTGATCGTGAAACTATTTTGAACAGCTCAGACCAGTACTGAATGCCATATTTGTTTGGATAGACAATATTTAGAACAACACGACCACTCAGAACTCACTCACTCAAACAAACACTACAGTTTATTGTGAACTAGGAAAACATAAACGCAAAATACAGTTTACTTTATTGCTCGCTACGTGCAATAAAATTACTATTTATTTTAATTTAACACGTTAAATTTTGTGTTTTCTGTGCATATAGTAATTTTGGTACGAAATGTTTAAGTTTAATTTCATATAATGTAATTACAAAGCTATTTACACATACTTTTTCTTTAAGTTGTTTTAATTTTACTGGTTCTAGTAAATACTTTCAATTATTTTCTGTTATACTATAATTTTTTATAGCAGTCACGATTCCTAGTATTACCGTTTAATAGCATGTCATTATATAATTATCATATTTTTTCGATCCGCAATTTATTTTGGGGCTGGATAAATTATTATGAAATATGTCTACAGTAATTTATTTATAGTCTAAGTTCATTTTAGCATAATAATGAATGTTTTTTTATGAATATTTAAATTCGTCTACGTTGGGGAAGTTTTCTTAATTAATTAATTTTATCAAAGCTCAAAAGGCGTAAATAGAATCAATTAGCTCATGTAAAATAAAAGGTTCTTTAAGAAAAACTTATATTGGAACGAAATTAAATTTTTCGAATACGGCACATTTTATTATTTTATTTGTATATGTACCCAAACTATTTTTCAGCAATTATGACCACGGGCAGACGAGATGTAAATTTCTGTCAGTTAATCTTGTTATTTATCATCTACCACCAATGATTTTTTTAATTTTCTCTCCTATTACGCCAAATCGGACTTGAGGTCTTCTAGTGTGACCTGGGATATGGGAATTCATATTTTTGATGAAGAGCTTCCAGGTGTTAGATAATTGCAAGCCATCTATTCTATTGAAATTAAAATCTTTTTCAGTTTGAGGTATGTACCTCTCTTTAAAACTCCTCACACTTCAATCCACAGAACTTTGCTTCGGGTGTGAAAAGAAAACGAATTTTCGTATATATATATATATATATATATATATATTATAATGTAAAAAGTCCTAGTATTCGAACAACTTAGTTTTATTTAAGTATTTACGGATGAATCTTACCCATAATCTTATATTTGTATCAAGTAATTAATATGTTTAATAAATAAAATAATATGTTTCAATATAAAAAACACTTACATTACAGAAATCACGGAAAGAAAATCTGTAGTTCTTTATATCGTCAAGTTCATGTCTACTTTCTAAGTTGTAAGTTGGAACTTAATAACTCATTCATTTTCAAGATTTCCGAACACACCTATTCAATTCTAGAGCTAGCCTTGTTCATCTTGAAGTTATCCTTCTCATCAAAGCTTTAAAAAGAGACTCAAGCATCGAGCCACTAGCGGTACCTTAACCTTGGTGCAAAACAACCTTTAAGCTACAATTTCACTTTTCGTGTATAACCGCCCTTAATATTTGTATTAAGATACAACACGCGATGTATTAATAAAAAATTCTGTAATATAATTAACCTATTACAATATTAAATAGAATTTTGATATCGATTCTCTTTGAAGTATTTAATAAAGAATTGATTTTTATATGCATTTTGTCAAACAACTTTATACAAGTTCTCAAAAAAGACTGACTTTATGTCTTGGAATTAAATGATGAAGATTGTTTTTCAAAACATCTGTGAAAAATATAAGATGTAGGGAGACAAAAGATCGAATTACAAACCGTTCTTGGTAGTTATTTAACACGCAGTTTCTCAGATTAAATAGTTTAGGTTACCTGTTAATATAGCACAAATTATAACAAGAAGAAATAAAAAATAATGCAATAAAAAGCCAATACTTAAATATACGAAAAAGAAATGAATTTTTATTACGTGGGGTAAAGCCCTAG
Source organism: Danaus chrysippus (assembly GCA_916720795.1). Taxonomy (NCBI): domain Eukaryota; kingdom Metazoa; phylum Arthropoda; class Insecta; order Lepidoptera; family Nymphalidae; genus Danaus; species Danaus chrysippus. The sequence goes on along the minus strand of CAKASE010000064.1, from coordinate 3,213,833 downwards.
GTAACTGTAACATTTTACGACTTCTTTTACCCCCTGAATAGATAAGTTATATATTATACTTCTTATTTATTACTGGATCCCTAGTACTTAAATTTAAGATGAATTCTGATAGAATTATTTTGGAAAGCAATCTCTGTATGTCCTCAATATTATGACCATGAAAATGCCACTCCTATGCCATTACCGTGCCCCAATGAACTCATTATGTCCAAATTAATTATCATTTTTGTTGGTTTTACCCTAATATGTTAGATGAGGTCATACCTCGAACGGCGATTATTATTTTTTTCAACTTTAAGCAGAATTAATTTATATAAAACTGGTTTTCGGAATCAATTCTTCTATTTTATTTTGCTGCCTTTTTTCCGACGCATTGTCTCGTTTCAAGTCACCAATAAAACGAGAAGATATGGTCTTAGAATGTACAATAATAAAATATTTGAAGTAAATCCGTAAGATACTATTACAAAATTTTTTGTAAGTAATATAATATATTTATTTTATTTCTATACAAAAGAAATTGAAGAGAAAGAAAGGGTAAAAGGCTTAAATATCTGAAGTATCCGGTAACAAGAGCGTGGAAATCTAGGGAAAGCTAGGAAGCCTTATAAAACAGGACAAAGTCAAGGTTAAATAATCCTTTTGTTGATTTCATAAATATTTTGTTTAGTAATATTATATATGTAATAAATGTTTTATTTACTTTATATCTGCAATCAGAATCAATGTAACTTCTAATCCATTTATATAGAAATAACATTGGTTCAGCGATTAATTAGATCACTCTTGGATGTCGGTTACAGATCCCATAGCAGACAGATAGGAAATTGAATTATCGATTCCTTACAGCGGCGTATTGAAATAATAGATATATTATTATATATACATATAGATACAATTACTTAATATTAAGGTTAAAATATATGGAAAATATTATAATGTTTTATATAACAAAAATAACTAATATGTCTTGAATAAAAAAATAAAGTTTTGAAAGCATTATATGTATTTTATTTATATAAAAAATACATATATTTTTACACTACAACAAAAATAGAACAATGAAGGCCTTTGTTCTCTACAGAAAATTTGTAAATAATAAAAATAGCCGCAATGAATTTATAATAAAATAAAATATTACTAATTATTTCAGTTTGAAATCAACTTTAGTTATGTAAGCTGTATTGTCCTTGACATGGTATGTCATTGCGGCAAAAAGGATAATGTAATACCTGGTTCGGCGTCGCCGTTTCTGTAGTCATGATGGTGGAAGTCAGGTTATTCTTCTATCATCAGCAATCTTCTAACTCCACCAGACACCAAGGCGTTCTGCCTGTCTACAAGCCAGTGGACATCGCTGACGAATTATCGATTTTCGCGTTTCCTTACACGACAAACTGTCACGTACCGAACTCTCAGTTAAAATGTCCTATATATCATTACCCCGGAAACGTTTAAATCAAAAACAGAAATACTAATAATTGAACACGGATCAAAATTCTGCTAAACGCTAGCGTTCCGCCATTTTCCTTAATCCGGGTTCTTCGCACAGTTTTTGACTTATCCTAAATAGAAAACACTAAACGACAATTAAAGCTGATATTATACAGACACGGAATATGAAGGACATTTTACATATATTTAATTAAAATTCGAGGACTTCCGAAGTTGTTGCGCTTGGGACCTCACCGCGGGGGTGTAAAAGAATTTTGCCGGTTTTGCTAGACAAGTGAGTTAGTTGGGTGGGGTGGGTTATTGCGCCTGCGCGGGGTTATTTTGTCGTGTGCGTGGTTTGACTGTATGCTATACGCTTCAACCATTATATATTGATCTTCCCGCTTCCCTCGTCTCCGGCTGTTCTTGTTGGTAACGGGGTGAACTTGCTGGGTAGCGTGGTTCTGCTTATGTTGGTTTTATTCACAAATACAATCGATAATGCAGACCTGTAAGGATATATCAGACTCGGTGTTGGACGAACAAAGCGATGGCCGGAGATTCGCAAAGCGTCCAATAATTATCATATATACGCTTATAAATATTCTATTCTCATGATTATATTTCAGTACCTTTTACTATAGAGTCCTTTCCTAATATCTATTAAAATACGAGGGTTCAAAAATATAAGGAACACTGATTCTCTACAAAGCTTAATTTAAAACAAAATTAACACAAAAAATAATTTTCTTACCTGCAACATTTTTAAATCGAAATATAATATGTAACGCTTCAAATTAAATGTACTTAACTTCAATTTGATTCTTTCATATTAGAACATTATTTTTTATGAAAGTAATTTCAAGTTTTCTATGTAAATGTATCCGTAGATGACTATAATATAGAGGTTTAAATAAGAATTTATTTAAAAGTCAAATTTTGTAAAAGGATATGACGTATGTAAATTTCAAACAACGAGATTTGTCTAAGGAATTTTTTAATAATGAAAAAAGTGTGAACGATAATACTTTTTTTGTTTTTTATTCTATGTACATACATATGTAATTAATTTTATTTAAACAAAAATTAGTGATGTTATGTACTGTAATAAAAAGGGTTATTCAAAGCTTTTAGCAATGCAAATATTTATCCTAATAACCGTAAAACAGATTTAACAAAGATAACATCTAATGAAAATGGCTTTAATATATTTTTTCAATTACACAAATCCTCTGAATTTCATTAAATTTACATTTTTATGCTTTATGTGGCCTAAATGGAAATGGTTAAATTTAACCAAGTGTATATAATAAGTTGTAAGTGAATTGGTTTCCTAATACACTAATAATATTTAATAAACAAGTGAAAGAAAACCTAAATAATTAATTCTAATATAAGATTAATAATTACGAACATGATAAAAGAAATCTGCTAAGATTTAGTAAGTGTTCATAACTTATTTTATTTGAGAATATAATTGCTTTGACGATTGTGAAATTTAATACTACTCCATTCCTTCCTACGAGTATTTATTTCTATTTCAATCATAATAAAAACAGAATTAGAATAAGAAAATGGAAATAAATAACCAATATTCTAAAATAAAATCTATTTTAAATAATAATATGTTTTATATTTATCACAAACTAATCTGAGAAAGTAATTGCTATTTAGGATTTGCTTCTTAATAGTATTTTGGGATGTTTAAACAAATTAAAACTTTACTTCATTGAATTAAGATTGAAATTCGGTAGCATTTGAATTCTCACTTCAATCTAACCTGACCTTTCTATGACTGTGTAAGTTCGGTTCAATTTTAGAAATGTCAATTTAGACGACACAAATAAAAGTACCTTTAGCTTTCCGGCGGCTGGAGTTTAGACTCTAATTATAGGTCCAGAATTAAGAATATCTATTCGCACATCAAAACATAGTGTATTAATAATGTAATATTTAGTAAAAACTTAAATTTTATTAGTACAAATTGCCTAACAATAGCCTTGCAAAAATCCATTTAAAACTTCGTTTATCTGTTTACTCTACTTTCACTGTATAAACATAATAAGCCACTACAATTTAAAAGCTATTCAATAAATAGCTTGGAAACAAAAGAAGAAAGCATGGCTTAGGCAAGCTAATCACAAGAAGCTTCAACAAGCTACGTTTTAAACGGACCACTCAACTTCCATGCCTGTAATTATACGCTTTGTATCTTTGTGTTCATTTATTTTTATATAAAATGTTGAATATTATTTAATTCTTCTACAGTTGAACTTTAACTTAAAAAGAAATAAGTCTCTCTTAAATGGTGTATATCTAAAGTAATTTATCATTATTCATTAGTCTTCTAGAAAACTAATGGTAGCTGCAGTAGTTGGATAATTAAGTTCTTCTAATTAAAAAAATTAGTTAAGATGTATTATTATTTAAGATAAGCATAAAAAGAATTGTTAGTTAAATGCAATCTATAATCTATTTTAATAACCATCTTAGTGTGTCTAATATAATAAACATCCCTACTAATATTATAAATGCGAAAGTAACTCTGCCTGTTACGCTTTCACGCCTAAACCACTGAACTGGTTTTAATGAAATTTAGTACAGAGATAGAGTTGACATTGAGAAAGAACATAGGATGGTTTTTTTCCCAGACTTATGAAAGGTTCTCTTGGAAACGCGATATAACCGAACTCCAGGCGGGCGAAGCTGCGGGCGGAAAGCTAGTATTTATTGTAAGTATTAATGATTATAAACATATTTGTAACAAAAATTATTTCTATTTTGACCGTAATGTTCGGAATATCTTTTACTAAGTGCACTTTTCATTATGTGCAGTTTTTATTCGTAAAATAATTTCTTTTAATCTCCTATAAAGAGTATGTAACTATGTACTTGTAATGTCGTTACACTCCCTTAAATACGAGTAGTGTAATGATACATAAATCATAGGCACATGTGAGTTCTTGGTTACTGGTTTACTGTTTCTACCTTGGATTATTATTTACCGTTTAACATTTTAAACTATTTTCTTAAAGGCATATAAGTTGTCTTTATAACAAATAACTAATAAGTATCGTAAAGATTCGAGTATATTCTGGTTAACTACAGTTAAATAGAGTAGATTGTATTTTTAATCAGTAATTTTAGGCTGTATTTAAAAAATATAACTTTATTATTCACTTATGAGACTTATATGGATAGACTTTTTAGCTTTCATTTTTGTATATTTTTGAAAAGCCACTTAGTAACCGATAGCTTTATACTCAAAACCTTTTTAAAATCTCAAATTTGAGGATCAAATGCAGCTCACGGAGTTATTTTTGTTTTATATTATTTATTTTATATTGTACTTTGTTTTATTTTACTTTATTTATAATTCAATTATTATAAGATCACTAATAATAACATACCAAGTAATTAAAAGATTGGCAAGTATTCAAATAAATTGTTTAAAATAAATATGTCAAAACAAAATCTCAGCTGGTGCTGTTATATGAATAAGTCGTTTTAAAATCTGATACTATATTTTCCTTTTGTATACTTATATAGAAGATGAAATGAAAATTTTGAATTGCTTTTCAAGAGAATTGCATGAAAGAATGAACTTTGAGAGGTTTATATTGAGAAGTACACACGGCTATTTTGTATTAGATATTAATTTATATGAACTAAACATTACACACACATATATAAATTCATCTATAAAGATTCTTCAGTGTGTAATGTCGTTAAATATCAAACGTAATGACATTTCTTTTAAATTTGTAATAATTATAAAATCATGAAACAATATCAACAAATTGGTATTATCTAGTTATGATAAACATGCAATAATTATTAACAAATCTCTCTTTTCTTTGTAAGGATCCCTGTATTCGTCTTTGTTACTTTCAAATGCCAACTATCAATTAAGTTCATTTCGAACCATATAAATATGTATATATCTTACAGTAATAAATTATCTTGACTAAATAATTCATGTTCAACGCTTTCTTCGGTAATGATTAAATAGTGAAGAAAAAGAATGCTTTCGATTTTTTAATAAAAATAAAAAATGGAAGATTTTTTTTATTCCATCCAATCCAATTTCTAACCAATCACGACAAATTATTTTGAAAACCTTCAATGATTTAAAATTCTGTTAATATTATACTTAATTGAAGTATCAGTTTGTATTGAGAAAAACAAGCAACAATACGACGCTTTTTCAAGGACCGAAGTTTTTCTTAAGTAACGTTTTGTTCCCCGTAGTTTATATAGTAAAGAAACCCAGAACTTAATTTAGTTTCATAGCAGAACGGCAATTATACCTTAGTTTGAAAAACGTAAAACAAAATCACATTGTACATGATAAATATTGTTCATTTACTTGTTTTAATTGTCATTCGATCCTTGACTTAAATGCTGTCAAGAAAGTAATTAACACTAAACTAATATAGTGTTTGTAGATCCATCATTTTGAAACAGAGTATCGCATTGCAAAACTAACAAAAGATATTATATTTTACTTTGACTAAATAAGTAAATTATATCATAAACTTACTTCTATTTTGTCTACTCTACTTATTTATTGCTCTTAATATATATTTATATATTGTCGTGTGTTTTTCTCAGTAATAAAGCGTACCTATTTAATTTTAAACAGGATTCAAGATGGATGGATGAATGAGAATATTATCATTGGATGATTTTTTTACGCTGAATATATGTAAATAAAAAAAAATAACCGTAGTTGAATTAAATGGATTATTTGTGATGATTATTTTAGTCATTTATATAAATAACTCCTTATTCCAATCGATGGTATGTGGAAATAAAGTTATAGGTGGTGAACTTTTTATTTAAATCACAACCTATATTCATCCTTCACTTGAAGACACCTAAATTATAATGTTATATTATGCCAATTTTTCCTGGTTATTCCAATCCTTTGCTGTCCGCTTTAAAGGAAGAAGGAAGTCTACTGTTTATACGGGTGCGAGGAAGGTCATAAATAAAAAGCCAGAAGTCTTAAAGCTACGCGTGAGTCTAGATGTCCAATGATAATAAGAAATGCAGAGTCACAGGCTAGTTAATTTTCGCCTGTATTCCAACCTAGATTGGTTTTGACAAGTTATGGTTACCAATAACCCTTTTTGCTTATTTCTATTAGATCCAAGCCAGGGAGGTGAAATTAGGCAGTACTTGCCCAGTTGAGCTTTATCGACAAAAAAAATTCATGATAAATTGCCAAATTTTGCAAGGACACCGTTTTTCTTAGCTTTGGACTCAGCGAACCTCCCAAAGTGAAGATTCAAGGAAACTTCAATACATAATAAATGAAGATAAATTATTTCAAGGATACATTCTGCCTTAACTCGAAAATATTCTAGATCCAATTATATACTACATTCGCTTATATAAAATATTAGTCAAACTGGTTTTATAAAAGCGAATGAGGGAATATAGTATATACAGGAAATGTAGTATATATGTAAATCTAATATTTATATACTAGCGAATCTGGTATAGAATTAAAATTAGTATATAAGGGAACCTTATATATAAAAACCAGTATATAAAGGAATGTAGTATATAAGTAAAACTAGTAAGTATATAAGGTAATTTCGCATAAGATCCTCGACGTCTTTACGTCTATTAGCAAAGCTAAAAGTTTTAAATACTCAAACTTATAATTGAAAGCAAACTAAAAGTCATATTTTAAAAAAGGTAATACTAGTCACAAGTGACTTTTCAAAAAGACAAACTTTAAGTCAGAAATCGTAATATAATAAGGTGTTTTAATTTACTTTAATTTCTCATCATTCAATTTATTCAACGTGCGTGTGTCGGGTCCATTGTTGTAGTGAGAGGAGCTTCAACAGTGACTGGGACTTGCGACCCAGGTGTCTCTAACTAATGGATGTTAAATGCTCAGTAAACAATTGAATTTGTGTTGAAAAATAATTAATTAATATATCTTTTATCTGATAGTGTATCACCTCGACGTATATTGTTAAGTTTCTTATTGGGTTTTATTTCTTGATGTTGATAGTTGCTGTTTTTAATTTTTAGCTGTATTAGTAACGCTGTATTAGTAGTAGTATAAATATTTTATAATTAAAAACACAATGTGAATATTAATAGTACCTACGTCTTAAGTTATATTTAATAACAAAAGCGAATTAAATAATTACTTTACCTTCATTTTGACCTGTATCATTAATTTAACTAAATAATTTTTGTATGGTGAAAAATTATTTCAAATAATTCATTGTTTTATAGCTTAAAAGTAAAGTTAACCTAATCTTATATCTTCTATATATATAAAAATGGATTGCTGTTCCTTAGTCTCGCTAAAACTCGAGAACAGCTGAACGGATTTATGTTATCTTAGTCTTGAAATGTTTGTGGAGGTTCAGGGAAGGTATAAAAGGTGAGAAAAATTGGAATAATTGCCGGGAAAACCCTAAAAACAGCCCTTTTCTATTTCCCATACAAACGCTTTTTTTGACATTAGATTTGACAACTAACTAATATGTCAATCATTCTGTTTGATTGAAACAGGAAAACCTGATTATTTATGGCCTCTAAGACGGAATAGAGTTCGCCCGGTCAGCTATACCTACATACATTACTCTTGACCAAACTAACGCGGACGAAGTCGCGGGCAAAAACTAGTATATATATATATATAAAAATGGATTGCTGTTCCTTAGTCTCGCTAAAACTCGAGAACGGCTGAACCGATTTGGCTAATTTTAGTCTTGAAATACTTCTGGAAGTCCAGGAAAGGTTTAAAAGGTGAGAAAAATTGGAATAATTGCCGGGAAAACCCTAAAAACAGCCCTTTTCTATTTCCCATACAAACGATTTTTTGACATTAGACTTGACAACTAACTAATATGTCAATCATTCTGTCCCATGGAAACAGTAGAAATTTAATGAATACCACTACTGAGTTATTGAAGATGGAATAGAGTTCGCTCGGTCAGCTATACCTATATTACTAATGACGCAATTAACGCGGACGAAGTCGCGGGCAAAAACTAGTATACTTAGAATAAATAAATAGACAATAATGAATATCTCTTATATTACTGAACAGATTAAATTTCCTCCGCCATGTTTGACACGAATAACTGTCACTCCAGTTTGAAATGACAGCTGCTTTGTAAATCACGCAGTAAGGCGTCCCAACACGCTTGGAATTCAGATCAAGACAATAATTGAGTTGAATGACTTATATTATTAAATACTTAAACGGATTATGTAAAATGAATACGTAAAATTAATTTTAATTATATATATCGGATTTATTACAAATTCGTTGTTTTAAAACAGAGAGACGCCAGCCTCACTGACGCCTCTAATGTCACTTCTTCTAGTACGTTCCATGATATTTTAAAATGAAACTTCAATTGTTCTTAATGCTTCTGTATTTCTCGAAGGTTCTTCATAATCACATATTTCAATGATACGCACTCACTGAAAACTGAACTCTGAATTCTCAACTCTGCCGTCGTGCGTCCAGACGTCATATTTATACCAAGATTTAAACATAGTTCTGTTCTCCTTTTAAACAACCTTTGATTTCGTTTTACTTTTAACAGTAATCATAAATACTAATGAGGCTTAATAAGAATTGATGACGGCCTCAAATTATTTTCATGTCGCATCCGTTATCAAATCTGGTAGCGCCGATATATATATTCTTCATTCCCAATAATGTTGTGTTTAATAGTGTTAATATACGTTTTATTACAAATAAAATGATACATACAACGAATCTATAGACAAATGCTAATACAATAACTATTATTACTTTGAGAATTTTACAGCCATAAAGCTTAGTTTACACATAAGATGTATATATTTAATGTTTGATTTAGACATAATACATATATTCCTATATCTTTTCGTACAAAGTTACAAGAAACATCTAGACTCTAGAAACCACAAATATTTAATAAAACAACAATACGTTCATAATTTTCAGATACTCTATGTTCAATCCATAGAAAAAATGTTATTAGTAATAAAAAATATTATGACTTACAATAAAATGTTCTGACCTACAAAAGACTGACGTATGCTTAGAGTCAATCAAGTCAAGTTTTACAGCGACGCAAAATCTAGAAAATAGATAATATGTTAGTTGTATGATAAATATGTGTTCTAGTTACTTCTCCTTCTTCTACCTGGCAATTTCCCAGCTTTATCCAGGGTCTGCTTTACATGTTGTGAATAGTTTTGGCTAATTGTTTTTACGACCGGCCACCTGCCTGACATCAACCCTCTTTGGGAATGCATGAATCATTAATTAGTGATGTCTAAATACTCTTAGAAAGTACATATGACTAAGGAAAATCACATTGGTACTTGCCAGGATCGAACCCGCGCCCTTGTGTATGAGAGTCGGGCATTTTAACCACTAGGCCACCATTGACTGACTAGTTACTTTTCTGTATTGTCTTATATACATATATAATAAGTACTTTCATAATTTGATAATGATTTTCATCAAGAAACTTCTTCCGTGACGTGATGGATTGAAATGTTTATTTACAAAAAGTTTCACATTAAACCATTCATGCTTTGAACCACCACTTCACAAGCATTTGTTATTATAATTGTAATTGCATAGAATTCAAATCCCTGGGCTACAAATGAATTTTAACTTTTTAGCACTTCTTAATTAATTCTACCCAATTAAGATATATAAGATAATATATAATAGAAATAAAAATATAGAAAGACCCAGAAAATATTAAGAGTGTTAATTCTACATGAAAGAACATTAGAAAAAATCGAAGTAATATTCCTGCTTTTTGCTATCTTTTTACTAGCTTCTTTAAGTAACAAAGATTTAAAATTCAAAATTGGTTTCAGATTCTAGGCCAAAAAAATCTTTTTGTATGTGTTGCTAATAACAGATTTTTGGTATTATCTTTTGACATCTTTCTTCTCGCAAAGAATTTAAGACTGATAGAACATATTTATAATTCTATTAAACAACAACACTTGAAAGTAAAGTAAACATAAAAAGAAAGTAATTGGAATCTAAATTATGCATGGAGATTAAGTAAGAGTAATTTATATAGGGAAAACCTTTCTCAATAATAGCTTTGCTAAAATGTAACTGTATGTATATGTATGTACCATAATTAAGAGTTGTATGTTATTAAGGCCATCTTGATTACCCTTCAAGACGTATTTAATGGAAAGATCGTTAAGGAACTGAGCTAAAAAGAAAATAAATTTAAAGAGAATAAAAAGAAGATACATATTTGCTAAGAAAAAGATGATAATTTTATATTAAATTTTCCAAATACATTTGAGATTAATAGAAATTTAGTCATTATTAAGGTTTTTTCAGTTTAGGGACTTGTATGTATGTATGTGTTTTATACTTAGGAAAAATAATCGTGAAAATTGAAAACTAAGATATCTATATTATATTGATATAAGAATCTACAATATTTAAGATATTGATTATACTTGTAAAGATAATATTCAGTAATAAATATCTTCGCACACACTAGACTCTAGAGTCTAGAAGGTCAAAAGTTGAAACATGGAGTTACATAGAGAGAATTTTTTTATTCTAAGCCATAACTAACTTCTGAAATAAATGCTTATATCCCTAGTAAATTTATACCATCGGATAACTGAAGATCGAATTTCATTTTGTTTATACCAAAATGATCGAAGGTCTGAAAGCTTTGGGATAATTGAGCTGACGGTTTTGTAAATAGGCTTACATAGTTTACGAGCATGAGTTTCAGTTACGTTCATCAACAAAAAAAGGGAAAAATAAAGCTATAGTTTAAATTTAATTACAGGCAAGGAATAATAATCTTTATTGGTTGGTAATTTGATGAAAAATTCATTATATTTATATCATTAGTTAAGTAATATTATAACAAGGGAATAAAAGACAGTTTGAAATGTAAAGAGAATTATAAGACCTTTTTTTTCAATCATTTGTGAAAAATTATTTATTAATTTCTTTATTAATAAACTAGCTGACCCGGCGAACTTCGTACCGCCCTATAATAAAGAAATATCTATTACACACACTACAAATTATCCCTTAGAAGCCAATTTGAAAAGTAGACTAAGAAATGGGTAAATGAATTATTTAGGTATTTTGTTATTATAACTCCGGCCACAGACAAACTCCGACCGATATATACAAAGAGCATGTAAATTTGTTTTATTTTTTTTTTATTTTAATGTCAACTACGTGAATATTACTCTGCCAGTGACACATTATTTTATTGAAAAAGTGAAATATTGTAGTAATTTTTTTTCTACAAATTTTCATAATTTTTTCTTACATAAGAACCTTCTTCTAATAATAACAAACACAATAAAAAAAGAATTAGTGAAATCGGTCTAGCCATTGATGCCATGATGCCGTGACCAAGGAAAAAGGGATTCATTTTTATATATGAGGATAAATTATCATAAAGGAATATATGTCTGTTCTCTAAAAAAAAATAGCACAGATTTTTAAAATAAAGGGAACATGTACGGAAGTTATTGTATAGGTGCTTTTATATTTAAAAGAAAAAAATCTATACGCGTACATCTAATTCTAAACACATACTCAAAATATATAATCATATTTACATATATAAATAAATATAAAATGAGTGAATTCCAAAGAATTTAGTTACGATTTCGTTTATTATTTAATGAAAAACCAAATGTAACAACTTTTTCGCATAATTCAGTATAAATCTTACGCCAACTTAAGTCTAATTCATCTACAATCCTTTAACCAATGCATCATGCACGTATCACATCAGAAACAAGTTAGCTGAAAAAACTATTAAGACAATGCATTCTATGAAAACTAATTTAAAATCTGTCTCGCGTTGCCAACCCTGCGCTGCATACGATCAACAATTCTAATTTTAGTCAGTATAAATCTCGCTGTCAAAGAACGCGTACGATCTCCAGCTATCCAATGTTAAATGAGTGAAAAGTTATCAACACTCGTAAAGACAAGATTTCTGTGAGTGAAGTGGTAACAAAGAAATTGTATCATTAATACCATTTTATACTGTTACTTGTTTTGTTTTGGTGGATCTCTAGAAAATTATCTAAAATTCAGGTAAATAAATTTATTTTTATTGCTTTAAAATATTTTAAATATAGATTTTTGAATTATTTATTTAATGATTATTGTTAAAGTGATTGAAGTTTGATTTAAGACTTGTCATACTAAACTTTTTTTTACTTTTTTTGAGGCATTTTTTTATTACGTTTTATTTTAAAACTATTAAATAAGTATGTCTATTATTGTTATACATTTAAATAACTTGTTATAGAAAAACTAAGACTAAATAAAAGTCCATAGTTCGTTATTTATCTTTTTAGTCTTTTAAATTTAATTATGAATTAGATAAGAAATATGCTTTTTAGTATTTCAAAATAAGCTTTCTGAAACAACCAAGGATGAATGTACATGGTAAACACAATTTGGAAATAAAATATAAAAACATCTGCCCTATTTTATCTGTCACATCTTAATGAGATTTTTTCAATATAATGATATTTTATCAACGATTACTAGGTACTAAGGGAACTCTGAATAAAAACCTTACTTATCCGATGAAAATCAATCAAAAAAACCATTTAAAATTTCAATATATATGTGGAAAGTTTTATCAAATGGGATAAAAATACGTATAGTCGCAGCTATAACATAATATTGGACATTTTATTTAAATTAACCTGAAAGAAAATAAAAAACAAGCAACATAACTCTCTTTTTGTGTGCAGTCGGCTAATGCCGCATAGCTCATTCAATAACTGATTTCATAATAGCGGGTCAAGGACCCTGTTACAGATAACACCACAGATTCTTCACCAAAGATAAAATTAGAACTTAACATAACACAATGCAGTCTTTAAGCATGGAGTTTTTATGGAACATATAAGCAGATAGTCAAGATAGCACTGCATTTAAAATATTATATATTAAAATCTTCTTTTGTTCCTTTAACATACAATTTAATATGAATTAATTATATTGTAAGACATTCACAAATTATAATTTCATGAAATGCATGTAATAAATATGTTGATAATATTACGAAAAATGTATGGTTATAAAGATATTTAAATCCCCAACAGATCCGCAAACAAAAAACTAAGTGTGTACCAAAAAGCTTACTTTCCAAGAGCATAATGGCTGTTTGAAACGATTCTAAAGCTTTCTGAAAAGGCATACAGACAATACAGTCCCATCATCATCTGTTTTATATTTATGTATAAAGCATTTTGAAAATCATATATATTTTCAAATATATTTGACTAGCATATAAATATATGACTGCGTTTATAGAACAAAAACATAAAAGTAGCTTTTACATTATAATATTCATTAATTAATAAAATTAATATCGTTTTCAACCAACTTGTAAGTATTGTTTTATATTTGATATATTGTTTACCTTAATACTATTTTAATTAAACTAAAAATACGTGTTTTATGATGATATGTTAAAACATGCGTAAACACAATATAAGTGCATTGGTTAGATTAAATTTTGTTTCTTCATTAAAATGCATGATATAAACGAATTTCCATCGGATTTACTTTTAAGAATCTAAATAAATAAATAATGATCTTAAATGAAACTAATATTTTCGGATTAATTTCATTTGAAACGAAATATTAGTTTCGTTTAAATGAGTACTCGCGAAAATCTTATTTATGGTCTAGTTTTATCCAAAACTATGTTTAAAATACCCTAAACACATGTATACCATTACAATACCTTCTTAAGCCTACCTTAGTTTATTAGGTATTCCTGAAAATTCCACTTCATTCTGACACGAGTGTTCTTCATAGGAGAGCTAAGTCTTCAGCCTCAAGGCCAAATTCACCTCTAAGGTACTGATTGATTATCAGTAATTTTAATTATTAAGTTTAAACTATAGATATACTTAATTCTTTTAATTCGTAATATCTTTTCCTTAAGAGATTTTTTTGCTATATTAAATGTTTTCATTAATGTATTTAGAAATATGTATATTATAAAATTATACGTAAAAATATAAGAACTTCCTCTACGTGGAAATAACAAGATAAAACTTATTAGTGCTATAGTAAATGTAACTAAAGCAGATTGCTACTAATAAATACTTAATACCGGTGGCACACTGGGTTTATTTAATGAACACACAGATATTATGTGTGTGTGTTTATATCACAGAGCTCATATCTAACAACAAATATTTAAAATAATATTTAACGTATACAAAACATTTCTTACTGAAAACAAAATTTTATATAACTAAATCTATTATCTGATATTCTCGAATAATATTGTAACTTTTGGGTATAAAAAGATTAAGATTTTTATTCCTTTATTTCGAACATTATTTTCATATAACTCCAATACAAATTTATTCGTAATTAAAATCTTATAAAACACATTTAAGGTTTTTAAGATGTCAGCTACCCACATTTTAATCCCCAGTGTAACACAATCCTTATAGGTGACGTCACAGCCAGCTCCCATCGGCTCATTTTATAGCCATTTCATTGCCCGTACATCTTTCGTTAGGAGTTCAATGCCAGTTCGATCATTTCTGAAAATCGGGTTAAATATTTTATTTCATAAGTATAATAAATAAAATGTATAGCTATATATATAAATTATATATTAATATATATTAATTTTATTTCTGATATTATCTTAATACTTTAACTTTTTGAACGATGTCATATAAAAAATATATATTAACTGTAACGTTACATACTTATAAATAAAAAATTATAACACGTTCGTTTATGATGATTAAAATTAAATCTTATTTCGTTCAACATAAGGTTTGAAATCGTTAAAACTCGAAGAGCCAGGAGAAATGTTGATACTTTTCTTAACCAATCGCAGTTATTTTATATTTAGTTAGTAAGATTATTTATATACTATTAATAATTAATTGTACTTATTGTATAAAACTAGTATTTATTATAGAAAATAGTTGAGTATTGTATTTCAAATTGTTAGATCATAAGCAGTTTTAGGAGCCACTTAGATAACCAATTGAATGAAAAGTAATATTTCTTGCCATGTTTTAATCAATATCCCTTTTTTGTTACCAATATTATTGAAGTGAAAAAACTTGTTCCCTAAATCGAATATCTCGACATTAAATTTGATTTCGGTATTACGTCACTGAAGTAGGCGCTGTCAATAAAATATTACGTAGGAGTGCAGTCAAATTAAATAGATTTAAAAGTGACTAGTATGATTAGATATATAACAAAGATAAATATATTATAAAAAGACATAAAAGATTTTAAAAGATAACCTTTCGATCTAATTATTTCTTTGTAAGTTTTCAATTCAATTTATATTAATTTTCATTTTGCAATAGTATTTAAATATTGTACTAATTATATATTGATGCGTTTATCAAGTTAATGCGTACTAAATAAAAAAAACTGATTTTTCTTCAAACATTGAAAATATTAAATAATATAACTGGATTTTTTTGGTAATACTTGCCGTAAGTGACTGTTTTTCCTAATGTAAATTGGCTAATAGTTAACTTTAGAATTAAAGTTTAGTATATAAAAAAGTATAGCTTTTGTAATATGACAAACAATAATCTGTCAGTCAATACACTATAAATATTTAGTAGTGACTACGCTTACTGAAATGAAGTCATTATATTGAAATTATAACAGAAAATAGAAATATTTATTATTAAATATTGTAATGTAAGACGTTAAATATGATAGTTTAAGTTAAATGTCATTTTTACTACGCGAATATAACAAAAAATACTACATTGTTTACAGTAGACAATTGTGAAGACGAAATTTTTTCAAGGTCACAAAAAACGATACGTCTTATTCAAATTGATAAACAGTTTGTACGTTCGATAAACACAACACACCAGGTGTTGTTTATTTAATTAAAACTCTAATTCTATTTTAATACTAATTAACGAAAACTGAATCTGAAATACCTTATTTAAATGAAACTTATAATTTTCGA
This sequence comes from Danaus chrysippus, assembly GCA_916720795.1. Taxonomy (NCBI): domain Eukaryota; kingdom Metazoa; phylum Arthropoda; class Insecta; order Lepidoptera; family Nymphalidae; genus Danaus; species Danaus chrysippus. Next base: position 3,197,388 of record CAKASE010000064.1, on the reverse strand, counting down.
ATACTACGTGGTTTATTTTTGTGAAAAAAACTACGTACTCCCGAGGTTGCGGCTACTTTTCAGCAACTACTACTACATGTTGCTGAAAAGTAGTCTAAACATCGGAAGAATGTAGTTTTTTCACAAAAATAATCTCGTATTATATCCGAAAACTATGAGTTTCATTTAAATGAATGAAACTTGCGAGAGTATTAGATCTTATTATCAGAAGTACTTCATGTATTTTTTGGTTCATATCTATTTTTCGATGTATAATCCTTTTAACCCTGAAGTTTTTTCCGTGGTATGCATATATTTACGTTATAAATCATATTATTCATGGTTTTCACATCAAACTACTATTAAAGAGAGATTGTGCGTAAGATCAAAGTCGTACTGTCAAAGCCGATCTAAATTAAGATATTCGGTACGGAAAAATAATTTAGCGAAAATGTAATAATTATACATTACTAAATTCAATGATAATTCAAGTTATTTACAATCTATTTATTTAATTTACGTCTGTAAGTTAACTGTTGTCAAAATGTTCATATACAGGGTGACTGGTGAATTACTATCAATATTTAAGGAGCATACTCGGTACATGATTCTCATTCGAATTATGTAAAAAAAATAGGCACTTAATTTTTGACAAAAATTCCGTATAAATAAGTAAAGTGTTGACACGTTCCAAGTGTTCAAGTGTGGACGCGTGCGGCGACGTGTTGATACAACACCACGTTACGACATGCGTATGTGTGAGTGTCAGTGTATACCTAATCTGTAGGGTGTTCATACGATGCGTAATTAATTACATAACTTTTGGTTAACTTTACTTAGAAGTTTATTAATATTTATGTTATATTAATTTTTATTTTGTCATATATGATCGTCAAATATCACGTCCTCAAATATCGATAGTAATTCACCAGTCACCCTGTATATACATATTTTTTAAGTTTCATATGTGTTGCTATTATAAAAAAATAGTTAATATACCAAAGTAATACATACATTCTGACAAATGATAAGACATAGGACATAAATTCAAAATTATTTCATACCAAAGAAAATGGCATTTATCACTTCAATACTGAGTGCTCCATTGACAAAATTAAGAATATTTAAAAGTATTTTTCAGCAACTATTTAAATAGGTATTGTTATATAGTCAATAATATATAAGAAAAGAAGACACCAATAATGACAATGTTGTAAGATTCCCGACACTGTACTTAAAATATGAGATAGTACATAGCTTCATCTCTCAAATTTTTCACAATCCATTGAAGATTTCTTTGTAGATCATGATAAATCCTTCCTGATTTTCCAGCTTACAATATCTTTATACAAAATTTTTTTAGTCAAATAAAATTCATTTTTCGAGAAACAGGCGGTTGAGAATGACTGAAATGTGAAAGTGAATTAAAAGATATTCTTTCGCATGTTTATTTGTTAGAGACAAAAGCATTTAAATTGTTTTGATTGAAACTCAATATATTAAAACTTAATACAGGCTTATTTTATGTTATTTGATATTTCCGAACGCTTTCTGGTTTATAGGAATTCGTTAAAAATATCAATTTAAAAAAATATGACGTATACATTTTCAAAGAAAAAAATGTATACAAGTTTTTTTGTATGAAAAAAAAACACAGCTAATAGTTTTATAGTGACAGTTCGTAAGACAATTCACAATTCAACTGTATAATGAAAAATAATAATTCAGAAACACTTTAACCTCATCGTCTCTCATTTAAAAATAATTTTCTAAACAAACTTGACCTATATGTATATGGTCTCTACTGAAACTAGACGAGGTGCCAAGGCTGTTTACCAGATATAAGAATTTGTTTATTTAATTTGTACAAAACGCTTTCCTGTTTATAATACTAGAAATTAAAATAGTAATTTCACTCTTTAGATGTACGTCTGACTTAGTATTTCAGGGCTGACACATAATGCTGCGAGTAATGTGAAAATAGAAAAATGTTTAAGAGATTTTAGTTATTGTATACACCCCTTAAATGTAGGTATGTAACCAAATTAAAATATAATATATATTACATTTATGTGCATATATTATAAAATGCTTGACATTTTGTTATCTACAAAATCGTATTTCTAAGGCCCTAAACACAGTTATATTTCTACAGTTTTGGATCGAAAATAAGGAAATACTGGTAACAAAAAAATTCAATACTAATACGTCTTTAATGAACTATGAATAAAAATCTTAGAAAAAGAAATTAAATATTACTTAAATCTTAAAAAATTAAGGTTATAGTTAGCCGAAAATTATACTTTAATATTGGTATTATTTATATGTAACATTTGTGATTAACTTAATTGGCTTTCAATGCCATTCTTTAACATCGTATAGCGTTTTTATAAAACCTTTTTGTTATTTTGTAGGTTTTTTTTTAAATATTTTTGATATACAAAGCAGGAAGCATCTCATCTAAAAGAAATAAATTTCATTTATTAACTTGTAACTTTAAAAAATACAATAACTATTTTTACGATTTTGTCCATCTTATCAGACTAATTTCCAAACTGAACCGAATTAAACGAGACTTTGATAACTTTTGTAACGGTTTATGACATGCATATGGTAAATTAGTTTGTTCTCCCTAAAATAGTTAAATGCTACACAACCCTATCCATTTAATATGATTTAAACATGAATAACATACCTTCTGCGATCGTTATAATAAATGTTATTACATAGTTTATTTACAATAAAATACCAGATGTCTATGTCATTTTTGATCATATGACTTAGAACGTTTATTTTAGACTGATGTTATTTTATTTATTAAAGATTACAGTACAATTTATGTATGCCAAGTATGCATCATCATCATCAGCCTATCAAAGCCCACTGCTGAGCAAAGGTCTCTTCTCACATGGAGAGGGTTTGAGCATTAATCACCATGCTTGCTCAAGACGGTTTGGAGATTTCAAACTTATAATTTGAAATTGTAAGTCCAGATTTTCTCACGATGTTTGCCTTCACCCTCTTCATTTGTTTCAAGTATGCATATGGAAAGTAAATAGTTCATTCATAAATCTATCATTGTAATATTGAAAATGAGAAGAGAAATAGATTTTTAATTTTTTTTCATTCTAAATTAAATCGTTCTCTGTACATATCATATTTTTGATAAAGAAAAATACCCAGGTGTTATACTTACTATTAAGTTAGTATTTTTGTTTAAAATTTAATTTAACCTTTATGTCAATGATGTCACATATTATTAATACATTTAGGTAGATGTCAACGGTATTGGATTTTTTGGAAAACATCCCATTTTTTTTATCCGCTGACATATTACAATCCAGAAATATCCACTGGAATAAAATATGCTGGTGTGTAAATATTTTGTCGTAAAACAATAATTTATGCGGACCTTCGATATCTTTTATTTCACATATATATTTAAATAAAAAAAATAAAATCGTTTTCAGAATTGTAAATGACATATTTCATTCTTGTTGGCGCGTGTAAATTTATATATGTATTTATTCGTTTGAAATTTTCCGATCTCAAGCTAAGGATTTAATACAAACAAAAATATGAAGATTATTACGCGATGTTTTTGAAAATATATAAAAAAAAAAACACTAAAACTTTGTTAAAAAACGCTGGATGAAAATCAAGGTTAATTTTTAATCCATTCATTCAGCCAATCAAACATTCATTTATTATTTTCATACTAACATATGTAAGTCATACGACGTAGTTAAATTATTGTAATTATTAATTAATCTAGAACTTACTATCAGTGGTAGCGCTAATGATCGCTGAGATATTTCGTATTCTCTCCAAAATAAACGCTCCACAACCAGATAGTTTACATTTGTAACGTAAACAAAAATCTATTAATACAAACAAACTGCGTTTATTTAGTAAGTGTTGTTTTTCAGGAGTTGTTCTCTAGAACTGCTGTAATAGAGGTTTTCAATATCAACAGTGTCTTACTGTTAAACTATTGTTCGTCACCTTGTTTTCACTATTTTTATATTGATTCTATAGAGATCAACTTATAAAAGATTGTTTTAAAACTATTGTAAAAACATTTCGTTTTTATTATAGATACTCAAAAGTCTTTCTTGAAACTACTCTAAATATCAAGATTATAGTCTTAACAAGATACCTTCTACAACGCTGGGAAACATTACCAAAAAAGTTAAAATTCTTGTTCAATCAATAAAATAGTGACTTTCAGGCTTCTTATTATTTCATTTAACAATATATTACAAGCGTGAACACATTTATAACACTACCATAATTTATTGCGCTATTTCTTTAAACTTCTTCAGAATAATAACATTACAACCAATACAAAAACATAAAAAGTTCTATTTACTTATAAAAATTTAATCTAAAATTAATATCTACGTTTCTCTCGTTATATAACTATTCGTTATAGGTAGGTAACGTCTCAAAATCTAATACAATTAACAGAAAATATTTAAAACCACGAGTGACGTCACGAATAACAGCAAGTAAATCAATGAAAATATATAAATTTATTATTCAAACTAAACAATACCCAAAATTTTCCTTTCCAATGAAACGAATTTCATAAAAGACACATCACAAGCGACAATCGTGAGCTAGTAACATTGAAAATGATTTTACAAAGTGAAACTACGTAACATAGATTATTTTATGACCTATAAAATATATTTTACTGTGTCATTTTCGATGTAATTGCTCCGCTAAGTGGTGTGAACACACATGAAACTCTTACGTAACACTTGGCACGAAATTGAGACATCACAAATATAAAAATTGATTTTTATGTCAAATTCTTTGATGATTTTATAAGATTGTTTTCTTTGTGTAGTAATCATTATATTTTGATGGTTCAAATTGTTATACATTAAAGATTGGCTTGTAAATGTTTAGTATATATTCTGTGGTGCATTTCTCTAGTGCAAAACGTACTATTTCGAAGCTCTGAACTGCCAACTATAATAGATTCAAGAATGTAGGACATACAGACAGCGGTCTCAAATTATTCCTATTAAGTTAGAAGAGCATATATAACACTACTTTGATTTATTATAAGTATTTTGTTTTTCTTTTATCACCATGCGTAATGTTGTTTTAAAATCATTCAAGATTTGTATTTTTTTTTCGTAAGCACCTTCTAACATGACTGTTTAAAGTTTTGATGTACAAACATATTTAAAAAATTAACAGTTATAATATTGGAAAAATATGACTACAAAATAATACTGACCTATTATTTTTTCATCGATTTTGAAATCTAATTTGAGTCAAACAACCATCTTTCTGCCTTTTGACGCCAATTATAAAGTACCTGTTTCCTGGTATTTTACAAAATTGTTGATAATTGTGTATAGTATGTAAAATAATGAGTCAGATTCCAAAACAAAAAAAAAGTAATAGAATACAATTTTAGTTGTTATGAAGCAATAATAAACTCAATAATGATATATTTATTTACTTATTGATAGTTCAACGTTTTGATTTTAATTAACTGCGTTGAAATAATAAAAGTCAATATATACGTATTATACTAATTATAATGCATTTATTTCTATGGTAGTGATGCTGGATGGTAGTATATCAATTTCCAATTACGAGTTACTGATATTTAATTTAGAGGGAAGTTTTCTCGAAATTTAAGAGGTGTTGAACCGTTAAGTCTCAGGATAATTCTTGACTCCCTATGTATGTATGTTCTACCTCCTGTATAATACCTCCTGTATAATACGATTTGTCCCGAGGAACTTTTTGCCATGACGCCAAGGTCTACTTTTCATCATCAGATAAACACTTACATTATGGACTAAAAACCCTGCTAGGGTTTACCCAAGGGACTCCAGTTTAGGGTTCTTCAAGACAAGAGTGAATAGGTATTTGATGGATTAGCAACTCGCAGGTGATTAGCCTAGATAGACATCAGTAGTCAACGCTTAATATCAGGCAGGCCGTACACATATTTGCCTATTTTTATTAAACCTGGAGTGACCTTTATAGCGGCATCTTTTGAAAGTGCCTTTACTCATCTACCAATATTATCCTTTTATAAGGTTTACAAATACTCCTCCCGGCTTTGTCTAGGAACTTACAAAAAGGGGGAAAGGTTCTAACAGTTTTTATCCTTTTCTTGATCTCCACATCTACACATCAGAAGTAGTTTTTAATCGTAACACAGCAGTACTATTTGACTTAAGTAAACGAGAGGCAATTATAGAAAAATAAAATCCGAACAACAAAATACTTAACCATTAAAAAGAGATTTTGAAGTTGGAGTATTTGATATACAAAATAGGGATGAAACTCTTCCGGAATTCCACTTAACAGTGATTCCCTTCATAATTAATAAATTCTGTTAATCTACCACAAACTGTTCCTAATAAGTCACCCGTTATTCTACTATAGTTGGAATCCGTTGAAAATACTGATTCAACTTTTTTTTAATTACATATTTGGAATAAGTGATAATTTTATTCACTTCCCCAATTGATAAAAAGCTGCAGTATTTTGTCATTTTTGTTTTTGATAAAGTTTACTTTTAGTCTCTTCGTTAAGATTTTTCAAGAAGGTAACTTGTTATAAATAAGAATTAAAAATAGGCATAGCTTATAATATTTATACAGAGATGTTAATGATATTTCCTGGCGAGTAACAGCTTGGTAATTGATAACTGGATGGATTGATTATTATTCATAAAACAAATAATGGAAATTTCAGTTTATATTTATTGTCAGCCCATACTATTAAAAACCAATATCGTTGTAATATGTCCTACATTTGAATATTAAAAAACGCAAACCTAGATTCGGATCCACTGTAAAGTGTTCTGTGCATATTCAAAAATGGTTTTCTTGAATTTTTAGTATTTGCTAAGCCATGAAAACATTTATTTTCATTATGTCATTCATACTTTATGGGTTTATTATAGATTTTTGTTATTTTACACTCAATGATTTTTCTGACCTTTTTAAAAAATATATTATATTTTGTGACATTTTATGCAATTAAGAGTCAGAGCAATTTTTAAATTTATCACTTATTAATATTTCGGGTAACTACTAAAATATAAAATAAAACAACAAAAATTACATGCCCCAACTCAAAAACAGAAACAATAAAATTCCACCCACATACCTACATACCTATATTTTAAGAACTTTTTCTTCTAACAACCTGAAATCCTGATTTTCTTGTTCCTTGATGACAAATTTAAGTATTCCTGTTAAATAAATGAAAAACTAAACTGGACGGATAATCTTTACTTGTATACGGAAAAAAAACTTAACAATTTATAAGGTCACTAGGTTAGCGGTTAAATATTTATTCCGCGTGGAATTATTTAATCAAGCTAGTATAAGCTGTTTAATAGAATTGTAACACGCCACATATTACTGTAATATGTTTATAATTTTGTAATAATTATATATAATATATTTGTATTTCTTTTTATTCTTTATAGTAAACGTGTAAAAATCAACATATTACAATCGAAATTTTATACAAAAACTAGTTATGATAATTCTATTGAATTTAAAGTCTATTACAAAATTAATTTTGTAAAAGTCGCCTACAAATTTATACAGTAATTTCACAGAATTATAACGTTTATATTCAATGTACATATCATTAGCGTTTAAGTAATTGCCAATTATTTTATATGTGACCCCTAGTGTGAGTTCTCATCGCCATATAAAAAACGATTAATGTATAAGTATAAACTATCATTTTAAGACAGACATACGTTTAAAAGATATACTAAAGGAATTATTATCTAGTTAATACACTTTAAGAAAGCTTTCAAAGCGACGTTTTCCGTGAAATCTTTATCCTTTAAAGTATAAATAGATTATTCTACCTTATAATATTATATTTCTGCACTCCAATATAATAATATCTTATAAATATATTTACATATACATATTATACACATAAAAAATGCAACATAATGCTTAATATTTATAGGAATGTACGTAAAATTTATATCTAAAACAAAAATAATATACATTTTTCAAATTTACTTTAGCATTTTGTGCTTTTTATTGCCGTCGTAAAATATGATCCAAGAAATATCTACACCTCACACTTTGACGATTTAATTGAAACGTAAATGTCCACATAATTTATAAAAACTAGTCAAAAATAAAATTAAAGTTAGGAAAACATGTTGCAGGACCAATAAAAATAATGGTATGCAATTTAACAGCGATGTCATTTGTCTTGTTTAACCAATTATAACAGGCGTTGAGAGAGAAGAGCCTAAAAATTAAAGAAGAAATTTCTGTATTTGAAAAAAAATATGTATATATACTGATAAGATAAAATAAACTTTATGTCTAATTTAAAAGACTTCGCTAGTGAAAAGTTTTTTTTACTTAAAAACTACTAATAATAAGAAAAATCCAAGTTAGGTGCATGGTTTTGCATAGTTTAAATAAGAAACACATAGACTTTTTCATTAAAACTTTCAATAGAAAGAACGGAACAGAAAATATAAGTAGGTACTTACGTAAACAATATTTGTAATAAATAAAGTATATTCCATATTTTACAATACTAACCGTAATAATTTTTATTATCTTCAGATCGGAACTCGTAGTTTTCCGATATCGTTTTGTAAACAGTGTTATAAGCGTAGCTCAAGGTAATACATACATGTTGCCTCACTTGCCCTTTCAATTCAATTACAAACTGGTGAAATCGCTTGATATTGCTTAAAGAAAAATCTTTCTTGAAATCAGACAATAGTTCCTTGTACACCCTACTCATATTTATTTGAATTTTCCTATTTGTCTTTTAATTATATTTACTTTTAATACAAGCATTATTTCAATTTTTATCCAATCATTGTGATCCGATTCGAATAGTTGCCTTGTGACTTGAGCCGAATACGAAATATCCCTCAAATAAAACAAAGAATTGAAACAGTTTGCCTACGTCTGTGTTTCCTCCTAATTATTATTTCGCACAAATTATGGCTAAATCTTATTACTAGAGTGAATAAGCTTTTACTGAGATAGCATGTCCTACGGCTTTATTTCCACCAAAAAACAGATAGAATTGCCGTTGTCAATGGAATAAATGTTTATTCATATTTTCTTGAGAGGTGTAACAGAAATTAGAACTGCAATTCTGTTCTTTCAAAAAACAACAAATGTTGTTCTAGGTCTTTCCTTCTTTGTCATATATAATGCACTAAAAAAGTAATTGTAATATTATTTTAAAAATTATAAATATATCGCATAATTGTGGATATATTAAAAGTCAGGTGAGTTCCATCTATATTCTCACTAAATTGCCAAATTAAATACTTACAGTGTCTGAGTTTTCTGATAAATAATGATAAAGAAATGGCTGTGTTTGAATATTTTCAGTACGACTTTAAAGTTAAAAGTTAAACTCATATGAAGGTTAGAATAACAAGTAGTAAGATAAGTTCTACTTCAATACCTATTTATTAGTATTGCAATATTTCACCAAGAAAAAATTAAATAATATAAACACAAATTCAAACACAATTTTTACTACTCAGAGACGTTTATTGTATGGAAGTTGTATTGACCTTTTTATTATATGTACTTAAGATAATTTTTAAATAATAATCGAAACAGTTATTTTTTAATATTAGACATACTTTTTAAGCAACCAACCCTTGTATGATATATAAAACATATAATATGTATATGTATATAATTCCGTATATGTATATAAGCAAATTCCGATAACTATCAATGAGAATTGTAAAACCAACAATTTCTTTTTTAACCTTTATCATAAGAAGAATACCGTTATTGGTAGCGATAATAAAACCATTAATCCCAAGACATTTTAAACAAAGGGATAAACAAAACACTTCGCTTTGATCAGACATGAATCATCGCGTGATTGAAAACCGGCCAAGACAGTAAAACAATCATACAACGATGGTAACCACGAGAGCACAGTAAATTATAATAAACGAACAGAAGTAGCAATTTAGCTTTCACGTTACATACATTTTGTAAGCTGTAAATATATGATTGCACTCAAGGATACACGAAATACAATCGATTGCTGTAAGCTGGTTGATTTTCTTTAATTCACAACTTGCAAGAAATATACATACACGCTTCTGAAAGGCTACATTCTGGCGTCTTAGTCTAGTCTTGTTGAAAAATCTTTCTTTAACTACGTATTAAGAGTGCCTTAATCAAATGGATTGAAAAGAAAAGACGCTGGGTTGATTTAAAGAAAGTAAAGTCCTTACAATCGTACTAGCATTTTCGTCTTATTCTCTTGTGTTGGGCGTTCTATAAGATCAATCCAATATTTTTATATATTAAACTAAGTCCAGAAAACATAATAAAAGCTAGAAGAGCACTTCAAAAGCCTGTACTATAGTCGTAATATCAAGTCTTCTTTCTACAACTACTAAATAAACACTATACAAGATTGATAAATACTAGAGGAAGATATTTTGATTTTGTATAGTAGAATAAAGAGAACAATTATCCATTAACTTGTATCTTTAATTAATTGTTTCATACTTAGATCCCAAGGTCTTAATTCCTGAAAGAGTTCCTACATCCAGAAGTCACTTATGTTACAACTCTTCTTGCCGTCAATTCTTTTATCATTGTATATATTTATCACTATAAATATTAGTATCTACTTTTGCTATTTTTTCTTTTAGATTTATATAAAATATACTTCCCTTTTTGCATATCTCCATTTCAACTTAACTTATGGAAAATATATCCTAAATTTTCAGCCTACATTTATTTAAAACATTCTGGACTTTGACACAAAAAATAAAAGTATATTTTTGCGATACATTCAATGTAATTGATTCACGTGAACATCTATAGTAGAAATTGAACTTTTTTATCCGATATTGGTTGTATATTGTTGCATACTATATGCCATAATTCCCTTCCTCCTCAATACGTCTCATTAAGTCTCTCCAATTACGATAATTTATATACCAATAAAATCATTATTAGTGTTCTGCAAATCTAAATGCGTCTCATCGTTATATTGTATTTATTTCTTAGAATCACTTAGATGTCAGTTGAATGAACTGCGATGCATAAAATGAATTTGCGAATTAAGAACATTTATTTTTGTACATTATTTGGGGTAAGTTCTGCGGATTGATTGATTCATACGTTTTAATGTGTTTTTGTTTTGTTGCATTACATCGATGCTCTTCACCGACTGCAGCGAGGAAATAAAATGAGTGTATTTTTTACAAAGCATCGTATAATACGTGGCTTGCTTAAATATGAGCTCTTTCTTTATAAGGCGGATAGCTGCGTTTGACATATTGATCTTGCTTGGACGAATACTACTAAATAATTAAATATGTTTTGTAAATTGATAAGTAAAGTTTGATATTTTACCTTATTAAAATACAAAAAACGTTTTAATGCAATTGTAATAAAATAGTTATAAGATATAATTATACATAATATTCCAATTAATACAATATGAGCACTTATTCTTCATACTTTATGTGATAAATGAAAAAGTCGGGTTTCATATAATTATCTATTTTTAATTTTATTAATTACGTCAGTTATCTGAATATAATGAAAATACTATGTTGTTTTAAGAATGAATTGTAAACAGCCTCTTCGGAAAATTACTTTAGGATACGCATTAAAAGATTTACAAGGTGTTGCTTTATCTTGACCCGAATATCATTATTTGAGTAAAAAGCAATCACTTAAGAAAGCTTATTGCAATGTTCATTTTAATTTTTACGCCCTGTAGCTGGTGCATACGCAACCAATTTACACGATACCAAATCTTCATAATTGAATAACACTTAACACATTGCTAAATGGGAACAAATCAATCAGCAAAAATTTTCGTAACACAATATATATTTCACAAAATCCATTACAATATTTCAACGGGATCGATAAATCAGGATTATTTTGAGTTGAAATCGTAAACAATAACAGGCTAATAGCTATATTGGGAACTATTATTTAGTCTTCATTTGAATGAATTTGGGTCACATGTTTATTAGTTGTAATTTATTTTTAAAATGCCTGAATTACACATGTGAAAGAAAATATATTTTTCTTTAAAACTTTTTGAATGAAAAATTATCGTTAATTGAACAACAAAGTACATAGAGAATATAAGTATTAGTAAAAATGTGACACATTCTTCATATTTGAATTTTAAAAATATTTTTAAAGGCATTTCTATGAAAATTCATACTATATACTTCAATTATCATTTATTATAGACAAAAAAAATATTCAAGTAAAAACCTTAATTGTTGTCATCAATAATTATTGTCAAATAATAAACAAAATTCGTTAACACATTTTCTTACATAAACGTTTGATAATGTTTGTTTTATTAAGACTTTCTATTGAAAAGTTTTACATAGTGTTATATTTTTTTTTATATTTAATGATCAAGATTGTATTGGGAATTAGACGCAATACTATTATAATACCATTTTAAAACCTAATATAAGAAATTAAGAAATATAACGAAAAGTTATATTACCGGCAATCTGGTGAAGGTCGCGGGAATCCGCTGTATACGGGTGGGACAAGACCGGTCGTCGTGGAGATCCTTGGGGGAGGCCTATGTCCTGCAGTGGACGTCTTTTGGCTGATGATGATGATAAGAAATTAAGGTTCACTTTAAATTTTACCTATCGACCTATAAGTGGTCTTTATTGTAAAATAATCCATTATATTTCATATTTGTATGAATCCTACTTCGATATATAATCCTTAGTTTTAAAACAGTATTTTTTCTATAATGAAATTAATTTAAAATTTAAATAACAATAACTAAAGGTGTTCTAGCATCGAATAATGTTAACTCGAAATGAAAATACCATACACTTATGAAATACGTAAGTGGAGTTATGCTTAAAATTTCCCACTTCTGTTTAAAACTCAACTTCAGATATTATAGTTGCTTACAAAATATAAAAATAACTGCCTCGTTAATTTAAGCTCTTATAATTTTAATATAAACAATTTGATATAGAAGAATCACTCTTAACTCTTAAGTACTTTATATGCAGATTACAAAAAATAAGTTATGTCCAATTGAAAAGAAAATTCTTTTATTGAAATTAATAAAATTAGTTATTTACAATAACTCGTATATATTTTTATTTTCTCCAACATTTAGTGTAATAATTCAATAACGTCTATCTTTTGATAAAGAAAGACAACAGTAGTACCTACTTCTTACTTGAAAATATTATTCAAATTAATGTAAAACAAGTAATAAATAGCTCAACTATACATTCCACACATTTTTATCTACTAGCAATTATAATCATAGAACTATAAGATTTTTTTATCTTAACTTTCAATAGTTCAATTGATAGTAACAATATTTCTAATCGTTTTTTATTACGTTAACACAATTCCAAAAACGATATCTTTTCATTTTTGAAAAAAGCATATAGAAAAACAAATCTCATTCTGTCTGTTATATTTTTTAATTAAATATTGAAATGAAGTATTTAGAATAATATAAAAGGAAAATGTTAATGAACTATAAATATATATATTTTTTTCTCACGGAATGTTGAGTTGTTATACAACTAAGGGAGACTTCATAAAATACGTGAGATGTTTAAAAGGGGGGAGGGGGTTTAGTCAAATCTCATCTAATCTCAAGAAGGAGGGGGGGGTCTCGGCAAATATCACGAATTTATTTATTTTTAAATGAAACAAAAAATACATATTATATTAGTCAATTTAATCCAAATTGTACATGTTAAGATTTAATCTTGAGCATAATCGGAATACGATTTAGATCGTTCCCTAATTCGTTCTAAATAAATAATTTCATTCATACTTCAACGTTATAAATTTACTGACTGACTTGTCAAGTCACCATCCCCCATGAAAAAAATATATACAAAGTATATTTTAAAAAACTCTGAGCAATATTGATTACTAGTCTTAACTAGCCGTAAATAAGAATACAAAGCAAATTTTCTTTTCTTTTTACAATAATAATCTAAAGCATTTACGTAAGAAACCTACATTTTGAAAAATCTCACGTGAGATAGAGGGATGAGGAAAGGGGGTTGAATAAAATCTCACCACCACCAAGAGGACCAATCTCACCAAGGGGGGAGATTCGGAAATTTCAAAAAATACCTCACGTAATTTATAAACGCCCCTAATAGGAATAAAAATTTAAAGCACCTATTTCAGAGGTTGTCGATTTAATATGAAAATATATGTTTTCTTTTTTGTCTTTTTTTTTTTCTAAAAACCGTTAAGTGTAGATAAATATCAACTACTCCTAATTTCAATAGCCTCTCAAGATATTGTTGACACGCCACATAGCCTTAGCCGGCATCTTTACAACTGGGTCACTTAATTGTGAAGATTTTTGGAATAGAACTGCGAACTCGTCAATATAGAAAAGGTAAATTATCTCATATCTAGGTTTTTGCTAATTTAATTTTCTTTACATGTAAATTTAGAATATAAGTGACTTTTTTGGTTATTGAAAGCATTTATAAAATACATAGGTATTTAATTACGTCAATTTGAAATGGTCCTCTAGATGTAATTATTTACATAAAAAAGAATAAGATTCTATAACGGAAACAAACTGATTTCTAAATTAAATAGAAGTGTATCCGATCTGAAACGAATTTCATTTCTGGGCCCCTATAAAAAAATAATTTAAACATTTGATTTGCAGTTTAAAATACATTTTAAGAAGGATAAATACTCTAAAGAACTACAGACAAACTTCACAATCGCGACTCTATGGGCCTCTCATATCATTGATTTGGAAATCAAAGCTTTAAGATCAATGATAATTTCATATTCTAAATAATAAATGAGCGGCCAACATCTAATATCGGAGGAAGTATAAATGAAAATGAATCAAGAAAAGTAAAATAGGGAATAATAAATTTAAAGGGTAGCTTCAACGCTACAATTGTCTTTAAATCTAACCAAGATACTTTAGATCCTAAGATTAACAAAACATAGGGTACCAAAATAGGTAGGTACATTTCATAAACTTAATAAAGTGTAATAAAATGCAAACCTCTTTTGACTTGATTGATTTTTGATATATATGAAGTCGTTATTGCTATTTTATTCTTTTTAACATAAACTAAATTAATAATAAACTAAATAAACAAAATTCTTAATCCTTCACTATAAACAGACAGTTTGTTGTTTTTCTTATGTGTATAGTGTAATGAAATTTTACTTACGATTACTTTTAAATTCCGCTTCCCTTCTCAACTACACTTAGAGATTTTGCGAAATGTAACAGATCATACGCTGTAACTCTTACATATTTCTGCCATAAGACCCGTAATTTTGAATAGAATTAAAGGGTAAAAAATAGGCTTAATTTAAATTTTTTGAGACCGTTTCAAAAATAATGTGACATTAATAAAAATCAAATCGTTTTGTGAAACATAACCCTCCTGGCAGCAGTCGGATTAAAAAGCGTAACATGATGCTTAAAACTGAAACATTTGTTTCATTCTTACTGGATTTTGAATTAATTTCCTTAGTCTGCAAAATTACTCGATATAACAGTAGTATAGGCAGCAAGATAAAGGATCTATTTAGAAACCTTAGGAGAAGAGAATCTTCCACACAAAAAAAAAAAGTACAACAAAAATTGATCGCATTAAACAGATTTAATATGATTTTAAGATCCTTATTTTAGTAAAGTTTAAAAAGTAAGAATTTTCTGTAGAAAACTAATTCATTTATATAAATGCAACGAAATTATTTCAATGTTTCACTTTTACTGTTGTACATAACAAATAATTCTACCACAGGGTTCTACCAACAATGAATGTTGAATAGATAATGAGATCTAAGACTCCCCCGAGTATTCCTTTGAAGGAAACTTATAATTATCTTCGTAATACTTCGCGTATTTTATTATTTTAAACCTACATACTACCAATGTTTCGGTTATTCTGCAGCAACCGTGATCTCCGGCAGATGAGATGTGATTCCCATAGTAATATTAAGATATTAGTTTCATTTATATTTATTAGATTTTTGGTAATAAAATGACATATCAGGTTATTTTACTATGCTTTAATAAATAAGTCGTTGTTGAATACAATTCAATGTACATAGTTTATTTTCTACAATATCTACAATAATCTTATACTAAAGGATTATTATACATATAAATCTATTATACACATCATGTTTCCTTAGTATATAATTCTTAAATAAGGGATAACAACAGTTTTTAACCCTAAGGAACTAAGAAATTATAAAATAAACATACTTTTCATGTTTCTATGAAAATATGTTATAACATATGTATGAAAATAATATTGCGATTTATTTTTAAATTATAATTCGGTCATGTGGAGCTGATTTTAATACAATTTTAAATTCAAGCAAACTCATACATACATGTAATGCTTAAAATTAATAGATAATGATGTTTTTTATAACAAAAAAAGTAGAAAAATTGTTCTTTTTTTATACTAAAAAAGGAAGAATAAGCTTGATTGTAAGTACATACTGTTTTTAATTAGTTACTTTTACTTGATTTTTGCTTCCTTGTAAACTAGGATCAGGTACAATAAATCAGATCATAAGAAAATATCAATCAATAAAAATTCTTTTGCTCCTTTCAAT
Source organism: Danaus chrysippus (assembly GCA_916720795.1). Classification (NCBI taxonomy): domain Eukaryota; kingdom Metazoa; phylum Arthropoda; class Insecta; order Lepidoptera; family Nymphalidae; genus Danaus; species Danaus chrysippus. Next base: position 3,180,766 of record CAKASE010000064.1, on the reverse strand, counting down.
AATTGTGTAATAATTTTGGTAACCAGTCAAGCATACAAAAATCTATTCATTTTTGTTTTTATGCATTTATTTATATACATCCTAAAATCATCACAAAACCTATATTAAAACTTTCAGCAAAATATTGCCTTAAAACGTTGTTATTTCATCGTTCCTAGTGATTTGCACAGCACTTTAATTATAAAAGGTCAATAAAATTTAGGGTCTTCACCCCCAAAAGGCCTGTCCTAGGTCTCACTATACACTGTGTTATAAACCAGTTCTTGTATCTTCATACGTAGCATCAATTTCTTCGCTGGCAGCAGTTTCTTAACATGAGGTATAAGACTATTGAAAAAGCCGATATCTTCGTCTTTAGCTGGTTCAGGAGTACCAATATTTCCAGCCACTTTTTGGGCTTCATCATCATCGTCGTAAAAATCTGTCTCCATTATGATAGGTTTTGTATCGAATTCGTCGAATTCATCATCTTTGACACTTATATCATTTGTTGGGGCTGGTTCCAAGTAGTAACTGCTGCTTTGTTCAGGCGTGGGTTCGAAGTCCTGGTTAAAGTGGTCGTCCGTTGTATCATGACCTTCGTAGTCATTAAACTGGTTGGTTAAGAACTGAAGCTTCGGAAGGTATTCCCATTCCGATACTTGCTTACGACATTCTTTTCTGGCTTGGTCGCGTAGATATTTCCATTTAAGCCTGGCTTCATCGCCTGAAAAGTAAATGAGAAATAGTTTGATATTAAAACATAGAAGCATTATATCGCTTATAAAGAGAGTAGAGATAATATATGGAGGAAAAGAGAATGTTTAACCCAGAAGACTTAAGCCAATTTTATGAGATGAAAAGGTCTATCAAACAAGCTTAATGAATTCTTCCCAAATAACACTTACGCGTCACTCCAAGCTGTTGAGAAATCTCCTTCCAACTCTCATCCAGTTTGTACCAATTGTGATGTCCCTTCAGCTGTCTGTTCCATATAATCTCCCTGGCCTGCACTAGTTCTATCAGCTTGTCCATATCAACGTCAATGGTTCTTCTCTTATTCATAAGCAGTTTCTTTCTCATTGTGTAACCCAACTTCGGTCGTTTGATAGATTCGTCCAAGCCATTGAATACTTCATCTGTAGTATCTTCATCACCTTCCTCTTCTTCAGCCAGGAACTGATGATGAATGAACTTCAATTTCTGGAAGTGAGGCCATTCCGATTCGTTGTTCTTTTTCATCTCTTTCCGACATTGGTCCTTTAGGTTCTTCCATCTCTTTCTGCAATTAATACCTGAAATATGACGATTTTAAATTAATACCTAATTTATTTATGATTAAGACGATCGGCACGTAATATTATGATGTACTCAATTTATTTTATGCGTTTTTTCAACGCGTTGCTGAGTAATTATGAGCGCATTATAAATTATTGGGTCAAATATATAAACTTTTTCTGATAAAAGAATGATATAAAAATGATTTTTTCAAGCATATTTCTCATTCATACTTATTTACACAAATATTTACGATATTTATAGGACATGATGGAATAAAAAACGAACAATAATCACTTTGTAATTTCTAATAAAGTTTATATGAAAAGTTTAAATTATCTTAAATGACTTTGTATATTTATAACTAACTAAGCCTATTATAAGTTTTCATAGAAATAATATCTTATTAAATAAATTATGTATTTACTTTGTTACTTAATCCGACAGACAAACAATCAAATCTTCATAATATTAAGATAATAAAAATGCCATACATAAAAGAATAAGGTTACCTATTAACGGTTATCATTCAAATTTATGGGCTGTTATTTGACTGGGCCTAAATCAAAAAAGGCAATTTTTTGTTGTAACCTACTTGTACTACTTGGGAAGTTGAAAGAAGTCGTAATAATTAGCATACGTAAATATAATGATATAAAAACTATGTTTGAAACGCAATAATTAGGAATACCAATTTCATTTTCTTCAAAACCGAGACGGTGTTAAAATAAAATAGACGAAATTCGGAATAAAAAAAACAAATATTTAACTTATATTTTAAACCTAATTTACATAAAACTTGAACAGAAGTAACAAACAACCAAAGGTACACTAAACCGTAACTTAATAAAAAAAACGACTGATAAAGAAACAAAATCAATTACCAATTAAAAGAATTAGAAAAAGGAAGTTTATCACGAAAAAAGCAAACAATTGTGACTTATTTAATATTATTTCTAGCAACTTTTTAATACATTATTATTTATCTATTAATTATTTTACGAAAACGCCTTATCATCTTACGCGGAACCATTAAAACACTACCTAAAGATAAAGCGTGCCCTAAAATGTGTATTATATATTGAGAGACGCTATCTTGACACCGTATAACAAAATAAAACAAAATGTAAAATCATTAAATATTAAATAACTTCTCAAAATCATAAGAAATGAAGTTGATAATAGATTCATATTATCATTTATTATTTTCTATGTAATTATATTATTTAGTTATGTGTGTAAAAGTAGCTTTCTGAACACAATTAGTATATAGTACTCGTAAGTTATGAATACTATTTTTGTGATATATAATATATAATCCTTATATTAAAAATTAAATATGTTTATATAAAATAAATAATAAAAACAACATTGAAAGTATTGTAAACTAAAATTAGTTTTAAGACGCATATGATACATTTCACAAAACAACGAAATTGACAAAGGCGTACAAAAAATGTCACTTAAAATGACAGGTCAATACAAGCGTTAGCGTTGCCGATGCGTCAAGCGGATTCACAAACAACGCTAACAAAATGGCGGAACTACATACTCACTTGTAGTACCGACTTCCGCGGCCACTTCGTTCCAATAACGCTCCAACTTAAACCGATTCCTGTGACCTCTGTAACTCTTGTCCCACAAGCATTCGCGTGCTTGGACAGCGGCTATCAGCTTGTCCATGTTCTTGGACCTAGCTCCCTTCACTTTAACCTTCATAGCTTAGCGGGTGCGACAGCGGACACACGGCACGAGCGAAGCGTGTCGCTATACTGACGCTGCCCGCTCCCCGCCCCGACAGGCCATACTCCCCGCTCGTCGCCCTCTCCCCTCTACGTGAACGATATGCCTCGTCGGATTCAGTTTAAAATACAACTATTCAACAAGTATACTCAGTATTAAATATATTTATATCCTTACACAGTTACATTATTTTAGTACGTTTTAGTCATTATCATAGACTAATGTCGTATTATTTATTGTTTATAATAAAGAAAATTACATTTATATGTAGTGGTATATAGTGAAGTAACCTTTATTTAATAAACCGAGACAGAATTTGATATTCACCTACACCTAAACATAATAAATATAAAAAACTAAAAAGAAGTACCTAATTCATAATATTTATAATAACAAATTTGTATATTAAAAATACCTTTGTACTGTATAAAGGATATTTTAGCCATTTCGCGAAGTAATAAACATTTTCCTTAACACAAATTTTTCATCCATAAATTGTCAGCGACAAAAATACGTACAATGATTAATGAAAAAAAAGGTCGACTGAATAAAAAAAATGAATAACGAATAGCGGTTTATCTCAGTAGATGATTGTATTTCACTAAGTAGAGGTAGTTCTATGTAGTATATGGTAATTCAATGTAGGTATAATATACTTAGTTTTACTGAAATGAGTATATCACATTTTGAATTAAAATGTACAATTCTTAATTTATTTATTTAGGTCTCATTAGACGTTTGAATCTCTCATTATAATCATGTATTTGTATGTAAGGTTACATTTCATTCAATATTAAACATCATAATTATTGGTTTATCGTTATTTGGTTCAGTTCTTACACATAAGTTTGGTTTTATTTTTATCGGCGACTTAGCTAAATTTCATGAAGAAAATCCGTCAGTACAATTTGTTTTAAAAAACTTTCCAAAAGACACTATCTTTGTAGTATCTTTCAAATAATGGCATCGCATTATTAATTTGTGTTTAGAAATGTCTGTTTTGCAACTTAGGTAAATAAGATATTTCAATTTATCGTTACTTTTTATAATTCTTTACATATTTTATTTATACGTCATATACATATATAATTATTATTTTAATTTTTTAACAGGCACGACTATATATAAGAATGAATATAAAGAAGAAAAAATAATACGAGTCGAAATATAAAGCCACGCTCTATAAAGCATTTTAATCCTAAGATTGACCTGGTCACAGTCGTATGTTTAACTTTATAAGATATTCAATTTAATGAGAACTACGTGGATGAAGCAAAAAGACTTTTACTAAAAATATCAGAATTCTACTCCAATTTCAAATATGTATATGTATATTCAACAGATATACTAATCAATATAAAACTTCATAACACATATATAATAACAGAAAGAATTCACCAAACAAAAAATTTAGAAACAAAATTTTGTATTACTTGCGATTCTAGGTAAAAACACGGGGTTAATAAGACAATATGTTTTTTAGTATAAAAAATTAGATGATAAGAATATTCTTTCTTCATCCTATTTAGATAAAGCTTCTAATGTTATTCGATTTAGAATTAAATACAGTTATCTTTCCAGCTTAAATAGTCTCTAGCAAAGACACCAAGAATATACATAGGTTGAACTATGAACCCATTTCATTCTTATTAATAAACGGGTCACGTGTGGAATAAGCCTCTGGTTTATGAGTTTGATTACTTGAGGTGGGATATATGATGGTAATAATTTATGAGTATGCCAGAAATATGAGGACATTCATGTACATTTGTGTGAGTAAAAATTTGTAGGTACCTATATGTTTTCACACGATTATCTATATAAATTTCTCAAATAAAATAGGTATTGCTTAAAACTTCCAAAGAGAATATTTCGCTCTAATACTTTTGAAACGTAAAAGTTTTCTAACATTGTTTGATTCTTTACTGTTAAGTAATATCTGGGGTATAGGTAGGTACATGAAATGATTAACAATCACAATTAATTTATAAATATAATATAAATAAAATGTGAACAAAAAAACTTTGCAAATTATTGAAAGTATAGAAGTCATGTAAACAAACTGGTAGGATTAACTAAGCTACGAAAGTATACATCATTATTTTATAGACTATAGATAAAACTTGCTAAACTTTATTTACTTACTAGACACAAGTTTCTGTCCTGCATAATTTAATTCCTAAAGTGAAGAAAACCAACCCAATCATTTTCATTGTACGTTATAATATTTCCATTCAGTTTATTCGCTCATTACGCAGTCAGACTTTTATTTATTATTTGATCAATCAAATTTATGTATTATAAATAAGGTATCTACTATCTGTCTAAAAATTACAATACTTAACTATATTGATTGAAACAAATAAACCAAGTTTCGGTTCCTTTACAGCAGATGATATGAGAAGAAAGTGTTTGATAGTTAGCATACTTAAAAAGCGTACCCTTAAACTTACTATCCAGAAAATTGATTTAATTTAAATGTCTACACATGCAAAACTAAATCATTCTTGAAGCCATATTAGGTTTTCCCTATGGGAGGCCATTGTTAAGTGGTTATATCGTCCTCTAATTTGGTCATCTATAATAAATACTACACAGCAATAAAACCAAAAATATTGTCTCATATCCTATTGTCAATACTTATTGGTTATTGAGTTTCGTTACAATAAAAATGTATTGCTTTGACCTTTCAACCTATATTGATAAACTATTAATACGGGCATTTCGTTTCGTCTCGAAACAGACTTTAGGCTGGCTTGAATATGAAATAATAGTACAAGTATGACATACTATCTACTAATAGTTTGATGTATGGGTGCTTATTAATTTTATATAAAGACGTAAGCGGATTACTTCTAGGCTTATAGGAGTATAAACTAAAATTTAAAGCGTGACAAGCATCAGTTATTAATGCTGTTAAAAACTATGAAGCATAGTTATAACTACATATACACATAAATAATGATACACAAAGACCAGGGAATTCACAAATATATCATAGATTAATTGACAATTCTATTTTCAATGTTATATTCCTTCACATTTTAGAATACAAATAAACATAATCCTTATGTTCTTGTCTATTACCAAATGCAGTTAGTATTACTCTAACTTTTATTTCATTTAGTTACAAGTGTATATGTTTAAAATATTTATTATATATAAACAAAACAATACAAACAAAGTTATACAATTAAATTAATATTATCTCTCAAAGTAAACGATCACGAAGCGCTCTATAAATTGAACTATAACTTGATATTTTATTAAGCTTCCACACTAGCTATACGCGCTAAGTTAGTTTACATAATTAAGTTAGTGAACCAGTGCGCATGAGTCAACTGAAGATCAGGTCAAGAGTTCTGTACACATCAGTCTGGGAACAGTTTGTACTCATACGGCGGCATTCTGTTTAATTCAATTAATAATTGATCTAACACAGTGACTGTATAATAGTGTGAATGTAGCCACAAATTGACGTGCTCACGGCTTTGGTATGTACATATATAATTAATTACATTCTATATCTTACAAAGGATATAAATTAATACTTTATCGTTATTGTTGAAGTGAAAAATTTATAAATTATTTAATATCGAATTAATAAAAGACGCTGAAAGTCTAATTCCATTTTTATATTACTTTTTTTATCAATATTCTTTTTTAGTAAACCCAATATCATAATCAGTAAATCCTATTTCTGAAGAATATATCAGTATTAAATTTATATTACTCAAATAATAAGTAAATATAGTCTAAAATATAATGTCACATTATTTTCACGCGATCGTAAGCACGTTTCTAACAAGAAACGTGACAACCTAATGCCGTGTAGTCTTTAATCGTTTAAAAGGTTTTCGATGCGTTGACATACTGTCATCATTTTAATATTATCTTCATTAATACGAGTTTTATAATAAAAAAATATTAATATAAAATTTAATTCATTTCTTACAATAATACTTTGTTCCTATTATTCAAATGCAGACTGGTACATAATCACAAACTGAAGCGTGATTATACAAGTTTTGTTATAGACTTTTAAAATAGAATTACCTCTAAATATACCTTTGATCATATAAGAATCTTCTTCTTCCTGACAATTTCCCAGCTTTAGCCAGGGTCTGCCTTCCTGCTTAAGGTGATCATATAAGTATATACTAATAAAAAGATATTCCTATAACTTTGTAGTCACGTTGCGAGTTGAATGTCGTAGGTGTAGACAAACCGGTGGCTTGGGCTTCACATTGCTTGTTCTATTTGCGATTAAATATTACATTGCAAATAGAAATTATATTACTGAAGTGATTGAGATAATATGAAATTAGATATAAGTAAATTTCTCAGTATATTGTTTGTACTTTATGAAAAAAATGCAATATATGTATAATGTCTATAATCAAAAGAATTAAAAACTAGACAGAAATTTAGCCAGTTTTTAAGAACTATCTAATAAAACTTCAGATCTTTTCGAATAAAATTTAGATCAAATAAATCACATTGTATTATTTGCACGAATCTTTGAAATCGTAAGCGTTTAACTTTACGATTCTAAGTCCCGCTAGGTTCAATATCAATAGAAAGATGTATGAAGATATGTTTCACAAGAGAAGTTTTATAAAATGAATTATTTATTACATAATATTGTTTTACAGGTGTTTATCAACGCATGGCGGGATCTGGGAACCATGTCGGGTATGACGGGAGCGAGTATGCTGCGCACGCGCAGGAAAGATGTCAACGTCAAACCCAACAGGAAGTAAGTTAGATTTTTTTTACATTTTAAAATTTACGTTATGTTATGCCTGTGTTATAGAATAAAGATGATGAAAAGAGGATTTTAAAGAAGAAGATATGATTTAAATAATATTCTAGAAGAATTAGAAAAACTTTAGTTCTACTACCAAAACTCTCTTCAATATTTATATGATATCTTTTTATAAGGATTATAAAAAATTTGGTTTGGTTTTAATTAATTTGGTTTTTGCTACCAATGTGATTTTTCCGAGACTTATAATTTTGCAATTATAAGTTTGAAATCACCAACCCGTCTTGAACAAGTGTGGTGATTAATGCTCATACCTTCTCCATGTGAGAAAGAGGCCTTTGCTCAGCAGTGGGCGTTGATAGGCTGATGACAAAATATTATGTTAATTTACTTTTACTTTGTAGATTGGATCGCAAATCCTCGCGGGGTATGCTTTACGAAAACGAAGAACTTCGTCTGCGAACTATTAATATTAACGCTGAAGTAGAAAGAGGTAAGAATATTTTATCATAAAAATTGTATGAAAAGAAATACATAAACATATATATAACAGCTAAATCTCTCCATAACCTAGTAAAAGACTTGGGCCTGTCCAGAACTCATATTAATACATTCTTGAAACGTCGAAGGCAGCCGTAGTAGGTTCTTTTCAAATTTGGTTAGGTAGGGAGAGGAGCTTGGACAGTGGAGGTGAGCGTTTAACGCGTGTTAGTTGGGGCCCCTTAAAGCTACACCTGGGTCGCAAGTCCCAGTCACTGTTGAAGCTCCTCTCACTACAACGATGGACCCGACACACGCACGGGGAATACATTGAATGCTAAGAGGTTTCGTCTCTCGTGAGTCTTCTGAAATAAACTTTACTACAACTATTTATATATAAAAATAATATTTGTCAACAGGTCAGTCGGATATAAAAAAGTTAAAACGTGAAAACGAACAACTCAAACGTGAAATATCAGCACTAAGATACGAATACGATCGTTTGGATCGTATGCTACGGGAGAGACGATCGTCGCCGGAACATTCGGACGTATGTACAACGAAAAACTATGCAATGTGTATAAAAGTTACTATTAATTATAATAAAAAAAACATTAATTAATTGGATCATATAGATGTATCACTTTGATTGAAAATATGCTTGGTAGTGTTACGAAAAGGAATTATATCTAATAGTAGAAAAAAATATATATTTTTAAATGATTTAAACAGAACAAAATTCAAACATACATAGACATAATGTAAGTCATGTTACGTGTGAGTCTTACTTTAGTTTATGAAATCTGTCAAGATTGTGCATGTATGTGTTTTTTTAATTCATTTCTATATATTTTTATTTGTAGGATATTTTCATTTTATTTTTCTTTATATATTTCTCTGCATGCACCTTTAGTCTCAAGGCGATAATAATGATTCGGAATATCAAAATGTAAGTCTTTAATTATAGACGCTTTGATTAATTTATATATGAATTATTTATATTTATCTAATAGATTTTAATGTAATGTTGCATGGATAGGAACAAGAGATTTATGAGGAGGAAGAAGACTATAGCGTAAGTGACAGTGGAATCTGGATTTCATAATGTGCTGTCCGTTTTTTTTTGTGTGTTTCATACAAGAAATATAAAAAATCTCTCAGTTAGTACATAATTAACATAACTTTAACACATCAACAAGCCCCAACCTTTGTTTCTCATAGTATTAGTGTATGACATTGTATTACATTTATAGAAGAAAATCATCTTATTTTCTCAGTATAAAATCTCATTGTCTCGAAACTCGAAATTATAATGTTCATAAGAAGATTAAAATACGAAACCCGAAAACTTATCTTATGTGTAAGGTAATAAAGCACAGTATCGTGTGGCAGGACAGCGCGTCAGTGTGCAGCGCTTGCCCGGAGTGCGCGAGCGCAGACGGCAGCGTTCGAGCTGTTGCCTTTCATGATCTGAGCGTGGTGCCGGAGGAGGGGGAACAGGAGAATAAGGTATACAACAATATTAGGATATAGGGTATATAAATAAAATAAAGGAGTATTATACTAGGATAATATATTTATAAATGTATATACATAACCTAGATCGTCATTTGATTTGTAGATCATTCAAATAGGGTCTAAGGATTTGATTAATTTCACTGCTATTTCTGATATGAAATGGGTTTCTGTTAGATTATATTCTTGGTATAAAAAGGCCATACATTATACTAGCGTAATAAATATTTATATATGTTTTTATTTCTTTAATATCATCTTATCGTCGTATAAGCTTATTTAATAAATTATTATAGATGAATATCTACAGACCATAACACGGTAATTAGTGAATGTTGATTCATACAAATTATTTTAAGAGAACATTCTACGTTTTCACAACAATCAACGTTAATATTACATAAATCGACGGCCGTACAAAATATTTGCATCAATACTAGTCCTAGTTTCTCACTGAAATAGATCCATTAGATAGTAAATTGTTGGAAACCGTAAGAGCTGGTTCTCCTGTCAGAATTTTGGCTGGAGATATGTGAGCCAAGGGCGGCCATCGTAAAAAATATTGTGGCAACTATATACTTATAAATAAACTCAGTTTTGTTCCGTCGCTCGCCTGGATAGCTGTGTTGTGATTTGTGTCATGAATATCCGTGGGATATGATGGTGGTTTGTGTTTTAAGAATATGCATGATAATTATATTATTGCACTTCGCAATTAATGTACCAATTCATTCTCTGTGAATTTTTTTTGCCCTAGAACTGTAAATAATTATATTTTATACATAGCGAAAACTTTACAGGTGTTATTTTTGAGATAATTATTAAAATTGTTGTTAAAGTAATCGAAAATATATGAGAAAAATAATGTCAGTTTTAATATTATTATATCTGTATAGTGGGATCTATGACGAAGGACTGTTTAAAATTCAGGCTCTAACTACGGAAGTGTGACGCAGGTCGTCCAAAATCATAATACTAACGTGACAAATCTGTCGAGATGACGTTACTACTAATTCTGAAACATATAACACTCAGAATGAACAACAGCTTTGTTTTAAAATAAATTTAACAAATAGGTACTAAATAACTTGCTCATGACTCTTTGAAATCTTGTTCTGCTTTTTACATTTCGACATTTCTTTAATGAGATTAATACCTATATTTGAATGCATCATACGCAGAAATGTGAATTAAATTGCATCAAATTTGAAATTATATTGGAAACTCGCAACTCATGCTTGGCGTTATCACAATATTAACTATAAAAACAGCACTTGAGAATTATATTTATAGTGTTATTGAACCATCACATCATTTATATTTAATACGCACGGAGTTTACGAAATGAAGTAAGCGTTTTAAAATATAAACAGTGTAAATTCATGATTTATCATTTCAGAGCGGTGCAGCAACCCCCTGCACTTGTGAGGAGTGCCAGAAAGAAGCAAAGCGTACGGAAGATAACAATCAGAATAACGCCAAGGACGCCGTTAATAAAACAACAGAAAAACAGACAGATACTACAAACAATGCACAATCACAAGCAAATACATCGAACAACGCCTCCGACAGAACTGTAGACGTTTTAGTTCATGATGCTCCGAATATACCAAGATATTTCCAATCCATAGCGGCGCCGCCATTTCATGTTAATGTACCCCCTCCACCCGGATTTGTCATTGCGCCTTACCAACCGCACAGATTTCATAATGGGGGTAACATAGAGGACTTATTGGGGGATGTACAATCATCACCCACCACCATACAGACTACTTACATTCAACAAAACTCCATATTCATGTGCAACACCAGAAATATCGTAGAGACAAAATGTTGTTGCCACAATCGGGAAACAGACAATAAGACTGAAGTTTGTGAAGAGCAAACACCAAAATGCTATGTAACGGAGAAGAATATAGAATTAACTTATGATTATCCTAGGACAACACCCATTCCAAGTGATCCGAATCAGAAAACTAGCGAAATACAGTCCACAACGACAGAAGTAGCGAGCACGGTTGTTTTTGTAGAGAAAAAAATGCCCACGAAACCAAAGAAATTCGATTTCTTCTTCCGATCACGATCAGCGCCTGTTGGCGACCACGAGGAACCGATTTATGCAACAGTCAACAAACTACCAAGAAAATTAAGAAGAATGGAATTAGCTAACCTCGAAAAAGAGGTTTCGTATAAGAATGGGGAACCAGATTCTTCAAGCCGCACTGAAATAACTTTAAGAACAGATTCGGAATCTCAGGCACCACCACCAGATGATGATACAAGTCGCTCGGAAAGAGAAAAATCCACTGTAGCTCAAAGACCAGAATCACCGAAAGCAAAGAAAAGAAAGCGATTTTCCCTCACATTCAAAAAGCGCGAAAGAAAACGGAGGGAAAAGAAAGCCGAGGCGAAGAATGGCGTAAAGAATGGAGTTCCAGCACAGGTTGAAAGTGACAATGAGAGGCTAATCGAGGAACAGGATCCTAAACACAAGCACTGCACAAGACATCGACAGTTACCACGAAGTGCTATGTCCTCTACCAGCTATAGCCCGCGTTACAAGCGGGATAGCTATCAGGTACTTAAGATAATTATTAGAAAGACTGCTGGATTAAAGCAGTCAAACGCTTCTGCATGACTCGTAAATAATGTAGCTTGCTAAAGTAACCCATTTCCATTGAAAACTCATATGTTTAGAGTTAATGTAAGCTTATATTATGTATGTTTAAGTTATTACATTATATTCACGCATATTTTTCGTATTATTATAATCCGCACCTGACACCACAAACACCATCATACTTCCAACATTTTGGGGCAGACTGGCTTTTGAAGCCCGTCATTTTTTGTAGATACATGAATATCAAACATTCTTATATGCTACGGTAATTTGCGACGGTAGGATTATATATCATTAGGAAACTATATCGCGATCGAATAACACATGTCATAGCCCATAATCCTATGGTAAGCTATTTAGAATTTTATGTTAAAAATAATATGATATCTCGAAAATAATATGTATTTAAATTGCAGGAAATGACCACATCCCATTCAGAGCATGAACGTACGAACAGCGTTTGTTCTTCGGTAAATTCCTTAGGATCAGCTTGTACTCATAAATCTCGGAAGCTATCCGTCGCTCCTCAAGACGGATCTATACCCTGGTGTGGATGCTGGGGAGCCGGATGTGTGTGAAATTGAACTCTATTCCACCTTATCTTAAAGGTTAATTTGGCATACTTCTTATTGGATTACATTAGTAGCGGGTGTATTGACTATGCATAGTGTAGTGGACTATTACTTAGAAGTTTGACAGTTTATTGTAGATTTTATTCTACTTTTATTGTTGACGTGTTATTACAGTGTCTATATTGTATAGAATTGCAAGTGTATTTAAATGTTGATATCAATTATAGTTTGATTGCAAGTTAATGCACTGTCATATATTTTATTGTATGTACTATATAATTTACGATAGACACGTTTAAAAGTTGTTGCTGGATGTAAATTATAAGAACTGTTGCATATTGTATTTTCAATACTTTATGCAGATGTGTAAATAATTTGTGAAGTTATTACTTTCAGAATGCTCTGAGCATAAAGAAAATTTATTAATAATTATTCTATTTTTTTATTTCTTTTCTCTACTTTTGTTATTTAAAGATAAAAAACTATTAGCCTCGAATAAATTTAATTACCTTAAGCAGGTTTTATAAAAAACTGAACATTATGTATTTCAACTATGCCATCTAGTGGTAAGAATAAGAACAAGAAAAAATGTACAAGATAAGAATTTAAATCAGTGACGTTTCAACCAAATTATTTTCTTAGAATTTTTTCTGCAAATAAACTATAAATCAAATAAAACAGCACATCATTACATAGATGGTTATTTATTATAAAATATGACACATTCTTTTGAACTGTGTTTTACAGTTGAGACGCACATAGCAAAAATTATAACATCCTGTAGCTTCAATAGCTGCTCATATACACGGTGAAGAATATTTTGTAAATAAAACATATTCAGCTTATTGGATATGTAAATTAAATTATTGGAATTAACTCAAGTGTATTCATATTTTTATATTAAAATCATAGTTTCGGTTAATTTTCACTCACTGTGTAATTTTAACGTTATTAAAACTTACATTGAGAATTAATTTTTCGTCCCAATCAAAATGAAAATAAAAATACACAAGAGTCAAAACCAAACATATAATTTCATTTACTTTGTTAGAAATTAATACTTAATAAAACATCTACGAAATTACAGTCCACTTTAAAAAAGCTACACCTGAAAATTAATTAAATAAGTCATAAAAATATTACATTGATAATACAAAAGTATTTTTCTCTTTTCTATCACAACAGCCATTGAAACTGCAGTTGTCGAAGCGTACATTGATTCTACGTTAGAAGATTTGAGATACTACAGGAAAAAACTTTTTTGTTAAAAAAAATAAATACAACGCGTTCGAATTAATATGTATAAGAATGTTATCAAAATAATAATGGCACAGGAGCGATGTAAATAAACTCCACAGATCATAGAGCAACAAATATGGCTTTTAAAATAATATTAATAAAAAAAATCTCAATAAATAAATAACGCGAATTAAAATCAATGTACAATATTTACATCGTATTATATAAGTTTACAAATCATACAGGTTGTTTGCAAAATGGAAGCGAAATGAAGAAAAAAATACAAACAAAATTAAGTTCTATGTCTTTTAGATTCAATAGTAAAATATAAAAAATTCCCTCGCATCATACCCCTATAGGACACGATTTTTTGTGATATCATAAAAACTTACACAACCCTTATCTATACTTAATGGAGACATCTATATATTAAATATTACATACTAGTTGTTACACTGATTTCACATATTTACGCAAAATAAATAAATATATATATATACATATTTATGTATTATATATATGATTTATATATAATATATAAATATCATTTCTTTCTATACGTTCATTACTAAGCGTTACAGGATACATTATACATCACGAATGAAAAAAAAATCAATGATTGCACTGGTACTAAAATAATATTTTAAAATATTGGCCAAATTATATATATATAACTATTTTACTTAAACATGTAGGATATATGTGATAATATTAACTCAAAATAACAAATTGCTTACCAAAAAAAATTACGAGTAACCAATATTTCATCCTTATATAAAAACTCAAAACAACTTAACGAAATAATAAAGTATACAAAAATATCTTTTCCCTTTTTTAAATCCTCGAAAATAATGTCTAGCATCAGTCTATTACAATACTTAAATATACAAAATAGGCCGTCCGCTTTAAAAACGTTTCATAAAACGGCTTTGCTATAAAAAAAAAATAAAGTAAAAAGATAAAAATTGTGATATATTTAAATAATAATAAAGAATTAAGCTGGACAATTTGAGATCTTAATTTATTTTGTAAAAAAAACCTAATATCATCAAACGCATTATTTCTAATCAATAAAATGATATCTCCTCAAGAATTAATTATATATATTCAGCTTTAAAAACATTTGAAAAAAAAGTTTTCATAAAAGGAGGTTCTAAAAAAAATCAGTAATATAAAAAAAAAATAAGCTACCGTTCATAATACAAAAAAAGTGACAAGCATATGACATACAACAATGGCAAGACTATAATTAACTTGTTCGTATTTCATTATAATGCCAATAAACGCTTACACACGCACATACAAACTATTATATATTAACATTAACAATTACCTCGGAACGGAATGTGCATACGTGGTGTTGCCATAATTGATAATATCGACACTTATTTAACATTAACCGGTAAATATATATATTTATATATATTTTTGTGCACGAATCACTTAATTAATGCGCTCACCTACATTAAAATACTGATCCAAAAAGTCCATACCATTATCATTTTTTTCTTTACTCACGTTATATAAATAAAAGCGCTAAATACGGAAGCGACGCGGTGAATTCTAAGCATATGATATGACAACACTTGTAAAAAATAAACGTCAATTTTAATTATTCGTAATCATAAAACCCCTACAACAATGATAGCCTGTATCGAACGAGGTCGATATTCCACACAAATATAGACACTTATCAATATAAAATAAAGCCTATAGTCGTGTGAATAGAATTACGCACTAATGTATAACCTCACTGGAACGGTACGGGATTATATAAACGTTACAGTCCATGACGTCACTGGCCGATGACGTCACTGCTCTGACGTCAGACGTCGTCCATCACGAATGCTACACGCATTGTGGGCTGCTAATAGATCACATGGAAAAATAAAAACAATTAATAAATATAAATCTGAAATTGTACTTTGGTAATTATAAAAATACAATTATATTACAGTAAAAATCTCTAAAGGAATATGTTTAAATAAAATTATTTGTCCTGATCTGTTCAATAACGCGATGTTGGGTTTAAGGTTCTAAAAACATTTAAACTAAAAAGAAACCCTGTAAAATTTATTACCCCTAAATAAAGCAGATATTCCAAAAAAGCTGCCAAGTGATTTATCAACCACATTTATTTATTAAACTACTGAAAACTACAAGCGAAGATTTAGGAACTTTTATCAAAAAATCTAATATATCAAATATTTAATATATAACAAAACATGAACAACTAAAGATTCAAAATTCGAAAAATCACATAAAATTATATATGCCGGATTCGAACCTTAGCATACGACCTATGATCGTAGGATATTTAACAACTGAGCCATCGTGACATACCAATTCTCAGACCATGACAAACGCTTCCTGACCCCTGAATAGAAAGGGATGCTGGTCTATCATAGTTTGAACGATATCTTCCAAGTACGGGCGGGTCATCTCGAATCTGCCCATATCACTGAATTGCACCGGAAGTAAAGTCGGCCACCAGCATATGGCGAGGTTCTTACTATCCATTGAGTTCAACTTGGAATTGTCGGCGACACTGCAAGGGACGGATTATTATTGATTAATTTTAATATATATATTGGTATGGCTATGAATTGAAGTTTGAAGTTATTTATTTATTTTTATTTATTATTAGGGAAACATACAGCATATCATATATTACAACTTGATATAATAATCATATTTTGACATTTATGCCAGTTAAGTTTCCACAACTGTTTATACGGGGAAGTGGACTAATTTTGATGTAACCTAAAATACAAATACAACCTAAATAGCAGAGAATTGAAGTATAAAAGTAGTTATAGATTTCTATACAACTATTTTTATACTTCAATTCTTTGCTAACTTCATGGTTCATACATTACCAGAAGGTAGCCCTAGATTTTTGTAAATATATATGCAAGTCTATATTTAAATATTTTTTTAAACTATAGTGTCTAAAATAGTGCCAGAAGTTTATAAATTTTTATGAAATGATTCAAATGCCAAACGACGAATTAATTTAAAAACTCTTAAATCGCAAGCTAATGATTATGTTCATCTTATATATCTTTTAAAGTGAGTATTAATGTTATTTACCGTGCAAAGTGATGCAGTAAGTAATCCAGTGTAGATCTTGCGGGCGGCGTGAGTGCAGATGATAGTAATGCTCTTAGCGCCAACAGCCTCCAGCTACGGTCTTTTAATTCAACTCCGCCGGCGATACAACCTCGCATTGCTGGAAAATATATAAGATTTTGCATTAATTTACTTGTAAAATCTTCTGGTATGTGAAACTGGGAAAAATTAAGACGATATAACATGGAAGTTACTAATATATATAAATATATTTCAAAATAATCCCTACTAATATTATAAATGCGAAAGTAACTCTGTCTGTCTGTCTGTTACCCTTTGCGCTTAAACTCAATTAACTGATTTTAATCAAATTTGGTACAGAGATAGAGTTGACCTTGAGAAAGTACATAGGATAGGTTTTATCCCAGACTTTTGAAAGGTTCTTTTGGAAACGCGATATAATCGAACTCCACGCGGGCGAAGCTGCGGGCGGAAAGCTAGTAATATATAAGAAAACAAGTAATGTTTTGGAGGGTACCGATATCCATTTTCAAGCTTAACTGCTTTTGTTATAACAAAACATGAAAAAATGACTTTATGGATACTTTAAAACAACAAGTAAAAAATATATATTTTTATATTAATTTCCTTTCAAAATTTTTCTTTAGTATAGTTTAAAATAATGTAAAGACACAACAACTTAAAGCATTTTCTAATTTTCCTATAGCCTATAGATTTAACACATAAATATTAATATAATATTAATTATCAACATCATCATACCCGCTATATCTTCCAACTGCGCCATACTAGCTTCATCTAATAACGGTGGAAGTTTCTTTGAGAAAAAGTCCTTCAACGCTGTAGCAACAGCATTCACAGGTATATCTAGCGATTCTAGATCTATATTTGGATCTGAAATTATATATACACATTAAATATCTTATTTAACTATATTATATACTTATATAATATTAATTTAGCTTCTAAATCATAGTAATTAAATGTAAATATATTTAAATATTTTACATTTAATGTCTATCTTTTACACAAATTATTTTATATACAAGTTTTTTCCAAAGAGGGTTGATGTCAGGCAGGCGGCCGGTCGTAAAAACAATTAGCCAAAACTATTCACAACATGTAAGGCAGACCCTGGCTAAAGCTGGGAAATTGGCAGGTAGAAGACAAGTTGAATATATACAATACCTTCATAAAACTTAGAGAAAAGCATATCAACGTG
Organism: Danaus chrysippus; assembly: GCA_916720795.1. NCBI lineage: Eukaryota > Metazoa > Arthropoda > Insecta > Lepidoptera > Nymphalidae > Danaus > Danaus chrysippus. The sequence continues at coordinate 3,162,257 of CAKASE010000064.1, read as the reverse complement.
TGCTCTATTCCCAGGAACGCGATATAATCCTTCAGACGCTAAACCCTCTCGTTCTATAAACTCTATACACTTCTCAACGAATAGAGGTACTCCGTGAGGGCCCTGGGATCACACAAATATGTTATCATATAAATACACTCTCCAATTAGTACTCATTTTAATATTAAACCAATATAAGTTTAAACTTACATGGAAATAGAATTTATTGGAATATAAAATGTAAAATTAATTAATCAATTTTGAACATTTAATATTGCAGTTTACAAATGCATTTGAATTCCTCAATTTGTCAGTGTATATTTTCTACTTAATTATTTCTTTATATATTTTATGTAAACACAATCTTAATAAATTATTACTGTAAATATTTATACCTGTGGACCCCAATTTTGTATTGAGTTGGTGTTCTGCAACGGAGCTGAGTTCTTCTTGTCTTTGCTTTTTGAAAATTCCTGTTATAGAAAAATATTAGTTGCAGATTGATTAAGTGCTTTATAATCTAATGAATTACACATGACAATGTATTAAATCTATTGAAGATAAGTAAAACTAAAAGAAAAATTTAATATTATAATTTATGAGGGCACCGCAATTTTTCAATAAAAATTTCAATTACTCAAATAAGATATATAGAAGTAAAATAAATATTTAACATTTCGTTTGTAATTTATTTCAGTTTTTGACATTGTTTTGTTGTTTATAAAATAATATATTTAACATATCTGTTGCAACTTAATTCAGTTTTTGGGATTATATCTCATTATACAGGGTGACTGGTGAATTACTATCGATACTTGAGGACGTGATATTTGACGATCATATATGACAAAATAAAAATTAATATAACATAAATATTAATAAACTTCTAAGTAAAGTTAACCAAAAGTTATGTAATTAATTACGCATCGTGTGAACACCCTAAAGATTAGGTATACACACACACACACACACATACGCGTGCGGCGGCGTGGTGTTGTATCAGCACGCCGCCGCACGCGTCCACACTTGGAACACTTGGAACGTGTCCACACTTTATTTATTTATACGGAAATTTGGTCAAAATTAAGTACCTATTTTTTTTACATAATTCGAATGAGAATCATGTACCGAGTATTCTCCTTAAATATTGATAGTAATTCACCAGTCACCCTGTATAAAAGAATATTTATTTCTTTATATGTACCTTATGTCTTCGGTCATGTTTACCGAAGGCCTGTCTCCTGCGTGAGTCCGCTGCACTTGAAGACGAATTCTCCTGAGTCGAAGGATATTCACCGGACAACATCTACAAACATACATATATATCGTATATTAAAGATTTTTCTATACAATTATATAAATTTTGTTTATTATCACTCAAATTGCAATGATAAATAAATATGTTTTGCTAAGAAGGTAATCATATGTAAAAACGGAATAACTGGTCATATTTAAAGAAAAAGTGAAATAATAATTTATGTTTCTCTATCTATCTGGTAATTAAGTTTAATCTCTGAAGCGGCTAAACCGATTTTGATGTACTTCTACTGAGAGTTATCTTATATAATAAGGATTATCATATTTTACATATACATATTATGGAAATTTTATTAATCGTTATATATATAATTACCTTAAGCTGTGGTTCATGATGGGGCGGCGGTGGTAAAGGTCGTGTGCGTCTTGATTCGTTGTCAGAACTACCATCACTTGATTCACTCCCTACAAAAAAAATAATTAAATAAATAAATTATGTACTAGTAACTTAAATATAATATTAATACGATAAAATACTACTCGCTGTAATAGCATAGGATAATAAATTATGTATATTAAGTGGAGAGTTTTATAAAAGATATTATCAAAATAATTAAAACAATTTTCTACAAGTGATTTCTTTTTCATCTGATGTTAATAAAATTTTGTTAAAATCGGTTAAAAACTACTGACACAGTTGAAAATTAATTTAAATTTAAAACACAAAGATACAAACAGTGGCGGGGCAAGACCTAAATTTGATGTGGGCAAGACAGATTTCGCGAGGCCCTATTCTATGGAAACCTGAAGCTTTTACTACCAGCTAGTTTTAAAAATTTAAACTTCGATGCTTTTTTTACACTTAAAGCTTTGGTTTCCTTCAAAAGATATTATAAAGCCAATTTTATAGACAAGTAATTACTGCGTTACGTACTTATCAAAAATTAAATATTTGTTACTTTATGTAAAATAGACGAATACAGGGTGTATTAAAAGTCACAAAGAAAACAAAAACAATTAAAAACGTCACTGTTTTCGGGGCAATCAATATACTTAAACACTATCTATTTATTCGCTAAATATTATTAAAACATTGAACACACTATTCTTATCAAAATAGGTTTCATTAATTCTGATTCCCAAAGAGGGTTGATGTCAAGCAGTCGACCGGTCGTAAAAACAAATAGCCAAAACTATTCACAACATGTAAGGCAGACCCTGGCTATAGCTGGGAAATTGTCCGGTAGAAGAAGAAGATATTTGTTTTTAATTCTCGCTTTAAAAATTTTTGAGGCGCGAGGCCCCTTGTACCGCGAGGCCGTAGGCGGTGGCCCACGTCGCCCACGCCTTACGCCGCCACTGGATACAATAATAGTTCAAAATATCAGATTTTTGAACTATTTAAGTTATAATTAGCAACACTTAATACTTTTTGCATATGTTCTACTTAAACTCAGGTGAGGAGATGTTCAAGAATTAATTACATCTAACTATATAATATAAAAATTAATATATATTAATGTGAACGCACCTTTATCCTCCTGTGTCCTCGCCCTATACCCGGTCGGTAACTCTGGAGGGCCAACAAACATACCAAGCTTTGGAACTCTAGGACTTTGTACTGCTACTAGATTACCTAAAGAACTGGAATAGAAATATTATACAATTAAATTATGTACATAAAATAATATAAATATATATATTGTTTAATAAATTATTATAATAAATTTATGGTACACATATTTATTACAAGTCTATATAAAAAATAAACAGCTATTATTATTAGAATTTGAGTTCCTTAAATCTTTAAGGTAAAATGAGATTAATACAATAAAATACAGTACAAAAAAATCTATAACAAATAGTCAGTTAAAGATGTTTACATATTATAATATAGATAGATTTAAATATTATTAATTATTAAAATGAGCCTGAATAAAATAGAAATATTATGTACAAAGAAATATTTATAACAATAGTTAGTTAAACATATTCAGACATTACAATATAATGAGATATTTTTATTACTAGCTGACCCGGCAAACATTGTTTTGCCATATAAAAGACATGGGTTGGTGATAAAAAACAGTAAAAATTTAGTTTTGTATGTATTTTTTAAAGGCACATTATTCAAGAAATAAATCTAATTTGGTCCAAAATTAAAAACTAGAGAGGTGAACTACCTTTATGACTTAAGGGTATGAAAAATAGATGTTGGCCGATTCTCAAAACTACTCAATATGCTCACAAAACTTCATGAGAATTGGTCAAGCCGTTTCAGAGAAGTATGGTAACGAACATTGGGACACAATAATTTTACATAAATCTTTATGTATATATAATTCTTTTGTGAGTGTGTATGTCACTGAACTTGTCTAAAACAACTGGAACGATTTTGATGAAATTTTTTGTGCGTGTTCAAGGGGATCTGGGAATTGTGTAGATTCACAATTTTGTCCGCTGCACAATGTTTTTTTAATTAATTTTTAATTTATTAGTAGTTGTTGATAGAAACGTTTTTTCTTTGACACTAGATTTGACAACTAACTAACATGTCAATCATTCTGTCGCACTTCAAAACACGGAGATTTATGGCTTTAATAGGTAAACTCCAAAAATATAAATAAAAAACGTAACAGATATTTCTTGATTAAAGGGCGATACGAAGTTCGTCGGGTCTTCTAGTATATATAAGATTATAGGTATATAACACACGTACCGTTTCTTATAGTGTCTGGGCGCGTGCGCGTGATGTCTGCGTCGCACGTGTGCGCGAGCGCCGCCCGACGTTGAACTCGACCCGGAACTATCAGTCTCGGAGAAAGCTGTAACATGAACAAACATACATAGTTAACTCTGTATGAATTAATATTGAAATCCTACTAATATTATAATTGCGAAAGTTTGTGAGTGTGTGTGTATGTTTGTTACTTCTTCACGCTCAAACAGCTGAACCGATTATGATAAAATTTTATATACAGGAAGCTGACGTCCAGGAATAACACATAGGCTACATCCCGGAAATCCGCGGGTAACACCGCGGGGCGCAGCTACTATGTATATATTTTTCACTGCAATGGATTTCGTTACATTCATCTGTAATGTATGAAAATAATCTAATATTCACAGTCATATGAACATTATGTAAATAAATATTTAATTAAGCAATTGCTAAAAAAAAGTTCTTTAAATTTTGAAGAGAAATGCATGTGGTTATAAAGGCAAATAATTTTAAACCGCACGCTATATGAAATCCCTACTAATATTATAAATGCAAAAGTAACTCTGTCTGTCTGTCGGTTACGTTTTCACGCCTAAACCACTGAGCTGATTTCAATGAAATTTGATACAGAGATAGAGTTGACCTTGAGAGAGAACATAGGATAGTTTTTATCCCAGACTTTTGAGAGGTTCTCTTGGAAACGCGATATAACCGAACTCCACGCAGGCGAAGCTACGGGCGGAAAGCTAGTAAAGAATATTTCTTAGTCCTGTACACTCACAAGGTTGATGCATAGTTGTTTTTTCGTGTCTCCGATGTCTCCGTAACCTCGTCATAGAGGGCGCCTCCATATATTCGTTGGTTTCTTTGATCTGGTAATGTGAAATTATTGATTTGTGAAAACAAATTAAATTATTCTTAATCACTGTGAAGGTTATCTATTTATTGTATCTAGTACACGAATATATATCAGCTTCTGTACTTTAATTTCGCTCATGTAAGTTAAAAATATTCGTTAATATTTTAGTTGATCATGTTCAAATTGGAAATAATGAAAATTTCAAACTTTTTTCTAATATATTTTTGTTTGCGGAAGTAGTTTTAGTTTAATTTTGGCAAGAATGATTTAACCGCAATTTCAATAGACAATTTAATGCTTTCAAAATGGCTAATTTTTTCTTTATGTAGTGTTTTGGTGTTTTATAGGCTAGTGTCTAATTGGATAAATCGGTTACCTAAACGTGCAATAATTTATCAAAGCGGAATGTTTTTCTTTTCTCATTAAAGATAAAAAAATGATTTACAACCTTAAGTCAAGAAGAAAAAAAACTGGCTTTTCAATATTTTTTGTTGTAAATTGAAAGAACTTCATTTTCTAAGAACATAAATCACTCCTAATGATGAACGAAAACAATAAAATTACACACACAGTCAAATAGTTACTTTATGCACCCACTATATGGTGTTGAGAGTTGTATAATTTTTGGATGCATTCAATTATACTTTTTAATAATTATTACATAAAATAAATTAATACACATTTTTTTTCCTGCCCTGATCCCACTTTATTTATGTAGGGTCAGCACAACATGTTCTTCTCTTCCACAGAACATATTGTAAATAGTTTTTGGCTAATTGTTTTTACGACCGGCCACCTGCCTGACATCAACCCTCTTTGTAATGCATTAATCAGTGATGTCTTAATACGCTTAGAAAGTACATATGACTCGGAAAAATCACATTGGTACTTGCCAGGGCCAGGATCGAACCCGCGCCCTCGTGTATGAGAGGCGGGCCTTTTAACCACTAGGCCACCACTGACTAAAATATATTAATATACATATTAATCTAATTATTTCCATACCTGTGCGTACTGCGCGTCTAATTCAGTTTCTGAACTAACTCCTGATGGATGGTGAGTCTGTCCGGAGTGAGACCAGCCAGAGTGTTGAGACTGAAATAAATAAATAATATATCATTATAATTAATTTTATTAATATATATTTGTTATTACAGACAGAAAAACATAAGAGTTTTAGTAATTTTCACTGATCTCACAAAGTACTAGGTGTGTTAGACAAACTTATAAAGCAAATTTTTTGAATAACAAGTTTTTTACCCAAACTAGGAAGTCTACAGTATATACAGATTATTTGTGATATATTTGGAATATAGATACTTAATTAATTTATACATTCAAATAAAATAAATCTGCGCCAAATCGTTGAGACTATGCAAACAATTGTATCAAAAAAAGGAATATTGAAAGGAATTTTGTTACATAAATAATAACACAGACTAAAAATATATTACAGATATAGGTATTTATGTAACATAGGTAGTAGAAATGCTTTGAATTATCACAGTTTTGCTGTGATGCTAAAAAATCGAAGGTCACTTTTACCTCCAAACCTGTCTAAACAAAAATGTATTTTGTAATAATCAAATTAAATACTACCTTTCTCTCTCTATGTTGTGGTTGTCCTATAGTAATATGTTGCAGCGCGTCGCTCACTATAGTGTAGTTATTCATATCCAATTTACCTGGTTGCTGAAAAATAATATAAATTGTTACAATATAGTTAAAATATACATAAAGCATATTATATTTCTTGTTACAAGGATAAAAATGAGTTCAAAGGTCAAATTGGGAGGAAATCCATTAATGATTATTATTAGAAATCATTGCTAAAAGCGCGAGTAGTTGCTTTTAAGCAGTATATTCAATATCTTTACCGAGTTAAGTTTTAGTTATCTTTTCCAATATACATATACAGGGTGACTGGTGAATTACTATCGATATTTGAGGACGTGATATTTGACGATCATATATGACAAAATAAAAATTAATATAACATAAATATTAATAAACTTCTAAGTAAAGTTAACCAAAAGTTGTGTAATTAATTACGCATCGTATGAACACCCTACAGATTAGGTATACACACACACTCACACAGACGCGGCGGCGGCATAGTGTTGTATCAGCACGCCGCCGCACGCGTCCACACTTGGAACACTTGGAACGTGTACACACTTTATTTATTTATACGGAATTTTTGTCAAAAATTAAGTACCTATTTTTTTTACATAATTGGAATGAGAATCATGTACCGAGTATTCTCCTTAAATATTGATAGTAATTCACCAGTCACCCTGTATACAAAACGCTTTTGACTTTCCATTCATATAACTTCGCACATGATAGAATCAACATAGTTTTATGTGTGTGAAAAACGTAAAATTCTCCATATTATGGTGAAAACTTGCAGTAAAGATGCTAAGGCAAATCAATACCACGGGTTCCCAAACTCATTTTGTGTACTAACAACATTGATAATAATTAATTATATTTTTAGTATACCCTCTCAATCTATAACACGGGTTCAAAACTTATTTTGTGTGCTAACGACATTGAAAATGAATTATTTTTTTAGCATACCCTTTTCTCACCTTCTGAAAAGACAATAACTTATCCTAACTGAATAAAATTACAACTCATATCCCCTCCATTGTTTTTCTATGTCTTTTAGGCCTGCAGCGCCCACTAGATGGCGTTATCATTCACTTTAGTTAAATCTGATGTAATCCTATGTAATTATATATACCTTCAATGTTTGTGAATGCCTCAATCTTGGATGTGCGTGATGTGGTCTTGCTCGACCTGTAGTAAAAGCTCTTTGTCCGTAACCCGCGGGTTGCCAGCCCCCACCATCTAAATATAAAAACATATAACGCTAGAAATACTTAATTACATATATAACTATGATATATAAAGTTTTCTTAAAGATATATATGTACTATATTTCATGCATTAGATATTGAATTGTGATTTTTTCATAATTATTTGATGATTCATAAAAAAAATTAATTAACGCTACATACAAAACAGTTTATAATTTTTTATATCATCGCAACACGAGTACACAAACATATGTAATCTATTCTACATCATGCGTATTAACTACAGAGTAAATTAAACTCTATAACTACGGCAATAGCGTCTACTATCACCTGACTCGTGCGTGCTCAATGAATCCTCCGAACAGTTGAGATCCGCTGCGTGTACATTTACTTACGGTTAGGTATATATTTAATAAATAATTATACAACTTGTTATAAATAGTATGCTTTTTTTAATTAGAAATATACATCTTATAAATGTAATAGTAGACAAGAAACAAATGAACATGGCGTACATTTTAAATAAGTTATTGTATGAAATTGTTTTAATTTGAAAAAAGTAGCAAAACTTCAGTTAACTAAAAGAAAGGTAAAAATTATTATAATTAGTAATTAAACTAAACAAAAGAGAATTTCATATCGAACATTTTATTACCTTTACCTACATCTACAGTATGTATAAGTTTATACATACTGTATATTAAAATATATTTTAACCACGATTTGAACCTGTATACCTATATAGGCTACATACGTGATAGATCAGCATGCATCCTGTGGTCTGGCGGGGCGGGCTCTGGCGGCGTACTGGGTGGTGGGTACACACTAAAACCTGCAAACAAATATTCATGATACAATATGATACATGATTAATAATTATATATACAAAAATTAACCTATAAGATAGAACTACATAGCTTACTCATTATTTTGTATTTAAAAGTTTATGGTGCTTTACTAGTAGTAGAATTAGCTGTTTCTTTAAATTATATAAAGTTGCTTAAGCTAGACATATTTTTTCTTTTACTAAGGTTCTTATTTATATATGTATATACCTTTCAAAAATCCCCTATTCTTAGAGTTATTGAGTGTGTCGCTATACTCCGAGTCTATGTCCGCACGAGAGTCTGGGCCGATCAGGAGGTCTAATGAATTGGTCAGCTTGTGTTCCATTCTGTAATATGAAAAAAATATATAGTAATAAGGTAAATATTTTATGTAAAAGTTCATATTATTTAATCTTTTAAAATCAGTGCTTTAATTACATAATATAATCATCTATACTTTAATAGATGTCTATACTGAACGAACTCATTAATTTAATAGAAGATACAAGACTTTACTAGCTATCATTATCTCATACAGCGAATCTATTTAGTGTCCATTATTTTTCGAACTGTATTTCCTATATGTATAGGTTTGTGTAGCGGTTCCAGGTCGCTAAACCTAATAGCCGGACAGACTTGCCAATTTGGCCGGACATTTGGTTAAAAAAAGCCGGACACCTTATATTATTGAGGATTTTGTCTTAGTATTAATAGGTACGAAAATTTTTTAAATGTAAAATCAAGTTTTTTTGATTATTATCATAAATCTTGTTAATTTCTAGTGTAATAATAAATAAAATCGAATGCCAAATCAGGCTTAGATAGGTACTTTATTATTAATTTGCGAAATCTAAAAAGCCTAACAAAAGCCGGACAAGACGGACACTGTTTATTTTGGCCGGACATGTAATCAAAAAGCCTATGTCCGGCTTTATCCGGACGCCTGGCAATGCTAGGTGTGTGTATATGTATGTGTGTGTATACTAACTTATGGTCCAAATGATATGAGTGTAGTCTCGGTGGCGGCGCCGGCCTGGCCGCTGCTACATCCGGCAGGTTGTGTGGGTTATGTGACCGACCGTGGGGCGCCTCTAAACGGAACGCCCTCTCAATCTCACCCTTACGCTCCCACACCTCCTTGAAGAATGGAGTGTAGAAAGCAGCTGGAATAATCATTTTAATATTATATATAACATTGTATTGTACTTGTATACATAATGAGATCTAAGATTTTCGCAAGTGCTCATGTAAATGAAACTAATATTTTCGGATTTTACTTCGCGTTTTTTTATTTTTCATTACAAACTACATACACCCGACGTTTCGGCTACTTTCCAGCAACCGTGTTCACGGCGGACGAGATCTCGTCTGCCCGTAGTAAAATCCGATAATATTAGTTTCATTTAAACTTGTATACAGAGTTTTGTACTGAACTATTCTTATTAATGGCATTTTATATGTAGCTGTACGCGACATTCCGTTGGAGTGAAATGATTATTACTATTATTGTAATACTAAAAACTATTGAAATGCCTTAAATTAGATAGCCTACATTCGTCTCTATGCCATCAGCTATCAGCTATCAGCTTCTATAAATGATATCAAAATCGGTGCAGACTTTGCGATTGTTATCCGGAACATAGACGGAGAGAATAATAACTTAATTAGTTTCACATATCGTATTTTCTATATGGACGTAAATTTTGAGAATTCATAATTATTTAGTGTTTAATTTATTACTAATAATGAAAGAATTACCCTAAAAAGTCATTTATTTAGGAAACATTTCAGCTTAAACTTTCTTTTGATATCCAGATCCAATGCAGATACATAGAATTATCCAATTGTTACGCGAATTTGCACTATCTACGACGATATTTATATGACAAATTAGTAAAAACATAACTCACATTTATTTTCCGCCGCACAGCTGTAAGTAGTGAAATGTGCTCCTAGTCTATCGGCCGTGGCATTACCGTCCGTTATGAGAGCGTGGCCAAGATCAGTGCCAAAAAATGCACTGGCAGAGCCACCGCCTTCCGTCACAGCTACCATTTGTATTGGCAGATTGGGAATATTCATTGAAAACGCACTGAAATTATATAAAAATAATTACATATAAGATATATATTAATTATATAGTAAGGTTTTATGTATTTATAATTTAATCATTACTTATCATTGTTAGCAAAATTATATTGATAAATATTAGGTAGAGAAGTTAAATATCATTGTTTAATAGTACATGTTTCAAGGTTTTCATTTATATAATTTATTAATTACATTATAGTAAGTACTGCATTATAAAAAATTATCATGAGAGTTTTCAATTAACATATAATTATACTTAGAAAAGTATAGATAAGTCACATCTATCACCATGATGATATTTATACAATTAATTATTATATATATCATAAAAATGGATATACCTACTATACATTTTATTGTGAAAATATGACTTACTTGAGTGTAGCCAAACTAGCTTTCCTCTTAGCAGAGTATATCAGAATGAATCCATGTATAAGTTCCTCTCTAAACTGACTCGCGCCGTGGAAACTTGAGATTATAACCTGAGAATATAAATACTATCTTTATAAAACATTAATAAAGTATATATATTATTCTAAACTATGTTACAAACGCCTTCATGAAAAATTACTACTTGGTTATATAATATATCATATACATAGTTTGTTATATAATTAGCTAATTCAAAAAATATATTTATATTTTAATTCTTAACCTTTACTTATATATTCTAAAACTCAACACCATTAAAAATACCATAAAATCTATCTCTTAATTTCATTTGTAGCATTAAATAGTCATGTTATTACAAAAATATATATATACAGGGTGACTGGTGAATTACTATCAATATTTAAGGAGCATACTCAAATAATTATGTAAAAAAATAGGTACTTAATTTTTGACCAAATTTCCGTATAAATAAATAAAGTGTGTACGCGTTCCAAGTGTTCCAAGTGTGGACGCGTGCGGCGGCTTGGTGATACAACACTACGCCGCCGCCGCGTCTGTGTGAGTGTGTGTGTATACCCAATCTGTAGGGTGTTCATACGATGCGTAATTAATTACATAACTTTTGGTTAACTTTACTTAGAAGTTTATTAATATTTATGTTATATTAATTTTTATTTTGTCATATATGATCGTCAAATATCACGTCCTCAAATATCGATAGTAATTCACCAGTCACCCTGTATATACTCTTGTAATATATTGTTTTTTGTAGCTACTGTAGTGTTATAAAATCTTATTTATTCATAGAGATAATTTTAAAAATAAAAGATACAGAATATAATAACTTTTTTGCTTGAAAATACAGTCATTCTAATCTATGATGTATACAAATTTCTATGATGTATAAAGCCAATTAACTGTAGCCCCTACTATTTGAACTCACCTCGACTTTCCTCTTAGAATCGCCCAAAAATGTCTCAATAAGTATGGATCGGTCGCCCGTTAAAAAACAAGCTCGATGTTGTAGTAGGGGACCGAGCGCGCGCTCCGGAGAGTAGGGGTCGTCACAGAACATGCACACCATTATACTAGAGGAAAGAAATATATAAAATAAAAAAATAAATAATTAAAATTAAAAATCTGAAAATCAGTGCTGTGCATTAGCACAGCTTATACTGAGAAAAGATGACCCCCTTGCTACACTGTATTCTTCAAATTTATTTTTTCTTCTTCTGTATAACTGTATAATATATGTAATGTATGTGTGTAGCAAAAAATAAATAAATATATTAAAGAAATTATAGTGAATGTTTGTTATATAATAACACCATCATAGTGGTAAATGTTGGCAGTTCGTACATTTATTATTTATAGTGGTGTAGATTGGTTACAAATTACTACCACTATTGGTTATACTGATAGTTGGGTAAGTATATAATCTATTATGATTTTGAATACTTTGATATTGATTACTATAGATTTTGGTGAAATTCACAAGTTATTTATATTATTATATAAAGATTTTTTTTCCAAAATGATAGTCAAACAAGCCCCAAGATACACTATTATATATATGTTCATTATATTTATATATATTACCGTATATCAGCATCAAAGCAGACAATGAGATCTCTATACAGATGAGCGTAACTAGCTTTTTCTCTATTCGCTCGTATTAACTCTTGTATAGCATCTGTTGTAAAAGCCTCGGTGCCCAATTCGTTAACCGACGCCTCCATATATGAGCAATGAAGACTGAAATTAAGGAAATCTATTAGTAACTTTATATGATATATATAAATATATTTGTAGAACATGATTATGCCCACTGTTTGCAATGAATACTTTATATAAAGTTGTTTACTTATTTAATGTGAAATAAGTTATTTACTTCTCAATAATACTTTAAATTCTATCTTTTTTTGTATCAATTGTAAAAAACATTCGAAAAATAAACAATAATATATTTATAAAGAATCCAAAATTATAATTCAAGTGTAGCAATATAATAAATTTTTTATTTCAATATTTATTCAACATTTTACATACATTTTTATATACATATTTTCATCACAAATATAAAAAATGTATGATTTCTATTAAACTATAAATGATTTCATATGTATGAATGCCACACATTATATAATGTATATGTATATAAATACAGTAGTATATAATACATACTTGTCAGCGAGATTCTGTCCTTCCTCCTGTAGTCTGGCCAACTCCTTTTTATCCATACCCTCGTCTTGGACGAACATTACAACTAATGGCAAGCCCTGGAAATAGATAAATATAGTTAGTTAGTCATAGACAAAAATATGGATCAGTCAGTGGTGGCCTAGTGGTTAAAAGGCCCGCCTCTCACGCATGAGGGCGTGGGTTCGGTCCTGGCAAGTACCAATGTGATTTTTCCGAGTCATATGTACTTTCTAAGAGTATTTGGACATCACTGATTAATGCATTCCCAAAAGAGGGTTGATGTCAGGCAGGCGGCCGGTCGTAAAAACAATTAGCCAAAACTATTCACACAACTCAGGCAGACCCTGGCTAAAGCTGGGAAATTGCCAGGAAGAAGAAGAAAAATAAGAATCAGTGGTGGGGACCGTCGCCTACATTAGCAGCGGCGCTCTCATTAGGAAACACTCAACTCAACACAAGTTGAAACTCTGCCTGTTTCCATAGCTATTTTGTCTTTGCTCTGTTCAGTTTTGTCCAATAAGAATAATTTGTGAATTTATTGTGATAATTAATATTTAAGTACTGTCAAATTAATATTGAGTTGATGTTTTGTTTTTTTTTTAAGAATAAACTTTATTTCTAGGGACAAATATGATATATATTTATAATATAATTAAAGATATTTCACTATGCTTTCTTCAATTAAATGAAATTTTTTAATGAGAATAAAACTTTAAACACAACAATCCTAAAACACTATCTTAAAATAAAATACTTTTATTTGAACCAAATATAAACATACATAATTAATATTAAGCATAATTTTATAAAATTTTTTTTACTTTAATTATATAATATTAACTATATTTTTCTTAAAATTTATAATACATGTAAAGTTATACATATGTTATGTAACACAAACCTGAAATGGAAGTTTATCTTCTTGTTCCAGACTAGACAGGAGTGTTTTTTCAGCACAACCTCGAATATATTCAAAAGATTCCTGATCTTGATACACGCAGAAATATCCTGTTGAAAACAAATAAATATGAAATAAAATACAGATGAAACGAAAACTTCTTCCTTTTTAGAAGTTGGTTAATAAGACTTGTTATTTGCATGTGCGAAATATTAGTAATAATTTGCAGTCATTGTATATGTTAAAAAATAAGAATCCATTTAATAAATAGAGTTCAACCTATTTTCATTTTCAAAAAGTCAAATTGAAGAATTCGCTCATAAATCTTGAGCGATAACGTCGCTTTTTGTGCTTTTTTTTTCTAACATTACTTAAATTAACTCTGTATAAAATAAAGCATACACTACGTGTCTAACAAAGGCTATTAAAATAGAACCAATAGTATTTATGTGTGTATATTTAATAGATTAGATTTTACATGAAAAAATATCAATAAATCAGAATTTTCTACAAATTTACATATCCTATATATTGTCATTTTGCAAAAATTTTTATTCTTAATATTTATATGTATGTAATTATAACATCATCAACCTATAGAAGTTATACCCATAGAAATCATATAACCTATAGAAATTCATAGAAGTATATTTACAAATTAAATCGGTCCTTGATTTTCATAACAATGATTAGTTCATAAAAGACTTGTCAATTCTACCAGATATGCCCTTAAAACTACACTTGGGTCACAAGTCACAGTCACTGTTGAAGCTCCTCTCACTACAACGATGGACCCGACACATATACATTGAATGATGAGAAGATTTATATTATAACCCAGTGAAGATTTATATTATACATTGAATGCTAAAGTTTCATATTATAACTTGCCATTAGGCGCGAAGTCAGACGGTGCGTCAGTAGCGAAGTCGTCTGTTCTCAGCCTAAGATCTAACCGGCGAGGGACGGACGCACTCACACGACGCTCACTCTCACAACCAGCTGACAGACGCTTGCCGAATTCACCCGCCACGCCTTCCACCTGTGGAGTGGTGGGACATATTGTTTTTCGTTTTTACTATATTATAATCTATATTATAATCAAATGATTAGGTAAAACATATTTGGTATAAAGTATTTTCCAAGAAACAATATCTAGTATTTTTTTTTATTGTATTATATATTTAAAAAAAAAAGTTATACAATTAGTGTACATTAAAGCCTACAAAACATATTGCTCATTATCTTATACCAATATCTGACTGCCCCTATCATCTTTAAGAAAGATTTCACTGAAGCCTCCAGATATATTTCATAAGATCTGTTTATATAAATGTATATGTTCCACTCACCCCTAATATAATAACGTTGATATGGTCCGAGTCGCTTGTGAGGGCCCAGGGCGCCGCTGGCGGACCTGCCAGGCATTGAGACTCACTCGATGACGTCAGAGATCTGGTATTTTAATTGAATGAAGTAGAAATATTTTTTAATTAATTGTTATATAATTAATATGAAGTTAAGCTTAAAACATTTGAGTTTTTGGAATATAAAATGTTAGCATTGTAATCATTTACAATATTCAAATATTAATTCATAATTAAAAAAAAAAAAACAATTTAATGGTGAATGCAACTAAAAGAAAATATATGGTTGCTTGTTTTAAATTTATCAGGCAAAGAATTCTTAGACACATTTCGATATATAGTTACACATTTGACTAACTAGTACCTACTTGAAATATTGATCATACACATTGTATTGACAAATATACTTTTAAAAGATACATTACATATAAACTGCATGAAAGAAAAATATCATCGTGACTTGACTTGACTTGACTACGCAATATTTTTTTTTACTATGTACCTATGTATTAATAATTAATTAATCTCCATACATATAATTCAATATATGTACTAACCCAACTCTAGTGTTAAGTATAACAGGTAGCGTTGCATCCAAGCAGTTTGAGCCAGCCGGACAATGTTCCCTCATGGGACAGTGAACGAATCCAAGATGTTGAAACAACATTAGCTTACGATCTTGCTCCATACGATCTAACATCTTGTATCTGTGGAGATAAATAATATTTATATAGTACTAGGAGTTCGGTTATATTGCGTTTCCAAGAGAACCTTTCAAAAGTCTGGGATAAAAACTATCCTATGTTCTTTCTCAAGGTCAACTCTATGTCTGTACCAAATTTCATTAAAATCAGTTCAGTGGCTTAGGCATGAAAGAGTAACACAGACAGACAGAGTTACTTTCGCATTTATAATATTAGTATATTAGATCATCATTAGTCTATATGAGCCTATTGCTGAGACCTCTTCTCACATGGAGAAGGTTTGAGCATTAATCACCACGCTTGTTCAAGGCGGATTGGCGATTTTAAATTTATAATTTGTAATTATAAGTCCAGGTTTCCTTATTATGTTTTTCTTCACCGTCTGTCAGTGTTGTCTGAATACTCTTTAGAAAGTACAAGTGCCTCGGAAAAATCACATTGGTATTTGCCAGGTTTCGAACTTATTACAGTTAGACCAAATCTGTCAACTTTCATTTGTAGGTAGTATAAGTGTACCCACCGGAAGTCATCTTGCAGCACATCAGTGATTTCCTTTATATCTTCCTGTGTTATGGTTCCTGTGGGTGATATCCGCTTGAAGTGGTAAAACAGATCCGCGTGCTCCAATAACAGTTCCTTAAAAGTAACAAAACACATTATATATTGGAAAGTATTCATATGTTATACCATACTATATAAAAGATATGTTGCCATACTATATTTGAATTAAAAAATATAAAGGTGAGATTAAAACATTTTTGGTTGTAGTTACTATTAAGTATAAGTGTGTTAAATGACGTTTGTATGTTTAAGTCTTGGAATTTTTCATAGATAGCAACAGTACTCATTTACGGTTTAATTAATTATTTTTTACATTATTATTTTAAACAGGCAACACTTATTAATAATTCGTTAATTAAGAATTAATAAGCAACATATCATTTAAAAATGTATATAGTTTATACAAGTATAAATTATATACAACATACAGCTGCAAAATTCTATATATTGCATCTAGTTACTGAATTTTCCATTCTAGTATTTCCATTTGAATTAATTCAATCTTTATTTATTATCTTCATCACTGTTGTAACATTAATTATATATTTGAACTAATCCTACTACAATTATAATTGCGAAAGTTTGTAAGTGTGTGTGTATGTTTGTTACTTCTTCACGCTCAAACGGCTGAACCGATTTTGATAAAATTTTGTATACAGGAAGCTGACGTAAAGGAATAACACATAGGCTACTTTACATGCCGGAAATCCCGGAAATCCGCGGGTAACAGATAGTGAATCATAATCCTCTACCTGTAGGTTATGTTTAGCTCGTCTCTGTATTTCCCTCTGATGGTCGTCATACACTCTCTGCTGTTGTTCCTCTGTCAAAGCTTCGTAACACTCTCTGCCCATCAATAGCACTCTTACTTCTGACAATTGTTTCCCTGGGGTTACGTAACCAGTTTCTTCTAATAGACGTTTGAATTGCTGACACCATCTAGAATTATTATATTATGATTTATATATAGTTACAGTGCGTTTGATTTAAGCTGAGCTTTGCATTTGTGTGAGTGCACACGGATAGTGAAGGTGTAATGTAAAATTTTTGAATGCCACGTTCTTTTCTAGTTTTGAATCAGTTTATTTTGCTTTTACTCCGCCCCGTACCTTCCTCACTTCACCTTTTGTACTGGTAGCAAAAATCAAATATTGAAAACGCAATGTCATATGAAGAAGAATTTGTATAGTTTTTTCAAAAATTTTATTTATTAAAAGGTTTTTTTAAAACAGAAGAAAAAATATTATTCTTATAAATAACGAATATCTTACTCAAAGTTCCGTTGTTTTTCTTGTGCTTCGTGTAAGTATGTTTTGAATATAGCTGCCGCTTCATTCGTTTCCAAAATCTCGAACGGTATCTTCTGAGATTGACCCAAAGTCTAAAAAATAAGGTTACATTTTCAATAGTCCTAAAAAATATATAATATAACAGACTATATAAATTTATAGAAGCTTGATCGACCAATTTTTAATATTGGTTTTTGCGTTGCCTATATTTTGTACTATAAATATGCCAAATGAGTTATACAAATTAAATATTAATCAAAGATTTTTTCCATTTTATATTTTCAAATTTTATTTAATTTAAAGTATTAGCTCAATATTATTATTACGTTGAGAATATTATCTCAATCATGCACCATTACATTTTCAACCCACGATATAACAACCTATAATGGGTGTATCCCGTGGTATCAGACCCGATAATGATTGTATCCCATGGTATACCTCTCCATAATGAGTAGATAAGCTAAGGGATACCTTACAACACAAGGACAAGGTATCCCTTAGCATATCTCAATATTGTGAGTGTATCCCATGGTATACCTCCCCTTAACGAATGTATCCCATTGTATACATCCTTATGTTGAGTGTATCTCACCTGATACTTCGCCCTATCACCAACCCTAAGCGTAGCGTCATGTGGTTGTTCGTCCGAGCCGCTATCAGAACTACCCCTAGGTCTCGTTTCCGTGAAGTACACCGAGAAGTGACGATGAGAACGTATCTGACGGACAACGGAGCCCCAGTCACTGTAACAGAATAGAATACGTGTAATTTCATACAGAAAATATAAATTGTAATCTATAAATCAAAGTAACATTTAATATATTGTAAATTAGGTATAAATAATTTTTTGCCTATACAAAATAGACTTGTTTTTTATGAGTAGTATGCACACACACATGCAAACAAAAAGTAAATTATATAATAACATTTTTTTTTATTACTTATAATCGTATCGTAAATAATTGCTTTTATTTTTAAGTTTAGAACTTAAACGTGACAACGGTATATTAAATGTATACAAATTACAATTGTATATTACGTAATCTATTACATTTTCCTATCAGCCGATATAATTTTTAATAAATAATTTTCACATTACTATTATATGCAATCCTAATATTCTATAGAAGATTATATTTATATTTCACAGCTGCTTTTACTGATAGTAGACTTTTTTTATTGGTAATAGGCCTTTTAAACGTAGTAGACCTCTTCAATTATTGTAGACCCTTGTAGTATTAGTAGACCTTTCTAACCATAGTAGACCTATGACCCACCTTTCCTGCATGTCGTCAGTAGACAACTGCATCCTAGTAAGGACTTGTGGTAACTTGGCCAACTGCTTCCTCAGTTTCTTAGCTGATCGTTCCTCCTTCAGACGGCGGATGTGACGTCGAAAAACCACCTTTGTAAAAAGAGTATTATGTTATAGTATGATAAAAAAAAATGACTTCTAGACATCAATGTATTTATGTATATTTGGACTAAATTATGGGTGTAGCTTAACACATGTTTGTATAGTGGAATTGCATAAGTGTGTATGTGTAGATTTACAATTTCTCATTCATAAATGTTAGCACTTGATGGTATCGTTGTCAGTTTATGAATAAAAAACTAAGAAACTGTCAGTATGTAATTTACCAATGCAAACTGGGGTTAAGGATACATAATACCAATTTATGTAAGGATGAATCCTATGATTTTTTACTCAGGGCAATTCAAAACTGTTAGACAATTTCGATCAAAGTATAGCTATAACACACATATAGATTTCTGTTATAAGTAATAAATAAAATATACTTTTTATAAACTTAACACTCCATTTTAATATTACTATTTCTTATTTAGATTATAAACTAGAAACCATAAGAATTTTATTTGTTCAAAAAACTTCTAGAATTTAGAATTTACTACAATTAAATAATAATTAATAAAAAAATACTAGAAAACTGACACTGATATCATGTACGATTTCCTTTATCATTATTATAACATTTTTAATTCAGTCTTTTTTTTAAAAACACAACATTCATACATATAAATTCTAAAAAGAAATATATGTTATTATTGTTCTCGACAAGTTATTTTATTTTAAAAAATATATACCCCTTACGGCTTACATAATGAAAACTTGTCGATTTTTTTTAAAGATGATATTTTACATGCTTTATAGTAAATAAACTGTTAAAACGGAGTATGAATAAATATATGCTATGTAATAAAAATATGCTATAATACACATACATATCCTTTTCCAGCACATATACACTGTTTAAAGCATAATTTGTCTTAAATAATAATGATATTTTATACCTGAGTTCCATCGTTTCCAAACTGTTGTACAAATTTGATCCATTCTGGATAGTGACACAATCTTTTGCTAACCGCCGACCACATCTCTCTGTAACAAAAGAAAATCAGTCAAGTGCAATTCTGATATAAATGTGAAGGTTCTGTATGTGTTTTTAGTGCCTGTTTTCATTCGAACTAATTAAAGATACTACATATAAAAGTATATTATTTCATATCATTTTAATTTATTTAAATTATGAGTTATATGAAGCTGTCTATGTATATGTAATATATCTTCAACAAAAGTTTACATAATAGAACTATGTAAATACAAGATAGTTATAAACTTTTTCATACACATACTTCAATTAAAACTACTAAATCTATTTGGATAGAAAACAGTTATATAATAAATATGTAACTGTTTACTATCCATTCCGTTTGACAAAATACTCTCAAATACAGGATATTCTAGATTATTGTCAAATAGAATGTCAGAACTATAGTCCAAAAATATCAATTAAATGCACTACAACCATAATTATCTAATATGTAGTATTCACTAAAACTATATTAAATTCGTCATATAGGTATTTGATAAGTAGCAAAACCGAATGATAGAAACTAATATAATAAATTCCTCTATCCACATTATACTTCATATCATATTATTATTTAACAAGTAACAAAACAATATAATAAAATTCCTTTCAATGAATTATTATCAACATACTTGTGATCCTGTACATGTATTCTTATCAGCTGAGTGAATGCCTCTGTGACAAAATCGAGAGTTTCCCTTCGTATCCGCAAAGCCTCTGAATAGTTCGCCACCTAATAACAAATATTTACTATGAATAATATTATCAATATAAAAGTATATGAATATCTTTGAGTTTTTATTCAAGTTAGCCATATTTTAAATTTATTATTGATTTTTATTAATTAAAGTATATGATTGAAATTGTTATTTTATACACATATTTGTTATACAAAAATTTGTGTTAAAAAAATATCAATAATTCATTATTTTTTAGTACAGGCAACATTAATTTGAAATGAAGAAATTATAGACGCATAGTCAAATATACATTGAATATTAGCAAATGAATACATTTTTATAAGATATTTGATGTTCATTTCCTTTATCTTTTAAGTATCCAAATTTCTTTTAACATAAAATATAATAAAATTTATTTATAAAAAAAATTAGTTAACTATATAAAAAACTGTAATTTTACTGACTGTTACCCAAAAACAATTTTTTTAGTAATCTATTTTGTGAATACCAATGCATATTTTAACCCAAAACAACTTAAGATAGAACATATTTTTCAATTGAGATTGAAATGATAAGTCTTTGGAGTGATATCATATGTAATGACATCACTGTTTGCTAACGGATATACATTTACTTCTTGTATACAAAAATTATTCACCTTTATAAATATTATTTTATATCAAAAACACCTAGATATACAGGGTGACTGGTGAATTACTATCGATATTTGAGGACGTGATATTTGACGATCATATATGACAAAATAAAAATTAATATAACAAATATTAATAAACTTCTAAGTAAAGTTAACCAAAAGTTATGTAATTAATTACGCATCGTATGAACACCCTACAGATTAGGTATACACACACACACACACTCGCGCGCGGCGGCGTGTTGTTGTATCAGCACGCCGCCACACGCGTCCACACTTGGAACACTTGGAACGTGTTCACACTTTATTTATTTATACGGAAATTTGGTCAAAAATTAAGTACCTATTTTTTTTACATAATTCGAATGAGAATCATGTACCGAGTATGCTCCTTAAATATTGATAGTAATTCACCAGTCACCCTGTATATACACGAGAATTTTAAAGAAATTGGTTAATCTTAACTTAAAGTACAATATTATTTTATAACCTTGGCAGCAAAACAATTCAGAAACCAATATAAAGTCAATTTTCAGTGGTTTTGGTGCTTTAACTTGTTTATTAGTCATTAAGCGTTTTTAATCATTACTAACATTACACTACAAATATAAAAGTTACCCATAGCAAAATTAAGACAAAGAAACCTTTCACATTTTTTTTTTATTATAATAGTTTATCTAAAGAGTTTTATTTTATCAACATATACAGTCTCCTTGAATGATACAAACCTTAATCCTAGCTTTGGATTTATCAATCATCTGTGCCAATAGAAAGAATGCTTGGTCTACATTAACATTATCATGGCTCGATGTTTCCACGATGGGTATAGCTCCTTTAAACTCCTTCCTCTGCACCAATCTCTCCGCTTCTCGAACACCTTGCTCGCAAGCCTCATCATTCTTTGATGTAACTAACACAACCGGTTTTTTCAACTTTATTATGTTCTGGAGTATAAGTACCAGGGTTTCATTCTGCGAAGAAATAATTTAAATCAGTTATATACAGCATAGTAATATTAATTATAAACATTCACAATTAATAAATACTGCCATACAATGATTTGTAAATGTTCATCTGCCTACCAAATCACAAATTTTTACACTTGATATAAGAATACATAAAAACAAAGTATGAAATAAATAACTGATGATCAAACTGTTTTTGTTACTGTGTCTATGAGTTTGCATTTCTTATCGCTGTTTTGTACACAATTATTGTCGCTTTGAGGGTATGTTTTAAATTTCTTGTTTAAAGCAAAATTTATTGGAAGAATATTTTAAACTACCTAGCGATACATTTATTATGATTGTCGAAGTTTTAATTTAAAATATGTTTATAGTCATAATTTTCTCAAGTAAGTGAAATAAATGTAATTTCTTTTTGAGAAAAATAAAGTATCTTTAACCATATACATACTTGTTTCTCCCAACTTCGTCCGGGTACTAAACTAACGTCGTACACACAAAGGAATCCATCAACGGATAGTTTTCCCTCCGGCATCAATTTCTGTTCATATTCTTTCTCAATACCCAATTGATTCTTACACACATACATTAACTTCTCAGCAGACTGCAGTTTAGTGGCCACACACCGTTTGATGTAAGTTTCGGTTTTGCCAACAGCTATAAAGTTAAATAAAAATATTATATATTAAAAATAACTTAACAATGGATTCACTTATAAAATATTGGTTTGCACAACTAATATTGTATACACTAAATATATATATAATTTTAAATTTAACAGTAATATACATATCATTAAAATATCTTAATATCACTGAGATTTTTTTTTTTCATTTTAAAACTTTTTCGCAGCCAAAAGCTAATCGTAATAAAGTAAGTGGACTAAATAATTGTTTGTCAATCAGAAAATAATAATAATAGGGAAACAGGAAGGTTTTATTTATAAACATATACCTACTGAAAACCTTATACATTAAGCTGAATCTGTTCAATGCCCTAGGTAATAATGATTTGACTGTCAAATATGTATTTATTTTTATTCACATAGTGGCATAGATTGCTAATCATCATGATGATTACTCTGTGGAATTAAAGCCACACTCATTTCATAATACTTTAGATATTTTTGATTGTTTCAATAAAAATTTAGGAAACATATAAATAAGCCTTTTCCAAAGTGGACGTTAGCGACCCCTTGTGGACGCTATAGGCTTAAAGGGGGCGGTAAGAGACCCAGAAAAAAATGGAAGGAGGGTTGATTGTAGTTTCATTTAGCTAGGATAAGTTATAATGGTTTTTCAGTTGATTTAAAAAAGTGGTATCCAAGATTTTCACGACTTTTATTCATTTAATGAAACTAATATTTTTCGGATTATATTACGCTACTTTATTATTGTAAAAAACTATACACCCGACGTTTCGGCAACTTTTAAGCAAACGTGATCACGGGCAGACGTAATTTTTTACAAAAAAAAAATTCGCATATAAGCCGATAAATATTAGTTTCATTGAAATAAAACAACTGGTGCCAAAAAAATATATTCTCAAAGTAATCAGTAGACAAAATAAGTTTGGGAACCCCTGATATAAATGACGGTCATTTCAAGGTCATATGCTAGAAAAAGTAGTAAACCCTATTGCAAATAGAAAGCTCGTAACTTTATATAGTACAATAACTTTGAATGTAAATGAAACTAATATTTTTGCTACGGTTGCTGAAAAGTAGCCGAAACGTCGGGAGTATGTTGTTTGTAATCAAAAATAAAAACGCGAAGTAAAATCCGAAAATATTAGTATCATTTAAATGAGTACTCGTGAAAATCTTAGATCTCATTATGAATACCTTTGAATGGTTGAAAGCAGGCATCATCAACAAACTCAGTCTGTTCAACCACTTCAAAGCGATACTCTTGTTCATCTTGCTCCTTATGAACGCTGCCCCAGTAAAGAAAATGATCATTGTTGACCACACGACCACTGAAGTCCGACTGAAAGAATAATTAGATGAGAGTCGATTAGTTAATATTAACATAAGTTTGATTTTTTCTACATATTTCTTGTCTGTAGAAGAACATGACTTACAAAGAGAAAATATTAAAGTACAAGTAGCAGCATTAAGAAATGAAATCTTTAGAGATATTATACAATATGTTTGTGAAATTTCAACATGGAATGTTAAGTTGAAACAATAGACATTTCTTAAAGTAGAAATAACCTCCAGTAGAAAGCTACTTCCCATTTACTAGCACACTAAAATTTTTGTGTATCAAAACAATTGATATCTGCCATTATTTAAAAATAAGACGGAACTATTATCACATAGCTTTACTATTATCAATTTAGTTTTCCTGAAGATATTCAAACATTAACTACCTATACCTCATACATGAAACAACCAAAGTTAAAAAAATAAATGTTTCCATCTTTTCTTTACAATTAATTTATGATGTAAATAATGATTTAAAAAATAAATATTCATGAGCTGCCAAGTTATTTTTAAATTTTCATTATGTCCATGGGAATATTCTACTCTTAGATTTAATTGACTATTGTTATTTCATTATATTCAAATAACTTACTTGACTTAAAACAGAAATATGATCAACATTATAGTCATCAGCGTCTGTGCGGACAAATCTATTGCACAAACAGGATTTTCCCACACCCAGTTGACCCTTTTCTTTCTCAGTACCTGAAATGAAAACATGATATCTCTAGCAACATTGTCTTGTACTATTGAGGACTGTAAAGCCTATTTAAAAGAATAATTACATTATCCAAAACTCAAAATTAATGTTTAATGAGAGTTAAAATATGTTAAAAATATATATATTCATTGTTTAGTTGTAACCACATAGTTCATCAAAGCAAAAGTTAATTTTTTACCAAAATGATGAAAATATTTTAAGTGATTCGCTTTTGCACCAACTATCTGTGAGTAAAAGTATATTCAAAATCAGTCCAGTTATTTGAGAAATTAATGGAAAATTAAACAAAAATTGTACAATGTAATATCATTATGTGTTCTAAGTATTGTACAATGTAATATCACATGTATCTAGTTAAAATCAGTACATAATTATTATAAGAAATACTCCAATAAGACATATTTATTTTGTAAAAATATAATAAATACATAGACATTAACATATCTATCTTTAAATATTTTATATATACAATGAAAAAATCTCAAAATGTTATACACAGAAAATATATATAACATATATTTTATAACATGTTAATTCAATAAATAAAAACACAAAAAAAATCTTAAAACAATATGAATAGAAATTTTATAGTAAATATAATATATCTGTCATGTTACATTGATAAGAATTATTAAGAGGAAGTGTAAAGGAATAAGATAAGTTGACAATAGACATGCACAATTGATGTCAAGTAATCATTTGTTTATGAATGAATGAATCATAGAATTTATTTTTATCTCCATTGATGAAATGAGTTACATTCAGCTTTCTTTATTTTTTGAATTAACATGAATTTTAAATTGAGTATATGTTAAAAGAATACATATTTTAATAGATTTTTTAAATTTAAACTAAATAGATTTTCTATTATGAAAGAAGAATTCTTCAAGACAAAATCAATAAAGCATATAGTTTTATAGATTTATATAGTTCTATATGCTTATATTTTATATTTGTGCATTATATTATAAATTTTTGTGTTTACATCAATAATAATATTATCAAAAAAGCAAATGCTTCAAATAAAAAGAATTAAAGATAAATGAAATATATTAAAACAATACTATTTTCTATACATATACTCATGTAAACATATACATATATGTAATAAAATGAATGTTTTATTAATTTAATATGATTCAAAAACAATAATGCTATGCTCTTTAAGCATGATAAGAAAAATAAAAAAATTTCTATTTATCTTTAAAGATAATATTAACAAAGATCTTCTACATATAGTGGGAATAAATAATATTAATACATATATACAGTTTTTAATGAGAAACAATCATTTATATAAGTATTCGTACAATATTAATTAACTTTTTGAGAGAATCAAAGAAAATATATATACACTCAATAGATATATGATTAAATTAAATAACATATATGATAAATGCAAATATTTCACTAATATATATACAAATATAAAAAAAATCTACCTATATAACAAAATTAATTATATATTTATTCATAGCTATAATAAATTACTTTTAAATAACAAAAAAAACTTCAACATTAGTTTTAATGTAAAGCAATTGTTTAATGTTATGTTAATTTAAATTACAATGGAACTCACCAGACAATCCAACAATGGACACAGTTACTAATTTACCACCAATGTTCTCAGATTTCTTTGCCATCTTCCTTTATATCACTCTAATCTGTTGTTTCCCAGCTCGTATAACACACATCACAACACGGGTTCAGCTTGAAAGACAAAACTTATATATGAATGTATAAAACTAAGTTCATTTTAGTTTATTGAAGAAAAGCATTTTTTAATATTAGCGATCACTGTCAAGGTCAATGAATTCTCAGTTTTAATTAAGGGCACTACAATAAGGGCGACGAATAGATTAAAAAAAAAAACTCGTTAATTAGCGAAAACGGAAGGGAACGAGTTATGTTTGCCAGATGTAACTATATCGAACGATAACCTGCCATTCAGACGATATTCATACAAAAAATATGTTAACCAATCGTATTAAAGCATAAATAAATTCATTGTTGTAAAATATATATAAGAAAGAAAATGTAAGGAGATAATTTATTGTGTTCTGATCAGCCCTCTACTTTGACATATCAATATTACAATTGTAAGTTCATTTTATATAAAAAAAAATAAGCAAATTTTAAATATGATAAGAACCTACAAATAAAACACTTTTTAAATCTCACAAATCACATTTTTCACTCAAATCCAATTAATTTTTCTATGAAAACGCAGTAATCCTTGTCTGACACAACTCGCGTTGCTTTGCACGAACTGGTATTGCCACACCTAGGAATATATTACATTGTGTAAAGATAAATAATATTACAATTTATGTACATCTTCCACTTTATACAATTATTCTTAAAACAAAAGATGAAAATTCAAATTATAAGGTAAATATAATCGCAGTATAATAAAAAAGATTCCAAATTCGAAGTATGATACAAAATCATAGTTTTACATATTTCTTTTTCTTATTAGAAACTCCAGTATAATGTTATTGTATGATAGCTCAAATGATGCTTTTGATATATACTTATAGGCCTCGTACATTTTTAACTGTTCGTTAGATAATTAATAAGATTGAGTTAAAATTATCTCACAGAAGTTTGAAACGAAAATGTTGCAGGAATTAAGTAACCTTTGACTTTGTATTGTATGTATTCTCTTATGTATGTATTCACTTGTACTTCTTTCCCATTCCATGTAATATTTTCGTTTAATTTATAAAACTATAATGAAACTAGAATTATTCCCAGATCTGTAACATATGTTGATATTGCTTTTGGTTTCATGAGTAGGATGTAAATCAAAAAATTCAAATTTTGATGTAATCCTAAAAATATTTAGAAATCGATGGTCACATTATAAAGATAAAATATAATGACTTTTGACTTATACTAAAAACTGCAGATTCTCAGATCTTCTTCTTCTTTTCTGGCAATTTCCCAGCTTTAGCCAGGGTCTGCCTTATATGTTGTGAATAGTTTTGGCTAATTGTTTTGATGACCGGCTGCTTGCCTGACATCAACCCTCTGCAGATTTCTTATGTTCTACTTTATAAGGTGATATGTATATCTGTCTCATTTCATTATTCTGACTTTAGGAATCCACTAGCTAGTAGCAACATTGTGCAAGATTGACAATTGACAGCACCTTTACGAAAACACAAGCGCATAAATGTCTCTCCGCGATATTTTCCTGAGAAATGACTTCTACAAATGATGGAAAAGACGTGAAAAGTAATCAAATAAGTGGCCCCAAAAGCAAAACATATTTTATTGAACTTTACAAGGTAAGTGTTTTTCTTTAATCTTCCTTTTAGTCATAAATAATATGACGCCGTTGTGGTCGTAAAGTCCACTACAGGTCCGCCATATTTGTCTCCTACAAAGTCTTGTTTTTCTATATTTCTTTCAATATTTTCATATTTATTATGAGAGCAAATAAAAAACATAAGTAAATTTATATAACATTAAAGAAATTCAATATTTTTTCCCATTTTGTGTGCCCTGACTTTTATGTTATAAATATTTTTATATCTCCATTGAAAATGAATCTTACCGAAATGGTTTCACTATGTTTATAGACATATTAGTTTTTAAATGCCAGGATAATGTTACTTTTTATAATTTCTTAGTTTATTCTATTCTAGTCTCAATTATTAATGCATGAATATCACTTTTGACATATCAGCCATACTTAAACATCGTAATGTCACGTATTCCCCACAAATTATAACACCATAATATTTATACATATATTTATATGTTGATGATATCATTGTTATGTGATAAAACACTAGAAGCTTTCAAGTATCAATGCATAATTGATAATTGAATGATCTCCTTATTGTTTCTTATATATACCAAACCTTTAGGAACATAATGTTAGTCTAATATAAATATATTTATATAGAATTGATGAGAATATACATACATAGTAAAGTTGATTAAATAGTCTTAATACTATTTTTAAGCATCAATAATGATTATATAAAGAATCCAATAATAAGGATTATTTACAACCTACAATCATTCTATATTATTATATAGTATAATTGATTTTTAATAACTTCAATTATAACTTTGTATTTGTATATATAATTTTTTATGTATCTATTTATTCTATCTTAGATAATTAAAACCATTAGGAATAAATGTAATTATAAACTTATTTTTCTTTGCTTGAATTTTTTTTATACTTCCAAAGATATTGTTACTAATAAACATAGACAAATTTGTAAATTTTATGCCAATAAAAGAATTTAAATTTTAGAAGACTAGTTGCATGTGCAAAATATTTTTAACATAAAAGTAATGTTGTTTAATAGTTTCATTAAAATTACAAATAAATTCTGTAGAATGAAATATTTACACTGTATTTGAGCCTGTAACTTCCAAGATATTGCTTTTAGGTTGTTTTACTTATTCAGCTATTATGTCCTAATTTTCGATTTAATTTTTATTTTAATTCTATTTACAAGATGTCTTCTATAAAGACATTCAGATATAGCCATATAAGTGAGTCAATTTATTTTAAATTTAACATTACTAAATGTTACAAAAGCATGCTTCAGAGTCATCAATTCATACATTCTGTACTATAACAAGTGTTTTCAGGTTGGGAATATTAATATTATTTACAAATAGTTTCACTTTTCTGTTCTATGTTTTGATTGAACAATGTATTGTTACTTTGCAACTATTTAGATTTTATATTACAGAATGTAAACATTTCTGGATCTCATTCTCATGAATCGATGTTTGTTTATTTTTTTTCCACTTTTATGATTTTTTGAAAATCAAGAATAGCTATTTGAAGCTCATTTTGAAGACTTTGTAATGTAATATTTGTATTTCAATTTTAAATGACTATAATATGTTGATGGAATTAATTAAGTTTATTTATGTTATATCAAAAAACTAAAATAAATAAAATAAAATAAATATATTTTTGGAGTTTACCTTTAAGCATAAATCTCCGTGTTTTGAAGTGCGACAGAATGATTGACATATTAGCTAGTTATCAAATCTTATGTAAAAATAAATGTTTGTATGAGAAATAGAAAAAGGCCGTTTTAAGGGGTTTTCCCGAAAATGAATCAATTTTTTCAGCTTTTAAACCTTCCCTGAATCTCCATGAACATTACAAGACTAAGATAAGATATATCCGTTCAGCCATTCTCTTCTCAAAACACTCAGTACCTTTTATTAATTTAATATAGATCCAGCACATGGTCTACAATAACACAATGATAACAAAACTTTTTTTTAATTTGATTGCAGCGTTAACTGTCGAGACAGACTAAAATTAAAATTCGAATATTATTTAAAATTTGACACTGCGATGGTAGCGCCGTCTGTCGGATCCAATGTAAAACATTCAAAAATCAACAGCTACTAATAAATTAAAATTTAATTAAAAAAATATTGTCCAGCGGACAAAATTGTGAATCTAAACCATTCCCAAATCCCCTTGAACACATACAAAAAATTTCATCAATATCGGTCTAGTCGTTTGAGAGAAGTTTAGTGACATACACTCACAGAAGAATTATAAAGATAAAGATTAATTACAGAATTTAAATTTTCATCAAAACATCTTTACAGATTGTATCCAACCATAAATATTATTAGCATAAAATGTTAAAGGTACATACAGTATTTTATATATATTTTTTGTCCATCTTTCACTAAAAGTTATTATTACAAAATTATCAACATGATATTGATATTTTAAACATGTTTTATCAAAACAAATTAGTGATAGAAGCCTTACAGCCTAATTCTCCATGAATATTATCACTAAACTAATAAGAAACATTATATTATAGTTTGTATTAATATATATGTATATCTTTAGTCGCTAGAAGCCCGTCTAAGTGGTGATTGTACCGGTGAAGAGCGTGCGCGTCTCCTATGTGAGTCGTGGCGCCGCGTGCACAGCCTTTGTCAGCACTCGGCGCCCACAACACAGACCCATCTACTAAACTGGATTCAACAGCACACAGCTCGTACAATACTACAGGTAATACTCATTGTAGATATAAGTTTGAATTTATTATATGTATACTAGCTGCCCCCCGCGGTGTTACCCGCGGATTTCCGGGATGTAAAGTAGCCTATGTGTTATTCCTGGACGTCAGCTTCCTGTATACAAAATTTTATCAAAATCTGTTCAGCCATTTGACCGTGACGAAGTAACAAACATACACACACACTCACAAACTTTCACAATTATAATATTAGTAGGATCAGTAACTATCTTCAGTTTTGTCCACATAGACTCTTTGAGGTACTCATTATCCTTTCCCATCTTCAACGACTCATTCATCAGATTTGGCACAGTTTGGAACTACCATATCAATGTCCTTTAGATTAAACAAAATATTTTATAAATTGGCCTTTCGTTGAAGAACAATAGTTATAAACAGTGCCGAATTTAGTATGTCATCTATTTTTAAGTCAATTAATATGAAGCCTAAATTACTTACATGATATTAACTAGCTTAATAGTTCTAGCCTATTACTTGAAATATTGTATAATTGTTTTTTGACTTGTTCCATATGTGATGTGTATCCTTAAGTTTACTTGAATTAGTTAATTCTGAACTCTATAAATATAAATGTTATTAAATTATGTCTTATTCACATGAATTTTTTTTAATTACAGACAGAATGGCAGTCACCAAAAAGCAAAGATCATCATACATGGCTCGAAGAAGCGATAGATGAGTTCATACAAGAATGTCAGGATGCTATATCGAGGAGGGAAGGGGGATGGAGTCCATCATGGGAAAACCAATTACGGCATAGAGCTCTATGGTTTCGGAGCACCCTGACAAATCCATGGGGACACAATGTGCTAAAGGCATTACTGGATTCTAGAGGAACACAACCAAGCGACGAAGAAGGTAATTATGTCCATAAAACAAGATTTTTTAACATACATATTTCATAAATTTTCGCGAGTCTTGTTCATATAAATGAAACTAATATTTTTCGGATGTACTGTAAAGTAGCCGAAACGTTGGGAGACTGTAGTTTTTTGTTTTTTTTTTGTTTATCAAAACTAAAGTCGCGTAGTACAACCAAAAAATATTTCTCACATTTAACAAACGTTTCCATTCTAGCGATTATATGATATTACCTTTTTTATATATGATAATTTAACTCCAAGTAAAATAATAATTATTATAAGATAAAATTGTTGTATGAATTATTTATATTTATATAATTGTTCAGTTCTAGAATGGCTGAAACTGGAGCGTGCTGTGATGTTTGTAACGCGACTTCGTCAACTGGCTGCCTCCAAATGCGACGATCTCGCCCTACTACTAGCAACGTGTGTCATGAATAGACTTCGGGCTACTACTGTCGATCAATCACAATCTGGAGGTATATATATACTAATTTTTGCCAACGACCGCGTCCGCACGTATTTCGAAATTGGAATCAAAGATATTTATTTATAGAGCTTGCTTAAACTATAGATCTGCTAAAAGATAGTCAGCAACATCTATAAACTTATTCATTTTATATATGTATATGTAGTCTGTTACTTCTCGACAGCCCCTGGCTAAAGATGGGAAATTGCCAGGAAGAAGATAGTCTGTTACTTCTTACCACATACAACTGTTTGGATTTTATTGTGATCATGTCGAAAAATGGAATTACTGAATAAGTTATAACACATGTTATTCTGATTTCTCTCTAATCTTTTTTATAAATGAAATGTAGTTTATCATGTAAATGTTATCCCACATGTTTAGGTATAAATCTACATCATTACTCTTTCATAATTATTCAAGTACCTTTATATTGATTAGTATTTTTAAAGAATATCTTACATATTAAAAAGGTTGAAGTTCTGTTAATATAAATAGTATTTTTTAACATAGCCAGACTCTGATATGTAACCTCTTTTGTTTCATAATCATTAAACTATTAATACCATTTATTTTTATACAGATAACACAGAACAAGCCAACAAAGATTCAAACTTTGTTAAAGTTCTAAGGAAGGAGGCTGGTTTTACTGATGAAGTATGGAATCTTATCACAGATATTGAATTTGTGTTATTATATAAAGGTGAACTACGATCCAGATGTATTGAATTGGTAAGTTTTTGAACAGTACTACATTATGTACCATTTAAATATAATTGCTTCTAAATTTACGAACATTAAGTGTACAACACTATACAGGGTATACAGGGTGACTGGTGAATTACTATCGATACTTGAGGACGTGATATTTGACGATCATATATGACAAAATAAAAATTATTATAACATAAATATTAATAAACTTCTAAGTAAAGTTAACCAAAAGTTGTGTAATTAATTACGCATCGTGTGAACACCCTATAGATTAGGTATACACACACACACACGCGTGCGGCGGCGTAGTGTTGTATCAGGACGCCGCCGTACGCGTCCACACTTGGAACGTGTCCACACTTTATTTATTTATATGGAAATTTGGTCAAAAATTAAGTACCTATTTTTTTTACATAATTCGAATGAGAATCATGTACCGAGTATGCTCCTTAAATATTGATAGTAATTCACCAGTCACCCTGTATATCTGAAGTATATTATTAGAAGAAATTATATCTTCAGCTTATGCTTAAATGTTGTGTTTATTTCAAACAGGCTAAACAAACCCCACTCCACAATGGTTACCAACTTGTCAAAAGGCTGCATAGTCGGCTCGAGTTGTATCCGCGAGAAAAGAAATTATGGAAAAATGCCAAAGAAGCGGCTACACTAGTTGCTGAGGTAAATATAATAATAAAAACAATAAAAAAGTACCTAAATGAAGTATGTCTAAAAGTCTAAGATATTTGGGTGCTTTATAAATGATTTATGAAATGATATTTAATCAGTTATGTATTTCACTTAAATATTAAGTAGTTACACAAAACTACAGGGTATCTGCTATATAAATAAAAACATATTTTAATATTTGTAGATAAAATATATGTGTTATAAGTTTACAGTCAAAATGATGAGTTGTATGGAGAAAATTTTCTTTTTCTGCTATTAAGTTATTATATAATTCTTAGTCACCCTCCTTTTTACAAAGTGCCGATATTAACACTATTATTAAATTTATTGTCTTGTGATTCATTTTATTAGCTACAAATTTATTTCGTTCTTTTTTGGACTCAGTTTTGACACAGTATTGTTAGTATTTTAATTTAGGATAAAGATCCTTTATATAGTTGTTTCAATGTTAGCATTTACATGTATTATTCTTATTTGTTGACATTATCTTTGCATTTTTCACTCATGTAATCTAGACAATTATGTGACGTTTATATGGTTTCACACAGGTTAAAGGTGAGTTAGATATAAAAGTTACATGCAATGTTATTAGTCATAAGAAGGAATATGCTGAATACAAATGTTATTAAAATATTTAAGAATAATCTTTTTCTTTCAAGTAGAACATATTTATTTTATTGTTTATTGTTAAAAGTTAACTATAATGGATTCCAAATAATCGAATTATGAGTACTATAAAGCTTTTAGTTGTTTTTTTATGATTTGACAACAAATTTGACTACACATAATTATATTGCATCCTGTAACCACAAAACAAAGTAATGCAAATTAAATATAATAAAATACACTCACATCTCATCTGTTATCACGGTTGCTGAAAAGTTGCCGAAACGTCGGGAGTATGTAATTTTTCTCAAAAATAAAGCCGCGTAGTATATCCAAAAAATATTAATTTTATTTAAATAATACTCTATTTAACTCTAAATATCTGGTATGAATCATATCTAACATCCCATTATAACATTTCCAGGTGGTGATAGCAAGATGTATGGTAGTGCCTCAATGTACGGGTGCAACACTAGTCTCTCTATACGGCTGCGCTAGTTCATTGGTAAGACTGCTGCCTGCTGACAAGCTGCCTGCCGCAGCAGCAGCGTTAGCAGCACCCGCCGCCACCTCCAGGCACTTACATACATTAGCCGAGGCTGTACATACACAGGTTATAGGAATAACATAAGTTCTTGTTCTATTCAATAAAACTATATTAAACTAGCTGCGCCCCGCGGTGTTACCCGCGGATTTCCGGGATGTAAAGTAGCCTATGTGTTATTCCTGGACGTCAGCTTCCTGTATACAAAATTTTATCAAAATCGGTTCAGCCGTTTGAGCGAGAAGAAGTAATAAACATTCGCAATTATAATATTAGTAGGATTCGTAATATGTGTATTGTGCTAAGTATTTAGACTGAATGATAGAACATGATATAATAAAATTATCATACATACATATTACTTGACATAATATTATTTAACATTACCAACCAAGTCTTACTATACATAACAGTTCAAGTAACAAATTACTTCTGAGATAAAGTTAAAATGGGATGAGTTTCTTTATATAAATTGAATTATTTAACATATTTCAGCTTTTTTCATAATTAAATTCATATTATTAAATAAAATCTTAAATATATTTCAGTGTAAAAATGAGCAAACTGCCTTTGTTTGTGAGCTGTATGTACGTGCAATCACAGCTGGTATGAATGAATTGGAAAGGCTGAAAATGAAGACTGAAAAGGTAATGAACAATGTAATTTTTTTTATTTTTATTTTTATTTTAATTTATTGGGAAACAAACAGTATCACAACCAATCAACTGAAAAATTCATACAAAGATACACAAACCAACCAAGTTTCCACCAATTACAAGTTCATTTGGAGCAAAGATGAATAAAACGTCCAAACACAGGTTGGCCAAAATATAAAATAACATATTAAAATTAAAATACAAAAATTGATAACATTGAGCAAAAATAATAATATGATCAATGAAAATTAAGACAATTATTAAAAAAGAAATAAAAATCATGAGATAAACATAGATTAATAAAAAAATAATAATTTAAAAATAAATTAATTACAATTTACAGGCATTACTAATTTCTTTTCTTATTTTATTTTTTGTACACATTATAAAATCTATATTGGAAATACATTTATTATATTTATCACAGTAAATATCTTCTAATATCTTCTTCTTCTATATATATAAAAATGGATTGCTGTTCCTTAGTCTCGCTAAAACTCGAGAATAGCTGAACGGATTTATCTTATCTTAGTCTTGAAATGTTTGTGGAGGTTCAGGGAAGGTTTGAAAGCTGAAAAATATTTATTCGTTTCCGGTAAAACCCTAAAAACAGCCCTTTTGTATTCCCCATACAAATGTTTTTTTTGACATTAGATTTGACAACTAACTAATATGTCAATCATTCTGTTCGATTGAAACAGGAGAAACCTGATTATTAATGGCCTCTAAAACGGAATTGAGTTCGCCCGGTCAGCTATACATATATTACTAATGACGAAACTAACGCGGACGAAGTCGCGGGCAAAAACTAGTCATTAATATATCAAAGTTGCATTGTTAACTTGTTATATTTACTGTATTATGTTTAATTCTCTCAAATATTGCTTATGACTACATATATTTTGCCTGTATTCTAAAAAGAAAGTTATTACATATATCATATAACTATTTCCAGGAATCTGAAGCCAGATCTACTGAACAAACTCTATCCACCTGGTTTAGTCAACTGGGTGAGCTATTATCAAACAGCAAAAGATTGGATTGTGAATGTATATTGACAGCATTCTCAGTACATCCATCTGCTGAAATGTATGAGAGGGTGAAGGCTGCTCCAATACTCGCTCCAATACAAAGTGTGAGTAACCCTACTAATACATATTATAAATGCCAAAGTAACTTTGTCTGTCTGTCTGTTACGCTTTCACGCCTAAACCACTGAACTGATTTTAATGAAATTTGATACAGAAATAAAGTTGACCTTGAGAAAGAACATAGGATAGTTTTTATCCCAGACTTTTGAAAGGTTCTCTTGGAAACACGATATAACCGAACTCCACGCGGGCGAAGCTGCGGGCGGAAAGCTAGTTAATAATAAATATATATTAGAAGTATTATGTATTCATGTGATTTGACACTTCCAGTTGTATAATATTTATAACAATTACTATTAAAAACAGTAACTGTTCTTTAACATTTAGTCAATAAAAATTAAATGTTTGAAAAAGAATATCATAATTTCAGATTTTCTACCTCGGCTATTTCTTTTTAGTTTACAATAAATTTATATCTATGAATTAAATCAAGTTAATAATTTAAATGATCATTAAGTATTATACAGGGTGACTGATGAATTACTATCAATATTTAAGGAGAATACTCGGTACATGATTCTCATTCGAATTATGTAAAATAAATAGGTACTTAATTTTTGACCAAATTTCCGTATAAATAAATAAAGTGTGGACACGTTCCAAGTGTTCCAAGTGTGGACGCGTGCGGCGGCGTGCTGATACAACACCACGTCGCCGCACGCGTGTGTGTGTGTGTATGTGTGTATACCTAATGTAGGGTAGTCACACGATGCGTAATTAATTACATAACTTTTGGTTATCTTTACTAAGAAGTTTATTAATATTTATGTTATATTAATTTTTATTTTGTCATATATGATCGTCAAATATCACGTCCTCAAATATGGATAGTAATTCACCAGTCACCCTGTATAATAGAACTATTATTTATGTTGTATAATTATTAATTTCAGGATATCCAAGAAATAAAAGAGGAATTTAACTCTGAATACGGCAGTTGGGCGAACGACAGTCGTACACAGACGAATTTGGTGAAAACATCAGAAACACTTAATCTTAAGCAAACACAGAAACAGGCTAATGTATTGTCAACAGCGATTCTCGCGGAGGGCGAAGCCCTAGGCCTTGGGCCGGAGCTATGTCAAGATCTGTCTGTTCTGATATCCGGACCACGAGTCAAAACACTTTCATGGGATACAGACAGGTTTGTTACTTGATACATATAATCTTCTACCTGGTGATTTCCCAGCTTTAGCCAAGGTCTGCCTTACATGTTGTGAGTAGTTTTGGCTAATTGTTTTTACGACCGGCTGCCTGCCTGACATCAACCCTCTTTTGGAAATCATCATTAATCAGCAGCAAAAAACTTAATACATATAACATTATCATAAAAATAAACAAAAACCTCAATTTTTGAAGCCGGTTTAAATATATATGCAACACAATGGACCCATGAATCTGTTGGATGCTTAGAGGTTTTGTCTGTTAATATGTTTCTATAATACTATTAGGTCACTTATATCTATTAAAGTTTTTGTTTTTATTAAATTAAAATAAATGTCGTTAAAAATAATATTTAGTTACTGAAAAGACTTCATTTTTGTTTATGATGTTCAGTATACATTTTAGTTATTATTCCACAAGTAATTCCCATCATACCAAAAATTTCGACAAGATTAGGTGCTTTCTTCAAGTATTATTTATTTCCATGTATTCCATAAATAAAGTATATTGTAGGAATGTATGTATTTATTATATGTTTATGTTCCAGAGAGCAATTATTGGAAAACTGCCGAACATATATGGAAAGAACTGGTGGTGGGACTCGGGCTCTTACAACTGAACTCCGATACTTAAACCTCGACCCTCGCAGCTTCCAACATCTACCTGAAGAACAAGATGATGATTCTGATATGTTCTACGGCATTGAGAAAGGTTATATATCATTTATATATGTTATAAAGACATTTATTTGAATATGAGCACTAATATGTCTCTAAGTGATATTTAAATAATTTAGATATTAAGTGTGTAATCTATATAAATAATAACTACTTGATCATAAACATATTTATTTTTTGAAGGTGGGTAATACAAATGAATCTTATATTCGGACTACTACGCGAGTTTTATTATTTCCAAAATAGTTTCATTTAAATGAATACTTGCGAAAGTCTTTGATCTTATGATGGGTAATACAGTTTTCTTGCTCCAATCAAACATAAGCTTATCCTGAGACTATAGCTCTACTAACTTAAAATTTTATTATATAATAATTATTAGTGTAGACATATAATTTTAAGCTTTTTCTAGAGAGTGTGTAAATATATGCTCAAACTTGAATTGTACTTAATTTTCAGGCTATGAACACCTGGTTGAATTTCAAGAAGAGCCGGAAGAAATTTGGCAAGACGTCGCCTCCGACGAAACAGGTAAGAGTGACATTACGACATTAGACTTACCAGTGACGACGCATCGACAGAAGAAAACTAAAACAAAACGAGTAAAATATAGCTCCGAGGAAGAATCAGATCCACTGAGTCCAGACTTAAACAAAGTTAACGAGAAGAAACAACGGCCGCACAGCAAAGAAAGGAAAGAAAAGATAAAAGTGAAGCAAGAAATAAAAGATATTAAAGAAGAAAGCCAAGATAATGGAAAACAAAAGAAAAAAGAGCGTAAAGAACGTAAGAAGAAAGATAAAGATGTTCAGCTAAAACCTTTCAACAGGCCAAGTGGTTCGTTATCAAGGCTTGTTGGTATGAAAGTGGCTAGAATATCAACTATCAATAAAAATCTCAACAGCGACGTCAATATTAACATGAGTATAACCGACAGTGATTATGACAGCCAGGGAAAATCATCACTAGCGTCCTTAAATTCAGAGGGTAATGACACTGACGTGTTATTTGATGGCCTCTTTTCTATGGAGGATATTAAGTCACCGGAAAAAAACCTTAACGCCCATATACTGAAAATAACTAAACCTATCGAGTCAACATTATCAAAGAGTGTAACGAACATATACGGTGATAACGTATCACCCGCTTACCGAAATACATATGCGGCTTCGAATGTAAATAGTGTTAACGAAGACGTAAAGAATAGTATAAAGAAACTAATTGAATTTAGGCGATGCAAGAATTTAAATGATACCAGAACTGAGACCCACAACCAAATACCTGCGTCAGTCCAAAATAATTCAGTTCCGTCAGTAAGTCCAAGATATTTGTCACCACAAAGTAATGTACTGCCAGCATCTAACACACAAAGTATAACAACAAATGCGCCTAAAGTGTTTCTTCCCAAAGAGAAAATAAAACAATTAAATGCTCTTAAAGATGAGGTTAACAGTATTTTGCAGAAGACGGCGTTTAACAGAAATAAAATCGGCATTAATGAAGCTGCTGAGAAATTCTTATCTTCAAACACAGTTATAACCCGACCAAGTGACCAAACAAAATCTTCGGTCTCTGGGGTTTGTGTAAAAAAGATTGATCCATATAAAAGCAATGACCATATGAATATTAATTATCGCCAATTGGAAAAAGCGACCAAGAAGACCATACAAAGCAAACCATCGCCTTATAGAAATCCGCACCATGAAATAATTAAACAATTGCAATCAGGAGTAGAAAAAACCGTAGTGAAAAAAATCATTGAAAGTCCAAGTCAAATACAATTTCAAAATTTCTTAAAAGCTACGATGTCGAGTCATAAGCCTCAACAGATACAGAAATCTGAAAGCATTAGCAACATACATCAAAACATTTCGCAACATATATCAAATAAAACACCGAATTTAATTCAGAATAATAATGAAAGTAAAGAAAAATTACTTGGACAAAACGTGCATCTTAGTGCCTCTAAAAGTAATCAAAATATATCGCAATCGATAACACATAAGCAAGAATCGCCTAGCCAAAGACAATTCCACAACTTTCTTAAAGATTTACAAGATAGTATAAACGCTGGTGCTTCCAACGACAAACAGGAAACCAAAATTTCATCTACGCATCCCTGTCCCAAACAAATGATTCAAAAGAAACCTGATAATGTCCCTAAAACATTTGCACGTATGAGTTACCTCAAAACCAAGCAGTGTGACCAAAAATTAAAACCGTCAATTGACAAAACGCTACCCAATAAATGCCTTCAAGGTAAACCAATTCAAAACCTACATTTACAACCAAGAGGGGACATTTTTATATCAAAAATTGACATAATAAAACCTCAAGAGACAAAAGATAAAATTATTTTAGAAAAGAGAGACACCAAAGCTAATCCATGCATACAGTCGACAACACCTTTAAGAATTGTTGGTCAACAACCTATATCACATATAGTTTCGAGTAGTTGTCAAAAGTCAATACCAATCAACCAACCAACCAATGTTGTGACAACAAGTGACATAAAATTTAACGAATTAGTAACATCTTCAACGCCTGGAAAATCTTTTTTGTGTCAAAAAGATCAAGACGATGTGTTAAACTTATTACGTCAAAAGTCGATATTAAATTCAAATAAAACACAATCTATGACTGTTACTCCAAAGAGCGTTGTTGACAGTAATTCGACGTTAAACAATAAAAAGCCCTTAATTGTTAGTCTCGACACTGTTGCAAGGAACTCTAACACAATCAACTTAA
This sequence comes from Danaus chrysippus, assembly GCA_916720795.1. NCBI lineage: Eukaryota > Metazoa > Arthropoda > Insecta > Lepidoptera > Nymphalidae > Danaus > Danaus chrysippus. The sequence goes on along the minus strand of CAKASE010000064.1, from coordinate 3,120,541 downwards.
AAACGAATGTAACAGTGTCTGAAAAAAAGAATACAAATGAGAAATCTGTTTCGTCATCGGCATTAAATACTTCGAAGACTCAGAATTCTTCTCAAACCAAAAAGGTGCGAAAAGTTAAAGAACCTAATAAGAACACGAAAAATGCGACACAGAGCAGTGATTGGGAAAGTGTTATGGATGCTATTTTAGCAACGAAGACTCCATCTAGAGTGTATCAAACTGGACCTAACGCTCTTGACATTGCTCTTAATAAAGATTCCTTTGAAAGATGCTATTCAAAATCATCCACTATACAAAATGAAAAGAAACCTTATACAAATATTACGAAAGAAACCATTAAAAGCAATGCTGCGAATCAGAAGAAAAATAGTAGTAAAACGACGAACCCAACAGTTAAAAGTTCTAAAAATCCTGAATTGAAAACAAACTATAAGCAATGTGCAGTCAGCAGCAAACCCCAAGCAAATATAAAAAATGTTGCGGCAGCCAAAACACAAACAAATCAAATTCAAAAAACAGTGGCACCAAAATCACAACAAATTAGTTTTGAAACTCTTTTAGATTTAACAAAAAGAGATGTTTCACAAAGCCAAGCTAAGCCATTGCCAAGTGTTATTCAAAATCGTAACGATCCATTTATATCTGGCATAAAGAACTCTGATTATGATCTTCTAGAAGAGTTGATGGACGATGAACTTCGCCAAGAAATAGGCGAATTATCAGATGAAGAGATTTATAACATTTCCCTCTCGAATACAGCTAAATATAAAAATCAGTCACAGACATGCGAATCTAAGAAATCAAACCCAATTTTGAACAAAAATGTACATGTACAACCTCCAACAAATGTTGATTTATTTAACAATGCTTATCAATTATCTGACTTAAATTCCAAAGAACCTTCAAGAAGTACTTATAAGACAGAAACACCAGGAAATAAGTGCATCTCAAATACAAATACTACGGAACCTACTAAATTAAGAATAATTTCCAACGAAGTAATTGTTTCTCCCGGAAATGCTAACAATAATATTAACTATTACTCTGTTATAAATAAGACTGCCCCTGCAAATCGTGAACAAGGTGAAATAAAAAATATTTGTCAGTCTATGGCTAAAGATACAAATATCTGCTTTTCGAATAAAGCAGCTCCTGCTACTACCAGTTCGTCTAATAAAACAACTGATTTAAACGTGAAAATAGAAGCTCAAACCAGGAACGTCATCAATAATGGACAAAACAGTCGTTTTAATATTCTGGATCCCACGAGGGTAGTTTTGACAGTACCTCAACGAAAAATCAATACAAATGTTATGCTGATCAGTAACGACTATATCTACGATCCCTTTCAGACCGTACAGGTCGACGATGCAAATGTTCATGGAAATGGCTCAAGCTATAACCAAAATACTTACTTTGCTGTGAACCAAGTTCCAAATGTTATCTATCATACCACACAGTTGACAACTCCTGCCGTGAATCCTGTGCTGATCGAAAACTCTATTGTCTTACCAGTCACCGTACCAGTTTCTCAAAATATTCCAAATGTAGTCTCTGAAACACAATACAAGACATCACCTACGATTCAAAGAGATATCCAAGACGATAAAAATATTGTAAATAAATCAAATTCGGAAACTTATGATTCGGTTGCTGAAAAACTAGTGGGGGATTCTAGTTTTCACATTGAAAATACAGATATGAAATCTCAAACTATACAACGTATCAAAACACCTCAGGAAAATAACACGACTTTAAAAAGTTCTTTAAACTCTCAATGTCATAAAACTTTTATTGAAGAGAAAAACGATAATACTGTTAATTATAACGGAACAGACGATTTAAAAAATTTAGACGTTAACATGACTTATTGTAAGCCTAAATTAACAACTGATAATGAGGATAGTACAACAAAATTGAATATATTAAATAAAAGTGCGGGTCAAAATAAATTTACTGAAGATAGCGTCAGAGTGAATCACGATATTGAAATAAATAAACAAGAGTTTGATAGGAAAACTATTTCGCAAAAGTTACTCCAGCAAAATTATAAAAAAGAACAAATCAATTCATCGGATGAACCACCAAACAAAAAAGAATTTAGTGGAATATATCAAAAAAGGTTACGTATTCTAAATAGAGAAATTACACATCGCTGTTCTGATGCGCCTATTCCGCTTGGTTACGAACCAATAAAACAGGAAAAAAAATCTGAAACATCAAGTTTGAAAAGTAAAAGTAGCCCTTATAAGCGGTCTATCACAGAATGCACAAATAAAGAAGATCCCAAACCCACATGTCGACGAATTTTACTACGATCATCAAATTCATTACCAATAGTAAAAAGAGATAAGAGTGACTGCAACCTTTCAAATTTGAAGGAAATAAAACTTGAAAAACGAATAAGAAGAAAAATTATAAGTTCTCATCATAAAAATACACATGAAATACCGAAAACTAACGATGCGACAGTAGCAACAGATATATGTGCAAAGAAGGATGGAGATGTAAATATAAAATCACAAGAATTGAAAATAATTGACAATAAATTTACAAAATCTGAGTCAAATAACGTTTTAAGTGAACGCCAAAATGAAAATAATATATTTGATTCGCATATGAATGTTGATGTAGAAGAAAAAATTGCGCCTACAATAATACAACCTGTTACAAACAAAGGCTCAGAAAGATTGGACCCTAATCTCAAAAATGTGGACGATATAAAGGAAGAAATAAATGAAGACAAAATTCTTGAGGACTGTAAAAACAATAAACCTCTTGAGAGTATAGAGAAGAATTCAACATTGTGTATGAACTCCGCGGATTTGAAATCAAAGGAAAAAAGTAACCAAAATTTATGTAACAGTATAAAAAGTGCTTGTGATTCCAATAAGATTGACAGTAATCAGGTTATTAAAGATGCATATAAAGATAAAATTTTATTTGATGAATTGCCTAATTTAGATGGTGATCCATCTAAAAGATATATACGTTTGAAACTTCCCAATGGCAGTTTTAAAGCTACTATTTATGGTAAAGTAAATGTTAATGTTGACTCAATATTGGAAGATCCTAATATCAAAGCCATGTTATGGGAGAAGATAAACAGCAATACGAAATGTATTTTAAATATTAAACAAATATCTGTTCAATCTAAAGATCGCCCGTCAGTCATCAAAACACATATCCAAGACGTATCCTATGTGACTAAAGATCAAGAAACTATAAATTTAATTAGTGATGACGACGAAGATTGTTCGCTGCAATATTTTGAAACGGAATTTGGTCGTTTTAAAATTGCTTCTATGGATACAGAATTATTTAGGAAACATCAAAGAAGACTATCTCAAAGATGTGAAGTTAGATTACAGCGAATTAATAACCTAAATAGTAAAAAAGGACTTGAAGAGAATTCAGGAATTCTAAATATTGTAAATACTGTTGAAAGTACAAATGCTTTAACATCAGATACTCGGAAACATATTGTAGATGTTATAGAACTAGACGATTCATCAAATGAAAGTGTTGAACTAAAACCAAACTTATATTCCAGCACAGTAAACGATTGTCTCGCCACTTCAAATGTGAAAAATTCACCTGAAGACCTTGAATTAAATGCAACATCTCAAGAAATTAATGAAAAGAATCAAGAATCCGAGCAAGACTCTGACATGTGTGAAACAAAAAATGTTTCAAATGAGTTTGAACTTAAAGAGTGCTCTTTAAAGATTGAAAAATGTGACAAACTTATTAAAGATTATGAACACCTAAAAATAAAAAACAGAAAGTGTTATGTTAATTTAGTAAGACTTGATCTAGCCCATTTTTATCGGAATGAAAATGAAAGTTTGGACTTAGAATATCCACATGGTTTGGAGGACAATCAGTTACCAGAAGTTTTACATGTAGTTGAAAAGAAAGCACCAAGATGTGAACAACCTTTTCAGAGCGCCGAATCAATATCGACCTTAAGTGAATTAGAAATACCAGAAAACGACTTCTTGAGAGTGTCACCTTCAATCATAGAAAATTATAATATATTATATCAAATTGCTTCGAGGATAGCAGCACGTTTAATCACATGAATTTAGTAACTGATGTAATAACATCAAATTGTCGTGCTGATTGGTTCATGACAAAATTAAATATTTGTAACATATTAACAAAGGACTTGAACATAATATCAAATTATTCTTCTTTTGAAGTCGACAACTTAACCCTTTCACCTGATGACATATCCACAGATTGTGATAGTGATAAAGAAAGTAAAGCAGAATCGGATATAACTCATTTTATAGTGACGGAAAATAAACAAGTTGATAGTCTTATTAAAATAACTCTGGATTTATTAACGAAGAATAGCTACATTTTAGAAAATTTAAAAACTATGCAGGAAAAATTAAAGCGCCAGAAAGTTTCAAATTTATCTAGGAAGAGAAAATTGGATGGTATAAGAGTCAGTAATAGCTGCAGCAAAATTTCAAAATTACATGAACAAGTTACTTTGACAACAGATGATAAAATTAATGAAAGTTTATCAGAACTAGAACTTAAAAGAAAGACTCTTTTTGCGACCAAAAATGTTGTATCATTACAAAAAATGTGTTGTTCATTAGTAAATGCTAGAATGGGTTGCTTGCAAGAGGTTAATTCTACAGTCCTCTGTAAGAATAAATCTGAAATTAAAAACTCTTTTGGACCTTTGAAGTCACAAAGAACCATTAACAGTGCACAAAATGCTTCTAACAACATGGAACAGCAACAGGATCAATGTGAATCACAAGAAATAACATTTTTAGAACTAATAAACAATGACTCAGAATTCATGAATGATAGTACAGTGAATGTTCGAAGTAATAATATGCCCAAAGTATGTAACGTGCCTCCGAGCCACGTCGAAAATTGCACTAAATTTATAAGTCATGCAAGTGACGTTAAATCTATTATTGAAAATGACATAGAACTTAAAAGTCAGACACTGGACCAAAGTCTCTCCGTAATATCTGATAATATTGAGAGTGAAAAGAATGATATTCCTTGCATAGAAGATTTAACAGACACAAGTGGCGAAGAAGTGGATAAGATTATATTACAATGTAATTCCAACAATCCTCTAAATATATTGGACGAAAATTCTACAGATAATGTACGAAGTGAAGAAAACAATCAACACACAGAATCGTCTACTACTGACATTTTGACATTGAACACGCAGAATGAAAATACCTCACTTTGTCACCATCTCTCAAAAGAAATCGAAAGTAACAATGAATTAAAGATAGACGTAAATAATGAAAATCTACGTGTCGACATTAACATGGATAAAAATGATATTCTGACATCAAATCTTAAACCAAACGAAAACTCAAAATTTGATGACTTAGCCGATGACATTGAAGTTGTCACTTGTAATAAGACATATTCAAGTGCACCCCATAATATAAAAGAGGATGTAAAGAATATAGAATTATTGAATGAAATACAGCAAATAAAAGAAAACCTAATAGATGTTGCTGTTTCACAAGATTTCCAGGTGGACACAATTTCAGAAAAATATATTTCGTCAAGTGAAATATTGAGTGGAATATCTAAGACCTTCAGGACTTCAGAAGATATAAGAAACGATTCACCAAATAAAATAAATAACATATTCAATATAAACAAAATTAAAGATTGCAGCCCAACTTATCAAGATTTTGATGGTGTACTGGATACTCAACAGCAACAAAAAATAAAAGATTTTAATAATTTTTCAATAAAACAAAAAGACGAGATCAATGAATCATGTCAGGTCATGAGATTGGCAGAATATAAAGAACTTCATCCTGTTGAGAATATTCTAAAAGAGGAAAAACATCTCAGTTTTGAAGAGCTCGCTAGTACAACAAGCTACAATTGTACATTAGATACTAGCGAATCCTCTGAATTATTACTCAAAGATTGCGCAGAAGAAAAGGAAAATGAAACTTTAAGCTTATTAGAAGAACTCTGTGGTAGTAACGAGATTGAAAGCCAGAAAAAATTATTTAATATTGAAGAGAAAACAGATGACGATAGTAAGTGTATAATTAAACCTGAAGAAATAAAATTACAACCATCATCTCATAAATTATCTTCGTTGGTTCCTGAAAAAGTAATTCTTGCAGAAGAAAAAGCTAATCCAGAAACAATGAATTTATGTAAAGATGCCGAAGTAACATTTAGTGAAAGTGAGAACTTTGATCTAAAACCAGTATGCGCGTCGGATATAAATAAAACAGAATGTTTTATACAAGAAACGAAATTGTCAGAAATAAGTCCGGAAGAACTTAAAGTAAATATTTGTAGCAACAAGTCTAAACAAAAAAATGTCACTCTAGTCTACGAAGGTAATTCCCAAGTGGTATTAAAAGGAAGTATATATGAAGATCCTGTTGTAGGTACATGTTATGTTTTTCCCATTGCTAAGAGAGCTTCTTTGATTGAAGAAAATGAATCTATTAGTAACATAGTTGATGAAAAATCTAAAATCGCAATGAATCATTTAAAGAGTAAAATTTTGGAAACGAGATTAAAGGAAGAGGTTAACATCAATGAAAAACAAGACGAGGCTTTAAGTTTTACTATTTTGCCGAAGATAACATATATAAAAGAAAAATCAAAAGACGATGACCTCCATATGTCGAAAGATAAAAAGTATAAACGAAATCTAAAACGTAAAATTGATGTAAGTGATTTTCATAATGGAAAAAAATACCGAAAAGGGAAAAATATTGACTATCCGAAACTCACCATTTCTGCTATCAATGATTTGGCATATAGCAAAGAATATAAACGCCTTTTTGACTATTGTAGTTCTGTTACGTTTTCATATTCAAGACCATTTCATATAGAATATATAGATGTTAACAACTTGCTCAAATCGTGGCCAATAAGAGGTATTACAGTTGATAATACCGAACAGACTGATTTTAAAAACTTACTTTTTGTAGATGAAGACGTGTTCAAAGATCCTTTCGATCCCATGAAACAAACGTTTGCCGAAGAAATTAATTACAATTACAATCATGAATACGTTACCTGTAATATTAATGAAAATAATTTTAGAATGGGTTTTGGTGAGGGGTCCGACAGAGTCATTAAAATTTCCGAAGTTATAGATAATAATTCAAAATTTTCGGCTGCGACTCTGTCGGACGTAAAACAAGCTCAGCCGTTTTTAATGTCCCAAGATCGAGAAATAAGTAAGAGAAAAGGAACCGAAACCGACAAATACGAAGAACAGAAAAATATATTTAAACGGTACTTAACCTACATCCAACTGAAAGAAAAAGTGCGATCATTCTTTAAAAATACTGCTTTAGAATTGAATAGCAGTTGTCTTTTAGATAAAAAAGATTCTTATAAGAATAATGTTTCGCATAGATTTCCTTACGAATTGACTAGTCCCGAATTTATGAAGCCGTCGCCTTTCGAATGTATTGTACAAATAGTACAAGTAGGCCAATTACCAGTTAGCGCAGCGGTTCAAAATCCTGTAACATGTGATCCGAGAGTAACTCAAGTAACAGATGCCAGTCCTTCGCAGTGTTCAGCTGAAAATAGTCCACAAGATGATTCACAGCCTCCAATAAAAACTGAATATACCGAGCTGACAACTGCCGACATCCGCTTTCCTTTAGTTCAAGATTACGAACGTCACATTGAAGCCCAAGAATCCTTAAAAGCGTCCTTTAATTTCGAAAACATTCCCGTTGAAACAGAAATTAAAACAGAGATCAAAGATGAAATACCTGATTTCGAAAGTGTTCAAAATGATTGTAACGAAAACAATGTTCTACAATCATTAGTTGATAAACATATTAATAACGTAGAATATCCGTATGACTCTTCTGATAATTCCGAGGTTTTGAATACTCCAACTAACCCAGAAATTATGTACGACCAAGAAATACAAAGTAACTGTGACTTTATACCTGAACAAGAAGAACACAATAATTCCTCGGAGAAAACAGATCAAATTGCTCATGCAATGAACGCTGCTGGAATAACAACTACTTCCGAAATAATTAATAATACTGAGAACACTGATCAAAATGTATGCCAAGAAGGAATTGATGACGCTTCACCTTCACCTAATGACTTATCTAAGTCTGCTATGAATTCAATTAGTTTTCAACAAGCTCTAGCGCAAATGTTGCCCACGAACTTAAATCAGACTACTGAAGAGAATAATCAGTCTACAACAAATTCACCTTTAACTTCTCAAGTGTTGCATATAGTTCAAAGTAAAAATACAAATGGAAATCAAATTACAGTAGTAGATAACGCTCAAAACCCAGTTATCAATAATTCTAATGCACCTATGTTGCACATAGTACAAAATAAAGGATCCCATACAAATTCTACTCCTAATACGAACCAGGGACAGAATTCTTACGGAGGATTATCTTTACTTGATTCTGGCTTGCAAGCCGGAAGTAATCAACTTCTTCATATCGTTAATACAGGAACACAAAAAAATAACTCCGCTGGACAGTTACTCAAGAGGGTAAATCTTGTAACAAACCTTACAAATAATCAAGGTGCTAATGAACAAAAGATGGTTCAGTTTCTTTGTAAATCCACTGATGGAAAATCCATTCAACTAAATAGTCCACATCAAAGAAGCATGGTTCTACGATTGCAACCAATTGAGTCTAATGTACAGAACAACCCAAAGCAATCGGATAACCAAGATTTAAGTCCCACATCGAATGGAAATAATTCAACACAAGTCAAGGATATTGGAAATCCTCAGCATGAGATCAAATCTCGTTCTGTATACGAAGAAAACTATGCAAAGTTTATTCAAAGTTCTAACAAAACGGTACCTGAAAAATCGACGACTTTACCAAAATTTAATCAAGCTTTTGGTAAACCTGTCTTTCAAGAGGAAAATCAAAAGGCAATGGACTTAGATACAAATAATTCTCATTTATCATCAATCAATTCGGAACCGGAGAGTCCTGAATGTACAGATAGTACAATGAACATTGATCACATTGGTCAAATAAGCAGCCCACCGCTTCTTCTGAGAAAATCTCCAGCTCAAACCCCACAAACACAACCAAACTTAGTGCAACAAATAAAACAAACCATAACTCCCATGAATATACAAACAATGCACGGCGGCGTTATTTACACACGTCAAATACCAGTCAATATTGGAGGAGGCCAAACAATCAATTTAATAACTGTTCCTAGCACCGAGCTTTTGGATAATGATAATCAAAAACATCAAGGTGAAGTAAAATTTATAAATCAAAATGATATTGAATCACCTATTATAAAAATTGTACCACATGGACAAAATAATTCAAATTCAGAGGGCGCAAGTGATGAGGGTAACAATCACATAGGAGTGACAAATGAAAATGGACAATCAGGAGCAACACAGCACCAGCCAGTGTTGACTCAAATGAGAATTAAATTACCTATGCTAAGTAAAACACCTCAAATGGTATCAGGTGCAAGAGTTGTGAGACCATCATTTTTTCAAATACAACGGAATGTTATTGGAGGTGCAAATCAACCTGTCTATCAACAACTCGTTCTAACGGCAGCCCCACCTCTTAGCCAGCACATTCGTCTACCGCAAGCTCAAACAAATCGACAAGTAAAAGTGACCTCTGAGGGCCAGTCGTCTTCTGAAACACAAATGAGTACGTCAACACTTGAACAACTTCGGGAATTCGATATGGTGTTGGAACAAGTAAAAGAACGAAGTACAGTTCAACCTAATCCCGTTCCAAACAATGTATTCGCCAAGGTACACGGATCATCATCAGATGCCACTGATGGTTCATCTGTTACATCTACAGTAACAGAGTCTACGCAGCAAGTTCTTTATTCTATTGGAAACAGTCAATCTTTAAACGTTGCTTATGTAAACAGAAAACCCAACACGACCTTCGTGCGATCACCCGACTCTTCAGGAATTGTAGAATCACCTTCTTCTTCAACACATGTTCAAATGCCCCACACTGTCACTAGTGAGTCGACATCCAACGATGTTTCAGCTCAGCCAAGCCAGCCAAAAGCTGCAAAAGTTAGTTCTAAATCTAAATCCAGACCAAAATCTTCTAGTTCTGCTATGAAAATAAATGCAGTTCCTCCTAAAACTTCCAGTCAAAAACCTTTAGAGGATGAACAAACAACCCAAAGGATTCTATACATCTTGGCCGAATATAAAGAACAAGTCGAAAACTCGCCGGATAAAGATAAACCAGCACCGAGAAGAAGAACAAACCCTCCATCAAATCCAGGGTCATCAAAACGTAAAAAGAGTTCTAGTGGTTCGAGGCGTCACGGCATGCGTGATATGAGTCCCGTTCTCGGGGAAGACACTTGTCGCACGATGGGCTCTGAAGACAGCAGCTGTGGGACTTCACAAGGCGACTGCAACGAAAGCTGTATGGATAGTCATTCACCACAGGACAGTCCGCGAAAAGTAGTGAGAAAACTGACTTTTGACAATGAGGCCTCAACACCCACACAACCTAGGCCTCAACCACAGCGGAATGTCATAGTAGCGGATGGTCAAACGATCACTGTCGCCAGAGGCACTTCTGGCAAACCAACAACAGCGGTACTCATGCCAGCAAATTACCTTTTGCCCGTATCTATGGTAAAGGGTGGACAGCAAATAGCCATAGTAACAAATCGAGGTCCTAAAATCTTAACTGTCGGTGGAGAGGGTGGTACAACAAATGCACTCTTATTACAACGTCTAATTGGACCGGCTGGATTAAAGCCTGTTCTGGCTCGCCCCGGCGTTCGACACGTCCGTTTACCTACTGCGGCTCTTCATAATCTCCACACGTTTAACTTAGCAACGACGACTGTTCAGCCACCAGACAGTACAGCACCACACACAGCAGGGTCGACACCGCCGGAGTTGATCGAAACCAGGGTTACCAGCTCGCCGTGGCCGGAACGGGAAACACAAGAAGTCAAACCTGAACGCGGTTCGAGCCCAGAAGATACGGAACCCTGGAATCTTCCGTCATCAGCAGACCCACACGACTATTCATACGAAGAGACGGTACGAACTGAAAACATGGATAGAACCGTGCTCGTAAGTATATCGCTGATAATATTTGTTAAATCTATATTTCTTTATCAAATTTGAAGTCTAGGACCGCGAGTATTGTCAGTAAAATATTCGAAGATCAGGATGATACGTGTTTGATGCGCATTTTGAACTTCAGGACGCCATACCAGATCGATACAGTCCCGATATGGAGGCGCAAAGGATTTTTGATAAGATGTTCGACATTGACTCGAAAAAGTCGTACATCATTGATTCACAAGATGATACGTCTCGTTGCGCATACGATATTGACGCGTCAGATTGCGGCGATAAGGCCTACCAGCAGGTGATCGTAAATTAGAACAGGCGTCGCCCCCTCAGACTTAGAAAGCCTCTTAGTAAACGTGCACGCCTCAAGTTTCTTTTATCCTTTGCCATTCTTTCTTTCGGTGTTAGTTTGCCGTTATGTTCATATAGACGCGACATCAGTTGGTTAAACATAAAATTAATTATCAATAAATAACATTTACGGACATAATTTTTACATGTAACGCATAAGGCTTTCATCGACCATTAAAAGTTAACGCTTAAAGCTTGCTTTTGTACAATGCCTTTAAATAAAAACAATATAATCTAGAGAGCTTTCAATAAATATAAAATTGTCGCTTGTATGATCTATACATGGCATACTTTCGCCGAAAAGAAGAAAAATCATACTGTTAAGTCTCATAAGTGTCTTCCAATCATTTAATTCTTTGTTATTATGTTTTCTATTTTATAATTTCATTTACCAGCAAATGGGTATCCTTGAGAACATTCTCGAATGCTTGTTATGAATATTCTTCAGTCGTTATCATACCTGAGCCGTTACCAGACGTGAGATGTGTATTATTTTGCATGTTGCAATTGTTCCTCGTTTCTTTCCATAGACAAGTACGATATGTATCCATCGTGCATGTAAATCATTTCCATTAAAAGGAACTCGTTATTAGATTATAGTTTCAAGTATATTATGATTTAATAAATGTTGTAGTCTTATCGTCTATAATTTTTATCTATATTGTGGTTAGATTGATAACTTCGAAACGTTTCCAAGTCATCCTCCTCTGAATTCAAAACATGTTCTAACATATATTCTATCGTTCCGTACTATTCTATTTTCTGGTCTATATTTTAATATTTTTATCATAAAAATTATATTTATAGCAATTGTATATTTCTATAAACTGTAAAGAAATTAAATCATAAATCGAGTAAAGCCCTTCTACTGTTTGTAGTTACTTCAATTTGTTTTGATAAATTTCCATATAAATAATATAAACAAAGTAAATGGCTTATATAATTAATAATATATTAATAGGTGGTGCAAAGACGGGATGGATCACGTCACCATAGATTCGCGCACGTCGCACACGCAGCGGCCATGCGACACAAATATGCCATCTTGGAACACGAATTGAGATTGCAGGTAATGTGGCCATTAAAATATTTTGATTTTTCTTTTGTGTTACAAATCAATTTTCTCATATTGAAACATTTTTTTTTGTTACCAATGATTTTCTTTTTTCATATTGAAATAGTAATTTCTATTACATATTCCTTTTTTTAATACGTATATATATTTTTTGCCACAAGTAATGTCATTAGTACTTTCTTTCTTGATCATATTAATTTGTTCTACTCTTACTTTTATCTTTTCCATACATTAAATATCTATTTTTCGTTTCCTTTATTTTAATAGCAACCTTGGGCTTCAGGGTTCTATATTTTCACAGAAATCTCTATCCGAAGAGTGTGAGGATCTCGGCGTGGACTCTCCGTCGGCTTCCGAACTGTTCCCGGAGGCTGAGCTACTGTTTGGTAACTCACCGGCTCACGAGGCACACCAACATTCACACACACGTAAGAATACATTGATGACTTATTGGCTCATTTGAACATATTGGCTCATTCTATTTTTTTGTATTTAGAATGAATAATAAATGAATATATCTAGATCGCTGTTTTAGCGATAAGGCCGCCTATTGTACATTTTTCTTTTCTTTATTTTACTCCTATTATTTTTGTCTATATTGGTGTGCAATAAAGAGTATATAAATAAATATCTAACTATTTCATTAAATTTATAATGTAATTAACATTTCCAGCTCAGCCTACAGTCCTCAGTCAATGCGGGATTCCCCAACCGGATATTGACGATCAGATAGCTACGGATCATCTTCTACAACAGGAAATAGATGACCAACAGGATTTAGGGGTGACTCTCGGCCTTGACGAAGGGATAGTGACTGTTAGTGAGGACGGGATGCAAGCCACCATCGCTCTAGATCAAGAAGAGTTCGCTAGATCACATCCCAACACAACCTTTCATACTGAACCAACCGAGGATGGAGAGGTTAGCCGCAATACTAGCTGCGCCCCGCGGTGTTACTCGCGGGATGTAAAGTAGCCTATATGTTTATCCTGGACGTCAGCTTCCTGTATACAAAATTTCATCAAAATCGGTTCAGCCGTTTGAGCGTGAAGAAGCAACAAACATACACACACGCTCACAAACTTTCGCAATTATAATATTAGTAGGATTTTATAATATTATATAATTTATAATCTTGGTGTATTTGTAAAATCATTTATCGGAAAAAAATGAGACCTATTTAAATACACGATATACAAGAATAATATGTAATGCCCTGTTACCGAGCTTTACTCAGTATTTAGGAATTATTAGTATTTATTTTGTGTTTTTTTTTTTAATATTTCGTTTAGGTATTTTTAAGTGAACACGTTAAGAAGACAAAACAATATAAATCAACAATTAATTTCTTAGTCTAATCTCAAAACAAACACTCATTGACTTCCCGGTACTTAACAACGCCTTCTGCTATTGTGTCGTTAAAGCAATTAACAAAGTAGTATTACTATTCGCCAATAGATGTCAGGAAGAGTCATATTTTAAATGACTCCTTTTTGTTATTTTTTTTTTTTAAATAAAATGACATTTGCTAAAAATGATTCCTAGCTAGATCGATTTATCGCCCCCGAAACCTATATAATAAATTTCATGAAAATCGTTGTAGCCGATTCCGATTATACATAAATATACAAGAATTGCTCATTTAAATATATAAGATATATGAAACTAACTCTATGTATGAAACGAAACATAGGTTTAAAGAAGTTTATTTTCCAAAAAGAACAAAGTTCGCTTACAAGGGAAATTTTAAAAATTATAACTACAATTAAGATTACGAATAATAAACAGTAGTGATATAAAACAAGATCAGTGAAATCATCTAATATATGGTTTCTTAATCGTTTTTTAAATATAATTAGAGATTTTGAATTGACAACACTTGGAGGCAAAGAGTTATACAGCTGTGCTCATAATTTATATATTCAAATTTCAGATCCAGCCTTTCACAATCACCGGTCTCAAAGGTCGTCATATAACATCAACAATATTCCACGCTACCCGCGCCCCAGCCACCGTACTAGTGAGCGCGCCGCCCACCGTTATAAGCCATGGGGAGGCTTTCAGGGATGAAGTTAACGATACAAGGGAACTACACTTCACACACACAGCCTCAGCCATCGTACATTCAACCGGAAACGCAACACAAGTCATACGTCGAGTCTGCTGGGACGAAAGACGAGATAATAGATGGATGGACGAACCGGAAGGACTCATAGCCGGAGATGACGCGAAAATGGTGGCCGAAGATAATTCAAGGGACGCAGCATTAGAGTCTATAGCAGGGGACGTGGATGATGAAAATTCAACGCCAGAACAACACAACGAGTTATACTGGGAGTCAAACTCAGCGTCAGAAAAATCTGAAAGCAGACGACCCTTAGATTTCAGCAGTGACAGCGAAAAATGCTGTAAAAGCCCATACGATGAGACAAATTCTACCGATTCAAGTGGTTTAGGTACACACATGAGATTAGATTCGGTTATAAAAGACGCTAGAGGTATTGAAATGAGCGGAAGTGCAGACGGTTCGTCAGCTGATGACGGACTTCCTGTAAGGACATATCCGGCGAAACGATTATACTCTATAGAGGGCGTGGAGCGAAGTATGTCCGGTAAGACAAGGGCGGGGGAAAGGTCACCGGATATTATGGAGGTGCGACGGAGAGCTTCCGGTCGGGGCGTGGTTAAAAGAGGTTGTCATTGCTGCAACGGCTCCCCAGCGCCGCTGAGGACGAAAAAATCGAGACAGAAGAAACCTAACGTGGACTTCCCCACACATTGAAGACATATAGTGATATAATATGGCGGATATATTTCTAGCCAACAACATCCGCGACTGATTGCGATCTCTACTTAACGTGGTTCTTAATATAAATAAATTGTTGACATTGTTTTGTATATAACAATAAACTTAGATTTTGTTCAAATTATATGAGGATTTTTTTTTTGTTGAAGTTTATTGTCGGTTTAGAATTTTTCCTTTAAGGTGTTGTTAATTTTTAAGATCGTAAAACAATCAATACTATCACCGCTCAGTTCAAAATGATTTATTTTTCTTTAAATGTAACTATGACTGTGGACATTTCGATGTTTGTTAAACTACGTGTAATATAACCATATACATATTGTATTAATAATATATTGATTGTATAAAAAATGTATTTGTTAGGTTACCTCCGTGTAGATTAAGATTTTCCTTTTAGTGTTTAAAGGCCATACTAATGTGAATTTGTCTCTTAGTGTTACTAGTGCTAATATTATATCCCTTCTCAATAAATCTAGACTGACGAGGTGATTTCCATAGCCGCTGTACGTTTAGATATTTTATACTTATAATTTTCTATACTGTATTATAATAGTTTCTAATTAATGCAACTTCCATGGGAAATGCACAAATCGTCGTCTCTGTACGAGCTTTAAATGACCGTTTAATTTATTAACACGAGCCATTCGCTTGGCGTATATAGCGCTTTGTTTGCGAGAGGTGGTCTATGTATGAATATGTAGGTTCTTGGATAAATTAGTGTGAATTTAATTAATAGTAAGGATGTAAATAACACTTGTTCCCGCGAGTGTACCGGGACAGTCTAGTCATTAATCGTTATTTCATAGTTTTCGTAGACTCATACTATCGGTTTGATCCGATGTGTTGGCTTCAAGCCATACAGTATTATGTCGCTTGTATATAAATTCTCTTAATAATATAAAACTACCCATTTTGATGGTATAATATATATCGCGCTCTTAACGTTCTCGGTGGTCTGTATATATAAATAAAAAGGGAATAATAGGAAAAATTTGTTTGTGCGATATCTCGTAAATATAGTGAAATGTAATGTTTGTGTGCCGGTAATAGATAATGATCGATCTAGAGCCTAGTGGAGGATGTTACTTCGTATAGTTAAGATAGCGATTATTAGGTAAAGTTATACATCTAATGATCTTCCTTGTATTACGGTTAATGAGATTTTTTCATATCCGACAGAGGCACCTAAATGTCCCAAATTTTTGTGGAAATCCGTGAGAATTTTTGGATTCTAATTTTTTTAAATATGTATTTTTTTCTCTTGTAAAAATATGCCGTTCTTATAGTAAGGTTCGAGTTTTTTATATTTCTGTATGTTGTTATTGTTCTGTATCGTAGATCGGATGTATTCAATATTATTAATAACTATCGAGCCGGTCGCCGGCGGACATTTTGTTATTTTTCGTCGACAAAGTTAACATTTATTATCTGTACATTTAATATTTAGAGGTCTCATTATTTTTTAATTAATCCAGATGTGTTTTGACATTATGTAAACATTATTTTTGAAAGTGCTGCAGAAGAATGATCATTAAAACTTATCTATTAAAGATGTTTTTTATTTTACAATTTTCTCTGTTATATAAATCAAATAATGTGATTAACCAACTTGGAATTATTAAAATAATAATTAACATAATTTGTATTTATTTTGTAGTTATACTTATCAAATAAGATATTAATAAATACAAAAAAAAAATAAGTATTCATTCGTATATAACAGTTTTTAATATTTCAAACATCCTTTATAACCTGTCACACGTCATTGGTCCATTTCCGTTTGTCCTTTATCCTTTTCATGATAGCCAATACTTCCATACGGAATTCAAGTCTCTCATCTTCATTGTATTTCACGACAGAGGGCAGTAGTGACGCGAAGAAAGCTTCATCCTCATTCATTATTCTAGGATCATTACATTCATCAACTTCAACGAAATCCATATCATTTTTATCATATTCTTTCTGTTTTGGTTCATCGTATTCTGATTTCTTTGATCTTTTCTTAGACGGTTCTTGAGGACTTAGTTTTTCGGGTTTCATATAAATATAGGATTCGTCGTTGTTATATTCTGTGCAGTCTTCTTCGGTGGCTGTTACTTTGATTAGGAATTTTAGATGATCGTAAAGCAGGTATTTCCTTCGCGGTCTGCCAGCTTTCGATTTCAATGACTTAACGAAAGTATCACGAATATTTGTCCATTTGTTCAGAATATGTTCCCCTGAAAATTATAAAAAATAATATTGCTTTATTCAGTTGAAATTTATAAACTTTTGTATTTTTTAAATATAAACGTACATAACTGATCTCAGAAACATAAAATAAGCGCCTGTTACATTTAAACTAGCAAACATTTAAGCACTTGAGTTATCGTACATTTGCTTTTTTTTTGTTTTCGTGACGGAGGAGAAAATCGTGACGGATGGTGTAATGGTTAATATTTTTAAATGTATGTCAAATAAAATATACAAACCAGTAAATCTTTTTTCTTGTGACGACATTTCCTCGTATTTCTCTTCTAATAAGGTAAATACTTGTTCCCATGCTGCTCTTCTTTCTAGTCGATCTTTATAAATTTCTGATGTCTTATCCCAAAGACATGGACGTTCTTGTACAGCATGAATTAATGCAATAACATCGTATTTAAATTCCCTCATTTTTTTTAACAATTTCAATATTTATTTCTTGTAAACAACTTGCACTGTTGACACTCTCTGGCCTGACACGTCACTGCGGCGTCAAAATGTCGGATCGGATCGTTTGAATGCATCTCGCTCTTACACTGTATTAAAGAAAGAGATAAAAACACTCAACCGAGGTCACCGACATCCCCCGACATTGAACTGCGTCTCGGCCGTCAATAGTTTCTCATGAGGTTCCTTAATTTAATTTCGTACATATGAAAACTGCATTCAGTATAAGGCTCTTTTAAACGACGAATATTTAACTAAACTATACTTGAAACCTATTTTTGGATTTTCAATCTTTATAATTTTTTCAATGTTCGTCATAACAAGAAAACTGCTTACCGGTAATACATTAATTCATTTATACATTAAAAACAAAAAGGTGATTTTAGACGGCAGTATTGTATTCAACAACTTTTATAGTTATAATATTTTTTAATGTACTGCCGACTATGTACTAACTATGTACTGCCGACTACTTACTGTTATACAAGTACTTACTGCATTTTAGAGACCTTATTAATACAAATAGGACTCATAGACCATACGTATGTACTGAAAGGGAAAATATTATAAAGGATACTACTATGTAATTCGTCATATAAAGTTAATTTAGTGTCTTTTAATATATATTATTAGTTAGATTTAGATAAAAAAGCCAATTAAATTGATAGATATCTTAACAAAGGTCACTATATTTATTGTTTTTGTTACTAATATATATTATTTTAATTCATATAATTAGTTATATATTTCGCATACGTCTTGCAACTATGTTGTAGTTGCGTAAGAATATCCGTGGAGTCATATTTAGGGCGGTTCTAATTAATCGATCTTATAAAACTTGGCACTCGTTTAGTTCAGATTGTGATACAAAAATAAAACAATACATCTTCCGGGTTTTTCATGTGAAGAATCCTCTTGGAAGTTATCTAATAGCGACATTTTTTTTCTTAGTATATTGAAAATGACACAATATCGAGTGGATAGTTTGAAAAAATGACCATGATCAAATAACTTCAAATCTGAGTTTAAATCTGTTGGGATTCTTTAAAATGATTGAAGATATTATTATTAAAAGATTTCTTTATTTAAATATAGTTTAAGAAGTGTGTCTTAACAATATTAAGGATTAGAGAGAACTAACTGTTTATAACCATATTTTTATAGTTGTCCTTTTTACATTATGTAACACTTAGTGTTTTTACGTAGTCTATACAACACTTGAATTTTATACGTCGTAGTTCGAGTACATTAAAGTATGTTTCAACGAAATCTTCTTCTTCTACCTGGCAACTTCCCAGCTATAACCAGGGTCTGCCTTACATGTTGTGAATAGTTTTGGCTATTTGTTTTTACGACCGGCCGCCTGCCTGACATCAACCTTCTTTGGTTGATTTGGAAATCAGCCTTAATCAGTGATGCCTAAATATTCTTAGAAAGTACATATGACTCGGAAAAATCCCATTAGTATTTGCCCGGGTCAGGATCGAACCCGCGCCCTCGGGTATGAGAGGCGGGCCTTTTAACCACTAGGCCACCACTGACTACTAGGTAACTCCTCCGAAATAATAAATCTAATTCAAGGGTAAAAATGTGTTTACCAAGTTATACTTAAGAATGATAACTTTTATGTACTTTAACAACATTTAAAATATAATGTTTTAAAAGAGAATGATTTTGTAGACGAATTTAATATTTCAAAACAAAAGCTAATTGATAGATTTTTCTTTTTTATCTAGATTCTAGATTCTTTAGTTACTATACATTATTCATAGAAATTATATATTTTGTTTAAATATCCCCTTTGCTTTCGATGACAAAAAATATTGTGCATTTTTAACCCATCATAAGTTCTGAACAGATAGATTGACAAGGAAAAAGGCGATATCGTGTTTTGACTTTTGTCTTTGAACAAGTCGTAGTAACCAAAGTATAAATCCTAGAAATTAATTACAACTAGTAAATATAAGCTATAGAAAATATAAATGTTTTTCTTATAGGATAGTTGTAATGATTCCTTGACTGACAATTATATTTTAAGGTTCAAATTGCTCTAGCAATTCTCGTCTTTCATCGATCGGTCTGCGCGCGCAATAAACATGACACTACTGTATTTGTGTCTGAAAATTTAGTGACACCGCCTCATAGGTTATTTCAGATATTAAAATATAAAACGTTTGTTCATAATATAATTATTTCTTTATTTAACGACATTTATATGATAATTAATTTGTTTTGTAATGTTATAATTTGAGTCGCTGCCGGCAAGACCTAGCTAGGTAAGTACTTCAATAAAATATATATAACATTATTTGAAACTGCTATAATAATCTTATTATAATTGTGATTATTATCTTTTTCAAGTCAGATATATAATTTCATACTTTGCGTACTTATAAAAATTTTAACGAATTTCTCCTTTCAGTAGACATTGAGATCTTTGTAAAATTCTTTTGACTAAATAAATTCAATGGCAAATAAGATTTTGCATTAATATTTTATTATAAAACTCTTATTAGATAAAAAATATATATCTTGTAATTAAACGTTAGCATCATAATTCTGATCCACAGAAATGCTATACATTACAAAAAAAACTACAGAATTTTAAAAAAATAAACTAAATTATATAAAATTATAAAATCTAGGTCAGTAGTTTTATTGGTTCGTTAATAAAATAAAGGAGAATTATATATTCTACAAGATATCCGTAACGGTACGTTTACTGTTATCACTGAGAGCTAGTGGAGCTGGTGGAGATGCATTTTAACATTATTCATTGACACCAATAAACGAGTTCGGTTATAACACACCGGTCACGAAATAAACTAACATTTAAATAGATTAAATTATATACTTATATATATATTTAATATTAAAGATAGTGCTGGCATATGTTTCTATCGATAAATTTATCGATACTCGATATATATAACATTTTTGTAATAACTTTTTCAAACCATAAACAACTTCTAGTATATTTTTGGTTAGTTTCTAATTGGCATACATTCATATTTCAGATGTAACTAAAATGAGTTTCAGTATATATTTATGCTATAATTTATACATCAAAGGTTATCCTATCTTTAGCGTTTATAAAATAATGACGTTTTACGACATAAAAAAATAAAATAAAATAACCTTGTAACAAATATACCCAGTAGTTATGTATTTAATAATAAGTATTACATAATAAATAGAAATAGCCTGAAAGAAAAATTATTATTATGTTTCAGTTAAATCATTATTTGCAATTGATTATGTACAGGTGTATATATTTACAGGCTTTATTACTTAGATAACTTGGAGTGAGAATTGGAAAATGTGGACGATTTGCGTACCAGGATGGAGTGCGGTAATGGTGGCAGGAACACTCATCTTATATGGGACTCTGGATGTAGCTTACTTCGCTAGAATGATGTATACTGTAGCTAAAGCGAGGTACTTTAGGAAAAAGACCTGCATTTTGGATACCACTGACGTTCAATGTAAGTTTTCATAATTCAAAGAATAAAATAGAAAACTGTCATTCTTCTTCTACCTGGCAATTTCCCAGTTTTAGCCAGGATGTCCCTCACATGTTATGAATAGTTTTGGCCATTTCTTTTTACGACCGGCCGCCTGCCTGACATCAACCCTCTTTTAGGAATGAATTAATCAGTGATGTCTAATACACTTAGAAAGTACATATGACTCGGAAAAATCACATTGGTACTTGCCAGGATCGAACCCGCGCCTTCGTGAATACGAGGCGGGCCTTTTAACCACTAGGCTACCACTGACTGCCATTGAGTGATGTTATTCTATTCTTTTCCCCAGCCTGGTGTCTGTTAAACGATATAGACACGCTCCTCTATCACATGAACAATGCAAGATATCTCCGTGAGTTGGACTTCGCTAGAGCCGATTTCTATGAGAGGACAGGCTTGTACGCAAACATTAAGGCTGCTGGTGGTTCCGTACTACAAGCGGCCACAACTATCCGCTACAGACGCTACTTGAAACCCTTCACCAAATTCACCATCACATCCAAAGTGAGTCTCCAATCCTATACATTTATGGCTAATTAAATCGTGATCTACTTATGTCAAAGCACGAATTGCTCTCATTTCAATCAACGTTGCGCAACGATTAATTAAGCCAATTTGTGATTAATATTGCGTAAACGATATGCAATTCCTCGTAATGATTGTAGGCGATCTATTGGGATGAGAAGACTTTCTTTATGGAACATGAGTTCATCGGTCCCAGTGGCTTTGTCCACGCCGTTGCGTTGTGCAGACAACGCATCATAGACACATCTGTTGCTGCCATCGCTGAGTTGCTTCTTCAGTTGCATTGCTCTGGAAGTTGCAAGTCTCCTCCAGAGAAGATGCCTTCTGAGGTTTGTAACTAAAAGACATATTACAACTAGTACCTACTTGCCCTAACTGTGAATAGTCATACTATATATAGTGTGGACAGTTTTCATTCATCTTTGCACATTTTACTTCTAACGCAGTCGTGAATGAAAACAGTGTATTTTCGTATGTACATAATTTGAATTTGCAAACATGTATTTAGCATATAGAACTAGGAATAAAGACAAACGTGGTATTCAACTGTGACTTGTCTTTTCTATTCTAGCACAACTTATTGTGTGGCAAATGTATTTTTAAATATTTAAATCAATATAAGTCGTGTTGTTAATTCATGGTAATTGTTTTCTTTCAAACTTAAATATGATCAGTAAATTTGACGATCAAGGGTAGGTTCGGTCTTATAAAGCGAAGTTTCTAGACTTTTATTTTGGTATCAGTGTAACAGATTAATTGTTATAATATAATTTTCAGCTCGAGCTATGGGTGCAAAGTAACGAAGTTAGCTCCGCCAAACTCCGGCCAACTGTCGCCCTTCCTATCTTAGAGCCGCTTCACACTGGCTGCGGGGAGACGATCCCGAACGCTTCAGAGTGAGGTCAGCTTAACCCGGACGAGGAACTGAGTTCTAAGAAGCACCAGTAGACGTTGGTCCGTGTCCGGGTTTCATATACGCTGTTTAAGCTACAAGCGCTGTCTGGAAAGGGCTTAATATAATTTCTTGATACACCTAAGTGATATTGCATGGCAATTAGTCGAAGGTGGCTGTTTAGAATCTTATATAAATAATAATAAAATTGTGAGATTATAAAGATTTGTAACAATTATGTTATTTTCTCATATTAGAGTTAATCATTCGTAACTTTATTATTAATTGCTTTTATTTTATATGTATATGTTTTACGCACAATGGTTTACTAAAAAATTCTTTTATTTTTTTATAATCACGTTCTAAAACATATAGTATGAATGCTATGTCTCAATTATTTAACAATTCTGAACGATTTTATTGTTAAAAGTTTCAAGAATTCCTTAAAATGGAATATTTTGTTAAGTATATGAAAAGTAAACCTAAAGATAATTATTGATAATCATATAATTAATAAACAAAATGTTCGTATATTTATAAAAACCACGTGAGTTGTTATATTAATCATAAATTTTAAATACAATTGGTTATCTGAATCATTTGAACTTGCTTGTGTGAACAAAGTATTAATATGGCGTCGGAAGTATGACGGCAAGATATAAATAGAAATTAATGATAAAAATTATATTTAATATAAATAAATGTTGTAAACATCTTTGTTATATTAAAATAACACAAATTCGATAATGTTTTTTTTATTATTTAATTTATTTTATTTCATTAAATCTTTTTTTTAAATTTAAATTTGTGTGATTAGTATTTAGTAACTAACATTCCAAATAAATCTTGCATTACTATAATGGAGTATAAAATACATTTAAAATATGTTGATGTATATAATATCACGAATATTAAAATAATATTTATTGGGTATAATTGTTTTATTATGTTAATATTAAATATTATTAAGAAATATAAAAAATTATAGTTTAGATATATTTGCAAGAATTTATTAACGTATTTTTACACTACACACATTCCAACCCGTTATCTTTCAAAAAGGCGTAAGAAAATCAAAATTCGTTCAATAAGACGTATTTATTTTGACATGATATATAAGTTCTATTGTTGTAAAACAATGCTAGCAGTATCCTTACTATAAGTTGCTTAACCACACTAGTAGTTCATGTAGTTATATGCCACACAACTTCGAACGTAGTTGTATGAATTAAAAACTTCAAACGCCTCGTATGTAGTGTGACAATGCAGACTTAAGTCTACAGTTAGCTCTGATTAGACCTCTAGTTCTAGTATGAGAAAAATCATTAATGATTTTAATAAACTTTTTCTCCTAACTACAAGATCTATTTTAGTAGAATGAAATAATATATACATATTTTTTCCCTCTTTTTATTGATTACAATAGATTTAAAAACCTTATGGATTTCATTCTGTATTTTCATGCTCAATAGTTTTTTACTATCTGTTGTAAGTTTCTCATTTATATGTCTTGACGTGACACTTACAGTATTACCGTTTTCTGTTCTATCTCCATTCAGAATTCATTTAAAAGAAAGTATGATAATCTATCGTTATTTTAATCAAATAATATATATTATATAGTGCTTGTTAACTTCGTATAACATATTGTATGTTTATATTATTGCCAAAATATATCGCAACCGGTTCATTTGCAATGTTCCGCTCCATTACTTGTGTTCTTGAAGTCCTATTGAGTCAAACTGCCGGTAATTTTTTTCTATAAACATTGCTGTTATTGTATATTTCGTCACTGATTGCGATAACTTAACCAATGTTATAAATGAGAGGTTATGTGACGATGTATGTATGTTTGTATCATGTTGTAATTAGTTAAATATTGTTATGGAACTTGACTTTTTTAATGTGTATAATAATAATGTTAAGATTTATGTTTTCAGCACTTTAAGTGACTGTATTATGAGCAAAATTTTCTTACTACTTTTTGCTTTAAAGCAATTTAGTGGCGTCGCATATCTTAGTTTCGTTTAAATGCAATAATTTAAATGTTCTTATTAAATCTTAATATTTTTTAACAATTATTCTGAATGTAAGTATATTTTGTTCTTGTTCTAATTACTCATAACATGTACGCCAGTTTATATGCCGACACAGTAATTAAGATATGTTTAACATAGCATTATTTCTGTCGCAAGCACCTGTACTAAAAGGTTATTTATCGGGTAAAAATAAAATTCATCATTTTAATTGTAATGTACACAATTTATTCATATTTCTTATACAAAGATAATAAATTGTAAAATCCTCTTTCACGGTCCGAATAAATAAATACTTAGAATAACTCCTTTCAGTCCTATCACATGCCCTTAGGGCAGTAAGGAGTGCTTACAATACATATCAATACTTCGATCTAGCAATAGGATTGATTATAACGCCCCAACCACGGACACAACTCGACAGTGAAAGCTCAACACGCCAAGCGTTCAGTCACATGTAATACTCATTAATGCGATTCAATCGCGACGAGTGAGAACCCGTGGTTGGGGTCACGAATGAAATAGCATTTTATTTAACAGTACAAAAATATTACTTTAATGTATTCTATTTTAAGGTAGGTATGTATTGTCCAAGGCACTGGTGTAACTGATTTAGAAATAGCTTCTTAAAAATAGTTTTGCGATATCATGACAGCTAGAGGATCTATATCATATTTTTGGTTTGGAACAAACAAACGGACATTCCGAACGAAGAACTATACATAGAATGAGTTCCGAGTTGGAATTAACATTACTTAGATCGACTTAACACTAACTTAACACAGAAATAGTCTTTAGCCATCGATTATACAACGGAATCTTCGAATAGATGAAACAGATCTACTGCACATATAATAACATAAAGTACATTACATACAGCTCAACACTAAAAATGCAACTTTTATTTTAAATCTATCACTGAGTAGACGAGTTTTATCTGCTCGAAAAGTCGGCAAACCGAACGGGTTAGTCTCATGCTCAAAGTCCAAGATACACATACGACTATAGGAAGGATAACACACAGGCTCAGCGACTTGGCCGCGTACAGCTGCACTCTACATATATATATTCATCTCTTTACAACGTGGTAACTTCGACTACTAGGGAAGGGCGTTGAGACAGTTTGTACGAATAAGATCGACACGGGCGGCGCCGGGCCGCTAGCTCAGTGTTCCAGGGAGCGCGACTTGTTCTGGTGCATCATGTTCTTCAGCGTGGCCACCTCCGTCGCGAGCCGCGCCAGTTCAGCTTTAAGGTGCGCGTCCTCTTCTTCTGCCAGCCTCTCGTCGGACCTCGGAGGTCTGTATTCGACTCCTAGTGAGATCCCTGAATCTCTTTCATCGCTTGAGCCCTCTCCGTCCCACGACGGTGAGGACCTCGGGCCAGGTTCTTGTTTAATGTGTTGTAGTGAGAGGAGGGCGCTGGCGACGTCTTTGTCACCGAGGTGTGACTTGTGGCGGAGTTTGAGAGGGAGGCAGTTGTTCTCGGGCGCGTACTGTTCTGTTGTCTCGTCTCCGGAGCCCGAGAGAGAGGAGAGCTCGTAGGGGGAGGGCGCGCGGCGCGGGCGGGACAGGTTGAGGACTGAACCGGGAGGCTCGAAGTGAGATGGATGTGAGTAGTATGCTTCAGGCGCGGGGAGACGCTCTTGATACTGTTCGGGCGCGTGTTGAGGTTGAGGAGAGGGAGGTGAGGCGGGCTGGACCGGCGCCGGCGGAGCTTGTGCAGGTGAGAACAGAGTGTTTGTGGACAGTTTACTCCTCTTCGTTACACAGAGAACCTGATCACAAGTCGGTAATGTGGCCAGTACTTGATCGATGCTGATGAGTGTCTCTCCACAGATGCCGTACTTCTCTTTGATAGCGTCCAACTGAGCCTTCAACACGTGGTTCTCCTTGGACAGTTCTACAACACGTTGTTCGAGCACCATGTCGTTGAAGCGCCGCTTCTCCCGGGATCGTTTGGCGGCCTCGTTGTTGCGCCGTCTTCGATCCCAGTATCCGTCGTCCTTCTTGCTGTCGGGGATGAATTCTCTCTGTTTACGTTGTCCGAAGAAATCCTTCCTCTTTGAGAAGTCGAAGGAATTTCCGTAGTCATCTCCGTTGCTGGATGGTGGTCCTTGCTCCATTGGGAAGTGTGGGGAGACAGATAGGCAAGCGCGTGGTGGCTGTGCGATGCGTGAGGGTGAGGGTGGCGGCACTAGCGGCGGCCCTCCTCCAGCGTTCAGCAGCTGCTGCTGACTGAGGATGAACTCGGCGACCATGTTTCTGCGGACGACGCCTGGCCCGCAAGGATCTTCAGTGTGGTTCTGCAACAAAAAGAGATGTTACGTTAATATGATGTTGCGATTCTCTATGCCTTACAAAATACGCTTGCAAAAATTATGTCGCAAACTAATGCGTAACTTTTACACGTGGATCGCTTATGTGTAACGCAGGTTGCTACATTATGACAATATTCCCTATATTATAATAAAAAAAATATACATGTATATTTACTTATAAATGATTACCTAAGTTCGTTTATTATGACAGGACAAAAGACGATTAATTTTTAATATATGAATCGCGTTATGAAGTGTACTCGAACAATTAAGTTTGTACTGAATTAAAACGCACGCCTGAAGGCATGTGCCTAGATTGGCTCGGTCGCTGAATAAGCGGTTAACAGTTTCTAAAGAAAAATATTTAGATTTCGCAAGAGACTCACGTTGTGAGCGACGTGGACCGAGAATGCCGACTTCATGAATATTATTATATGAAAGATATCTATCGCATCGGGTCATTGACCTCGAACATCGACTTCTGAAACTACCTACACTTACAATTATATCGATTAATACAATTCTCTATCGATTAATATAGAACAAACACCGGAAGTATTGTAAAACACCAAAAACTATTGTTATCAATTACAGTCGAGGATAACAATGAAGGATCAAATAATTACCCATTGTGACAAAACTATAAAAGTGTTCGCGTACGTTTTTTGTTAATAGTCTCCCGGTCACGTTATTATACACGAGTTGATATCGAGCACAACGTGAGAGTTCTTTCTAAAGCTGATTATATGCGTTTCCGAGATCATTTGCATGTCATTTTAAGCATACCGGGAGAGCGGACACGTGCTCCTAGGCGTTTATACGAAATTATTCACAATTTCCTCCTTATGAAATTCGAAAATGATCATTAGAGCCGTCCAGGAGTATTTTAAGATGTTTTCGAACGTTTTCATTGCATTCTAAGTTCTTTATACAGGGTGACTGGTGAATTACTATCGATATTTGAGGACGTGATTTGTAACAATCATATATGACAAAATAAAAATTAATATAACATAAATATTAATAAACTTCTAAGTAAAGTTAACCAAAAGTTATGTAATTAATTACGCATCGTGTAAACACCCTACAGATTAGGTATACACACACACACACACACACGAGTGCGGCGGCTTTGTGTTGTATCAGCACGCCGCCGCACGCGTCCACACTTGGAACACTTGGAACGTGTCCACACTTTATTTATTTACACGGAAATTTGGTCAAAAATTAAGTACCTATTTTTTTTACATAATTCGAATGAGAATCATGTACCGAGTATTCTCCTTAAATATTGATAGTAATTCACCAGTCACCCTGTATAACCATCGTTATTCACATACTTGATTCATGTTAAATATTATATTTTGTATCTTGAATTATTATCAGGTTAAAGACTTTATTCACCATGTAATGATTTTAGTAATTTTAACTCAGATATACGACCGAATAGTCATACTGGCATACTATAACTTAATATTGCTCTTAGTTATATTGTCATTAGATATAAATTGTTCTTATAAAGGTATAAAGTTTAAAGTAAAAGGTCTATGTAGGTAACATCAGATCCGTAACCCGTCAACCAGACACGAGCAGGTTGCTTTGGTTACGTTCGGTGTCAGTAGGCCGCCCTAGATGCGCGTGCGCACCCGTTACAGCTAACTGTTCGATTAAAAGTCAGCTCTAATTGTTTGAAATGTCAGCGCTATAATTTCTTTTTAAACCGACTTATTTTATATACAGCCAGTGTTTAAGTTTTATTTTTACTAAAGAGGTTTTAATCTTTGTCGTTTAAATATTAACAGTTGATTCACCGTACGCCGGACCGCTATTATATTTTTGTACAGTTATTGAATAAACATATCTCGCCTGACCTGAAGGTGTTAATCTTTACAAGGAAGGCAGCTTTACAATATTTACACGTCATTAGCATATAGAATTTTCTTCTATATATATTTGTTAAAATTGTTATACAGATTGATGTAAGTCATTAAACAATAATAATTTAACATGAACGTAACTGCTCCATTTAACTTAATAATAACCGTTAGTTGACGCTCGGCAGCGCAAACGGTTATCTGTAAAGAACGGTCAGTTATATCGGAATAATTAAAAGATGAAACAATATTATAGCTAATAAAATTTCATATAGATCCAAGATTGTATTCTAACAGTGAATTATTTGATAAAGTTATGTTATTTACAATCGAATCGAAGTTAACGGTTTAACCTTCGGAATCGTTTGTACACAGTTAGCTAGATGTACTTTCTCATGGCCCGTTAGCCAAAACCTGGCATACGGTACAAAGTTTTTGTGCCCCGAAAACTTGTTATGAAATGTTTCGTCATCACGCCAAGGTTGGCCCGGCGCGGCGTTGGGAAACACTTGCCATACTATGACATAGAATGTGAATGCAACATTTTCATGTGATTTAGTTTTAGATTCATATTAACTGACTTAAAATGCATTTTATATAGTAACTTTTTGGTTGGTTAATATGTTATGTAACTATTTCTTTTTTTTTATTTTCCGTTCTACGACTGATATTCTTAAGTTAACTGCGTTTAATTTTCTATCTTGTTTGTTCTGTAATAAGGTTTTATATAGTTTTTACTTAATAGGATTGTGCTAGGTTATGTAGTAACCTTCACATTGAACTAGATGACACGTGGTCAAATCACGTTGCGCGCGCAGTAATAGCCCACACGTGAGGGGGGCACGTGTACAATTTTATTATACCACGCCATTAAAGTTTTTTTTCTCTAATATTGTTAAATAAGTAAATGTATACAAATTACCGATTACATGTATGTAATGTACATAAAAAACACTCATCAAGTTGACTCAGAGCTGATAAACTCATATTTGGTGTGTTACGTAATTTATAACATTAATGTATGTAGCGCATCACCGGGCGTTCTTTATTCAAATTGTTTTTTTTTTTTTTTTTTAACTGCCAGCCGACAGTCTGTTGTATACAGCCTGACCTTAATCGTGATTGTCCTGCGACACGTTTTCCTCTCCGGTCACGCGGCTATCCCCACGTGCACTTATACTCACGTTGTTTGCGTAACACGGCACGTTGGTCTCAACTAATACGATTCCCTAATCAACTAATGGCTACCCTCGTCTTACTAATTACTAATATTCGTTTGTTCATGACATCCATCGTATAATTTAAACGCTTATTTGTGTTGTATTTCAATAATGCAACAGTCTAAAGTAATCTTGACATTCACGATGTGACGTCCAATAAGAATTAGCACTTAACGTTCGAGTTTTATTGCGAGCGTATTGCTCTTGACCTACCAAAGACAATTGCTGGTAATATAAACGTCCATAGACAATGTCAGCCATCTTAGAAAAAGTAGAGAAAGTAGTACATCGGTAACTTTCCACACGCTCGCGACAACTTGGCGGGAAAAGTAGGGCGGGCGCCATCTTTTATATTTTTCCGTTGAACAACGTTATTGTTTGTTTTAAATGTCAATTGAATATAATGTCTGCTCGTGAATTTAGATTATTATCTTTTCTCTCTTCCATATAGAAATGTTTTTAAAACATCCGTTGTCTTCTTGTTTTGTCTGCAAAAAATTAGAATCGTCTAGAGCTTTGTCCTTTTGACAGATGATTCCAAAGAGGTCGCATTTTTGGACGTTCTTCAAGCATTTTTCGCCGAAAACCGCGTATACTTGACATATATTCGCATTCCCGTTCAGCGAAGGCCCAATTAAAGCGTGCGTTATTTTGGGGACGGCCTCTCATTCCCGATAGCGGTTTGATGTCAAGGTGTCGTGTCGTAATCCTGACGATAAACGACCATTATATATGCCAAGGTTCGACTCCTTGTGTTCCGGCAGGGGCTTCCCATACAGATAATATTAATCTGTACCATAATTATACCTTGACAATATGAATTTATTTTGAGTTAATACATTTCTTTTGACATATGTGATTACTTTCGCAAAACCGAGCCAAGTTCTTCCGAGACAAAGACATTACTTCTAACACCGACCTTGCTCTACACAGTTAATTGCTGTATTATTAAGAAACACTTAACCTATTTCAATGTTCTAGATTCTATGAATTTATATATGTATTGCATCAAATAAGAATTGTTTCAAGGAAGCATCATAATTGTAATGAGTTTTCAATGCTCATTGTTGATATTTGGCGCCGGTAGTATTTACGCTGGGCTAGTTCTGTGCATGAGTCATTGGGAATTACCGTTATCGATTTTATAAAGTTAAGCGTTTAATTATATAATTAGAATATCGTGCTGTTCTAATTTTGAAAAAACATTAGTACATAATCGATTTCTACGTTTTTTTTTCACAAACGTCGAAGTATGCAGTAAGTAGGTTAGTTACGCTGTGTGCGAGATAAAAAAAATATAGGTCAAGTTATCTTTGTATGTCCTCGTATCCGATGGAATTATCGTCTGTTATTGCGCTTAAAAATACTTACGTAATATAAACGAGATAAAGGTGGTGATAAAAAAAATTAGGGCAATCCGTATACGATAAGCACGGTGTTTTGAAAACCAGGGTTATATGGCGTAGTGTGGATTATAATTCACATCGAGTAAGGCATTACTTAAATGCATGCGGGCACGACCTCACAATACCTTCCGCACAACCTTGCCTCAACTTCCCGTATTACATCACTTACTGATAATGCACTTTACTTCTTTGTGTCTATTATTAGAGTGTACTTGTGTGTGTGTGTGTATTTATTATTTGTATGTGTGTGTATTGCAGTATTGCGCAACGCCGCCCTAGGGATATTGCGTCATAGCTAACTGACCTTTACGATCGATTCAAGTCTCTGTTTGAATTGTATTGTCCCTCTAAGGAACTTTTTTAATATGTGATTCGAAAGAAAATTAATGTTATTTTATTTGATATATAGTTAGGGTTCCGTACTCTGGAGGCGAACGCACTTACGGAACCTTGAACCAGTTGTGTAAGCGTTTACAATAGCTTACGACACAGACGCCGGGCCAGCCTGTTTACAACACATGTAATGAACGCAATTCCTTTATTATTCAAAACGATGCCATCGGTAATTACTTCAAATATATTATATTAGTTAAGAAAACTGTAAATAATTATATCATAGTAAAATATTTCAAAAACAACGTGCAGATTAAAAATAATAAATAATCGAATGACGGTAGATTAAAAATAATTTATGTAAAACGGAAGAGGAAGTTTGTAACTTTGTAAGTCGACTTAAAATTGAAGATATATAAAATAATAAATTACAAAAATCTATATAAATATAAATAAGATAATAATGTACTCAAACAAAGGATATAATAATTATATTGTGCAAAATCAACGCGTCGTAAACAAAGATAAAGAAAACATGTAAAAGGAAGCAGATGCAAAACAAAAGAGTCAAAACACGTACTGGTTTCATACCAATAAAGAATTAATTGATATATAATTTTTGGCACGAGAATATGAAATAATGAGTAAACAAAATTTCGTACGACATTATTCAGTTTCTATGAACTTTCATGTTAATGATCTGACTCATCCCAGTTATTTAAATGTATTGAAATTAAATTTGATTCATACATACGAACACTAATATAGAATAATTTAGAATACTTTTTATGAATTTGATTTGGAAATTCTCAAATTTGATTTTCAGATAGGAATTTTTTTTTAGCGGGAAAAACTTTCGATCTCGTTTCTCTTATTTAAAGATTAAAATTAAATTTGTTGCATATAAAGCTTTTGTTTATTTTTTCTAAAAAAATTTTCACTCAAATATTAATATATTTTGTAAATTTTATAATTAATTGTATTTAAAAAAAATTAAATGTTTAAAATTCTTATTGGAAAAATAAATAAAAAATAATTCTAAAGCACAAATAAAATATATTTATACTTACAAAAATATTTGCGGCAATTTTAGCACTTATCCGGAATTATCCAAACAGTGTTATAATATCACTAAGAAACAGAAAAATCACAATAATAACGTCTTCTGTAATGTCTAAAGTGCGTTAAAATGGAACAATAAATGTTATGCACCCACTTAACACGTCCTGAATGATTTTGTCACTATCACAATGTTGTTATGACGAAATATCCACAGCGATGGCGTTGTACTCTAGTTGTTTTGGACTCGTCCGCTCTTTGCGAAGTCTAGAGTGCGACTAAATTTTGTAGTGGGGTCGACCGACTCACGGTCGGTAGCACGCACACAGACGCACATACGCTAGTGTGTGTAACCTGCGAGTGTGTGTGTAACTGCGCCTGTGTGTGTGTATTATTTACGTAACCTAGCTGTGTAATCACTTTGGCGCTATTGACTCAACGTAGTGTCCATTTTTTTTTAAACTAATTCGCTATTGAGTCATGTATTTAGTGTTTTTCTGCTTCTACGAAATCTGTAATCGATTGATAAGCGTCCGTTTTTAGCAATCGAAATGGCGTAATGAATTGAATAAAATTACAGCGACTGTAATAGTTTTAAACATAAATAGTTATAGTAATGTCTATAGTCAGACCATAAAAATTGTTATAGAATATATCACTACAAATATTTTTCAATGTATATATTTCCTTTTACCTTAAGTTTATAGTTTTTTTTATTATCATAACAAATAAAGCAATTACTAGAAAATCATTTTAGTATATAAATATTTGGCAACATATAATTTTCTTTACAAAAATTTTAATAATTTTTCCTCAATGTTTACAGAGACAGATAATTAAAGAAGTGATATACATATATTTTTATACATTTTCAAGAAATTGTTATCCTCTTACGAATGTCAAGGCAGCATCACGTGCTGAATTTTAAATATATCAAGGTCGATCAAACAAAATAAAGCTATTGCTATATGTGTTATTGAGATATAGTTCTTGTACATACATATACATTATTTACTATATGTATATTTTTGATTGTATATAATATACCTTCGGATAATTTTAGTTTGTATAATTAATGATAAAAATAAAAGATTTTTTTTAATTTTTTTTTATTTAAATATGTTTTTCCGAATAGAACAATATAGTTTTTCAATAAACCATTTGTAAAAAATAGATTACTTTTTAATTATCGTCCTTTTTAATACTTATGTTTTAATATAGACATTAATAAAAAGGTTATTATTATTTTTATATACATACTTCTTTATATATTTTTAAATATTATATTATATGTTATGTAATAATAAATATTTATTACGTATACCTTACATGATGTTGTTTTATCAGTTGCATTTTTTTTCAACCTTCAATGTGTTTTGTGTTAAAAAAGACTTATATAAGCCTCGTGTCTGGAATAAATCATTTTTTTTATATGAAAACATATTTTTCTTGTTAAAATGATCGAATCACCGGGAATACTTCACCTTGACTGTTTATTGCGACATGCTTGTAATACATACATTGGATGTATTAAATTTAAATTATTATTGTTTATGTAATATACTTATATTAAAAATATATAAAATCTTTATTATTTTTGTTTCTTTACTATGTATGGGACTTGGTTTAAAGGAAACTCAAAAGAATTAACAAAAATTTCAGTCGTAACAATATACTTATGATATGTGAAAAATTTGTGGAAAAACGATGGGTTTGTGTATAGTATATATATAAAGTTTAATTGTAATATATTTAAATGAAAATTTGAAGCTTATAAGTCTATTTAAGATTTTTTTCTCTCTCCTAATAGACTTCATTACAAAATATTGGATAGAATTCATATTTTTTTTTTATAATTTATAGATTTTTTAATAAAAAGATATTTATTTTTTATATAATTTCATACGTCATCATCAATTTCCCGCGAAAATACTTACTAAACAGTATTTAGTAGAACAATAAAGTTGTTATATAAATTCAAAAAAGCAAAGACAAAGTCGCAGACTGATAGCTAGTGGTCGAGTTATGATCATGTCTTGACTTATTTATACAAATAAATATTTCCATAATCCAGAATTTTCCTTAAAGTTGAAGCAAAAAAGTTCTTAACATATGACCTACATTGGGAGCTTTTTGTTACTCGTTTTTTTTTGTTTTTTGTGATCTTATATATAAGATGTGATCTTATATATCAAAAATAATAAATCTCTTAAGAATATTAATAATTTTGTGATACTATTTATAGAACTTTGACGCGTTAACTCTGAATTACCCAGACGTAATTAGAAATTATGTAATGTTTAATTTTAAAGAATAAAAGTGACACTTATTTAGTTTTCAACAATGTTAGTGAATTTATAATATATGTATTTCAAATAGTATACATCAGTCGCTTCTCCTAAATTTTTCAACTATTTTCCAAACAATCATTGCATTATGTCTTTTTCATTATCTAATTCAATTTATTTGATTTGGTTTGATCAAAATTTACCACATAAGAGTAACAAGAGCTAGAATTAATGATACCATAATTTCAGAAAGAATCTGTGCTATGAAATCTTACACCTTATGACATGCGATTTGAACAAAAATGAATTTATTTTGCGATTTAAACTCAAGTTATAACACAATCGTCGGTTTTATATCTTAGAAAAATGCGGTCAAGAACGAGATAACGTGTGTAACAGAAAATATACGACATTCAAATACATAGTGTTATCATGAAATTTAAGGTTTTATTATAATTTATTTCTTATCAATTGTTAAATATTAAGGTAGAATAATTTGTATATTACAATACTTATTACGTTTCGCTTTGTTAATGGATGCTGGAAGAATTGGAGAATAATTTCTTTTAAATGGTTAAACAAACACCAATATCTTAAACCTACACCTGGGTCTCAAGTCCCAGTCACTGTTGAAGCTCTTCTCACTATAACGATGGACCCGACACACGCACCGTGAATACATTGAATGATGAGAAGTTTCGTTTCATACTACAGCTAGAATAAAATCTACAGGTATATGTATTTTTCTTAGTACTTCTCTTTCCGAATTCTCTCCAAAGAAAATCAAGAAAGAATTTCAAGGTAAATAAGTAAGTTGTTCTTTTACCAAAGACCATTATATTTTTACTACTACATTACATTTCTTATTCAACAATAACGCGTCTAACCCTAGTATTACAATGAGACAATATTGTTTACCATCTGAACTCTTGAATGGACAAAGAAATTTATTAGTAAATAATAAATAATGTAAATGTTTTAGAATAGTTCAGCGATATTGTATTGTATGCATGTTCGTGTTATGACTGGATTTTTATGTATCTTTATTGTTTCCCAATTAATATAACCAGTTGTATATTAATAAGTGATGTGAATTAACTTAAAAATCACGAAATATCACATAAAGAAGACTTCTGTATAAAAATAGGAGTCTTCTAACTTTATTGAAGTCCTCCCACGTTGATTTTTCATTGTAAAGTTGTATCAAAATGCATTGAGCAATTTTTGCATCAAAAATTATACATGCAATACTCAATCAATGGAAAATACAACTAATTTAAACACTTCTCCGATGAATGTAATGGTTATGACTTATTTATTTGTGTGGCTTAAATTTAGCCACAAACTTGGTGATAATGCATTATGGTGATTATGGCTTGTGGCAACCTATAATACCCGCCTATCTACGTCACGAACTACGTCATAAGTGCATTAATATCGTAGTTTTAGTACTTACAATTATTTAATAGTATAGTTGTAAGATAATTATATACAGTCATGTAGTCATAGTATATTTTAAAGATGACTTGCAAAATAAAATATATCTTTCTTAAGTCGACTTTATCTTAATATATCTATGTCTTGTGATTGTACAAAGAAGTATGAATCATATGCAAATCAATAAATAGGAATTTTTTAACTGTCTATACATATATATGTGATAAAAAATACATAAATTTATATATATATACATTTTGTTACAAAAATAATATCTTTAAATACATATGAAATTTTATATCAGAAATTATTTTATTGATTTTACAAATGAATTTTCTTGAATTAATTAATTAAAAGCAGAAAGAATCGGATACATAAACTAGTTTTAAATAATAATATGACTCATAGTATTTATTGATTTTTAATCGTATTTTATCATATTATATTTGATAAATGATAAATTTTATTTATTATTAATTATCATTATCAGTGGTCTGAGGTCGAAATGTACCTACGAGTATTTACTGAATGAAGTTACTCCAGTCTACAATGTACCACAAGGAAGTATAAAAGCCACACGTTCCTTAGTCATTTCATACAAGTCATGTTTCAAGTTAAAATACAAGAATTAGCATTTTTTATTATATTATTATGAAATAATAAATTAAACAATTGAAAGAAAAAATTTAAGTTAAATCTGTAATAGGAATACATGTTATTTTAATTCAAATCCAAATTTTAATTGTTAATCGTAATCATTATGCAATTTTATTATTCATGATAATGATTGGTTACTCCAAATATTATATAACAAAATATGTATATATAAAAGTATATTAAGAAGAAACTCTATATACATATAGATTTGTTATATAAGCGATATATTAAATATATATAATTTAATTTAATTAAAATTATAGTTTTTAAATGTTTAACATATTACAACGAACGAACTTTAAGCTGGGACAAAATTGTTATATTAATCCTTAATAAAAATGATATGAAAAGTAATAATATATATGTACTTTCACATTATCTATTTTAAGTCCTTTAACCTTGTATGTAATATAATTTTAATAACTACTTCCTTTATAAGGTATATATTTATATCTATGAAGTAAGAGAAATATTATATTTTCAATAATTCTTATATAGTAGGTTAAGTTAGTGGTGGTCTAGTGGTTAAAAGGCCCGCCTCTCGTGAATGAGGGCTCGGGTTCGATCCTGGCAAGTACCAATGTGATTTTTCCGAGTCATATGTACTTTCTAAGAGTATTTAGAAATCACTGATTAATATATTCCCAAAAGAGGGTTGATGTCAGGCAGGCGGTCGCTTAGAAAAAACAATTAGCCAAAACTATTCACAACATGTAAGGCAGACCCTGGCTAAAGCCGGTA
The DNA here is from genome assembly GCA_916720795.1 of Danaus chrysippus. Classification (NCBI taxonomy): domain Eukaryota; kingdom Metazoa; phylum Arthropoda; class Insecta; order Lepidoptera; family Nymphalidae; genus Danaus; species Danaus chrysippus. The sequence continues at coordinate 3,082,202 of CAKASE010000064.1, read as the reverse complement.
AATTGCCAGGTAGAAGAATTCTTATAAAGTAAGATTAAATCTTAGGTATATCTATAATAGTATTATAAAGCTGAAGAGTTTGTTTATTTGTTTGTTTGAAAGCCCTAATCTCCAAAACTACTGGTTCGAATTGAATAATTCTTTTTGTGTTGGATAGTCCAGTTATCGAGGAAGGCTGTGGGCTATATAACATCACGCTACGACCAATAGGAGCAAAGATATAGTGGTAAATATGTAAAAAACGGGAGAAATTATACTAAATATTGGGTTTAAACCTACATATACATATATGTATATAATAAACAGTTCCCTTGCTTAAGCATATTGATTATTATATCCATCACAACAAGAGTAATTTTGCCCAGCTTGTGATTACTCCAATATAAAACTACCCACAATGAGTTTTAATGAAAAAAACCATTTAATTTCCTAGCAATAATAAGATTAGCAGGATCAGAACTCGACTCGTGTATGAGATTAATGTTTGTTTTGTTTGACGTGCTGTCACAAGCTAGCACATACTGAAACACGTTATGTGATGTAACTAACACTTAAGTTGTTGATGTAATAATATAATAACTATTAATACATTGTGATTTCAACTCTGTTTATATAAATATAAAGTCTGATTTTAATTGTAGTTATTTTTATATACATGGTGCTTTGTTTTCGTAGGAGAAGTCGGTTTAGTTGTAAAAATAATATCTGTGATAGTAAAATTATCGGAATTTTTTGTTTAATTTTGTTTTGCCGTCAATGTGCGTAATTTTTATTGTATTACGATTTTATTATAAAAAATATATGTATAAATAAAATTAAATATTTGCGTTTTAACATGATGAATATTTAATATTTTCAAAAACAATAATATTTTTTAAGGGTATAAGGAAAAAATTTGTATAATTATGTTAAATTTAAAACATACTATTATAATATTTATCAGTGTAACAGAAAAGTTTTGTTTGAATAGTCAGCGTGATTCTGTCGTGGCGAGAAAGATGTTATATAACACCAAGATATACTATCATTATATAAGGTTAATATCAATAAAAATATCGCATTATGTACATAATATTATTTAAATTAGCTCTTTAATATTGATGGTATAATGTTTTTGTTTAATTTGGTACAAACACGATGAGTCATTTTCTTTAAACGGAAGAGAATCTCGCGTGATTCAATGTTTGTGTAGAAAAATTACATTTGTAGGGAAAATGTATGAGTCAGTGGCTTTTCTCACCCTACGGTGTTATAGGGATACCTGGTGTTTGATTTGCATTTTAAGTACATGCAAATTCAAGTATATTAATATATTTTGTCCATATTATTCCAACTAATATATGTATGTTTAAATTTAAATTTTACTAATATAAAATGTGTAAAAGTATTTGGAAAATACTGATTAAATACTTTGAATGATTCACTAATTTTAATTAGTTTAAATTATCATTTTGTTTTATATCAGGAAGTAATAATTTTGTCAAAATCATATATTTTATTATCTTTATTGAAATTAGAAGAATTTCTTGTGAAAAAATATATTAGCAAAAACCCTAAAAAAAAAACACAAAAGTCGTAATATTTTATAAATGAGATAATATGTCTAGCATTTAATCTTATCTATGTCTATGATACGAAATAGAATTATGGTAAATCATATTATATAAAAATATATAAAATTAAATTCATATTTAATTCATCTTTATATACATACTAGCTGACCCGGAAGACTACGTACTGCCTCAATCAAGAAATAAATTATGTCTTATTTATTTTTTTGGTTTACCTTTAAGCCATAAATCTCCGTGTTCTGAAGTGCGACAAAATGATTGACATATTAGTTAGTTGTCAAATTTAATGTCAAAAAAAACGTTTGTATGGGAAATAGAAAAGGGCTGTTTTTATGGTTTTCCCAGTAATGAATCAATTTTTTTCAGCTTTTATACCTTTCCTGAAACGGAACGAACATTTCAAGACTAAGATAAGATAAATCCGTTCAGCCGTTCTCGAGTTTTAGCGAGACTAAGGAACAGCAATCCATTTTTATATATATAGAAGATTAAATTATAAGTAAAAGTTAACTTAATAAATTCATTATGTACTATTTTAATTGGAACTAAAATAAAATGTTTAAAACTGTGTCTTAATATTTTACGTTAATCGTACTTACAGTCGAAACTTTTACTAAGGGTTTCGTCAACACGCATACGAAGTGTTTGAGTTAAGCATTTATAAAATTTCGCGAAAACTACCAATGTAACTGAATAAATAAAGAAACGATGTGTATTAAGTCTGACATCGCAAACACGTGATTAAGCTTACGAAATTCTTGTTAATATATTTGCAGAACTTTATATTGATTTTAAATTTAATATTAAAATATATTTTTTCATTATATATATAAAGTTTGGTACCATATCATTGTCTACTCACGATTACAAGCAGAATCTCTGGGACATCAATTGACACGTACGATATTTATCAATGGTATAGATTTTTATATGTTTATCGTGCAATCCCTTCTCGAGATAGCCTAAAATTGTCTGATAATGAATTACACAATTTTCAATAATGTTATGTAAATCTTATATACAACTATATACATCAAAATAGAGCAAACTTTTAGAGTTATCAGAAACATTAAAAAGATTGCATGGAATGCTTTTTGTGCTATTTTGAATCATTATATAATATATGTATAAATAAAAAATATATATACATATATTACATAAAATGATCTAAAGTTTCTAAATAAATTGCATTAGTCATACACATTGTTTATTTCAATGCTCTCTCACGTAATTGTAGAAATAAACAAATGTTTTTTCGAACTATCTTTTAAGGAAGCTTCTAAGCAAGTGTCGACAGTTCAATATGAATCTGTATTTTTAATACTTTATTGTTTTATTTTATGTTCTTTACTAAATCTTGATGTATTATTTAAGACTTACGATATTTATGATTATCTTTGGTAGACTGTTATCAATATTTTTATAAACTGTAGACGAAACGTTGATAATATAAAATTACGTAATACGAATACAATTTGAATTGTTTTTAATATAAATATTTTATTATTATCAAATTTATATGGAAATGATAAACACGAAAACATGATATGAGTTCATGTAACTATGCAATGGATAAAATGTAACATAGGAAGATATATTTCTATTGGAAAAAGTCTCAATCAGTGTTCCAAATACACACACACACACACACACACACACACATATATATATATATATATATATATATATATATATATATATATATATATATATATATATATATATATATATATAATGAAATTTGGATATATGCCATACATTTAATTAATACATAACATTAATTACAATTTAAAAATAATACTTATGTACTTGCTGACATAAATAAAATTAATATGTCTCTCTAATTATTCTGATTTATAATCTAAATTTTTATTGATTTTTTTAATCTTCAAGTCACTTAATATTATTTTATTTAGCTGAGCAATCTAAATTAACGCTGTGTCAGTCTAAACCTGTTCGTTTATTCGAGAAAAAACGATTGAAATCTCTGCAAATTAATAGATAAATAAATAAAAATAGCTTAAGACTATATAATTGTCTCTGAAATATTGATTTAATTACTTTATTACTGATACATTTATAGGTTGTTATCAATTTTCTAATAATATTGAAGGATTGAACGCATTTTTACTAGCTTAGTACGAGTTTGCGAAATTTACGTAAATACTTACAGTTTCACAGTTTAGATATACCAATTACAAAGTTATTGTAAAATTTTATATATTACACTGTATGAAAAACCTATATTAAGTCTTTAGAAGCTATTAAATATTCCGATTTTATTTTATTTTTCTCAGAATTTAGAATGAATGAAGCCCTACGTCCCCCTTTCCTCATTCTAATTGTTAATTTCACTTCTATATAAACTTTAAATAGAGAAATTTATTTAAAAATCGAATTTATTAAACGAAGAAACAACATTTTTTCGCTTATGTAAGTATTTGAATGGTTTTTTATATCAAAACAATAAATTATATTGAACGTATATAGTGTGCGTCTTCGAAGGTCGCGTGTGGAATATTCTGGCCTTGAGGTTTGCATAACATCTGTAACTCCTTAAATATTTATCTGACTGCATTGATGTATGGAAACGAGAAAAACAAGCATTATATTAAACAAAATTTACTATATCCCTACTAATAAATGCGAAAGTAACTCTGTCTGTTTGTTACGCTTTCACGCCTAAACCACCGAACTGACTTTAATGAAATTTGGTACAGAGATGGAGTTGACCTTGAGGAAGAACATAGGATAGTTTTTATCCCAGACTTTTGAAGGGTTCTCTTGGAAACGCGATATAAACGAACTCCACGCGGGCGAAGCTGTGTACGGAAAGCTAGTATTACATATATCACTCCATACTAAAAAGGTTAAAACTCCTAATATGAATCATTGAAAAATAATTCCATTTTAATATATTATCGAATAAATTAATAATGATAGAAGGTATTACCATAATTTATATGTGAATGATAACCGGAATCGATGATACGTCACATGAATAATCGATTTTAACGACGCAACTTCCCTCAATCGATACGTCATCGAAATTCGGAGAATCGTCAAGAACTACGTCACTAACAGATGACTCCCGATGTTAGGTGTTATTTCCCATTTACGTTTATTAATTGGTTATCTACGCATTTAGTATGAAACAAGTAATACTTTAATATAGTTTTATTATTATAAAATCGATTTTTTATGACATTACAAGTTGTTTAAAAAAAATATAAGTAAATAAAAGCTATGAATGCTTCGTTGCAAATTTATAACCGGTTAAGTAGTTATTCTGTTAAAGATAAACATACAGTCAAAATTATGTGGTATTTTTATTAAAATAAGTTGAACAAAACTAATGCATTATATAAAATTAACCCGGAATTCCTGACAAATGGAAGCCCCCCGTAAACGTGACCGAGTGCACGTGAGTGTTACGTAACAAGGACGGTTTACGTAACGTACTGCGACGTAGGTTTTTTTTAAATATTATTTCAAATTATTGTTTTATTTATATCTCATGACGGAATACGACCAGTTTGTTTTCGTCGTAAATATTTTTGTTTTTGGAAATGTGTTCAAATAATTATTATGATAAAGATTATGCGTTTCATTTATATTTTGTGATAATAGAATGTTTTTTTTTATTTATTTTAAGTTTTTGTTTGTTATAATATCAATTAGATTTAAAGAATTTTATTAAATGATTTTGAGTTCTGTGATTCAATTAAGTGAAGGCTTTGATATAGAATATAATTTACGTAAATCAAATAAAAAAATAAAATTATAGTCAATGGTGTGGATTTAAATTGATAATTAAATATATGCATTGGTGTATATAGAAGTGTGTATAAAATAGGTATTGCAAGCCCAAAAAGTATTTAACTTTTTTATACTTTGGTAGTATATATAGAAAATATAATTTTCTTCTTTATATATTAATTTTATTTAGTATAAAACAATATATATTTTATCTCCATATTTTTTTTAATTCGTCAATATAAGGATGTAAGCTTTAGATAATGTTTTGATATAATGGAATGACTATTATTAATTGGCCTAATAGGTTTTAGATAACACTTCGATGTACTCATTGTTATTTTTAATACGATTATACTTATAAAGGTAGATTTATTTATTACTAGTTTATGCCCGCGACTTTGTCTGTTTCAGTTTTATTAGAAATTTTTATGTGATCAGGCGAACTGTTTCGATCCAGAGGCAAGAAACAGATTTTGGATTAAATTAGCAAATATTTTGTTTTGGTTGAACGAATTCAAAAGTATCCGTCCGTCTTCTGATTAAAACCTAACTCTTCACAAATCCAGCCAAATCCGTACAGTTGTTCTTGAGTTGTATATAATGTAACTAATAAGACTATTAAATGAAACTAATATTTTTCGGATGTACTACGAGATTTTCATTTTTGTTTAAGACACATCTCGTCTGTCCGTGATCACGGTTTCTGTAAAGTAACCGAAACGTCGCGAGTATGTAGTTTTTAAACAAAAAAAATCGCGTAGTATATCCGAAAAATATTAATTTCATTTAAATGACTACTCGCGAAAATCTTAGATCTCATTAATGCGACTATCGTTTAGATATATAGATAAATTAGTTGATTGATTATTTGGATTGGGAATCCCTTTTAGGTAAGCATTACTTTTGATAAAAAGATATAATTATTAATTATATGTCAATGATGATACAATCTTTTCATATGAATTACTTAATTCTCTGTGTTAAAAACAGTGTTGTAATGCACACGTGTTTTATTTTAAATATTCATCTTTGTACATATATGGTTGATTATATACAATATATGTATACTGTCAGTGGTGGCCTAGTGATTAAAAGGCCTGCCACTCATACATGAGGGCGCGGGTTCGATCCTGGCAAGTACCAATGTGATTTTAACGAGTCATCTATACTTTATAAGAGTATATAGACATCACTGATTATTGCATTCCCAAAAGAGGGTAAATGTCAGACAGGCGGTCGGTCGTGAAAACAATTAGCCAAAACTATTCACAACATGTAAGGCAGACCCTGGCTAAAGCTCGGAAATTACCAGGTAGAAGAAGACATAATATATGTATACTATCAGAAATATACAGTTATTATTTACATTTACAGTTCATTATATGAAAATAATTAACGTTTAAGGGAAATAAGATTAAATCTAATTGTTGTTTCCAAACAAAAAGTCAGTGCGAAACCAATATATTGTTTGAATTTCTTTATGTTTCAACAATCTTGTATTCAAATAGAGTTGGCAAGATCTTGTAAACTTTTGTATAGAAATTATTTGTAAGGGAGTTCATTTCTCGGTCATGTGACCCGTACGTCACGTGGACGGATTTTTTAAATATGAATCTGTATAAAAGCTTTGTATTCAAAGAAAATAAAAGATTCAGTGCGAAAGAGTTTTTCTTTCATACAATTGCTGAAACACTCGACAGCCTTTTGTTTATTTCGGGTTCGGGTTAACTGTTACATAAAATAGGGATGGAAAAATACGTTTATAAAAATTTATATCTATTTCCAATATTCCCGGTTTAATATATAGGTAAGTCCACTTATCTAGTTTATTTAACCTAGAATTACATCACTAGCTATAGATAATGCAACTGATAAGCCAATTGCTATGAATGTCGGTCGGAGTTACGCAATTCTAACGGCTATATGTATTGACATATATATAAAAAAATCTATACATATATGTATATAAAAAAGTATGCTTATATATTATAGTTTTGATTATAAACTCACTATGTAAGATATAATAATGATTTTCATTTGTTTCTGTTACATATAGTTAATTGCTTCTAATGACATGTACATATATGTTTTATATGTCAGTACATATATATTATGTTGTATATTATTTCCTTATAAAGCCCGGGATCTTCGAGCTCTGTATCCCTCCCTATTATATAACTGAGAGGGCACGTGTCGCTCGAGCCACGTGATAAAACATCACGTTGTCACGCTATTTTAACATTTAAACATATTTATATAATACTTTTATATTGTACTTATTTATAAAGAAATTTTATTGTGACTTACTTCAATATAAGTACTAGTTATTTTAAAGATACTTTAGTTATTGTAACAGTTGGAAAAGCATACTATTTGTTATACATATTTTATGAAACATATAAATCATTAAGGCTTTGGTCGTCTTATAGACGAGAATAGGGAGAAAAAGTTTATATATGTTCTGTATGATTTTCGTTAATTTATGTAGTATTAATATTTATTGTATAAATCATATAAAATTATATGGAAATAAATACTATAATATAATATAATTATACTTTGGAGGATTTATATATATATATGTATTTTATTTATCTCTGTATATCTGTTTCGTATTATATTCTATACATTATCTGTTGATAATAGTTTATCGTCTGTGACATAATAAATGTCTCATTATCCTTAATTATCTCGTCAGTACATTAAGTACTTATGTTTAATATATTGGTATGTTAAGAAACGAGTTATGTTTTATGAAAACCGAAACGAAATCTGATTTTTGGGTTAAATATTAGGTACCTTTTTTTAACTACCCTGTAGATAATAAATTTTATAAATTAAAACGAGAGCCGAAACTTCTCATCATTCAATGTATTCACGGTGCGTGTGTCGGGTCCATCGTTGTAGTGAGAGGAGCTTCAACAGTGACTGGGACTTGTGACCCAAGTGTAGGTTTAAGATGCCCCTATCTAACGCGCGTTAAACGATCAACTCCACTGTCCAAGCTCCTCTTTCTACCAAACTAAATTTAAGTGAAAAAAATAATTTAATTATTTTTTTATTGCTCAATATTTCTTAGAAGTGCCCAAGTATGCAGAATACGTGGTCTAACAACACATAACTGGGTCGCTATATACAAGAAAAAGGCACGTTCAAGATAATGCAATACAAATTAATTTTAATATTTTTTAGTATTTTGTAATTGGGACATATTTTATCTATATAAAAATTTTTGTAGGACTTTTTTATTTAAATTATTTTTCATGTCTTTCAATACCATTTTCTTGTATACTTTAGTTTATTTTAAACACGAGCAGCGCCGGGAGAAAGTGTATTTATTCGAAACTCATTCGAATTTATGGTTTTATAAGAATTGTTTTCCGTTTATGTATTTCAGTAAATTCGTAGTTCTGTTATCGACACAGACGACCTTGTAATCGGAATCCCAGAATATCACATACGATTTGGTCACGTGCTTACATTTTTTCTACCATAAAACCATATAAATTTTTATTGACCATAAATTTGGAACATTCTAGAATAGTAAACGAAAATGATTTGACAATTCAATACAGATGAATGAAATGTAGTACAGAAAAACGTATCATATAGTTATTAAATTGTTATTAATTACATATATCTTCTTCTACCCAGCCCAGGTAATTTCCCAGCTTTAGCCAGGGTCTGCCATACATGTTATGAACAGTTTTATCTAATAGTTTTTACGACCGGCCGCCTGCCTGACATCAACCCTCTTTGGGAATGCATTAATCAGTGATGTCTAAATACTCTTAGAAAGTACATATTATGACTCGGAAAAATCACATTGGTACTTGCCCGGGACAGGATCGAACCCGCGCTATCGTGCATGAGAGGCGGGCCCTTTAACCACTATTCCACCACTGACTTAGTTTTATATATATCCTTTACCAAACAAAGAATTATTATAGAGGAAATCGGAAAGTTACGTGCGATCTTATTACAATACTTGTTACATTTTAGTAAACAACACGTGACTGTAATTATAAGGGTTCTATATACTGGACCTTGAACTAACATTAGTTTCTAATTAAATGACAGGCAGCTTCTAAAACTATTACAAAGATGTATTAAATTAACCCATTTCATACATAATATTGAACTAAGTGATGATTTTAATATAATGTATTTTATTATATAGTTCTGTTAAATACAATAATTCATTTGATGAAAGTCATTGTTTTGAAATCATCGGGACATTTTATTCAATTTTTTTTCTTAAAAACAAAGTTTTAGGCAGAGTATAAATCAATAGAAGTTAGACCTGGCAAAGATTTTTAATATTTTTCGACAATTATTGTGCTTAGTTAACTATCATTCCAATTTGTCTACATAATTTAAGGCTTTTATTCGGCACTAAATAATTATCTTTATATTATCGTCTAAACCAATTATTAAGTCCTCTAATTTAAGTCATTTAAAAAGTATTCATCATCATCATCAGCCTATCAACGCCCACTGCTGAGCAAGGCCTCTTTCTCACGTGGAGAAGGTTTGAGCATTAATCACCACGCTTGCTCAAGACGGGTTGGTGATTTCAAACTTATAATTGTGAATCTATAAGTCCAGGTTTCCTCACGATGTTTTCCTTCACCGTATGTCAGTAAAAAAAAGTATATTTAGTTTCAAATAACCCAAAAAATAATAACTTATTTATATATATGACGTATTATAAAGCGTCAAAAACGCGCTGTCTTAGAAGCAAAAATGATAATTACATCATACTTTATAGCTCGTTTTAATGATACAAAAATGATATAACGATCCCAGCGTCGTATTATAATGATAAGTGTATTTTTATAAATATATTTCCTTAAAATTTGCGTTACTTCACAGTCAAGGTTGTGTTGTGTGTTACGTAATTACAAACGTGACTGGTACACGTGCAGACACCGGGCGTGACTTGTCCATTATTACGTAATAAATATATTATTTATACATAAATATTTATTATTATATAGATTTTACATTATTTTTGTTATAACTTGTTTTTGTTTCGAAATAGACTTAGTGTTTGTCTCAGTTTAATTCAAATTATAGACGATTTTTTATATCAATGTTAAGATTATTGAATCTATTTTCACGAAACTTTACAATAATAGAGATTGAATTGGCCCTTATATTCTATGAAGTTGCACAAAAATAGAATAATAAAAGATAATGAAAAATATCAAGTATAATACTCATAATGCACTTGTGATAATTATTGTCTCATAACTAGTTTTTGCCCGTCATTTTGTCTCAGAATTAAAAATGTATAGTATATTGAGTGAATTCTGATTGGCTTTAGAGGTCGAAAAATCAGATTTCATAAATTTTTCTTTTTATCGATCGCAGTGAAACGGAATGAAATCCTATTCTTTTCCTGATTCTAAACTATCCACCCATCAATTTTCTCCAAATCCCTGCAGCCGTAATTCACTTATAAATAGTGTAAGTAACATTACTGTATACTTATATGATTAATATTATGTTTTTTCTTATAGACACCCTGTTCAGACACAAATAAAAAACAATACATTGTATACACAGACTTGTATGTTTTACTTTAATAAAACTGTACTGTTCTTCAATTTAGTTAGTAACTTAATATTAAAATAAACGATAAGAGTACATATTTTAATTTTAATGAATTTCCATAATAGTATTTATGTATTAAATGTTTATTTTCTTAATTTAGTGACCGTTATAAGATTATTTTCGTCTCTATTGCGTCTTATAATGTTATATAATTTAATACAGAACAGAAATAAAACGTACAAAAACAGCATTGAGAGTCTGTGGGCGGTGTATGTATATGAAAATAAAATAACCATAGTCAATATACACATATTAAATATGATTATCTTTTATATAAAACAATAGGGATTTATAAAGGGAAGTGTTTTAATCAAAAGAGATTTCATTTCTGATATTTTTATAATTAAATCATTATTATTAAATACATTAGTTATGTACTTTTAGTTAAATTTATAATAAAATCTTTAAGAGACAATAGAAACTCTCAGTAATCTATACATGGTTTTCTTTCTATGGAGTAATCTTAAATATCTCAGTAATCTATATCTATTTTCTTTCTATTCTATGTAAATATACATAATATGTTTGTTTATTTATTTCTGTATCTATATATTATTCATACAAAAGATAAACGTGCAACAAATACAATGTCGCCGGAAGCGTCTTCATTCCTAGTAATTAATGTTAGGTGTTGGTCACAATTTGGGACATCTGCCAAATGACATTCTAGGAAAAATACCGAATAATATCAAATAAAGCGAATGCTATAATATTCTATGAATTTCAAGATGTTTACAATCTTATATCCAAAATTATATTGCATCTGATGAGTCAGGTAGTATGCGTAATGTATTGTGGATTCTTTATACGTAACTTCTAATGTTTTATGGGGTCCCTTAAACCTACACCTGGGTCACTGTTGAAGCTCCTCTCACTACAACGATGGACCCGACACACGCACGGTGAATACGTGGAATGCTGAGATGTTGTGTCTCTACATATCTTTATTAAAAGTATTTAGATACCACTGACGGATGAAGGAAAACATCGCGAGGAAACCTGGACTTATATTTGACAATTATAAGTTTGAAATCACCAACCCGTCTTAAGCAAGCGTGGTGATTAATGCTCAAACCTTCTCCATGTGAGAAAGAAGCTTTTGCTCAGCAGTGGGCTTTAATAAGCTAAAAAAAACTTTAAACTAAATATGTGTTAAATTCATTTATAAAAAAAGCTTAAAAATAATTAATTGTAAGCATATATCAATGACTTTGATAATTTATATTTAATTTAATGTTATAATTTCTAATAAGATTCTTTTAATTTCTTTTGTCATAAGTTCGTGTCATTGGAATGTTGGCCCACGTTGTAATCAATTGACACACCAGTAATATCGACAACAAAGTCAAAAGTTAGGCACGTTGCCATTGTGTGAAAGAGAAATATAACTCACTATGTAATTAATTGTATATCTTCTTAGAAAAAGGCTAAAGGAAAACACCTTACTAAGGAATGTAGAATATTGTAATTATATAACTTACTCTTTTACTTACTTTATATTAATAAAAAGCAATATTTTTCTAAAATTTACGTATTATAAGTTACTCTTTATCTACCAGAATTCTTCTCAAAATCGGCCTATACAGAGAGGATGAGTAAAGTCTAAAAGTATACATATATATTTTTGGTACATATTTAGTGAAAAGCTTTTACTTTAATATAATAAACAAATAATTATGACAAACACTTTCCAAATAAAATAGTATATATACAGAGAAGTAATTCACAGTCATTAGATTTGCAAAACGTGTAGATGAGAGTTATCGCTGCGCCTGCGCACGCGGGAATTAACGTGTCGCGACCACGTGGAGGGACGCGTGCGTTGTCATAGTTCAAAACATAATGATTGCGTAACTGATAACGCAACTTAATTAAAGTGCATATAGCGCAAAGGTCTAGTTAATGTGGCTAGTTTAGCTAATTGTATATTTTCATTGAAATGCTGAAAACTATAAACGAATAATTAATACAAGAAAAGTAATAATTTGTAGAAACTTTGTTTGCAAAAATATACTATAGATAATTTTTAAACCATTTTTAATGGAACTCCAAATACATATATATAATAGCAAGTTCATGTATTATTTTATTATCAATTAAAATGTGATATAATTATAATATGTAGCCAAATTCATATAAACTGTACGAAAATGTTTGTTTGACCTGGTAAGTATTGCAGTGTTAAGGATAAGTATAATATGACCTTAGCTTGACCCCAACAGCCTTCCTACCTGATCGCGGTAAAGCCAAAACGTAGGGTCATTTCCGTGTTCTTTTGAAAGCCATCCAAATATATTTTTATGTATCATATCACAAAGAATAAGTTTATTACATACTATATGTTAGTTTTAAAACAATTAAATGATTCTGTTTTAGTTATTGTTTAATTACTGAAATTTTAAATTATTTTTTATGGAGATATATGTAAGATATATTTGGTGAATTATTTTAATCATTATGTTTGAAAACGCTCTGTTTTCTTTCTTTAATATATGAAAGACGTATATACATATTTATACTATTTAGAATTATATATTTTTTTACTTATTAAATTAAATGTTATATTACTTTATATATTATAATCTAACTAGTCTCCTTCTTGAATTTTTCATCCAATCATCAAACCAGCTTATTTTGCCGGAAAAACCTCCTCCTATATAATTCACCCACATAAAATGTGGCATTTAATTTGCCCTCAAAAATGAATGGCAATGCCATCAGTTAAATACATTTTAAATACATTTGTTTTATCTCAATGTTAATGAGAGAGGAAAACGACACAGCCTTCTTAACTATCTCGCTTGCATAATAATAGGGCAAGTATTTCCTGAAATACTTCAAATATATTTATTGTGACTTACGCTATAGCGAAGGTTGGACGAGACCTATCATTCATACTCCTATACATTGATAAATAAAACATCAGTAACAAATACATACATTAATATTAAATAAAAATGAAAATTTTCAAACTATATTTATATATTTTTTAAATAACATTTCGTTCAAGGTTTTTTGGTTTAAGTTATGTCTCGAGTGTAATAAATTGCGTAATTTATTGTAAAGGTATGATTAAGGCTTACGATGTAATTATTGTACTATAAATAGGAAACATAACACTTAGTATTCAAGAGTAAACCGGGAAATGAATGAAGGGCAGAGCCTTGGCTGCGAGGAAAAGTTGTGATTTAAATTACGTGATCTCATTGCAACAGATGCACGGAATATGGCAATAGTTATGATATTGGTTAATAGATATTGGTGAGAAGAAAGAAGGTTGAGGTTACAAACAAGTTATTATTGAAAAATTTATTAAATATATACAGTAGTTACGTCAGTGGCCTAGCAGTTAAAAAGCCCGCCTCTCATGCACGAAAGCGAGGGTTCGATTCTATCCCGGGCAAGTTCCAATGTGATTTTTCCGAGTCATATGTACTTTATGAGTATTTAGACATCACTGTCAGGCAGGCGGCCGGTCGTAAAAACAATTAGCCAAAACTATCAACATATAAGGCAGACCCTGGCTAAAGCTTGGAAATTGCCAGGTAGAAGACGATATATGTAGTTAAGAATATACCATTAGATATCAGTCGGATAAAACAGAAATCAACATTCCTAAAAACACAAAAACATATCGTTGAAAGAATTTAAATAACAATTATCCGAATATTCTAGAACAATAGATATGTAAATCTATATGGTAATGTATATTTAGACAGCACATGTTCGCCTGTTCACGTGAAGCAGACGTCTGAGCCGTCACGTGTCGGTTACGTGTCGTGACGATCACGTTCCGACGAAACTAATTCCCTCCATTGTATCATAATGCGTACAAAAACCTGACATAACCATACAGACTGTTTTGATACAATTTTTCCATCAATTGTTTTAGACATGTACCTTTCACATTCGTCAATTTTATTATATTTTTAATACCATACATAACATTATAGTATTAATATTTTATTTATTATCATTATGTTGCACAAAAAAAAAATTAATACGGTTTATGCTTAATATTGCCTTATTTTGGGGGTAAATAAGTAAATAAATATATATATATATTTTCATCTACTTTTTAGGTATTAAAATATATGACGTCATATAAGTATTTAAAAGATTGTAGCTTTAAGTTTCTCGTCTTCGGTCTTTTTTTATAGCTCGTTTAATATTAGCTTATATTTTAAACTAAAAAAACTAAAATAGTTGTCACAATTTAGCGTGTAATGAGATGGTCATTGTAACAGCTTACCCAACATCAGTTATAGATTACCTAAATAGCTTAACCTAAATGAATCCACTAAAATGTGCAATTTTATAACGTAAGTTTAACTAGTTTTTGAGCCAGATTCGCTTACATTTATTGTATATATTATAGGATTTATTTTATATGCGGTTTCAGAATGTTCCAGTAATAGTAGTCAGTGGAAGAGGAGTTAAAAGTGTGTATATATTTAAAAGTAAATAAGGAACGTATCGAATATATAAGATTAATATATAAATTCTTCATATTAATAAATACATATATTTATATATTTGTTATTAATTCATAATTTACCCAAATCTCCACATTGTCATATATTTTCCTTTTAAACATCCTATTTGGAGTTTCCGAACCACAAATTTGTATATATTTTTTCATTCATTTGAATTGTTAATGAAGTTTCAATTTATAAGTTATAAAATGTATCACCCTTGTTTATATTTTTGGTTGAAGGAAAATAGTAAGTGTAGTTCAATTGAAATGTTTAATCCCTATAAATTTATATATGTGTCTGTGTGTGTGTGTGTGTGTGTGTGTGTGTGTGTGTGTGTGTGTATAGTTATATAAGGTGAATGTTATTCCGAATATATTATACCCTGTGTTCCTGTCAATGGAAAATGTTCAGTAGTAATACGTAATGCAGCACGCGGCCCGGTCACGTGTAGCTTTACGTCAGGGGTGAGTTCAGAGTTAGCAAGCTTGTTACTTGTTAGGCATTGGTGATGACTGACTACGAATTACGTATTTAGAGTATATTTTCTGTAAAAACTATTTAATTTTCCTTTTTTTTGTATGAGATGAATCGAAGAATTGTATTTTCATTTCTGAGGGTTCATAATAATCTAATTAATTACGTATGAATAAAGATTGAATTTGAATAGAACTTAAAATGAATTTTCGGGACAAATTATCGAACCGGAGTTTTTTAAAAGTTTCTATTCCTCTATTCTAATATGTTCTAGATATAGAAATTAAATAAAATACACAGAGGCTTTGCCTTTATTATTTTCTATATCAAAATGTAATATCCAAAAATACAATCTGTGTAACTTTAAAAGCTGAGTTAAAAGTCCAATATATATTGTAGCATTAATATTTCATGTATTTTAAGTCCAAGAAACAATTATATTCCGTAAAAACAAAGGAAATTACATCAAAAAGTAAATGAAACTGATATTTTCGGAATACTACACGTATTTCATTATTTAAAAAAGTACATACTTAAAAATAGTTCATTTAAATTAACACTCGCGGAAGTCTAAGATCTCATTATATCAAAAACTAACCTAGGTTATATTATATCTAGAAAATCCATGATGTGATACAATAAAGAAAAAATAAAATCCTTTTTCATTTTACGTAACTATTCTTAAACATGTACACAAACATCAATGCATTTCCGTCTCTCAGTCACGTGTTTGAAGCGTGAAGAAAAAAAGGTGAATAAATATTTAGTTTTTTTTGTTAAATTCATGGAAATTTGTAGTTTACAAAAAACTGCTTTGTTATATTCCACGTGAGGTTTATAGAGAGCACGTGATTTTTAAAGTTTTTAAACGTTTTTTCATGTTTTTTTGTTTGAAACATATCGTTTCGTAACATGTTAATTTTATTATAATAATTATATTGTAATTATTTTAAACATTATTTCGTAAATAAAATGTTCATATGGTGGGAAGAGTAAATTGTGATATTTACTTGTTTTACAAATGATTTTTTGTATGTCACGAAAAGTATTGTTTGTATATATAATATATATAAATAGAGTGTTGATTTGTCTGTACATATATTGCTGATTATTATCGGACTATGAGACTCACACTGACTGAGATTACCATACAATTGTAGTTATTAAGTATTTATTACTTACAAACGTAGAGATGAAACTGGGAAGAAACCTCTCATCATTCAATGTATTCACGGTGCGTGTGTCAGGTCCATCGTTGTAGTGAGAGGAGCTTCAACAGTGACTGTGACTTGCGACCCAGGTGTAGGTTTAAGACGGCCTTATCTAACGCGTGTTTATTCTCACCTTCACCTTATTGCCTATAAAAGTTTAAAATTACATTTTTCATATATCCTTTGTTTCTTTTTTTATACTGAGTGATTGATGTGTGGAATAATTTTCTACTATGTAGTTCTCATTCGTTGTATGTCCAAAGGTTGTCAAAATACGAGTTGCTAATAACACTGCATATATTAATAGTAAATTATTTGGAAATAAATCTTTTCTTATTTTTACATTAACATACAATGAAACTATAATTACGATATGATTTAAAAAATCATTAAAAATTACATTGTTTGCATTTTTTATATATATTTTTAAACTAGAAAATATTTTTCCCGAACCACACATATAATTGAGATATAAATTAAAACCAAAAAATTTTAACGTAATCCGTACAATTGAAACGATATAAAATTGCCATAAAAAAAGACACATTAGTAACGGTTTGCAAAAGTTGCCTAAGTTATTGTGTCCAATATATTACAATGCGCTTACGGCACAGATATTACACGATTTACTTTACTGATGTCTATTAGGTAATGTATTTATACTTAACATACATTTACTACACTAACTAAAACTGACTAAACGAACTAAAACTAAATTAAGTCTATGTATACGTAGATTTCATATTAAAAATATATATGACCTTCAAATATTTTATATACATTTTTATATAAGTAGTTATTATTTATTTATTTCAGATAGATATAGTAAGAGCAGTTTCTGCTCTAATATAAGGTCATTAAAACGAATGAAATGTTTCAAACGATTTCATTACAAAATTTCATTTTACTATAAATAAAGTTGCGTTTTTGTCCATATTATGAAATGGATTTGAAATAGATTTACTTTTAAAGGAGTGTATACAATCAACGATATTTAGGTTTTAAATAATATAAAATTTAAAATATTTAACTTTTTTTTTTAACAGAGCCATTATATATGATAAAAACCAGTATATTACTTTCTTCTATAATTAGAAATAAATTATGAATATTATATTATTATTTGTAAACGTTTTTATGTTCTCAATTGTTTTTGATTTCTTTAAATATATTTTAACGTTTGATATAATAAAACAAAATCTTCTTAATATAATATAATAAAAAATTCGTTAGATAAAATTATCTTCCACTAAAGTATAATGTTAGCAATACAATAAAACCCTTTTTTTGTTTTTTTACTGATTTCTTTCTTATATTGTTTTCCATATTAAAACATAGAGAAATCTTTTAAGAGATAAGTTACCCTTTATGCATCATATTTCCTTTATAAGAATGTAATTATTTTCACTTTTAGACTTATATTAAAATGTATTTTTTTACAAGTATAAAGTGCAGTCTCCTTAATAGTTTGATGTCGGTATGTCTGTTAGATTTACAATGGATGTCGACACCAGAGAGCGACCAAGGACAGAATTAATAGTTTTAACGAAACCCGAAACAGCACGCCTGAATAACTCTTGTTATGAAAACTATGACTACTACTCAATACAAATCAATAGTTAAATATATTGACGAAATTATACTCGCTGACTGAGTTAAATTATATGTAATATTAATGAGATTTATGTAAGATTTTCGCGAGTACTCATTTAAATGAAACTTATGTTTTCGGATTTTACTTCACGTTTTATTTTTGATTAGAAACTACATACTCCCGACGTTTCGGCTACTTTTCAGCAACCGTGATCACGGACAGACGAGATGTAAATACATATGCAATATTATACTTGCAAACAATGGGAAGTAGTTCATGGGATTATAATAGGCCAAAAATGAAGTACATTATTTTGATATTATAGGCCATTCTATTCCCATATTCATCAAATATATAAAAACTGAAATCTGGCTTTCGAGTAAAAAAATCGAATGAAGATCAGTCGATATTTTTAAGAGATACGATGTCACTTACACACACACAGATAGCAACGTCAAATTATTAACACTTCTTTTTTTATGTCGAGTATTAAAAATTATCATATGATAGTTTTTTTTTAGATTTTTCTAGATTTATAAAAACTAATGTCATTGAATATAATATTATAAGAATATACAAGCGGTGTAGTGGCGAAATATAGTTCCGTAGATATGTCAACACATTACCTCACGCTTACAAAACATACATTCATGTATACTATACTTAAAGCTTGTGTGAACATGTTGCGAATTGTTGATAGAAAAAAAAATACGTTGATAATTTCTCAATCATTTTACGATAACATATAAAAATGGTTTAAAAAATATTAATATTAAATATATTCTTATATGAACATTCACAAAATGGGTTGATGTCAGGTTAATGTAAAAAACAATTAGCCGAAAATATCTGTTAGGCAGACCCTGGCTAAATCTGGGAAATTGCCAGAAAGAAGAGATGATATTCTTTGATATTATATTTTATTTCGTATACTTTATTATAAATACAATTCGTGTGAAGGGGTAAGACCTTCGAATGTGTTTCGACACAGTTATTTGACCTGTTGCAATAAGCGTCACTTGCTGTTTGTTCATATTATAACATTATACAATTATTACATACGACTTAATGGTTTTATTAACAAATCAGCAATGTCAATGTCAGATATATTTATTATTTATAATAATTAAAAATATATTTTGTCTAAAGTATATAAGAAAACTTTGAATTTAAGTCGATATTTCAATGAAAATATTTTATAGTGTATATTTTATTTAAATCATTCTATTAGTAACGTTATACTAAATAATTGGAATGTCACTGTATTGGCATTTTGGTTTCCAAATAGTCTTTGGAATACAGACTTTTGCAAAACTGGATTAAGCACGGCAGCTTTAAGTAGATTTAAAGTTCATTTTAAATCAAAATTATATATTATTAGGTTCAAATATGGTAATTTTTACTATATTTGTACAGAATATAATGATGTTATTGTAATTATTGTATACAAACTCATTAGGGCGACAAAGTTATGCAGTATTGCCACACGCCGGGAATGAACTGTTTCAACAGACATGTAACGTTTCTTTATAATTTTATTGTAATAACTTTTACATATATTATAATTTACTGTTTGTTTACAAAACTCATTAATAATTTGTGGAGATTTAAATGCTGAATATGGCATCACTAATTCACTAAAGGTTTTAACAAAATTGAAATTTATTACTTACTAGCTGCGCCCCGCGGTGTTACCCGCGAATTTCCGGGATGTAAGCCTATGTGTTATTCCTGGACGTCAGCTTCCTGTATACAAAATTTTATCAAAATCGGTTCAGCCGTTTGAGCGTGAAGAAGTAACAAACATACACACACACACAAACTTTCGCAATTATAATATAAGTTGGATATACTCTTCTATAAATTGCATAATATCATCCAATAATAGTACTAAAAGAAAATAATGCATTAAACATATACCAAGCAAGCATATACATATATATACATAGCTTGTTTATACATATGTAGAATAATGATTACATAACCACCACCGGAGCAACAAGTATTGACAGTAAATGATGAAATCGTAAAATTTGGCAAGAGTTATGTTACATAATAGGACCGGTTACCGCTCTTAACCTTGGTCATGATGTAACATGTCAAGGTTGGGACTTGGAGACCAGCGTGAGTGAGAGGATCCAGGTTAAAGAGATTCAGATGTATTGTACTGTGTTTTGTAATAGTTACTCACTTTGAAACACACTATTGAATGCTTGAGATTTGAAACTAGTATTGTTCGTCTACTAGTATTTATATTAAAACTAGCTTTCCGCCCGCAGCTTCGTCTGAATGGATGTCGCTTATATCGCGATTCCAAGAGAACCTTTCAAAAGTCTGGGATAAAAACTATCCTATGTTCTTTCTCAAGGTCAACTCTATCTCTGTACCAAATTTCATTAAATTTATTCAGTGGTTTAGGCGTGAAAGAGTAACAGACAGACAGACAGAGTTACTTTCGCATTTATAATATTAGTAGGGATAGTTTATTTGCAGAATAAGTTCATAGACCCATCGTAAGATCTACTTCACTAAAATAAGCATATTGTTTAATATTGTAAAGTTACTTTTAATGACAAAAAGTTTAACTATTCCAATACATGTATTAAGTAATATTAGATACTTACATATAATAAAAAGTCATTACAATTAATCGCTATCAATTCACATATCGTCATTATAAACTATAGAAATGATATACAATGGCAATAAACATTTGAAATGTCAAAACACTTATATACATTTCTCCATACAACCTTGGCATATATATAGAATTACATCATTTAGATAATATAGCTTATTAGTTACGGAGTTGTGAAATGTAAACATACATACATATATGAGTGGCGAGTGATAAGTAGTCAAGGGCATGATCTATGGTCGCACTTTTAACTAGAATTGCATGTTGCATAATGTAATATTAAATGCAAGAAATATATTGAAATGTATATATGTAGCAGTATGATTTAATTCACATAATAATTTTTAAGAGATGAAATGAACACAATTTTGCTATATACTAGTTTTTGATACTTCATTCGCTTCGTATTATTACGTATTTCTACCATATATAAACAAAAATCATCGAAGTTTTTGTCAAATACGACAAATACATTAACTTACTAGTATCCCAACTAATATTATAAATGCGAAAGTAACTCTGTCTATCTGTCTGTTACGCTTTCAAGCCTAAACGACTGAACTGATTTTAATGAAATTTGGTACAGACATAGAGTTGACCTTGAGAAAGAACATAGGATAGTTTTTATCCCAGACTTTTGAGAGGTTCTCTTGGAAACGCGATAAAACCGAACTCCACGCGGGCGAAGCTGCGGACGGAAGCTAGTTATTTATATGTAAGTTATATCATTTTTAATTCAGTCATAAACGAGTGATTCACAAATGACATAATGTTTGCACAATGCTGATAATTGGAAAACAATTATTAAGGCTATATATTTAGAATACACTCATGCTATCGCTCGTTACAAATGAATTTAATTACTTTATCTATTTTATAGTATCTAGACTTAAAGTTTTTTTTATATGCATAGAAAAAATATTACCTAGACGCTATATATGTATATATATATAATCTAGACTTTACTAAAAGATTACTAGACTTAAATTTCTTATATTAGGATGAATATACCACAGTGAGTTATTAAGTTCAACAATAAATGTTTGCGACACTCTACGTATATCTAGGTTATAAATCTTTTTAAACTATGTTACGCAAGCTGTTGCATCATAATCGGTTCATGCATCTGAGCCAAGGTTTTGAGATCAGGTCGAGATTTTCATAACACTGAGATTATTAAGTAACGTTTTGACGAACACTCGCAATCCTTTAATTATATGTATTGTAATAAAAATAAATTTTAATTTATATGGGAAAAGAATTTTATATGATATTTAGATAAAAAAATATAGTTTTATATATTTTATTAATAATTATGAATCAATATGATGTTGTCATACATTGCAGAGATAGTAGCGTACAGACATACACACACAGTTGTAAACGGTTTGACTAACCCAATTTGATACGTTACGGGAACTGGTCAATTAAAAAACAACTTTATAGTCATAGCCATAGAGATGAAGTTACAATGATAGAATTCATCGGTTTTAGTTTACTGTTACGTAAGACAATTTAAGGTCACCACGGTTGCATAATCTATACATTGCTGTGAGAGCGTCCAAAATATCTTGATCCCCCGCTCGGGTTCAATTACCCCCTTTTTGACCTATCACGTTAGAGGGAGGGAGGGGGGGTGAAGGTCATGCTGGCTGGTCGCCGTGGGATTTGCGTCGGTTAATTTTAGAATGTCAGTTTTGAAATAGTAAAGTATGTATGTACTTATGATTTATGGGCGCAACAAGTTAGAATTAATTCGGTTCATTGTTCACAATATTGTGATATTATGAATATTGTGTGATCATTATAAGCATTATTGTTGGATTAACTTTTACGTATTATTGGATGTATGTAATAAAAATGTAGTTGTTTTTGGGGTAAACGCGTCTTATAGTAATTGAACTAAAAGTTTTTTTAAACTTCTCCAAGAAGATCCTAAATAAATTATTTTGGTCCTATTTTTTAAGTTCAATACAATTATCCTAAAATAGTAATTTTTTGTTGGTTACAATATAAAAATTAAATCTAGTAGAAGTCTTCATAATAAATGAAAATTTAAACAGTTTCAAATTCATCCATACATTTAAATTAAAACTATTGTCTACCTCTCATTGATATGACTCAAGTATTCAACGAATCACATAATCTTAATGTGTTTCAGTAAATTTCAACATCCGCTTTAAAATATCATGCTTAGGAATTCCATACATTAACGTTTGCGTATCTACAAGTAAGTTTAATTTGTACTCTACTTTCTGACCTTTGACCTGCGTGTCTATCAACATCTATTGAATTAATATTAAGATTACTTCAAGAGGTCAAACCTCGTATGTTTAAATGAAGTTTTTGTTTGTGTATGTTTTAAATACATTATTTATATATATCTCGATATATTTTCATCAAGAGGCCATCTCTGTCACTTAGAACGAGTCTCCCAAGACTTCACACTGACATAATCTGCTTACCCAGTAACAAGCGGATATCACTCAGGGTTGACACTAATAAGTTATACATTACATTATAATTAATTTCTTCACGTGTTAATCAAAACATTACATATTTTTAATTATTTTTATTGAGATATTTATTCATTTAATCGTAATATTAATAAAGATAAATCATTAATATTATTTTATAATAATCTATTTATATACGTAAATAATGTAATATTTGTTATTGTTTTATAATTAAATTAAATAAATTATTAATATTGATTAACAAAAACTTGTCGTGTTCAACCCTAGATTAGAACAGGGATGTTCAGATTCTAACGGGACTCGTGGAAGATATATAACATGGATACGACATTGAACAAAAAATAATTAATACTAATTTTATATATGATTCTATAATAAAAATAATATTTAATTAGAACTAATTTAATAAATAATATAATAGCAAGCAATAATTGAGAATATTAGTAATATATATTAAATTTAAATATATTTTTTTGTATATATTAATATATAGTATGTGAGTCGCGTCATGTCCATATAATTCCAGCGTCACCTTTCTAATGTGTCACGTGTCGACACACTGAACTACATCGACACCTCAGATATGCTCTTGTTTTTTTATGAGTCGCATCACTATTTATTATGACATACAATTTGATACTTTAATAACATATAATAAGGTTTATTTTTGTATACACATTATGTTGTTTGTAATTGAGATAATTGTCCATAGAATTTCTTATTAAAAAATTGTTTCAATATAAAAGTAGTTAAACGTACAGTTATACATAATAGTTAGTTGGTATGTAGGTTTAAGGATTTGATGCTATATTTCTTATTTAACTAAACTAATCTTCTATATATATAAAAATGGATTGCTGTTCCTTAGTCTCGCTAAAACTCGAGAACAGCTGAACGGATTTATCTTATCTTAGTCTTGAAATGTTCGTGGAGGTTCAGGGAAGGTATAAAAGCTTCATTACTGGGAAAACCAGAAAAACAGCCCTTTTCTATTTCCCATAAAAACGTTTTTTTTGACATTAGATTTGACAACTAACTAATATGTCAATCATTCTGTCGCACTTCAAAACACGGAGATTTATGGCTTACAGGTAAACTCTAAAAATATAAATAAAAAAACGTAATAGATATTTCTTGATTATAGGGCGATACGAAGTTCGCCAGGTCTTTTAGTATATAATATATGACAGCAAAAACACTTAAAAATCTTTTAGTTTTTTCCTAAATTAGGTATAATCTTTCAGTAATTATTTGAAACAGGATTCTTGATATAAAATAATATTAAGATTAACTTAATGATACGACCTTATGACCTGATATATAAAAAAGACATCAACAAAATTGATTTTGTAATAATTTAATTTTGCAATAAATTTACACTAACATAGAATTTTCTCATATAAATATTTTGCGAGAATCCTTTACTCTGATTTAAATATATTTATTAAAAAATATCTGCATATATAAAGGTATATTTTTTTATTGTTCGTACTGAATTTATAACAAAAGGTCATACATTTCATAGTGCACGGATCTATATAATTATTTCTATGAATACAACATTAATGTAATTCGTCTTTATGCAAGTGGGGTAGTTGCAAAAACTTCTATTGCGCAGACTCTGACGCAAGCCACTGACGTTAATGGATTATCAAATTTAACCGAATATTTTAACGTACCAGTTAAAAATAACTAATTTATTGGTTAGGTTAAACGATTATTATGTTTGGAGTTATTGTTTTAATACTAATGTGATTTTTGTATGATAATATAAAATTGCGTATTTGATGAAAGAGAGAGGATATTTTTAATTAAAAGACAATTATATAATATTTTCTTAAAATTTTTCTCTAGTAATTATAGATAAGCTATCATTTTGTAGGCTTAATTTGAGTACATTTCTTTCACAACAATTACTACACTAATGCCTTAAAATATTCTTTGGAAAGTTAATTTTAAATTGTACCAGTATTGTCACATACAAATTTTCTATAGTAATAGTATATATAAAACATATTAAGTTTTCATTACGACTAACATAAGTCTTCCTAAATATACTTACATAAACATCGTTCTTTAATTCGATGTTTTTTTTTCATTTTTTTGAACTACATATATGTATATATTTACTTATACAAAGTCCGGTCATTCGCCTGTATAAAAGTAATACATAAATCATTACATGGGTACACTTCCGTCGCATCTGTACATTACACAAGCCTCAAGGATAGCAGAGTTACGCCACAAATGTCTCAGCTTAGGAGCGGCGGGTCAAGGGAACTCCTTTCATTTCTTGGGCAATGGGACTCTGGCAAATGCCACTACTTGAGCTAGCACACTTTTTATCCCTTATATACTAACATTATATATATATATATATATATATATATATATATATATATATATATATATATATATATATATATATATATATATATATATATCTTTATATATATAAATTCTTCTGTGAGTATGTATGTCACTGAACTTCTCTCAAACAACTGGACCGATTTTGATGATTTTTTTGTGTGTGTTCAAGTTGATCTGGGAATGGTTTAGATTCACAATTTTGTCCGCTGGACAATGTTTTTTTAATTGATTTTTAATTTATTAGTAGTTGTTGATACAAACGTTTTTTTTTGACATTAGATTTGACAACTAACTAATATGTCAATCATTCTGTCGCATTTCAAAACGCGAAGATTTATGGCTTTAATAGGTAAACTCCAAAAATATAAATATAAAAAAGGTACAGATATTTCTTGATTATAGGGCGATACGAAGTTCGCCGGGTCTTCTAGTATATACAGGGTGACTGGTGAATTACTATCGATATTTGAGGACGTGATATTTGACGATCATATATGACAAAATAAAAATTAATATAACATAAATATTAATAAACTTCTAAGTAAAGTTAACCAAAAGTTATGTAATTAATTACGCATCGTATGAACACCCTACAGATTTGGTATACACACACACACACTCGCGCGCGGCGGCGTGTTGTTGTATCAGCACGCCGCCGCACGCGTCCACACTTGGAACACTTGGAACGTGTCCACACTTTATTTATTTATACGGAAATTTGGTCAAAAATTAAGTACCTATTTTTTTACATAATTCTAATGAGAATCATGTACCGAGTATGCTCCTTAAATATTGATAGTAATTCACCAGTCACCCTGTATATAATAAGATTCCATCCACGACTATATAATGTTATAAAACAATAATGTTTATATCTATTTAAAAAGAAATTACAGAATAAGGTTAGGAGGAAGTAAGGAAGGTATGGACCTCGAGCTCGCCTTGCGATAACAACAATTACATGCAATAAAGAACATGTAATTAAAACTATTTATAGATAATAATTGTATTGTATTTATTACGTTGACGAAATAGTTTTCTTTTAAAGTTTATAATAGTTTTTTTAATTAAATTTCCGTTGTGATTGTAGAGGTATATGGTTTTGTAAGATTAATAGTAACTAAAAAATAACTAATTGTTATATATTCAGTTATTATATAAAAATTGAAAATTTAGTACATATTTATATTAACAATTGTACGAATAATTATTACGCTTTTCACGTAGAAATTATTAAAGATTTTTTTTTAGAATTTAAAAAATTATGAGACAGATAAAGATATAATTTTTTTTATATAATCTAAATCTAATATTATTAAATATATAGTACTTGTAAGATATAATATATGTAATACAAACGTACTGAATCAAATATCACAGTATCCTTGCTTTTAGATTTCACAAGTGGATGCAGTTTCATCACACAATTTGAACATCTTTTGACAGACTGACATATCACAATGACTGTATATTGCAATACATTATAATGTTTATAATATATTTTTAATGTGTGTTAATTTTACCGCGAATAATGCTCATCTATTACAATAAAAAATTGTTAATGAAATAAATGGATTTCGGTTATATCGCGTTTCCAAGAGAACCTTTCAAAAGTCTGGGATAAAAACTATCCTATGTTCTTTCTCAGGGTCAACTCTATCTCTGTACCGAATTTCATTAAAGTCAGTTCTGTGGTTTAGGCGTGAAAGCGTAACAGACAGACAGACAGAGTTACTTTCGCATTTATAATATTAGTAGGGATTTAGTTTAACTTTTTAATTACCTAATAAATTTTAATTTCAGTTTTGAAAATACCGAGTCCTTGTTCAAAATGGCCTACAAATAGATGTTTTTATAATTTAATTCAATGTCATATTAGTATTTATTGTTGAAAACTATGATAGTTATATTTTTTATATCTGTCTGAGCTAAATCATTTAATGATTATTGCCGACATTTTGTTTTATCAGATTTTAAAAATAGAACTCTTCAAATTTAAGTCGTGTGACAGATGAATAGAGTTTGTCAAACTCGTTTTTTTTAACGAAGGTTTAAGGTCAACCGGAAGTAGAAAGGTCTTAATCGGAAGTGCACACCTATTTTTTTTTCAAGGCGCCATGATGTAATCCAAGGTAGAAAAGGAGGAAAATATATTGTGCTGCGAACTAATGTGTTCCTTTAAGGTGATACCGGGGTCGTTGTGTAAGAAAAATAATTATTTATTATTTAAATATTATTAAATGTTACATATTGTTTAACTAAATAGTTCTTAAGATATTAAGTAATCCTATTGTTTTGTTTTGAATTTTAAATGTAATTTACATTGAAAACTATATATAATGTTAACAATTAACTAAATGAACAATGGAAACGTAATAGTACATTATGCAAGGGATAATGGCGCAATACTTGTAAGTGGGGCAGAGTGGGATAGACTAGAATTGACATAGGAATTATATATATATAATTAATTTTTATTTAGTTCTTATATAGTAATATATAAAATTTTTAATAATTAAATTTTATCAATAATAATGCATAATAAAACGTGTTTATCACAATCAATTGTATTTATTCAATGTAACATATTTAGTAATAGAATTGAATTTAATAGTTATAATTTAATTGAATTAATGTAAAAATATGTTTAGTTTGAAAACAATTAAAAGTTGACCATAACTTCAAACATGAGGTCAATAAATGGGGTCATTGAAACTCTATATAGGTGACCCCAAAACAATACAATTACGCCACTATCAACACGAAATACCGATTGGCCCCATTACTATCGATATTTCGATATATACTAGTATTTATATATTATAATTATAAAGAAAAAAACTCTATATAGAATTTATTTGGTATAATTTGAGAAATATATAACAAGAATTTGATCTGTCCCTGGCAAGTACCAATGTGATTTTTCCGAGTCATATGTACTTTAAGAGTATTTAGTCATCACTAATTAATGCATTCCCAAAGAGGGTTGATGTCAGGCTGGCGGCCGGTCGTGAAAACAATTAGCCAAAACTATTTACATATTCTGTGGAAGAGAACATGTTGTGCTGAGCTTACATAAAGTGGGATTATAGGAAAAAAATAGGGATTTAATATGGAAATAGATTATCATTTTGTTATCACCAATGTTATATGAATTCGTATGTTTATTTTGAATTGACAATTGTTTTTAATTTCCATAACTTCTAGACTTACTTCTCACGTAGATCTGCATTTGTTATTAGTGAGCTCAATTAAATTGATAACAACAGAATCATTAGTCAAAAATACGTATCAGAAAAGTTTAAACTCAATCCAGCTAGGACTAAAGACTAGCCAACAAATACCAGCCAAGCCCAATCCACATTCTTTACAGATCATGTGTCATAATTATAATGATAAGGAACTTTTAAACAAATAAGTTACTCTTATAATAAACTCTATTAAAATAAATAGGAAACATTTTTTGATTTAATTATAATTTACTAGCTACGTGGAGTTCGGTTATATCGCGTTTCTAAGAGAACCTTTCAAAAGTCTGGGATAAAAACTATCCTATGTTCTTTCTCAAGGTCAACTCTATGTCTGTACCAAATTTCATTAAAATCAGTTCAGTGGTTTAGGCGTGAAAGCGTAACAGACAGACAGACAGACAGACAGAGTTACTTTCGCATTTATAATATTAGTAGGGATGAAATTTAAGTGACAAAATATGGAGATTATTATACAAAAGATGTATTTTGTTTAAAAGGTATTACCATTCGCAAGTTATACTAGTTTTTGCTCCTGGTTTTGTTTGCTATATAAATAAAGACTGTTTAAAATTCAACTGCACTCTATTACAGACTTCTTGATGGAAACATTATTATCAGTAATAGTTAGCAATAGTTTAGTAGTTAATTAAATTCTTTACAATACCTAATTTACATATATGTATATTATAAAAATGATTTTTAACTATGAAATATTTAAAACAAACTTGTTATTTTACTATTGAAATGAACATTCAAATCATTAATATAAGTATTAGCAAGCAATATTTACAATAATGTCGACTAATATATATTTTTTCAGCTGTTTGTAGTAAGTCACTTGTCATCAAGTAGGTTGTTGGAGCAAACATTATGTAATGAGCACTTCTATTCTAGATGAACTACTATTATATATATATATATATATATATATATATATATATATATATATATATATATATATATATATATATATATATATATATATAACCTTAGTAATTAAGAAGGTTTTGGATGTGATTACATTTTTTTTCCTGCCATAATCCCACTTTATGTAGGGTCAGCACAACATGTTCTTCTCTTCCATAGAACATGTAAATAGTATTAGCTAATTGTTTTTTCGACCGGCCGCCTGCCAGACATCAACCCTCTTTGGGAATACATTAATCAGTGATGTCTAAATACTCTTAGAAAGTACATATGACTCGGAAAAATCACATTGGTACTTGCCTGGATCGAACCCGCGCTCTCGTGCATGAGAGGCGGGCCTTTTAACCACTAGGCCACCACTGACTGACATGATAAAAATATATACATACATATTTGTTTCTCATATTTAATTAAAATTTAAGTCTTCATTTTTATGTAAAAACCTTTTCTCTTCTGTTCCTTTAATGTTAAACGAAAATTTTAAGCACATCTAGTATTTATAATTCCATTAAATTACTTATATTATGAAATAAATATTTTGCAGACATTAAGTCTAAATCTCCACGTGCAATAAACTCAGCAAATAATATGTGTATTAAGTAATATTAAATTAAAATTAAATATAAGAAATTTATTATTTTCTTTAATATTATTATTATATAATGTTTTGTTACCAAGGCTTTAACTTTTTAATAATTAATTTTAAGTATGTATATTAATTCATTTATCAATTATAATATCTCTGTGTTATCAGGAAATTAATGGTATTATTTCAGTATAACTAATATTGGCAACACATAACTATCAATGGCTGAATTTCTTTTTATTACGTTAATTTTATTAAATTTAAGAAAATAATATCACTAATTGCAATAGCTTGTTTGAGTTATGGACTCAATTTCATATGGAAAGGAATAGGAAATATTCAAAGAAAAATAATACAAAATTACTATGATATAAGTAGTAATAAAAAAACATGTACTAAAGACCAGAGTAAGGTTCTTAAATTATGTAGAGTTATTGAAAAAATAACTATATAAAAGTGACCGAAGAAATATCTAATGCACTAATATTTACTAGAAAGGATATATTCCTATTCAATTTAGATTTCAAAAAGTTTCAAAATTCAAGGAATATATGTTAAAATTTCTACTTCAAATCCAATCTTTAATGACAAATTTTAGAGATTAACTATAACAAGCAAACAGACAAAACAACAATTTCGTAAAAAGTTATTCCATAAACAAACGTACTCCAATCATATTAATTTGTATAAAATTAATATATAGATCAATAAAATGAGTACTCAGAAATATAAATTGTAATATTCGACACAAAGAGTTGCATAATAAATGACTCACCGACATTGTCATGTGTGGCCCTTGAAGGGGGGAAGGGGGGGACAACGTCGCGACGACCGTGACTCAGAACTATATAGAATTGTTTTTAGTTAGTATTCGTACTGATAATACGTATAATATAATTACATTTATAATATGAAAATTATGAAATGTTTACATTAAAAACAATATGACGTTATTATTCAAAACAAATTTTTTTATATCCTTATAAGTCATATAACAATTTTCAATATAATTCTCCATGTAGGTATATATTGGCATAATACGTTATTCCGTATTAATATACTTATAATATAAAAAAAACTGTAATTTCTATATAGTGTCACCGATTTACATCGTTTGAATTTAGAACAGAACTTAATTTTAAATTTAGAATGCAGACCGTCTCATTTATATTATAGTCTGAACGCTTGTTTGAAGCTGACTTTAGACTTGTACTTTTTTGATACAAAACAAAGGATTCAGTCCTCAATATTCGCCCTAACAGGACAATAACAAGTCTAGACTGTATTCCAGGAAGACTGGACTGAATCACATTAATATTGCGTCATGAGATACGTGATCTAGGGCAGCTTGGAAATATGACATGATTTTTTTTTTTTACTGATAAAGACTAAAACCTCTTTTAATTCATTCAGCCTAATGTAGTCCAATACTTAATGAAGGTGAAATATTATTTATTAATTACAATATAAGTATAATCGAAATTTTGTAATCGATATAATCTAATTAAAATATTTTTATTTCCGTTTTTTTTCAATAAAGATAGCTTATGGCTTTAATGTATGGATTAAAATTGACCAATCAGATAATTTTTGTTTTTCCAATGGAGATACCTTATTGGTGGAAATACTTTTGTATTATAACCATGTTATATAAGAAGCATATATATATTATTATTATGATAAAATAAACGTAAATAATTATTCGAAACATATATCATAATATTTATTTTCTATTATCAAGTTAATTTCCATGATAAGATTTGAAAGCTATTGCTTTTTTGTTTAACTAAATACGAAAATATTCTAAGCCATCATTATTTATATATGACAGAAGTAGAGCCATTAAATATACCAAATACTAACGGTGTTATATGTTTTGGACCTCGGACGTCGGGTCAATGACCGGCAAGGTGACCCGTATGTCACTTTGACCTACCCTAATGTCTGGGGTTCGATTCCCAGAAACGCATAATAGTCTGGAAGTCTTTTGAAGATTCGGTAAAAAATGGTATAATACCACAAGGTCGTCTGGGCTTTTTGTTTCTATGACGTGGTTTGAACAAAGAGGTGTTGTATGCAAGCTATGAATTCATTTATATATATTAAATGAATTATTATATAATGTTACGTCATATAAAATGAATTTGTTAAGAAATTATATGTGACGAGTAAAGTAAGGTGGAAATATTGTAGAGATGATGTTGAAACGTTAATAAAAATAATCTTTGTAATTCTCAATCATTATATTTGATGACATTAAAATAAAACTTAGTTAAAAAAAATTCTTTTGTATCTTGCTTTAATATTTAATTATTTAATTCAATCATTAAACATATGTAAAGGAATTTTTTTTCAAATATTTCGACAAACAAATCATATAAAATAGCTTTCGATAATTAACTTAGTTTCCGAGTTACTTTCCACAGACGTACATACAGTTTTTAATACAATATACAAGCATCTTTAGCAAGGTGACCCTGTATTGTGTATATACAAAGCCGTCTGTCTGTCTGTCTATGTTAGAAGGGGAGACTTAGATCATTTTTTGTATGTAGATCTTATTAAAAAGAGGAAAAATTTATATATATATATATATGTGTGTTTGTATGTGTGTACGTTCGTAGTGAATATGCTGAAAAACTACTGATACAATAAAAAAAAAACATTATTATAAAGCTATATTTATGGTTAAAACTTTTTTTTTTTTTTTAAGAAATATATGAATTATTTAAAATATGTATAACAAAAATCTCATATACAGCCATGTGAAGCAAGGGCTGAAAGCTAGTATAATAATACAAATGTTGTAATTCTCTGTATGTACGTCTGTTCGCAATATAACTAACAAATTATTCAGTACAGTTGATAGAAAACTTCATTAGATATTAAGATATGATATTGAATATTAATAATTATATTAATTGGTTCAGTATTTTATTCAGTATAAAAATATCAAAAATATCAAAACTAATATAGTTATATGAAAAAACAGGGATTACGTATGTGAAATCACGTGTATAAAATAAAATCAATTAAAATAAGGCTTAAATAGTACATGTATTGAATTTCATTATAGTTTGACGTCATACATGAAGTTGAATGGAAAACAAATATATATGTTATATATATATGTTATATATATATATGTATATATGTATATAGGTATATCGTGATTCAAGCAATAGCGATTAGCCGGCATATCTTATTTGTGGATGAGACCATTATTTTTTATTTATGTGTTTGTTATAACATATAACTTTGTCTGTGTGTGTGTATAATATAATTTAAATAAAAATATATAAAGATTTTTCCATACTTATATACTGTGTTGCCAAAATGTACTTACTAT
This sequence comes from Danaus chrysippus, assembly GCA_916720795.1. NCBI lineage: Eukaryota > Metazoa > Arthropoda > Insecta > Lepidoptera > Nymphalidae > Danaus > Danaus chrysippus. The sequence goes on along the minus strand of CAKASE010000064.1, from coordinate 3,047,898 downwards.
TTCAAAATATATATACAATTTCCAATGTCATACTTGATAGTAATATTATTCGTATTAAATAAACATCAATTAATAAGCAATATTTTATTTGTTAGAATATTAAATATTAATTTTATTCAAGTAAAGTCTGGTTCGTGTACTAGTATATAATGACATCACTACGCAACTTTAATTTTCTTGTTATTTATCGCCTGACATTTTCTCATTCTTATAAATACCGAAAATTATTAATATACTAGCGATATACCGCGGGTATGTTTGTTATTTTTGAATATATTTGATACATAAGGCAAAATAAATACATTTAAGCGGGAAAAACTTATTTGGATAACATTTTAAATTTCGAGGTTTAAAAAAAAATTTAGGGATATTCTAGAATATTCCAGAAAAATATTGTTATATATAGTTAATATGACGTCATCAAGAAATATAATACGAAGAATACGACTTTGCTCGTGACATTTAGAAGGTTATTTAAAATTAGTAGGAAAAATAATTTTATTTAAGTGGAATTCGTATTTATAAAAAGTTTATAGAACATTACCTTGAAATAACAAACTAGGACTCATGTGTAGAACAAATTATAAATAGATTTTTAAAAGTTAGTTTACTATATATGTTTATTAAACTTCTAAATTTGAATTAAATATAAAACAAAATGACGTACATTAAATATAGTATCAACCTATAGATTATTTATAATAGAATATTAGTTGTGACGCATATTTATTATATTAATTTAAATCACACGGTAATCCAGACTTTATAAATAAAACAAAACCAAACTCGCCTTTTTACAAACTTCAAAGCCCGCCATCTATGTCAGTGACCCCTTGCATAAGATTGCGTCACTTTGCAGAAATGTAGCCCCCTAGTGCATAATCTTCTATCCTTATCTAACTCAGGAAATGCCATATGTGTGAAAGAGATGGACGTATTATGTCAGACTGGCGTTTATTTTTTTTTATTTCCAATTCCGCCGGCTCGTGTTTTTCACTTTTGCTAGGTGACTACAAATATTTAAAATTAATGTTGCCCTTAGTAAATTCCGAATACTATTTTGAGTATAATTTATACTACTGTTATATAAAATATAATTTATTAAATATTACTTTAAATATAATAAGTTTGGATTCCTATATATTATAAGATAATGCTGATTTATTTAAAATATTTTAATATCATAATATAATTGAGACGTATAACTTAGGACAGTGTTACCATTATAAAAAACATTTATATTAAATTTTAAAATATTTGGAACGAAAAATAATTCTTAAATTGAATGTTAAGCGATTATAAATATCAAATAGCAATGAAAGCCCTTAAACAAGAATAACTCTGAGTCTGGACAGATGCATCTCGACCTTGGGCCGGGGTCACCGAACAATCAAGGGCGTCATACATATATGTATATATATGAAATGCATATATATATGTATATATATGAAATGCATATATTTACAAGGTTTTAACTCAAATATTTATATGAAACTAATATTTTTGGATGTACTATATATTATTTTATTATGTTAAACTACATACTATCGACGTTTCGGTTACTTTACTACGGTCAAATATTAATGCTTACAAGTTATATGTGAACTGTTTATACTCTTAAAGAATTCTAATGTTTTAAGAATAAATAAATATTGTGTGTCTGTTTGTTAGAATGAAATAATTGCTTTCTAAGTAAATCATGTGAATGGATATAGTAAATACGACGTATATAGTAAAACTATTTTGTTCAGATTAATCACTGATATTGGACCCATTTTGATGGGAATTTTACTGGCAGGTAAATGTAGAATAAAGAATAATTTAGTCTAATTTTATACACTCATAAATATTAATTTAAAATTATTACTATTAAATGGAAAATCTCGTTTGCACCTGCATATTGTGAATAAAATCAAACATTTTATTCATGAAAGTAATAATAGGTAATATAAAAATAAAATTAATTTAAAATATTATTCCATAAAACAAATTTAAAATTAAGATAAAACGCTTTAGCGTTATAGTTTACTATATGTATTGGTTTATTTTCTTATTACCTCCATTCAGTTATTAAACGAAACAAAAACGCTTGTTACAAGGTGGGTACAGAAAACATCTTTTATACCACACGACACGACTAGCCTACGATATGTCGTACGCACTAAAAGATTATTAATAAAATATTTAAATGAAAAAAAATATATGCATTTTTTATATTATATAGTTTTCATATATACATATATATGTATTATTAATTTATTTATAATATCGTAATATATAAATGTTTTTCAATAATAACAGTACAGCCAGGTGTGGACCGTACATTAAAAATAAAACATGTTCATGTAGTTACTTGGCGTGACATGATTTTTGTTGGCTTCGTAACACACATACATACCTACATATGTTAAATGAAGCTTGTGAATGACGAATGAATGAATGAACATTCATGATATGATATGATAATTATATGATATGGAATACTGGGTACAGTTGATGAATTAATATTCGGTATATATTTTTTATAAAATATTAAAATATATTTCTATGAAGTACTAAAATATTCAATATTAGGTTACTGACAAAAGGAATATTTAAAAATATGTTATATATTAAAAACTAGCTTTCCGCCCGCAGCTTCGCCGGCGTGGTGTTCGGTTATATCGCGTTTCCAAGAGAATTTTTCAAAAGTCTGGGATAAAAACTATCCTATGTTATTTCTCAGGATCAACTCTATGTCTGTACCAAATTTCATTAAAATCAGTTCAGTGGTTTAAGCGTGAAAGCGTAACAGACAGACAGACAGAGTTACTTTCGCATTTATAAAATAGTAGGGATTACCTAAATTATATTAAACCACGAATCTAAAAGACATTATTATTATCTGTAGCTATGTCTATAATTTTTTCAATGAAGCTTTAATTCAATTTCATCTCATCCAATTATATAAGCTAGCGACCTTGGAGCTTTTTAAAGCCTTATTTCTCATGAGGTCCAGACTGGTTGGAACAGATGCGGCGAAGGTATTTTTATGCTCGCATTACACGAACTAACTGTGACAAGTCATACTTAAATAGTTTTGAGATATATCCTTTCATAGTTCATAATATATAACATATATATAGCTATTGTTTTAATGTAACTTTATTGGAGTCGGCTTAGAAATTAGTCTTAAAAAATATATTGTGGTAAAGCAAATGATTATAGTAATTAAGAAACAATACTTAGTCTGGGTCACGTGATGTCATATGTAATACAATTATTACGCCTTGTTATAAGTAGTATATGGAATTTCGAAATAATTTATAGTCTATATCCTATTCTGATGTTGAATGTATATTATAGGAGAGTTTCATCAAAATCTGTTTTTGAGTTTTTATGTGAATGAGCAACAAACATATATACGTTCGTACATACTCACAAACTGATATAATGAAGATAGGAAAACAAAATTAATGAAATGTATATACAAATATCGTTAAACTGATAAATATTTTCATACAATTAAAATAAGTAATTTTTTTTAACTATTTTATAAAAGATTTATACTGATAATTGATTACTTTCATTGCAACTGCCCGTCATTACAGTTCATGTAAAGTAATCAAAATGTTTTATAATATGTAAAATATAACAATAAAAAGACATAGTTTAATATAAATTATCAAATTAATAAAAAATATTTTTATTTGAATTCTCTTATAACTTTATGTATTTAAATAAACAGTATTTCTAATCAATAACAGTCTAAATGTTTTAACTCTGTATTTCCAATAGAATAACATTGTATAGGAAAAAAAAATTAAAAATGTTATTGAAATGATCCCACGTAACTATGGAAAAGTATCACTTTCATATTAAATTATGTAAAAATCACGTTCAACACACGACAGTGAGGCTCCGTGTACGACAACGTGACTTTAGGACAGGTAACTATTATGACAGACAGACATATAAATATATATATATTACTAGTTTTTGCCCGCGACTTCGTCCGCGTTAATTTCGTCATTAGTAATATAGGTATAGCTGACCAGGCAAACTCTATTCCGTCTTCAATAACCCGGTATTGGTATTTATTAAATTTCTACTGTTTCAATCGAACAGAATGATTGACATATTAGTTAGTTGTCAAGTTGTCTAATGTCAAAAAATCGTTTGTATGGGAAATAGAAAAGGGTTGTTTTTAGGGTTTTCCCGGCAATTATTCCAATTTTTCTCACCTTTTAAACCTTCCCTGGACTTCCAGGAGTATTTCAAGACTAAAATTAGCCAAATCCGTTCAGCCGTTCTCGAGTTTTAGCGAGACTAAGGAACAGCAATCCATTTTTATATATATAGAAGATATATAGAAGATACATATATATATAACAATAGAAAAACCGCGACTAACACATATATTGAATGAAGTAACGAAATATACATACTATAAAGATCTGAATTATATTAAATATAATAAAATAAAATATTAAAATTAATTCAATAATATTAATATTTAATTTCGAAGATAAATCTTATAATAATTTATTTAATTTATAAGTGATGTCCGCGACTGTTCGTATTTAAACTTTAAACACAATCAACAAGACTAACATTATCATATAAACTAGACCTAGAAATATATTACATCATACGAGTATATCATTATCATAATATACATATATATGATAAATGAATTGATACATTTAAATGAAACATTTACGTATGCTTTAAATGATCAATTGAGGAAGAGTTATATTTTTTTGTTACCGCTTACTTAACGAAATCTGAGTAAAAAACAAGAAATGTATACATACATACATATATATTCAAATAAAATCAAAACATAATGAAATATAAAATATAATAGTCACTATATATAAAGGTATATACATTACAGGACTAATGATTAAGTTAATAAAAGTATATTTGTTGTTATAAAGTAACTTCCATAAATTAAAAATGTTTTAGAAATAAATTTCTATCCAACTAAAGTAACACAATATTTTAAATATAAATAAAATATGTCATAAATAATCTTCTTTTTCTACCTGGTAATTTCCCAGCTATAGCCAGGGTCTGCCTTACATGTTGTGAATAGTTTTTGGCTATTTGTTTTTACGACCGGCCGCCTGATTGACATCAATCCTCTTTGTAATGCATTAATCAGTGATGTCTAAATACTCTTAAAGTACATATGACTCGGAAAAATCACATTGGCACTTGCTAGGATCGAACCTGCGCCCTCGTGCATGCAAGGTAGGCCCTTTAACCACTGAGCCACCACTGACTAAAATATGTCATAAATAATGATTTTATATAATTAATGAATATAATATGAATGATATTTAATATTTAAAATGATATAATGATTCAGGATAATGACAAATCATGATCCGTCTAACTGTTCACTGACATACATACACCACAAATTACATAGTATTGTTGAAGAACGATTATAATATTGCTTTGTGTATGACTATGTAGTTTAAACTACAAACTACGATTGTTCTGTTTGCATGTTTGTTAAAACTACTAAACTACTTAATTTTCATTTAGTAGTTGGACAAAGTGTAATATAATGAGTTTTGAGTTTTAAGTTTTATTCATTTAAATGAGACTAATATTTCCGCATTCACATCTCGTCTTTGTGATCACGGTTGATGAAAAGTAGCCGAAACTTCGGAAGTATGTAGTTTTATACAAAAATGAAGTCGCGTAATATATCCAAAAAATATTAGTTTCATTAAAAAATAATAATATATTAACTATAGATCGCTATGAAAATTAATTATAAAGATGTGTATACAGCCTTATTTACAGTGTGTAACTCCCTTTATTAATACATAAGACATATACTTCCATTAAGCTATTAATAATGTCTAAGTATTGAAAACTTTGAATCAATTCTATCAAAATCTGTGCATTTTTTATTTTACCAACTTTTATCAAAATAGGCGATTATCATAAAAATAAAAATCTACTTTTTAATTGAAATATTTGTTAATAAGGATAATATTTATTGTATTTTTTTATTCTTGTATAATAGCATAATATTTGATAAATTGCGTTATACTCATTAACATAATAATCCCAGTGTAAAGATCTCTTTTAAATTTAAATTCACGGTACTGATAAAGAATGTCTTTTTCTTAAATCATTATTACAATAACTAGGACACACATAAAGCGGTCAAAATTAATTATATTTCAGATAATACACGAACACGCACGTAATACATACATTATCAATATATAACATGAAAATAAAATCATTTTTATATAATAATTATCATTAAAAATATAGAATTAAAGTAATCGTAACACAACGCTCATGAATCCTATCGGTCAACGACCTTTACCCCAATTTATAATATTTCGTTAGTACATACTGAATTGTGTCGTAAATTTAATCGTTATAATGAAAACAAAACATTTAATTAACATACATACATTCTTATTATTACGTATATTCTAAACGATAATATATATTTATATATTTTTTATATAATTCGTATATTTTAAGTCTTATATATGTATATATAAATAAATCTCATAGCTTTTAAAAATAATGTATACATATATATTGAAAATTCAATCAAATACCATTATAGCTATAAATCATTATAATATATATGTTATATATATATTATATGTTTAAATGCAGACAGTGCAGCGGCCAGACAACAAAGAAGTTTAAATCACTTGTCGAGACACAGTTATTAACGAATATAACATTTGGACGGCAAGTTACCTAAATGTTATAATATAATTAAAAAAATAACTATTGATAACTATATAATATATAGATTAGTATAGAATAAAAGATAAAACTCTTTGTGCTAACTAAAGTCTAAACTTTATTTATGAGATCTAATACTTGCGAGTTTTTTTTTCATTTAAATGAAACTAATATTTTTCGGATATACCTACTACGCTTTTTTTTGTGAAAAAACGCATGTTTTTTGTGTGATTAACATTATTTATGAGATCTAATACATGCGAGTTTTTTTCATTTAAATGAAACTTATATTTTTTGGATATACTAACCGGTTTTTTTTGTGAAAAAAACGCATGCATTTTGTATGATTTTTCAAAAATAAACCGCTTAGTATATCCTAAAAATATTAGTTTCATTTAAATTTCTAATTATTATGATTTAACTGAAATACGAAGAAAGAACTTTTAATTTCATAATATATGTTCTTATTCTGATTTAGATACAATATATATTATTTAATTATTAAATAAATTAATAAACAATACAGATAAGGTTTTCCCAGTAAGTGTTATTACCCAATTATCGTAATCAGCTATAGCTTGAAACTGGCGTAATGACCTCCCAAAATTAATGTAAGCCTCTACGAGGTCAAACGCCTACGGTTTATCGCTACGAGCTACGTTTCGAGGGTCAATGTTCGTAGAACGTCTACGAAAACGTTGCTATGCGAAATATTATATTTGGTCATCATATTTTGGTATTAATAAAAGAAATTTTAAAAAATATATACATATATGTATTCTGTTATAAATACATACTTTAATTTTAAATACATTATCATTCACATATAGTATATATACTAGTTTTTGCCCGCGACTTCGTCCGCGTTAATATCCTAATCTTCCCACCGATTTTCAATTATATCCCTACAGCCGTACTTGAGTTATAAGTAGTGTAACTAACACGACTTTCTTTTATATATATACATATATACGTAACTTTATGTATTTTTAAGTAATATATAACTATTTCAAAGCTATAGTATGTTATATGTTCAAGGAAAGTATTGGCAATGAACTTTCACTAGCCCACCGCCCTTCGACCTTCGACCTCCGGGGTCAATGTTCTAACGCGAGGTCGAACATTATTTATATATTATCACATTACAATATTAATACATTTCCCTCGAACAATGTATATATACAAAAACATTGATTACACTTATAATGGAAATATTGTGTAATTGTAACAATCTTGAAAAGATATGCATTTCATTCTTATCTTTTCTCTTTAAAAGATTTGCATTAAATTTTCTTTTCTTTTCATTGTAAAAGATAAATATTTTAAGCAGAAAATCATTCTTACCAAGAAATATTTTAATATTTTCATATATAATATGTTTAAGCACTTCTTGCGTGTATTTGTTTTATCAAATTTCTGTAATACTAGATCGATTTTGATTGGACTCTCACACACAGATAAACGTTAGTTTAATTTTGGATTTTCGTCTATTTTCATTAATATAAAAAGACAGCTAAGATTTGTTTAAAACGCAGCCGGCGCAATAATAAGAGCGAATATAAAAATAACTTTAAAAAAATATTCCTAATCGATGGGTCATTGTCCGTCCTAATACTGGGGTCGATGACCCCGCCAATTACGTAATGTACTGCCAAATTCTGTTTAGTATCCGTTTGTTTGATATATAGCATATATTTCTTTGTTTTGTATGTATGTATGTTACAAATAATTCCATTACTACTTCACGAATAGCACTAAAAAAGGAATTTAGACTGAAGACTGATGAAAATATTTTAATATTTTCCCTTATAATAAATCAATTAACTAAAAATTAAAGCTAGTTACACAATATTACAAAAAAATTACAGAGAAAAATATAATTCATTACAAAATAACGAACAAAGATCACAAGACAGCGTGTGTGTGCATCAACCTTAAGGTCGTTGACCTGTCAAGGCTCAACATGATAAACATGAGAAAATCATTTCATACGAAATATTCGACACATTACATGATGTATACTTAATAATGATCAGACAGGAACATATGAAAATTACGTACAATTATTATAAAGTATTAATGGTGACCTCTCTAATACATTATGATGTCATCACACTGATGTATAGACTTAATAATGATCAGACAGGACCATATGAAAATCACGTACAATTATTATAAAGTATTAATGGTGACCTCTCTAATACATTATGATGTCATCACACTGATGAGTCTTAGACCAACGGCCGGCCGCCCTTGCACCGACCCGATGTTATGTAAAGCGAATGCACGCGATCAGTTCCCATTAGCATACGGTGTGATAGAATTCATATTGATTCACAAAAAATACCTTTTTATTTGTTTTAGTGTAATTTAATATTAATTGATTAAATTATCAACATATTGCTTTGACACACAGATAAAGCGTTTCCGAATTCTTTATATAATAGATAACATCGAAGAAAGATATAAAATTAACTAATTTATATGTAAAATATGGCACTTAAAATATATATTAATTGACATAGTAGAATAGAAAAATATATTGGGATCTCTAGGAAAGATATGTAATTATAAATCAAAGAAGAATTATATGAATCAACAAAATAATACTAATATAGGAATTAAAATTGTCTATATAAAAAAGCAAAAAGGAATATCTTATAGCTAATAAAAAGTTTAATATTTTTATATTTATATATACATAATCGTCTCAAAAACTGTTACTAAATAGAAATCTATCGAAAAAGTAATAAATATGAAAATTCATACTGTTTATGATATTTACAAGGAATCTAATAAAGATTCTGATGCTGTACACCAGTAATACAAGGTATTTTTATTGAGTCTCACTTCCACGGTCATAGACCCAAACTTAGGCGGTCGGGTGTATTAACCGAAAGGGCGAATACCTTTTTATAGACCTTTTGTAATATCAGGGTCATTCAACCCTATAGATTATCTAAACATTGTTATTGAAAAACATATATTTATTATGTTCAAAGAAATTTACGACATTTTATTGTAAGTGTGTTTGACTCATAGATATAAAATAAAGGATAAAAATTAAAAAAGTATCAATTTTAGGATATTTTTTACGATTTTACGAAAGTAAGATTAAAATTTCAATACAATTTATATTTATATGTACGTATATATTTTTAGCGTGTATGAAATATTATGACAGCAATATTTAATACCTCTGGCAATACATTTAAAGTTAGTCTAATATATTTTCATGAAAGCACAAAGAATGGCTGAACGATACATTAAAACGATAACAATTTGATAAATGACATCACACACACACACACACACAGTATAAAACCTTTTTCCTCAAACGTGCATGTGTGCTGTACGTGTAATAGTCGGGCTTCGTATTATTATTTTATATAAAAATCGTTGACTATCAATGTATTATGTATTCGAAAGCTTAAGTATTACAAAGCGCGCGTCTGTATGTGTGGGTGCAGACTGCACCTTGCATGTACACGCCGTCTGTGTGTGCATGTGTGCGTGCACCCTTCCCGTCTCGACAAACTTATTATTATCATCAAAAACTTATACAACGACCTTATTGTGAGGTAATACGGGTTATTTTAGCTCGGTTTCCTGTTTGTGATGTTTTTAGGATATTTGTCGCTTGTTATTTTGATTCACATGGCGGGGAGGGGAGTGTGTGTGTATGCATGTGTGCGTTCACCTTGAAAAGCGCCAGTTCTTTGTGCAATGGGTTATTCGGTTAATGGCACCAAGAAAGTCAATGGCGCGGGATGCATTGAATACCGTCCACAGAAATACAACACACGTATGCTTTAGGATATAGAGATATTGGTCTTAGTTTTATGTGAGGACTATAATAGTTTTACTTAGCTTTCTGAAGTATGAAAATGACTTATTATTCGAATACTAACTTTTAAGATTATGTCACGGCGAATTTAGCTTAGGATTAGACTTATAATATTCTGATCGAGATTTTGCCTATATTATTACAAATAGAACTATCAACGCAATAACTTTTATAGTTACAATCTTCAAACTATAAAAAAAAATACATCGGATTTACCTACATATAGCTAGACTTACTGGCATATTTTTAATCATCACATATGTTATTGATGGCCAGTATTTTAAAGTTATATCTTTATATTGAGAGTTTTTCTCTATAATATAATAAGTTTACTATTGTAACTGGCTAGTTTATTTCCTCTCTCTTTAATATTATTAGTTTTCACTGACTGGTTTATTTTTTATTTATTTTTTTCTTTATAATATTATAAGTCTTTACTGGCTGGTTTATTTTTTTTTTTTCTTTATAATATTATTAGTTTTCACTGGCTGGTTTATTTATTCTTTTGATTCTCTATAATATTATAAGTTTTCACTGGCTGGTTTATTTATTCTATATAATATTATATGTCTTCACTGGCGGGTATATTTTTCTGTTGTCAGTACAAGTCTCATAATACCCGACTAGTGGCTACACTCACACTGTTGCGGTAGGTCGGTACCGTTCTACATGATTTGGTTGTCTGAACGTTGTTATACAATTATTATTAATATATATATTTAAATTATAAACTGAATAATTTTTTAATTATTATAATAATAGTCTGTTAATATTTCTATGTATAACGAAATTATGGTTTTGTTAGTACATTATGAATAAGATGGAAATAAGAATAACTCTGTTTTGTCGTTTAGTTTTATGGATGTGATGTAATTTATTTTTCAAATTATGTATGAATGAATGAACTTTAAAGAATAAAAAAGTATAAAAACTAAATTAAATACATCATCGTTGCGTTAATTATAAGAAAGAAAATAACAGATTTTAGTAAAATCTAAACTATTATATGAGATAAAAACACTATTTAAGTCCTCTAAACCTTACTTTTATGGTTTAATGGTATTGAACTTAATATAGATTCTTAAGATTTTACTTAAAAATACTCTAAATTTATTTCACATATAATTGAGACTAGAAAAATTATAATACAAAAATACATAAAGAAAGATAAAATCATATAATTTTCTTACTGTTATTAGTAATCGCTAACAATCTCTTTGTCTCCTTGTTCCAGTTAATTTCGTAACAGTTTAACAAACATTTTTATCACATCAGGAAGATAAACGCTTTTAAGTATAACACAAACTAATTATTATTAATAAATATTTGATAAAAGCAAACAGATCTGCAGTAAACGCTTAGTATATATTGTTTTCATAATACTATTGTTTATTCAAACATAAAGAGAATATATAAACTGTATTGGAATGTAATAAAAGAGTCATCACACTGATTATATTAAAAATATTATAAATAAAATATATCGTATGAAGACACCTTTTCTCTGAATTTCTTATTTGCAGACCTCGTCTCATTATTTGCTGGGATATGAAAGTGTACAGTAATAATTATGATGCTTTGTATGAATTAAACGTTAATATTCTCGGAATTATGATAATATATATATGTATGTATGAAAATTATCATTTAATAAGTAAATATAGTTACAGTTCTTATAACTGAAATATATGTCTCTAACGCATTTATTTATAAAATACGTAATTTTACAAATAATATCTAAATTACTATTTAAAATATTTTTACGATAACGGATCCAGTTTCAGTAAAAAAAAGGAAAAATATACATATGCACTTACACATAATGTTAATCAAGTTTTCATTGAAATTAAACTTATTTACATAAAAAAGCATATCATCTGTATGTCTGTTTCAGACTTAAAAACTATCAAGACTTTTGCATAAAATTAAATATTATTAAATTTAAATCGTATCATAATGTTAAAACTTATAATTCACTTTCATACTTTTAGTTACTTGTTATGTACAATGCAACAATTTGAATAAGCAATTATTATTACGTAATTACAATAAAATATATATAAGTCATATTAAAGTCAGTGGTGGCCTAGTGGTTAAAAGGACCGCCTTTCATGCACGAGGACGCGGTTTCGATCCTGGCAAGTATGTATTAAGATTTTTCCGAGTCATATGTAGTTTCTAAGAGTATTTAGACATCACTGATTAATGCATTCCCAAAGAGGGTTGATGTCAGGCGGCCGGTCGTAAAAACAATTAGCTAAAACTATTCACAACATGTAAGGCAGACCCTGGCTATAGCTGGTAAATTGCCAGGTAGAAAAAGATAAGTCATATTATAAATACATATATATTACAAATTATATGAATTCAGTGTATTAAAATACATTAAATACCTCATTAATGAAGTTGTAATAACTTCTTACTATATATAATATAATAATTCAACATATATATACATATATATATGTTAATGGTTCTCATCTTCCTGGATCGCTGGCCAGCAGGCGGGGCCTTGAGGTTTAAATGTCAACACACCATGTTGCCCCTAAATACCAGACGCGAATTTAAGGGTCACCATTCATGAGCGTTTTATAAAGTAACACAAACGTTTAAATAACGTGCAATATATAAAATCATATTAAATCATTGCAAAAATTATTAAAATATTTAGATTGTCACATAATTTTCATATAAACAATAGTTAAATGTAATGTAAAATTTTAAATCAAAAATGTACCTAAATGGAAAAAATCGCTCGTAAAACGCCCGTGTGTGAGAGTCCTTAATCAATTTTCCCATCTGCTTCAACACTTGTTTTAAACATGCACAGATAATGTTTCTCGTGTAATATATTTCTCAACGCTACCTACTCGTTATTGGATGCAACTTGTACAATATTCTGATAGGTATGTCATACATATTTCTGTTTATACAAAATAAGTTCTATCTTATCTTTTACCTTTTATATATCTATCTTTAATATACATCCCAATACTTAAACAACGCTATCATACTATGAGAAATTTTTAAAAGAAGAGTTTAAACGATATAAGTCTTGATATAGAAACAAATACACTTTTTAATATATGTTTCTTCATATCGTTATTTTTAATAGAATTTAAAAAAGAATATATGTGATATGATATCAATTCATTTTGCAATTCAATTCAAAATAGCATTACAATTCCAATATGATTATTATATTAATTTAATAAAATTAAATGCTAGTGTCAAATAATTGATTACTCCTTTATTTTTGTCTATTCTAAAATATATTATATTAATCCGAGGATAAGGATAAAAATATTGTCCTTGAATTAATAATAAATATGTATTATTAGGTAATAATACTTATATATATAATATAAATATATATGTCGTTGTCATAACATGATTAAGTAGTTATGATTCAACGCCCTTGTATTCCTTTCCTACGTGTTATCTTGAAAAAGTAATATTTGCAATAATAAACATATCATACAAAGGCGACATTGAAAAATATTTAAAACATCTCAATACGACTACTATGAGTGTGAATTTGGAAGCTATATTTTGTTATATTACTTGTTTGTAAGCTTAGTAAAAGTCATGGCCTAGTGGTTAAAAAGCCCGCCTCTTATGCACATAGCGCAGGTTCAAAACCTAACAAAGTACCAATGTGATTTTTCTGATTTAGACACCACTGACAGATGAAGGAAAACATCGTGAGGAAACCTGGGCTTATATTTTCCAATTATAAGTTTAAAATCACTAAATCGTCTTGAGCTAGCGTAGTGATTAATGCTCAAACCTTCTCCATATGAGAAGAGGCAGCTCAGCAGTGGACTCTGATAGGCTGATGATGATGATGATTATTATTAGCTCGCGTCTTCACACTACATACGGTAAGTCAATAGTTTTTTACTCATAAAACTACGTAAGTAACAGTATTAACGTAGGTTATTGACTGAGTTACGAGAAATGATTCGTATGTACTGACTACAAACTTGTGGTAAGTAATAACATTTTTATTGTTATATGATCTTGTCTGGTGATGAAAAGTGGCCATTGTAGTCATATATAGGGTCCTATATATATTATATATGTGGTTTCAGTTGTTCTAATAATTATATAATTTTTCACAATATACTACAACCCATAATATATAAAATATGTATTTTTAAAGTAATATCATATTGGTAAACAATTCATTTGTATCAAAACTAAAACGCCTTAAAGCATATGTATTACATATCTTAAATGCATATTTCTTTATTTTCGTATTATTAAATATCACTGAAACTTAACAATAAAAAAATATATTAAATATCCTTAATAATACTCTTCTAATTAACAAAATATTTGTAAAAAAAATGCCAAATTACTATACAGGGTGACTGGTGAATTACTATCAATATTTAATGAGGATACTCGGTACATGATTCTCATTCGAATTATGTAAAAAGAATAGGTACTTAATTTTTGACCAAATTTCCGTATAAATAAATAAAGTGTTGACACGTTCCAAGTGTTCCAAGTGTGGATGCGTGCGGCGGCGTGCTGATACAATACTACGCCGCCGCACGCGTATGTGTGAGTGTGTGTGTATACCTAATCCGTAGGGTGTTCACACGATGCGTAATTAATTACATAACTTTTGGTTAACTTTACTTAGAAGTTTATTAATATTTATGTTATATTAATTTTTATTTCGTCATATATGATCGTCAAATATCACGTCCTCAAATATCGATAGTAATTCACCAGTCACCCTGTATAGTATATAAGCGGTAGTTTCTTTATTCTTATTCAAATACTGCTGTTATCTTTCGCGCGAATTTTCTCATATCAAATAACATCTTAATTCCGTGTAAGGTCGTCTGTATGTTTGTCCCCTTAACGTATCTCCTAAATGTGTGTCAATGGGCGAAGGATGTGTGTGTGTTTGTTGTAAATATTGTGTGACCGAGTTTTTATCATTTGCTCTTAATGATGGCTGACGGTCACTCGAGATTACAGACACTCGGAACTACACATATATATATATATATATATATATATATATATATATATATATATATATATATTACCTTTTACATATATTTTATTCAGATAATTGGTTAGGTAGAGAGAGGAGCTTGGACAGTGGAGGTGAGCGTTTTATTCGCGTTAGATAGGGTCCCTTAAACCTACACCTGGGTCACAAGTCCCAGTCACTGTTGAAGCTCCTCTCACTACAACGATGGACCCGACACACGCACCGTGAATACATTGAATGATGAGGAGTTTCGTCTCTATTATAAAGATAATTTAAAAAGAAACTATTTGATGTATAACTAAAACTAATAAGACAATAACACTTTTCATCAATAACTACCTAAAGTTGATAATAATATACTAGTGTATATTTTACACGTAACAAACAATCAGACACACACCGGAATAACAATATGATGAGCCCGCCATCACTATGACAACAATCGTTAACATTATGCCAATATGTATAGTAATATAAAATTCTTTTGTTCTTCATACATCCATACTAGTGTTTGAAACAACATAATTTATGAACTGATTAAAATTAAATTATAGTATATATAATTTTTAAAATATTAATTAAATAAATATGATTTGGCGCTAATTTCTGCCGCCTAAATCACAAAGAAGCTGTCATAATATTTTTTTTTTCTATTTGTAACTGTAACAATCATATCACATTATTCCATATGTCAAATTTTAAGTGTAAAATTAAAAATTCCCGTACAAAACGGAAAAGGAAGACGTTAAGTATCGTGTGTATAATATTTCACAATAGTTTAAATAATCATTAAAGATAATAACGATATCCTTTCCTAAAATATCTAAAAAGGACCAAACTATTGTCGGATGTGGCCGAAAATAAAAGGATGGGCGCCGGATTTTATTCCATTTATGAAAAGGGGTTCGATTTTAAAATTAGAACGGCGGGAGGAAATCGCTGGATGGTGAATCACGAATAATACGACGCGTCTGATTGGTCGATGTTATAATACGACGCTAACATTACACTATCATGATGTTTGAATAACTCTTATTATATTATAATGAGCACTAGATACATTACACAATATATAAACTGAGAATCATATTTCTAATTACATTATGGCTGAATGCGTTTAAACCATAGCCTGAAAAGAAAATAATTTTAAAAATATAAAACGTCAAAAATTTTATTCTGTCAGATAGTATATAGGTTTTAATTAAGCTTTAATATAAATGCCAATGTATGTATGAAGGTTTCAGTGAAGTCCTCGCATTTTACATAAAAACCTGACCTTTGAGTGTCAACGACCGAGTTACTTATACATTTAAGACGCAATACTTATTATTATTGATTGATTTCAGATTGTGATTATTATTTTGTTCTGCGACATAGACTTGGTGGGCTATCTTTGTGTAAATAACGTAATTTATAATTGTACATACATATATAGTTGTAATATTATATATACTTAATAAAAATAGATTTTACTATATATATATGTTGATAGATGATATTGTTTAAATCGATGATCAAACTAGGAATCGAATTCAGGGTCGGCCACTCACTTCACTATACATCTTCAATAACAAAGATGTACAGACGTGACACACGTAATATAATAAGAAAATAAATCTTAAGATATATCCAAAAACACCATTTATGAAAAATTCTATAATCTATATATAGATTATTTAAACTTATTATATTAAATGTTATTATAATACATTTAGTTTCTGTAGTTATCTGTATGTGTTTATTTATCTGTGCGCCGGATGACGCGTGTGTAAATTTAGCAGCAGGTTCAGGGGCAACCAACAGACGCCATCTTGCTTTTGTTGCAATGTTTATAGATCTTTGTTGCAATGCGTTTTGCATTTAATATTTATTTAACGAATTATACATATATTTCTTTTTTTATATATGTCTTATTTAGAATATTGATAGAGAATATGTATGTGTATAAGATTTGTAATGAGTTTGGTAATATATTGAATCAATCTTTTGCTTAAAATCTATTTTTACATATTTCATTATATTAAAATCAATTATATATAGTAAATAGGGCCTATCAGTCTGTATATTCACCGCTACATATATTACTTGTTGTTTATTAATACATATGTTATTTTTGAAAAATAAAAAGTTAATAAATTAAAAAATGGTGAGTAGTAACTAAGAAGCCTGTACTAGCCTCACCAAAGATGGTATTTATATTTTATTATAAAATATATTTTTAAATTAATTCAGACCTTTTTATATATTAAAATATAATTTTCATATAAAGTACATTTCATACGTATTTCTTCAGCCATTCCTGCACACGACATACATATATATTACAATAATAACATTTATAATTAATTTTCTTTTGATATAAATATTCATATATTTATAACACTATATGACTCTTACAATATTTTACACATATTACACTAACATATAAAATATTTACAACAAAAAAACAATCAATACCTAGTCAACAAAATAAATTGCAAAATGGCGGCGTCGTTGTACTTACACCAAAACGAACAGTTGGATAACTTTAAAAGGGCAACAATTATAGCGCATACTTCATGTATGTACACAGAACTGGGTAACATTGAAAAGTTCGTTGGTATTACATGCACTTCCTCATACACGAGGCCACAGCGGCGCCATCTTGAATTTTTTGACGTTTATTTTTGGCGGCATCGAGTTTAATACAATATTTATAATCAAATGCGTTTTAATAATAATTCATGTGATGTACAATTTACTTAATAAATACTATGTACTATTGTTGGCATAATTTCCGTTGAAGAACAATACAATGGTGTGGCATTGCATCTTCTGTGAAGGTTGCATATATTAATGTAAAAAAAAAATAATTGTATAGATTATATAATAAGGAAAAACTGATAAATTAATATACTTCTATCTTATTACCCTAGGTTAGTGTTAGCTAGTTATAAATCGCAATGATAAAATCTCAGTTAAATTGCTTTAGTTTAATCATATATCAAACAACTAGTAATTTCACCCAACATTTCATTTCTATCCGTTTGAGATAAATTCTCGCTCCTAATATGATAACTCGAAAACACTTATAATTGAAACGAATATACGTAGTAATGTCATTATAAAGATGTCTCATTTTCTATCCTGTTATAACAGAAAGCATATGGTCTGTATTACACTGTTTAAATCTAAATATATTAAATTCTTTAATGTATGTTATTCAGCTGAACACGAATGCAAAACATAGCTACGTGAGGCCATAACTGTATACGACCTGCCGCAACGCGCTCAAGGGCGGACATGGAATGTATGGAGAGGACCTATATTGATAATTATTGTTAATATATTAAATTTAAAATAAAATACTTTTTTGTCATAAAAAAACGAGGATACGAATTTTGTTTGTCTAAATTAGTATTAACGTATAGCATACATAATAAAATTATTATTGCTTGAAATTCTTAATACGGTAAGAATTATATTAGATATAAAACTATTAGTTAGTATTAAAAAAACTCCAAGCCTAATGCCTCTCCATGTATTCCCTGTCCATGTTACGAGCGGTGAATAAATAATGACCGTCTCACGAATCGGACGTCAAGGCCGGACGTCGTTGTCCGCTTTGTTGATGCTCGCAAGAATTTTCACTTTCGCCTCCAATTTAGAACTCCGATCATTCATTCATTTCAATATTCGTTCATTCCTGGACCGCGAAACATTTTGAATTAAGAACCCCGATATAACTTTCATTTGAATTATATTTCGTTCGTTCTTTCATTGTTGAAATTTCAAATTTAGAATCTGATGGTTTGTAGTCCTTTATTACTATTAGTTCCCGAGTTGTTCAGATTTTAAATTTAGAACCTCAATAATTAATTTGTGTGAAATTCATTTGATTTTTTTTTTGTAATATTAGAATTTAAGCTAAGGTTCACAACCGTTCGTCCATATGAATAAATGTCAATTCCTATATCATCACATTTGGTGTTTTACTTTATTTACCAATTATATATAAATTAGATTTTTTAGTAAAAACTTTCCCAATTGTTTGTTTTTATAATGAGTTATATTGAATTTCCATATAAGTAAATGTATATTAATTATTTTTTTTATTACTTTTTCTACAATTTTTCTTAACTTCTAAATATCTATACGTTGTATATATGTGTTATTAATGTAATTTCGGTGGTCGTGAGTTCATTGACCCTACCTTCACTCAATGTCAATTAATACGTCGGTCCTAATCACGACTGATATTGTTACTCTGATAGGTCAATGCCTTAAGGTAATGTGTTTTTTATAAAATACCTCCATTAACATATATACATATATAATACAACATTTGTGATACTATCATCGTATTATTCATACTGAAATATATTATTATTAAAATATTACCCCTAATTCTGCCTAGCATTATTTTTCTTTTATAAATTTGGCAATTTTAAATTAATCTATGCAAAACTTACTTAAAGTCTTACACTTAAATTTAAACTTACGTCTTATTATATAAATAAATATGATTAAAATACATATTATATATATAAAAGTTTCTATAAATAAAATAGTATAAGTATATGTAATATAATATCATCTTGTATATACTCTTGATAATTCCGTCAAAGGTCAATGGAACTTAATTTCGCAAACAGACTGACTACGGAGTTAAACGAACAAATATAAATAGATAACATATAGGTTACAGGTGTTAGGGAGAAATCATAATATATATATACAAAGAAAGAAATATATACATAGAATATATATGTTAATTATATATACATCCTATTCCTACTAATATTATAATTGCGAAAGTTTGTGTGTGTGTATGTTTGTTACTTCTTCACGATCAAACGGCTAAACTGATTTTGATAAAATTTTGTGAACGGGTTGTTGACGTCCAGGAATAACATATAGGCTACTTTACATCCCGGAAATCCCGAAAATCATGGAAATCCGCAGGTAAAAAAGTATATATGTATGCAATAATAACAAAATTATATTGACAATATTTCATTATGATAATGATTATGATATATGAAAATCAAATTTGAAGTGTTAGCTACGATTTGGCTGTATAATAATAGTTCGTTGACTATTTTTTTTAATATATGAAATGAAAAATATATATATTCTTAATTCAATATAAATTATTGAAGCGTATATATTTTTAACAAGCAATAAAATGACATTCATTACTCTTCCATATTTCAAAACGTTTGTGACTTAACTGGTGACGTCACTTCCTCGCTTTCCACATTTCCGCTCGCTTTCCCGCGCTCATTGACCTTGTGTGGGCGAACACTCAATTGATTCAATAGATATTTAATTTATTTTCCATTGTCTTGTTATACAGATGACGATATTTATGTACATTACAATATATAATATATAGTTATTTAATTTAGAAGTATTATAAATAAGATTTAAGAACATCAATTTTTGTTGTACTGAATCACATGACATATAATTCTTTTAAGATTTTTTCAAGACTAAGATTGAAAACATTCAGCCAAAATTAAAATTTAAAAAAAATTGCGTCCCAATGAAAACTTTTTTGACTCTAGAAACATATTATATCGTTTTTAATACATTATAATTAGTACATACAATTAATATTTCAAACGTACGTCCGTACAACCCAGTTAGAGTTCACCAAAATCAATTGTGAGTATTTCTGGGGCGGTCCTTCACCGCTGATGTCATTTATAAAGATTACTAACTGGGTTTATAGCTTATTACTTTTATATTTAACTGAAAGAAGGTCCTATATTATTAATTATATTCTTTAATTTATTTAACCATGAAGGTTTTATTGTAATTAATTTTCTCTAAGAAATCGATTGAATTTGAAATATCTTTTCATAGAGATTATTGATTTTTATTATATTTAAATACTAGTAATACATTAAAAATTGATTAAAAAAACATTGTCCAGCGCACAAAATTGTGAATCTAAACCATTCCCAGATCCCCTTGAACACACACAAAAAATGTCATCAAAATCGGTCCAGTCGTTTGAGAAAAGTTCAGTAACATACACACTCACAGAAGAATTATATATATAAAGATATATAGAAGGAAATAAATATAGTTTTGGTTATTTTTATGTTATTTCAAGTAAGTATTTTTGTCAGATTCTTATAATATTAAGTCATATCTGAAAATATGTAACTCGTCAGTTCTTGAGAATTTCTCTGAGTTAAATCTCTTATCTCTTATTTCTGTGATAAGAAATGAGACATTGTGTTGAAAATTCACATGAGAATGTTGCGTAAGTGTACTATTTATTATAATAATATTATATTAATATAATTAATTTCAAAAAAGAAATTAAAGACAATATTATATTTATAAACTAAACAATCAAAATATAAGAGTAAGGTATTTAATTATATATATACATATATATATATGTATATGTGTGTGTGTATGTGTGTGTGTGTGTGTGTGTATGTTCATACTTTCATTAAACCTACATTCGTTCCGGGTTCAATCCCCGGTGGTAACATATTTTTTAAGGTTCAATGATCTACTGAAAACTGTTGCTACGGGTTAAGGCGATGCTGATTTTTTTTTCAGTGAGAAGTACTTCGCTTTAAGTGTGAAAAAAATAATTACATATTTAATTTTAATTTAAAATATATATATGAAAACAATTGATAATATATACATGTTTATTAGATGCAAATCATATATTTATTTTTATAATAATTTAACCTCAATTAAGTAATCAATTTCATCATTATAATTTATTTAAAATAAATAAAAAAACAAACGAAAGCTATTCGCCTTAACATAAAAAATGTAGGATAATGTACGTAGTAGTTGTATTTAAAATGATTTAAATAAAACATTATATATCAGTCAAGATATGACGTGTACAGTTTGATCATAAAACTTTTTTTACCTATAAATGTTTGCCATTTTCCATCAGGAGATAATTCTAAATAATTAAAAGTAATTTAATGGTCAAAATAAAAACTATCCTATTGACTTAATTTACTTATACTGAAAATTATTAATATGTACAAACTAGAATTTCTTTCTATTTACACGCGATACTACAAGTATGGCATTTTATTTGAAGCATGGCCTAAGGGTTTATGTGGTCATAATTAGGATAATTCTCAAAGTATTGTAGTTTTAATAATTATTATTATTAATTTATGAATTTTAAAGCTAGTTTTCATTCATAATTTATTATTTATGATTACTATTAAACATATTATATACCTATGATTAGTTGAAAATAACTATTGGCTTAAATAAATTAAATTAAAATATAATAAATTTCTATTTCTTCTATATAAGAAAATAGCCTTTAGTTTGTGTATTATTCAATTTTATTAACAAAAGTAAATAAATATTTCTTCAAAGAAAACATTAAATCTCATTGAGAACAGTCTTAATATAATAAACAAGGAAAACATTTAATTATAAACACTTCCTCTTTAAAGTCGGTCAATGATTTTTCACAATGATATAGGTCACAGACCTTCCTGGGATTAAAGTCTTATCATAATCAGCTCAGCACATTTATATTGTTACTTCCTTATTTATGTACATGTATATAGGTCGAGAGGGCTCAGTCGTTAAGAGGGCGCGGGTTCGATCCTCGCAAGTACCAATGTGATTTTTCCGAGTCATATGTACTTTCTAAGAGTATTTAGACATCACTGATAGAAGAGGCATATAACAACGTGAGGAAATTTGGACTTATAATTTAAAATTATAAGTTTAAAATCACCAACCCGTCTTGTTCAAGCGTGGTGAATAATGCTCAAACCTTCTCCATGTGAGAAGAGGCAGCTCAGCAGTGAGCTCTGA
The DNA here is from genome assembly GCA_916720795.1 of Danaus chrysippus. Taxonomy (NCBI): domain Eukaryota; kingdom Metazoa; phylum Arthropoda; class Insecta; order Lepidoptera; family Nymphalidae; genus Danaus; species Danaus chrysippus. The sequence continues at coordinate 3,024,502 of CAKASE010000064.1, read as the reverse complement.
TAGGCTGATGATGATGTATCTATATATTTATATTAAAATACTTGCTACAATTTTTTATTTAGAAATACGTATTGTTAAGGGTTAGTTATTAGGTCGGCTATACGTCAGACATCCAAAAGCGGTCACTTACCTTCGTTTTACGGAAACTTCAAGTACGTAAACGATTCCACGTAATAATTACGGCTTAGCATTAAATAATATTACATTTTACGTACAGAATAATGTATGACAGAATGCCAATTAGTAGAAATGAATTTTCTTTGTTTGTGAGTTTCGTTTCAATATTATTTTTTATTAGATTTTTGTTTATTATTTTGTATAAATACTATAATTGTTAATGGAAATTATAATTGGTTACTATTTCATGCGAAAACTGCTGAACGGATTTTTGTAAAACTTTTCAATAGATATAGATTTTATTTCAGATTAAGACATAGACATTTCATAAAATTTTCCACAGTGTTCAACTATTTTCATTCAATATTCAATCATTTAAGTTAAAAGCAAAAAGTTATTTTTCAATGTTCCTCACACATAAGCAATCTTTTTTAATACATCAAATAACGCGGACGAAGTCAGGGGTGTTAGCTAGTTTAAAATGTATAAGAGATAAAATGAGATCATACTATATTAATAATATGTTAGGTATACCTAAAAAATATTAAATATAAAACACAACAAATCTTAGACTTTTACTTATATTATTATAAAGTTATTTTTACTTTATTATTAATAGAAATTTATATATATTTCTTTGTAAACACAAAACGTAAGATGATTCTGGAATAATGCAGAGTTCAATGACCGCCGAAATTTTAACGTAATACATTTAATTCAATTGTAATTTGATTTATATCACATAGATAATGAATTCATTGAAGAATGAACATTATACATATATATATACATTTTTGTCTGTGTGTGTGTGTGTGTGTGTGTGTGTGTTTGTGTGTGTTAAGATGGCGTATAACAATTTCCGGATTATATTAAATAATACGATTACGCGAAATTAAATGGCGTTTTGCGGTTACTTTGCGTATTTTCCTGGTAATGTTTTTACCTTTTTCATTAAAGAGAATATATACTAATGCGGTTATATTCCAGACATAAAGGAAATTTCCCATAATAGAAAACTCACTCTTAATAGGTGGACTTTTAACCGACATCAAAAAAGAGAGGTTCTTAACTTCTTAATATGAATATCTAAGACTTTCGCGAGTATTCACTGAAATAAATCAATTATTCATCTCGTCTTAATGATCACTGTTGCTGTAAAGTAACCGAAACGTCGGGAGTATGTAGTTATAATAATAAAAAAAGCCTAGCCCATCTTTTATTTTCTTAATATGCAATTCGTAATTTTATATTAGTTCTATTATCATAAATTTGTTAATATATACTTCAACAAAACGATATGTCCAAAATAAACTAAAAATAATTAAAAAATGAGCAATTTCTATATATTATAAAGTAAATAATATTATGTATATATATATATATGTATATTGTATTGTGTGAGATGCATCATTTACTTATTATTATTAAACGCTACAGATGACAGTGTCCGCGGGGTCATTGACCGTAAGGCCGTAGACCTTCCGTGCACGACCTTGCCGATGGGTTAACGATCCCACGTATTTTCGGGCGTTTTTCTCTAAGGAAAATTTTCTATCGACCACTCGAAGAACTCCCGACACCCCCGCCATACAAACAAATCTCTAAGAACCGAGGCGTTTTGAAGGGTCTTGTACGCTGGATGGCAAAAGGGCAATGCTTTCTACGCCGACATATACCTATCTTAAGAATTCAATATCTTTGTATATATTTTTTTTAATTCCCAGCTTAAAATCAAGCAAAGGTTCAATTTATACATCCATTAAATTATAATGTTTTGCAACACAAAACCTTTTTGGTATGACGTAACATAAATATAATAAGCGTTATATAAGTCAATGATCTCACACCGGAGTGTGGATGCAGATATTTACTTTACTTTAATATATAATATATTATTTTCTTAAACAAAACAATAATTTAACGATATACATATAATCTTCATAATAAACGTAATTATTTATTACTCATAATGCTTTTAAGGATAATAACTATGATTTAACATTTCAAGGAAATTACGTTACTTCGAGATCGTGACCTTATTCACAACCGAATTATGACATTCAAGTATCAAAGCAATAAATCTTTAGTCTTTAATTCAGAGTCTAGACTAATATATCCATTAAGGATAATAAGAAAATTGCGTCTTATTTTTAATATCTATCGACATTCATACGTCCTGAAGCACGGGCCTTTGCCCCAGTCTAAAACACGTAACGCCATACGCTATTATTAGTTTCGCAAACACACCACCCTATTTTTCCCTCTACACACACAGACGCAGCGTGTACGTGTATGTAGATACAATGTAAGAATCATCTGTCCATGTGTGCGTCACTGAGGTCGTCAACCGGCGAATTTTCGGCGGTATTAACTATTGCACAACATTTTGAATCTTCACCATATTTTGATTGAGATATCCTCACAAAGATTATTCAATTTTATGTATATTTAACGATAACAAAATGAAGTTCAATAATCTTTATAACTTTGTATTGACGAATGCATAGGAATGTAAAAGATTCCAATTTTAAAAACATTCGAAATTCAAATTATAGTCGATAATCTTTATAACTTTGTATTGAAGAATGTTTAGGACAGAATGGGATTCTAATTTTAAAAACGTTCGAAATTCAAATTGTAGTAAATAATTCCAAAACATTATTTTGATACCTTTTATAAGTAGTCATTGTTTTGTTGTTTTCTTATTGTTATATAATTATTAAAACAATAAAACTCTTTTTCCTGTATTTAATCTTTTTCCTCGCATTGTTTTCATATCAAGTGTTCATTACTGTACATTAAACGTGTGTTAAATGTATTACTTTGAAATTTCAAATTATTAAGAATAAGTTATTTATGAGGATGAAAATATTTCATATCAAGCTTTATTTTATATTTTAATCTTAAACTTTAAACGAAATATAGAAAGATAGTGCCTGTCAGTTTTATTTTAGTCACTTACGAAAAATTATTATAAACACAACTTAAAGTATTACATAAGTCAAAATCATTGTACATATATATTTTTTCCTCAATTTTGTATACTGTATTTCAGCAACAATTCTCGATATATTTCATAAAATTTTCAAAATCGTTTTTCATTTGCGACAAATTCTAAGTTTATATATTTTTTTACTAAATAAATGAAAACAGTACATTTCATACAATATATATATGAACATAAATATTATTTTTTATTACGAATAGCTACATCATTATCCTTATAAAACAGTATAAAATAAAAACAAAAAAAACACTCAGAAAATCCGCAGGTCAAAGGCATACGTAACTTTGAATTTGACGCATCATTGCTTGTACAATGGGCACAATAGATATAATTATATCAAACAAATATGATCCTTTTGTTGTATACAATAAAAACAAATATTGCTTCCAATAATTCAATACATAAAGACGTGCTGTTCGAGGTCGTTCCCCTAACAGTTCATTTCGGGTAACGAACTCGATTGAAAATAAAGATTTTTTTTTGACGTAATGTCACTTTTATGACAGACAATATAATGTTTTATTGTCTATCTATAAAACCTCCTTAAAAACAACACGTAATGAGGTCACAATACGTAATTAAATTATGAACATAATAAACTAAGATTATTTAAAATTCTACTTATATTAAATGTAAATTGTATTCCTATTTTTTTTACAAGTAAAAGCTATATTCATTACCTTTTTATTATTGAATAATTACTTATTCGGTGTTATGAAATAAATTTGTAAATTAAATGCTAATATATTATATAAATATATGAAACATTTGTGACAAAAAAATATTTAAATAACATTAAATTAAAACGTTTTTCCTCATGGAAGATCATCGGGATTTTCCCTAACATTTTTAAAGATGTGTATACTGTAGGATATTTTTTTTTGTTTTTACTTTAATACTTTTTCTGTTTTTGTATTCCAACAGATAATAATAAATTGCACGGCATTTGTCTTTATATAATTTGAAATCAAATTTATTTAAATCCCTATACTAATATTATACTCTTTATATTCTATGTCTTAATAAAGAATTTCAATAAAAAATCCAAGAAAAATAATAAAAATAAACAAAGCTTATTATTACAGAGTCCATAATCTTTATACATGACAATACAAACATATCAAATAAGTGTTAATGAACGTTAAAACATACCAACGACCTATGACGAATGACGAATAGATACATAACATATTATGTATGATAGTTTTAAATTAATTAAAGTAAATATTCTTATGACAACAGATAATTAATACAGAATACTTATATTCCATACATTAGTGTAATAAAAAAAACAAAGTCGTTCTAATTTCAGAAACATTAGTATGAAATTGTATTACTGAAAGAGTCGTTCCAAATTCAAAATCAATAATATCAAAATTTTAAATTGTATTACTAAAGATCTTTCTTAATTCAAAATCAACAGTATCTAATTTTATAATTGTATTACTAAAAGTATATAATTGTTCTAAATTCAAAATCAGTAATATCAAATTTTATAATTGTATTACTAAATTGTTCTAAATTCAAAATCAGTCATGTTAAACTTTTAATATTGTATCGCCATTGTTGATTATAACAATATAATGTACAATAAAAACATAAAGAACAGGTGTATCAAACCGCTATCAGACGCCGAAAGTCCAAACACGTGGTGTAAGGTCGACGGTCGACGACACGTTGCGTAATAATATAATGACTCACAGATTAACTATCGGTATAGATTAGGGTTTTTTTTTATATAGAAACTTTTTAAATATGGAATATTTATTTGTTAGAGAAAACAATGGAATGAAACCTTATTGTTCATTTATTTATTGGATACTAGATTTATGTAAATGAATAAAAAAATAATTATAAATTAGATTTTAAATAAATAGAATGATAAGAAAGTATTCTCTTTTTAAAATTTTTGATATGAAATTTAACAAAAATATGTGAAACAAATTTAAATTTAGAATTCGTAGTCTTCACTAAAATATTTGGAAGCTTCAAGAATGTTCCGCTATTCGCTAGTGGCGTGACAGTCGCCAATGTCATTATTTTCGAGATTCGTTTAAAATAGATGTTTTTAGATTGTATGACACAGTGTTATATTATTTATCGATACCATATCTTATCTATTGATACGTACTCAGTAATATAAACAGGAAGCAACGTGAATTGTTGTTACAAATATATTATTGGCAAAAAATTCATATATACATACAAGATTTCAAATTTATACAAATGCAACACCAAATATGCTTCACGTAATTCATTTCAATATAAATATTTATATTTAGTATAGATGCTAATGAAATTTTTGATTGTTTTATAATGTTTTTTGTTTGAATGATTCAAAAATATTATTTCCTAGGTTACATTTCAATGACAAGATAACAAAAGAATATTAGGTAGGTATGAAGGTACAGGGCTCTGACCTTGTATGAGTCACGAACTCTACGCATTACTTGTACTGAAGGTCATCGGTTGCACAATATTAAATCATTTGCCAAAATATTATTCACCTTCCATGACTTATCAGAATATAGGAAGATGTTTTTGTTTCATATCTAACTATAAATAAGATTTATATTGATTTATTTTCGGATATAAACAAATAGAATTTTTATATTAATATAATGTTATGTTTTTTTATATATGACATCTTTATTAAAATCTTGGCCATAGATAGAAAAATTTATATAGATTAAAAATGTTGCCAGATTGAAGCAAAATTTAAATCGCCAACAAACTTGTAAAAGTGTATAATTTTTCAATGAGTATTTTATTAGTAAATACACATAATTGAATATATGAATTACATAATATTATATACAAAAGAATCATGTCCAAATATACAGGGTGACTGGTGAATTACTATCGATATTTGAAGACGTGATATTTGACGATCATATATGACAAAATAAAAATTAATATAACATAAATATTAATAAACTTCTAAGTAAAGTTAACCAAAAGTTATGTAATTAATTACGCATCGTGTGAACACCCTAAAGATTAGGTATACACACACGCACACACACACGTGTGGCGGCGTAGTGTTATATCAGTACGCCGCCACACGCGTCCACACTTGGAACACTTGGAACGTGTCCACGCTTTATTTATTTATACGGAAATTTGGTCAATAATTAAGTACCTATTTTTTTTACTTAATTCGAATAAAAATCATGTACCGAGTATGCTCCTTAAATATTGATAGTAATTCACCAGTCACCCTGTATATATTGATATATTTATTGTAGCTATCAATGAGTTTGCCATTTCTTTTTTCGATGTCATTATCTTTGTTTGTTTGTATCTGGATATTTTCCGCCATTTTGATGTTTCTGGATTCAATTACAAGTTATTAGTTTTATTGATTGATGAAAAATAATGTTTAGTCAATATTTTTTTAATACGAGTTCTCATGCTTTCCAGTGATCGTTTTGATTGGTGACTATTTATTTAGGACTTTTTTCTATGAAGATAAATATAAAAAAAAACCTTACAAACACCTCATATTTCATCTTCACACTATTTTTCTTATTGAATAGAATAGAACCTTACTTAAATAGAACCTTTTTGAATATGTAACTAATAGTACATAGTTATCGCATAACCTACATCTAATATACGTTTATTCACGAATATTTACGGCACGTAAAATATTCCAAAACAAAATATGTTTCCTACATATAATGATCTTTGTTTTACCTAAACAGCCTTTCATCCGTGACGAATAATATGACAATCATGTACACGTCATAAAACACTCGACTTTAACACAATTAATGGAATTATCTCGAAAACCCGCCTGACTCACTGAAACTCACCATGACTCACTCGTGACGTCATCATCGTGACGTCACTACGGTGACGCATACTTTCTCCGTGCAAGGAACCGAGCGTAGCTTTTAATTTTTATGTCACTAAAATTTCTCTCTGAATTTAATACTTCTTTATTATTATGATTGTAAAAAATATGTAATTTTTTTATAACTGATCAATATTTTTTTAATTAAATTGCCACTGTAAAATTACACACATATATGTATCAGAGAAATATTGTATATGGCAACATTTTTTCTTTTTAACAGATAAAATATAAGACTCATCAATTGATTTATATAATCTACCTAATAATTATAAAAGTTAACAGTTTTCTTGTATTTTCCACTTATTTTTACGTCATTAATTTTATTTGTTTTTAAAAGCACTACTTAACAGTGTAGGTCTTACAGTGACGTCTGTATGTCTGTATGTAGTTATAGATTTTCTTAATGATTTCATACAATTATGGTAACTATTTCTGAGTAACAGCCATTATATTGGTTTTGTTCTTGTTAGTTATACATATAATAACTGAAATATTATATTTAATACTGAATAATTATTTAAAATTGACCAGAAATTATAATGATATACTAATATGACTTTTTTCATAGTTTTTTCGTTATTATCAGCCAGAGATATTAAAAAAAATAAACTCTTCCTATAAGTATTATCAAATGTGCTTACTTAAAAAAAAATTGTGCGTCGAGTCTCTATACGCGAAATAAGTGAAGCTTAATAATGTTGGAATGAAAACAGGAAGGTATAGAAATTGATTTTTAAGGAATTTTTAAGTGTTTCTCTAGAAAAAAATTTATTAACATTACTTACAAGTTACAATTGATTTCTCGCATACGAGCGCTATGCATTCCCTCTTGCTCTTACTCATTTTACCAACCCCAACCAGGAGCGTTAAACGTTTAACGCAACCTTATTACAAGTTGCGTAAGAAGTTTCATTTAAAAAAACATTTCTTATATGTATATGTAAAAGCGTTAACAAACTGTTGCAACTTGCAAGCAACCAAGAAAATTTGGAAAACATATTTCATTGAGATTTTCCTTAACGTGTGTGTATGTTATTAAAAAAATTTTTCATTGAAGTAAAAAGAACCTGTGTACCTGTATATTATAATATTTTCCCGTAAAGTGAGTTTTTATATATAAACAAACCTCCTAATAGATATTGCAAACTTATATTATCTATATAAGAATTTAGAAAAAAGTTAAATTTGTGATTTAAATATTAGATAATAAGCATATTAAATAATTTGTTTCCATAGACACCTTTAATTTTCCTATTATAAAACACCAAAAAACTAAAACTTAATAGTGAATAGTTCTTTCATTCATAAAGTTAGAAACTCGTGAAATAAAAAATAAAATAAAATACTTCCATACATAAAAGAAACATTAAATATTAATATTTTTCTCTACACGTCATTATTGTAATGACGCATTACGTTTTCCCTGTGACGCATTTACTTTAGTCTTAAGTTATTTTTTTTAATAATTCAAACAACACGTGATTTAAGACACACGTTTCTTGGTTCAAGGCGAACAAATTTAATTTATTATTATATAAACTTTTTTTAAAACAATTAATGTGTAAATATAGAACCTTTTTTGAAAATTAATTTGTTTTTTTTTTTATTTTGTTCTGTCTACAATATGATGTACATTTTATATAGAGTATTTAATATTTGTTAATCTTTGTTTACAGTGCAAAATTTTCTCATTTCATCTCAGTCAATAACCTGCGTTAATACTGTGATTTACGTAATTTTATGAGTGAAAAACTACATATTGACTTTCCGTATGTAGTACGAGGATAATACTTAGGGTAGTGTCCAATCGTATGGATTTAAGATTTTCATACGTTTTTTTTTGTCATATCCGTATCCGGTCGAAAGTGCGCGTTTTCGTTTTGCGGCGCGCATTAACAAGCTGCGTGGAAAGTAACGCGCGTACAGAATAATAACAGGTTCAATGATACTATATTACATAAGTATTGTAAGTGCATTACCCTTGCTCTGTTGAAGAAAGTTATCATTTATATAAATTCAATATTAATTTATACATACATATATATATTTATATATAATTATTTCCGATATTATTCTCATATTAACAATTATAACAGATTATGACAGACTTTTTAATTTAATTTATATTTGGTATATAAAAATCTATAATTCATATTGCATAATAAACCCTATAAGATATGATAGCTAGATAAAAAGTACAAAATAACTGAGAAAAACAACAAAGAATTAGTCAATACGTAATAGAGTACGTTGAACTTGTTGACGTAAGGCGAGCCTTGAACTGTGTGAATCATTACTTTTATGTACTTTTTGTTAATAAAAAATGTATTAAAACTTATATATCCTTATTATAACGTCTGGATTTATAATTACGTATGATTATCATTAATTTATAAGAGAATATGTTAAAAACGAAATATACTATGGTTTGATTTAAACTATATAAAGTATTATTAACTTACAGTTTGTCGTCGAGTTGATGCGTTTATTCCAAGTTCCTGTAAGGTTCAAGGCCCTTGTTACATAACGCGTTTCACCTTACGTCACTCATTGTTGCTAACACTACTTTCTTCACTAATCACCGCCTTCCTACCGGTTTTATTTATTTACAGTGAAAATAACTAGCTTGGGATGATTTTAATTAATAATTACATTACGAAATGTCATAGTGACGTTTGTTTGATGCTTTCAACCTAAGTGTCATCAAAAATGACAGTTGACAATTATTTGTCGAATTATTAATTTATAATTTTTTAATATTATAGAATTATTATATGTAATTATTTCCTAAGTCTATTGACTATACTAAATATCCTATTATATATATATATATATATATGTATACTTAATACCCTATTACAATAGTTACCCACATTTACCAACGTCGGAAGCCAGTCGTTCATGTCAGTGATTGTAATCAAACACGCGACATTTTGTTTTATATTTTTTTGTATTTAGCTTCAGTATTATCACAATATCCGAACATTTGTTATATCTGTATTATAATAATATGTCTTTATATTAATTTTATCACTATTCTTAATAAGAAAACTGTGTATGTCATATTTATTTTTAAACAGTCTTGTCCGCATACTTCTTGTCATATTTAATCACACAATTTATTTATAAACATGATTTAATTACATTATTGAGAATTTTATTCAGTCTTTGTAAGATTTTTTTATAAATCGAGTCAATAATAACGTATTTTTATGAATTTTTCTTAATGTTATATTGAAATGTACTAGTTTTTCTAACAAAACAATGTTTTAACCGCTACGCCTCAAGGTCCCTTTACGTAAGAGGAAGACGTTGAGTGAAAGTGGAGACGCTTAGAATTATAATGTACTAGTGACGTGAAATGTAAGGAATTATTATTAAATATATATATAAAATATTAAAATATAATATAGTATAGTTTAATAAGTTAAATATATAATATTTCTTTTAATAATTAAAAGGTTTTTAAATGATTTTTAAGTCTTCATTATTTTATATATCTTATTTATAAGCACTTTTTTTAGATTAAAGGTATATATATTATATTCTTTATAGTCTGTGTTAGTTTGTTTGTCTGTATAAACTTCACATGTTATATAACAGTTACATCAGTTCCCGTTGTTCAAGAGGCGGGGTGAGTGAAAGTGGGGTCGTCGCCCACCATGCGAATGTCAATGCGAAGCACGTGTTACGCCTTTATATGACGCCTTGAATATATTAATGAAGCCATGGAATGTTGGAGTTATGAATTCCTAAGAAATTTTTATATTAGAATGAAGAATAAATGAAATATTAATCATTAAACTTTATGTAAAAATATAAAATACTTTGATTTCTTTAGAAAATACTAAAATAATACCTATCCCATCTAAAACTAAAATTTAGTTAGGTCCGAATAATAATTCTTCAAGTGTTTATTATCTAGTAACATTTAATTAAACACTTACAACAAGTTACAAATATAAATAACAGAAGAAATTTCTCTTTTCAAAAGATGTATCACTTAAGAAACTTTTCACTGAAATAGCGACTCGTGCTTCTAAGAAAAGTAACAAAAAACAAAAGAATTACAACTAACTAACTTACGTCATTTAATTTAAAAATAGAATTAATTTATGTAATACAAAAATGTATGGAATGATCTGTTTAATCTGTTTATATTTTTTTATATAATCTGTGGAATATTAAGCACGATTTAACATTTATTTAATATAGTAAAACTATCATATAGGTTAATAAAATGTACCTGAGTATATATCAGAAATTAAATATTTATATTTATTTATAATCATCAATCATCGTGTGAGGTAATTCAATTCGTTCATGGTAATTTTTTATTTAGTTAATCTGTAATTTGTTTTGTCTATTTTGAGTGTTGCCGTTTTAGCGTGACCGAGTTACCTCTTTTCGGTATTGTGTCATAATGGAGTGTTGCCAAATGGGAGAAATTTCCTTGATATATCAAATAATATAGAACTTTGTAATATATGTTTTGTTATTCATTAATTATTGTACATTAAGAGTTTTTAAAGTATTGTTGTTTAATTATATTTTTGAGTATTTGATATTAATAATACAAGCAATATGAAATGATTTTGTACCTTTAGGCTATATAATTTTAAGTAGTATAATTTTTATATATAATAATTATAATTAATTGTGAAAGTTGCATAGATATAAGATAAATAGTAATGTTAAGATGCAGTACCGTTATGCAGTCTGTCTGAGGCCGCTTTCGCATTTCACCAACACATCTCGGTCACCTCAATTCAATGTTGCCAGTTTATGATCATTGTTATGTTTTAGGGGATTTTTATTTATTATTTTCTAATTACGATAATGGAAAGTACAGGTGAATAATATTTCATTCAATATAAGTATTATTGAGTTTATTTTTCAGTATATTAAAAATTAGCGTAATATTCAATATGGTGAAGTAACGTTACTGTATATTTTAGCTATTTTTATAACAATTTTCTTTAAGATTGAAGTTTCTTAAGAAATAATAAATCCTGTTTAATTAATAAGATATTATAACTGAATAAGAACAAAGTATCAAGTATAGTTGTTTTGTAACGAAAGAAATTTTTCTAACAATAAAAGTAAGTAAAATACTCTTGAGAAAAGTCCGTGAAAAAATGTTTCCCGGATTTACTCACTATTCATCTGAAAGATGGTGTTAAAGTGATATCATAATAAATATTATTAATATTAATTTGCTACAAATTAATTCAATTTAATCTAAATATGCATATAAAAAAATTATAAGGTATTCGTAAAGAAAATTTATTATTTCCTGAATTTTTACCTGTTCGTAGATTAGATATTGCTTGTATATTTATATCAATAATTTAAAAATAATGCTTTGCGTCCTTTTCAAGACGGATATAAACAAAAATTTAATATACAATCAGAAATAATCCCAAAAGACTTTAATATTAACATGTTTTATTATAAAACTAATTTGATTAAAGTTTCCATGATAATATAGACTTACAAATAAAGTGTACATCATATAGACTGTTTGAATACAGCAAAATAATTTGTCAAAAAAATATTAAATAATATAATCAGTATACAAAATCACAATTAAAGAAAGTGTGACACAACGTAATGTTTGTAACTGACCCCATTGGGGTCACCTTTCACGGACTTTCACCGTGTGACCCACTTGTGACTGTTATGTCGACCGTGAACAGGTATCCAGGGCAAAGAAATTAAAATATACATATATATATATATATATATATATATATATATATATATATATATATATATATATATATATATATATATATATATATATATATATATATATATATATATACATATAACAATTCAATGTCACTAATGACAGATGTGGCTGTATATTTAAAACCATTTCATTATTAATATAACTAAAAAAAATCATAAAACATTACAAATATGTATAACTAACGCTTAAGATAGCGTATTTGTTTTATAACATTATTTTGTTTACATTACAATAAATAAGTGCATAGTAAATTAAAAAAAAATAATGTTTAATATTTCCGTCTATCAAGGAAGTCCATTAAACTAAAAGCTTTTATTAAATTAAAAAAAAAGTAATTGGATTTATAGCAGGATTCCAAAACTAATGAATCCAGGGCGGAGAAATTTTGACAGAGAAAAAAAAATTCTAAATTCGAATGAATGTCAGTCGCGATTCGCGGTTACAATACGTCAATGACCTGTCGAATGACGTAGACTCGTCTCAAATATATTAGACTTTTGGCCGTGTCAATGACACTAGAGTAACCTTATAGAGATATATCTTAGAATACATAGCATTATATTTAATAATTACTAAATATAAGGGTTTTTGTTTTGATGTTACAATAGCGGATGTTTAGTTTGGAAAACAAAAACAGCCTTTAAACTGTATGTAAAGTGTAAAACTGATTATTCAGTACCGTGTTCCAGATATGTATCCCGTTAGCGGGTGAAAGTGGCGATGCAGTCTATGCAAATTATGCAATTACCGTTCGTGTACACAGAATTATAAAACGTGGACATCTTTTTTTTGATTAGTCGGTTAAAATTTATATAACGAAAGTAATTATGAAATTGTTATAATGTTATAAAATTAAACATATGCAAATAAGTGACATAATATAAAATTACTCCTAAAATATTTTTTATAAAACAACATAAAAATTTATTACTAAGTATTACAAATTAAATTACTAAAATCAAACACCAAACAAGACCAGACATTACAATTACATCATTTCTCATTGCCGGAGTACAGTTATGTGACTTAGATACAGCGCACAGCTTTCCACGTCTAACAAGAATGATCTAACGTGACAAAGCGAAAAAATGATGCCACCAGCCGCCATGTTGGTGTCATGGCGGCGTCAAAAAAAAAACTAACGGAATAAAATACCTAACCGCAGCGCGGAGAAAGGCTTTCGATTGTCCCACATTTCACCGCACGCGAATCTACTGTGACTCCAAAGCGGAACAAAACTGACGTTCCGAATTCAAATCGATAACAAACCTTAACGTCACTGTCATAAATATCAGAATCGTTTGCCGCCAATTCTGACGTTTGTTCCTATACACAGCGAGTGCAGTCAGACGGGCAATCACGCGCAGTAACATAATATATACCCGTCTCGTTCTAATCTTCGTGATAAATATCTCCGTCCCTCTTTTTAGCCGACATTGAAAAAGAAAGCACTAGTTTTTGTCGCCACCATTTTACTGGAGAGTATGTCGAAGAAAGCTACGCGAGTATGTAATATTAGAAACGTTGATTTTATACATCAATTGCATCGCATTAGTGTTCGTTGCATAAGAAAATTGCATTTCCCCGACATTCACTAAGCACTATGAGACAGTTTCATTTTTATGTAAAACTATAAATTTCTAGTTGCTTACAACTACATTGTACTACATTGTTGTATGAATAAAAACGAATCATTATAGCTAGTAGAGGATTTTTTTAATAAGACTACCTGAACATAATATAGTACAATTATTCATTAATTTTAGTATGAATTGAAAACTGGCTGAAAATAAAATAAAAAAACAAAATTATTGAAAAAGGTTTTAATAAAAATCATTTATTATATTACTTTACAGATACTTACGCTCTAACTTTATTTAACCTTTATGTATACAATAAAAACCTTTCCTACACCTAATTTAGTCTCTAGTTTCGTATCAAAAGTGTAACAAAAACCGGATTCTTGGTCTAGTTACTATCAACAAGACGTCCCTACAGCTCTGAACTAAAAAAAGGTTACATAAAAAACTAGGCTCAGTATCTCATTGACAATTGACACGAAAATGTAATTAAACATATTATATACCGTTAATTATTTAAAACAAAAACAATATATAAAGACATATTAAATCAATACATTTAGATACAAATGAATCATATGAATCATCAAATTGGAGATAAATCATTTGCGTGTAGGCGGCGTTATATTGTAATTGGTTTGAATCATAACATTATGTTATAACTGTACCATAACTAAATGCTTGCTTATGGGCTTTCAACCGTTATACTGATATAACTGATAACATATTTGTTAATACAAGCCAATAATGTACGCTACTTTATTGTTTACACAGATTATACATTAAATATACTCAGAAAATATTATCTGTGGACATATAAATATATTATTAACGAGTTAACGAGTATATATTTACGCCAATAACGATAATATAACATAATAAATCATTGCCACATTCTACGTAACACTTCAATAAGTAGGTACGTACGTGACTTTGAAACAGCAAGATAATTTCTCGTCTCAAAATCAGAAAGCGCGGCAACTTACACCGGCGCGGCGTCGGCCATAACTATATTAACGTCACCATCGCATTTCTACAAACAAACACTAAACAAACATTTATTATACAACGCTACACTCTATATTATGATATATAAATATGTTTTAATAAAAGCAGCAATGTATAACGTTATTAATGATAGTTACAATCAGGTTAGTAAAAGAACCGGTGCAGAATTGCAGCGAAATGTTAGTAAAATATGTGGGTCACTGCCTCGTATAACGGCCCGCGCTGGATGTCCTCCCGCGTAACGTTACGTGTGGGAAATTATTTGAATTTGGAACGACGGCGTTTTTTTTTTTCAACTCTTTTATCAATAGCCATTGTTATTTCACATTACACAGCCAACATCCATGTTAAACCTTTACCGTTATACTATTAGATAGTGTCACATATATTTTCTATTATTTTATTTTGATGTGTAATAACTTTGGTCTATTTAATTTTATATGATAAATAGATTATACATTTTGAATTACTCGTAATATTGACAGAATATTAAACATTTAATCGATTTAATTCTATTTTATTAAAATTATAGTTCTGAAATCGATAAGCGGCTGAATAAGTCAATGCTAACTTTCCCTAGTTTAAAATATCATAATTCTATTAACCATTGAATATTGAGATATTTATTTGAATAGTCTTGATATTCGTGTCTAATTATTAAAAAAAAAAAACAAAAATCTTGTAAGTTTCTATATTGTTCAGCATGAGATAATGGTAAGTTACTTGAGTATTTTTAATAATTCTTCAAAACAAGCCATAGTATGGGAAATAAAACAAATTTACTAAAGCATTGAAAGAAAATCTAATTTAATTATTTAATTTTATTGTTTATATATAAATAGTATCAAAATGTTCAGTCTATATAGAAGCTATAAGCAGCTTTCTCTGCGTCAAGTTTGCACTTAGACGTAGATTATTAAATAATTAATGTCTTATATCTTTTAATTGCTTACAGTTGACTAGCAATTTTTTAAATTGCACCTGGTTTTAAGATTGATGATTATACAAAGGATTCTATTCCTTTTTTAAAATATAACGATTATATTTTTTTTATTGGACACATATCTTTCTATACAGCCAGTACATTTCTCTTAAACCAAAGACAATATAAATGTTATGATTCCTCTATAAGCAATAAAATATTTGATAGATTTATATGAGACCATATAATGTCATGAGCTTAGGGCATGATTTCTACATCTATATAACAAGAATCGTAGGAAAACTTTCACCTTAAACAAATATATAACTAACATAATTTCAAATCGTATAAAACAAATCGTTAGCAAAAATTTCTTTTTCTTATATTAATAATAGAACTTCCTGTACTGTCGTTTATTGTAGCATTTCCTACCTAATTTTCCGGTCATGTAATATTATCGTTCCGTAAGCGTAACTTGGCATTGGCATTGCGTGCGTATACGCAACCACTCACACATAGGCGCGTGTAAGAAAGTGTTGTACGTACTTTCACACACACATACACGTGTATGCAAATAGTGTGCTTACGTACTGTGTGTGTGTGTGTGTGTGTGTGGAGAAAGGTGTGTATGTGTGAGTAAAGAAAGGTGTTTAGCTTGGTGAAATGGGCACAGGCATTATGTTTGACAGCCGATGCTTAAGCGGCGAAGCAAAATTAAGATAAATAATTGATCACTAACTTTTTTTATATCTGTTTCTTTTTTATTCCAGTGACTTACTGTTTTTATTTTTTTTACCGTTGTTGACATTATTTAAAACAGCCAGTAATTTTAATGTATAATTAGCGAATTATTTAATATGAATCACAGTTATTAATTAAATATGTGTTATTGGACTGATATTTAATCTTAATGATAATATTAATAACAAATTTAGTGATTGAATTAACATAGAAATAAATCGAAAAAAATATCTTAAAACCACAAACACTACAAATTACCATAACATAATGAAAATTAGTTATTTATCTAATTGTAGTTAAATATTTGGTCATTCAAAGTCACGTGTCAGGTATAAGTGTACTTTGATGTGCCACTTTTCACGGTTTTCTCTTAGTGAAAGGGCTTCTAGAAGGTTCTGCGGCACTAGATACACAGATTATGACAAACAATATATTTATAGTATAGATAAATAACAGAATATTATTTATTAATCATAATTTTATAATCATTCGAGAAAATATTTCGAAAAATTCAGTGTATCTATATCGTACATGGTAGATAATAGTTTTTAAAGTATTTCTTTTCTTTATATACATTTTTAAGTTTGTAAAACATGACTCAACTGTCAATAGACTAGACTATTTCCGATTGATATTTAAAAAATAATAATTCTACCGGTTATGTAATTAGTATATAAGTCTACCTAAAATAGACACTAAATGTCACGGAAAACACTAACATTTAACTTGAAAATATATGTATTAATAATATATTATCATAAATTATTTAAACACTAAAACACTTGATTTACAAGTTCGTTAACCTCCAAATTGTTACATAATGTAAAAGATTTTATAGACGTTGTTCATACGCGTTTAAAGCTAATTAGAAATTCAAATACATTGAGTATATACAAATAAAAAATAATTCTAAATTTAAATTATAATTAAACAAAAAAGGTTGAGACAAAAAGTATTTATATTAATTGTGTTTTTATTATAATTTTAAATTAAGAACTCGTCTGAAGGTTTGCTGCTGGCTGTTTATAAAAAAAAAATAAGACCGTGAAAAACAAGCCCAAAGCATAAAACAACTGGTTACGTAAATGACCCAGAACTTGAGAGAAAGGTCTAGGTTCTGTCGAGGTTGTATAAGAATTACTACGACATTACAATAACATATTATTATATATTTTCCTTTATCATTAAAAACAAAATAATTAACGAACAATTATATTGAAATTATTAAAATTTAAGGATTAAACAAGATAGGAAATAAGGGAAATAATTGCAAGTTTATATTTTTTTTATCTGTCTTCCAGTTTTACTCGTTCTGTCATAATATTCACTTTTAACATAAAAAATGTATACATCTATATTAATAACATAATCTCCTTTTTTTTACTTTAATCGATAAAAAAAGGTGTCATGACTGACCTATTTGATTAACGATCCTTAGCTAGTCAACTCGTGTACATATAATACTTTAAGAATAAATATATAATATAATAAAACTCCTTTTAAAATATTACAATCAAAATGTTCAATTTGAAGGTTGGCTATTATCTGTTGATCTTATTTTCTTTTTTACTTTTAGAGTCTTAATCTGTAGATTAACAAAACTCTAATGATTTATGTTATATATGAGGTAATATTCCGTCATTAAAGGTATATATAAAGCTATGACAGCTGTTTTTTTTTTAATAAGTTTGATTGTAAGAAGACTTAAGTTTTAATTCATCTAACAATATAATTTATACTGCAACTTTTCCCAATATTAAAATACTAGATGTATTTTCTTTATCTCCTAAGGATTAAAACTCGCATGGTATTGGGTAAACGAACTTACGATGAGGGAAATGTTGGCGCTTAGGTATTTCGTATTCCCGGGGATTCCCACATACCACCTCTCCCACTTGAATCAGCGGAATGCGATAAATCTCTTCGACAAAGGTAAAACCCTAAAAAAAAGAATAAAGATGTTTCAACCTCTTCAAAATATACTATATCTAGCTTTATGGCACTTCTTAAAGCATCGGATTTCTTATTTGTAGCTTTAAAGAATAGATTTATATTATAAGACGTGTCCAAAACGTACTTTCGTCAAAGGAACTATTGTTACAATTGGCGCCATCTGTGCCATGCCCCTTACTAATTATAATATATGTACTATAATCCTTAGAAATATTTTTATGACTTATTATAATAATTATAATACTAAACCATTGTATTTAGTAATAGAAACATTGAAGTACCACCTTGTATTTGGAAACTATAAATACTGGCTTATCCCTCTAGTAGGAAATTTCTAGAAGTAAAGTCATGAACATTGAAAAACAAATCTGAAACTGTACGTCGAACACTATTATCATAGTATTAGTGTATCTATTTTATTTAAATATGTATTATCCATACTACTTAGAGAGATTTTGTAAAATTTTGTTTCAATCCCACCCCCCATATGATATTGACACTAATTGAAAAGGACTAAGTAAATAAATTTTAAATCATGTAGTAATAAAATTTGAATATGTGTCACAATTTATTGATTTATACGGAATTAAAATATAGTAGTTTAAATAGGGTTTTGGTAAGACTTGGACCTGTTTTCCGCTACTTTGAAATAAAAGCATTAATATTATTGATGGTTCCTTATAGAAAATATCATGATATAAAATTTTGTTTTTGTATCTTACTTTTATGGTTTTTTTTTAATACGACTGGGTAGTGTTTAACTATATTTCAACCTGAAGGTAGGTCGTAATGACGGCGTAGGTGGTAAACGCACTATCTCCTTAATAGCATATTCACTCTTGCTTTAATTAAGGTTTTACACTTTATTTATGTGATATAGATTTATCTGTTAATAAAAAAACAGTACTCAAGATTTTTTTAGACTGAAAGTATCACTTAAAACTAATTGAATAAGAAGCTTAATCTAGCTAATACGTACATACATATTATGTGGCGAATATAACCTAGCTATAAGTCTTAATCTTGTATAAAAAAGTATAAAATTCACATAATCTTTAAGTTTATTTTATCTCAAATAAGTTAACTTTCAATATATTCAATATTAGATATATTGGTATTAATGTAATAAGTCTATCCGTTTAACCTAGTTTTGGTCTATGTCCGTCGCTACGCTGTGAAAGCAGACCCTACCTATATTCCCTTTACGGGCCGCTTGCCCTCTATGTAGGGTTGCCATAAATGAAAATAACATAATATACAAATATTTAGCATTAAAAATTCGTTTAGAATTCTAGTAATTAAAATTAGGGTTGTAGCAGCACGTACACGAAGTAATAACAATAGTTTATTTATTTATAAAGACGTTCTCGTTGATGGATTCGGCGACGCTTTCATCGTTGAAACGGAAGCACATATTAATAAGAATAGTATATTTATAAAGACGTTCACATCGCTGGATTTGGTGACGTTTTCATCGTTGAAACAGGTACACATATTAATAACAATAGTGTATGGATAAAGACGTTCTCATCGCTGGATTTGGTGACGCTTTCATCATTGAAACAGGTACACATATTGATAACAATAGTGTATTTATAAAGACGTTCTCGCCGCTGGATTTGGTGACGCTTTCATCATTGAAACAGGAACACACTGATGACACGATGCCGGCCCCTCGCCACGACGTAGTCTTCTTTTTCTTCAGTTAGCAGCGTTTTCAAGATGTTGTCACTCCCCGGCGCGCGCGATCCAAAAGACCGATGCGCTCGCTGGAGTGACAGATATAACCACGGTTAACGCATGCGCAGTGATACCGATTAAACGCATGCGCATTAAAGACGAAACCGTATGCGCGGCGACCAATCAAAACGCCTGTTTTAATGTGCTGGTTATTCATATTCTATATGTAATCAATTTTCTAGTATAAATAACTGTAAATATTTTCAATAAAACATTTCCTTGAACAAGTGAAAAGTCTATTATTCTCTCCATACGTCTCAACGCTTAAAGTGGTGACCCTCGACAGAACACGAAGAAACTTCTGAAGAAAAGGAATCCGGACAAATCCCTGCCCGAAAAACATTCAAATATGGAAACCCAGCCACCTCAAGCTCTCGCCAGCTCTCAAGCCGCCGCCAACCAATTACTTATTAATGCAGTAAGGAAACTAAAACTCGAAGTAGCAGAATTAAAGGCACGACCGGCATACAACAACTTCAAACATCGAAGAGATCACTCCCGAAGCCGTCAACGCAGATTATCAACACATCGCAGTCGTCACAATTCGCCATCTCCACTGTGTTACTATCACCGCCGCTTTGGTAGTCAAGCCCGACGGTGTACTACGCCGTGTAGTTATACTAAAGACCACACGAAGTCGGAAAACTAGACCGAACGTTGGCAGAGGCGGAATCCGGCGTTCACAAATCACACCGCCTGTTCGTTACCGATAAAAAAACGAACTACTCTTTCTTAGTAGACACGGGAGCCAATATCTCCGTACTACCTCGAAAACCAGGCCAGAAATCGACGCCGCTACCTTTCAAATTATATGCCGCCAACAACACGATAATATCAACGTATGGAGAACGAACGCTCGAACTCGATATAAATCTACGACGACCGTACAAGTGGAAATTTATAGTTGCCGATGTATCCAAGCCTATATTAGGAGCCGATTTTTTAAACTATCACCAACTCATCGTTGATATCAAGAATCGAAGATTAATCGACGCCGTAACGAATTTACGAGTAAACGTGCCGATTAAATCAACTACTACACCCACAATAAGAAGCATCGACATAAGCGACGCGTACCACGACATACTCGCTGAATTCCCCGGCATAACACGACTTACTGCAATGAAGCTGGGAACTAAAATCAACGTCGAACATTATATCGAAACTACGGGACCTCCGATCCACTGCCGAGCACGACCTATACCGCCGCATCGTTACGAAACCGTTAAGAAAGAATTTGAGAATATGATGCAACAAGGACTCTGTCGTCCTAGTAAAAGCGCATGGTCATCGCCACTTCATATTGTACCTAAAAAGAATGGGGATATAAGAGTGTGCGGTGACTATCGACGACTCAACGCGATAACGAAACCCGATCGCTACCCAGTACCGAGAGTCAAGGACTTCACACATCATCTCTCAGGTAAAACCATATTTTCAACCGCCGATCTCAACCGCGCTTACCAACAACTTGAGGTCCGCGCCGAAGACATTGAGAAGACAGCAATCATAACACCTATGGGTTTATTCGAATTCCCTCGAATGTGTCCCGGTCTGAAGAATGCTGGACAAACTTTTCAACGATATATTCACGAAGTGCTCCGAGGACTCGATTACGTATTCCCTTTCATTGATGACGTTTTGATAGCTTCAGCTAACGAAACTGAACATCGAGAACACCTCCGAACTGTACTCACACGATTTCAAGAGCACGGCATCACTATAAACCCCGCGAAATGTATTTTCGGAAAACAGCAAGTCAAATTCCTAGGATACATGGTATCGGAACAAGGCATCAAACCACCCGATGATAAAGTCAAGGCTATCGTCAACTACACGAAACCGAAAACAGTTGAAGAACTACGACGCTTCCTAGGAATGTTAAACTTCTATAGAGATCACATTCCAAACGCCGCCACTATACAAGCTCCGCTAAATTCATATCTACACAACGTTAAGAAGCGCGATAAAACTATAATCGAGTGGACCGACGAAGCAACGCAAGCATTCGAAGCATGTAAAGTTAGCATCAGTAACGCGACTTTACTCGCTCACCCGTCTCACGAAGCAACACTCGCAATATTCAGTGACGCCTCAGACAACGCCGCCGGAGCCGTACTTCAACAGTACATACATAATACATGGCAGCCCCTCGGTTATTTCTCAAAGAAATTCTCAGACGCTCAGAAAAAATACTCAACATACGATCGTGAATTACTTGCTATATATATGGCAGTAAAACACTTTAGGAAAATATTTGAAGGCAGACCACTCATAATATTCACCGACCACAAGCCACTCACGTTTGCTATGAACAAAACATCAACAAACAACGAGACGCCGCGACGAACAAGACAATTATTATTCATTAGTGAATTTACAACCGACATACGTCACGTAAGTGGGAAACAAAACATCGTCGCCGACGCTTTAAGTCGTGTCGAAACTATATCCTGCCCGTCTACAATAAATTATGAAGAAATAGCCTCAGCACAACGAAGTGACAACAACATTCAACATTTACTTCAACAAACCAACCTATCATTCAAAAGGGTAAATATTCCTAATACAGATATAGAATTACTGTGTGAAACATCAACATCATTCATACGACCTTACATACCTACCGATCATCGTAAAGAAGTTTTTAACAACATCCATAATATCAGTCATCCCGGAACGCGAACAACAAGGAAATTAATAACAAGAAAATACTTTTGGCCGTCGATGAATAAAGACATCGCAACGTGGACTAAGAATTGCATTCAATGTCAGAAGAGCAAAATACAACGTCACACACACAGCGAAATAAATTCGTTCCCGCCAACCGACCGCTTTCAACACGTGCACATAGATATCGTCGGACCGTTACCTACAACAGCTCAAGGTCACCGATATTTAATAACCATGATCGATCGACATACGAAATGGCCCGAAGCGATACCTACCATCGATATATCCGCCGAAACAGTCGCAGAATGCATATACAACAACTGGATAAGTCGATTCGGATGCCCCGCTACTATAACAAGTGATCAAGGCCGACAGTTTGAAAGTCAAATATTTAAAAACTTAATGAAAATACTCGGAATACAAAGAATACGAACTACGCCTTATCATCCACAAAGCAACGGAATGATTGAACGATGGCATCGTTCATTGAAGAACGCATTACGCGCCAAACTATCCGATACAACGTCATGGATCAATGAGTTACCTACTATACTACTCGGGTTAAGAGCCGTCTTACGCACCGATAGCAACGTAAGCGCAGCCGAACTTACCTACGGCTATAACTTAAGACTCCCAGGTGATTTCCTAGACACAAATAAAACAACAGACTCAGCATCATTAAATTATAATTACGTCGAAAAATTACGAGAAAATATACATAAACATAAACCATTACCGAACTCGCAACGAAACAATAAACACATTTTCGTACATCAAGACCTACGAACATGTCCGTACGTGTTTATTCGAGTCGACGCAGTCAAATCACCGCTTCAAACACCCTATGAAGGCCCCTTTCGAGTTGTAAACAGAACAGATAAAGTCTTTACAATTCAATTACCCGATCGTCAAACATGCATCTCAATTGATCGACTGAAGCCTGCATATGTGTTAAATACTGAAAATTCAGATTTACCTCAAACCAAGAAAACCATTACAAAGGATACCAGAGTTACCATCAAAACCTTACCAATTGAAAAATCAGCTGATACGAACAACATGACGTCACAGCCTACTCGTATATCAACTCGACTAGGCCGTTCCATCAAGTTGCCGGTACGTTTCACTTGAGGGGGATTACTGTAGCAGCACGTACACGAAGTAATAACAATAGTTTATTTATTTATAAAGACGTTCTCGTTGATGGATTCGGCGACGCTTTCATCGTTGAAACGGAAGCACATATTAATAAGAATAGTATATTTATAAAGACGTTCACATCGCTGGATTTGGTGACGTTTTCATCGTTGAAACAGGTACACATATTAATAACAATAGTGTATGGATAAAGACGTTCTCATCGCTGGATTTGGTGACGCTTTCATCATTGAAACAGGTACACATATTGATAACAATAGTGTATTTATAAAGACGTTCTCGCCGCTGGATTTGGTGACGCTTTCATCATTGAAACAGGAACACACTGATGACACGATGCCGGCCCCTCGCCACGACGTAGTCTTCTTTTTTTTCAGTTAGCAGCGTTTTCAAGATGTTGTCACTCCCCGGCGCGCGCGATCCAAAAGACCGATGCGCTCGCTGGAGTGACAGATATAACCACGGTTAACGCATGCGCAGTGATACCGATTAAACGCATGCGCATTAAAGACGAAACCGTATGCGCGGCGACCAATCAAAACGCCTGTTTTAATGTGCTGGTTATTCATATTCTATATGTAATCAATTTTCTAGTATAAATAACTGTAAATATTTTCAATAAAACATTTCCTTGAACAAGTGAAAAGTCTATTATTCTCTCCATACGTCTCAACGCTTAAAGGGTCTTCTGGTTTGTGGGTATAATTATCAGTCAAGAGAATTATTGGAAATATCAGCCTATCTGAGACCACTAATGAGCAAAGGCTTCTTCTCACATGAAGAAGGTTTGAGCATTAATCACCACGCTTGCTCAAGACGGGTTGGTGATTTCAAACTTATAATTGTGGAATTATAAGTCCAGGTTTCCTCCCGATGTTTTCCTTCACCGTCAATTGGAAATTGGAAATATATAAATTATATATTAATTGAATTGTGTATCGTCAAGTGACATCCCTGTATATGATAATTGTAGTAATATATTATTGTATTACAATCGTTTTATATAAAATAAACGACAGTAAATTATTGACTAAAAAGAAGAGAACTGTTTTTTTAATCATCATCATCATCAGCCTATCAGCCCAACGCTGAGCAAAGGCTTCTTCTCACATAGATAAGGTTTTTTTAAAATATTATAATGTATTTTGTTTTCCACTTTTCTTTCTAAAGCTTTGCTATTTGTCACATTTCCTTTTTTTTCTAATATTTTAACTTTAATATATCCTTACTTATAATAATTTATCTATTCAAATATTTTCTTACCACCCCAACACGAATAAAAATCGGTAACTCAATATTTTGCTATACACAATATAAACAAACAAAATGTTTAAATAAGAGCCATCTAGAATACAATTAATTAAAAGCGTACTAAGACTATTTAATGGTAGAAAAGATTGTTGAAAGCGGCATCTAGTATTTCTAGAAAACCTTTTTAACTTATTCTTTTTAAAACCGTCTCAAAATATATTGAAGGTAAACTTCAAAATGTGACAAAGTAAATTATAATAACGTTATATTTAAAATATTATAAAATAATTTAACCGACTATTTGTAGTTGCAATCAACTAAAATATATTTTATAAAACCTATATTTTTGTACACTGGTAACACAATCAGGGACATCCACCTAGGAAGTGCAGAGAACTGCTAGCCAAATTCTTGTTTTCCACTATTTTTATTCAATGAAATGATAATAACAAAGTCGTTTAACGTTTCAGTAAGATGATACCGAGATGAATAAGTGTATGTGCGGGGACAGTGCGAAAGAATTTATCAGGACAAGAAACACAGGTGTGACAGCAACGGCAAATACCGCATAGGAGGCTAAAATAAAAAAAAGTATTTGAGCTTTATTTATCTGTATAGATCTAAAAATAAATTGTGTTTGAGTATACAAAGGGAGAGACCTTAAGTGTTTTATAAAGGTGTTTTTTTTTTAAATATAATTATAATAGCATTTGACCCACTTACGAGTTCTCTGGGTTGACCTATCGGTCGCGAATGCGGGCTAAACGTTTATTTTTAGGATGTAGCTTTGCAGTTAATTTAATATTTATAAATGTCTTTCGCGATGCATAATTGCAATCCTAATTGCAGCGGTTGTCGCGGAGTTTTTGGTTGGATAAAGGTGAGTTCTTTGTTATGAAATGTTTATTATTTATTTATTTTACAACTTGTGGTTTTTATCAGTTATCCCGATTAAACATTGTTTAGGATTTAATTAACTCAAATAAGACACCATTATTATAAATAAAGAACTTTGATTTATATAAGTTAAAGAGATAAATAAATATTTTCCTTAATCTGTACTATTATATGTATATAAACTAACAATAACTGGGATGTCATTGATCTATTGATATATAAACATAAAAAAAGCTACTAAATTATGCCAACATATACAGTTATTGTATCTCTGCTGAATCAATAATAAAATCTTAATTATAATGATTTTTATTTTCAGGTATTATAAAATAAGTGAATGTGAAATAGAAATGTAAATAAATGGATGATCACTAAATAAAACAAATTCCTAAGGGATCAATTTATTGGTAGACATTTTTAATCAAAATCCAGAACAAAAAAATATAGATAATCTGAACATGTTTAATAAAACCTATTTAGATAGTCGCACTAATAAATAATGATGGGAGATACATTTTTTACATATAATAAAATGGTGACTTAGTATGTATGTATGTAAAATGCGATTGCTTGTTTAATAAGTAATGTATGGGCCGCAAGCCCTAAGGCTTTGTATAGTCAGTAATGAAGAAGCAAAATGTACGCACTTTGTCATTAATTGTGTGCACATTTACATACTTGCTTGTTGGTGCTGCCGTTTTTGATGCACTCGAATCCACTACCGAGAGGAATCGATTTGAAGTTTTACAAGGTTAGTGGATTAATATATTTTATAAGTATTTATCACTAATAAATTTTATATCTAAATTATGTCTTGAAAAAATTTCACTTTATAGCAATTTGGACAAGCTATACCTAAGACTTTTCCATATTTGATCGTCTGTTAGAAGAGAAAATTCAATTTCATATAATTAACTTCTTTCTTACATTCACAAAATTCTATGTATAGTTTTACTAGGAAAAACAATATAATAAAATTATATAAAATCCATAATAGTATTACATTTGTTAATGGCTGAAATTTAAAATCAAAAAACATATATTTTTTAAATTTATTCAATGGACAGATAAAAAATAGACATAGCAAGATTATAATTAGATTCAAACATTATCTTCCAACCTATTAATAGTTGACATTGACAACTTTTGTATGTAAATGTTATGGATTAGTTGCATAATATTGCAATAAAAAAATAGAGATTATATTAACATAAACAATTGTAGTGCAAGTCTAGAGATACACTTTAAAAACAAGTTCTTGGAATTTTTTTTGCCAGTGATGGGTTCGAGACCCATAGAATTTATACATATACAAATGTTTATATGTATATGCTTGACCATTATGTGTATATGCTTAGCTTAAAATATAATGAATCAAACATAGTTTTTATATCATTTGAGCACTACCTCTCCATACATATAACTTTTTTTTGACACATGTCTAAGTAATAGATATAAATGTTGTATACTAACAATACCTTTTGCTTGTGGTTCTGTCTTAACTAATTTTAGTTCGAGCAACTAAAATTATATCTACATATAGTTTCATCTACCTCTTAAGTACCTATTTAAATTGTTATATTAAACTTTAAATAGAAGACATATAACAAATTCATAGATACAAGCAGTATTTAAAGCTGATGCTTTTAACATCTGGAAAGTGATATTCCAGATGTTAAAACTCCAATTCCAGATCAAGCTGAATTTTCAGAACACTATTAAAATTTTAATTTGCCACACTTTGTACATTTCTTAATGTCATTGAGTTAGTACGAAATTAAGAATCAAATAATACATACATGTTATTAATACCTCCCAATATGTACAAGCAAAAGTGAACCTTAATTACAAGAAAAATATATGTAATATATATAAATTTTATGTTCTATATCACTAACTACATATAATTGTGTTCCAGCAATCGAAGGTATGATAATTCGTAAATATAACATAACCGAGGAGGATTTCCGCGTAATGGAGACAGTGGTTCTCAAGTCGGAGCCGCATAAAGCGGGCCAGCAGTGGAAGTTCACTGGCGCCTTCTATTACGCTACTACAGTTCTTACTACTATCGGTAATATATAGTTCAAATTATATTATATATGTATATATAATATAACATTATAATAGTATAAGGCCAGTACCTACAAAAATAACTAAAACAGATATACATTTAACAATACACTCATTTAGAAATGCATATTTGTTGGTTACTTGTAGAAATATATCTACATCATTATCTACATTCAGTTAAAGCAATGATAATGATCAACTATCTATTAAATAGTCCATAATATCTTTAAAACCTCACTTAATAGATTGGTTTAGATGTTAATCAGTCAACATAAGACCTTTTTACTTTATACTAGCTTTCCGCCCGCAGTTTCGCCCGCGTGGAATTCGGTTATATCGTGTTTCCAAGAGAACCTTTCAATAGTCTGGGATAAAAACTATCCTATGTTCTTTCTCAAGGTCAACTATATATCTGTACCAAATTTCATTAAAATCAGTTAAGTGGTTTAGGCGTGACAGCGTAACAGACAGACAGTCAGAGCTACTTTCTCATTTATAATATTCTAGGGATATACTATTACTTTATATGTAATATCTTTTATATATACATAGTATATTAATATGTGACTGTATATATTTCCAGGTTATGGTCATTCAACTCCGTCAACTATAGGTGGCAAGTTATTCACAATGTTCTATGCTATAGTCGGTATACCACTGGGACTGATCATGTTTCAGAGCATCGGTGAAAGAGTTAACAGGCTTAGTAGGTGAGTTATATAGGAATATATAATAATACTAGCTGCGCCCCGCGGTATTACGGGATGTCCGGGATGTAAAGTAGCCTATGTGTTATTCCTGGCCGTCAGCTTCCTGTATACAAAATTTTATCAAAATCGGTTCAGCCGTTTCAGCGTGAAGAAGTAACAAACATACACACACACACACACAAACTTTCGCAATTATAATATTAGTAGGATTATTTATTTAATTGGTTTCAAAAATAGCATAGATAAACTTAATTGAAATGATTAATTGAGATATACTGTATGTTACTGTGGGCGTCAAATAGTTCGTTGTTAATTAGCTGTATCAATAATAACAATAACTTAATAATGTATGTAAATAAAAGTTCAGACAAAATCAGTTCGTCACTTTCAAATATTAGACAGAACAAACGGAAGGTAGATTTTTTTGAATATTTTATTTTAATAAATATACACCATGTATACCTATAATATGCATTTAATTAAAAAAGGTTCTTTATCTTACAAACTTTTACAGATAGTAAGATTTTAATGTATTGTACATAGTTTAGTTACAATCTGTTATGTGTAGGACTACACAGAAGAGATTATATCTTATGTATAACATAGTGTAGCTATTACATACATACTTGTACTATAACACATTTTATTCCTTAATTAATAACTCTTTTCAAACTAACAGATAATAATACAATAATAATATATTCAACTTGACCTATAAAAAACATTTATAATATATGTTTTTCTATACAATAGTTATAATAAGTCATTTTATATTTCAGTGTGATAATAAAGTCAATAAAGCGCGCCATGAACTGCAGTCAGACGAATGCCTCTGAGGTGGATCTAATCTGTGTGGTGACCATACTATCCTCACTCACTATAGCTGGTGGTGCGGCTGCCTTCTCTAAGTTCGAGGGCTGGAGCTATTTTGATAGTGTTTACTATTGCTTCATTACACTTACTACTATTGGTGAGATTTAGAGATTCTTATGTAGTAATATAGTAACTTTAAAGTTCTTCTACCTGGCAATTTTTCAGCTTTAGCCAGGGTCTGCCTTAATGGTTGTGAATAGTTTTAGCTAATTGTTTATGCGACCGGCCGCCTGCCTGACATCAACCCTCTTTGGGAATACATTAATCAGTGATGTCTAAATATTCTTAGAAAGTACATGTGACTCAGAAAAATCATATTGGTACTTGCTATATATATATATATATATATATATATATATTCATAATTTTCTTAAACTGACTGTCAGAAGACAAGATGTTAAGTTATACCAGTTTAATTATTAGAAATATTTATCTGAATACAATCAAATCAAATCTAATGGGCTCTGATAGGCTGATGATTGATAATTTATATTTTTTTCATACCTATCTCCAGAAAACAAAATGTTGTTTAGTTATATCAGTTTAATTATAAAAAGAATTGTCTAAACACAATTAAATCAGAATGTATGAATATAATCTTTGTTTGTTACTGAAAGTTTCAATCTATATAATCATATTGATTACTTGAGATAATTTCAAATTTTTCAATCTCGTATAACATAGTTTTAGATATACAGGGTGACTGGTGAATTACTATCGATATTTGAGGACGTGATATTTGACGATCATATATGACGAAATAAAAATTAATATAACATAAATATTAATAAACTTCTAAGTAAAGTTAACCAAAAGTTGTGTAATTAATTACGCATCGTATGAACACCCTACAGATTACTCTACACTACACACTCACACATACACGCGCGGCGGCGTGTTGTTGTATCAGCACGCCGCCGCACGCGTCCACACTAGGAACACTTGGACCGTGTACACACTTTATTTATTTATACGGAAAATTGGTAAAAAATTAAGTACCTATTTTTTTTACATAATTCGAATGAGAATCATGTACCGAGTATGCTCCTTAAATATTGATAGTAATTCACCATTCACTGTATAATTTTAACCTGTCTTAAGCAAGTGTAGTAATTGCTCAAATCTTCTCCATGTGAGATGAGGCTTTTACTCACTAATGGGCTCTGATAGGCTTATGATTATAATGATATCCAATTTTTTCATACTTGCCTTCAGAAGACAAAACATTGTTTAACTATAACAGTTAATAAAAACATATCAGTGCACAATCGAATTAGAATGTATGGATATAAATTTCGTTTGTTACTCAATGTCTGACTTTTTATGATAGAACTGATAACATTGTTTTATATCCATATATACCTATATATATATATATATATATATATATATATATATATATATATATATATATATATATATATAATATACATGTTATGTTTCCAGGTTTCGGCGACATGGTAGCGCTCCAAAAGGACAACGCCCTTAACCGCAAGCCGTCGTACGTAATGTTCGCGCTGATCTTCATTCTGTTCGGTCTGGCTATAGTGGCTGCCTGCCTCAACCTGCTCGTGTTGAGGTTCGTGACTATGAACACTGAGGACGAGAAGAGGGACCAGGCGCAGGCAGAACAGGTAACTGACAGACAGACATACATGATATACAACTATACAGATATACAGATATACAGTCGTACAGATATACAGATATATTTATTTATTTATATATATTAGGGCAGCTTACAAAACATACACCATTTATTTGTTTTAAAATAAAGGTAATTAGTAATTACATTTTTAGCTAAGTGTTGTTTCAATTAAAAGTTATCACTGCAGTATTTTCTATCAATCTAACACAACTTTTTTTTTCTACTTCAATTATACAAAAGGGGAAACAAAAAATACTACCAATAATAATACAATATAAAATGTAAATTACAAAAGACAATAACAAATTACCAACTTATTACTAAGCAATTAAAAAAATTAAAAATAAATAAAATGAAACCTTATATATATACTAGCTTTCCGCCCGCTGCTTCGCCCGCGTGGAGTTCGGTTATATCGCGTTTCCAAGAGAATTTATCAAAAGTCTGGGATAAAAACTATGTTCTTTCTCAAGATCAACTCTATCTCTGTACCGAATTTCATTAAAATCAGTTCAGTGGTTTAGACGTGAAAGCATAACAGACAGACAGAGATATTTTCGCATTTATAATATTATATATGTATAGTATAGTTGGTAAGTAAGTCAGTGGTGGCTCAGTGGTTAGAGGGCCCGCCTCTCGTCACCGAGGGCGCGGGTTCGATCCTGGCCCGGGCAAGTACCAGTGTGATTTTTCCGAGTCATATGTACTTTCTAAAAGTATTTAGACATCACTGAGTAATGTTGATTCCCAAAAGAGGGTTGATGTCAGGCAGGCGGCCGGTCGTAAAAACAAATAGCCAAAAACTATTCACAACATGAAAGGCAGACCCTGGCTATAGCTGGGAAATTGCCAGGTAGAAGAAGAAGTATATTTGGAAAATATTATTTATGTTTTTGTGAGTTGTTACTGTTTAATCTGTTGAAGTTATAGAAATATCTTATTATTATATTGTACTTATTGTTCTATGTAGTAATAGTATAATCAAAAATAGTACATAATTTTTTTAAGTATAAGTTATTGAATCATATAGATCCTATCATGAAATAGGCAGATCCTGGTTAAAGCCAGGACATTGCCAGGAAGAAGAAGATAGAATTCTATCATAAAATTCATAACTAATATTTACAATAATACTGCCACCCAAAAATTATACAGGGTGACTGGTGAATTACTATCAATATTTAAGGAGCATACTCGGTACATGATTCTCATTCGAATTATGTAAAAAAAATAGGTACTTAATTTTTGACCAAATTTCCGTATAAATAAATAAAGTGTGTACACATTCCAAGTGTTCCTAGTGTGGACGCGTGCGGTGGCGTGCTGATACAACAACACGCCGCCGCGCGCGTATGTGTGAGTGTGTGTGTATACCTAATCTGTAGGGTGTTCATACGATGCGTAATTAATTACATAACTTTTGGTTAACTTTACTTAGAAGTTTATTAATATTTATGTTATATTAATTTTTATTTCGTCATATATGATCGTCAAATATCACGTCCTCAAATATCGATAGTAATTCACCAGTCACCCTGTATACTTATATTTATCTAGCATTTAATTTCCATATCTATATGATGTATCAGTAAGTAGTGACGTCATACATTCCATGTACCCTAGGCGCAGCAGGTGGCCGTCCGTCTGGAGGGTGACGTCATCACAGCTGACGGAGCGGTGCTGAGAGGAGTCGCCCGGGGTACACGACTACCCGCGCCACACGCACTCATTACAGCTGGTAATATATAATAAACATATCAAACAGACAAAACCAAGTATAGAAATAGTACATATATTAATGATACTAAATAGACAAAACCAGGATAGAAGTAGTATAGTAAAGTATTTGAGCAGGTTTTGTACAAACGTATATATAATTATCTCACTGAAATAAATTTTCTTTATAAAGGTCAGTATGGGTTTCGTGTTAAATCAAATTCTCTTGCAGCTACAAATGATCTAGTTTCTAAAATTAATTTAATATAGATCAGAAAAGGATAGCTTTAGGTATATTTATTGACTTGAAAAAGGCGTTACCGTCTTACATAATATCTTGCTTCATAAATTGCAAACAATAGGTGTATCTGGAACAGCTTTTAGCGTTCTTAAGTCATATTTAATGAACAGACAACAAATGTAATATCAATTGCGGCTTTCCTCAGGGATCAGTCCTAGGCAGTCTATTATTCTTAATTTACATTAATGATATTGGTAATTTGGGATTAAACGGAGAAGTGTCATTATACGCAGATGACACATGTCTATTCTTTTTTGGAGACTCAATACATGAGATAATATCGAACGCACAAGCAGATTTAAATATACTAAATGAATGGTTCCAATGTAATTTGCTGAGTATTAATGTTACAAAAACCTCCTATATGCTTTTTACTGCTAAAAATAAAAAAAAATCCCTAATTACGAATCCCTAACCTTAAATGATATTAAACTCAAAAAATCAGAAATAGAAAAGTATCTTGGTTTACTATTAGATTCCAAATTATCATGGCAACCACATTTAGATTATTTGCAAACTAAAATAACATCACTGACTGGAGCTTTACTCAGGTGTGTCCGATGTATTCCATATAAAGTTCGAACTATTATTTATAACTCATTAGCTTACTTGAATATTTAATAGAAGTATGGGCATCTGCACACGAAACTAATTTAAAAGATTTACAAATATGTATCACAAAACAAACTATTAAAAACACTACACCAACTGGACTACCGCTTTCCAACCAAAGAACTTTACAAGAAAACTGAAACACTATCTATGGCACAATTATACAAATACAAAACATGCATACTTATAAGAAAAATTCTCTCAGGATCTATACACACACAAACTACTTTTAAGACTAAATCACATAAATACTATACACGAAATATACATAAATTACAAATACCTAAGTCTAGAACTAAACATTATGGTAACAAAACTATACAAATTGAGGGAGCGCTAATGTACAATAATCTACCGAAAGAAATATTAAACGAAAAATCTTTTTTGAAATTTAAGGCTAAATTAAAAACACACTGTCAAACTTTATAATATTTGAATGTTTGTATAAATAAGGTCACCATTAACTTTATAAATGTTTATTATTATGTTACTAGTTTAAGTTTCCTATGTAAGTGAACTTCGTTCTTAATGGGAAATAAATCATCTCTAAAACTATAGTTAGTATAATAATTATGTTCATATACATATATTATAGTGAATTTGTTGTGTTACATCATTTATGAAGCAACTAAAATATGATTTTTCTTAGTCTGCGACTCAAATTCATTTATCAATGAGATTTTTATAAAGATTTCTGATATGA
Source organism: Danaus chrysippus (assembly GCA_916720795.1). NCBI lineage: Eukaryota > Metazoa > Arthropoda > Insecta > Lepidoptera > Nymphalidae > Danaus > Danaus chrysippus. Next base: position 2,989,202 of record CAKASE010000064.1, on the reverse strand, counting down.
GTTTTATAGACTGCCTAGTATAAATACTAAGTCATATCATTTTATTTTTCAGTACTGCAATAGATACTTATTAAACAGACTTTGGTTATTATAGTCTTGTAATTTCACGTATAATAAATAAGGTGCGATACCGTAAACACAAATCAAATGCAGCATAACAGTCGTATTGTTATTATATTAATAAAGTTCACATATATACATATATTATATTTATATGTTAAGATAGTTTAATGTATGAACGGACTGAAATTAAATTTTGACTGAGTCCCAGGGTCAAATGAAATTTGTAATAACCGTTTTGATATGAATTTGGTTAGATAATTCTTATAAATTATAATTATTATATTATGTAGAGTCGTTTCATATGTTTTGTACGTCTAAATTATAAATATAATATCATGTTTTTGTCACACATTTCCTATGTGTAATAATCATATGCATTTTTATGGCTATATTAATAATTAATACTATATTTATATTAATCAATAATTCCTATCAAGTATTATATACGTATATAATTAATTTCCAGGTGATCCATCAATGACACCTCTGTACATAGATGATGAGTACTCTCCAAGTGTGTGTAGCTGTTCTTGTAGTTGCTTCAGGAAAACTATGTAAGTATTACATATACATATATTAAATATAAAAATATCACTCTTTATTATAATACTGGCTTTCCACCCGCAGCTTCGCCCGCGTCCACATCGGTTATATCGCGTTATATCGCGTTTCCTATCCTATGTTCTTTCTCAAAGTCAACTCTATGTCTGTACCAAATTTCATTAAAATCAGTTCAGTGGTTTAGTCGTAAAAGCGTAACAGACAGACAGACTGAGTTACTTTCGCATTTATAATATTAGTTGGGATGTGATTATTTTCATAAGATTCAATCATCCATAAAAAATTGTATACAAGTATTTGTGATAATTGTCATTTTTTGTATATAAGAGAAAGTTGTGCTAGTTACACTATTTATAACTCAGGAAAGGCTGTTGGGATATGGTTGAAAATTGGTGGAGAGATAGATTAGAACAAGGAGATGGACATACGATATTTAATTCTATTCGATAAAAAGAAAAAAACTTTATAAATACCAATATCTGGTTATTTATGACCACTAGGGCGTAATAGAGTTCTCCCGGTCAGCTATACATATATTACTAATTCCGAAATTAACGCGGACGAGGTAGCGGACAAAAACTTGTTTGTTATATAACATAAAGCTCTCAGATAATTCCTTGGTAGTGCTAAGAATCAGTGCTGTAACTAGGCTTTTATGCACCCGGTGTGAGCTTTCAAAACTGCGCCCCTAAAAAATGCTCTAACCAGGCTCTAAAAATAAAATGGACAAACGTGCATACAAATAAATCTATCTATATGTTGTATACCATAGTAACAAAGTATATAAGTATATAGCTACCATGCATGAGATAAAACTAGATACTAGTCTGGTCATTTCTGCGCCCCTTCAGGGTCTGCGCCCTGTGTCTGGGCACTGCTGGCACTGCCCTAGTTACGGCACTGCTAAGAATGAATGGATTTTAAAATAATAATATTTAATTAACATTATATTAATTATTCCAGGGGTATACCATATAGAGATCCATTATCACCCGTTCCGCCGACAAATATAAAAGAGATACGAGCGAAGAATTACAGAGAATTAGGAAATATGCCGCGACATATAGAAAAAACATCCACTAATAGATCACAATCATTAAGACTCAACTCAGCGTCTGGCTATCTATACATGAACGCTAAGTCAAATGACTTCCAAATAGATTCGGAAGATTTCAGAGATATAGTTGCGAAGAGACGCGAACAACTGAAGAAGGGAATGACAAGTATGACTGAACAATACATACATACATACAGACATAGCTACAGAACAGACAGCCGGAGCTCACTATACTCTATGAACATGAACGAGAATAGATCAAATGACCCATTAGTAGACGACTGCGACTCGGAAAAATCAAGCTACGAAAGAAAGAAGATTATAAAGAACATAGAAAGAAATACAAATAGAAGGAACGAAAATTACTTCTATGACGACGCGATTCTGCATTTCGACGACGAATACGCGTTCGATGGGTCAATAATATTCGCGAAACGCAGAAAATCCATTGACCGTAATATAGATTTCACTTGCGATCTTCCAAACACTATTTACGATCAAATATCAAACGACAGCTACGGTTACTACTTGCCCGACGACGAAGAAGAGGATTTGTATTTCGTTAACGACACACTAACATTCAACCTGCCTCCGCATCGCGCTAGTATATAATTATTACTATAATAGTTTAAAACAAGGGCCAATTAGTGTAAACTTTTAGATTTTACACAGTTCATTGCTTGTATTGGCTTGTGTAGATATTGTAAATTCGCTAAGCTATAATTCTTTTTTGGACCCTATTTTTTTTTTAAATCCCATGACAGAAATCAAATGCTAATGAATATTAATTCATGATGTATGAGCATTAGATTTCTGTGATAGCCAACACTTTGAATCTCTAGATAAAGTGTAGATATTAACAAATGTGTGATTGTGGTATCATTCATACTGTTATTATTAAGTTTAATTGTGCCAAGTCGCTAACTATGGAGCCAAAACATTCCTTTAACTCTATTGAGCTTAAAGCATTTTGAATCTTATAAGTATTGAAAATTTTATTTATTATTATTATAATTATTAAGAATAATTTTAATGCTAACAGAAGCAAAAAAAGTTTGATCACAATTGATATAAAAATCTCTCATTGTTATAAAGTTAAACTTTTGTTAATATTTCATTGAAATTAAAATTTAATATTTGGTTTTAAACCTCGTATTATGAGAGTTAATCTCTTAATTTTAAATAAAATATTTATTATTAATATAATAATATATTCTCACAATGTGTAACATTCCATTTATATATGAAATTATTATTTTGACTGACTTTTTTTCGTTTTTAATGATAATATTGTTTTATATTATACTATACAAAAATAATTTTATAATTCTATTGTGATATGATTTAAACATGTGATTTATTTTTCAATCAAAACGCTTTTAAACTTAAGTAAAATCTAAGTCATTTTTTTTCTATGTAATTTAAAAGACTAGTCAAAACTACACGTGCCAAAATAATATATAAAAATGGCGGAATATCCAACAAAGTTAATAAATATATTAATGATCTCAGTTAAATATTTTATATAATTTTGTTTTAGGTGAACTAATAATACTCCACATAAACTTCCAAGTCATTAATATTGACCTTAAAATGGTTAGTGATTTACAAACCGTTTATAATAATACATTGTATGCATGCTATATAAATACTATGTGTGTCTGATATACATATATGATTACTGAACTAGGTTATGTACGGATAAACGGTCTGAATTGATTGTACTTTAAAAGGATGTAAAATAAAATCGGATTTCATTAAAAAATATTACTAAAGATTGTTTTATTTACATTATATATTAAAATTAATATTCTTATATTTGGCTGAAAGATACAACAATAATAATATTCAACTTTCAAGTGTCTTGTTATTAAAGAGAAAATTTGAAGTGTTACACTTAAATGTTAGTTTTGTCAGTTTAACAATTTATGCTCAAATCATAATTTCTGTTCTTAGAGTGTGTTAACATATGCTTTGAAAATAGAGGAATAAATGAATATATTGTAGGAAATTCAAAGCAATACTACGTTATTCCTATTTTAAATTACATGTTTTCAAATAATATATTAAATCTTGGAATTTTAAATTAGCGCCATCTTTGAAAAAAGCTTTGAACTTTTAGAACACCTTTGATAGTATAGTATAGTCGGAGTTTGATTATTCGTCCATAGATGGAACTAAATTCAAAATATGTTTAAAACGTTTTTAACATAAAATTCTTACTTCCGCAAAGGAAAATAATACGCCCGGTGACGCTGTCCACGCCGCAGGGCTAACAATACTCATTACAAAAGAAAAGGGAGATAATAATTTCAGAATTTACTTAATAACTTCATAATTACTGGTTTTATGTACGCAATGATGAAATATCTTCTAAGTAATTTTTGTATTTACATGTCAAAAATGTTATTTAATATCAAGGTCAAATGAAAAGATTTAAGTTTTAACTTAGCGTGTTACGAGATAACCGAATTGGACTGAATCTTACCTGCAATTAAGAAATTAAAGTAAACTTTGTTTTATACTAGGTTAAGCATAATTTAGTATAGTTTCACAAATGCATATTTTTAATGTAACATATCGTCAGTAGTTTTTAAGACTGCAATTTTAAAAGAAATGTTTTTTTTTAGTGTTGGTAATTATGTTATCTATTAGATTAACTGTTATAATTGCGTCCACAGACGATAATATATATAGATTGAACTTATAGATTATTTCTATAAGACAATTAAAAATTTTCTAATAAAAATATACAGGGTGACTGGTGAATTACTATCAATATTTAAGGAGAATACTCGGTACATGATTCTCATTCGAATTATGTAAAAAAAAATAGGTACTTAATTTTTGACCAAATTTCCGTATAAATAAATAAAGTGTGAACACGTTCCAAGTGTTCCTAGTGTGGACGCGTGCGGCGGCGTGCTGATACAACAACACGCCGCCGCACGTATGTGTGAGTGTGTGTGTATACCTAACCTGTAGGGTGTTCATACGATGCGTAATTAATTACATAACTTTTGGTTAACTTTACTTAGAAGTTTATTAATATTTATGTTATATTAATTTTTATTTTGTCATATATGATCGTCAAATATCACGTCCTCAAATATCGATAGTAATTCACCAGTCACCCTGTATAACATACTTTCATATACTTATAAGTTATAGGAAACATTATTTTTAATATTATTTTTGAATTTCAAGATATTAATTTTGATAGAGTTCGTCTTTTAATAAGTAAGTTTATGAAATATGTAAAAGAAAAGTTCAATATCACTTACTATAGGACTTGTTACCAAGAGTTCTTAGTGTTACTTTCATACGAACAGTTTAAAGTTATTACTACGTGGATATTCCCTTGTACGATCTTTAAAATGTATTTATAATTTTATGAATAATTACGACTGGTTTTCTGTATACTTAATTCTCATCTTTTTAGACCAATTTCTATTGATTTTTAGAGATTTGCAGTCAAAGTTGCATCGATAATGTTTTCTTTTGTAATTAAAAACATATCAGAAATGACTAGAAACTTTTATATACCTAACTTTTAATTATTTGTATTTAAAAGCTGAAATATTCATAAAATACAGTAAAATATTACATTTCTTGAATTTCACTTTAGTTAATACATCACTTTAAGAATCTTTGTGATATTTTATATTGTTACTTAAAAATTAACAGATATCAATGTATTTTCATAAAATTATTCAACCTTTTTGTTGATTGCCATCGCGAAACGTAAAAAAAAACATAACATTATTGTAATCAAAAAAGTGTTATTTTTCTTCACCACGGACACGAGTATAACATAAAAAAATCAGTTAAATATCTATTTTTATATATTTTTTAAATTGATCATCGCAGATGTCACCTGTCAAAACAGGTTGTAATACTTTGACATAATAATTTTTTAATAATAATATCGAAGGTTTGTCTACATTCTGCCAATAACGTCTGTATGTCCAACACTATTTATTATTACTTAAATGTTTTTATGTTAGAAAAATTATATAAAGATTTAAATCTTCTTTGAAAACTTTACTATTAATTTGTGAAACTGAATTTTTTATTCTTTGGTAATTAAATCTGTTTACTAATTTGTTTCTTTGGTACACTCATAAGGAACTTGTGCTATGCAATCAAGGCTGAGATACAACAATTTATGACCTGTAAATACTTAGCATTTATCTAATAAATTAGTATACAATGATATCAAATAAATTAATTAAAAAAATAATCTAAAGTTATATTTTAATTTAGTTAATATCAAAAACTCTTAAGTTTGAAACGTTTTTATTAATAAGCAACAAAGTAATAAAGACAGCAAGGAGGCCATACATAAAAAGCCTTTGAAACGAATTCACAAAAGAATCTCATTCCGCCATCTTAAATAAAACAAAAACATGAAGCAAGAACAAATTGCTTACAAGAAACAGCGAAATTATAAATAGGAAACACTTTTTAAACAATTCTGTTTAAATGGATTTAATAAATGCTTAAGTAGACGTTACTTCCCTTTGAGAAGCAAAGAGAATATAATAAGAAAAATTCTACCGCCCATTGGAGGAGGTGCTTTGAATAAAGAAAAGTTAAAATTTTCTTTAAACCTCCTAAGGGTGTCTGGGCGCCTGGTATCTTCGTTCAAGTATTGGCAAAAAACACCCCAAAGTAGGGTGAGGTTTTGTTATATATTATTACCTGGAATATATTTTATTTAACTCAATATTACTTAAAATATTTACAGTATAACAACTAAATATTATTAAATGAAAATTTATAGGTAGTTGTATTAACTATGATTGAAATTTTATAAATATATATATCCTGGATTGAGTCGTAACAAAAAGTATTAATTGCACTATCTTTTATACTCTATAGACCATTAATAAAATACTACATAATCACTACATAGTCTATAAACTAAACATATTATTATTATTATTATAAATGTTTACATATAAAAGATTCTTCTATTAAATCATTTATCATATAAAACCAGTTTCTAAGTGTAATTTGTTTATAAAACTCTCGTTTAAGGTATCTCAAGTTGAACTTAATGCTTGTACTAACTTCAGTCGTTTTCACTCACGCCTCAAACAGGATTCACTTTCACATTGCAGTGAACTTTAAACGGCCTAACAGTTTTTGGTTTGTAAACTAAAACTTTCACGAAAGTTTAAACTTTAGAAACATAGACGAATTAGCCGATAATTATACAGGATTACATTTATTTGTTTCATTTAAATGAATTGAATGTAAGTCAATGAGTTCATTTATTACGGTATATGTTCGTAAAATCGCAAAGATATGGAAATGTATGTCAATATTTGTTCAACTAAGTGGTCTTAAAACCCTCAAATAACTTGAAGTATCTTCAATATGTACCTTCTTCATCATATCTTCAGTGACGGTACATCTTCATGTTTTACATTACATAACAAACAAGTCGATGGTACTCACGATTGATTCGTATTCCCTGAGATAAGTAATTACTGAGTCGAGGCCAGATCTATAAATCTAAGGGTAACCTCCCTCGAAAAAAGGGGGCACTTCTTATATTTAAATATCTCACCCCTTCCGGGTAGATGGCGCGCTTTTTCCAGTAAAGGGGTAAGTGACAGAAACAGGACATAAAAATTACGTGGAGTCGCATTTGTATGATAGAATTATTATCTATATATAAAAGAAAGTTGCTAGTTACAGTATTTGTATCTCAAGAACGGCTGTAGGGATATGGTTGAACAGCTTAGAACCAGAAGACGGATATAGGATATTTAATTCTGTTTTATAGAAACACAAAAAACTTAATAAATTCCAATATCTGGTTATTTATGGTCTTTAAGGCGGAATAGAATTCGCCCGGTCAGCTATACATATATTACTAATACCGAAATTAACGCGGACGAGGTCGCGGGTTAAAACTATTAATATATATATATTGAAATTTGAAGAAAATATCACGATTTAAATAGCAATAGATTTTATGATGATACCTAAAAATAATTTATCAACGTTTTGTTAGGTTAACTTATAAAGTTTAATCTTTTTCATAAGTTTATGAGTTTCATTATTTAAATTAAAACACAAAACTCCATACATATGTAGTATAAATTTATAGTATATAATATATATTTTTTTATAAACAACATCTACTCCATTGCAATCTCTGTTCCGTCTCAAGATGGACTTAAGAAGCAAAAAGGAAAGAGTCCAAGGGGTGTGCTACCCCCCTCCCCCCCACAGAATAATAATCGCCAAAAGAAACGAAGGGGGGATGAAAAATATAAATAGCTACCTCCTGATATTAAATTTTTGTACTTAAATTAAAAGCCTGATATAAAATGAACTTATTACATTATCTATTTGTTAAATGACGTTATTGCTTATCATTCATATTACATTCATTCATTTAAAATGTTTTTCATTTAGAATAAATGAAATTAAATGCCACTACATTCTACATACCTACTAATTTTTTTATATGAATGACAATTGGTAAACTATTTTCAAGATTCTAATCATTCGACTTTGTTCACGAATTATTCTTATTACGATTGACGATATGTTTTCGGTCTTTCATAAATTAATCTATATATATAGTATTGGATGAGACGTCAAACGTGTCGTATGTAGTATAAATAGCAACTTCTACTAAGAGTATTTATTTAAAACCTCATAAATATATCTATATGATTTCTTAATGAGATCTAAGATTATCGCGACTATTCATTTAAATGAAACTAATATTTTCTGATTATTACGCGTATTTTATTATTTTAAACTACATATTACTGACGTTTCGGTTACTTTTCAGCAACCGTGATCATAAAGACGAAATGAAAAAAATTAAAATGAAATTACGCGTATATAGTAATCCGAAAATAACAGTTTCATTTATATGAGTTTCTTTCAAAATATACAAAGTTCTTTCCAATATATACGTATATATACATTTATATATATACTTTCTCTAATTATAAATTATTTTCCGATAGCTTTTAAAAAGTTTTAATGTCTTTTCTTTGACTGAAAAGTAAAAACGATCTTCGAACTTGTGAATCGGTCGCGGCTCATAAAACTCACTCGCTATAACTTTACTTTCATGTAACACTTTATATATACATATATATATGTTAAATATATATGTATAACATATATATATACAGTTTAACATAGTAAGATTTGATAGTACACAACGAATCTACGAAAATCATGATTATTAATTGTTATTTTAAAATAACAATGTTTGTATTATATACATATAATAATATTTCTATATATAAGTTGTTAACATGCGTTATTTAGGTTTTTATAATATAATCATCTATTTTCTGTTTATCAAATACAATCTCTTTATAATTTATCGTCTTTCAAATTAGTTTGTATGTGTTCTTAATTTGTTTATTTCTCTTCTAATATATAGAATCGACTTTATTTTGAAACCATATTTTTCCAGTATTTTCTAGAATATTCTGTATACACAACGAGACATATGTCTTAACAATATTAAAGTAATATTTAATTATAACATTGTGTACATTAAAAATATCTTTTGTTAGCGGAAAACTCCTTTCGTGGAAACATCGATAAAAATACAATGGAAGTAATAAAATAGCATCTTATAAAACCCACCCTGGGGGTTGGGGGTTGGGGGTTGGGGGTTGGGACGGGGGTTCGGGGGCTGGCAGTTTTCTTTCTCTCGCCAAAGCTATTCTAAAAGATAAGATATATGAGGATAAGACTGGCCTATACTCGATAAATTTAAATTATTATTAATTACATATTAATTATTAATCTTATATATTATACATTTATTATATATAAATGATTTATTTAATTAAAAATAGTTTAAATATTATCAAATCTAACTAATTATAAGAAATATTATTTATGTGTGGTAATTAAATATTTTCATATGATTTATATAGGGTATATCCACTTTTTACTTGGAGGTTGAAGACGGTGAGTGTTTTTTCTCGTTTTGTATTAAAATCGGGCAAGCCGGGGAAATTGTCAGTCGGATGGGAAATTGGCATCGCTTCGTGACCAGCGTTCATAAAGATTACATTCAATTTCTTATAGTTTTTATATCAACTTGAATGAAATATATGATCATTTAAATGTAGATATACCTGTTTAAATGAAACTAATATTTTTTCGGATGTAGGCGATTTTATTTTGGATAAAAAACTACATACATCTCGTCTTAATAATCACGGTTGCTGTAAAGTAACCGAAACGTTATAGTATGTAGTTTATATCAAAAATAAAATCGCTTAGTAAATCCGAAAAAATAAGTTTCATTTAAATGAATACTCGCGAATCTCAGATCTCATAGATTTACCTGATTATGGGTAAAATTGAGGTTTAATATGATTTAGGTAAAATCAGGTAAATGATTATGAAGTATTTTGTTACTAAGTCTAATGTAGTTTGTATAATAAAATATGTTTAAAAAAGATCGCGTTATCAAATTTAATACAAATAGTTTATCGTATTTCTCTCAAGTAATATTATAATATTAATGTATTAACAACTAAAGTTACTTGTGACGTTTAAAACTAACATATAGTTACTGACTTTGCTTCGAAAATATTCTCGATATAATAAAAAAAATCAACGATTTTAATTAAAATTAAAATTCAATATTAATTAATTATAATATGATTAATGCTTCTTGAATATAATTTACGAGAACGAACAAACTGTTTCTTATAAATATTGTTGAAAATCGTAAGGTTTTTCTTCTGCCAGAGACAGCGGCCCGACCAGTTTTGAAGACCCGTCTAGTTAACGGCTTTTCCTCGTAATTGTCCATTTTTTCGTCTGTCCGGGGAGGGCGGGGAGCTCTGTGTATAATGGACGGTTATTTATTTTATTTGGAGCGTCATTTTTGCCTCGTCTCCCCTTTCGCGGATCGTTTTTGTAGATTCGTTGAGATGTTGCTCTCTAGTGGCCTGGAATTATAATATTATTAGTATAATAATTTGGTATTATATTAATGTATGTATTTTATTATAAATGATAGAATTGGTTATTATTACTATAAAATGCAATAAAATAAACTTTTTGTATTACTATATAGCTGTGAATATTGAATATTAATAAAAATATTATTTGTAATCTATACGTATATCTATAGATAGGTTACAACTAGTTACAACTAAATGAATATTGAATATTATATATATAATTAATAATTATTAATATTTATAAACGGCGACGGTCACAATCCAAGATGTCCGGCTATCTTTTTGCGACTTTCAAATAATTCTGTAGATAACGGAACAAAGAAATCCCTCCCTCCAGTGGGGGACATTTTTAACGTGCTCTGACCCCCTCGTGATCGATAGCTATGTAATTAAAATGAAAAACTGTATTTATATAGATATAAAGATATAAAAATAATATTTAAACATACTATGAAACAAAATAAAAATTTATTTTTCAATAATTGCCATAATGTATGTGATTTTTTTATATGGCAACATTTAGCATCTATAATCTATGCTTAATTTCTATATATTCGTAAAAATAAATACGTGTTTCTTTAGATTATTTTAATTTATTGAAAGTAAAAAATATATATATAATTTATCCGAAGAGCTTTGTAGCTGACAGTCTTAAGAAACAAATTAAACGACCCTCCAATAGAAATGAGATCCTTTTAAAAATGTCAGAGAGAGACGGAAATATAAATTACGTGAGTTGGAAAGGAATAAAAGATCACCCGAAAAATTAAGATTCAAATAGTAAGAAAATTAAAATTCGTCGGACGGTGTATCTCTGTCCCTCTCGCACGCGCTAGTTTTTTATATAGCCATCCCTCTCGGGGGGTGAAAAAATGTCGATCGAAGGGTGGGAGCTGTTATTGGAATGGTAATGATACCGTTTGACGGTTTCACCCTCGGGGTAATGTTATTTGCATTTTTTAAGATGGTTTTCTTTATATTTTTTTCTACGTGATGTATTTAAACTCACTGTAGGTATTAAAAAAAACTAATTAGAAAAGTTCATTAGTCGTAGAAGAAAAGTAGGTTTTATGAATTATCATTTATTTAAAATTAATTGTCTTCGTTAAGTTATACAAATTGAAAATTAGGTATCTATCAACTTAGAGATGGGAAAACCGAACACTTTTTAAAATATATATTAAACTAATATTTATACATACTTAGAAATTAGAATACAGTGCTATTTAAACTTATTGTATAAAAAACATAACCAATTACTACATCCCTATTCCAAACCAATGTTCCAATTTTGAATTTCGAAATCAAAACCTATTAATAATCAACCTCGCCATTAACAAAAATAAAAAAAATATATGTCTTAATCACATTCAAATTTGGAACACGGATTGACGTCAAAACATATGACGTAGAAAGTATTAGTGTAGAATTCGTGTATAGGAATTCAAATAAGAAGTATATTTATATAAACATTAATATTATTATAAGAGCGTCCATCGTCCGTCTATATCCGGGGGCGTCGTCTCTCAAATTGTCTTAATTTTTAATCTCGACCCCCGCCTCCCTCCATAATTGTTTTTAATTTAAAAGCGGAATGAGAAAAGCGTTGCTTCAAAGAAATATTGTTTCTTTGCTATTTTTTATATTCATAACACCGTCTTTGTTAGAAATTCTTGTTCTTTATTTGAATTTATGTATAAATGTCATATAATATATCATTGTATAGTTTGTATTTAGTTGTGAGAGAGACAAATATATTTTCTATCTCGCTTCCACTTAGGCCTTCCGAGTATAATAAGTTAAGTGCTGTGTTAATATTGTCTAGTTAAGTTTTGCTAAGAAATATTGCTTCTAATTAAATAAAAATGTCTTTATTTTTTATATTATATAAAAAATATACTATGTATAGCATAATACGTTGTTTAAGTGTAGTATAAACGATACAAGCATAGTTTTTTTTATAGACTTATGGAAAGTAGCCAACGATCGCAGACATAAAAATACAAGCTCCTTCATCTGGCGTCGCTCCAAGGAGGTTGTCAGTAAGACTACATCCGCTTTAAACAAAACCCAAGAAATATGTTTCCTGTTATAAATGTTTTCTTTGCGTTTGTTACGGTCAATTAATTATTTTATTTTTTTATACATATATTTGTATTTCGCAAGTATTATGCTTTCTTACAACAATAATTTGAATTAATATATAATATATAGTTACAATCAGAACGTATATTTAAGGTAATTATTATTTTTATAACATAGAAACCAGTTTAATATAATCATGTACTTATTTGTAGTAATTTATTATCTATGTAAAGCTGAATGATCTAAACCTTTGCCTACAAATATATAGAAACAGATAAAAAAAAATAATAATAGATCATAAAAAGTATTGTACCGTTTATATACTAACAGGAACAGATGTAAGTTACCTAAGGGTAAGTTTTTATAAAGGGTTGGAATCACCCCTTTTCATTTTTTTTATCGAGGGCTAATTAACGTAGCAAAGACACTGTTTCAAAACAAGCTATTTTTCCTGGCTTCACTCGCAACTTATATAAAATATTTTCAAATTTTAATATAACCGGAAAATATAAAAAGTTATAAACTTATTCATTAATTTGTTTTGACCTATTTTTTAGTTCTCTTTTATAATATTTTTTATTTCTTTTAAGTTATTTAAAAGAAAAATATATTACAAATTGTATGTATGTGTGTGATTAAATTTTATAAACTTATTTGATATCAAATTATTTCAATATATTTGTATGTTATAAAATTTTTGTTACACAAATTCGTTACTCAATTCGCTAATTATACACGTTTTTTTTATGTTCGTACATTATTTAACTGAAGCTTTGATGGTAATTAGTGAAGTTCCAACCCCGTACTAAGGTAACAAAGTTTAAGAGAGGGAGAAAAATAAATCTAAACTCACTCAAACCTCCCCAATCGTTAATTTTTTTGCCGCCATTACATATAATACAATAAAAATATATTATCTGTGTAAAATAATTATATTCTATTTTTAAATTGCTTCGAAGAATCCAAAATGGCCGTAATAGGTCAGATCCGGTGTCACAGGATGTACGAACAACCGGATGTAGCGTATTGATACACTAATACTGTTATATATTTCCTAAGGTAGACCGTCAGACATAATAAAATCATTTATTCATTAATAACTTTCAACTATCAAGTTTATATAGAAAGGAGGTTTGACATATAAAAACTCTATACAGCCAATGTGTTAAAAAAAAAAATAGTCCATACAGCCAAAGTGTCTGAAGAAATAAAACGAATAATCCTATATTATTATTAAATGAATATCCTTTTTAATATATTACTTTAAACCGTTTTAAATAACAAACTTAAATGTAATCTATTAAACTAATTTTCCACTGAAGCGCCGTAAGTTGGCGGCGTTGAAAAATTCGACTTCCGAACGTTTCGCAAATTAAAAAGTTACTAACACTTTCGCTCACCAACTTTAAACTATTTCGACGCCATTTTGGTTTTGTGTTTAACTTTTTAATTTCCAACCTCGGCAGTGGTTTAATATTTACGACCGACATTTAAGATTATCTTTTATAGGTTTATTATTAAATAAAATATACATATTTTTTATTTTTATGTTATACACACCTTATTTATTAAATATATTTGTTAAATAGAAGTTTTTTTTATTTGTGTCGTAAACATATCAAACAGATAATAATCAAATTAACACTTGTAACGTTAATTCACTAACACGTAACTGATCCACGGAGAGGCTTTAGAGACGTATTTACGTTCATCCCGTAACAATGATACGTACTATAAATATAAAGGAATTTAACTCTTACTTAATTTAGTATACAACATTATTTATTAACTATATCGGAATATAATAATGAAAAATTATATAAATAATAAATATTAAGATATTTCTAAATAGTTAATTATATATGTATTTTTTATATTAGGTACTTTAAAGTAAGCTGATTAGAATTATTTTAATACCAATATGTCTATATGTCTAAACCATATTTTTTCTATACCAAGAGTCAAGAGTTATTTCACTACGACATGCGATAGATATACAAAAAAATGTTTCACAATAAATGTTTTTTATACCCAACATAAAGTTTTATCTATTTTTAATCTGTAACATTAAAAATATGATTAAAAAGTTATCATAGCGGAAGGAGGGTACGTCAAAAGAATTCACAGAACAAAAATTATAGCTTATTGTACACCCTTACAATACAAGAAAACGAAATAATATATGTAATTATATGTATATGTTTTTGTTATTCTCAATAAATAATTCCAATAAGAAACTTTTTGGTTACTATATATAATCTGTTAACATATCTAATCTTATTGGCTGTAAAATTGTATGAGTATTCGAAATTTAAATTAATAGAAAAAATTAAATCAATTATAGATAACAAATCTAAAATTAAAAAAGAGTTATTAAACCGATTATCATTTATTTATTGGTTCCGTATATACTTCTATTTTAAATTATTACATGACACAAATGAAAGACTAATATATACCTATGTAAATATAATTTACTTATGAGGATTGTAAAAACAGACGACAAAAACAGACCTCAATAATAATAATATATGTATAATTACTACAAGTAAAAGTGTGTTATTTTATTTCATAAAGTTATTTTATAATACATGTTCAGTTACATGTGTTTTCTTGTTAGACTGACATCAGTGTTGCCATACACAAAAACAACAAATAATAAACGCGACCGAAAAAAAAGCAATTAAAAAACCCATCGAAGTTGCTTAAAGCATTATAAAGATTAGGGAGAACTGAACGGCTCCTTACAAATACGTATCCTTTAAAATCCTGGGACTCATTACGTTTAGATAAAATTTAAATTGCAAAATTCCCCTTTCAAAAAAAGGCTGTGTGGTGGGCGTCAAAAATACTACCCCGAGAAGGGAATCTCTCCCCCGACAACAAATATTTTTAATTCATACCTTTCTTGCTGAGTATTTTATTTCAAAAACAAAATGGCCGTTCTTTATTGACAGTTAAATTATCTTGAGACGTCTCATTTTATATTGCTCGCATTATTAACGCGCTGTTGAAGAAATATAAAAAAATTAATAAAATAAATGAGTTTAATATAAAAACTTTTTTGTAATTAGTTTAAGTGATATTCGAAATTTAAATAAAATCGAAGCGTTGCTATCAGACAAATGGCCGTTCTTAAACACCAAATTGCTTCTGGAAGTTTCGACGACGTGTCACTTTGAAAAATATAGCCAATGACACTTTAGTACAGAGTTACATAATTAGCTGTTTGTATTTAATATATTACTATTTAATACTTATTAATTATATTTTCTTTCAGGCTATACCTTTTTAATTATTTTATTAATAAATTCATAAATCTTTGCAGGAGTTGTGTTAATATTTAGACGTATTTCTTTCATTTACAAAATAATAAACAATCTTCGACATTCGATAATCTAATAGAAACAAATGATTTGAATTTAGAACATTTTTCAAACAACACCGAAATTCAAAAATGGAATCATATAAATGATTACTATGGACAGCTTGGAATCTTTTTTCATAAACACTGAATTCAAAAATGGAATCACATAAATGATTACTATCGAAAGCCTGGAACCTTATTCAAAAATACTAAATTCAAAAATGGAATCACATTTCATTATTTGAATCACCTAACATTGTGACGTCATTACACTAGAGGCTCGTAATTAAAAAACTCGTGTCATCTCCCAAATAAAATCAATCCCGGTCCTCCATTTTGTAACTTTTTCCTCCTTATTATATTCGTAATGATTGCGAAGTTTCCGAACCCTTTTCAATGCGCCTTTTCTTTCGAGTTGCCAGTTTTAAAGTAATTTCGAGTTTATTAGATTCGGATTATTATTATAACTTGAATTGCTTAGTTAAAAATGGAATTATTATGAGATTTTTGTGTTCTATATATATTGTTGGTTAAATAGATTTTGTTATAAGAATATAAATGAAGAAAATAAAATATCTTTTTGTCCGTCTAAATTATAAATTCTATCTCGAGGTGGATGAAAGGCGATGGAGCGTTTGATTGAGGCGAGTTGATGGAGCGAGTACTGGCTTAGTAAAAGAACATATGAGTTAAAAAATTATAACTTTATATATGATTACTTGTATTATGTTCAATAAGTTAAACTTTATAAATTTTATTACATATAATTATATGTTCCATTTAATCTAATGTATAATATTTGTATTAAAATATAATAAAAATAGTTCATAAATCAATAAAATATAAAAATTAAGTGTATATTAAAACACTCGCTCCAGTACGTCGTTCGAATTAAGCCCGCCATTATTTTTAAGAAACGCCATATTGCTTCTGAGTCTCCCCCGCGCCGCCCACGACAGAAAAAGCTTTAGAAATCTCCAACAAAAATCCGCCAATGACGATCCATTAAAAATATAGGCGAGGGTGGCTTCAAACAATCTATAGAACCATTGTGATGCGGACCATTCGATTTTACGCTATTCCGTTATGATAAACTGATTTTGATATTGGCATTATATAGATATTATAAAAAAAAACACTGGCAGCTTTGAAAAAAAAAGACAGAAGTCATATAGAAAAATGAACATGAGTAAAAATGAAAAATTCAAAAATGGAATGTTTCAAATGATTCACTCACCTTATTGAGTCACTTAGAAATTTCAAATTTGGAACACCACACGAGGACATGGTCAGAACGTTACTGAGTGAACCCTTATAGGTCGTGGGGTCAAAAAGTTGTCTTACCGGTTATCTTATTGGGGTTACAACAAAAGATAGTGAAGGGAAAAACCGGACAATAGAAACACCTTTGAAAGGGTTGGCCGAGTGTCTAATAATACCGGATTGTATTATAATATTTGGACCTATTTAAGTAACCATTCGGCCCTATTGTGAGTTACGAACTGACCTGACCGGTTTTTGGCGGTTTTTTTAGTGATGTACTTGGTATGATTAGTTTTATCGATATATTATACGATGGATTATGATTGTATGTTTTATAAATATATTGATTTATATATTAATGTAATTATAAACGGAAAGTTATAATTAAATAAAAAATTGTAATATTAAGTTTAAATATATATTAAATAGATTTAAATATAAAACAATATTAACTATAATATTTTTATAATTATTAAAATAATTATATTAAATTTATCGATATAATATTTAAATAAACTAAAGTATGAATGAGCCAGTAGTTGTCCATAGAACCGGTTCACACGAGGGTTGCAGCCGGCCAGCGACTAGAGAAAAAAATATAAATAAATGAAAATAAACTTTTAAATGAACACATTTTAAATGTAACATTTATATTTGTTACATTTAAAATAACACTTCGATAACTTTAAAACTAGAATGTTCAGTTTTTTTTAGGGATTATTTAAATTTAAACAAAAATGATTTTTGATATTTTATTATGACGAATTATTTAGTTTTGTCATATTTATATTTATAACTATTAATGATAAGGTTATGTTTACTGGGTCATGACGTCACTCGTGCTACGAACAGTCTACGCCGTAGACTCGTTTGTAATATTGCGGTTTTTTAAATGAATGTTTTTAACAGAAATACAAATATATTTTTATAAATTTGTATTTTGTAAGTGAGATTAAATTTTTGCTATAATCCGGAAGTAATTGAAATTGATTGGATTATTAAATTTTTTATTGTATTAATATATAATTTAATAAAAATTATAATGTTGGGAATACATTACATTAATGATACTTTTGTAAAATTGATAATTTTCAATAAAAAACCCAATAGCAACAAATTAACCTTCATTACAAAATTTATTGTTTATAAAATCTAACAATTATTTTGCTATCACTGAAAATATAAATGAAAAATTTTGTATAAATAAAGAAATCACAAATATATGAATTATGAATTCATCAGAATCATAAAGTAGCTTAGTGGCAATTACTTATTGTGTTATTATAAAGGAATAATTACTTCAATTCAATATACATATCATATATTATATATAATTGATACAATATATACTAAAACCTTAATTAATTTCTATGAAACTTTAATATTTTATATTGTTTTGTTTATAATAATAGATACCTAAATCGAATTCAAAGTTCGCAATACCATAAATTTAATACTTTTAAATCTTTTTGTTCCGTCAACTATTATCTTATAATGAGTAATAAGTTATTCATCTCATGAAGACCGGCAGCATCCCATTGATGAGACAAAGAAACACAAACATTATTGTAACGGTCACACGTTGATGTAACAATGGTCTGTGAGACCGATGAAGGAAGGGTCCGTAAGACCAGGCTACTGTCACCTGTAGAGGGTTGGACCCTTGAGATGAGAATTAAGAAACTATTGACCGAGATTCATGTGATTATATGTGCTAGTGTTTGATTTTGATGCTGGGATTTTATTAATATTTATTGCATGATGGTAATTGTTTTATAATATTGTACAGATGGTAAAAAGAAAATAAATTGATGATGTATTAAATACATTTTTAAAATTTATTTTAGTAGATATATTAAAGATAAAATACATTATTGAAATTGTTAATAATTTGCCTTAATGAGAAAAATCATACAAAGAAAAAATTAAGAATCGATAATAGAAGCGATTATTAACATGACTTGTGTTAATAATATGTAGGTTAGTCTGGAAATTGAATAATGTGAATAGCGCCATCTTTTGGGTAGTAGCTGGTTATAACGTCATCTAGTGATAAAAAGAAATAATATTAACGCCATCTGCTGTTCAAAAGATAATACGGATTAGCGACATCTGTTATTTAATAGAATAACTAATGATAAAGTGTCACCTGGTGAGGAATAGATAGATATTATTTTTAAATCAGAATAGGAAACTTTTTGAAATTATTGACAATTTAGTACGAATTAATATATTTTATTACAATATTAATTAATATTATTGATTGATAAAATAAATTATAAAGTTGGTCTTTTTTATTTCACTATTCAATACTAGATGGCGCTAAGAGTAGTTCAGTCTGACATCTCACATCTTTGTTTCTTACAGCCTTGTTTCAACTTTAATGTTACATTTGTCTTTTTTTTAATTTAAGTTGTTCTAATTTAATTTTATAAAAAAATAATTTTTATTTCATCTAACTTAAAAATAAAAAATATTGTGTTTACCAATTTCTAACCGATTAATAGAAATTTTATCAAAGGTGTAATTAAACATCAGTATATAACTGTTACTTTAACAATCTACCTTCATAAAATAATAGCTTCGTAACACATTTCTTTATTAATTTATTTAAATTGCTTTATTTCTCTCACAGTGTATCTTATTTGTACTCTATTAAAAGAGATATCTTATCATATTTTCTGAACAGCTACTTTAAATAAAGTAATGTTATTGTTCTGGTTACCAAAGCTGAACTCGGAACTTAAAAATTTTAAGGCTAAATTAAATTAACAGATACATATATATTTTCATTATGATTTTTTTAAATACACAAGATATCAAAAAATATTAATGCATTAATATAAGAAAAACAGTAAATTCGTTTCTGTTTTCCTTATACAATATTTACAACGTTCATTAAACCACTATTAATAAATTCACTCATAATAAAACATTTCTGATAAAACGTTAAAAAATTATCCGTATCACAACAAAATAAAAAAGGTTCTGAAAGCTTAAAGCTCAACAGGTTATAAAAAAAACAACTTGAAAGCCCATCAGTGGATCGTTGGACAAATTGCGGTAAAAAATAAAATAAAAAAATACCGTTAACATCCGGCAGAGTGAATTAATGACTGTTATAAGGACGGGCGGCTCGAGCCCGGAGGAATACAGGCTTTAAAAAGAGCCTTTAAACATACGGCCCGTACGAGGATAGATGATACAATGTATACATATATTATAGGATAATACAATGTTTTTTACTTGAAAATATGTAATTTATAAGAATTTTTCATGTATGAAAATAATTGTAATATATATTATAAAAGTTATGTATATTAATATTCTTTTTTAAATCATATATAGGGAAGTATTCTATCTTTGTTAGTAGGTACTTTCATTAATAGTTGACAATACAATATTTGGTTTAAATTTTTTATATGATTTTAATTATTAGTTTTAATGTTTAAATAATATAAATTTATCCGTCAAAGAATATTCTATGAAATTACGATTTATTTAAAAGTATACTCTTCATTATTTTTACTACATATTCCTGAAATTTCGGTTACTTTTCATCAACCGTGATCATTAAGACGAGATGTGAATGTCAGTTGGTCTTGTTATTTATTTAAACGCCATTTATTTCTTAATTTGTTAATTTTCTTTCAACTCGACATAGGATTTTATATATTTAATGTGTTTGATAGGTTCCAGCTATCTCCTCTATTGAAATTGTGGTGTTTTTTAATTTCAATAGCCTCGCGGATTAACCTTGGTATATATCTGTCTTCACGAGCGAGGATATGTGGTTTATTAAATGTAATGTAGTGGCCTGGATTCTAAAATATGTTCATACTTCCTCTTACACATATTTTCAATGTTTATTTTTTTCTTAGTACAGAGATTCTTCTTCGTCTGTCTAATGAAAGACATTAAAATGTTTCTCGATTTTTTTTATATATAAATAAAGGTTGTATTCAGCCTAATAATATTTTCTTGTATTAAGCAAAGCCTACAATTTGTTTTATAAATTATTTTATCATCCTTACAACTATAGTATTAAAAGTTATATAAATATTTGTTTAAGCAAGATTAAACAGGATTTTTTCACTTCATAAAATATATTGAAGCATTATCCAGCATATAATTTTTCATATATATTTTTATTTATTTAGTTCATACAAAAACGTAAACAAAACAATCTCATACACATTAAAAAACATGTAAATATTAACCCGACTCAGTTGTAAAGTCCCAAACTCCGGAACATTCCCTTCATCTCGAGGGATATTTAAAAAGGTCGGGTTATATTACAAATATGACGCGAAGTTTCACATTAACAAGTTAATTTTTAACATCAAATTAAGAAGTACTAATTGGATGACCTCCGGTTGTTGGTCACTTGAGAACTGACAGAGATCAAGATATAATGGACGCTGAGGAGTTGAAGCTTCAAGAACTTTAATATACGAAATGTATGGAAATAAAAAATAAATCATTTATTATTTTCTCATTATTTTAATATAATTTAAATTTAATAATTATAATACAAATAAAATTTCACAATAGCAATATGTCTAATTAATTTTATACAACAAAATATCTCAAATCATATACATCCCTACTAATATTATAAATGCGAAAGTAACTCTGTTTGTCTGTTACGCTTTCACGCCTAAACCACTGAACTGATTTCAATGAAATTTGGTACAGAGATAGAGTTGACCTTGAGAAAGAACATAGGATAGTTTTTATTTCACTTTTGAAAGGTTCTCTTGATAACGATATAACCGAACTCCACGCGGACGAAGCTAGTATGTAATAAAACTATTATTATAATTCCACACAAACTCAAGTGAACAGGTTAAAACATGTTTTTTCTCACAATATCCAGTTAGAACCGGATTCGTCCAGTGTATGTTAGTTTTCGTGTTCCGTCCTGGGAATCGATATAATAAACAAGTTATATCTCTTCTTTATTGTAAGTAAAAATTCTTATAAATCTAGTTTTCTTTATAATCCATTCCTTCTTTATATCATTGTTACTTGACCGATTTTGATAAAGTAGGTGTTTGAAACAGGTTATACATTTTAAATTAAATTCATGAATATTCATATCGTGGGTATTTTTTTTGTTATAGATTTTAATGTATTATGTTTGGTTATATATAATATTTAATTATAATATCAAAATTAGTTATATTTCCAAATTTCTATAGTCTTGTTAAGATATAAAAATAGTTCAGTATATTTCATAATAATGCCTTATTTATTTTATATGTATGTAAATCATTTTTTACTATTTTTTATTATTTATAAGAAATATTTTCTTGTTAATGAACAAACAGAATATAATTATATATATATGAAGAGGTTTTGTAGAAAATGTCATAAATTTATATTTAATCGTTCAGCTTTTTGTTGAATATTATTAAAATATGAACAAAATGTTTGTTGTTATTTGTTTCGAATAAAATTAATTATTATTTTTTATATCTGTTTAAAGTATTTTTTTTGTTTCCACAAGACTACCTTATTATAAAATAATACAAGATGATTTTAACTAGTATTTAAGTTTAATAATAAAATAATATTTCTTTTTTTATTTCATTACACTTTAATTGTCTGTTATACAAATATATAAAGATTATTTTCCATAAAATGGATTGTAGCATTTGTTTATTATAAAATATTATAATCAACAATACTATGAATAAATATCTTAAATTAAGATATTTATGCAATACAAAATGGAAGTAGAAAAATAAAATAAATGCTGGGAAAAGAAAGAGTAGGTATTTACGAAAAGAAGAATATATACACACCCACACATATATAGATATTTATGTATATGTATGTGTGTGTGAGTGTGTAATATAAATACTTAATTTCCTTCTTATTACAAATTTAAATCCTTTTAGAAAAGCATACTTGTCAAACATTGTTTACATAACATTTAAATTTATTCATTTATAATAAAAAAACATTTTCTTTACTAAAAGTGATGTCAAACAATATTATATGAAGCTCATAAAATTTTAATTAATATTAATTTAAAATGAATTAATATTAATTTTCCTTAAGAAGGTCGTTGACCTCATCGTATAATATTTATCTATCACCATGTATGTATGTATGTGTGTGTGTGTGTGTGTGTGTGTGTGTGTGTGTGTGTGTGTGTGTGTGTGTGTGTGTGTGTGTGTGTGTGTGTGTGTCTGTGCTTAAAACAATTTATAGTAACGTGAACATTGGCGGAGGGTTGAGATCGTTATCAATTTAATTGGAAATTTCCTTTGATTAAACGCAAAGACGTTGTTAGAAGTTGACCCAATAAAATGGTACTGATGACAAATGTAATTATATTAATATAACAAATATTATATTAATATATAAAAAAATAATAAATATAGATAAATAAAGGAAACAGATATATATATTATAGTATGAACGAGGTTTATATTATAAAATTGTAAAATAAAAAGAAAATTGCATACCCTCACATATGTACAATCCACGCAGACAAGATAAAAAAAGTAAACAAACTTAAATTAATATAATAAATATAATAAGCTATATATATACAAAACAATCTATATATCATAAAAAAATATATATTATTTATATGTAAATAAATAATATATTTATTCTGCTGATCGTAATACATTCGTATATCTTAAAATTTCCGCCCAGTGAATGTTGCGGCCGGTCGAGATTACGCCAATAAAATTTATGTAAGGCGCATAGCGAACCTATTATATAATAATGTTAAATATTATTACAACACTTTGAGGATCACTGATCACGTGACATTTGATAATTATTATAATAGAAAAAATGTATAGAAATGTTTGAGAAACACTGAATTTCTGAATTTGAAATAAATGACGTCATATTTTATTTCGTCTTTTGTTTTTTATGAAATTGCATTTTAAATTTTCAGATAAATAATTAAACTTTTTCATTTTGTATTTTTTTAAATTTTTTAATGGAAATCGTGAATTTTAAGTTAATAATAAGTAATTAAAATAAGGTTACAGTTTTTTATTATAGTATATTTTTCATTGAAATAATTTTGAAAGTAAAATTATTAAATAAAATTTTAAGTATACTTTTAGGCAGGCAAAGATTATGGGCTCAGACTTATAAGGTTAAAAATTATCCATTTTAAATACAATTGTGTTAAAAGCTATATGTAGAGTATGTATTTATTTATTTTTTATACCTAATTGTGACATAAAAAAAGGTTTATTATAAATAATGTTTTAATATGTAGGTATATTTGATTCGTCTAACCTGTGATATATGTGTGTGTTTAATATTATTTATTTACAGAAAGAATAACGAAGTAATATTAAGAAAATTAATACTTTTATGTCGGTGATAGTTATGAACAATTTAATTATGAATATTTGTTAAAACTTCTACGAAAAAAAATAATATACCTAAATTTGTCAATTACTTAAAGTTTGCTTATTTCTTTGTATTATTTGATAAATGATAGTAATACTGATATAATTTATAATCAATGTTAATTTGAACTCTATATACTAATTTTTGCTCGCAATTTCATTCATATGGTATATCAAATTGGGTATAGTTAAGTTATAATGTTTTACTTAAATAATAATTATGTAGAGCAACTTTCGGCAATATTTTTATTTTGTGTCACGACATATACGATACTACATTTATGACGTATTTCCGGTAGAACCACATACAGTACAGACATAAATATACATCTATAACCTATTCTTATATACAAACTACATTACTATAAATTTATATACAAATAAATAAAATAGTTTCCGAGTTAAACGCTAACAAACATACTCATATATTTTCATACTATATAATATATAGTGACGTCATAACATAGTATATATGTATATATGTAACCGATATCATAAAACCGCCTATATAACAACTGCGGAGTAATCTTGAACATATCAACATAAAACTTCAACCATCCCAAGGCGATATTAATATTAAGATTACACCCTCGCTGGGTGTTGGGTGGAAATCTTGGATTTGATACAAGCTATAATCATCTCTATTATATGTACATAAAGACTAAATTCCCATGTATATAATGCAACGATGGGGTGAATTTCTTATGATGAAATGGATGGGATAATGATCGTTATTTATATGGAGATAGAGGTTTGTTTCGCTTGTAAGTGATGTAAGTGAAGTTCGCGGTGGGGTGGGTATACTTGAGGGGTATGTAAAAACCACCCTCGCGATCGACTTATATGCTGTATCAAGACACACTCACCACGCAAACAGAAGGGGGTTAATGAGTTTTGCATTATATTATATTTGTTAGCAAATATAATATATCAACATATACTTATATGTATGTAATATTTTATCGTGATTTTTAGTATATATTAAAGCTGATACTATGTAAAGAAAAATATCTTGAATAGATTAGAAGTAACTCTAGAGAGATACTTCAATTAAGTTCAGATATAAAAAACTAATATGTATGTATGTATGTTGTGTTTTAAACATATATGAAAAGCATTTTATCTTAAATCATAAAACCAACTTTTTTGAAGTCAGTTTCTAATCCATACTTTATGTAACTATTATTTCTATAAATAAAATACTTTATACATACAAATTATGTAACAATAATCAAAACAATATTCACTATGTTAATATAAATATAATATTTTATAAATATATTATAAAATAAAATTTTCAGTTACAACCTTTTCCTTTTCGTGTCACCGCCTCCCTAAAATTTTACCTTGTCTCGCTACGTACATACATAAGTACGTCTTACAAACATCTTATATTATACATTATAAATTTTAATTATATTACATTTAGGAAATACATATACATACATAATACAATTAAATAAGATAAGGGATGTAGGATTATATTACTTGTTTAAATATAAACAGATAGACTTATAATGTAGATTTTGTTATATGAAAATCATTTATATTATTACTTTGAAGAAAGAACATATATACATATAAATATATACATATACCTAATATATATGGTTATTTGTAGGAATATTATGACTTAAGACATAAAGCCTTTGTTAGATTGAAGTCAGCTTTTTGATAAATTCCAAAGGTATTGGTAATATACACCTATGTAAAAGATATATGTATATATTAAATAAATAATATTAGCAGTATAATACGTAGCTGTAATAATCTAAGTACCTAATTAAAATTTGTAACAAGTGTTAAAAAAAATATATAACATTTTTGGGCTGAATGAGTTTAAAAAAAAGGTTTTTAATATTATTTGATATTTAAAAAATATATATCATAAAATAATTTTAGTTACACTGAAATACGACGGGCTTTATATCATTTCATGCAATTTTAGTTTAAAGCAGAATTGGTACAAAGTATCTCTCCTATCCATTAATTAGCTTAGCGACCTGTTAGACCTCCTTTGTGCTCCGTCTGCTGCGAGCTGTATGCAATGTATCATGAGGTTACATTACGTGAAGAAGAATAAAAAAAAAAAACAGAACAATACTGGCCGCTAACAACTGTTTTTATAATATAAAAAGGTTGAAACGTTTTCCGGCGTTCCAAATTAAAACTAAAACGCTGACCCGAATTCGAAATTCGAAATCCCCTCACCACTACAAAAACAATACGGACGCCAATAGACGCGCACTATAAAAGGCAGGTATCGCCAACCCTCGGGAAGAATTCAGTTTTGCAAAAATATACGGATAGTTATACGACGGTGGGGTGGCTGGGAGGCGGCAGGAAGTGGGTTGAAGGAGTGGGGGGAGGAGGGGGGCGCTCCTAAAAACGGTTAAGTAGCTCCCTACCCTCTATAACTATTTTATGTGGTCCCCTTATAAAGACAGTGAGATGGGGCCGCGGTGATACGCCTATAGCGCTCTTCGGTTGGGGGAAGTGAAATTTTAACATGTCTAGTCCGTTAAGAATTCATGTTGGATTTATAATTAAATGTCTAATTAGGGTATTGCTGCGTTTATGTATTCAGCGGGCGTGAATTTTAATTTTTGTTTAGGATTATGTAAGTTATTGAGGATTCGTTAATATTATATCATTATTGTAACTAATTAATATTATTTAATATCATTTACCTAGTTTATAAAATTAATCAATTAAAGTATATTTAATATTTAATATAAACCATTAAGATATTGTTTTCTTGCGGTAAAATCTCTACGCTTATATAACTTTGAGTTTGAATTTCCTACTTCAGACATAATAATATATTCTTCCACCATTTCTTGGTAGTTTGTAACAAAATTACTAAGGGTCGTAAATAGCCTTTTAATGGTAATCTAAAGGTAATTTATTACCTTAGCCGTATAAAATGTCACGCTTTTATTAATATACACTTTGCTAATATTTCATTATACACTTTCAAGCACTTAACACAAAAGCTAATATTTTTAATATAAATTATTTTCACTAGAAGATGATGCTTCTTATACAATATTTGACCACTAACTGTTTAAACTATAACTCATTCACCTGTCTCCACTTGTCCTCAAAAGAAAAACAGGTTTCGTATAAATCTATTCTCATTTATAAGATCGTGGGAAGTCACTTTTTGTAAACCTGTTTTGTGGACTAAGGGTGGATTTGAATTAATATCTGATTTTGTTTACCTTATTTTCATGATATTGTGATTGTTGTAAGGGTATTAATTAATATATTTTTGTAGTATAAAAATAACTATATTTTCGTATATGCCTTTTTTATTTAAAATGTTAGAAAAGTATGTACCTACTTTAAAATGAACTTTTGCTACTATTATAAATATGGGTAATATTTATGTTATTAGTTATAACAAATAAAAAATATATTTTAATTATATAGGTATATAGTTTAATATTTTTTAAATATGGCATATCTTTGGTATATTGTTGTTAAAAAATAATAAGGAGCTATTCCAAGACCTCGTGGGAAATCTGGAATAAACACAATCGCATTTCAATTTAACATAAAACTTGTTCGAGTAAACTAGATCCGACAATAAATATAACAGGTTAAGATATATTTCTTAACTTTATATCATTCCCACACGTCGCTTCATTGATGTAGTCCGAGGGTCGCTCACAATCACAGATTAGAAATAACACGAACCGGTTACTTTACGGCTCAGGCAAATCCAGTTAGACATCTTACTAGTTAACTAGTACAGTTAACTCACTTACTATCATACCGTGAACGACTTAACGCTATACCAAAAATTTATATATAAAATATATTACATAATTTTAATGTGCCGAATGTTGCGAGTCTCTGCGCGGTTGCTTGTACCCATGTAAAAAGCCAACGTCTAAGGCGCACCGGGGGGGCGGGAGGGGGTCTGCGGGGCGCGGGCGGCGGGGGAGGGAGCGCGGTTCGTGTACACACCTGTCGCGCGCATGTGTGCGTGCTCGCAGCGTTCTATGCATGTGTGTGTTTATATTTTCATTTCAATAGTTTTTACTGCACCCGTAGGCGTGAGTGTGTGTGTGTGTGTGTGAGTTAATGCCGTATTGATTCAGGCGGTTGTTGGCAAGAAATTTATTATCTTTAAGATAATTTACAAGTAAACTTGTATCGCCGTTTTATGGGTATAGTTTATGTGTTTTAAGTGGCTCTGTTACTGTTCGCTTTGTTACAGCTGTATTGTATATTAAATATGAATGCCATAGATTTAATAAATCTATAGTCTATGGCTGTCTTGAGACGTGTTTGTATTTTATGGTTTCCAAGTGACATTTGTATAATGTCAAAGTTTTGATAGCGATTTTTTTTAACAAATATAATTATTAATTTGTAAATTAAAACATACGCTATATTGTATGACGAAAGACGAATTTCTCAGCTTGTTTTGATCCGTTTTATATTGTTGCTTTGGCTGAAACTTGAACATTGTATAAGTACCTATATATTTTAAAAAGATTTTTTTTTCTTTTCACACTCGCTATCATTATCTATTTTTATGGAAT
The DNA here is from genome assembly GCA_916720795.1 of Danaus chrysippus. Taxonomy (NCBI): domain Eukaryota; kingdom Metazoa; phylum Arthropoda; class Insecta; order Lepidoptera; family Nymphalidae; genus Danaus; species Danaus chrysippus. The sequence continues at coordinate 2,959,878 of CAKASE010000064.1, read as the reverse complement.
AGTTTGTTTCGATTTTGCATTTCATTCAACTTTAAACAAGGCTGATCTTTTGAAGTACAAATCATGTCATTACTTTCATGTATAAATAGTTAAATATGTTCTATTTATGTCAAGTTAGAGAAAGTAAAGTTACTTTTACCTCCTTAGTTCTGAGAAAATAGAAATACTAATAAGTATATAATACGTATATCAATATCAATTTTAAAAGAAGCAGGTTCTCATTTTGTCTCGAAGAAATGAAATATTTTAGAATACTATCTGTGATCTGAAATCATGTACTTAAAGTACTTTGTACTATCAAAACTATAAAATATTTTAATTGTATTAAATGTCTATTACTTATTATTTATTTATTATATCCGACTATACAAGAATATGTTAAACTAAATTCAAAATATATCACAATATAACATAAGACCGGAGGGTTGCGTACCTCTGAGCGCGGTTTGAAAAAGCGACGTCTAAGGAGGCAGAGGGAAGGGGGCCTTATATTTTAAGATGGCTTCCGAGCGCGAATATCGACGCGGCCCCCCCCCCCCGCGAGGCCCCCCTCCCGCGACCCCCGCGGGCCCCCACTTCGCGCTGATTTGTAGGGGACTGTTTTATGTTTTTGAAACTGCAAGGAATTCTGATGGTTTCGTACGATTTGATCTGATTTTATGTTGATTATGGTGTTTATTTGTATGGGTCTTGTTCTGTTATTTTTAGCTTAAAATGGTTATAAGATTATATCTTGCTTCTAACTTATATTAATTCATTAAGATTATTGGCTTAAATCGTTTATGTTAAGATAGGATTATACGGCGGCGTTGCGTGGTTTTAAAGTATATTATATCAAATTAAATATAAATTTTCTCATATATTTTCCATATAATATTTTCGAAACAATACCAACATTTAAATTTCTCTTAACATTATATATATGTTACCTTCATCACAATATTTTAAAATTCTATATTTTTTCGCTGTCATCAAATCATTTTGACGTAAACATATAAAGAATAATCATAATATATATTATATATTTTGTAAATATATTATATAATGGATGAAGAGTCTGAATCCCGTCCTTCACCAGATAATTTCTTGGAATACTTACCCTGGGCTTGTAAACAGTTACAGATGCAGTGCGAAATTGTCGTCAGCAAGATATATCAGAGTTCGTATTTCATATATTTTTTTATTATTTTTAAATAAAATTAATATTTCGTAGTAATAATCACGGTTGCTGAAAAGTAACCGAAAGGACGTAATATGTAGTTTAAAATGATAAAATACGCATAGTTATCCAAAAAAATATTACTTTAATTTGAATTTAATTAAAGTATGCTTAGTCAAATTATAATTATTTCCTTTCAGATGAGTACGTAAGCGTGACTATGGCTGAAAAATCAAAGAAAGTCAAAAGCAAGATTAAACTAACAACATCCCGTTACGACGTTAACTCAGACCAGGACCGAGATGACGCTTCAGAGGCTGGGCTGCAACCGATAGTCGCTGATAACAAGGTGATAAGAATATCAGCTGTTTTTGACACATTCGATAATCTAGTAGAAATACGTTTCGAGAGGAACTTCCGTATACCACGAATGGTGTTCAAGGTGATAGCTCTTATCATAAAATTCCAGTTATTCGTCAACAAAATCACAATCAGAGGCGGCATGGACAAATACACGGTGTACGAAATAAATAAATTGATGACGTCATCGAATTTAACAGAAATCTGTTTCGACGGATCCTTCCTCAAAGAAGCTAATTACGACATACTTCTAGAAAACAGCACATCTATTAGAAGCCTCTCTTTATCTAGATGTAAAATCGGTGATGACGTCATCAAGAAAATATCAGAAAAATTAACATTCCCCGCGCCAGCCTCACTTACGTTAAACATACTCAATATATCTACAAACAGATTGACGGATATTGGAGCTAAATATATAGCGGAAGCTCTACGTACTAATAGAAGGCTATGTTACCTTAATATATCGGGCAATAGAATCACTGATAACGGCTTATCATATATATTGGACAGCTTGGTAGAATTTCCATTAAGCTGTGACGAATTAATATCAGCTAGATCAAGACATATGCTTTACCTCAAACAAAAGAATATTCTAATAGAACGAATGATAGAAGAAATTAAAGCAGGTGAATTTGATAAACGTGTAGCAAGAAGAAAGTCTACTAGAGTACCAGCTGTGAGAAGAAATAAACTGGAAAAAGAATCTTCACTTAAATCACTAGCTGATGCGAAAAGTCTCGCTAATATGGACATATTCTATTACGACAAAGCTGTGAGTTTAGTTGAGAATACCTTGGGTGAATTCAACGATCCCTATAGTTCTTCAAACACCATAGAAAGACACGGAACAGTGTATTGTATGGGATGTAACACTTTATGTTATTTGAATGTGGCTTATAATAATTTATCGTATTTATCAGTGAAGAAATTCCTTAGCGTTTTGTTACACCAGAAATTAATTGATAGAAAACCAAGAGGTTTGATTAATTTGTGCATAGAAGGTAATAATTTGCCATCTTCTTGTAGAGAATTTCTTCAAATAGACGATCTTCTAGATGCAGGGCTTCTGATACATTCTAGAAGATACTCAAACGCATCCAAAAAACGCCCACAATCAAAGAATACGCCGCGCTAATTATATTGTTATTTAGTTTTAATCAAATATATATTTTTTAGATATAATCATGATTATTGTTACTTGTAGTTTATATTATTAAATAAATGTATTATTTTTATGTATTTTTGTTTTATATACGGTGTTTTGGATTAGTCATATTTGACAATTTTTCGAGAATTATGGTAAAGTCGTTATATTTTTTATTGAAAAACTAACATATTTTGTTATAAATTCGTCATAGAAAATATGTTTTCTTACTAATAATTTTCCAAATTTTATCTTTTATCCTATACGCATTCATCGGAAGATTTTAAATCCATGTCTTTATACTGTAAAATTATTTAAAAAAAATCTTTAACTTCTCAGTTTTTTTTCATAAAAGCATTGACTTGATACATTCTGCCAATAATAAAATTATAAATCAAAACAAACAGTTCAACCTTCATACAAAGATAATTAAAACACAATATTAATACATATAAGTAACATTTTATATATGCCATAATATTTACTATTTATCATACATGCTTTGGCAACCAAGTTTATATATACACAACCTCACTCTGCACACGTGTGTAACTTAAATAGGTATTTTAATACATTACTACATATAAGGATGAGATTCAAGATGGCGACCGAGTTCTTAGCGCGGTAAGACTGCGGTCATGTAAATATGGAGATGGACTATTATATATTATATATAATTATTATTATCTATATATAGTATTTAGTTCAAAAATGTTATAATCATTTTCTTATAAGAATATCATTAATAATATTAAACATTATATTATAAATTATAATGGTTTGCATGTAATAGTTGTTGTGTATTATTTATAAGAAGCCGTATCCATACATGTTAGCCGAGGCTTGCAAAGTTATAATATCGCCGGTTTTCGCGAATGGGGGCTCGTCTTGGGTGGTGGGAGTTTGGAGGAGGATGAGGGAGCCCCGGGGAGGGAGGGAGCCTCTACTTCACGGCTTACTTATTTACATAATTACGTTTAATTCCCTCCTATCTTACACATATGAATATATTGAGGAAAGTTTATTCTGACGACGCTCGAGTTATCTTCATTGAGTTTAAATATATTAATATTAAATAACGATAGTAGGTATTAGATAATTCAAGTTTTTCTTATTTATTTATTAATCTATTAATTATTATCTAATTAATAATAAGCAAAGTATAATGTCATAATTATTACGTCAAATAATGAATCGTGGTAATTTTACGAGTATCATAATAATGTTTAAAAAAAGAACGCTCATAATTCATAATATTAGTGTCGTCACACCGTATAATCGAATCCCGTATTTTTGTTTTAATCCCGGTATATATTTGTAATAAATCCCGGGATCGTAAAACGTTAAAGTCCGTCCCGGCACGTCCTTACTTCGCCTTTCAATCTAACTTCGCCTCTTCCTTTGCTTTCTTGGAACTTAGGGTTGACACTGCATAATTAATAAATGCAATAAAAAAATATATATTTATATAAATAAAAAAATCAAAAATTTATTATTATAAAAAAATCTAAATAAAACTAATTTAAATTTAATAACATCATATAGCAATATAAAATTAATATAAAAGTTTTTATTATCAATAATAATTCCGTCAGTATCCTATGGGACAGCCCTACACGTAATCTAAATTCAAAATTGGAACGCGGCAAAGTTCCAAAACGGTATAACAAATACTTACTAGGTAGGTACATACATTTAATTATTATTATAATATTATATGCATGTGTATATATGTTTGTTTGTGGTTCCCATATAAGTACTAAACTAAATTTCTATATAATCAATAAGGTATGCCTTTATTATGTTTCATAGTATTAATACATACAGTTAATAAGTTAAAATTCTTACATTATATATTATTACTATTAATATCGATCAAACTGTAAGTATTCAGTTTACGAAAACTCTTACTAACGTCGTGTAATTTAAACCTTAGTTTAATGAAGTAATTATAATTCGTCATAGTAAGTTTATTTTCATGCGGCGTCGGTTAAAACGTGGTGTTCTGTTATATATGAAATGTTCATACATTATGATGACTTTATTAATTTTAATAGCGTCTTACACAGGGAGAGCTTCGGTTTATACTTATAGTTTATTTGTGTGTGTGTGTGTATGTGTAATATATTATATATATAAAATTATGTTTGTAATATAGTGTATTTTCATTAGTATCATGTTTATGTGTACATGGTAGTTACATATACACATATATATGTATATAAAATTATTTTATCTTTTTATCCGTCCGTCTGTTCCGATTAATCTAGGGACCAGCTGAATCGATTTTGACTATGCTTTTAATCAATAGACTATCTAAGATATCATACTTTTATTTTATTAATATGTATTTATTTTCATAAAAATAGTTAATTGTATGAAAAATCTTTTCAAGGCGACATATAATAAATTATAAAAATAAAAAAAGATAAAAAAGGCTTTCTTAATACAAATCCGATATCTTGAATGCTAATATAATTCAAATTCACATTATATCTTCAAATGTATAATTTTTAAATATATCTGTATATGTTACTATGTTGTTTAGTATAACATACTATATATATGTATTATATAATAAACACCTTAGTGTTGGAATCTCATCAGTGACGTCATAGAACACAAATATTATATAACAAAATAATAATTAAATAATATATTTTTGTAATAAAGAATATATTAATGTTTAATGTATTAATTTAATATTATTTTTATGTATACTTAGTTTATTTAATGTATGAGGTTTTGTAATTGCCTTATATGGAATATTTATGTGATTATGACCATATAAGGAATTTGTTCTTATAATTTTATGGTACTTGGCAGTAGCACGTAGGTATGGTTTACTTATGAATAATTTATTAATTCTTCTCAATATGATACTCTATATATTATACATATATATTTTTCGAGAATCGATGTAAGCAGATATAATGTTACTGCTGTACAGAATATTGATTACTTATATACATATATGGGAATAGACGTGTTCTTAGTAAATACTGTTTTATTCACAATAAGTGACATAGTTTATTTATAATAATCATAATTAATATCACCTACAATACAGCCACTATCTCCCGTCTCTGTCTATCTCTCCCCATCTCTGTCTAACACCATACAAACCCCAACTAATATAAAGTCAACCTTAATGTAAACAGCCCGCATCATCGAAAAGGAAATATCCCGACCGATAAGAACTCATTTCTGAACGTCTGCAAGACTAATGCCCCCCAAGGCTTATCACAAAAGGCGCCCCCCTCACCCCACCACCGGTCCTCAACCCACAACCCCCCACAACCCCCACTTTATAGAATTTTCGGTGTCCGGGAGAACCCCCCCTTTTTGCAGTACATTTTCATTTCCTTCATCTTTCCGCGCTCGATCTAACCAGGTATGTATTCAGTTTGATATAATTTTCTTATTAAATTTTTTATATACATATATACAACCTACTAATGATATCAAACATATGTACTTAATATATTACGAAAAAAATATATTTAAAATAAAATAAATCGATGTATAATGAATAATGATTGCTCTTCAGTCTTCTACATATATATCAATGTTCAAATTAATACATATATATAATTAATATTATTTTATTATATATATATTATTAATATGTGTGAGTCCGTCCCTGTATCCAATTCCCCGTCTTACAACCTACCAGCCCCCGTTAGTTAGCGAACTTTATACTTTGTAATATGCAAATGTCTGAAGGGATATAAGTCGTCTTGGAATGAATTAATGACACAGGTATCAACTGACACACACACATAGATGTAGATACACATAGATATAGATATAGATAGATGAGATGACTTAGATATTATTGATTGTTTGTTTAATAAATAATGATTTATTACATATATGTATCTAAGAGGAAGTATGTAGGTATGTTTATGTTAAGTGGTAAGTGTCTATATAGTTATTTAGGTTGTTTTTATATGATAGATATATTAATTAGTGTCTACAACGTAGCATGTTGCTACGATGTCGTAGTATAATGCTACGAGATATAAAATTTTATCTTTATATGAAATTAATTATTACTGTTATTGTAATGTTGATATTTACTTTAAATATATAATTCTTAATTAAGTATTTATTCATAAGGGAAATTACATATAAAAATGTGATTTTATAATGTATAAGTACTAGTACTACGATAGATGGTTAATAAAAGTAAATGAAAATTCACCTGTAGGTATATATCTTAAGATATTTAATCTTAAGATATTAACAATTTTGTAACACTTTGTGAACATATTTAATGACTGTAAGTTATGAATATTTACTTCTGAGTTTAAATGTTTTATTCAATACACCTAAAAAAGCAATGACTACTTTACGATAAATTAAAATTTAAAAATAGATTAAATCGAAATAAATAAATGTTTATATCCGTTAATTTTACCGTTATAATAAGTAATTTCATTACAAATTGATTTAAAATGTTAATTATAATAAAACTGTTGCCAAAAAGAGAACTTGGAAATTAAGTAGATCATATTTATTTTGTAATATTGAAATCGACATTGTAAATTAATAGTTTTAAATATATTTTCTTTGCTTCTTAGTGTTGTAAGATTTTATTGTGAACTTAATATAGATTGTAGACTTGATACAAAACCTAATGATTAAATCTCTTGTTACAGAGATACCATGAAACTTTTAATTGATTGTGTCATCCAAATCAGAATATCATCATCAGCCTATCAGAGTCCACTGCTGAGCTGCCTCTTCTCACATGGAGAAGGTTTGAGCGTCAATCACTACGCTTGCTCAAGACGGGTTGGTGATTTCAAACTTATATTGAAATTATAAGTCCAGGTTTCTTCACGATGTTTTTCTTCATCTATCAGTGGTGTCTAAATACTCTTAGAAAGTACATATGACTCGGAAAAATCAAATTGGTACTTGCTAGGGCCAGGATCAAACCCGCGCCCTCATGCACGAGAGGCTACCTAATATTTATATTTACGATAGGCCACCTAATACATATTTATATTTATAATATGTAAGTACCTATAATAGGTATAAATGTTTTAAATATAATATAAATATAGAAAATTTTAAATATAACATCATTAAAAGTGACAAAACTTTTGTTTGTTTATAATATTATCTTGTTTCGTTGGACGCTGTTATTATAATTGGTTTCATTTAATGTATATGATAAAACATTTATAATATACTAACATGAATATACGCTATAACTAGTGTTGTCATTAGGCTTTCCTTGATAAGGATAAATTTTACTTGATTAATTCAATATTGACATATTTGTCTCTCCGTTAATTTGGCAATTTTTCATAATGAATAAGGCAAGGGTAAAAAAAATTTAATCCTTTTGTAGATTTTATTTTTCCACAGTTAAGAATCATATGCAGAGATTTGTTATGTAGGTACATATTTTATTAAATAACAAGTTAAATTAAATTTCACTTAAATCTTCCTTATCGTCTTCATTTACGTAATATGTTAAAATTCATCACTTCCGTATAAAAATATGCAGCTTTATTTACGTAAAGTTTACGCAAGTGTACAGTTTACGTAAGTTTGTTTATGTGTTTCTATTTTCAATTGTATAACATTTTCTATATCATTGAATTCAGTTTATAAAACATTGTTATAAAACTAGCATCAAGTCTCGCGACCGGTTCAATCTCAATAACTATTTGTAGAGTAAACCAATAACTTGTTATATCCGGTTTACACTGGATATATCCGGTTACTGTGAGAATTTACTTCATACGTTGAAGTAGAGTGAAAAAATAAACTTGTTTATATGAACAGGTATTTAAGAAATTGAACTTCCTTACAAAAGATAAGGATTTGAGAATTTTGATAATAATTTCAGTACAAACATAATTGTATAGGGGAGAGTTGGTTATATCGTACTAGCATTTAAATCGTACCACTTCTAAATTTCCCATTTAATGAATATTTTTTTCTACACTGACAACGCCAAATCGTGGCCCTGCACCATCCCTCTTCACCCACTAGTTTAAATCGACGTGAGTTAACAACTGTACACGTAATAAAAGAAAAACATTTTTTGTAGGAATTAATATGAATATTGTCGTACATTCGAAAGGAGATAACTCGTAATCAAGGTAAGCTATAGTTATTCAGTTTTTTTATTATTATTCCACAATTGTATATAAGATTATTGGAGTTTTTTGTTGCGTGTCTAAGTTTTGAGTTTATGCCGGATATTTGCTTTTGTTTTGGAAATGCCTTAGTTGGTTTAATTGTACCACTTGCAGTTGGTTAAATTGTACTGGTACGATTTACCCAACTACCAACCGTAAGTACCTATAGTACTACCGCAAGTACTACCCAAGGCCAAAAACAAAAGTTATAAAAGGAAACGATCTCATTCCATCACCAGTAGCGATGATCAGGAGAGACACTTGTTGTAGAACTAGATGATGATGATGACAGCGATGATTATCTTGAAAATATATGTCGAAAGTGCAATTGTTCCTACTACGATAACAAGGGTCCAAAAGTTGATTGGATTCAATGCGTTCGCTGTAAACTGTGGCTACATGAGACGTGTACTTCGAACCCAGACATTTGTCATGATTGTTTCCATTAAGATATATGCACAATAATTATATTACAAATAACATACTTGTTAACTGTTACTTTATTATTATAGTTTACTGTTTTTTTTGTCTCATTTTTATTAGTTATGTTGATTGATCTCATTATCATAGTATAATCATGTTATTTTACTGAGAAAGCTTATAGTTCCTTTATATAACCTAAGAGTTAAAAATTATGTTTCTATTACCTAAAAGATATAAATAATGTTGTTTTATTACTTACCTAACAGTTAAAAATAAATAATTTGATTGAGAATTTTAATGTCTTTCATTCAGTGGTACGACTTAAACACCCATGGTACGGTTTAAAGACTTAGTGGTACGATTAAAACGACTAGTCGGCTAAATCGTACCGATGGCAAGCCTCTATAAAAAAGCATTTTTAACAATGTTAGAATAATCGCAAGGATCTGTTCTCTTCTTCTTAGGAAACTAAAATATGAAACTTTATTTTACATATGTATTAATTATTATAAGACGTGTTATAGTCGAAATATTTGAGTTAAAGTGAAAAGTGGTACGATATATCCGACTCTTCCCTATATTTCTTATAAATAATAATTTTAATGTAAACGTTAAACTAATAGTTATTTTTTTATGTGTTAATGTTACTGGATATAAAGGCAAGTAGAGCTCAAAAATAATGATTGTTCGAATTTTTGTTTATTTGTTTTGCTTTTGTGCTGACTTATTTAAGAAAGAGCTAAGTTAATTTAGATGTAGTTTTAATTCATATGGTAGTAAGCTTAGACTAATATACAGTGATTATTTAATGTTCATGAGCTTATAAATGATAGAAATTATACTAATTGAAAAAATCATATTATTACTATAATTAGCTCATTTTAATTTATAATTTTAAATATACAAAATCTCCGTTAAAGCTTGTTTTATTAAAAACATATTGTTAATGTTTGAAGAAAATTTCAGTGTTATTATTTTTTATTAAATTTAATACCATTTATATTCTATTATACCTATAGCTTCACATAATTGGTAACAACTATATCACTCTTAGTATGTAGGTACCTGTTACTATCAATGTGATTCACATGTTCTCACACGGAGCGTCTTGATCCGGTTCAGACCGGATACAACCGGTTGTTATAGAGTGAACGATGACGTCACACAGGTCATGAGAAACATACTGACATACGGACAGACAGTCGAAGATAATGAAGAGAAATATGTCAATTATTTTATTTAGGTATATATGTAGGTTTTTTTCGTTTAAATATTATTTTTTTTCCTTAAAGAATATGTAAGCACCCATAGTATTTAAATAAATTTGTAAAATTTTTCAATTTATTTCTATTTTATCAAAATATTGTACTTTAAATATTTCTTTTAAATCATCTTTCTTTTGTTATTTATTTTTTATAATAAAGTTTTGTAAGACTATTTATAGGGTCTATATATGTATAATCTATCTACATTTTTATAATTTCAATCACGTCACCAATAATTAAAATATCAATACAATAAATATATATTGTATTAAGTTCAATACTACAATAGTTTAAGGTTGTACCTACCACAACTACAGTCCACACAGATGACCGTCCTTGACCCAATGTCCAAATTTAGACACACACAACACCACGCTGCTATAAATAAATCAATATTACTAAGTATAATACAACATTTGTATGAAAAATATTTAAAATACATTTATATGGAGTATTGAAATGCAATTGATATTTTGGTTAAATCCGGTTTGAACCGGTTCGATTCGGTTCTTGTGAGAATTTTTTTTTATATTCCTTAACCTGTCGAAGGAACAGGTATTGTATTGTTATATGTAAGGGCTTTGTAAGACGTTCTGTTATTTATATTATTGTATTGAATTTATTTTTAAGCAATAATGTTGTGAGAAAAAATATTATTTTAATAACAATAAAAATAAGTGTATAATATTTTTTTATAATTATATAACATATGACAAATATATAATTACCGTAAGTAAAATATTTAAACAAAGAACGCTGTATTTTAAACCTCATTGGACGGCCGAATACAATTTCCATACAATATAATTAAAGCGCTTCGAAGCGCTCGAGCCGCTTCACATTGCCTACATAAACTAAACACCCCACCTATATCTCTCAGAAATTCAAATTTCGAACGCCCGTACACCCGCCATCTTGTACAAGACGTCGATAGTGTTCGAGGTGCCGCGTATTTTTTTCCTAGAACGTCTTAAGTTGAGTATTTTTATGCCACTATAGCTCTTACGTCTACACCTTACGCCACGGAATCGCTCGCGGAAAAATATCGCTCTATTCCGTTTTTGAATACTACTAGAACGTTTGAAGAACCAAATAAACCTTACGAATTTAAACTCAAATCTATTCTAATAAGGTTGCTATTTCCTTGACATAAAGTAACGACATAGGACATTCTAAAATCAAAATGCAAAACTACATTAACAATGGTTGTGGTAAGAGCAGCGGCATCTCGCTTCATAAATAAATTTCCCTGTGGGTTAGAAAGAGATGGAAACAATATAGTGGTTGCGTGTTGGTGGGCGTGGCTAAATAGTTTGGATAGTGGATCAAGTTTGGAAGAAGTTTGAAAAGGGTAGGTTTTTATTGGATTTTCGCTTAGTTCAGTTAATGGGAAGCCAACATCGGAATTTCAAGATGTCTGCTTCATTAAATTAAAATGTAATGTATTTATTCTTGTAGAGTTTAAATATTATAAACTAACTATTGTAGAACGAAGATTATTTAAGAGACTTCTTGAGGTATACAGAGGTGTAGTTAGTATGAAATTATTTAATATTTTTTTTATTATAATAAGTTAAAAATTCGTTTCCTTAAACCAGCAGGTTATTCACCTTTGTTAGAAGTTGATTGCAAATATATTATAACTATATGGATAAGCGAAAATATTTTTTTTAATCCCGAAAAAAAATAAAAGTTACGATAAAGATAAAATATAATTATTCTTTATCTTTACCTTTCTTACGAAAAAATAATAATATTTTATATTTAATATTAATTTAAATTTTAATATTTATCTATGTTTAAAGCAAGTTCAAAGAAATAATGAATTTAGTGTAAAAAATGTTTATTATAAAAAATAAACTCTTGAGTAAAATAGATTGTAATAAAACTGACTGTATTTTCGGAAATAATTCCAATTTTAATAAAATAATCTATACAGATAAAAAAATTCAATTAAAAATAATAAATGTGTCAGAAATAAATAAATAAAAATAAAATATACCAATACTTATTTATATGTTATAATTTATTTCTTTATTCGATAGAAAACAGAAATAAGTTTGTTGAGTTGAATTATTAAGTGTCTCGGTATATTTCTATAAAAAAAACTAATTTAAATTATTTTATATTAACTGAGCTTATGCCTATAGTATTTATAATATTTACATAAGTTATATTTCTACTAATATCTGTTTTTATTTTTATTTTATTTATTTATAATAATATAAATAGTTCTAATATATAATAAACTGAAGATTTTTTTATCCATGATATTAAACTAAGAGTCTAAAAAAATATTGTTATATTAAAAAGTTTTTTTGATTTACATAAAATCTTATACCATGAATATCGTCATAAATTTATAAAATATAAAAAATAAAATTATATTTATTTAATTCAATGATTTAAAATTTTATAATATATTCAACAAATATATATATATTTTAAAAAACTATATCTATTTTTTTTTATATATATTATAAATTATTTTATTATTTAAATAAACAATTTCCTTACAGTCCTCATCTCCGTATATTGGTGAGGTCATTGACCGGACATTTGGTCAGTCGTATTATATATTATACCATACAGTTATGTTCAAATATACCTAAATAAAAAATATATTTAGTTTATTTATAAAATATTAATGTAACAATTTTTATTAAACGTAACATGTAATAAAATTATATTATGTATGTAGACAAATTTCTTTAGTTCATACAAATCTTTGTTTTTTTATTTTACACATTAATTTAAAATATTTCAGTATATCCTCCGGTTTTCTTTTTATAACAATTTATATCTTTATAATATTTTTCCTTCCGTCGGCTTTTATATATTTTGTATAAAAATATCCTTTTTATTTAAACAAAATATTTATAATTATTTTACTATATGTATCTAATAACTTTGATATATTTTTTATTTGAGTTTGGTAAATAAAATATGGTTGTAACATTACAATATTATATTCTATTTCTTTATTATTAATAATTAGTTTATTGGGAAACAAGTTTAATATTAGGTTATTTTGATATTACATTAATTTAATATTAATTTTAGTTATAATACATATAAAAAAGTGTTTTATTTTATAATGACTATACTTTGCTGTGATTTAAATTAAATTATTATACAATACAATATTTTTATACCAATCTTTATCTTTGTATGTTTAATTCTCTAAATATTTTTTATTACAATAATTTTCAAAATATTTCAGAAAGTTGATATACGAATACCTAGTTGATAAATATTATTTCTCTTTTTGTTCTTTATTTATTTAATATATTTAGTTTTATTTCGCAGTTTTATACATTTATAAACATTTATAGGTACGATTAAGTAAATAGTTTAATTTAAATTTTAGAAAAATTTCAATATTGTGAGATTTTTAAGGTTCTAAAAAGTCTTGATCAGTTTCATTATTTGTAAAATATTATTCTATCACCAAAACACCTTTTCTGTTTAAAATTAGTATAAAATTCATTTAATATAAAAAATTAAGGGAGCAAACCCGTGAGGTTCTACTAAAGGAAATAATAAGGTTTGAAAACTCACTGAACAATGAATTATCTTTGTTTTAAAGTAAGTAACAAGAATTTTGAGTTACATTTGAATGATTATTTTTAAATATGACTTATAGAAAGATAAGAATTATATATTTTTTTCCTTAATAAATTATTAATTGACACAAATTTAAGTTTTACTCTATTTTGTAACCCTCATAACTTTTATCACTCCTTAAGTATTGAAAAACATGTAACATGATTAAAACTCTAAAACTTATCTTAATATTTTAATGATATCAGATTTATTTTAAAATTATCCGAGTAACCTTAAAATATCCTTCAGAAATTTACATACATATGAAGTATAAATTTACTCCACTTTGCTTTTGCTTTTCGTCACTAGATGGAACTAACTGAAGTCTGATGAGAAGTCATAATGTTATTATTATTTCCTACTTAAAATATTTTTCATATAATTTATTTGTTTTAAAGTTACAAGCTTGACTCATTTGAATTACTGAACAAGTATTAAAAAAAAAAAAATTACTAAAATATTTCTATTGGTCAACAGGTGGCGCTAATAACACATCAGAATATAGGTGGCGCTTTCTAGTATGGCTTTTTGTTAATAGGTGGCATTACTTGTCTAAAATTTATAATCCCCTTTGAATAAATTATAGTATAGTAACTATTTTCATAAAATCTTTTGAAATTATTTAGACAGTATAAAAAAACATTTAAAAGAAACACTTTGTTCATATTTCTTATAAGAGATTTTTTAAAAATCTAATTCTCGTTCACTATTTTTCTAATATGAAAAGTAAGATCATTATTCTGTTACTCTTAAAATAACAAGAAATAAATCTTATATGAAGTGTTCTTAAATAACATTTGACTGTGAAAATAGCTATTTTGATATGTTCTAAGAAATAAGTACTTCAAAGACCGTTCTGATATTGCGAGTCGAATAGTAAGGTTGTAAATAAAAATACACATCATCACATATTTTAATATTTAATATTGATATATTAATTTAATTGATAAAATATTTAAATATAACTAATATTATTCGGATTACTTCGCGTATTTTATGTTTGTAAAAAACTACATACTCTAGACGTTTTGATAACTTTTCAGCAACCGTGATCACGATTCAATAATATTAGTTTCATTTAAATGAATAACCGCGAAAGTCTTAGATCTCATTACAATAAAACATGTTACAGTTCTTAAATGAAATTATTTATTTAAATATTAAGAAATAAAAAATATGTTACTTCAAATATATTTACAAGATTAATCCTTAGGATGCTGCAAATTATATGTAAAACAGAAGAACTATCAAATAATATTTTTAATATAATACAGTAACATAATAAAATAATACATTTGACTTGTTTAAGACCTTCCAAATTATTTATTTGTATTTAAAACTAATTTATTTTATATTCGTTTTATCAAGGAATTTTAGTTTTAAATATTAAATAAAAATTTAAACAAACATTTTATTTCTATAATTCATTACATCCCTACTAATATTATAAATGCGAAAGTAACTCTGTCTGTCTGTCTGTTATGTTTCCACACCTAAGCCGTTGAACTGATTTTAATGGAATTTGGTACAGAGATAGAGTTGACCTTGAGAAAGAACATAGAATAGTTTTTATCCCAGACTTTTGAAAGGTTTTAATACAATTTTACAAATTACATTTTACAAAAATACAATTTTTTTATTAATCTTATAAGAAGAAATTGACATATTTTATTTATTTATTATTTTAAGGTCTAGTACCTGTGTCTTCATTTAGTTTTGAATTTTAAGTCATAGACGATATATTGGTAATATATTCTTTAATATTTAAAAACCATATATTTATTTATAAACAATTTATTTAACAAATAAAATATCAATTTCCATAACATACCTCTATTTTAAATACAATATAAATTTTTATTAAATATAACTTAAAAATTACGCAAGAAAATCAAACAATCTCTTCCAAATTAATATTTTATTAATCTCGTAAACCACTTACAAATTAAATTACAAATATTTTCAGTACCATACATTTTAATATAAAACCATTATACATAATTATGACAATCAATCAGATGTTTTAAGTTAATTAAAGGTCAAAGGTCAATCATAATATTAATGACACGTCCCCTTCGTTCCCACACTGACCGATGTCCGAAGGGTCACTTATAAAGGAACACGTCTTGATACAAACAAACCTGTTTCTGTTCACACAAGACATGAGACAAGACAGTAGACAGTAGACAGTAGACCTCACATCTCAGTAGACTAAAGTAATTAAATAAGTATTCATTAAAAATTAATGTAAATCTTAGAAGAAAATGTGTTGTGTAGTTGTGTTGTGGTGAATTAATATTGTTGAAATACTTTAAAGAAGGTATTTGGTGTATTATTATTATTATTATATATTATTCAAATATATGAAAAATAAGTTTTATTATTATGATAATTCATTTAAAACGGACGGAACCGCGAGCTATACTAGTCTATGTTATAAATATGTAATTTGTATGTATGTACTTATGTCTTACATTAAAATTTAAATCTTCTTATTTCAAGTCTGTTTATCTTAAAAGCCATAAAAATTTTATTTATTTTTATTTTTATTTTATTTTATTTATAAATTTTATTTTACCATTAACATATTGCGATAACTGTACTATATTGATAAAAGTATTAAAATTATTTGATTAAATTCCAATTACATAATTAAAAATAACATGTTCTTTAATAATATAACCATATATATATACATACGTTTGTGTGTGTGTGTGTGTGTGTGTGTTTTAATATGTGGCGTTGGTTGTTATCGTACATCGTGTCACCAAACGAGAAAACCAAATGAAACTACTTGCATTTTACTCCAGACATCAGTCACCACACTCTCAAACAATAACGTTGTAAATGAAATATTATTTAAAGTTTATTTATATATAAATATTATATACTGACATTTCTAATCAATGTACTCATAAGGAATAGTTTTTTATTGAACAAACATTATCTTGTGTTCGTTTGATATAAAAAACGAAAAAAATATGAATTTATCAATATTAATTTAGATTTTTAAAATATATAACTAGTATTTACACGAAGTTTGGTCTGTTGTATTGTGTTACTGTAAAAATTATGAATTAGTTTAATGAAATTTAAACTAAAACTATATACTACACGGTTTAGTATATTTATTGGAATTTAATTACGGACAAACAGACTTATACTTTATGTGAATGTTTTGTTGGTTCAAATCATCTATATTATTATGTACTAAAGTCAAATTGATATTTAAAACAATAAAAGTTCTCATTGCATTAATATATTTTCCACGTACAACCTTATCTTTACAAGTCGTCGCACAGAAAACAAATTACAAATCATCTCGCGAAGACGCTCCGCGCCAAATGACTCAGTTACAGCTAAATTGCTCCTAGATTGCCGCCGACGAAAATTTCCGTTAAATTTAAAGCTGTTATAGTGATTTAATGCGATTGTATCGATTTAATTGTTGGCTACAACCATATTAATTAAAACAACGATATCGACAAAATAACATATAGATATTTTTAATATATGATACATTTCGTAAACATTCTATTATTCGTTAAATATTGATATGTATGTGTATTTCTATAGTATGTCTGTCGATAATCAATGTCTGAGCACCCTGTATATACCTGATTACATAATATGACCCCAAATACGTCACTGTCAGTGTTTCTTAGGGGTCATTAGCGGAACGACTGCCATTCTGAGGCCCATTTAGATAAAATGTCGGAGATTTCAACGAAGATTCTTAGACCCCCCCCTCCCCCCACCCTGCAGTGTAATGAGTCGCGAAGATTTCGGGCTGCGAATGTACAGGGTGTTAATAATCACAGGGTGTAGTAATTGATTTGTTTATCGATATATATTTAAATCACCACCAATCTTCTTCTTCCTGGCAATTTCCCAGTTTTAGCCAGGGTCTGCCTTACATGTTATGAATAGTTTTGGCTGATTTTTTACGACGGGCTGCCTGCCTGACATTAACTCTCTTTGGGAATGCATTAATCAGTGAAATTATAAATTCAGGTTTCCTCACGATGTTTGCCTTTAGCGTCTTTAAGTGATCTCTAAATACTCTTAGAAAGTACATATGACTCCGAAACATCACATTGGTACTTGGCAGGATCGAACCCGCGCCCTCATGAATGAGAGGCAAGCCTTTAACCACTAGGCCAGCACTGTCTATAAATCAGACCAATATTAAATTAAAATATATTTTTCTGTATAATTGAAAGGACATTATGTTATATATATATATGTATATATGTATGTATATTATTATAATCGTCGTGATCACCCTGTATATAAATTCCTCTGAACCCCAGCACTCGTTTTGTTATCTTTAACTCTTTGCTTCGCGACGTCTTTGACTTTTATAATACATTATTTAGAGGGTCCTGTGTGTGTGTGTGTGTGTGTGTGTGTGTATGTGTGTGTGCGGAGTCTAAAATAATTTATTATTCAATTACAAGTTCGGATGAGTTTAAGTAAGTTTTAGAGTGTTCTTTGTTTCATGTATGTATGTTTATTGATTCACGTGCAGACGGCTTGCAAACATGTCAAAATGTCTTACTTATAAGGTTAAAATAAATTATATACATACATTTTGATTCTAAATTAAAGATAATGATTTATATTTAATAGTATAATTTTAGTCTGGAAATTTTTATTCTATGCTAATTATGAAATAATATTATAATATAGTTTAAAATTCTAGAATATTCTGAAGGATGAACATTATATCTTATGAAATTCCATTTAAAAACTTGTAACTAGCTATATTCAAATTAAAGCACCAAAAACTGTACCCTTTTCAATACTTAATACACAACTAACCCCCGCCTTGGGGCAATTCTTCAAAGGGTGAAAAAACCCCAGCGGGTCTACACCAACCCCCAACCCCTAAGAGCCCGCCTTAAAGTAATTCTTGGGGAGAAAAAAGGGGTGGATACTTAGCAACGAATAGAATGGCGCGTTTTTGCTCTGTTCGGTTTCAGTTTGAATTTCGAACGGTTTTTTCTTTCGTTTGCGGCCAGAGTTGTTGAGTCGCGAGGGATTATATACTCCTTTGAAACTGTTATATTAATATTGGTGCATAGTATAAAATATTATTCTATAATTTGTGTATAGATCATTTTATAACATAAATTATTAATTATGATTCATTTCATGTTATCATTACATTAAGAATATTTCCCTTTCCGCAATCATATGAAATTCACTTTAAAAACTACAGCGCATAAAATGAAAATGAATCCTAGTATATAATTCGTAAATCCAGCAAACATAATAACATCGAAAAACAAGCTCAACTAAACACCCCCAAAAAACTTTCCCATCCCACTACACACATACACACACATAAAAATCCCCACACACACATACACACACATATAAAAATCCCCACACACACATACACACACAAAAAACGTTAACTACTCGCCCGAGGGGGAGCCCTCATATCCTTGCAGAATTTGTTTACTCGCAAGGAACTCACTATACGGAGCGAACGAGCAAAGGGGATTGGATTGCGTTCTAACTTTAAATACTATTTGTGTTTTTTTTTTTTTTTTTATTTCATATAAACTGCCAGTTAGTTCTTTTTTTGAAATGAGGTTGGTAATATATATTTTTTTTATTTATCCGTCGAGTAAGTATAAATTCTTTTACATTATATTGAGTATGTATTACTGAATTATAACAACCATTTTATTTTGTTTGCGTTGATATTTTTAAGTCCACTTTAATATCTGAATTACCAAAGGCAATATGAAAACTCGTGCTTCGAATACGGGACGCGTTCAATCCAAACTTGAATTTAAACGTGGAGTTGTTCCAAGTTTCCAAATTTGAAAATTAGAGCGACTTGGCGGGAATTAAATACAATATGGCGTCCTCGAGTTTTGCATGAGCAAACTAATTTAACAGTATAGAGAAAAATGTATAATATATTATAATATAAATAGTTTTGGAGACGTTTCTTATGATAATTTCCTTGTTATTTTCCTTTATACATCCATTCCATTGTCTTCCCCCACGCAAATAACATCTTTAGAGTCAAATAAGGCGGTACACAGCTGCGCCTACAGAATTTTCGTTTACTTCACCTGTAATTACAAAATATATTCAGAACTTGTAACTGGATTTAAATAGTATGTTAGTGATGGGAAACATATCGATTATGATTTATCGATATTATATATATAATCACTAATCGTTCATATATTACGATGAGAATAAATGATATTTTTTTTTATTATTTTTCTATGTGAATAGAATTTTATATTTTAAAAAAGGTGTACATTTATAGCTAGTATGTTTAGGTATTATAAATTATTCTACCTCCGGGCTATCAGCTGACTTCCTGCAATCTCTTGAGGTTTTCCTGCCTCGCTCCAACACTGGAATTTATGTTATAAGACAACAACATGGCCGTCGTTTAATCAATAATTATAAATATAAACAATTGTTTAAATATATATATAAATAACATAATTTTTATATATTTCAATTTATTAATGTGAAATTATTAATATATGTATATCTGTTTATTAATTTCCTGATGCAATTCCAATTTCAAAACTATTATATTAAATTCCACAAACTATTAGATATAAAAAATAATATTTATAAAATATTAAAATTAATTTAATTTCCGTAAAATAAATGATAAATATATATTTTGATACAATATATATTATGGTACATCACTATCGCAGTACCTACAAAGAGACAGTAAGAAATTATGTATTCCCCTTAGCGGAGTTTCGGCGACATTATTGAATTTATTCATTTACATGCAATACTTTTCTTAACGTCCGCGTTTAGAATAATAATTGTTAACTATCATATTAGATAACTATTAATAAAAAGATTTAAACAAAATAACTAATTTTGTAATAAAAAAAATATATATAAACTTTTTTTTGACTTACTATTGATACTGGCAGTCTGTCGACGTCATAAAGTCTGTTATATGAAATAAAAAAAAATATGTGAAACTTGGCAGCCATTGGTTACAATGAAGACCATTAAAAACGTAATAAGCACATGTTATAAAGCCAGATAAGAAATCGTACCCAAATCTTAACAATGTTATGTAAGCATAATATAAATGCTTTGAGAAAATTCAGTGACAAAGCAAATTGCTTTCCGTCGTGTATAGAGAAATTTATTGCCTCCCTCAGAGAAAACGAGATAGGAACTATAGAAATTAGCGAATTAATATGACGCAATTATGTCGCCATTGTTAGAGTATCAACATTGAAGCGGGGAAATAAAAACTGTTCCAAATACAAATGTTTATAAAGAAATGACTTTTTTATGTTCAACACACACACACACACATATGAATATTAAGGTGTGAGTGTTTAATATTTATTTTTAAATCAAAATGCGTTCTAAATTCAAATTACGGAACTAAATGATGCTAAATAGTATTTCTGTATGAGCAAAGAGTTTTGTATTCCTACATGAAGTATATTGTAAAATGGATTTTTATCTAATAATATATGAAATATAATCTTTTATGTATTATAATCTTTTAATTACATATATATAAAAATTTTGGAATTTGATTTTGGGAATATGAATATTATTATTTTTTAATAAAATAATGAATAAAACTTAAGAACAATAAATAAAATGAGTCCCTGCCATTACAATAAACGCCTTCCGAAGAAACCGTTAGTGATAACGTAGACTTATCGCATGGTTTACAGGGACGTACTTGAAATGAAATAATTAACAATAAATACATACGGTGAAGGAAAACATCGTGAGGAAACCTGGACTTATAGTTTCACAATTATAAGTTTGAAATCACCAACCCGTCTTGAGCAAGCTTGGTGATTAAAGCTCAAACCTTCTCCATGTGAAAAAGAGGCCTTTGCTCAGCAGTGGACTCTGATAGGCTGATGATAATGACATATAAAAATCATAAGTATGTATTAATTCGTAAGCTGTTACTTATTAAATCATATTTTTTAATCAAAAGCTAAAAAATTATTTATGAGGAATTTATTTGAAATTTTCAATAATAAAGTATATGTGACGTCATATTTCTCAAGAGAAATTACATACAAATTAACCATATGAAAGAAAATTATTTATTACGTGTATAATTAATTAAACCCCGAGTCCGTCCCTGTAGGACCCGCGTTAGAAAATATAAATTGGAATTCATATATTTAGGGGTCTAAAAGTGTTTTGAAAAGTAGTTTGGTAGGGTCTAATTCCTTTA